>BSBM01000727.1:8670000-9968750 GCA_027924585.1 Larix kaempferi
AAAAATAACATACCAACCTTAGGAGAACCCCATTTTTTAGGAGTTATACTTAATTTCCATAAATAATATTTATATATTCCGGAAGGTAATCTGATTTTCTACGTTTGATCTTCTTGCGCCATATTCCAAAAAGTTGTGTAGGTAGCTCTAATATTGCTTTTTGATGTTCAGATTTCTGTTTTTCCAGAAGTCCATTGCGACTAACGCGTCATGAGTGGCCAGCATTAGCTTGCACCAGCCCTGCAGGTAATTTAATTTGGCCTCAAGGGGAGGGGATATATTCAAATGGAAACAATGAAGACAGTCTTAGAATAGTTACTTTGGATGTGCAACAAATACTATGGAACACAATCAAAGGGACGAGATATATTCAAATGGAAAATATTACTGCTTAAGTGATGTACACGATGAAGAGAGTCTTAGCATAGTTACTTTGGATATGCAATAGAGACTATGGAACAAAATCAAAGGGTCAACACTGAGTAGATTTTATTGAAATCTAACATCTTATTCAAAGCTTTTGTTAAAGTTATTGGCTTTGAAGATCATACACTTGTAGTTTACAATTGCTTATGGAAACTTAATCCAAATAAAGGAGAAGAAGAGAAATCGTAGAAAACATTGGGAGATATGTACCTGGAATTTGTTACTTTCATTGCAGTTAATGAGAGTGGCTAGATGCTTTAATATTACATAACAGTTCAGACTGTGGAAGGAGAATTGGTGCAGAACATACAGTTATGGGAAATAATGGATTTCTTATTATCAGAATATAGTCATACTCGATTTTTAGTGCGCACCTTTCAAGTAAACAATATTTGGTGGCCTTAGAATGCATAGCTCTCGTATGTATATAATATTTTGTTATGTTCTACATTGTACATGTTCTCTCTATAGGTATATATGCAACTCTCCTTCAAATATTTTGAAATGCTACAAAGTTTGTTAGAATTGCTAAGTTTTTTATAGTTTTGGTTAGAATTTTGAATTTGGTGATTACATATCACATAAGAATCCTTTGTTTAATAATGACACATGTGTGCTATCTTGTAATAATGATTCTTGGCCATTTTATATTTATATGGTATTTGATACTAGAGATAAAGACATTGAAGAGCTAGATTCTAACCACATTTGATTCTTCCTCGTTTGCAAAGAATCTCGTGCAATGAAAAAGAGCCATAAGCAAACTTTCACTTAACATTAAATCTTAAATCTGTTGCCAAGGACATTGCCACTTCGTGGCTCTTTTTAATATGGATACTTGCATACTCTTTTCTTTTATTAATATGGATATTGTATGAGACTTTTATTTGAACTTTTAAGGTGGATAGAGGCCTTTAAGCTAGAAACATTAAAATAAAATTAAAATAGATAGTTTAGTATTTTGACAAGATATAATTTACAAGCAACGCATTTTGGTGTAGAATGGTTGTCAATGACATTCATTAGTCACCTTTTCCCTACAAAAATATGTAATTTTAAACTCATATAAATAAAATTATGTTTTGTATTTTTTTAGTGGTGGGAAAAACTCTTCACTTACAATTTTACATAGTGAAAGTAAAACGCGAAAGTAGAACATTACGAAACATACAATTTGATAAATAATCAAAATGCACAACTACCTCTACCATGCCACCCTTTGTACATTCACACATTATTAATTTGACTCAAATTTTTAAAAACATAATTTAAAAACTTAAAATAATATAGACAATATAAACTTATATAAATAATCAAATTGTTTAAACATAAATTATATATTAACAATCACAAATAAATATTGTATTGACTAAAATATGTATATAAACAAATAAATATTGTATTGACTAAAATATGTATATAAACAAATAAATATTGTATTGACTAAAATATGTATATAAACAATGTACATATATCACAAATAATGTGTGTTGTTTACCTCCTCTACCATTATTGCTATTGGTGAGATAAAAGTCTTAATCACTACTCTTTCACTATTAGTAACCTAAAGTGTCGTAAAATAAATGTTTTTTTATGATTTGAAGATTTTTTTTTTTTGCAGCGGAAAAAAACCATACTATTGATATTCCATTAGAATCAAATAGTACATGAAAATACAAGTCTTAGTAAAACAGACTTCTCTTCTGCATAGCATAACCATGCTCATTCTTCACAAAGTTCAAATAAAAGAAAACCATATTTGAATGACAGAGAAAATCAAAAGGAAAAACATATTGTCAAAACTATGACATCCTGAAGCTATGCTTGGAAAAGTTCAAATATCATATATCCTGATAGCTCCACCATCAGAGATGTGTATCCCCTGAGTTTCTTCCCAAATTATAACTCATTCCTCGCCATCCAATGCTTTCTTTGATAATTTATCAACCAAGGAGTTATGTTGTCTGTATATGTGTTCAAAAGATATATAATTGAAGAATTTTGTTTCTGCCAGAATCCTATTGCACCAGTGAAAAAGTGAAGTAACTTTTAACTTGTAATCACCAGAAGCCCATTTTATGGTGACCCTCGAGTCTCCAAAATTTTTTAACTCCCCAAGACCAAAAGTATTAGCCACTTTTAGGACACACCAAAGTGCCAGAAGTTTAGCTTTCATATCGGAGCCATATTTACTATAGTTTAATCTAATAGTAAAAAAATGATCCCGTGCAAGATATATCACTCCACCAGCTGCACATAGTCCACTGTTAGCTGCTCCATCGAATAAAGCTACATGACCAATAAACTAAGGTATGAATATGCTCACTTTTTTTAATCTTTGGAGAAGCCTTCTCTTGACAGTAGTCATTATGTAATTTTGGAATTTGAACACAAGAATTCTGCACACAGGGATCCTTGTTCTCAAACATAGCTTTATTCCTAGTATGTCAAATGATCCAAGAAATCCAAATTGGAATAGTAGGATGATTTTTTCATTTTTTGAACCACTAAAGAATACCTAAATCAAAAGGCTCATACCCCCAACTTTGCTCGAGCTTCAGAGTTGAACAACACAGGTTCCATGTATTCCTAGTGAAGGACCAATCTACAAAAATATGATTTGTATATTCATAACTATTTTTGCATAACAAACAAACATTGGCCCACGCCAGCCTCTTTTCATAAGCTTATCCCATGTTTTTAAATTTACTTGAAGAGAAAACCACATAAAGCACTTAAGTTTCAAGGAAATCTGCCAATGCCATAATCGCTTATACCACTAGTGTTGAGGGAAAAAACATCTGTTTTTATCACTGCATTATATGCATACTTGGTTGTCATCGTCCCTGTGGCAGGATTTCCAATCCAAATGAGTTGATCCTTCTCCTTTGAGATTCTGCAACCTGACGAATTTGGCATTCTAATATAGTTATTCCATTCAAAAGCAACCGACCCTATGAAACCCAAATCATTTGCATTTGACCAATAATTATCCTGTGTATTTTCGGCCCAGGTCTTTTTTATTTTATCTAGAGTTCTAAGATCATAATCTGTTAAAGTGTTCAGAATTCCATCAAAGAGTTTGTAGTTCTCATCCATTCCCAAGACCGGGTCTATTCCAATTAAAAATTCCTTGCCATTTCCAACATGCCAGAAAAGATCAACCGCCAACCAGTTGTAAACTCTGAGAAAACCGATCCAAATGGGAGAAGCTCTCTAGTATTTTTCTTTGGATTTCTAATCCAATTGACAATTTCTCCTTTGATATATTTAACATTTAGAACTTTTGACCAGAGGTTTGAACCAAATAACCCTCTCCATAAACTCTTGAGTCTAAAATCCATACGGAAAATGTCAAGATTTTGTATACCCCATCCACCATTTTTCTTAGGTAAAGCTAATTTGTCCCAACTAGCCATAATCAGACTACTTTGGTCCTTACCGCCAGACCATCGAAATTTAAAGAAAAGCTTCCTTAATGATTTGATGATGAATTTTGGAACCTGAGCAAGTGAGAACCAGTATACTGGAATCCCTATTAAAACTGCTTTTACCAAAGTTAGTCTTCCACCAACATAAAGTAATTTGTAAGTCCAATAAATGATTTTGCTTTCAACCTTTTTCATTAACCACATCCAATCTTTTATCATGTATCCATTGGGCTTCAAAAAGTAACCTAAATATTTGAACCCATCCTCCATCCAACTGCATTTATATGGCAAGGTCTTCATAATTTCATCAATCTTTGAATCCTCTAATCCAAACTGAAAGAAGCTGGATTTAGCAAAGCTAACCAACATATCAGAGGCGTCACAACTTTTTTATTATCAAATATTTATAATACACCCATTCTTCAGAAGAGTCAGTCCCTGCAAGTGAAACATAATCCAAAAACAGGAGATGTGAAAGAAAAAGATCTTTAGAAATTTTGATACCTTTTATTTTATCTTCTACTCTAGCATTACTTATTAATTTTTTGAAACCTTCTATAATGAGCAGAAATAATAATGGGGACAAGGGGAAACCCTTCCTGATGCCCCTACTACACTTAAAAAACCTGATGGGGCACCATTTATCAATACTACAATGTTAGCTGAAGACACACAAGCCATTATCCACTTTAAAACCAATGGAGGAATGCCAATTTGTATTAGGATGATACGCAGGAACACCTAGTCAAATCTATCATAAGCTTTCTCAAGGTCCATTTTTAGTAATAGAGCCTTCAAATTTATTTTCTTAATCGTATGAATAATCTCTTGAGATATAACGATAGCATCTAGGATTTGACGATCCTGCAGGAAGCCAAATTGTTTAGAGGAGATATGTTTCGACAGAGTAGGCTTCAACCAGATAGTGATAATCTTGGAGATTAATTTGTATACCAAGTTACACAAGGAAATGGGCCTAAACTCTTCAAAATATTTAGGCTTGCATCATTTGGGTATCAAGGTAATAAATGTAGCATTCAATGCACCAAAGATACATCCTTCAACTCTTGTGAACTCCACCAACTTAAGAATATCTCCCCCCATAGTATCAAAGAAATGCAAAAACAGTTCAACCGTCCAGCCATCAGGCCTTGGACTTTTCTCCTTTGCAAAGAGTTTTATGTTTCTTCAACCTCCTTCAATGAAACCTCTTTACCTAAATCCTTGGCTTCATTATCATCAAAAAATCCAGGGAATACTTTAGCAACCTTCAGTTGAGTACTAATATCACACTGACCAGCATTTGAGTAAATATTGCCAAAGTATTTTTTTGCTGTAGATTGAAGATTTTCCAGCCCTGAAACAGAATTATCCATTTCATCATTAATATTCCATATAGCATTGTTGTTCCTTCCACGGGAGGCATATGAGTGAAAAAATCTAGTATTCCTATCTCCAAGTTCAACCCATAGAGCTCTACTTTTGAGTCTCCAATTCTTCTCCTCTTGAATCAATATCGTTTCCTTTTTTTGGTCAAGTAATATTAACTCTACAAATTCATCATTTTCCAAACGTTGATCAAGGTTTCTCATATATAGTATCTGTATCTGCTCCTCCAATATCTTATACTCGAAATTCTTTTTGTTCTGTTTTTTATCCATTTAGTGACTGTATCTTTAAGAAGCCGTAACTTAAGGATTAAAGATTCCATTGCATTCAAATCTTCATCTATCTCAGTACTTAGCCGAAAATTCCTAATACTGGAGCAAAAGTCTTCATTTTTTAACCATGAACAATTAAATTTAAATGGAAACTTCTGATGTGAATTTGAATCATCAAATTGAAAGTGAATGGGATAATGGTCTAAAAATTTAGCCTCCCCAACCCAGGACCTATATCACTAGAATGACTGAAGCAAGGAAACTTTGATCAGGAATTTATCTAAGCGTTTTTTAATACCATCCCTACCACTTCTTCCAATAGTCCATGTAGGGGAAGGGACGCATGGAGGAACATCCACAAAATCATAACTAACCAAAAAATCTGAAAAATATGTAGCTAATTCATCCATTCTTGCCAAAGGGCCCCAGATATCCAAGATAACCCTAGTAAAATTAAGGTCCCCTGCAATAATTAAATTATCCAAACTTAATTAACCAGAGGATTTAAGTGAGTCCCAAAAAATAACCTTCTCCTTATAAGGCCCATAACAATTTAATATAAACAATTGTTGATTGCGGCACATACTCCATCCATCAAGAAGGATGCCCCAATTTGTTTTAAAATCTCGAAAGCTGAAATATCTAGGGTTCCAACCAACTAATAAGCCACCCAATAATCCAATAAAGCTGATAGCCAAAAATTCCCACCTAAGAAAAATATTAGCCAACTTTAACACAACACTAAAAGCTTCACACATAGTCTCCTGCAACAATATAATATCCGGATTGGAAGAGTGAAATAGATTGGTTAAGGCCCTAATCCGGGTAGCCTTCCCCAACCCCCTAACATTTAGGGACATCAAAGACATTAATCACCAATATCAATGGGCTTCACTGCTCTAAGTGCCTTATTAGATCCAGAATTACAAATTTCCTTATCATGTTCAATAATTCTAGCAGAGATAGGTTTATACCCTTGACTTTCCTTATCCATAGAAAATCCCTTCAAAGCCTTTTTATTTTTTCGGATGGTCACATTCTGAAAGCGAAGTTGTTGTGCAGGTTTAACCTCAGAATTCATGGAAGGATTTTTAGAAAAAACAGGTAACAGGATGAAGCAATTTGATGAGGAATGGGGAATGTAACCACAATCTGAAAGGATATCTCGCTCCTCCAAAGTGTAGACCCCCACTTCTTCAATAGGATGAGGAATTTCCGGGTGATCAACAGAAACAAAATTATTCCGAAGGCAAGTGGTGATAGATAAATTAGGATCAGGTTGAGATCTAAGAGGTAACCCATTAGGGTGGTTTAAAGTATTAGAATGCAAAGCTGGGAGGAGAGAAGAAGATATCCTCTCAAGAGAAGTAGAAATCTTGTCAGGGGTAGACTCTAAAACTTTTGTCGCAGTTGAGACCTCAGAAATGGAGGAAGGATCCAAAATTCCCACTTTCCCCAAGCAATCAGAGACCAAATTCTATTTACTAACCCAACCAAGAGCCTCGGGTAAATTATATGATGTAGACAACCTACGGTTTAAATTATCTTCAACAGAGTGGTAAAAAGCCAATTCTCCTTTTGTAATATCTTCATAAAGAGTAGGGGAACCAGAATTTGACTTACCCGGATCAACCTGAAAAGTATGAGGCGGATTAATTGTAGCCTTAGCATTAAGAACCTCCACCGAATTCGTCCCGTGAAGGAAAGAGTCTTCAGAATTAGTGAAACCAAAGGACTGATGAGAAAAATGACAGTTTTCCCTAACATGTCATGTCTGTCTACAAATGAAGCACCGAAAAGGATATTTGAAGCAGTCAAGTTTCTGTAATATAACTCTAGCTCCCCAAACCATCTCAATTTCCACAGGAAGACCCATCCCCATATCAAACTCCACCATGACTCTGGCCACCTTTTTTTCCATGCCATGTAGTGAACTGTTGTCAACTCTAATAAACTTACCAACTGAATTGGCCAAACCCTTCAAAATATTCTTGGTCCAAAGTTCTAAAGGTAAACCGAGAACCAACATCCATAGATGACGCCTGGACCATTTTTCCTTAACAGGGTCGAATGTTGTGGGCCAGCATTTGAGAATGATCGAACCTTCACGGTAAGTCCAAACCTCTCTAAGAAATACATCCAAAGAAGCATTTTTAGGAAAAATGAAAATAATCCATCCGTTCATCAAGAGGTTGATGTGAGGAGCAGAATCCAACATCAGAGACCAATGGCGATTAACCCACTTAGTAAGTTCATGTTTGTTCAATCGAGCATATTCCACCCAACCCACAAGAGCTCTAGAGGCGAGCATCTCAACCCTGTCAAGGTTTGTATCACCGCCAAAAACATAACTATGTAAGCCATCCCGGGCCTTCACCGTCTTGAGATTATTCCTTCTCCGAGCACAGTCACCAGATAAACCAGTGGGGGAGGGATTGGTTACAAGAGAATCATTAAGGGGAGGATTGAGGTTAGCAGTCTTCCTAGATACCAAACCAGTCACTCCCAAAACCTCAAATGACCTGTCAAGAGTAGATGTATAGTCAACATTCCAATGCCGTCTCGAAGAACGTTGTACATCTTCCATCATAAACAGAAGCACCATGTGTTCAGGAACAAAGAAAGCAAAACACTAATTGAAAAAGGAGAGCGCCTACAATAAAAAAACGAAGAAAAGTGGAATGTCACAGGTTCAATCAGAACGGTCCCATACCCAAAAAATATATAAAAGTGAAAGAAACAAAAGTGATGGATCAAGACTATGGGAAGGAGCTAAACTCCTAAAAAATAAAAAGCTAACCAGGAACCTAAAGACGGCCAAAAAACTAAAATGAAAAAAAAAAAACAGGATTTGAAAATAAACCTAAAAACCCTAGAGTTAGAATGTTAAGGAAGAAGACACCAGGAGCAACATAAATTCCCACTTTTTTCTCTTGGTTGGTACTGGACTAATCTGAAGGATTAGCTTGACTCCAAGTCCTGTCGTCAACAACCATTAGCCTCCATTCTAGGCTTTCATAGAGACTCCAAACCCTAGCTTAATCTTTGTTGCAGCCATCTACCGAAACCATCTGAGCTCCAAATTTATTATTAGTAACCTAAAGTGTCATAAAATAAATATTTTTTAATGATTTGAAGATTTATTTAGGTAGGAGTTTTGGTTGCCTTATTTACATTTTAAAAACTAACTTCAAATGCACGACATTTGCTTCCTCCATCTTCGTTATAACTATAATTTTATTTAGTGAGAGAATATTCATAATAAAAGTTGGTGGCATAAAAGAAAGATATTGTTTTAATGATTTGATGATTTATTTGGTTAGGAGTTTGAATTGTATTATTTAAATTTTAAAATTTAATTTAACGTATAAAATGGATAATTTTTGCATCCTTCATGTTAGTCACTACTCTTACATCATTGATCATTTATTTATTCATTATTAGATTAGATAATTTTATTTAAACTTTAAAAATTTAATTTCTCTTATTATGTTTGTTTTTTTTTATTTTTTTATATGATTGTTAGGGTAAAAAATAAAATTTAATCTAATAATTTATTTAAATATAAATTTGAATTATTTTATTTAAATTTAAATTTAACAATTTAAATTTAACATAATATATCTTTCTCATAAAAATAAATTATCATACTTTTTCAAAAAAACTTAAAATCAATTAATTTCTATTTTTTTCAATATCTAGAAATCAACAATTTTCCTCTTTTCAACATTCTATCATTAATCGCACTAATCTATTCTATCTTTAATCGCACTAATCTAATTCTCAATAAATGTTTTTTACTTTGTAATACAATATGAAGCTACAATAAAATCTCACTTTGGCACAACATATTTGAAACTTGGGTGGAGAGTTTTAATAAGAAAATTAGGAATAATTTTAATACTTATAAATAAAATACATATTTCAGTCTTGCTTTTTATATATATATTTTGATTGTTTGTGCTACATGGTATTGATTTTAATTTTGGAAAAATTCCAAATATTAAATTAAGATCATTGAATGGTAGTCGTAATGAAAATAGTTCAACATCATAAAAAATACATGAATTTAAGAACAATGAACATTAATCTAAGAATGAAATTCAAAAAAAAATAATAAATTACACTTTTAAAGTATAAGATTCACAATATGGGGAAAAATATTCACAACTTAAAATGACAAATGCCTTTTGAACATAAAACTTTAAAGTTGAACCCGAAAATGAAATTGCACTTTCTCTTTAAAATATTTTAAGCCCAATGAAAACATTTTTGAAACTTAAACAACATTATGTAATATGATGAGAATATAGTTTTGTGTACTTTTTCCTTTTAGGAAAATGTGGAAGGAACCAATGTAGAAAATCATATCCAAACCGAAATGTCTCACTGACACTAGCACAATTATTATTTCATTATTGGGTGTGTTTCCTGCAATGGTTCACATACTTAGAGTGGAATCATTTATTTTTATTATATTTCCACCAACCTCTACAACTTGGTATGTGGGTGGAACTCCCATAAAACCTATAAATATGTGATGGTTAATAGATAAGGAAGGTAGAATTTGAAAGAAATTCATTGTATCGAGAGTAGCGAGGTGCTCTAAAACCCAATATGGGGGAGATGTTGTCACGTGTAACATTGTGTAACATTATGTAACGTTATGTAACATGATGTTCCCATAAAATAGAAATAAAAATGCAAATAATGTTGGCTTAAACAAAAAATATTAAAATAAAAATATTTAATCTTAAACTTAGATATATCAAGCACTGGATCAAATATCTTGATGTGTTAAATTTTTTAATATGTAAAAACTTTAAGATAAAAGAATTTTACACCTCAAGAAATTGGATCCCTCTCGGTGCTTGATAAATCTGGGTTTAAAATAGATCTATGTTGATTGTGAAAAGATTGCATGCCAAATATCCGACTCCTTTCTTATTCACTAAGAAGAAGCCTACCACTAACTCATAACTTTGAATCTGAAAGTTGTTCATCCTACCTAGAAATCCTATATCATAGATCTCGATACCACCTTAAAGGCCTTGCCTCTCATCACTGTCCATCTCTTCTTCAAGGTTTTCAGCCTCATCGTCGTCTATATCATCTTAAAGGATGTCGAATACATCATTGTCAACCTCATCATAGAGGAAAGAAAGAGAGATAAAGGGAGCATTGAATTCCTAGACGTCGCAGTAGGCAAGGCAATGGTGCAAAAACTGGAGGCATGGTTTTTTCTCTACCAACTTTCCTATGAATTTAGTTGCGGTAATTAAGGCTTTCCATCTCGTCAAAACCTCCCGAAACACATAGAGCGTAGTGGGGCCATTTCATAATTTCTTCCATGGGCAACAATTCCGACAATTTTTCCTTGTACACGTATCTATTAGTACACAACAATAACTCAAAATCAATAACATTACTAATAAACATGAATTACAACAAAGAAGGGAGAAACTATCAATCCACCTAAAACAATAACTAATTCGTTCAAATCCATCTCTTAATGACTATTTAATTATGTATTGAACCACCCGCCATAGCTGCTCTTTATAGGAATAATGTGGTTCACAATGAATCCAAAAAAAGTGTTTTCTCCATATGGATTGATGAGACGGAGGGCATCTTATATTTCCAATTGCTAGGGATATAATGGAGTAATGATGATGTGTGGTGAGATGCACTAAGGTGACACTGCATAATGAAATGGAACATAGCATCGAGGGATCTGCCTTTAAACACCTAGATTGAAGCCGGGACTCGCCCATCCAAGCAGCTATATGAGTGGTGGTTATACGGATCGAGGATAGCAGCAAATCATGCCGCCTAGGTTCCCCCTCCCTTTTCGGTGACAAAGGATCAGTTTAACGGGACAATAAATGGGGAACATCATTCTCTTTGGAAGAATGGAAAGCTTGCTTCAAAACCCTAGCCTCTAATCCAATTAAAGGAAAACTCATAACCTTCTGGTGGAATGTCCTGCAACAAGGGCTCCTAACCAAAGGAAGGTTTTCATTTATGGGAAGGGGATTATTTCAACTTAGCAAAATAAGCTTAATTGAGTTGAGTTGGGATTTCACAATGGAATTAGAAATGGGAATGGAGCAGGATCAAAGAAGTTCATAATTGAAATTGGACTGGGATGATAGTGTAAGTCCATTATGTGTTTTTAAATTTTGTTGATAAGTCTATTCCAGACATGTAAAACTCCCTCCTGCTAAACTCCCATGGCTTAGTATTGTATACTCCTTTCTCCATTAGTATGCTCAAAGGTGGTTTCACAGTCCATATTAACTTATCTCGCAATGTTCCATTGTTTTTTGTCGAGTTGTTTAGGTTGCGATATCTGTGGATTGTCATCCAAGGATGGATTCAAAGCTCTATCAGGTCATGATGAAGGATCTCAAGTATTTGGCCCTCAATAACAATAGGTTAATAAGCACAATCCCAAATTTAATGCTTACTGTTAACATAAATTTGTCAAACACATGTTGTCCAAGAAATAATGCTAACATCCCTAAGATTAGTTGCAAGGACCAAAAAAAAAAAGTCAAATTCATCTTGCATTGAACCAAATACTAGACATTGAATTGATCCATTTTAACTCTAATTAAAGGCACTTGCAACTTTAACTAAGGCTAAATATCGTTTGATCTCCACGTGAATAGGCGACCAAACTAAATCAATAGAAACTAGAGCATTTGTTCTTTACTTTAAAGCAAAGGATATTTGCTTTCTTTAAAAAAATAGTAAGCCTATCTCCTCTAAATGGTCGAGGATTTGCTTATGTGAAGGATATGAGGGTCTTCGAACTCATAGCATGGTCTACTACAAGTGATTGAGGTTTGTAGGGGAAGTTGCATTGTGTTGAAAATAAGGGGAAAAGTGTGTTATAAAAGAGTAATATAGGTTTGATCTTACTCCACTAATAATGTGAATGTTTAACACATACATTGGAATTGTTTATTGAAAAAGAACCTTAGTGGCATTGTTTAACAATTGGGATATCCATGTTCATTTTCTCCAGTGTCAAGTTCTTGGCTTTTATTAGAACCAACTTTCTTTCACAATATTGTAGACTAGAATGCATTGTGAGTATGCCACATTATCTTGTCATTGTCAATGTTTTGATCATATTGTGTGAATGCACTAAACATATTGTAGACTAGAATGCCATTGTGAGTATGTCACATTATCTTGTCATTGTCAATGTTTTGATCATCTTGTGTGAATGCACTAAACATAGGATCAATGCCAATTGAAGGTTTACATTACACATTACCAATAAAAAATTGCACCTAGTAGAATTAACACAACCATGAAAATTGCAATGATTTGTTTTTACACATAACCATTTGATTATGGCTAGCTAAATAATAATGCCAATCAAATAGGAATAAAAAATAATTCACATAATTGGTGTTATAAATTGGGTAGTACTTCAAATCTTAAATTTTGTCATAAGAACAAGTTTATACGATATGTGTGGATGTCATGAACTACATATGTGGTTCACCAACCTTCCTTCAATGCATTGGACTTGACGATGTCATTGGATTGAACCCAAGGAGGTCCTATGCTAGTCATTGTGACCAAATTGGATTTCCCACAATGATTGGCTTGGCATTAGCTCTCGGGTAAGCATATTGATCGGTTATTCCGAGGGAAGTTGATTGGGATTGGTCCTATCCACAAGGTGTAAGGTTATTGAAACATCCAATATAAATAAAAATTAAAAAAACAATGATATGAACAATGAGAAGCCTTTCAACACAAGTATATATCTATCAATCAACTAGGATTGTATTCAACCCTTTACTAGATTTGAAAATGGTAGGCCTATGGCTAATTTGTCTCACCAACACTAATCAACTTGAATGATTTCTTTATAAATAACCATCACATCGAGTTCAATCTTCTTCAATAGTTGTTCATTACCTGATTGAATGCTCTTTTCTAAATGGGTTTAAAGGATTGACTTAATTTGGTTATGATGGCAAGTCTAATTCCCAACAATGGAGAAAGTTTACTCAAATTATTACACAAGAGTAGTGAGGTGCTCTACAACGCTGTATGAGGGGAGATGTTGTCACATAGCGTAACATAATGTTATGCTACCAAAAATAAAATAAAATTAAAAAAATGCATGTTAACTCATAAAATAAAAAATTAAAACCAAATAAATAAATTCATGTGAGCTTATAAAATAAAATAATTAAAACCAATATAGATCAATGTTAAGCCCAAATTAATCATGCAAAGAGAGGATCAAATTTATGGAGGTGTAAATTTTGTCTTGAAGTGTAAAAAATTTAAAATAAAAAACAAATTTCATACCTTGAGAAATTGGATCCCTCTCGACACTTGATAGATCCAGTTTTAAAATGAATTTATGCTGGTATTATGCTAGTAAAAATACTTTCTAATTATATTAAGAATTTGTAACTATCCCATAAATAAATATATATTTGTTGCGATGCAATATTAAAATCCACATTAAATTCACCACATATATGGTCATTCATCCTACATTCCAACATAACGATAAACACAACAACTCATCTCCTCATTGCTACCACTACAACCCAACCCAAGAAAATTAAATGTATATGACCAAAAAAATATACGTCTACATGTAGGAAGCTTGAAGGATTTACCAAAGCATGTGGAAGGGAACGCTCTAATTATGCATCTTCCCATTCCCAACACGTTCAAGCATTAAAAAAATCATAAAGAAATTTGCCCAAACATATGGCTTCTGCTAACTTGACGTAGTGATTAAATAAAGCACATATTCAAGGCTATTGACCTCATCTTCTTCCATTTCATCTTCAAGCTTGTGAACCATTTTCAACCTCATTGAACCAAATACTAGACATTGAGTCGATCCATTTTAACTCTAATTAAATGTACTTGAAACTATAACTAATATTTTATGGCTCGATCTCCACCTAAGACATGACCAAATTAAATCAAAAGAAACTATAGCATCCATTTTTTATATTGAATCGAAGGATTTTTGCTTTATTTTAAAAAAGCATTAGCCTATCTCCTCTAAATCTTTGCGGATTTCCTTGGGTGAAGGATGTCGGGATCTTTAAACTCACAACATGATAAGTGATTGAGGTTTTTGGTGAAAGTGGCATTGTGCTAAAAATAAGGGGAAAAGCATGTTATGAAACTCTAATATAGGGTTGATATTAGTTTACCAATAGTGTGAATGCCTAACAAATTCATTGGAATTTTATTGAAAATGTGGCTTTGATGGCATTGTTTATCAATTGAGGAAATCTTTGTCCAGTTTCTCCACTATAAAGTACTTGGCTTGTGTTGGGCAAGGAGATGGCCTACTAGGTCCTACCTAAACCATTATTCGAATTTGGAATAGAGAAGGTTAGTTTATCTATATGCGGAATCGACCTTCAATCTAGAACTAATCTAATTGAGTCATCATTTATGAATTCCCATTCCCACCCTTCTGCAGTCATCATTTACGAATTTGCATCAATGGGGTTTCTTCCGTTTTCTGACTCCGCATCCGCTCTTCTTTGGTTGGCTTGAAACCTTCTTTCACAATGTTGTAGACTAGAATGTCCTTGTTGTGAGTGTTCCACATTGTCTTATCATTATCAATGCTTTGATCATATTCTGTGAGTGCATTAAACACAAGATTAATGTTAATTGAAAGTTTACATTACATATAACCAATCCAAACTTTTGCTTAGTAGAATTAGCAAAATCGTGAAAGTTGTAATGATTTGTTTTTGCGCACATAATTGCCTGATTATGACTAGCCAACTAATAACCCTGATCAAATAGGAATAGAAATGAATTCAAATAATTGGCGTGATAAATTGGGTAGTAATTCAACACTTAGATTTCATCATAAGAAGAAGTCTATATAATACATGTCAACAACATGAACTACATATATGGTTCACAAAGCTTCCTTCAATCTGTTGGAGTTAGGGATGCCATTAGATCGAACCCAAGGAGATCCTATGCTAGTCATTGCAACCAAATGGAATGCCCACCATTGGTGGCTTGCAGTTAGTTCTCGGGTATGGATATTGCTTGGTTATTCCCATGGATTTCTATCTGAATTAGTCCCATCCACAAGGTGTGGGCTTACTGCAATAATCTAATGTAAATATTTTTTTTTAAAACAATAATATCGACAACTGATGCAGGGGCATTGAAACCTAGGCAGAGTTGTCAAAGTTGATCGACATGAAGGAGGCCAACTAGAGGAAGTGCCGATGACCATTGGTGTGGAAGAACATATTGGCTTGTCTAAGTCAATAGGTCGAGCAGAAGCAGTCGAGTATGTGACCGACAGATGCAGCAAAAGTCGAGAGTCGACATGTTGGAGTCGACAAACGACAGGTTGAGCAGGGACGTCGATGGTCGACATGCATCGAACACGAATCTGATGGGTTGGGGCATGAGCCAAGCGAGGAGGAAGGGTTGGACTGACGAATCCTGAAGAGTGCGAAAGAAGTTGACAGGCAGTATGGCCCACATGACGGATTATTGTAGCCTATCAGAAGTACGCGTAGAAGTCAAGGAGAGTACTTGGAAATAGTTCGGGGTTGCTGATGAAGTTAATGGTAGTTATTGAAGGTAGTTGGGATCGTGACAGATGTCGTCACAGGCAGAGATTGTGCAGCACGGTTGGGGTGCTGACAGTTGCAAATCGGCAGGATCTGAGGAGATCGACAGACAGAGGATGTGTGTCTCGGGGGTCGGAGTGATCTCGGGAACAACAGCAGTAAAGTAGAAGGCCGAGGGGTGGAGATCAATTGGATCATTCTGCAGAGCAGATTTTGGGGAGAAGTTCTGTAGATTGGAGAGAACAGTCACACAACTTCCGGACGTAGAGGAGATCAAGCCATAGCTCAGAGTTCCGTAGTGAACCAGGAGAGGGTGACGATCGACACACTGAGATAGCACACAGTTACTTCTGTATTGTAACGGTTGAGGCCGACAGTTAGTTAATATTGTTAATTTTTTAGAATTTACTTCAATCTGATCTAGGATCTTAACTGAGAGAACAACATGTACAGCATATCTACAGCATATCAATCATGAACACAATAATGCAAGCACACAAGAGATACAAAGTTTACTTGGGGAAAACCATAAAGGTGAAAAACCCCAATAACTTCCTCAGAGATAGATAGAGCAATGATACAACCCAAGCATAAGAGATAGACATCTCTTAGCAGCGGCTTCTCCTCCTCCACAAGTGCGCCACTCTCCCAAGAGTGTGAAAGAGAATAGAATAATGAAATAGAGTGCCTCCCGCACTCTATTTATACTTGACTTGACTTGCCTAATAACCTTTACTAGGTCGGCCTTAACTTAACCACATAACATAATACTGACTGGGCCGACACCCAATAGGCTGGTCTAATAACCCTTTGACCCACATGGACGACCCCCAATAGGGTGGTCTAATAACCCTTCGACCCACATGACTTATATAGGGTCGACCCCAATAAGGTGGTCTAATAACCCATCAAGTATAAGTTACGACACTTACAATATAAATGACGACACTTCCGTATAGAGGAATAATAACATCTCTATAGGAATACAAACACTTCCGTATAGAG
Source organism: Larix kaempferi (assembly GCA_027924585.1). Lineage (NCBI taxonomy): Eukaryota > Viridiplantae > Streptophyta > Pinopsida > Pinales > Pinaceae > Larix > Larix kaempferi. The sequence goes on from BSBM01000727.1 coordinate 8,687,143, forward strand.
GAATAATACCATCTCTATAGGAGTACAATATACATATATGAAATACATTCCGAAGTTACATATACATCAACACTCCCTCTTAACTAGGAAGGTATTTCTTGACACAAGTCTTCTTCTCCGGATCATTGTCACTGGATAATCGTCATCGAGTCATCATCATCGTCACTGCTGCTGCTATCTCAATCAATCTCTGAATCTACTTGTCATAGGAAGTTCTATAGAGCCAATCCTTTTTCATACTGGATGTAGGTCCACCACCTGCAGGTCTTCATCACCACTAGCCATACTGTGGAATACTTAGGATTGATTACGTGCATCAACAAAACCTCGAAAGAGCATCCCAGGACTGATTACGAGCACACTGCTCAACTTATCGGATCTCCAGGATCTTTTACGTGTTGACCTTCACAAAACCTACTCAGAGCATCCCAGGATGTTACGAGCAAACCACTCTACTTGTTTGGATCTCGATAGAGCATCCCAGGTTGTTACGAGCACACCGCTCTACCTGTCCGAATTTTAAAGGATCTTTTCTATGTGAACTTTCGCAAAACCTACTCAGAGCATCCTAGGATGTTATGAGCACACTGCTCTACCTGTCTGGATCTGTATAGAGAATCCCATTATGTTACGAGCACACCACTCTACCTGTACGAATTTTAAAGGATCTTTTCTATACGAAACTGTAGCAAAACCTACTCAGAGCATCCCAGGATGTTACGAGCACACCGCTCTACCTGTCCGGATCTCGATAGAGCAACCCAGGATGTTACAAGCACACTGCTCTACCTGTCCGGTTTTTAAAGGGTCTTTTCTATGCTACCTGCACAACCTGTCCATGGCCATAGAGTATCAAACCGATACTCACCATACATCATCCTAATGTACATCATCACATGATCAACTTGATCATCATCATACCATCAATCTGATGTGTATCATCTGGAGCAAGATCCTGAAGCTTGTCATCTATGATCATCCTGATCATCACCATAGCATCAACCTGATGCATATCATATGGAGCAACATCCTGAAGCTCGTCATTTGTGATCATTTTGATCAAACAGTATATCCATCCAATGCATACAAAGTATCTACCTGATACATATCACCATACATGATCTACCTGATCATACAAATGCATCCATCTGATATACATAATGCATCCACCTGATACATACATAAGTACATGATCTACCTGATGATACAAGTATCCATCTGATACATATACAAATACATGATCTACCTGATCATATCCAGCATCCAACATGATGCGTACATACATACATATAAATGATCCAACTGATCATATCCAACATCCAACATGATGCGTACATACATACATATAAATGATCCTAATGCTCATCATCCAGTGCTTACATCCATAGCCATGTGAAGGATCCTCCTTCCACCATGCTTGGAATGGCTTCAGCAAATGTGTCCATCACTTCTTCCTCGAAGTGTCGTCGATCTGAAGAACGCCAAGCCTCTCTCTGAAGTACTTGAACTTCACTCTGGCTAGTGGCTTCGTCAGCACATCTGCAATCTGCTCATCCGTCGCAATATACATGAGCTTCACTGCTCCTCTCTGCACCATATCCCTGATATAGTGATATTTGATCTCAATGTGCTTCGACCTGTCGTGGAACACCGGGTTCTTAGACAGCTTCACACAACTCTGGTTGTCACAAAGATGCCAGTAGTCTCCAGCGGGAGATCAAATAACTTTGACAGTAGCTTCCGAAGCCATACTGCCTCACAACTAGCCGAACAGGCTGCAACATACTCTACCTCGACTGTACTTAGTGCTACGCAGGACTGCTTCCTGCTAAACCAAGAGATCACACCTAATCCCATACTGAAGCAGCACCCAGATGTGCTCTTCTTATCTACAGCGTTTCCTGCCCAATCTGAATCAACATAACCCTGCAGGTTAAACTTTTGATTCGCTTCATACTTGAGCGCATAATCAACTGTACCCTTCAGGTACCTCAGAATATGCTTTACAGCAACCAGGTGAACACTCATTGGATCCGTCAGGAACTGGCTCAATGTGTTCACCACAAAGCAAATATATGGTCTCATGTTCATCAAGTACATCAAGGACCCAATTATCTGACGATACATAGATGCATCAACCGACTCAGATGAAGCATCACATAGAGGCTTCAAGTTCAATGCCATAGGTGTGGCCATGGCCTTGCAATCCATCATCCCGAACCTCTTCAGGATATCTACTGTATACTTCCCTTGTCCAAGGAAGATCCCATCTGCACTCTGCCACACCTCCATACCTAGAAAATAGTGCATCATCCACAAGTTCTTCATCTCGAACTTGGAAGCAAGCTTCCGCTGCGTGTCGGAAATCAATCTATCTTCACCTGTGATAAACAGGTCATCCATATACAAAAGTGGTATCACTGGATTGCCTTCCTCAACCTTGTAGTAAAGGTTGGAATCCCCTTTACTCTTGGTAAAGTCCAAACTGGATAGAAAGCTGTCTATCCTACCATACCAAGTTCTGGACGTATATGACTCCCTGTCATATGCCTTAGAACCAAGTGGCCGCTCCACTTACACTTCTTCTTCAACTACACCATTCAAGAAAGCTATCTTGAAATCCATCTGGTGTATCTTCCATTTCATCACTGCAGCTAGAGCAAGTACAGATCTAATGGAAGTGTATCTGGCTACAAGAGCAAAAGTCTCTATGCTACCACCTGCAGCATGTTTGATCTTGTAGATCTTCTTGGAAGTCACTACAGACTCCCCTTCAGGTCTTGGGACTGCATCCCAAGCATCTTCATGATCGACTGGTACTCTTCGATCATGGCATTCTTCCCAGATCCTGGGAACTTCAATATCTTCAATATTTTCAACAGATAAATTTGTTGTTGAACAAATGTTGTAGTCCTTCTTTTGTAGGTGATGGTATACGATCTTTCCTACACAACAATTTAAATTGCATGATTAGAAAACATCTCATAGTTTTTAGAACAAATTCTTACACATAAAGAACTATGTCATACATTCATGCAATTATCTTAGCCAATGCTTCAATACAACATTTATCCATCTCCCGTAACTTTCTAGATGCCTTCCAATCTCTACCAGAACATTGTTAAGAGTGTGCACAACTCCCAACATGTCAGCAAATAGGTTTCATTCTAGATAAGTAGCAATGGAATGTTGTACAGTGCCATAGGCCACTTACCCATATATATTAGTAGTATACTGTTCATCAATGCAACTATGCATAATACACAACCTAATTCTAGGAACATGATTATATACATTATTGAACAGTATTATTTAAACAATAAAATATGCAAGGAATGATAATTCAAATACTTATCTTTGTTTGTTTGTTGGGTTGAATCCCTCTCAGTCTTTGCTTCTTTTCTGCAACTCCATTCTGATGTGGATTGTGAGAAGTGGTCAACTCCCTCAATATCTACATCTTTGCAGAAACTATTGAAGTGTGCTCCTTCTTGATCTTTGCTTCCTTGCAAGAAACAACTGGAGTGTGCTCCCTCTTGATCTTTGCTTCCTGGTAGGAACAATTGGATTGTGCTCCCTCTTGATCTTTGCTTCCTTGCAAGAACAACTGGAGTATGCTCCCTCTTGATCTTTGATTCCTTGCAGGAACAACTGGAGTGTGCTCCCTCTTGATCTTTGCTTCCTGGATTACCTGTCCTTTAACTTACATCCATCACTATGCATGCTTATTAGTATCATCATTGTGTTATCCTCGAGGTCTCATACATAATCACACATTCATTAGTATAATCTTAATACTATCAAAACACAATAATCTTAAACATGTATAGTCATGATCATTTCAAACACAGATAATAAACATTAGTATTCAAGGTTTCAGGGAAGTCTTCTTTTACTCATGCATATTCTTATTTGATCATAGGACTCTTCTGGTTAGTTAAATCATCAATCAAGATAAGAGACATAAAATGCATAAACCCTTGATTACTTACATTTCTAACTTTATGACTAAACATAACCAATCATACCAAGTATACTTATATAAGGGATCCTAACACAAGGTAGGATTCTAACTTGATATAGGAAAAACATACCTAGATTGGTATGTTAGCTAGTTATGTCTAACATACCCACATGATGTCTTCTTGTTCTCTTCAATGACTTGTGCTAGTAACCTGCATATCTCATAGGTTAACCATTATAGAACCAAGTTATACATACCTCGCAAATAGATCTTCTAAGTGATTCATGACAATGGATGAATCTTTGTCCTCATGTCATCATGATCATATGTTCTTGAACTAGAACATGATTTGTCTTTCTTGGTGTACCTTTCATGTTAGCGGACAACATAAACCTCATACAACACCATAGTGCATTAGTACAATCATAAGTGTCAACACCCTAATCAATGAATATCTTCTATCATGCATTCATAATTTTATTAAGGTGATACGACAAGTCTAAATTTAATCAAGATTGTACTAACCGTAATAACATGAAGACAAACATACCATAAACTTAATCATGAACAAATCTCGAAACATACCTGGATGAGTCATACCTGTCGAGATTGCTTGTAATCTTTTTATGTAAGGCCTTAGCCTCATCTCCCTCTAAAACAGGAACTTCTTCACTTATGCAGGTGACCAATCCATTCTCTTCTAGGATTAACCCAATCCACTTGATTTGTAGGAACTGGATCTGGATCTGGATTAGGGTTTGTAAGAGAAACCCTAAAAATTCAAACTTTGAATTTCAAACTTCTGAAAGGATATAAATATGCGCCTTAATGAGCTGATCAAGCTGGTATACTCATAATTTGAAAACTGCAAAGTTTCACCCCTCAAATTTGCCTTTGAAACTTCTAGATTCACTAGACATGACCTTGAAATAGGGTTTGATAAAGTCCACCCTTTTTCCCAATCAAAAAGTTTGATCCAAAGCTCTAAGCTTCTATTTTTCTGAGGTGCTTCTAGCCGTGGTCACAGATTTCAAAAATTTCCATTTTTGCATAAGCCCTAATTTTCCACTTTTTCGATCAAAGTCCTGAACTAGGGTCTGATCAAGCCCGACCTTCTGCCCAACCAAAAATTCTGATCTTGGTCTCTAAATTTTGATTTTGATGAGTATCATTCACGCGTAGTCTCCGATTACAAAAATTCCAACTTTCTCCGAAACCCTGAATTTCGGAAGCCATGAATGAAGGTGCTAAAAAATAATTTTGTTTTGACATAAATATGTACCTGATTGTTTTTGGTGTAACTCCAAACTTTTAGATACACAGGGTCTGAAATTTTTTCTTGTGATAGCCCGACCTATCGTATTTCCAACCCCACAGGTCTGACCTCAAATGGATTCTCTGAGAGATAGTTATTCCAAGTGTCACAACGTGACCTGTTTATGGGATAAAACAGGAGAGCGAACTTGTAGAGCATGCCACTTGTTACTGGTTCAGTTTCAGCCTTTGAAAACGTTACCTGAGAAATTACAGTCCGTGCACTACCTGTCACTTTTTACGAAATTTCATTTGGAGCTTCCTATCCCAAGTTATGACCTTTTTTCCAAGGTCACCTATTTATGACTGAGATCTAGAAGAGGCAGAAACCCTATATTGTACAGATCATAAATCACAAAGTACAATGAATTAGAGGTTTTCCTTTCGACACAAGGTACATGGGGATCTTAGCTTCGTCTTGTACGATTTTTAGATCCTAAAACCTTGCCTAAATTTATTTATAGCGAAAGTGATACAATGACTGGTTTTTGCTATATCAAGCCCTAGCTTCGCAATTGCAACAAGTGTCATACATGCCATACCATGCCTTCTTTCAGGCTAGCTCTGATACCATGTTAATTTTTCAGAATTTACTTAAATCTGATCTAGGATCTTAACTAAGAGAACAACATGTACAACATATCTACATCATATCAATCATGAACACAATACTGCAAGCACACAAGAGACACGAAGTTTACTTGGGGAAAACCATAAAGGTGAAAAACCCCAATAAATTCCCCAGAGATAGATAGAGCAATGATACAACCCAAGAATAAGAGATAGACATCTCTTAGCAGCAGCTTCTCCTCCTCCACAAGTGCGCCACTCTCTTAAGAGTGTGAGAGAGAATAGAATAATGAAATAGAGTGCCTCCCGCACTCTATTTATACTTGACTTGACTTGCCTAATAACCTTTACTAGGTCGGCCTTAACTTAACCACATAACATAATGCTGATTGGGCTGACACCCAATAGGGTGGTCTAATAATCCTTTGACCCACATGGCTGACCCCCAATAGGGTGGTCTAATAACCCTTCGACCCACATGACTTATACAGGGCTGACTCCAACAAGGTGGTCTAATAACCCATCAAGTATAAGTTACGACACTTACAATATAAATGACGACACTTCCATATAGAGGAATAATAGCATCTCTACAGGAATACAAACACTTCCATATAGAGGAATAAGGGGGGGCCGGGGGGGTTCTTGCTTTGGGGGCAAATAGTTGGCAGTTCTGGCAGTGCTTGACTGCGGTGATACAATCAGTAAATAATGATGGCCAAAAATAACTTGCCCGTATGATTTTCTGGGCGGTTGCCATGCCGGAGAAATGACCTCCGCAGGCGCCGCTATGACAATCATTGAGGACTTGTTCTGCCTCACTGTGGGATAGGCAGCGGCGTAAGATAGTATCAACGCCGCGTCGGTAAAGTACATCCCCAATCAGGAAGTATCGGGGGGTGTGGTGTCGTATGCGACGGCGTCCATCACGATCGATGTGTGGTCGGAATTTTTGCGTACGAAGGTAAGTCAAAATGTCTCCGTACCAAGGGTCGTCAGACGAAATGATGAAGATCTGCTCATCAATCAGGTCCGTTTGGATAACGGGTGATGTTGAAGAGGATGGGAGGTCTGTAATGAGGTGAGCAAGTGCGAGGGCTTTGGTGCTTTTGGGAGTTCTGAAAGTGAGGTCATATTCCTGGAGGATAATGACCCATTTAGCAACACGACCTTGTAGGAGCCGCCGGGTGAGGAGATAGACCATGGGGTTGGAGTCGGCCACGACCGTGGTATGACTAAGCAAAATGTAGTGTTGTAGTTTTTGTATGGAAAAGACTACGGCTAGGGCTAATATTTCCTCGTATGGGTAAACAATGAAACCCAACAACCGGCCTGCTGGGACGCAAAAGACACACTTGTGTGGGTTCAAGCGGATTTTATATTTGCGACAACGCAGGAAAACTTGCCGGAGGTCGTTAAGGTGGTCTGATCGTTTTCGGGAACGAGCTGTGAGGTCGTCAAGATAGACTCGCAGGATATGGACCAAGTCGTGAAAGCAATAGGTCATGGCTCGCTGGAAAGTGGCACCAGCATTTTTAAGGCCAAATGGCATGACGCGATAGGTAAAGGTGCCCCATGGGGTGGTGAAGGCAGTCTTGTACTGATCCTCCTTGCGGATGTGGATCTGGTTATATCCGGAAAACCCGTCCATGAAGGATAGGACCTCATGGCCCGCACACTCATCAATGAGTTGGTCAATGAATGGCGTGGGGAAATTGTCTTTTGGACAAGCATGGTTTAAATCACGGAAGTCAGTGCATACTCTAAGGGTGCCTTGCTTTTTGTTGACGGGAACGGGGTTCGACACCCAGGTGGTGTACGGAATAGGATAAATGAATCCTGCTTTGCGAAGTTTCTCGACCTCAGCCTTAACAGTGGGGAGCTTGGAAGGGTGAATGGGTCGCTGTTTCTGACGAACAGGGGGTACTTCAGGCCATGTATCAATGTAGTGTTCAATAATGGCGGGGTCGAGACCAGGCATCTCAGTATAGGACCAAGCAAAGACATCTCGGAACTCTTGAAAGAGCTTTTTGTACGCCTGAGTTTCTGCTTGAGTGCAAGATGCGCCCAGCGAGATGAGCTCAGGTTTCTCTGGTGTTGTGGAAATGTCTATCTGTATAGTTGGGGAAATGTTGGACATGTTCCCTTCTTCAAAGGCATCGGGTGCTGGGATGGGGTCCTTTAACCAATCGACCTTAGTGGGTATGAAATCTTTCGATTCGACGGATAGCTGGTCGGATGCGGAGGATGTAGATGCTTCCGGGAGGAAGTACGAGCGATGATGCATATCATCCCAAGGGTAGTCGGGTGCAGTGAGTGTCTCCAAAATTTGCTCATCAGTATTGAAGTAGTCAGACCATAAATCAAGGGGTTCTGGTTTGAAAGTTGTTGAAATCATATAAATTGTATTGACTTCTTCCGACGAGGATGATGGCGGGGAGTGGATCTCCTCGATGAGGGGAGGAGATATCTCTAAGTCGACGTTGTTTAACTCGTACAACGCTGCTCTATAGTCAGGTAGATCAGGACAATGGTGAGAGTAATGGCCGTAAACACTGCATATAGCACAAGGATGGTTTGTGCGCAGTGATTTGTCGCGAGGCTGTAGAGGTGGCTCTAATCTGACTACTGGGATGCCGATGTCATCGTCCAACATATTCATATGCTCTTGGAGTGCTGGTAAGTGTGGGCATTGATGAGTTGGGTGGCCTATCTCATCGCATAATGAGCACTTGGGGGGAGCTCGAAACACTGGTGGGGGTTTAACTGCCTTAGGGGGTGGTATAGCAGTGTATGGTTGTGGACCTCTGCCCCCAGCGGGCTTGATAGGAGGGGGAGGATTTGTTGACGACGAAGGGATATTGAGGCTAGGAGGAGGTGTCGTTGACGACGAAGGGATTGCGACACCAGGAGGAGGTTGATTTGTGGTAACAATAGGTTGTACCGGTTGGAGGATGACGTTTGGTGTCGGCGGTCGAACAGGAGGTGGAATATACCACACAGGTAATCCCAATGTTAGCCCGGGTAGACTAAGGGTAGCCATAACCGGGGCGCTTACTACACCCGAAGGAGGAAATAGGAAGGGGATGGTGTGGATAGGTGTAACACCAATGTGACTGGGGAACAATGGTGGTTGACCACCGGATGTTTGCGTATTCTGTGAAAGAGTACAGAGGTTTGCGACTTGGGTCTCTGGTGACGGTGGTGGAATGGCCTGGAATGAAGAGGTCATTGGTGTATCTGAATAAAGTCCGGGTCCCAAAGAAGAGACAAAGGAGGTAGTTGCACTAGAAGTTGGTTGTTCAATCATGGGAAGAACATTTTCGGGTGCTGCAGGGGCATTGGGATCATAGTAGGTGAGTTGGTCAATTTTGACCACGCGTCCCTCGTGGGGGAACATCATGGTGTGGAAAACGGAGGAGGCGATTGCTTTCATGGCGTACATGTAACTGCGGCCAAGTAAAAGGTTATAATCGAGCTGGGCGTTAATGACCTCTATGTCGATGAGCACAGTTTTCCCACCTAATTGGACGGGCACCTTGGGTAGTAAACCTTGAGGTTGAGCTGAGCGGCCGTCATAGGCCCGCAATGCAGTGGTAGATTGCTGAAGAGCAGGGGATCCCAACTTCTGCCAAACAAAGGTGGACATGACGCATGTGGAGGCACCCTCGTCGATGATACATCGATGGATGACAAGATTCTGAATAGAAACAGAAACTTGGACTGCTATGGTGGAAGGCAGACGTGGTTCGGACTGGTCCAAATCAAAGGTCATCAATTTCGAATCATTTGGGTCGATCGCCCCAATGGCGGAAAGTAAAGTCTTGCGCTGCGTAGGACAGTTTTTTAAGACTTCTAACGCAGACATGGCTGCGGGAGATTGAGCTAGGTCATCTACGATGTTGTAATTTGATGCAGCCCGTGCATTGGGGTTGTTGTTTATACGACGGAGAGGGAAACGAGGTGCTTTAGAGGCACCATCGAGTGGAATAGGTGGTATCCGTAACGTCTGATCGGTGGGATTAGCGTTAGCATCCTTATCGGCGGGGGTAGCCTCGGAGGTAGGACCATACTAGTTTCGTCGGGTTTGGATATTGACGTCGGCAGTGGACATCATTAATAAGTGGTGAGTTCCTGTATCAAACATGGGTTGATCACGAGCGGCGTAAGTGATTTGTTGTGGTTGCACGTTGCCCTGTGGGGGGGCTAACGGCTGAGTGTTCACCACCCCTTGTGTGGGAAAAGGGTTTTGTAGCACCAAAGGCTGTTGTTGAGGTGGTGGAGGGTTGGGTGGCGGCTGAGGAGCCGCCTGCCCTTGATGATGGGCGTCATTTGTCCATAGTTGTCGAGCTCGCTCCAGATGTGGGCAAGCGTGGGTATAGTGGCCATAGACACCGCAAATGGAACAAGGATGGTTTGTTCGTAAATTAGCATTTTTGGGTTGCTTAGGTGGTCGATCAGGATTCTGATGAGCAGGCGCCGCGTTATTGTTTTGCGGAGGATGGGTAGGTTGTGGAGCTTGGTTACGGTTTTGATTGTTTCCACGGTTGCGTCCTCTTCCGCGGTTTGGTTGCCCACCCTGGTTGCGTTGGTTATTTTGGTATTGGGGCTGATGTTGTTGTGCGTACACATGCCCTTGAGCATTGGGGGGATTCTGAGTAGCCGCAGGTGCGGGAGCAGGTTGTGGTGGATAGTATGCAGGTGGAGCTGGAGGTGGTCCAGTTGCCTGTTGGGGTTGTTGGTACCCCTGAGCTGGTGGAAGTGTGAGGTTAGCTGGTGCAACCGGTTGTGGGTAATGCATGGGCTGTTGTGGGAACTGCATGGGGGTCTGTACCGTAGGTTGAGCATAGTATGTAGGAGGTACATATGCTGATGGCGCTTGGCCATAACAATGTTGTGGACAAGAGGGTCCATGAACGTGATGGGTCTGGTTTGTTGGAGCATAAGAAGTTGTCGCTCCGGAACTCGATGTGGCCCTAGAAAGGTCTGGGGCGGGCATGGTGCTCACCATACTGAAAGGTTTTGCTTGCGGTGTAATTTGGCCAATAATGCCATCAGCGGCATGTGATGCCCCCGGTGCGTCACCGCGTGCAGAGTCGCCTCGTGGGGCGTCCGGTATGATCGTGTATAAGTAACCCGACTGGGCGTAGATGAGATCAAACTGTTGGGCCTTGAGGATGGCCTCTTCCTCGGACTGGGGTCTTTCAGATGCTACATCCTTCGCAATGAGAGGAAGGAGGGATTTAAGGAACCAGTCTAAAAAGATTCGGTCGTCTAATTTGATCTTGCATAGGCTTCGGCGCCGGCGCCAATCATGAATATGGTCAGTGATATGTGTGGCCGTGTTCTGTCTGCAAGACAATAGGATTTCGACGCCCACATCATAGCGGACAGGTAGCTGAAATAACTGCAAGAAGGTCGAGGCAAGGGAGGTAAATGTGGAATGCGTCCCATGGGGTTGCTCGATATACCATTTGGCTGCAGAGCCAGTGAAAGTGCGCTGTAATAAACGGAGGCGGACAGAGTCGTCCACTATGGAGTTGGAGGAACACCATAGATGGAAGGACATGATATGGTTTTTGGGGTCTTCCCCTGCCTTACCCTCAAACTTAGGGATGTCAGAGGGAAGTTTGGTGGGCATATGAGGCCACGCCGGATCATGTCTAATGGGGTCATTTGTGAGCCTAGCTAAATCTGGCAGGTTCAGACTCGCCATATATGGTAGACTAGCAGATGTGGTGACTGGAACTGGGACATGCCTGGCCATAGTGGTATGGTGAAGGGGTCCAGGAGCGCCTAAAGGTATGCTAGGTATGGAGGGTATATGCCCTCCGATAGGTGTAGTCTGGTATGGGCCAGCGCCTCCAAGTGCAACTTGGGTTACACTTGGGTTAGGAATCGCACTAGGGATTCCTGGGATAGCATTCCCAAGTGCAACATGGGTTGCACTTGGGTTGGGAATTGTACTAGGGATTCCTGGGATAGGGTTTGTGGAAACCAAAGGGGGTATGACCCCCATGTTGGGTGTACCCATGACAGGTGGTGGCCCTGTGTTAGGCATTCCTAAATGTGGAGTGTTATCCATATTGGGCATACCCAGGGGGGTGGTTGTTGCCGTGGATGGTACTACAGCAGAAGGGTCTGCAGATGTCTGACCTATGGTAGTTGTAAATAGTGGATCAAATGGTGTTCCAGACATAATGGTGGTTGGTGGTAACTCTGTGGGGTTTTCGGATTCTACCTCCAAATCAAAGGTGAAGTGGGGTATGTCAGAATCGGATGATTGTCTAATTGATTGACGATGTGTCGAATCAAGGGATAAGGCTCTGCGTCCGTGACGTGGAGAGCCAAGTGGACTAAACTCTGGGAGTTCGCCCTGTAGACGGCGAGAGCGTCTAAAATTCTCAATGGTGAGAATATGTTGTTGTATAAAAAAATTTGTTTAAGTATCAGGTGGTGATATAATATAAAAGACTCAAAACCCTTATGCAACCAAGGGTGCAAGAAGGGGAGTGAAAAAAGAAGGCTCTCAGGCCAAAAAATCAATCCTCAGAAAAGGCACTTATTCTAGCAGCTGTGCTACAATAAGTGGAGGAATGCAACAACAGGTCAGAATACCAACACGCAAGCGGCTCCTAGAAAAAATAGGTGTAATTAGACCACAGGTAGGTTGAAATCATGCAAACACCTAATCTAAAAGTATTGTGACTCAAACAGACGATATCCTCTGCAAGGTGATGAAATCCAAGTCAGACAATATGAATGTTGAGACAATGGCTAGATATCCCCCTACCGGGAGGGACACCGGGTAATCAATCCTAAAGACAGGCTACTAGGATACTCCGTTCATGATGCGTCGAGAAAAGGTAAATCTGCTGTTTGGTCCTTTGATCGCAATATCCCAATACAGGGATATCCCGAGAACTGCGAATGGTAGCCCTTCGGTTACTGAATGGGTTTCGGTATCCCACTCAGGCTTCCAGAACCATCCTCGCGACTTCAACCCTCCTAAGAGAGAGGCCTTCCCACAAACCGGTTGTGACCGCGCCAAAAAGTACTAAGAGATTTTAGCTCCCTAATTGGACAACTTCTATGTCTCAGATGTAAGAACTGAGGGGTGTTATTGGAACACCTATCCCCCCAATACTACCTAGCTACAAGAATTCTTTTAATGTTCCCCAAGTGGGGTTAAAAGTGTGTTCAAATTAAGGTACGTTTTAAGGCTTAGTTCAATTAAGTGATCGTGTGAGTGCACGTGAGGTGTTGGAAACTGAACTTGAAAAGAATTAAATGCTTTACAGGAAACTTTCAAAAAATAAAGGATTTTTCGAAAATAAAAAAGCAAATATTTATGACTTTTCACTAAAAGGAATTTAAATGCTTTTAAAAAAATAACTCAAAAAATAATGGATTTTTTGGATTTATGAAAGCAAATAATAGACTTCTTTTTAAAAGAAATAAATGGATTTCTTCGTTTCAAGAAAAATTGCTAAGGGCAAGATTTTAAAGAAGTAAACAAGAAAAAATTTGAATCTAGATAAAAATGCAAAATGAGTCTTTCTTTCACTTTCTTGAAATTTTTTAAAAAGATTTCTAGATATGCACTTTTAAATAGTAAATTTTTTTTTTTTTTAAAGCTGTAAAATATGCAGGATTTAGTACTGTAAAAAATGTGCTATGGGCAGAAAGTACAGTAAATTTTTTTTTTTCAAAATCGGGATGGCCGAATGAAAAATTCAGCCGCGCGGGTTTTGGACGCACAGCCGCGATGGGCCGCGCGGGTTTTGGACGCACAGTCGCGATGGACCGCGCGGGTTTCGGGCGCACAGTCGCGATGGACCGCGCGGGTTTAAGCCGCACAGTCGCGATGGGCAGCGCGGAAATTGGCCGCGAAGCCGCGGTGTGCAGCGCGGAAAAACGCAGAAAAGTCGTGATGGACCGCGCGACTTTCTGGAAAAAACCCGCGATGGACCGCGCGGAAAAACGCAGAAAAGTCGCGATGGACCACGCGACTGTCTGGCAAAAATCCGCGAGGCGGAAGCCGTGCACGGAAACCGAGAAACGAACCCGAAAATTGAAAATTTCGGGCTGTTTATGGGGCCAAATCTCAGAGCAGCAATGGATCTGCTGTCTAAGATGGCAGATCTATGGATCTAAAAGTTAAAAACTCATAAAAAACTAAGATTAAAGGCAAAACTAGAGATCTATAGTTCAAACCAAAGCGGAGTCGCTAAAAACTGTTGGCCCGGTTTTGCAACCAGGCTTAGTGCTATGGGCACCTGCTAACTAGTAGCAGCAGTTTCAATGTAAATAAATAACAATAAACTAACTAAACAAGACTATTCATGGATCTAAGCAAAGATATTAAGCAAATAACAAAAATAATTTAAGATCAAGAACAAGAACATATAAAATAAAGAATTTGTATTGAAAGGATGGGGCAAGCAAGTGCTTGCGGAATCAATACCTCTAATGGTGAGGTTGAATAGCTCCAAGGATGAGCAACTTCCAATCTCCAATGGTCTCTTCTCCAATGTGGTTTGCAATGGCTAAAATGCTCAGGGGAGATTTCAGCAGCATAAGGATGAGATAATGGATGGATGTGAAATGAGGAGCCCCTACCACCTTTTTATAGGTTTTGGTGGTGGGAAATACCATTTGTGGTTTTGTGGAAACCAAATGGTATTGACCAACATGGTTTAGGTACTTTTCCCTCCTTTTTCCTTTTTTGAATAAAAATAATATTTTAATTCTCTTTTTAATATTTTTGGGAATTTGGACCCTTTTTGAGGGTTTTTTATGATTTTCTTGGAAAAATAATCTTTTTTAATGGAAAAAGGGGTGTACTAAGGTCTTTTGGTGACCTTTTGTTGGTTTCAGAGGCTCAGATGGTGGAAAAGTGGACAAATGGGTCATGTGAATAAGGGAATGAGCTAGTGAGCACTTTTTGGGTGTTAACAATAGGAGTACAATATACATATATGAAATACATTCCGAAGTTACATATACATCAACACGTATTTCATTCCTTGCAGTTTGCATTGTAACCGATTCGGTAGAAGTAATATAAGCCAATTTCTTGGCATCATGTTTACATCTTGTCTATGTGAATGTGTGTGTTGTGTGTATTGTTAAGCAAAGTCCATAAGGCGCCTTGCGTCAATTGGTATCAAAGCGGGAGGAGAACCCTGTCGAGGAGAAAGGCGATGATACCAACCTGCCTTGTGTCAGTTGGTATCAGAGTGGAAGAATCCTGTGAGCAGAAGAACGTCAGGTGGTATTAAACCTGCAAGTGTGTTTACAGCTCCAGCTGAGGTTGGGTAGAGTTGTACACGACTAGTTGAAGTCTAGTTGCGATTGGACTGAGTGGGAGTTTCAGCTGAGGTTGAAAATGGCTCATAGAGGCGTTAATGTCCAAGGACGAAGAGCGCGTGGTGCAGCAGTCACATTTGATCATGAGATGTTCGACGAGTGCGTCTGAACAATGCAAACTTTGACAAATGAAGTCGCATAGATCAAAGAAAGCCAAAGGCGTGGTTGTATTCCTGATGCGTTAGACCACAACGACAAGGAGGTCGAAGAAGTGGAAGCACAGGAAGCAATAGGAGAAGCACCAGAAGACAAACTGATCAAACTTTTAACGGATATGAGAGGTCGGACAAAGATAGATGTACGTACCTACTCAGCAAGTCTGGATTTAGAAGACTTGATTGATTGGTTCAGAGAGATGGAGAAGTACTTCGACATAGAGCAGATTGAGGATCCTAAACAGGTTAAGACTACATGTTTGAGGTTGAAGGGTCATGCCTTATTGTGGTGGGACAGTGTGCAGGCTAACAGAGTCAAGAAGGGAAAGGAGAAAATCAAATCTTTGGATAGGATGATCTCCAAGCTGAAAGGGAAGTTCTTGCCAAATGACTATGTGATTTCCTTGTTTTGGAAGTTGCAGAACTTTCGACAAAAAGAGATGACCATGAAGGAGTACAGGGAAGAGTTCTACAGGTTGTTGATAAGGTCGGAACAGACCTACAAAGGAGAAGAGTTTATTGGTAGGTACGTGAACGATGTGAAATATGCCATTCAGGATGAATTGAGAATGTTAAGATTCAGAGTAGTGGGTGAATCCTACCAGTTAGCTATGAAGGCAGAAGAGAAACTGTCGAGGAAGTCTATAGCAACCAGAGGTGGAATGACTGGTCGGGGTGCGAAGACTGCTTCTGTGAAAGGCCAGAGTAGCGGTTACAGAAAGGAATTTGTCAAAGAAAGTCTAAGGACGGAAGGGACATCGATAAGGGAGAAAGTGCAAGAGAACCGACGCGATGGTCATGAGAACTGCGATCGAGGTGCGTATGGTTGAAGTGGTCCATCCAACAAAAAGGGAGCTAACATACCATCCATAATCTGTTACAAGTGTCGTGGAGTGGGACACAAGGCATATGAATGCCCAGAGAACCTGCATGTTGCAGAGGAGTCGAAACCCAGACGTCGAAGGGATGAGCAAGTCAACGAGAGGGAAAAATCGACATCCGACAGCAGTGAGGATGGTAAGAAGAAGAGTCGGGCCATGACAACCAGGTGTTCGGGTACACAGGGTACTACCAAAGGACCGAACACCAAGAGCAACCACTTCACACAAACAGATCACAGATCAACACACCGATGTTTTGACGTGGTTTAAACCCTCTTGAGGGAAACACTCCACGGCCTCGGCCAAATAGCTTCTACGGGACAATTTATTATGCAAAGAAAGAAAGTTACAAATGAGCTTCTCATAATCGATCAACTAAACAATGACCCTCCATGCTCTTTAAATAGAGATCATGGACCAATCGGGTGTTAAGCCATGGATCAAGGTTAGGTTTGATCTAAGAGAAGTTGAGCCGTCGGATCACTCTATGTCGGAAACATATCGTGACCGTCGGATTAAGTATTTACAAATGCATACTAATGCATACTAAAGAAACACACTATCCCTAACGGATATATTACACAAGTTGATCTTAACTAACTCCTAAGTGTCTAAATATCCTAACATCCCCCCTTAAGAACAACTTGGGATAGGATTGAAGGATTTACAAAGTGACACTATTAGGAGAAGGAAGGAGGCATTTGAGCCTATCCCCCCTTAATGACAAGTTCCTGAACTCCTAACATAGATCGAAGTTTAGAAAACTTCGCTTCTGTAAGAGACTTGGTGAAGATGTCTGCAACTTGATCATCTGTAGGGCAAAAGAGCACTTCAAGAACACGATCATGAACAAGATTTCTGATGAAGTGCATATGTAGCTCAATGTGTTTGCTGCGTTGATGTAGAACTGGATCTTTGGCAAGCTTGATGGCACTTTGATTGTCGCACCAAAGTGGAGTAGGCTGCTGCTGCTCGAATCCAAACTCTGAAAGGATCTGTCGAAGCCATAAAGCTTCCTGACTGGCATTAACTGCTACTCGATATTCTACCTCTGCTAAAGAAAGAGCAAGAGCTTGTTGTTTCTTACAAGCCCAAGTAATAGGTCCAGATCCTAGACTGAAAACATAACCTGCAGTAGACTTTCGATCATCAGGATCGCCGGCCCAATCTGAATCAGTGAAACCAACCAACAAAGGTTTCCTCCCTGTACTGTAATGAATCCCAAACTGAACTGTACCTTGAATATATCGAAGTATTCTTTTAGCTGCTTTCTAGTGACTTTCATGAGGTGTCTGCATATAACGGGCAACTCGACCAATGACAAAGGAAAGGTCAGGACGGGAATGAGTCAAGTATAAAAGACTACCAACAAGCTGACGATACAAGGTGGCATCTACTTCAGGTGAAGTACAAGTGGCAGAAAGTTTGACTCCAGACTGGAAGGGAGAAGGGGCTGGTGTACAATCTTCCATGTGAAAGCGTCGAAGAAGGTCACAAGCATACTTAGACTGAGAAAGAAAGATTCCTTCTTTGGTTTGTAGGACTTGGAGACCAAGAAAATAATGCAAATGTCCTAAGTCTGACATTTCAAAATTTTGTTTAAGACTGGATTTCACATGGGTTATAAGCTTAGGGTCACTACCAGTAAGAATAAGGTCATCAACATATAGAACAAGTATGATGAGATGGTTTCCTACTTTCTTGGTATAGACATTGGGGTCAGAATGGCATCTAGAAAAACCAGTGTCAAGGAGAAAGTTATCCATTTTGGCATACCAAGCTCTAGGAGCTTGCTTAAGGCCATATAAGGATTTCTTAAGGCGACAGACAAGGCTAGAGTTATTATGAACATATCCAGGAGGTTGTTCCATGTAAATTTCCTCCTGTAAATCACCATGTAAGAAGGCAGACTTGACATCCATTTGATGGACTTCCCAGTTGTGTAAGGCTGCAAGGGAAAGAACAAGGCGGATGGAGTTCATTTTGGCGACGGGAGCAAAGGTTTCATTATAGTCAATCCCTTCAACTTGAGAAAAACCTTTGGCAACTAACCTTGCCTTAAGTCTTTCAACACTTCCATCTGAGGCATACTTAGTTCTGTAGACCCATTTACATTTGACAAGTTTTCTTCCTTTTGGAAGAGGAACAAGATCCCAAGTATTGTTCGCCATTAAGGAACGATATTCTTCATCCATGGCTACATCCCAATCTAGATTCCCTGAAGCTTCTGCAAAAGTTTCTGGATCATGATTCTCGGAAACTTGAGCCAAAAGAGAAGAGGCTCACTGAAACTGAGAACGTGTTCGACGTTGATCTCTAGGATCACCGGTAAGATCACTAGCTGCTTCACATGTTGAACGGACCCATCGAGGAAGCACTTGTGCTGGTGCAACTGGAGGAACATGAGCAGGCGGAGGTGGATTTTCATCCTCATTGTCATCATCAGAAACTAGAGTTGGAAACCTGTCAAGGAAGTTGGAAGAAGAAGAAGAAGGCACAAATGCCGAATCAGGCTCGCAGGCCAAAGATGGCACAATCGCCGAGTTAGGCTCGCAGGCCAAGAGATTTTCATCAAATTTAACATCTCTTCTAATAATTATAGCATGAGAATGTGGTTGAAGAAGTCTATAACCTTTTACATCTTCAGAATATCCAACAAATATGCACTTTTCACTTTTAGGCTGCAATGCTTTCTGTTTTTCATTCGGAATGTGAGCCCATGCTTCACTACCAAACACACGAAAGTGACTTACATCAGGTTTAATTTTACTCCATGCTTCTTCCGGTGTTATACCTTGTAATGCTTTTGTGGGGGTGCGATTAACTATGTAATTTGCACAATTTATGGCTTCAGCCCAAAATTGAAGACTTAGTCCCTTAGATTGGATCATACAATTAACCATTTCTTTTAAAGTGCGGTTCTTCCGCTCAGCTACACCATTTTGTTGTGGTGTATATGGAACAGTGTGTTGTTGTTGGATGCCTTGTTCAGTGCAGAAAGTAGTGAACTGTTTGTTAACATATTCTCCTCCATTGTCAGATCTTAACTTAATAATTTGATGACGAGATTGTTTTTCAACAAGGGCCTTGTAAGCCAAGAACATGTTAAATACTTCGCTCTTAAGTTTTAGGAAATAAACCCAAGTGCGTCTGGTGTAATCATCAATGAAAGTTAAGAAATACTTGAAACCAGAAAAAGAAGCAGATGGAAGAGGACCACACAAGTCACTATGCACAAGCTCCAAGGAAACCGAGGCGTGCCAAGAGGCACATTTGTCAAAACTGTTTCGATGATGTTTTCCAAGTACACAACCGGAACAAACACCATCTCTGCAAGATACCATCGGAAGACCTGTCACCATATTTTCTTTACATAGTTGTTGCAATGAGCGATAATTTAAGTGACCAAATCGCTCATGCCAAAGTTTGCTCAAGTTATCACTATGAGCAACAAAAACTGAAGGGAAAGGTGATGACCCAAAGTTGTTAAACTTGTACAACCTGGTAATATCATCAACAATTCCGGTATCTAGGACCTGTTGAGGATCTTTAAAATCCTTGATTACAACTTGGTGAGGTGTAAAGGTCGCAGTTTTACCTTCACCAGAATGAGTGATCTAATAGACTGATAACAAATTGTAGGAAATTCTTGGAACACATAGTACATCACTAAAATGACCATTATCTACTGGAACTGTTCCAGCTCCTACAACACTTAGAGATCTATCATCACCAACAAATATTTGTTTGATGTTACATTCATGCATAGTAGAAAAGATGGCTTGATCCTTAGCCATATGATAAGATGCTCCAGAATCAATGAGCCATTCATTTGAAGTAGAAGAAGAAGATGCATTATAAGAATAACCAGAAGCACAAAGTGCATGTCCATGAGAGGTAGATTCTGAAGACGAATCTAGGCTGATGTGGTGCTTCTTCATTGCTGCTTCCAAGGCTGCCATCTTCTTGAAACACTTAGATTAATCATGATTATCTTTCCCGCAATAGTTGCAATGACGCTCAGTCTTCTTGCCTTTTGGCTTGGATCCTTTGTCATTTTTTAAAGAAGGAGCTGACTGAGAGGGTTTGGGACCCTTGTTTGACTTATTATTGCAAAAATTTTGTTTCTTGGGAGGCTTGGACTTTTCTTTCTATTGGGACAATAAGGCTTTCCCAGATGTATCTGCATTGTTGATTATTCCAAGATGAATGAGTTTATCTTGTTCTCTAATCAGGGAATCACAAAAGGATTCAAGACTAGGCTCTTGATAGCTAGCTGCATTCAAGGATGCTTTCATGGAGTAAAATGTAGATACAAAAACAGAATATGCAGGTCCAAGTTTGGAAAGAATATGATAAATGCACTGTTTGTCTTCCTTCTCAATCTTACATTCTGCACATAAGAGTTTAAGAGTTTTGTACTTAGATAAATAATCTTGAATGCATGAAAAGTCACTTGGATTTAAAGAAATCAACTCATTTTCGAGTTGATGACCTCGAATTTCATTGTGTTTACTAAACAAAGTTTTCAACTTGTCCCAAGCAGCATTAGGTTCATCAATTCCAGATATGTGGAATCGCAAATCAGTAGAGATTGACATCCCAATCAATCCACGAGCTTCATCACATATATTTGCCCATTTTATTTTCTTATCATCATCAGTGGGTTCTTTTTCTTTCCCTGTTGTAATTCTAAAAAGTCCCCTACTTCGTAGAACATCCTCCATACGAGATTTCCATGAGAAATAGTTGGAACTATTAAGTAGAATATCACAAGGGCCGGCCATATTTGTAAATTAATGGCTGTAAAAGCAGAAACCAATAGTCTGGATGTGAAGATCTCGAAAAAATAGGCGGTTTAAAAAAAAACGGCACTAAAAACTGACTCTGTATGATGAAGTTATGCTTGAACAAAGAAACTGTTGAAGATGTCCCCAATAGTGACATGGCAGCTAGAAAATGTTCAGCAAAAAAGAACCCCCCTCTTCCCAAGATAAACCTTTTGACAATCACTTTACAATAAAGTTGCTTTAAGTGAACCACTTTTGTAAAATAAGTGATTTCACTTTTACAATGATATTACTTTTAAATAGTACAACAATAAATAAAAAACTTAAGTGACTCACTTGTATTTTTATTTTTTATTATTTAAGTGAGATGCACTTTTACAATAAAGTAACTTGAAAATAGAAATTGCATGCACTTTTCTTTTTAAAAGTAACTTCCTAAGACTTGAACTCAAGACCTATTAAGGAATAAAGCAACTTTGAACCAAGTGAGCTAGATTAAAAGGTATGTAAAATATGGGAATGAGTAAGGGTTTTTTTTTTTTTTTTTTACTCTTCTTGCTCGGTTTGCGTGCTTGCCTTTTTTTCCTGCAAAACAGAGCACAAATCGAAACAATTTTTTTTTTTTCACACTTGTGGAGTTAGATCTTGTTAGCTTGCTCGGAAAGTCTACGTTTTCTCTCTGTTTTTTATTTGCCGAGATCGCGCAAAGTGCACGGCAAAGAGCATACGCAGCCGAAAAAACCCTTTCCCTTTCTGTTTCTGATTTGCCGAGATCGCTCAAGGTCCACGGAAAAGAGCATACGCAGACGGGAAAGCAACAATCCGAACCAAAAAAAATCTAACAGTAAAAAAAATGAAATATGAGATTTTTTTTTCAAAAAACGAAATAAAAAAATGCGTCACTGTAACATTATACCTTTAGATCTAATGAAATACGCGTTTCTGGAGCAACCGGGAACCGTTTTTGATCAAACGAAAACTATTTCCCAATGGAAACGACGCTCCGGACGCAATGGAACACCTCCCACAACCCCGAAATGCACATAAATACCAGAACTAGAAACCCTTACGAGTTTCGGCAACAACAGTTCAAGATCTAGATCATAACCGGAAGCGACACTTCATAAAAGCTCTGATACCATGTTCGGGTACACAGGGTACTACCAAAGGACCGAACACCAAGAGAAACCACTTCACACAAACAGATCACAGATCAACACACCGATGTTTTGACGTGGTTTAAACCCTCTTGAGGGAAACACTCCACGGCCCCGGCCAAATAGCTTCTATGGGACAATTTATTATGCAAAGAAAAAATGTTACAAATGAGCTTCTCATAATCGATCAACTAAACAATGACCCTCCATGCTCTTTAAATAGAGATCATGGACCAATCGGGTGTTAAGCCACGGATCAAGGTTAGGTTTGATCTGAGAGAAGTTGAGCTGTCGGATCACTCTATGTCGGAAACATATCATGACCGTCGGATTAAGTATTTACAAATGCATACTAATGCATACTAAAGAAACACACTATCCCTAACGGATATATTACACAAGTTGATCTTAACTAACTCCTAAGTGTCTAAATATCCTAACACCAGGAAGACATTGGTTTTGGAAGACAGACTCAACGAGCAAGAGCTAGCACAACGAAAGGCTATCTTTCGAACCAAGGTGTGAATCGGAGAGTGGCGTTGCAAGACCATAGTTGATGGTGGAAGCACTGAGAATCTTGTGTCGACAGAGGTGATCGACAAGGCAAAGTTAAAATGTTGGGAACATCCACACCCTTACAAGATCTCATGGTTGCAAAAAGGGCATCATGTGAAGGTGACCAAGTAGTTCCTAATTAACTTCAGAGTTGAAGGATTTGAAGACAGTGTACTGTGGGACGTAATCCCAATGGACGCGTGCCATCTGTTGTTAGGAATACTATGGCAATATGATCGAAAAATGATCTATGATGGTTGAGCCAACACAGTCACAGTGTGGAAAAATGGCGTGCAGAGGACTCTTAAGCCAAAGCCAGAGGAGCAAGCTGATAGAAAGCATGGCGATAGCAACTTTTGGGAGAAGCGAGTGCTGATGTGCTCAACGAAAGAATTCCTTGTGGAGGAGGAAAAGCAGTCGAGGTGTTATGCTATCATTCTGAAAGGACCATGTGTCGAGAAGGTGATAATGGAGAAGATTCTGGTCGAAATCAGAAAGATGCTTGATGAGTTTCAAAGCATAATGGTCGATGAGACACCAACGGGATTGCCACCAACATGAGCATATCCCATCAGATCGACTTGATTCCAGGGTCGAGTCTTCCAAACAAGGCACCGCATAGGATGAGTCCGACAGAAGGTCAGGAACTCAATCGACAGGTCCAGGAGTTGTTGGATAGGGGGTTGATCAGAGAAAGTCTAAGTCTGTGTGCGGTACCAGCAGTATTAGCACCAAAAAAGGGTGGAGAATGGAGAATGTGTATAGACTCTAGAGCCATCAATAAGATCACGATCAAGTACCGGTTTCCATTTTCGAGAATGGACGACTTGATGGATTGCTTGAGTGGAGCGAAGTACTTCACGAAGATAGACCTGAAGAGCGGTTATCACCAGATTTGGGTTAGAGAAGGCAATGAATGGAAGACAACATTCAAGACAAAGGAAGGGCTGTATGAGTGGTTAGTCATGCCATTCGGATTGACTAATGCACCTAGTACATTCATGCAATTGATGAATAAGGTATTGAAACCATTCTTGGAAAAGTTTTTCGTAGTCTACCTAGACGACATTCTTATTTTCAGTCGAACGAAGACAGAACACTTGGAGCATATTCGATAGGTATTGCAGAAGTTGCAGGAAGAGAAGCTGATGGTGAACCTGCAAAAGTGTTTCTTCATCAAGGAAGAACTGGTGTACTTGGGATTTGTAATCTCGAGTAAAGAGTTGGTGATGCATGAAAAATGGCGAGTTCAAGTGGACGGAAGCAGCCCAACGAACTTTCGACAAGTTGAAGAAAAAGGTCACTGAGAGCCTAGTGTTAGCGCTCCCAAATTTCGACAAAGTTTTCCAGGTCGATTATGACGCGAGTGGAGTAGCAATTGGAGCAGTGTTGAGCCAGGAGGGCCGACCAATTGCATTTTTTAGTGAGAATTTGGATGATGCGAAGTGGAAATATTCAGTCTATGACCAGAAATTTTATGTTATTATCCAGGCATTGAAGAAGTGGAGGCATTATTTGTTGCCCAAGGAATTTGTGTTATACACGAATCATCAAGCGCTGAGGTATTTGAATACTCAGTTAAAGTTGAATCAACAACACATGAAATGGGTCGAACTCCTACAGGCATATACTTTCATGTTGCGACATAAGTCGGGCAAGTCAAATAAAGTTGCCGACGCGTTGAGTCGAAGAGTTGCATTGCTGAAAACAACGACAGGTCAGCCACCAGGAATAGAGTTGGTGAAAATAGAGTATGAGACCGATGAGGATTTTGCGAAAGCATTGCGAGCTTGTCGTGAACCGTGGAGTGTCGACAGGAATCCATACTTGGATTATTTTATCCATGAAGGATACTTGTTCAAGGGACAACAATTGTGTATTCCCATAGGATCTGTAAGGGAGAAACTAATCCGAGAGTTGCATAGCGACGGATTAGCAGGTCATTTTGGCATCGACAAGACCAGGAAATTGGTCGAAGAAAAGTATTATTAGCCAGGAATGGCAGCAGATGTCGGAAAGTGGATTCGAAAATGTAGAGTTTGCTAGTTGGAAAAAGGGAGAAGTCAGAACACGGGGTTGTATACACCATTACATGTACCAGATACCCCATGGGAGTACCTAAGCATGGATTTTGTGCTAGGATTACCGAAGACGTAGCAAACCTGAGCGACTCAATATTTGTTGTAGTCGACAGATTTTCGAAAATGGCACACTTTATTCCATGTCAGAAGACAAGTGATGCCACAGGAATTGTTGTACTATTCTTCAAAGAAGTAGTCAGATTGCATGGATTGCCGAAGAGTATCACATTGGACATAGATACCAAGTTTATGGGACATTTCTGGAGAACCCTATGGAAGCAACTGGACACGAGGTTGCAGTTTAGCTCGACATATCATCCGCAGACAGACAAACAGATTGAGGTGGTGAACAGAAGTTTGGGAAAACTTCTAAGATGTCTGATGGCCAACAGACCCAATGTAACATCCCAGAAAATCGTAAAAATTTAAAACTTTTCTACGTGGAAATAAATGCTATTTAATAATGTGGAAATAGAACAATGCATGAAATGTTATCTATATTTAGTTGTGCTGTTATACATTTCTTACTAGAAATCAACTAGAAATTTATAACTTTGTTTATAGTTTTTGGCAGAAAATAACTATAAATCATGTGACACTTAGCGTAAAGCTGGTGATCTCTAAGTACTCGTAAAATGATTTTAAATGTTCATCATGCTCTTCTTTAGTAGTTTACAACTAAAGAAATTGAAATGTTTACTGCTCTTCTTTATTTAAATCATATTTCCACAGTAAAAATCAAGACATTTGTTATTTTCTGCCAAAAACTATAAACAGAGTTATAAATTTCTAGTTACACTACAAAACGAAGCACGATAGCAAAGGCATTGTTATAACCTAGCTTACACAAACATTGCCAATACATACAAACTGTCTGAAATACAATTTATTTCTATCGACGAGTAACCAGTTTCATACACAGGCTAAGCCCAAAAAGTATCAACACAAAACAATTACGTCCATTTAAAGTTTGGCAAAATATAGTGTATTATCATATCAACAAAGTCTAAAAGACTCTCTTAAAAACAAAGGACGTGCCAAGATTTGAAACCCAGAACTTGAACCTAAACCCATTCTTTGACATTGACAACGAGCTACAGGATATACTCATGGTCAAGTCCAAGAAGATGCAAAGCATGACAATTGCAATCGAGAAGTTTAAAAACATTCTTCCAACTCGACAGAGTTCTTTCTTTTAACAAACAGTTGTACTTGGAAATTCCGCAAAT
The DNA here is from genome assembly GCA_027924585.1 of Larix kaempferi. Lineage (NCBI taxonomy): Eukaryota > Viridiplantae > Streptophyta > Pinopsida > Pinales > Pinaceae > Larix > Larix kaempferi. The sequence goes on from BSBM01000727.1 coordinate 8,713,211, forward strand.
TGCCACGGAGGTAGAAGGTAGGCTATTACATACATAAAACATGACTGAACACAAATAATTCTGGGTACAACATTGTGATACGATCATTCTAGATCTTCTTTGATAAATCGTTGATTACTTTCGCAACTTTTATCTCTTACCTGTCAATCTGTCACAAGTACAAATTCACATGCTTTAGCACGAATGCTAAGTAAGCCTCGGGGCGTCAGAAGGACCCCTTCATCAACCAAACAAAAGTACCTTAGTCAAACAGTGTATCAATTTTCATAAACAACAACAGAAGAAATGTATAACAACACAATTAAATATAGATAACATTTCATGCATTGTTCTATTTCCGCATTATTAAATAGCATTTATTTCCACGTAGAAAAGTTCTAAATTTTTATGATTTTCCGGGATGTTACATGTGGTATCAGAGCGCAAGTTCAAACTCTAGGCCTGAATGAGGCTCATGCGCACAAACAAAAAAATAAATTAAAAAGTTTATGTTACTAACTTTTACAATTTAATTTCATTTTTGCACAGAACAGATTTACTTTTAATTGCAGGTATGGAAATACTAGAGGAATCAGTAGAGGATAGATCTCCTCGTAATGAACAAATTAATCATAATAACACTGAAGGAATTTACGTTGAGTTAAACAACCAGTCTTTTGAAATTTTACGCACTTTGTAGGATTTAAAATCTGAGTTAAAAGTTGTTAAAGAAGAAAATGAATGGATCTTAAAGGCACAGGAAGAGTTACAGTAGAATTTAAAAGGAAACTGTCACAGTGATGAAAGAGGCAAAAATTCAGAATTTAGAGCTGATTCTGAAATCATGTCCCACCAACATAAGCATAAGAAAACAAGAAACGATAAAAGGAATAGTTACTCATCTTCTAAGTCTGATTCAGGTAATGATGATGTAAATTATGACAGCAGTAACAGTGAGTACTGCTCTAAAAAGAGAAAACATAAGCATCATGAACAGATTACCGGTGAATTTAAAAAGATTAAGCCACCTACTTTTAATGGCGAAAGTGAGAAGGGTGAGACAGCAGAAGCTTGGCTGTCTGGAATGAAAAAGTATTTTAATATTTATGATTACTCTTCTCAACTGAAAGCCAAGATGGCCATTTACAATCTGACCGGAAAGGAAGATATCTGGTGGCAGGATCTTAAAAGAATCAAGAGCATAAAAGAAAAAGAAGTAACTTGGACTATGTTTAAAAGTTTGTTTAAAAAGAAGTTCTTGTCTGAACAGTATTTTGAGGATAAATCAAAGGAGTTTTACGACTTAAATTTGGGTACAATGAACATGAAAGAACTTTGCAGCAAGTTTCTTAGCTTCCTGAGGTATGTACCCTACATGGTTGAGGAAAAGCCTAAAGTGCAAAGGTTTCCCAGTTGTTTACCGTTTAATATAAAAGATCGTATTGAGTATGATAATCCTTCCACTTTGGAAGAGGCCATGAGGAAGGCAAATTTTTGTTTTGACCAAAACAGAAAAAGAGAAGGAACAACTGGCTGGAAGAACAGTAAAACTAATGACTATAAAAAGAAGAATTTTAATCAGAATGTTGAAGGTTTTAAGAAAAACTTTAATAATAGAAATTTTTCTAATAATTATAAAATTACTTCTACACAGATTCCACCCACTTACTGGATCAATAAGCAGGCTCGGGGGTTCATTAGAAGTTAGCAGTTGAGCTGCTTCTTCTGAAGCAGGTTGGGAGGAACAAGCCTTCTTGGGTGTTTGTCGGCCCTATCGTCAGATACAGGTTCTATTGTCTTATCTGTTTTATTTTAATTTATGTTATCTATTTTGCATATTACAGTTCTGTTGTTTAATAAATCTTCTCTGTTTAATTTATAAGTAATTTCAGTTTCCTATATAAGTTAAAGATTCTGTATAAATGTGAAATGATTGAAATAGAATTATTTCTGTTATTTTCTCCATGCAAAAATGAACAACATCGTACTCCAGTACAGAAACTGATTAAATATAGATAAGTCTGATAGGCAAATAGCCAAGTGAATGGAAAGATTTAAATTGTTATAATTTTTATTTTAAAAAGTTTCTACTTCCTATTAAATTCTTGTATTTACATTTCAGTACTCTAACTATTAACTATTTTTATTTAGCTGTATTCCTAGTTTATATACAATAATTCTGTTTATAAATATCATTGTTTTCAATTAATTATATTATGTTTTAACAATATAAAGATTTAATTTCAAAATATAGCAGAATGATATTCTTCTATAGACATCAAGTATTTTCCATTCACATTCCTACATTTATTTAAATCATATTTCCACACTAAAAATTAAGACATTTGTTATTTTCTGCCAAAAACTATAAATAGAGTTATAAATTTCTAATTGCAGTAAACATTTCAATACTATAAACAAAGTTATAAGTTTCTAGTTGCAGTAAACATTTCAATAAGTGTCACATGTAAAATGATTTTAAATGTTCATCATGCTCTTCTTTAATAGTTTAAAACAATGCCTTTGATTTTAAATCCTTTTAGTAGTGTCACAATTTCTAGTTACACCATCTTGCTAAAAGCATATGAATGAAATTGCTAATTTTTTTTATTTATTAGATTATAAAGGATTGAAGAGCATAGCTAAATGCTATGTTTATTGTACATAGTTAAGTGTACATGGTTAACTTTAACGCTTTAATCAATGATTCTATAATTTTTTATGTTATCTTTTGATCATTTTTATTATCCAATAGATTTTTCTGAACAAATAAAAATGAATGAAATATGTTGTATTAACAAATAAATTTTATTTATTAATATTTTAAACTTACTATATCACATATACCAAAAAAAATGATAATCAATAAAATGAAATGTGTTATATTAACAACAAAATTTTATTTAGATAAACCTGATGTGATGTGAGGTAGAAATGTTTTGAAAAATATGGTCAGTCTGTTGCAAACATTTCTCTTAGTATTTCTTTGATCTCTCTCTTGACTTGTTTCAAGTTGCAACCTAATGTATTTTTCACATTTAAGTTTTTAACCACAACAAATTTCTCAATTTCACGTGTTTCCAATTCTTTATCTTGAGAAAGATATCTACAGTCCTTCCTGTCTCCCATAATCTTACCACTTAATTGTACATGACCTTCATCTGAATCTTAATCTGAAATTGAATATTTTTTTATTAAGTTTAATGCTTTCACCCAATCAAGAAGCAGTACTAATACCTCAGTGTTATCAGGAGCATGACCCAAAATTTTGTTTGCACTTTTCGTAGGCAACTTATCAAAATATTTGCAGATATAAATCATTTCAAAATTTATTTGGATGTCATTTAACGTCTCCTCAATTAGAGGCCAGGGGTAATTATATTTGAAATCGGGGCGGGCGTCAATCATAACAAGTATGGAGGTGTTTGGAGGACAATTAGATAGATGGGATGGCTCCCCTTGTCCATGAGTTAGAAGGCCATCTAAACTTGATAAAAAATTATTTTGCATTTTGATCGCCTCTGGTTCTGGTAAATACTGAACAAAAATTTCAAGTGAGTGAGAAAAAGAAAAAGACATAGGCTATATATATTAAAAAAAATTGACATGAGGTAAGAAATGACAATTTTTTTTACTGTGTAATAAATATGGATGTTCTGTTCACCTGTCCTGAAACACTGTAAAAGACTATGATCGATCGCTTTCTCTTTGAACGCGTACGATAAAAGATAACCATAATGCCCTGTTTTTCCGATAAATTTTGACAAAAACTGGTAGAAATTCTTACTGGAAATTGCTCTTTCCATAATTTTGCAATTTCAGCAATCTGGATTACCTAAATACCCAATTTTAAAACTATCCAGATTGGGCTCCCTCTTTGAATTTCTGCCATCTCTCTAGCAACATCGTGCTTTCTTCAATTTCCACAGTTTGTAATGTTTTTGTCTTGATCACGTTATCCATACATTTCGCTTCCAACATGGGGCAATGATCTAGATGCAAAAGTCGCAAAGAGGCGAGGAGATGGAAATCTTCAGGGAGTTGTTTCAAGCACTCACAGCCACACAAGAATAGCCATTGCAATGAGACGAGGCGATGGAAATTTTCAGGAAGCTTCTTTAAACAACAACAACCAGACAAGCTCAAATTTCGCAATGATGAGAGGCAATGGAAGTCACTACATAATTCTTCAAGCGTTTTGCAATCTTTTAAGTTCAACTCCTCCAAAAATTGTAGAAGACGGAAACCTTCAGGAAGCTTCTTTAGGCTCTTACATTCTCGTAGGTCCAGCACTCTTAAACTTGCTAGTTCCCCAAATCGATTTGGAAGCCGATGCAAACTCTAACAGTTGGGCAATAAAAGTTGTGTGATAAAGGAGAGGTTGCAAAACGCATCCGGTAGCTCTGTTGAACTAGAACAATCCGATATATCCAATGAGGATGGAAACATCTTCAATTGGCCAATGCTTTCCGGAATACTTTAGTTTGTTACAACCTTTCAAATCGAATGTAACAAGGGATGTTAAGTTGCCCAATCCATGAGGGAGTTCTTCTAGGCTTGTGCATGAGGACAAATTCATTAATTTCAATGATGAAAGAGTTTCAAAACTATTAGGAAGCGCTTTCAGAGCCATGCAACCCTGCAAATTGAGTTCTTGCAGAGAACCGAAAATCGTCTGTCAAGTGCTCCAAACTCGAACAATCCATCCTCAATACTCTTAAACGCTGAAGCTTTGAAAATTACCATGGCAATTGTTTCAAATCTGAACAATGATCCATTTTCAATACCCTTAAATATTGAAGCTTTGCAATTGATTTTGGTAATTCGTCAAGAGATTCACAATATGAAAGAGAGAGTTATTCCAAACCCTTTACTAGATCACCCAACTCTGTGGGTAGTTTTCTCAAGTTTGCAAAGCTGATTACTCCGAGTGTTCGCAAATTATTCAGCTGTCTAAGACCCCTTGAAGAGATTTCCGAGGCATGAGATTACAACCTTCCATGAAATTCTATGTATTTGAGATTAAACGGTATATGCCAATAGGCAATAATTTTATGTAAAAAAAAAATTCAAATTATTAAAACTCCTAAAACTTTGCTTCATATATTCAATTTAAGAAAAAAATGAATATTGGAGAAGCAGGGACTATATATGTAAAGAGACTTGCCTTAGATAGATCTAAAGTTTCAGGTCCATAACTCAAATATTTCAACTCCTTTGCCTTTGATATATATCAAATGGAGGATGAGGAGATGAGGAATTCCCGCTTGAAAAAAACCAACTTTTCAAATACTTTCACGCATTTGCCTTCAACTCTTATTGAATTTCCAAGTGCAAGAACTCTAAAAGAGCTATGCATGAAGTCTAGTTTTGATGTATCCATATGAAATGGATCGTTATTTTCAGTCAACTAAAATCCTTTGATTGCTTGAATACATTGCATGCCATTATTAAATATCTACGTAGCAGGGGTACCCGTACTCGGGGGTAGGGTACGTGTGCTCGGGTACTTGGGTACGACAATGAAACGTACTCCCACGTACCTACCCGTACTTTCCCGTACCCGAGACGCCATCAAAAAATTTGCGTTACGGCCAAGCAAATGCGTACGACATACCCCGATTTTGGGTACTCCTAGGGTATGTGTGACCCGCTAAATGAAATCCTTGGCATAAAAAAAATTAAAACATGGGCCCGCTGCCCACATAAACATCGAACCACACACCTCGCGGCCCTCTATAACTCTGTTCAGACCACGATACTTCTGCCCGGAGTCGATTCCAAGCATGGCAGTCACGGATAGTAGTGGGCAGCGGCGGATAGCAGCGATGGACACAACAACGTAGCGGCAGACAACAGGGAAGCTTTTCAGCATTCCACTGCCCACTATTTCGGGCTTTCAGTAGACACAGACAACAAGAAAACGTTGGTGCTTTAGCGTACAGCAATACGGTGGCCGGGTGGAGAAAAGTTCAGCAAACAACAAACTGTGGAGAGCAAAAAAAAATCAGACCTGAGAATTGAGACCTCAGACCACTGAACCAGTTGGAAAGCAAACAATGAACAGTAATACCGAACAGTGAAGACATATTTCACATTTCAGATCTCAGATTTGTCAAATTTGCAAGTGAAAACACAGTTTAGAATCAACAGTGAGAAGAGTTTGAAGGTATTTGAGTTTTTCATTTGACTCTTTTGGCCATTTCATTTCCAGATTTGAAGATTCACTTCCATCTTCAAGTTTTTCAGTTTCTTTATCTCTCCACATTTCCAAAATCACCAAGATGTCTTCATCAAAGCAAAATCCTCTATATCCACTATGGAAATATGTGGAAAGGACAAAACAACCAAAGAGTGCAGGGGGTACAACCATGATAAAATGCAATTTTTGTACGGTTGAATGGAAAGGTACTTATACAAGAGTTAAGGCCTATTTTATGCAAATCCCAAGGATGGGTGTTGAGCTTTGTAATTGAGACCCGGATGATACCAATAAACTCTCTAATACACAAATAGAGCAGCGAAAAGCTGAGGGTAAGGCATGCAAGGAAATATCAAGGCCTTGCCGTAATCCCCGTGCTAATATGGATGATGAGTCCACTGACTCTGGTGATGAAAATCCATCTGAATTTGAAGTTCAATTTGGTGATGAAAACGTGCCATCAAAACCATCCAAAATCACTACAACTCAAGCACGCACGAAACCAAAAATTGGTGGCATTTCTGACATGTTTGATGTGAAAGGTAGGGAGGGTGTTGATCTTGCAATAGCACGATTTTTTCTTGCATGTGGCATTCCTTTCAATGCAACCTACTCACCATATTTTGAGCAAATGGTTCGTGTGATTAATAATGGACCTATGGGGTACAAGCCACCAGGTTATGAGAAGCTCCGAACTGTTTTGGTGGACAAGGAGAAAGCACACCTTGAAAAGGCAATGTCACCATTGAAAGCATCTTGGAGTCTAGACGGATGCTCCATTGTTATGGATGGTTGGACTGACTATAGGAATCGTCCATTGATAAACATAATTGTCTCTTCCATCTCCGGTCCATACTTTCTGAAGGCCATTGATTGTTCCGGTCAAGAAAAGAACACTATGTTCTTGAAAGACCACTTATGCGATGCCATTGCTGAGGTGGGTCCATCCAATGTCGTCCAAGTTATTACTGATGCAGCCCTAGTGTGCAAAGCAGTGGGGGCAATGGTCCAAAAAGACTACAGGTAAGGGACAAATCTAATTTTTTTTTTATATTTAAGTTTACATGAATTATAGAATTAGAAATTACTATTAGTCAATTACTAATTAATAATTAGAATTACAAATCTGATTTTTAATTAATAATTACAAGTCTGATTTGTTTTTAATTTTTCATGTTTATTCATAAAATAAAATTAGAAATCTCAAATCATAAATCTAATTCTTTTTTATTTGTTCTGTATTATGTAGGCATATTTTTTGGACGCCATGCGCAGTGCATTCTTTGAATAATGCACTGAAAGACATTGCAAAATTTGAATGGATCCGGTCGGTGATTAAGAATGGCCGCAAAATTAAAATGTTCATATGCAACCACCACCATTCACAAGCAATTTACCGTTGGCATGCAAAAATGGAGCTTCTTAAACCTGTTGATACCAGATTTGCCTCTTATTACATTATGCGTAGAAGGCTTGTAGAGATGAAGGGGGATTTAGTGGCCACGATTATTAGTGACATGTGGGAGCAATGGAAGCAATCTACCTTAGATACAACTATGGAGATAAAGAGGTTGATTTTGGATAATTGGTATTGGGTTGATGTCAAATTCGTTGTGGAATTTGTAGAGCCAATTTGTGATATGCTTTGCTATGCAGACATGGATGCTCCATGTTTAGGTGAGATTTATGAGAACATGGACTCTATGTGTGAGAGGATCCAATCCATCACAGATAAGAGAGATCCTACTTTATGGCCATAGTTGCAATAATTTATACATGGGCGGTGGAATAAATTGAACATGCCACTTCATATGGAAGCCTATGCGGTAAATCCAAAATGATATGATTCCACAACATGAAGGAGGCCTCCTTCCCAAGATAGAGAGGTGGTGAAGGGGTTTATGACCGCTATCAAAAATATTTATGGTTCTTCAGAAGAGGCTTCTAAGATACGATCTCAATTTTCTCAGTTCGCACATGGCTGAGGTGTCTTTGGTTCACTTGATTCAAAGACAAATAGGCGGAAGAAGAAGGATCCAATTGATTGGTGGTGGCTTCATGGTGTGGATGCTCCTGAGTCGTAGCAGTTTGCGATACGGTTACTTAAGCAGGTAGTTCTTCATCTTGCTTCTATATTATAATTTTGCAAATTTAGATACTTGATCCTTCCACTAACAATTTTGAATTTTCCATATGATTACTTGGACAAGTAGCTAGTTCCTCATCTTTTGAGAGGAATTGGAGCACTTATGATTTCATACATTCAGTGAAGAGAAATAGGTTGGGGTCGAAGAAAGCAGATAATCTAGTGTACATTCATAGCACACTTCGTTCATATCTCGAAAAGACTCAGGATACAAGGAATGCCCTTTCAAGAGATGGGACCAGTACACTGATGATGCTATCTGTGTGGATGAGGAGATACAACCAGATGGCCTTGTTGAGATACCTCCAGTTACTTTGGATGAGCAGGAGCCTCAACTTGAGAGTGATGCCTATCTAGAGAGTTTGCTAATAGAGGACCTTAGTGATGCTAATTCCATTGATCATGAGGATGCTGATGACATGGCTTGAGGAAGCCAAATCTGAAATCAACTATCTTGTTCATTGTTTCAATGTTTAGTGTTTAGTATTTAATATTTACTTTTAGACTGTAGTAGTTTACTGTTTTGAACTTTCTATTTCTTGTTTGGAAATTCCATTAGGAAAATTTTGATTGTAGTATGATAATGGAATCATGGAGTCATGGACATATAATATAATTTATAACTTCCACTTGATAATAATATATGATATCTACTATGGTCTATGATTTATGATTTTATCAAATTTTATGTTTCAAATTTTCAATGTGAATGTTCATTGTTCATAGAATGATGAAGAAATATGAAACATGCAAATGACATGAAATTTCCAACAATTTATAAAATATTAATATATATAATATATGTATACAGTATCCCCGACATACCCATGTACCCTGTTTCAAAAAATGGCGTACCAGTACCCGTACCCATACCCAAGTTTCCCGGAAAATTAGTTAAATATAATTGAGTCATTCGTAACAAACAAGATAGATATTGTAAGACACCAAAATATATGTGACTTGTTTGAGAGTTTAATGATTTGGTACCTTCTCTTCGTTGTTGTGATCTAGTAACTCCTCCACTTTACTTACACTTGTGAATTTGAATCTCTCCCTCTGTCTTTTGGAGACCAATTGTCAAAATGACATCATGTACATATGCAACTCCATCGATGTCAGATGTCTTTGGTGACTAGTGCTCTCTTTTCCAGCATGTCTAGTTCAGACTCTCCTACAATATCTAACACCGTGTTCCAATCCCATTCATTGAAAAATAAACAAATGTCAAGAAAGGGATCTTTACACGTCTCAAGAAGAGAGTCGTATGCAAAGAGATAATGTTCTTTGTGTGAGATTACTTTTGGTGCCAAATCCACTGGATGCTTCTATATAGCTGCCAAAGTTAGTTATTCCAACGACATGTAGAAGAGATTTTTCTATAGGGTGTGTGGTAGGAATGCACATAGCATTCATTGGATTATCACCCATACCTTGGCCTACAATGGGTTGATTCAGGACCAAAGGGATTCCCATGGATTTTAGATGTTCTCTCGGTCCAATTTCACTCAGCATCAGGAGCTAGGGGCTCCCAAGAGCCCATGCCGAGACTATGATCTCACTTATAGAGTCACATTTTAATAAATACAAGATACATATGTTAGTGTTCGAAGACAAATCTCAAAGATATGGACTATAAACTGTTATGATTCTTCAAGAAAATTAATTAAATGTAGCACGAAAAAGAATTGTGCATGACAAAATCATATTAAATGCTAACAGGGTCACTTGAAAGCAACTTAAATGCTATCAGCTTTGGCAAAAAAGCTGCAAAAAAAATCATTAAAACAATTTCCAAATTATGTTTCACCCGTAACGAATTCTTTAGATCACATGCAATAATACAAGGCCACTGAGCAATTTGCATCACATAAAACTTCATGTTGTCCTTTTCTAAGAACGAAGTATCACAATGAATTCACCTACTGAGCAATCAAAATCAAATAAAACTTTATTTTTATGTTTTTCTTTTTAAGAATGGAGCATCAAGAATACACAATTAATTTGGCAATTGTCTTCCTTTTGTAAGAATGGAGTAATCACAATTATTTCAAAGAGATTTTTATCTTTTTTTATATGTAGAGATGATAAATAAGAGAAGCAAATTTTACACCTGTATAAGTCCACATTCACACAATATTTACAAGAAATGGGAGGAAAGCTAAATAAACAAATATATTAACTCAAAAACCAATCAATAATTAAATCAATATGCAATACTACTTATGCGACACTACTTAGCCTAAGGATCATGAAAAGTTGGGACTCTGCTGCAAGGATCAATTCTCACAACCAATCTCTGAAAACACTCCCTTATTGTTGCCTTACTTAATATAAAAAACATGTTATGTTGAGACTTGTGTGTTATAATGGATTAATTCTCACAATCATTTCTAATAACATACAAAGATTAACAACATGATATATTAGAAATTATAAATTATAGATTAAATATGGTTATATAATCTTTCGACTATTAAAATTGCATTTTGAATATATAAATAAATTCAACGCCTCCAAATACCTCTATTGCACCATAATATCTTATATCTATAACCCACCAATTAATTTCTCTAAGATTCCAACCAATCTTCTATTTTTGAATATGAAACTAACATGAAGCTACAAGAAAATTGTAAGAGATAACTCTATAACATCTCTTTACTGATACTATGTGTCTGCTATGGTATATTACGGGGTGCTTCTAGATTCCTCAATTTATGCAACACACCAACTCAGCACCAATGACGTAAATTCATCCAATATTATTGACACAACAAGCACATACAATCTTACCAACTCACATGCGCCTACATAAGTGAACTGACAAACCAAATGGATAAGCTGATAGTTGTCCTTGAATCCTATTTGAATGGGGAATATATGTATCTATCAAATTTATTTAGACTTTGTTCTTGGCAATAGCCTCTGCAATTCACCAACATTCATTACTTGAAGCATTTACAAATTCAGCTATCACTTCAAACGCGTGATCCAACCAATTGTTACCCCTCATGCCACTTCCTACATTCTCCAAGAATAGAGCACAATGGGATAACAATGAAGGGAAATGGGAAGCAATATTCCTTTGAATAGCAACAAATCCCCATACATGCAAGACATCATTTGGTAAACTACAGTTAATAGTAGAAACAGTTCATCCATTTAGCCAATTTTTTAATGGTTAGAGGAGGTTATAAATCCATAGATCCTCAAAAAAGAAAATAGCAATCGAGCGTACCTTTGGACAAGAGTAAGCGCTCCACAGTTGCATATTGCAACAACACAGTTAGCTTCTGGGGATTGGCATAGGAGGCCAGCCACGGCCCACAGTATGCCTATATCCATGTTTATCGAAAATATTCCCTCCCTTGGTTCCCATTGATATGGTCAATAGGTGAAGCCATTGTAAGGAGAATCACCCACTTCAATAAGTGCTTCCTTGACTACAAGTTTCCAAGGCTTGATCTCAGGTCTATGGGAGACCATTTTATCAACCCAGGGAAAAGATAATTCACAATATCTCCATCCCATCCATTCCTTCTCATGTCTTGGGGCCTGTCTCGGTTGTAAAACCCCGCTTTGATAGAGCTCCCACCTCCAATAACTCTCCCTCTCTAATTCATAACACCATCCTCAGAAACAAACACCCGAGAGGGCGAGGAAGGAGAAACATCCGCCAAATTGATTTGAAAATTCTCTACCCTCATGATATTTATGTTGTTATATGGTGAGCATACTGAAGTTCTGCAAGAGCATTGCTACCAAGGGGCACCCCAACATCCCTCCTCCCACCATGATATAATAATAGAATTCCTTGGGAGAAACATCAATGGCTTCCTTCGTAAAGTCATACTTGTTTGCTGCATCACCTATGCTCATCACAAAGCCATGGATCTATATCATGTACTGCAAAAAGCTTCCAAACATATAATATATATAGATATGTGCTGATGATTATGTTGCAACATACCTTTTAGAGAATTGCAAATGCATATCAAAAGATAAAATGAAGCCACAATCAACCCTTGGGTATGCAAGTGTCCCCACTATTTTATCTGCTTTTGGTGCTTTATTTGTGTTACTTTTAGTTTTATGTTTTGGTCATAGTTGTAGCAGTTGTTCAACTTTGGGTATAGAAACACTGCAAAATGTTATCAATAACTTCAATGGATGTTTGCTTTTGTTGTGTTGTTTCAAAAAAAAATCCCAAGCAGCAAATCCCAAAATGTGACTAAAGCAAAGTTGGATGAAAGCTTCAAGAAGTTTGTAGAAGAAATGTGGCAGTTGATGCAACTACAAGCCCTAGGAAAAAGGACCATAGACACTAAGCCAAATACCTCAAGCTATGAGGATGAAGAGGAGGTAAAACCTAGCAGAATGAGAGGTAATAACCATCCAAAATATATGACTTCCTGAAACTGTTGCAGACACACTCTCAACCTTCAGATCAAGATCCCACAATACGAATTTGGAGGGAAAGTAGAAGTGCATTCATAGTTAAGCAAGATCAAGTTAGCATTCAAGGTGCAACACACTCACAACCAATTAGATAAGTAAATGTGCCCCTACAACATTTGTAAGGAGCAGCTCCTACTCAGGGTGAGAGATGGATTTCTAAAAACCCTAGAGGGGACTTTGGCAAGTTTGCAGAGGCATTAACGAAGAGGATAAATTGTTAATAGGATGATCCCTACAACATTGAATTCACACACATTTTCTAAAAGGACATGATAATCAAATAATACATTCAAAAGTTACATGTCTTGGATTCAAATGCCAAACTCCAGTACAAAACATCTATGTTAAAAACTAATCATAGTTTGTTAGTTAAGCTAACTGTTCCGTGACTGTTATATGGTTACATTACAGTTATAGTCTTTTTGTAATATATATGTACATCTATGTGCATATGTATGATAGCTTAATTTGCTCATTAATGTGAAGCCTTTTCTTCCATTGTTCGTTTTAATGTTTATCTTTATCTTCTTCACATATTTTTATGATGTGCTGTCTAACAGTGGTATCAGAGCACATGAATATTTGTGAGGCCGGGAGAGTAGAAATATCATAGCGGTTAAAGTTTCAAATGTTGATCCTAAGGAGCTATTGGATTGTAATGCATGCTTGCAAACAATAGTGAGAAAGATAGCACGAAGGTGCCATATAATCAACAAATAAAAATATGAGGATGGCCTTGAGTACGTGAAGAAGAATGTTGTCCAAAGATTCCTGCGTGGAGTGCACTTCAAAGAGGAATGAAGGAGATGTCATTTCAGGGTGTTGATTCATTTTTAAAGGTGCTGGAGCAAGCCGCCTAATATAATATAAGGAAATTTCTGCGGAGAAAGGTTTTTGATGTCAAACATGATTTAACTCATCTGATAACAAGTTGGTTTAGGATATGAAAAGATTGATGATGATATTTTTCATATACCTAATTATTCCAAACCAATCAAGTTTGTGAGTGGTGAATTTTTGTTTAATGTTGATAATATGATATAGGTACATGATGATATGGAACAGGTACAGGTACATGATGATGATTAGTGTGCTAATGCAAATGTTGATATAGATGATGATACAGGTTTTGATTATGATGATAATTTGTTAAAAAATGAACATGAACAATGCCAACACTGTCACTGATTTGGACATCAGGAATTCCAATGTTTTCATATTCACTCATGTAGATTTTGTTGGATGAAGAATCATGTTTCAGATAAGTGTTGAAAGCAACCAAAAATTTAGAGGAAAAGGGTGTATTTTGGTTGGTTATGTACTCACTGGTTATTGGAAGCCAAGTCGTTGGAACATTCTTACAATCAGATCCATACACATGTACAAACATGTTTGATTGGTGATCTTACTACTGCAGATGGACAGAAGTGTTTTGATTCATGATTTGATGATACAGGGACTTGTCCTTGACAGGGGGGAAATAGCATCTACAGATTGAAGTCAGGTTCCAAGTTTTTGTTGTGAACTTGTGAAAAAATGGGAAACCAGCTTGAAACCATGCAACATAGTAGAAGTCTTAATCTTCTGCTAGATTTTGTTTCAGAGATATTTTCAGCCATTTGTACCGGACCTTGTTGAGTTTTCTACTCTCTTAATTTTCTTGACACATTGTTGATTTTCAAGTAGAGGAAGTTTTTCAGGCACTAACAAACTTATGATTAAGGGGGATGTTAAAAATAATAATAGTTTGTTAGTTAACCTAACTATTATACGGTTACATTACAGTTATGGTCTTTTTGTAATATATATGTACATCTATGTGCATATGTATGATAGCTTAATTTTCTCATTAATGTGAAGCCTTTTTTTCCATTTTTCATCTTAATGTTTATCTTTATCTTCTTCACATATTTTTATGATGTGTTGTCTAACAATCTACATATGAAATATGAGGTCATACATTTTAACCAAGATAGGATTGTTTGAACTTGATTCTTTGGACAATTCCATCAATGTAGCTAGAAGAGTAGAGAGTCCTGTTGAATCTATACAAACAAAGGTACTTGACTCTAGTAAAAAGGGTTATACAGATGATAGGAAAACCAAGAAATATGGTAAGTATGAAATGTCTCAACCCAAAATCCCTAGCCACCAACCCGTCCAAAGACCTATTCATGCAAGTTCAAGCATTTGACGTAAATGCTCTCAACCATGGTTTAGGGGACCACTAGGGGACATGTCAATGAACCTCGTAAAATTTTAATGAATAAATATATGAATTTGAACCTAAGGAGGATGCTCTCTTTGAACAATAAACAATAATTTTGGCCCACTAAAACAACCCCACCATTAGAAACATGGGAGCCTTTGGTCGTGTTGCTGCGATGTTTGGGTTGTGTTGTCTTAATAACTTAAGTTTGTGCCTATATTGAAAAACATAGACTCCTCATTCATGCTAATCCTAGAAGCACCCTGAATATCCCCAATAAGAAACAAATTAACTGATTAGGTTTCCATCTTGATACATGTGATGATGTGACCACTTCCCCGTCAGCATCCCATACCACAAAAGTGGAGGACTACGCCCTCAAGGATGTCTTATGAATTTTTTTTTTTTTTTAATTTCAAAATATTTGATCATAAAGGCAAAAGATTACTTGATTATTACCTTCTGCTCTGTTGCACGCCAATAGTAGGAAAGTAGCCATTATATTTACTAGTTCTAATGACCTCTATTAATGCATCTTCGCCATGAATGGACCTGAAGCACTCGAACGCAGATGGGTCTCCATGTTCTTGAGGAATTTTACTCTTCCTATCGGGACTCAAATGCTACATCACATAGTCCAACACACCTCGAATCCTTAACGTGTTAAGGTTGCATCCCATGAGGGTCTCACTTGGCATGAAATTCCACCTACTCAAGCCTGTGCAGGCCGTCTGTAAATATCATCCTTGATAACCAAATTTCACGTCAAATGCAGGGATAATCTCAAAACATAAG
Source organism: Larix kaempferi (assembly GCA_027924585.1). Classification (NCBI taxonomy): domain Eukaryota; kingdom Viridiplantae; phylum Streptophyta; class Pinopsida; order Pinales; family Pinaceae; genus Larix; species Larix kaempferi. The sequence continues at coordinate 8,729,000 of BSBM01000727.1, forward strand.
GCAAAGGAAAGAAGAACAAAGTTAAAGAAAAGTTTACGCTCATTTAGCAGAATGAGTGTTTATAAATTGGCTGCTTGCTAATCTGACACAAAGACGACCCAAATACACGTGAGGTGACTTCCTTTACCTTGACACCGTTACAGTCATCCAACTGCTTCGGCTCCGCCATGGTTGTGGTGCGGAATTCCTCGAGCAGAGGAGGAGATGGGAAGGCAATCTAGTAATATAATGATTTCGAAGTTGTGTTGTGGTGCCTAATGGGATTTCGTTTCACACCTCATTATTCTCATTTTAAGAGTGGCTAGTTGCATGTAGAGTACATATAAAAGGGGAGTGGTGGAAATTTGACTCAAATAAATCTGCAGTCACTAGCACAGGTTGTGCACACAACATTTTCAGAATTTGCGGGTGGCATGCAACAAACTGAAAAGTCATGGGCCGAATCGCCACCCCCAGCTCCCCTTATTCGGTCTGACCCTTAATCGCTCGGACCAGAATGCTGAAGCGTGTTTAAACTTTATACACTTCATGGATGGGGCAGTAGTGTTGATTCCCTGGATGCATATAGGAATTTAAAAGCATTCCCGCATTGAAAATTACTGCAGCTAGTTCACTGCACCTCATAAATTAGTCGACATGGACAACTTGTCTTTTGTGCTGTAAGTCCTTTTGTCTTTACCCAAAAAGGACGAGGAAAGAAGGGTAAAAAGGACGAGGAAAGAAGGGTCAGGTGAAAGGGCCTGGATGACTTTGCACCCTCATAATGGTTATGGTGATATTTAATGTAGATATTCAATAGTTATGATGCCATTCAATGCATATGCTGACCACTCATGTCTAGCTGCATCTCTGTATTAAGGACAGCATGGCCATTATCGAGATGCTCGTCAATGTTGGCGGGTGCATGAATGCAAATTTTAGTTGGGTTAGTTGGGAAGTCAAACTGAAAAGCTTCTTGACTCGCAGATCGGAGCTAAAAGTAAACCTGAGAGCAGAGCAGTGTAGATTGGAAATACAATATGGCTTCTGTCGGGTTTGGGAAATGCATTTAAAGAGGTTGACATCCGTCCACGACTATAAAAATTTGACAATCATCCCTAAACTAATGTCCTTGACCGAAAACTATATGTGGGGGACATAATAAAGCACATTGATAGGATAATGTCTTGGTGTAAGTGATTGCAGTATATGAATCACACAATTTGATTTTTTGATTGAACAATTGGAAATTGATATTGTGGCTACAAATCAATGACCCCATTGAATGGATTTTAGCACTAAGGTGAACCAAAAATGAAAGGGTGACGTGTCATTTACATTTAATTATCATTTGATCAAATTTTTTTATTGATAATAGAGTTGTATTTGTAAACAAATTATTAATTCAAGATGAGATGGAGATGGAGTTTTGGGAGCAAGTTCATCAATCCCATTAGAGGTAAATTGAGTTAAGAACTTAAAGGAATTAACTCCAAATGAATTCACAAGCATGCTATTTCATTTCATTCAAATGACTTAGGGAACCCAACCAACAATACATTAAAACCATGATTTGTGTTTCTACCTAATGCTATACATCCAAAAACTCACGAGCCATTAAAAACACTCAACAATTAGACTCACCATAATAACATAATTTATCTTGAAAACCTAAAAGGAAAAACTAGTAATGATGGCTTTTGTTAATGCTTAGTAAATATTACAAATTGGATCTATACACTCTCAATTAGTGATTTCGTGTATTCTTACTCATTGATGGTATCATATAAATTGCAGCCTCGGCTCAGAGACAATATTGTTTCATTATGGATAGGCTCAAAATCCTCTTCCTACTTCAATCTATCAGTAGAGTTGTTGTGGAAAAATTGCACAAGTGTGCACTCATCCACTTGGTAAGGGGATAGGTCTTGTAGGCTGCAGCAAGCCCTCAGTCCTTGGAGCCCCTATGTGTGTGGTTGGTTGTCCTCCAAGTGATCCTGCAAGAGATTGTTAGTGGAATTCACATAAAACAAAAGGAAAATAAACAAAATACAAATAAAAAGGAAATGGGGGGAGAATGCAAACTCCAACAACAATCAAAGGTATGTCAAACCACTTTGTATTTCCCAATGGTCAAGTTGTACAACACCTAGGAGGTGTGGGATTCAAGGGAAGCCAACAATCTCCCTTAGGGAGTCCCTTTTTGTCCAAACTATATGCTAAGTGAGTGGTAGAACAATGGAGATAAACTCTTGCCCCTTGAAGGAAGGTGGCAAGGGAGCTTGGGGATGCTTACAAAGGTAGGAAGAGGTGGGCTATTAGGAAGCTCCACCACAAATCCAACAACATAAAATTGCTCTTCTTTTTCTCTACAAAATTCATAACAATGGATTCCTTTTATAGGCCAAAAGGTGGTCAAGAAACAACTAGATCCAAATGTGAACTCATACACTCCATGAACTAGTTCCAAGGTACACCAAGGGGGATAGTTAATGCCACCAAGTGTGTGAGGAGCTGAATTCATATTCTTGGAGATGATGGAGCCTTCAATGTGCCGTGGGAAGTAGGTGCTACCACTTTTTTTATTGTAGTGTGACTATCGTAGGAATAACCGCGTGAGTATCACGTAGGCTATGAACTGATAACATGTGCTATAGCACGGGTTAACAATGGTTCAACTACACAGCCTCTTCTTTTGACTGGTTTTTGGAACTTTTGGACTCATGATATCTTTTGGATTTGTTGAGGATGCCTTTGGTGAATTGCATTCTTTATATTGATGACGCCTTACTGTAAGTGTGGGGCTCATAACTTCCTTTGATCGATGTAAACCTGGGGAGGGTGGGCAACCACCTTCCTTTCAGAACGGTACAGATTGAGAAGGAGGGAGACAAACTACGAATGAAAGGGCTTTGGTGGAGACACAATACTAAGAGTAATGATGACCGAAAACGTAGATACTGCTGAGGAGAGGTGAGACTCAAATACATCAATCAAAGATGACCATGGGTTGCTACTAAAAGAATGGAGTGTTCCCCCGATGTGAGGTGGTGAGAGAATTGTTTGTACATAAAGAATGGTTGTGGGGTCCCCATAGTTTTGGGTGTGTCAATGGACCAATTTGATGATGGGCGGAGTCCCCACGGTTTTGAGTGGGTTAGGAGACGCTTTCCAAGGTGAGGTGATGGGTTGTTTATAGACGCGAAGACGAGTGCCCCGTGAATCAATGCCATGCAGATTATTCATGCGGGAAGAACTGAATAGAACTGGTTTTTTATGAGGGTGGGGACCCCATATGTGTCCTCGTGGGGGTGGCCATTCGAGGAATATTACAAAATTTCCAATGCTCATGGAGGTGTGAGTGGCCTTGGGTGAGTCTTGATCATCACATGTGCCAAGGAATCAGATGGTATCTACTACGAGAGGCAATGGATTAAATGTGAAACTATAAAATGATGAGCTAGGGGTGATCTCTTCAAGCTGGATTAGATTCCTTAGACTTGTGGGAGGTCAACATCAAGGGTGTCAATTTATGATTTGGTTGGGTATGGTGTGTACGCCCATTGGGGAAGATGCTATTTGTAGTGATGACGTTGATGGAACATCAAGACTAGGAATGGGAACCCTAAGGTTATCGGCAGGAGTACTGGTAAATGCATTGTAAGCATAGGGGGACAGTGCCTATATGCCAGTGTTGAAATGATACCTGTGTGAAGGGCTTGATGCCGTTGCTCTAGCATGTAGTCTTGTTATTATAATGGAAAAACAAGAGTCTCCTACCTGTCTTGGTCGGGATCCTGCACATACGGTACACATACCCTAGTGTAGTAAAGAACATGACATAGGTATTGGAAATGTAGAAATCATATAACCAAAACAAGCCGTACCTGAGGGGTACCCATGTAAAATAGAGTATAGAAGAAACTGTTGGAAACAAGGGTTCATTGGATCCATGTTGAAGAGATCGAGGTGCTAATTGTGGTGGTGTGAATGGTTTTTAAAATGGAGCTACGGTCTTTTTGTGGGGTCAGTTTGAAATTGTTAAATGAATACGAATAGGGGTGGGGCCCACATTTTGAAATCATTTGTATTATTCGTTGATGACCTCCTAGAGCACAATTTTGGTGATTCTGGGAGATCTGAGCATCCATTTGATGAGCCGCGAGTCATAGGTATGTCGTAACCTTAGCTATTTTTATTTGGTTTGGGTAATTTTAGGCAAAATGGGTCCCTGGGATGCCAGGGGCTTGATTTAGCCCTTATGTGGCTACCATATGGGTTTTTGGGAAAATCCCGTGCTATAGCAGGAGATAATGAGAATATTGTGCACTTCGGTAGCGTGGGTTTTTCCAAAAATCGCACACGGTAGTAGCATGGGAAAGTAGCGCAGAAGAAATGTATTGTTCCCCACTATGCATGGGGTTTCAGCTATTCGGCCACGCACTGGTGTAGCGCGACTGTGCATTGGTCAGAAGCATAGCATGACCAAATAATTCATATCCCACATGCAAGTGTCGCATGGCTAAATGAGGTTGAGTCGCGCTCGGCACCATTTTAATTTGTTATTGTCATGCTATGTGTGGACCTCCTTAGGGGAGGCCGTGCATATGAGGGTTTTGTTGTATGTATGTCTGATGGGTGGGCATTTTCGTTGTGCAGGTGATTTTGATTTCCTCATGGCTATTGTGGGTGTCGTAGAGTGGCAGGAGAGTAACTATGACGATTTTCCACCACTGGTACTGGGGTATATAGTGGCAACAAAAACTTTACATGATGCGGGGCTCTTGAAGTTCTTCAAGTGCCCCTTAATGGGGTCGTCAGAGTATCTCTTGTGGAGATTGCTGGACATGTGAGAATCGGATAGAGGGGTCTTCTGGGTTGGGGAGGAGGACCTAAGCATCACAACTTGGGACATTGATTTTCTGATGGGGTTATCTCACTGGGGAGTGCAAGAGCCAGTCCCTCCACAGATGGAGGGGGATACGATTCACAAGTTAGTGGATTGGTTTTGTGATGGTGACCCGAGTGCTATAAAATTTGGTCAGATTTTGATGAGCCATCTGAAAGCTCTATTGGTGAGGGATATTGAGATAGATGTGGTGCGAGTGTAGGCGATCGCGTCCGCCAATCGTATTACAGGATGGTAGTTAGTGCTCGTGGAGCGAATGCTTGTCGATCAACTAGTGGCATGGGGGTCGATGCTACTACAGGTGATGACCATAAAGATGATGGATCTGCAGCAAGGGGGTTAGAGGAGGAATTTCTACTTCGGGATTGTTCTATGATCATAATTCTTTGAGAAATATCCTTCCCTGATGCCACTCGTAGTGGTGCCTTGAGGGGGCCTCAAGAGCCCCAGATGATGTAATGGGGGCGGATCATGCCCCGATCTGGTGGTGGAATTGTGGGGGCTTATGACACCCTATATATTGTGGATGTGTGGGAGGGGCACATTGGGAGGATGGAGTGGTGCCCCTGGAGTGGTATGGAATACATGGGAGATTTGGAGTTTCCACCTCCGAATGGGGGATTCGATGCTTCGGGTACGCTTTTATGGTTGTATTTTTGATAGTTACATATATTTGTTATACATATTTGATTTTTACACATTTGATATATATATGTTTATCATGTTATTATGATAGATTCCTCTTTGTGATGCAGACATTGGTCCTGCACAACCAACTCGTCAGGTAGGGAAACAATGACCTTGATCTAGGGGAGCCAGACCAACAACTAGAGATGGTCTCGTTATTGGAGGTGCTGCTGCAGCTGGGGGAGACACGGTGGGAGGGGTTCCTATTGGGGGGGAAGGTGTGGGGGGAGCCCCTACTAGAGGAGAAACTGCAGGGGATCAGATGGGCACAGTTATGGATGACTTGGAGAAACGACTTGGCAGTATGTCCATAGGTGTTGATGACAGAGCTATCATCAAAATTGAGGATGATGAACTAGCATTGATGCTCCATCTATCGGCAGAGTGTAGGTCGGCTTGGAGGCCCATTATGCAGAGCTTAGAAGTTCTGTGCCATGTGGTGTGATAGGTGCAGCTCCTCCTCCATGATAGAGGTCGTGGCAGGGACCAGGACCAGCTCAAGGGCCCAATCCGGAGATAGCTTGAGGAGAGGTTGTGCAGCCTTTGGCTATCATGGGACCCCGTGATCCCCTGACCGATAGGGAAGCATGATGTTATATAGGGCGATGAGCCCCATTTTGTATATGTTTTTGATGAGCCTATGAGAGGCAGTTTATATGATGTATCCCCCTGTTGCAACTGCAACCTGATCCCCAATTTTTTTTATAAAATTGTAGGGCCCCTCCTTTATTTTTTTTATTTTACTTAGAGTTTGTTTCATTTTGGATCTACTTACTTTTGACACTTAGATTTTTTATTGAAAGACAAAGAAAATGCATTTTCTGAATCGGGAGAGCTTTCGATTCTCCGTTGAAACGGTCGGAGAAAAATCCAATTCTCTGCCAAAACAGTCAGAGAATTTGCAAGTTTGACGTTGAAACACTTATGTTTTTTTTAAAAGAATTTTGTTTTGGATCAGAATTAGATGTTCTACCGAAAAATTCAGAGGAATTTTCAGTTTTGCGCCGAAAAGTCGGAAGGCTTCGTGTTTGTTTGTGATAGTTTGAAGAAGAAACTTTTTTCAAAGAATAAATGTCTTTTACACCAAAACAATCGGAGAAAACCTCTTTTGCTTCCAAAACGTTTTGACATGTAAATGAGTTTTCACCCAATCGACATTAGTTTGGCGTTCCGCCGAATCTTGAAGACTGAAGGTGGTACGAAAAGTTTCGACGATATTCGAAAAAGGCTCAATGCCACAGAAAAGATTGATCCGAAAGCATGTATCGATGCCAAATGAAAAGCGTAGCCGGAACATATCGGTGCCAAAGGAACTAGTCTATGAATCAAAATCGGTGTAAACAGGTTTTCTTGTCCGAATAGTTTCGGTGACAAATGGTGAAATGCACCGAAACACATCAGTTCCAAAAGAAGAGTTGTTCTGAAACACGCCCAAACACTTTTTTGGCATATTTTTAAAACATGGCCCGAAACATTTTCGGCGTAATTTGAGAAGTGATCCGAAAAGGTGTAATTTGACCCCGTTTAATGTATTTAATGCTAGGGTTATTGTTGGTATATATATATATATATATAGTTTCAAATCCTTTCCTGTCACATTGTTTGTAATGACGTTTTGGAGAAATGTTATGTAGAATTTTGTCCTACGGATAAGCCAAAACTCTCTTAACTTTAAAGCAGACTTTAAACTAACTTTAAAGCAAGAAACAAGTCAAAACAAATGCTACCTTGAATCCCTAGATCTAACAAGCATCTCAAGATTAAAATGCTAGAAAGAGTAGAAGAAGTTTAACTAACCTTCTATCCAGACGCTTGTTTTTGTAGTTGCTCCAATCTCCAAGCCCTCACAAATGAACCTGTCAAAATGGAACCAAGACACAAGAATGCACTATTCTCTAGCAACCTGAAACATAAGTTAGAATCTAAATCTATGAAAAATACAAATCATATCATTAAAACAAAATTAACACAAATGATTTGGGAAAACAAGACAAGTTATTCCATTACAACTTGAAGAATACTTACAAAAGGTGCTTGATGTCCAAGCCAATCCTCCAGCTCCAAGTGTCTTCTCCTCTAGCTATCTCCACAATGCTGCAAGACCATAAGTTTGGTACTCTCAAGAGTCCCCCCTTTCCCAATGGAATGCCTCTCTTTTATAGTGAATGATGAGGTTAACCAACAAGAGAGATGGGTGGATCTAGGGAGAGATAAGTGGATCAGGGTTTCTAATCAAAGGAAATGAGTTAAGATCGAATCAGGGACCCCAATCTTCCATTATCTTCGAAAATCCAAAATCCCACAAGCCAAGGGGAAAAGGCTAATAAAAGAGTACCGCGCTCTGCAGTCTTAGCACAACGCGGTACTGCCGCGTTTTGGGGGAAAATCATAGCGCGGTAGTGTCTAGTACCGCGTTTTGATAAATGAGCAAGGAGCGGTAGTGTGTGTAGATAAAGTCTTAGGTGGGTCAGAACTTGTCAGGGTAGATTCACCTTCAAGGTTGACTCATCATCTGTCTCTTCTGGATGGTTTAAAACAGTAGGGAAAGTGTCGTCAACTCGTTTTGTGATGGAGATGCGACACTGTGAAACATAGAGGTATAACAGATGCCCCCTAAAGTGTGAGGTCAGAAGGGACTGATGGCCGAAAGACTTTACGAATATAGTGTGCAGAGATAGCATCGAGGAGAGCGACACTGAGCTGAAATAGAAACAAAGTGTTAGATATACCACCGAGGCGGGCATTCCCATGCTCGGAAACAGATGACTCAAAGCATGGCTACCGACCAATACATTGCAGATCCATGAGTACTGAGATGATGTAGACTGTGGACAGATCATGGCTACTATGAACAATCGTAGATCCATGAGACAATAATGACACAGCCACGACCAATACAATAAGTGGATCTGTGTGACAATACAAGGGACATCTCCATCGCAGCCTGGACGCAGTCGAGATACAGCGATGCGCCCAGGGTCTTCTACCTGATCGCAAAAGATACGAATCTAACCATGTGATTACAAGGTGTTGAAGTCGAACATGGTAGAAACCATTTGATTACCGGTCAATGATGTGGACCGTTAACAAATGCGAGGGAGATCACCAATGATGACGATGATTCCCAAGGTATCAATAGTACATCTCAACGAAATGCGAATGAATGAGTTGATGTCGAGCATCCGAGAGATCGCTTGATCAGAGGTCAATGATGTGAACCTACTGTCAAACACGAGGAAACCTGCCATTGAGGCATGCAGGTACCAAGGTACTAACGGTTGATCTCTAAGTCTAATTCCCGGATAGTGATTTGGTGTCGACAGGAATAGACTCGTTGAAGGTGGGCCATGATGATTCCCACATCATCGACATGAAATCGACACAGATGATAAGATGGTGAAGCAATGGAGTATGTACTGACACAGCGGAGGCCTGACACAATGAATGACTCGAAACAATGCAACCCTTTGAACATATAACGGCATGTAACAGGACTTGGCAGCAGGGATTATTGATAAATAGAGGATAGACACCGGATGAGTGGACTCGTGGCCAGGGAGACGACTCATGATGATGACCATAACTCAGTGAAAGATGGATACCCAAATATAGACAAGAGACGGACACATGCCATGTTCAAAGGTAACGACTGACAAGCTGCCATAAATAAACTTGACTTATCCCCCCATATTTCCCCGACATGATGGACGAGTACCTCTTTCTTGTTTTGCGAGCTTGAAGAGGATAACAGATGCTCGGTGTAGCTCATCTCATGGATGAGTCCAATCTCACATGTTTTACGAACCTGAGAAAGGAGGGGTTCGTCCCCAAAGTGGGTCCTTCGATGTTAACATTTTAACGAGTCCAAGGAAGGAAAACTCGGTAGTTTTTCATATTTAGAGAGCCTGAAAAACTTAAAGGAAGCTCCATAATGTACTTTTTCGTAAAATTTAGTCCCTCGATCCCGAAAAAGTGTAAAACAATTCCCGAGAGAACTCTCCCAGCCGAGATTGACTGAGGTATACCTTTCTTGTAAATAGTCTAGACGGGCCGAAAAAGGGGTAACCTATCACCGAATAGACGATCTTTCAAATACTTTTACAAGTGTGAAAGAGTCAAGATCACTTGGCAATCTTTTCAATTTTAAGGAGTCTGAAAAGAGCTTAACTATGGACTCCTATGGTCTTTTTCGTAATTTTAAATTATTCTGGTCCGAAAAAAGAATAAAATACAACCAGGATAATACTTTCCTCATTGTTTAACGAGCATGAGTAAAGCTGATCGTACTCAACACCATTTACTTGAGTTTGACAAGCACGACACGGGTGTAAAAGCGCTTGGAATCTTTTTCAAGTTTTAAATCCAGAGCACGAAAAAGATAAAGTGGGCTCGAAATGAAGGTCAAATCATGAATAAACACCAATGTGAATGTATCGCATTTTTATCGAGGATCCTGTCAATAAATGCTCAAAAACTGGACATTAGCAATGTGAACAAGGGTTTATTTTAACTATTTAAAATAGTAATTAAAAAAATGTGAAAAAATGCTATATAAGGAATGGTAAAAAATAGAAATTACTATTCATTTGTGTTTTTTACCCAAAGGAGACATTTTCACCCATTTAGGAGCAAGATTTCAAGGATCCATACCGGGAGTTCTGGGACACCATTTCGACAGCCGTCTGCGCTAGGTAAGAGTGCTTGAGCCCCCCTTTCATTTTATGTAAGAAAATTTTGCTTTCACCAGGAAAAATTTGATTTTTGAGTGAGCCCTTTTGGGCAAGAATCGCCCTTCACACTACCGCGTGGGGTCTCTATCGAAAAGCGTGGTACTGTCTAACAGTACCGCGCTGGATCTCCAAACCGAGGCGCGGTAGTGTGGACTGCCACGCGGTAGAATGTTCCTCAGGCACGGCAAAGGCGAATTTTTAGTTCAAAGAATCAAATTTTCTCCAATTTTCTGCTGGAACCAAGTTGCTAAATAGTTACTAACTGCTTTGCTTGATATTTTGCAGGAATTTGCAACTTGTTTGAAGCAAAATGGTAAGCTAGAAAGAAAGAGAGCACGAAGCGGATGACTTTGCAGCTGAAAATGACTTACCAACTGTAACCGCATTGCGAGAATGCGGTTTGCTAAAGTTCTTTAAGACCAAGGGGATTCGTCAGCAACCCAGGCTTCTCACTCATCTCATTCGATTGTGGGACCCCGACATTCGAGCTTTCCGAGTGGGAGAGCATGTCCTTGAAATTCAACTTGAGGATATTTATTTCCTCACGGGCCTCTCCAAAAGAGGGGCCCGGGTGAACTTTACTGGATACTCAGCTTCAGAATCAAGCATCGATGACTTGATTGCTCGGTATTGCCACGCGGGTTCGAGTAAGAAAAGTGGGAAGGTGGCCATAAAGGAGGTCATAAATCTTCCTGTAAAAACCGTGCTATTCACTATCATGCGTGCAGCAGGAAGCGTGAGTCCACATCAGGCATCCCGCACACAAGTGAATCTCGCAGCAGAGTGCATGGGAGGAACAGTTTTCAACTGGTGTGAGGTAGTGTTGTCCGACCTGAAAGAACAAGTGCACAAGTGTAGGACTGGGAAAAATACCCAGTTTGGCTATGGGAGCATCTTGGTCACTTTCTTTTTGGCGAGGGTGCCACTACTGCGTCCACAGATATCTATGCGCCCTCATCCACCTACCGAGCCATGGATGGCTCGATGGAGTGACTATGCTGGACGCCTCGGGGGACCTCAGCGGCTAGCCTTTGGCGAAGACTTCTTCTCTTGGCTAGAGGAGCAGATAGTTATGATTGATGACTATCCCTACTCAGGGGTAGATTTCCGTGAGGACATCGACTTGGCATTGCCAGAGGATGATGACTGGGATGACTCTGGTATGACCTTCATGGATATGTATTTTTTCCTTTTTGAATATTTAATTTTTATTGCTTTTTTAGAATGTGTAAAAGATGCCTAATGTATATTCGCATGCATGTCGCAGACCGTGGACCACAGAGACCAGCTGGGTACTCTCCACTACGTCGTGGTGGTGTCGATCGTCAAGCTGTTCCTGACGAAGAGGAAGATGAAGATGAGGGAGGAGGCGTTCGAGATATTGAGAGGAACTTGCAGGGATTGACTCATGGTATCCCTGCTATGCGGATGGGTGACGTACCTTACCACCTCCAGCGGCATACTGTAGGTGTGCCGGGTCGTATCAGTCGACTTCTTCGCAGGGTGGTTCGAGCCGTAGTATGTTATCACCAGCAGCGGGAGGAGTCCGATGAGGGACATGATAGGTCTCCTAGATCTCCATAGATGGTCTTTCGATCTTTTTGCGGCATGTACATGATATGTAGGCTTTGAGGGCCAATTTTTGTATATGGGATTTGATCCCCAATTTTGTCTTTGACACAAACTTTATGTATTTTGGAAAAGACACTCTTATATACAGTGATATGGACCTATTTATGATCTAAATATTTACAATGACTTGTGCATTTTATTTTTTATGATGTTTTTATGTATGGGCAAGATGCCAATCCAAAATATAATTAGCCAATGAATCAGCAATACAATTGAATTCTCTCGGTATGTGTTGATATGTGATAAAATTAAATGACCGTTCCAAGAGGCGTACTCTTCGAAATAAACGAAGTAGTGTAGGATCGCGAACTGTGTAAACATGGTTTAGATGAGAAACCACGAGTTGGGAGTCTAAAAATACTGATAAGGAGTCAATCCCGAGTGAAGCAACCTCTGTCAAGAGACCAATGACTGCATGGTACTCCGCAATATTGTTGGTTGCAGGACCTAAACAATTGGCTCCTGAAGAAAGCAACTCGCCAGTGGGGGAATAGATTACCCATGCTGCGGAAGCGAGATTCCGGGTATGTCGGCTTGCACCGTCGGCGAATCCAAAGTAGGCAGACATCTGTGCATAAAGTCACGAGTCAAAGTGAGAGTGGATACATGAGGTCCACGTGCACACCAAAAAGAAAGCAAAAGCAAACTACGTACATTATGTACAACAAGTGACCTGCGTAGGGTAACCTCACGCGTAGAAACGTTTGAGGTATAGCCCGTTGCGGGGCCTTGCCAATGGCGTACCATCACAATCGATTAGTTCATAGGCTCCTTTTTCTAAGACACGTTTTACAATGAAGGGGCCGTACCACATAGATTCAAGTTTACCTTTTCCAAGCTTATCATGCATCTGATCATATGTAAGTATGAGGTCACCCTCATTGAATATCCGAGGTTGAACGGATTTGTCGTATTGAGCTTTGACGCGTTTTTTGTGAGCTTCATTAGCCAAAGCAGCGTCGCGGCGGGTTTCATCTAGCTTAGCTAGGTATAGAAACCGTTCCTCTTCGGAAGTAGTGTGTGGAAGTAGCTCTATGGCTATCTTGAGTGATGGAATTTCACGTTCAATCGGGAGAATGGCTTCTAGGTCGTACACCAGTTGAAATGGTGTAAACCCAGTAGCACTTTTCACTGAGGTTCGGTATGCCCACAGTGCTGAGAACAGAGCTGAGTGCCAATTGGATTTCTGGGTACCCATAATGCGCTGAATTGATTCGTTTCAGGACTTTATTAATGGCTTCAACTTGGCCATTAGCTTGTGGGTAATACGGGGTTGAGTTTTCATGGCGAAAACCTAGTTTGGCACTTAGTTCTTCGATCATATGGTTCCTGAAATGGGAACCATGATCGGTCACAATAGACTGTGGTACACTGAATCTAGCTATAATATGATTGAATATGAACTGCGCTGCTGTTTTGCCGTCCTCAGCATATGTAGGCATCGCTTCAGCCCATTTTGTGAAATAGTCGATAGCTACTATGACATAGCTATGCCCCCCGGCTGAAGTGGGCTTACAGTGCATGAAATCGATGCCCCATTTGGAAAAAGGGCCGACGGCAATGACAGGATGGAGTGGAGCAGGATGCGAGCGTGTTTTGCTATGAAAGAATTGACATGGCGGACACTTCTTGACTGTTTCAATGCAGTCTTTGAAAATTGAGGGCCAGAAGTATCCCGCTCGCAGTATTTTCTGGGCCGTAGCCATCCCAGAGAGATGACCACCACATGCTCCAGCGTGGCAGTCGTTGAGAACGCGTTCCGCCTCATCTAAGGTCAAACAGCGTCGAAGGACAGTGTCGACACCACGTCGATACAGAGTATCGTTCACTATAAGGTAGTATTTTGCGTGATGTCTGATACGTCGCCATTCATCGCGGGTGAGATCGGGACGGAAGCATTGGGTTTGGAGATATAAGATAATATCCCCATACCACGGATCAGACGTGCTAATGAGGAACAATGATTCGTCAGGAAGAGAATCAATAGGCTCGGATTGCTCAGTAGCACGGGGCAAGTTACAAATTAATTCCGCAAAGACCAAAGACTTCTTGGACTTAGCCTTGACAAACTCCAAGTCAAACTCCTGAAGGATGACAATCCAACGAGAGTATTTTCCCCCAAGCACTTGACGTGTGAGGATGTAATACATTGGGTTGAAGTCGGCTATCACAGTGGTCCGGCGGAGTAAGATGTAGTGGCGAAATCTCTGGACAGCAAAAACTGTTGCCAGAGCCAGTTTTTCAACATGTGAGTAGCGAGTTTCAGAGTCAAGAAGACTCTTTCTAAGATAGTACACCACATGTTCTATGCCGTTGTGATCTTCCTGGACTAGCACCATACCGATGGTGGAAATCGAGGCTGCGAGATAAAGAATGTAGTCCCGTGTGTAATCGGGGGGTTGAATCACAGGATCTTTGGTTAAGGCTGCCTTTAAATTGTCAAAGGAGCGTCGGGCTTCATCATCCCATATGAAGGGAAAATTCTTCTTGAGAAGCCGCATGTAGCCTTTTGTTATCTCGGACAGATTGCAGATAAAACGGCGTAGAAAGTTTGCATGCCCTTGCAAACATTGAAGTTCTGGAATATTGGTAGGTGAAGGCAGGGCTATGATAGCTGCTACCTTTGTGGGATCTAGACGTATCCCGTCTTTGGAGACGATGAATCCCAACAGTTTTCCGGCTTCTACACAGAAGACACACTTATGCGGGTTCAAACGTATATTGTAGCGCCGGCACCTTTCGAAAATGGCACTCAAGTGGTCTGGATGGTCTTCCCGAGTCCGAGAATGAGCGGGAAGATCATCAAGATATGGCTCTACGATATGTTTGATGTCATGGAATGCGTAGGACATCGCCCGTTGGAAAGTTGCCCCGGCATTTTTCAGGCCAAAAGGTAACTTTCGATATGCAAAGATCCCCCAAGGGCAGATAAAGGCCATTTTGTGCTGGTCGGCTGGGAGGATATCGATCTGATTATAGCCAGAGAAGCCATCCATAAATGAAAAGATAACACTTCCGGCACAATTATAGATGATCTGGTCGATAAACGGAGTTGGGTAGTTGTCCTTGGGACAAGCCTTGTTCAAATCACGGTAATCAACACAGACTCTAATCGTTCCCTGTTTCTTGGCTACGGGAACAATGTTGGATACCCATTCTGTCAATGGGACAGGATAGATAAAACTAGCACGCAAAATTTTTTCAACTTCTGCTTTAATGGCGGTTGCCTTACGAGGATGGACGGGTCGAAGCTTTTGCCGAACAGGTCGGGCGCTAGGGAAAGTTGGAATTTTGTGGACCACAATCGAGGGGTCTATCCCTGGCATTTCTTCGTAACTCCAAGCAAAAACATCGCGGAAAGTTTTAAAGTAGGCACTATAGAACTCCATTTCGAGGGGAGTACATGTTTTTCCAATGTGTACGTTTTCCACGATACCAGGCTTCACTGAAATATCGATGGGAGTGGTTGCTATAAGATTGGCCAAGTTTCCTTAGGAAAATACCTCGTCGAGGGAAGTGGGGAACTTGGTTTGAACCATCCCAAGTGAAGCGCTGGGTCTGGTATCAGGCTCAAGTGGATGAATGGTGGGGAATGAAGATCGATGATGAAAATCTCCCCATGGTGGCTCATCACCGCACATAACCTCCATGATTGATTCGTCAGTGGGAAAAATCAAGTTGAGAGGATCAAAAAGTGGTGGGTGTGGATGAGTTTCAGCCGAGAGCTGTGCCATAGTGTGATCAGTAGAACAGTTGACCCAATTTGTGGCTGATTGGATCGCGTCATATGCTGCAAGGTTTCTGTTCAAAGGCATGGAATTGCCATAGCCTTGAATCTGAGTGGGACTCGGAATCACCCATGAATCATCGGAAGGGGTGACATGCGATGAAATCATGTTGACTGGTTGAAGATGGGTTCCCAGCTCTGGAAAAACTCCAATGAGGAAGAATCCTTCATGAGACCAACACCTATGTCTTGGAACCAGTACCGAGGTTGATCCAATAACGGGACGGTATTGGTGGAGTTCGGATGGGAGTCTGGGATACAGTAATCGAGTTGATCAATAGTGACAATTTTCCCTTCATGAGGAAATTGTACAATCCGGAAGACTGTAGATGCTATGGCGGTCATGGCATAGAACCAGTTCCGACCAAGTAGGAGATTGTAATCCAAAGGTGCATCTACGACTTCGATGTGTACGGATACTGTTTTGCCCCCCAGTTCAACACCGATTGAGGGAATGAGTCCATATGGTTGAAAACCATGTCCATCAAACGCCCTGAGAGTACTGGGAGAAGTTGTGACCTCGGGTGAGCCTAAGGCTCTCCAGCAGTTCAAAGACATAATCGACGTGGAAGCACCCTCATCTAACACAGTGCGGTGGATGACATTTCCATGGATTTTTGTATGCACCTGGAAGGCTAACTGGTGAGAAATCCTAGGTTTAGCGTGCTCCAAGTTAAACATGATGGAGTTTGAAGTATCTGGGTCCATTGCCCCCAGTGCTGAAAGTAGGGTTCTGCGCTGCGTGGGGCAGTGTTGGAGAACCTAGAGAGTCGACATAGCGCAAGGTGCTTGAGCCAAATCCTCAACAATGTTGTAGTTTTGGGCAGCTCGCGCATTCGGATTAAATGTCGCCTTTCGTATGGTGCCCTTGGGTGGGCGTAGCACTGTGTCCATGAGTGGTCTCTCGATATGGAGATGACCGTTAGGGGGGGGGGGATAGGAATCGGATCTTCGACAGGAGATTTGCCTTTAGCTATCTCCGATTGTTTGTTTGAACTTGGAGGGTTGTCACAAGTCTTTGAACGAGTGGTGATATTAATCTCCTCATTACTTGTCATTAGGATTTTGCGGTTTGTGGACGTCTCTCCACGGGTGGGATTGGTCGGGTTGCCCCCCTGTGGGGATTCCTGGGCAACCATTTGCTGTTGCTGTTGGGGGAAAGGGTCAGTTAGCACTGTCGGGCGAGAGGATCCTTTAACGAACTTGTTGACCTCGTCCTTGTAGGGACAGTCACGCGTATAATGATCATCTTAACAAATCAAGCAGGGAAACTTAGCTTTCCGACGTGGTTTCTGGTCATTCTGGGTAGGTTGTGGCTTGGGGTTCTCCTGCTGGTTCTTTTTGGTTTTGCCACGATTGTTTTTCTTCTTTCCTTCGGATGGTTGTGACGTAGATTGAACTGCATTCAATTCGGAGGAGACAGCAGGAGAGGTGGAAGCTTTTGAAGCGTCCTGGGTAAAAGCGGGGGAAGCAGAAGCTTGTTGTCCCGTCGAGTTGGTAGCAGGCTGAGCCTTGACTGAACCAACAATACCATCAATGGGTGGTTCAGTGGTAGGCTTTGTTGGATCAGTGTGAACGCGAGAGGCCTATGGAAGAAGTTCATGTAAAGTACCGGATTGAGTATATACCAAATCCATGTATTGTGCTGCCGAGATGGCTTGTTCTTCTGTAACCGGTCCGCGCATAGCAATATCTCTGGCTATGGGAGGCAAAAAGGATTTTGTAAACCAATCAGCCAGTAGCTGATCCGGAATAGGTGCCTTTATTAGCCTACGGTGTCTTCGGCACTCGTGGATGTGATCCGAAATATGTGTAGAAGTGGTTTGACGCAGTGAAGTTAGCAGTTCTGTTCCAGTCTCATACCGGATGGGGAGCTGGAAATGCGTCAGAAACTGCATAGCCAAAGTGTTGAAATCACGAAAAGAGTGTTGTGGCAGCTTGATATACCATTTTTCTGCCGTTCCGGTGAGCGTGCGTTGGAAGAGCCGAAGTCGGATGGAATCATCCATCAAGGAGTTGGATGAACACCAAAGATGGAAGGTCATCACGTGGTTCTTGGGGTCTTCCCCGGGCTTGGCATCGAACTTAGGAATGTCCGACGGTAGTTTGGCTGGAATAGGTGGCCAGTAAGGTTCATGCCATATAGGATCGTTGATAAGCCTCGACAAATCAGGTAGATCAAGTGTGTCCAAAAAGGGAAGTTGACGGTTGGTCTGCGGGAATGAGTAATAACCATGTGGTGCCGAGAACCCTGGAGGGCCCTGCATAGCATACTCCTGTGTGTTATACCCATATGAGTTTCCCGCGGGATACTGCTGGAAATTCTGTGGATGGTAAGCCATCTGGTTAACTGGTTGATTGTAAGCAACTGGTTGGTGGGTGTTCTGCTGAGTGGGTATAGTACCTTGGGGTTGCTGGAACCCAAGAAAAGTTGATGTTCCTTGTTGGGGAAAAGTTCCCTGGAATTGTTGTGTTCCAGGGATGTTACCACTATACTGTGTAAGTGGAGGGTTTCCCATAGCAGGGTTGGGGGGTGGTTGCGACAGTGGTGTCCATGGAAGGCTCGTTCCTGCGTGAGGAGCGAGTGGGAATTGGAGTGATGGGTTCCATGGAGTTGTAGCAGCTGAAGGGTAAGGGAAACCAGAATTCAAGTTGGGGGGAATCTGAGATTGCCCCCCAGCTTGATTCCAGTTTCCAAAAAGTGAGTATCCTCCACTCTGTGGGATTTGAGTATCCCAAGAAGGAAGTATGCCTAACAGGGGTTGTTGAGAGTAAGGCCCGGTTGGAACATCAGAATAAGGTTTCCCACTGCCAGGTGGATTGTACATACCGAACTGAGTAGACGCTGCTGGTTGGGAAGCTTGTTGGATCGAGCCAATAGGTTGTCCGCCAGTAGTTAGGTTGGATGGCCCTATATGAGGAGGCTGTTGACTGGGAACTGGGTTCCCAGCAAAATTTTGTCCTCCACCTGGTTGGGTTGATGGCCCACCAGTTGGAGGTTGTTGACTCGGAACAGGGTTCCCAACAAAAGGTTGTCCACCTCCTGAGATAGTGTAAATGGTGGCTGAGGGTGATCCTCCGGTCCAATCAGAAAATCCAGCAGTGTGACTAAGCGTTCTTCCGCCGCTGGTCAAATATGATAAGGTGGATTGGACAACGGCACCAAAAGTACCGATTTGCGGAGGGGGTCGTCCATATCGAGCGGGTGAGGACGGGGAAAAAACTGGGTTATCCCTCATAGAATGTGCACCAAATATAGGTGATGACAGCAAATGTGGGGAATTTAGCCCAGGGGTATTAGCGTCGTCCATGACATGTTCAATGGTAGGAGGACCCTCGAAAACTGGGTCCGAGTTCATGTCCTGGAAAAGGTTTTGGGGATCCAGCAGGAACCTAGGTATGGTAACATCCGAGGGTCCTGCGCCGTCTGCAAAGGAGTGTCGAAACTCCATGCTAGACGGGATGTTGGGATCCCTATAGTCAGAAGGACGAGTGTCAGGGGGATATCGAGAGGCTGACGAGAGCATTTGCTCTGTGCTGCATCTAAACCGTGCCGATGCTAACGGAGAGTTTGCTAGGCTAACCATACTAGACTGGATGGAAGCCATGATTTCATGTCCCGGAGGGAGGTTGGGTAAAGATATAGTACGAGGTATGTTGCTAGAAGAACTCGTTTCCTGCGGGTGAACACTGTGTGACGTAGTGATAACAGGCGGAAGATCCACTTGGGAAGTGATGAAACCATAATCAGGTTCAAAGGGTGTGTCAGGAAGTCGAGTATCTTCAACGATTTCAACGTACCCGCCTGGGACTGAAATCAAGCCAGGTATGTCCTGGTCGGACCCTTCTGTGGTGCCAATAGATCCGTCTGTATCATTGTGAAAAGTGTCTGATGGACGGGGAGTGCTGACATCCGGTAGAAGGATGACCTTGGGTCTAGTACTTTGGGTTGTACTAGGTTCAGTTGCGGTAACTGTGTCCACTGTGATAGATAAATCTGGAATGACAGTGGGTGAAGTGACAGTGGAGGTCTCAGATATGCTAATGGTTGCAGAAACTGCAATAGATTCTGAGACTGTGCTGTGAGTGGCAATTACGGGTGGAACTGAAGCCGTTGTACGTATCGGCGGTGGAATGTTCCCTCGACCAGCACCGCGGCCAGGAGGAGCAGGAATGCTTGATGCAGGCGGACCAGTAGTCCGTGGCGGTGGTGGTGGTGGAGGGCTTTGGCCCTGTTGTCTTCGTGATCTTCGTGGTAGATCTGACATGATGACAGGAAAATGAAAATCGGGGGCAGTATCGTAAACAAAGAACTCGAAAACTCCAATGCAACCGAGTGTGCAGAAGAGGAGCTAGAAAAAGCAAGGCTCACAGGCAAAAAAAAACAAGCTCTAAAATCTATACTGAGACCGGTGTCTCAATAAGCGAGCTGATCAACAAAAATGGCCAGAATGCCAACAAGCAGTCCCTATAAAGAAAAAATGACCCTCTACAAAGATGAGATAGCAAGCAAACTCCTAACTAAGAACTGGAGACCTCAACAGGCTGTATCCTTCGCAAGGTGATGAAATCCAAGTCGAACAATACAACATGAGAGACCGATATAAGAAGGATATCCCTCTACCGAAAGGGATCCTGGGTAAAAGAGCCCTAGTAGAATAGATACTAAGCCACCTCGTTCATGACATGTCGGAAAAGGTTTTGGGAACTTCAGCCTTCCGAAGAAGACAGCGATCGATGTTGCCTTAGGGCTAAGTGGAGTGCGGTATTCCATAGAGTCCGTCCGGTTCTCAATCTCGCGGCCGTTTAACCCCTGAAAGTTGGAAACAGTCAGGAGGCCCCTCCACAAACTAGCTGTGACCGTGTCAATAAGTACTAGAGGATTTTAGTTCCCTAAAGACAACGACTATGTCTCAGATGAAAGCGACAAGGGGGAATTATTTTGATGCCTATCCCCGGTGTCCTACCTAACTACCAAATTCTTTTGATTTCCTCAAGTGAGGTTAAAGTTGGTTTAATTAGGGTGATTAATTTTAGTGGCTGTCTTACTGAATCGGGTAGTGGACGTGAAACTTGATGGTGTTATGACGACTCAAACCATGCAAATGAGAATGAATCACAAATAAGCCTTTGTCTTCGATGAAATCTAGCTAGGGTAAAGATAGAGGTTCTTCGATCAAATATGCATGAAATTTTTCACAAGCAAACATCAAAGCAAGAGATTTTTCCTTTTCGATTTATAAACAAAGACAAACTGAAGTAAACACTCTTTTCAATGCACTGATTCTACAATCTACAATGCTTCTACAATGAGAATTTCTGTGGAAAAATCAATGGTTCATTTCCCTATGCAAAATACCACTAGACTTTTTCAATTTAAACAACAAAATTGCTCTCAACTAATGATCTTTTTAATTTATTGAAAATGATAATGATATTATGACTGTAAAAGCTACAGTATTCAGTAACAGAGAATAGTGGTGTTGAGTTGGTTGTGGTGAAAAAAATCAAGTCAATGCAATCAAACTGGAAAAATGACCCATATGTCAAAAGTGCCACTAATTCAATCAACAATCAAGCTCACAAACTGGGTAATAAGCACACCATGCAGACTGGAAATTTACCAGGATGTTGACAGGCAACAGTAAACACTATCTAAGGCAGAGAGAGACTCTGGAAACCAAGCAAAGATAAAAAAATTTAAAAGCTTGCAGACACTACCGTGGGTGATGGTCTGACTGGAGCGCGGCACTGTGACAGTACCACTCTGGTATTAAGGAAGAGAACGCGGTACTACCGCTCTAGAGGCAGTTCAGAGGGCGCGGTACTGTGGCAAGGTAAGGAAAAAGCGCAACTTGAGAAAATGAAATGAAGTTTTCAGGGTTGTTGCCAACCCAGGGGACTCAGTGATCAAACAGGGAGATAAATACAGCGAGGAGGAGTGAATAAAGGTCAAAAAGGACCAAGATTCAAACTGGTTTGAAGTGCAACAAAAACTCACAATGCAAAGATAAATGACTGTGAATTGAATCAATCAAGCAATAATCAATACTTGTTATGTAGAATTTTGTCCTACGGATAAGCCAAAACTCTCTTAACTTTAAAGCAGACTTTAAACTAACTTTAAAGCAAGAAACAAGTCAAAACAAATGATACCTTGAATCCCTAGATCTAACAAACATCTCAAGATTAAAATGCTAGAAAGAGTAGAAGAAGTTTAACTAACCTTCTATCCAGACGCTTGTTTTTGTAGTTGCTCCAATCTCCAAGCCCTCACAAATGAACTTGTCAAAATGGAACCAAGACACAAGAATGCACTATTCTCTAGCAACCTGAAACATAAGTTAGAATCTAAATCTATGAAAAATACAAATCATATCATTAAAACAAAATTAACACAAATGATTTGGGAAAACAAGACAAGTTATTCCATTACAACTTGAAGAATACTTACAAAAGGTGCTTGATGTCCAAGCCAATCCTCCAGCTCCAAGTGTCTTCTCCTCTAGCTATCTCCACAATGCTACAAGACCATAAGTTTGGTACTCTCAAGAGTCCCCCCTTTCCCAATGGAATGCCTCTCTTTTATAGTGAATGGTGAGGTTAACCAACAAGAGAGATGGGTGGATCTAGGGAGAGATAAGTGGATCAGGGTTTCTAATAAAAGGAAATGAGTTAAGATCGAATCAGGGACCCCAATCTTCCATTATCTTCAAAAATCCAAAATCCCACAAGCCAAGGGAAAAAGGCTAATAAAAGAGTACCGCGCTCTGCAGTCTTAGCACAACGCGGTACTGCCACGTTTTGGGGGAAAATCATAGCGCGGTAGTGTCTAGTACCGCGTTTTGATAAATGAGCAAGGCGCAGTAGTGTGTGTAGATAAAGTCTTAGGTGGGTCAGAACTTGTCAGGGTAGATTCACCTTCAAGGTTGACTCATCATCTGTCTCTTCTGGATGGTTTAAAACAGTAGGGAAAGTGTCGTCAACTCGTTTTGTGATGGAGATGCGACACTGTGAAACATAGAGGTATAACAAGAAATCACTGGATGATGGGAATCACTCGACGCTGTTGAGATTTGCATTTGGACCAATCTCTCACTGCCAGGTAGGTCATTTCATTCGTTTGCTTTATTTTATAAAACAACGTTTTGCCATGGTTAAAAGAAATTTACAAATCTGTCTTTGGTGCCCTACTTATGTTAAATTGTGAAACTTGAGAGGGTATAAGGGCGTATTTAGTTTCTTTCAAAAACCATAGGGAATTTTTGTTTTTCAATTAGGAATAGGATAAAATCTTTGATTTGATAGCCTCAGATGGCGTTGAAAGTAGAATATCTTAAACCAGATTTTTTTAGGGCCTTCCCTTAAAGTGACCGCCGCGGTCCGCCTATATCTCCAGAGCTTATGCATTCTAGAATCAGAGCGTTGGATTTAAACTTAATCTTTGTAAACTCCCCGACTAGGTTTCGACTAAATAAATGTGCTAAAATAAACATAATATCCTACATCTAACACCCATATCGTCCAAACTTATTCTCGTTTAATGTTCTTCCCGTTTTTTTCCTCCTCACACATCACCGAAGAGATAAGCCCAGTTAGATTATAGCATGAGTAAGTCAAACATTTTGAGGCTCATCGTCGTATCCTTTTAGGGAAAGGGGACCTCTGGGAAATGGAGGGAAGGGGTGTGTTTTAGCATATACTTGCCAAGGAATCATAGGCTCATAAGTAGCTAGGGAAGTTCCTCAAGCATTTCGAGAACCTTGAATCTCCTCGGGCCACATAAAAAATGAAACTCACAGTTTTGCTTGAAGAGAGAGTCTAGGTCTTGCTTCTTTTTTAACATGGGCATGCTACAGTGTTAATATAACCCGCCGATAGAGCTCTTCAATAAAACCTTATTTAAACTCTTTTCTATTTGGAATCCTAACCAGTAATATGATAAGGTGATGATGGGACTGTCTATGATTTTGTATAAAATTTGAAGGCACTTTTGCGATTTGTTCTTACTTTTGGCCAATGGTGCATTG
Organism: Larix kaempferi; assembly: GCA_027924585.1. NCBI lineage: Eukaryota > Viridiplantae > Streptophyta > Pinopsida > Pinales > Pinaceae > Larix > Larix kaempferi. The sequence goes on from BSBM01000727.1 coordinate 8,752,754, forward strand.
GAGAATCAGGGTTAATCCACATAAAGATCCATTTATACATTTTTCATTGCATATGGGTTTTCACTTTTCAACTAAGTTTCCAATACTGTGATAAACCATAACCAACATCAAACACACCTGACATCATGGGAGTATGAATTTTTTTGTTTTAGTAAACGATATAGAAAAATTATACATCTGCATTTTATTTTAAGAATATTATGTTCATTATCATTTTGCTTGGAAGCATTGTATTTACATTTGATTAATGTACATTAAATTTCTGTTCACCTCAGGACTCAGAGATGCAAAGAAGATATGCCAAGCGTAAGACCAAGGTAGTAGAATCATATTCAGACATTGAAGTTGTTCCAAAAACTCCAATGGAAACCGTATACGAGGATACCAAAGCAGTGACGGGGATCATCCCTGAATACAAATGGGGTGAACTATATCACCTCATCCGAGATTTGAACGTGCCAGATGCATCCATTGAGGAGATGATGGTGTATCAAAATATTAAAATATCCGGTATCCATAAAGTTGCCACCCGACCAGAGCTTTTCCCATGCTCCCACGTTATTGGCCGGATTCCACCTAATGTGGATGTCGGCACACATATCATAGATGGGGCGAATGGAGTAGGATTGGCATCATTTCAACTAGCCCATATCAACGCAACATATAAATTTCCACCTCCCAAGGTTATGATGATTGGTGACTGGATAAAGGGAGTCAACATAGATCACTTTAAATATGCTAAGAAAATGTTGATGCCTGTAAAGTAGCCGAGACAAAGGGAAAGTGGGGAACATGATACCTAGAATCTGAAAGCACCATTTAGAATCATAGCTTTAATGTTGAGCAGAATATTCGACAGGGAAAATGGGAATATATATAAGCTCAGTTGGGTGCCTCTCATGTATCAGATCGCCTCCCATGGTACCGTATTCAATTGGGCAGACATTATCTCGGAGAGCATGGAATCAACGATAGCAACTTCCTAGGGAGGGATGACCCAGAAGAAAGCTGATTTCTTTATGTCTTCCTACCTTTTTGAATGCATCTTGATTAGACACCCATTCCATAAATTGGGGTGCTATTGGGTCCCGACTGAAACCACACTCTATGTGGCTTACCAAATAATGTGGGCCCACAAGTATGCAAGTTTCTACAAGCCCATATGTGAGGAATTCATAATTCCTTTGTATTGGCTAATATTTAATGAAGAACCAAATCACTTGTCAGAAAACGCAATGGCCGTCATCTGTGAATATGGAGATTTCTAATTTACCCCAAAAGGAACGTATATCAGAATGTATGGGGGCACCAAAGCTCTGTCACTAATGGCAAGGTACGCAATAGATTATGTGGTACACAAAGAGGTGGTAAGACAAGTCTTCATCAATGGAGTAGGCAATTTTTTAAATGAACATAAGAAGGCTTCCTATCCACTGCTTCCCTTTGTCATTGGGGCGTATAAATTCCCTAAGGTGAAAGGAGCAGAGGTTTTTGTAAAAGACTTAGAATCATTTCATTTTGGAGAAAATATTTTTGTCAAAAATGGCAAACCACAAAAGGACTCCCAACACTGTGCGTCATGTTAAATTCATTTTGAATACATGGATCACTTCCTTAAGGATGAGGAAGTCAATCAGAGGGAAAAATAACATGATAGATTTGAATAAATGATTTGGTCAGAAAAGTGGCATAGGTCCTAGTCATACTATGGATACTGCAAAAGAGGCAGAATTACAGAAGTCTAGAGAGGAAGCAGAAAGAAAACAAGCAGAGGAATCATAAAGAAAACGAGCAGAAGAAGCAGAAAGACAACGAGCAGAAGAAGCAAAAAGACGGAAAAGGGAAGAGGAAGAGAAAAGGAAAGAAGAAGAAGCAAGAAAAAATAAGGAAGAAGAACATAAGAATAAAGAAGAGCAAGAAGCAGTGGATAAAGCAACAGAGTTGGAAAGACAAAGAGAAGAAGAAGATAAGCTCAAGAAAGCTGTGGAGGACAAAGAAGTCCAAGAAAGAGACTATAATATTCAATACATGGACATAGATCCACCGGACATCTCCGGAATTTTGTTGACGGGAGACCACCTTCCATTTGTTGAGCTTGGAGTCAATCCTTTTACCCCATTAAAGCAACATTCAGTAGCAAAAATGGATACAATAATTTTTGGCCCCAAAAGGAAGGCAATTTCAAGGAGAATAGAGAAAAGGCTGAAAATGGTCGCGCAACCAGATATGGTAACTATTGAGGAAAGCACCCACAGGGATCCAAAGTTCACTGCGTCGGTCAACATAGCAGCTGCTCAATCAAATGCCGAAAATGTTGATAAACTGACGAATGATATGGAACACAACAAAGGAAAATTATTGAAGGTAAAGGATAACTAAGTAAAAGCGAGAGGTGAAGGGATTGAGTTAAAAAAGAAGAAGGATGCAGTAATAGCTGAAAAGAATAAATTGATGCTAGATTATCAGAATATGGAAAATAAAAAAGGACTCATTGAATGTAAAAATGGTGATTATGGAAGGCGAGCGGAGTGATTTTTTCTCCTGCATAAATGAGTTAGAAGAAAATGAAGCACATTCAAACCAAAAGTAGAATCGTTGACCAGTGAAAGGGAATCTTTACAAGTGCACATCGATGAAATGATAGTTGAGAAAGAAAATGTGCAATCCCAAGTGAACGAGTCGGTTAAAGAAAAGGAATCTCTGATAGAACAGGTAAACCTGGCTCAAAATCAGAAGCTGGATATGACCCCATTCCACGAGCAGGCCTGGAAAATACAAGAAAATTTTTTCCACTCAAAATAATTGTTAATTGAAGAGATTTATAAAATGAAACATATGATAGCTAGAATTAAGGAGATCTCTGCTGGTGCTTTATATATAAGACAAAAGTTAGTTGATACTTTTAAAAAGATGAAAAGGATGATGATCTGGAAGGAAGGAAATTCAAACTTCCTTGATCACCTTCCAAACAAAATGGCTGCAGAACTCAGGTTGGATATAGCACTCCTAGAAAGTTGCAGTAGAGCGTCCAGAAAGATACATGTAGAAGTACCAAAATACATCACAAAATGTGAGGAATTTTACAATTTTTTTATCAAATACATGATAAATGTCATATCGCAATGATTCCAGATATGTACGAGTTGCCCACCAAGGATCAACGCTTAATGGAATTAAAAAATGGCCTAAAATAATATTTGGAATACATCAGGAAACTAGATGTGTTAAATGAATAAGACCTCAAGTAGTACATCAAGCGTCTATAAATGCTTATTTCCTGGAAGAGAGCTATAAAGTAGCTATTGAAGGAGTGATAAGTGTGGAAAAGGAATTATATGTTCATGAAGTATCTTTAAAATTATTAGAACCTCTACAATGTAATATAATATTTCAAGAAACAGACTTGTGGGACAATTATATTTCCATCCTGGAGGTCCCACCGGAAAGTTAATTTATTTTGTAATTAATTGTCTTTTTTTTATGTGCAAACACAAGAGACAAATTGTGGCAATTCAAAGGTTAGGGGTAGGTGAAGTGGTTAGTCATGTAAAGACAAATTATCTTGTAATATAAATAGAGGGGTAAGGGTACTAGAGAGAGGAATTTTGCTAGTGAAATAGAGACTGGAGACATTTTGTAAGAGAATTATTTTTCTGCTAATGAGAAGGACCTATTTGTTGGGAAAAGCTTGCACAGATTTTTGCGTGGAATGTTGTGACTAACAGATTATAATTATTTATTTTTTTGTTCATGTTCATGCTGTGAGATATTTCTTTTGTTGAACTATTTCAATGGTGATGAATGATTTTACTTATCTATGCAAATGTCTATGTGATATCAAAGTAATAAATTGATTTAATTGTAATCAAAGCTATATTTGTAATTTTCTACTATGAGTGTGCATACTTTATCTTAATAGCTATCTGTTAGATTTGTATAAGCATTCTCATATTATTACTCTTCTTAAAACTCGCTCCTTGCAAGGATAGATTAATTAGTTTAGGATAGGATTAGCTAATTGATTAGGTAGAAGTGATAAGATGGGAGGTAAGAACCTATGCATCACTTGTGAGGCTTCTGCCTATCAATTATAGGTTAAATGCATTAGTTAGATTAGAAGCACTTGCATACTCATACCTTTAAACATAAAATATAAACGGTGGGTCGGACCGCAACCGGTACATAAGTTAAACAAACATACTTACTGTAGTCGGACCATTAACTGAACGGATTTCCCGTACCAAACATCGAATGATTTAATTGGGATTATTCATTGGGGAGAATCCCTATTGTCAATGCTATGATTTTTCGGGAATCAACACCCCCATAAGGTTGTTTTGTATATGCCCCAGGAGGGCCATTTTGTACATGACACCTTATATATATATACAAACACACCATTTTTTGCAGCATATGTTTTATACTTCTCATGTGTATGTTGTGTTGATGTATGTTATGTATGATTCATGTTTCCTTTATGTTGATGTGATGCATATGTAGTAGTGGATACTGACATGTATGCTTGCAAATGGTTATCAATGTTATGAGACATGATGTTGATATATATGTATGTGTAGTTATATGTGTGACACATAGATATATATATACATGTTGGTTGAGTGTCTAGGACTAGGAAGTCGTGTGATGTATCAAGTTCCAATTCAAGACCTCGTTTGTGATGGAGTCAGCTACCACATTGGCATTTCTTAGTATATGGGTGAAAATAATGGTTTCAAATTATCAGATGAGGAGGTGCACGTGCAGAAAATTCCTGAAAAGGAGTGGATTGAGGACACGAAATACATTGTTTAATTGTGAGACAACTAGCCGGGAATTGAGGTGTACCTGCAGATGGTGAATACCGAGGTGGGTGGCATCGCTTAAGAGACCTATGACGAAATTATATTCTTCTTGGTTATTTGTCAGTGCCCCCAATCATACTCCGTTGGTGTGGTGAAGTACGTGGGAGGGGGAATAAATAACCCATGCAGCTGATGGGAGATTCCTGGACCATCGAATTACACCGTTCGTGTAGCCAATGTAGATGTCTGGTTGAAACGTCATCTGCAAAAAGAGGATATATATTTGCTCTCAAATCCAAACAATGGATTTGATAAAAGAAACTAAAATTTTGACACAAATAAGAATGGAAACTAGAGATGTTGGATGTCTTTTTTGTGTTTTGGGGGCTGTTAAATGTAGGAATCGCTTGTGGTACTAGTCGCTAGTTCCATATATGGGAGGTCATACGATCATTTAACATAGGTATCCCTTGAATATTTTTAATGATTTGGGAATTCTTGTGGGTGATCCGTGTATTCATCTGAGGACGAGGTGTCAGTACAAGTGAGGATGTTGGCCAAGGGGGATTCAACGTCGATGGTATCCGGTAAGGGTGGTACTTCTTCCTCGGTTCGTGACCTATGCAGGATCATACTAAGGGAAGCACGTTGATCTTGGAGTCTCATAAGTTCAAGGAGAGCTTCTTGTTTGGCATGAAGAATGGGGCATTGGAACGAGTAGTGAGAGGTCTCGCCACAAGACTAGTATCATGTCTTGGTACACGTGCATGAAAGTGTTCTTGTACTTTTGGGGAGTTGACTTGATCCAAAATGTAGGTGATGGAACTAGGAGGAAGCACATGTGTGGAGTTTCCACGAGATGAGCATTCATTATGTGGTGCTATCGTCGTAAGCTTAAGATGTTGAGGACCTGCGGCATTGCAGGCTCCATGATGGGGATTGCTACTAGGGAATCTTGTGTGGTAGGTTCAGTCGGTAGTGACGCTGATGTAGTGACCACGTTGATAGATTCTGCTGCCTGTGTTGAGGAGGGAGGGTCCTCAATCGTCACTTGAGTGAGGCAAATGGTTTCCAAAGAATCCAAAAATTAAGGGACATCAGGGCAATGGTGAGTGTAATGCCCATACTAGGAACACATGGCACATGCATGATTTGTTCACAGTGTCTTGGTCTTAGGTGTGGGAGAGGAAGATGTTCCCCCTTGTGCAGTTGGTGGAGCATGGGTTATGCTAACGGAAGTATTAAGCAAGTTTTTGAGCTCCAACAGGGTGGAGAAAAGGTTTGTCACATGGCCTTGTTTCCTGCAAAGAGCACATGGTGGCATGACATTTTGGTTGGGAGTATTGATCATTACTGGGGATTTTAACCATTGTTGGTTGATTCCCCTACTTTAGGCTGAGCGAGCTCTGACAAGTCGGATATAGGGTTTGGTAATAGGGGACCTTTCAATATTGGTTTCTTGGTGCCCCCATTGGTGGTATTAGTGGTGATTGGTTGTGGTTTAGTCACGGATTTCATAGGTTGGGCTGTTGCAATGGAAGGTGTTATGGGCCTTTCAGGCATAGCAGCCAAAACAATGACAAACTTGTAGTGAGCAATTGGTTTAGAATCCATTTCTAGGTAGGGTGGTGTAAGGTACCATACCAGAATAACCAAAGTGATCCCAAGTAGAGTCAACTGAGCCATAACCGACGTCCCTTGTACACCTATGGGAGGGTACAAGAATGGGATTTGGAAGATTGGGGGGACTGATGGACTCAACGTTTGTTCAATTCCATGACTCAACGGTGGTGTTGATGATGGTGTTGAGGGGGATGCGGCTCCATTTTCGACGGTGAAAATTGTGCACATTAGGCCATTAGTTGATGTGGGGATCCTAGGTGGTGGTCCCAAATACACTCCTAACAAATTGGAGTCATTATAAATGTCGGGGGAAATGTCAACATGTGGTTGATCGGTGCTGGCGACAGTTTGTAGGATGTTTTCAGGGTTTCTAGTGTTGTTGGGATTGTAAGAGTTAAGCTAGTTGAGAGTGACGACCTTCCCATTTAAGGGAAACATCATTATTCAGAAGACCGAGGAGGCAACATCCTTCATGGCTTACATGTAACTACACCCTAAGAGGATGTTTTAGTTGATTTTCGCGTCAGCTACCTCGATATTGATCATAACCATCTATCCCCCTAGCTCAATGGGGACATTTTTGGTACAATCCTCTGGTTGGAATGGTCTCCCATTATATGCACAAAGAGAAATAGATGAAAGGACCATCTCTGGTGACCCTAAACGTTTCCACACTTTAGCGGACATAATGAAAATGGACGTGCCTTAATCGATGATGCAACGATGAATAATAACATTTTTAACTATGACTCGGACTTGAAATGTGACTAACGAGGGTAGTCGTGGTTCACCTTTGTCAAGATCAAAGTTCATGAGACGCACGTTGGAATTATGATCAACGACACCGAGTGCATTGAGTAATGCCTTTCACTCGGTTGGGCATGGTTGTATCACCTCTAATGCGGACATGGTTTGCAAAGGGTTGTTGTAATACAACAGTTTGGGGTTGGGGAGGGTTGCAACCTGAGGCGGATTTGTCATTGTCTTCTTCTTGGCTTCCACTAACTATTGGAAGTCGGGGATAAGAGGGAAATGATGGGTGTAATGATCATATTCTCTACAAATGGAGCAACAATAATTGGTCCTTAGGTTTGCATTCTTCCCTTGTTTGGGGGGATTATTAATCCTCATGTTTTGACTACCCACATTCTGGTTTTGTTGGGGGGAGGGGTCTCCCCCTTGCCCTGGTTATTGTTTTTGCTTGTTCTTCCCTTTATTTTTTCCCCGAGTCTGAGGATTTTGGGGGTTTGCGGTGTTCAATTGCTCTAACTATTGAACTTGTTGAATGTAATAAGGTTGAACCAGGTTCACCCCCATGTGGGGTTTGGGTTTCCAACCAGTTGAGCATGTGAATGGATAATACGGGTTATACTACGGGGGTGGGATAAATGCGGTTTGCACTCCATAAGATGTAGGAACCGTTGCCATTTGTCTAATGTTTGGATAAATAGGGCTATAGGTTCCATACTGTAATTGACCAAATAGTGGGGTTGGTACCGATATAGGGGGTATCGACACAGGTGGCATGGATGGGTATTGCAGAGCCATATTAAATGGCACCGATGTGGTAGGAGGAACCTTTCCTAAGTGGGAAATGGACCCAATAATCCCATCCGCCGAATGTGACAAGCCCGCAAGTGTAAGACCCAACGACCAATGCCGAGGAGCATCAGGAAGGATAGTAGGTAGTCGGATTGTGCATATATGAGATCAAATGCTGGGATTTCAGAATAGCCTCTTCCTCTCTTTGCGGCATGGAGGTGGTGACATATTTGGCTATGGAGGGTTGGAGAGATTTGAAAAACCAATCCAACAAAAAGGGTGGTTGTATTTAGATTTTACACAATATGCAACATATCGCCACTCATGGATGTGGTTCACAATGTGGGTGGATGTATTTTGTCAAATTTCTATGATAATTTCAAGACCTAGGTCATGTCGGATCAAAAGCTGGAAGTAAGTGATAAATGCAGTGGCCAATGTCACAAAGGTGGCATGGGTCCCTCTCGATAGATTTACATACCATTTGGTTGTCATTACGATAAGGGTATGCTGAAAGAGGCGAAGCCTTACAGGTTTGTCCATTATGTTGTTAGATAAACACCATAAGTGGAAGGACATGACGTGGTTGGTGGGATCATCGCCTTGCTTTCCCTTGAATTTAGGAATATCAGAAGGAATTTTATCTGGCATAGCCGGTAATGATGGATCATGTGCAATGGGGTCATTGATTAGTTTGGCCAAATTAGGGAGATTTAGACTAGTCATGAAAGGTAGGGTAGTAGGGGTTGGCCCTGCCATTGTATAATGGGTGTGTTTTCCACTAGGGGGAGACCCCAGTGGTGTTTAAAACAATGAGTGACCTCCTAAGTTAGAGGAGGGATCAAAGGGTTCCAAAGGGTCTATGAGAAGAGAATCCATAGGGATATCTCTTGCAAGGGAGGGAGTTGTAAATGTATCTATATTCTCTCCTAGGGTAGAAAATGAAGGTGCTCCTCTTCCGACGGTGGAGGAGGTGGGGGGATTAACACTTTATCCAAGAGGATAAAATGCACCAAGAAAGGAGCAGCCTCACCCAGATGATCCTATCAATGTGTCCTAGGAGTGACCCTCACTAGAGTATCTTTTGCGTGAACCAAAGGGAGATGGTGCAAAAACACCCCTTGAGAGAGGGGAGATGCCTTACAGTCTTCGAGACTTCCTCAGGGGGTTATTTTGTTCCTCAATGGTGATGGATTTTGTATCAAGTGAGAGTGATGGTGGAATTTAAAAACAATTGAACAAATGAAAAAATATGCCAACCGTAACAAATGCAATATGGTGCAATAAGTGAGTGATATGTGCAAGAGTCAGTTCTAGTGCAAATGTCCCCACATGTAGGTTCTTTTTAATTACGAGTTAGTGAACTTGTATTTAAAAAGAAAATAAATGTAAATTCCCTAAATATACCTAACATCCTTCCTCTCAAATGTAATTGGGCCTCCCAAAAGCACAACTGATGGTGATGATGGTATCCATGCACCAATTGACTAGTGGAGGTAACACAGAGCTACTTCTACCAACAATGGGGCCAATGTTCCAATCAAGAATACTTGAAAACACCTCCCAATGGAAATAGATAACTTTAGGAGTCAATTGCACCCATAATTTCTCCTTGGCGATATCCTAATTTTGTCACCCAAGATACCTTGTGTCAAGTGTGGATCAATGGTTCGGCTTGCATGGTATAGTGTCATATCCCTACAATGAGATGAGTGACTCATATGGGAGAGTAGGGAAGTTACACCTTGGCTTTTACCTCCTTGGTCATGATGCAATTATGATTCGGGTTTTTGTTGAACACTTTCTTATAGCATTATTTTATAAGTACCCTATGATTCAATAATGCTATGTTTCAAGATATTTCTAATGAAACTAGAATGGTAGGAATTAATGAATGCCTATCCCAAACCATCCTACCTAACTGAAATTTTATTTTGTGACCTCTTGTGGAGGATTTTAGTTGGTTTGGATAGTTACAAATTTGATTTTTAAGGGGTTTGAATTTCACTTGAGTGTAAGAGAGGTATTTCACAATTCCTACCTTTTTGATTCACCAAGCTCACGAGAAGTGCAAGGTGAAGAGAATACCAGGATCATAAGAGTTGTTAGGTCTTTTAATGTGTGCTAGTGGCGCAAACACATGTGATGAAAGAAAATCGAATGTCGAAAAATTAACTAGAAGAGTATAAAGTAAATGCAAAAGTAGATGTACTTTTAACTCTAAAAGAATCTCAAGGTGCTTTGCAAACCAAAATGCTAAATATTTTGAAAAGTGTGCAATGGAGGTATTTCACAATTCTCACCCTTTTTTGATTCACCAATTTCACAAGAAGTGCAACGTGAAGAGCATACTAGGGGAGACACGAGTCTTTAGGTCCTTTCCTGTGTCCAAAAAGTGGATTCTACACTAGCCTTAATCCTAAAAACATGTCAATTGTGCATACACAAGAAAGGTCTTGAATACTAGTGACAACAATGAAGCCCATTGCCACCGATTAGAGGAAATTTGGATGAAAAATGGGCCTTTTAACCCTAAAGTACAATTTCTTGTCATCACATATTATCCAATCAAAATTCTTTAAAATTCAAACAAGGAGCACCTAAAAAATTTGGAGGGAAAAAGTAAAAACTAATTTTTTGGATTGTATTTTCAATTTATCTCCTTGTAGGTTTACTCAAATTTCAAGCGGGGGGACTTGTTGGATGCATAATTAAATTATGAATCCAACAAGTACCCATGTTGCATGCTTTTAACAGCATCCACACCATGAAAAATCGAAAATACATTAAAAAATGTGTTTTCACTCACTAGAAACACGTTTTTTAATGTATTTTCAATTTTTCATGGTGTGGATGTTGTTAAAAGTATGCAACATGGGTACTTGTTGGATGCATAATTTAACTATGCATCCAACGAGTCCTCCCAATGGAAATTTGAGTAAACTTACAAGGAGATAAGTTGAAAATATGATCCAAAAAAATAGTTTTTTACTCTCTCTCTACTATTATTTTATTATTTTCCTTCGGAGGCCCATTTTTTACCCAAATTTCCTCTAATTGAAAGCCTCAAGGTTGGTTACCTACGTAAGTTTGGATAGAGATGAAATCTTTACTCCCTAATCTTAGTCCATGTGGACTAATTACTAAAGAAATAAGTAATTATTGCAAATTAACTTATTTTGAGTTCATTAGTAAGCAATAATGGGGTTTCCAGATTGTAGTATGCAGATAAAAAGCAAATCAAATGACTGTAGCGTGGGAAAACATCACTTTCCTTGCGGTAGCGCAGAAAAATACAAAAAAGACACGCTGTAGTGGAGGAAGAACAAAGAATAGGTGCACGGGTCAACCAAATAGAGGTCGTGTGGGTTATGAACTAATTACCCGTGTTGTTAGCACGACTGTCGAAGGCGTTTCTGTGCTGGTAGCGCGACCGAGAGGCTGGGATCCATTATTTGTGGCCGATAAGGAGCCAAATTCTAAAGTAGGAGGTGGTAAACCTAATCTCCTGCAAATGATAAATACCCATAATTAACCACTCAGCACAAAACAACCTAGTTTAAAAGAAATAAACAAAAATAAGTGGATTCACCATTAGAACTATTGTGGAAAAAATTTCACAAGTGTGAACTCATCCACTTGGTAAGGGGCTAAGCCTTGTAGGCTACAACAAGGCCTCAGTCCTTGGAGCTCTTGTGTGTGTGGTTGGTTGTCCTCCAAGTGATCCTACAAGAGATTGTTAGTGAAATTCACATAAAACAAAAGGAAAATGAACAAAATACAAATAAAAAGGAAATGGGGGGAGAATGAAAAATCCAACAACAACCAAAGGTATGCCAAATCACTTTGTATTTCCCAATGGTCAAGTTGTACAACACCTAGGAGGTGTGGGATTCAAGGGAATCCAATAATATCCCTTAGGGAGGCCTTTTTTGTCCAAACTATATGCTAAGTTAGTGGTAGAACAATGGAGAGAAACTCTTTCCCCCTGAAGGAAGGTGGAAAGGGAGCTTGGGAATGCTTACAAAGGTAGGAAGAGGTGGACTATGAGGAATATCCAACACAAATACAACATCATAACCTTGCTCTGCTTTTTCTCTACAAAATGCATGCCAATGGATTCCTTTTATAGGCCAAGAGGTGGCCAAGAAACAATTAGATCCAAATGTGAACTCACTCCATGAACTAGTTCCAAGGTACACCAAGGGGGCTAGTTAATGCCACCAAGGGTGTGAGAAGCCGAATTCATATTCTTGGAGATGATAGAGCCTTCAATGCATTGCGGGAAGTAGGTGGTCCTCTCGTTTTGACAGTAGCGCGACTATAGAAGGAATATCCACACGAGTATCGCATGGGAACTGAACTGATAACATGTTCTATAGTGTGGGTTAACAATGGTGCAGCCGTGTGAACTCTTCTTTTGAATGGATTTTAGAACTTTTGGACTCATGGTACCTTTTGGATTTGTTGAGGATGCCTTTGGTGAACTACATTCTTTATGTTGATGATGCCTAATTGCAAGATTCACGAAACTGTCGCATGTGTACGAGATTTAGGCGTGAACAAGAGTTCTTATTTTCAAGTCATCCATGCTTCTACTATTTCCCATTCTTCTTCTCAAGCTTCAATTCCCCCCCACCCCCCCAATATCTTGGGCTGTGTTCTCCAATCAAGTGAGGTGTTCCTTTGTTATAGCACTACCTTGGAAAGCAAATCAATAAGTGGTATGTTTCATCTTCTTATTCCCAAAATGAGACACTTGACCTTTTATCTTCAAGTTGATTTCCATATACGATTAAATTCAAACATTGCTAAGATAATTTCTTACAAATTTTCAGGGAGGGGGTTATTTGAAATCGATTCCATATGATTTAGAATAATAATATGAAATATAAATAATACAACCCATTCAAATACAAATTAGTTTGCATTCTCTTTGTTGATTATATAAAAATATATGTTAGTGTACAAATGTTGGGAATATGAAGAGATGGATAGAAAGAAGATGATAATTCATTATGAGTGTTGATATTCCACTTGTAATTGTTCATTGAATTGTTCATCCACGTCACTATGATATACACTTCATCATCACATGCAGTTTATTTGGTTTTCACTTTGTGTCTTCTGTTCATTTCACTATACTTCCATTTTCACTTGTGCTTGAGATTTGTTTCATTTACATCCATGCACATTTTTATGTGGACTTATGCTTAAGAACACTTAACACATGCTTCTTCTTACCTTTTTCATCATGTAACTTACTAAACTACACGCACATAAGTAAACAACTCTTGTAATAAACTTCCATTAGCATGATTCCTCTAGTGATGGAATCACTTGATCTCTTACTCCATTGGGGATCAAACATCCCCACTTAGAAGTTGTTGGTACTTTAACACTGTCTTTTCAATTGAAGAGACTTCCCTTGTATTCCTTTTCCATGGAAAACCTCACAAAACAAACCCTAGACACATCCTTACATTTCCTGGATGGTACTAATGTAAACCCATCGATGTTGATTATGACTCATGAACTCATAGGGACATCAAATGGGGCATGCAATGTATCCAACCATCCTAGGAGATTTTCCAAAACACTTTCCCCCATGAAGTTAAAAATACTCAAGCACTCAATCTAGCTCACCCAGATAAAATTCATTTGTATCTATTCGAAGGCATACCACTGTTTTACTTGGGTTGTCTGTGATCTTAGCATGATCTGATAAAGTTTTAGGGTTCATTATCTAGTTCCCCAGTTTTTCAATTATTGATCTAAATCTTCTTCCAACAATATTGTGCCAACTTCATGTATAAACTCTTTAGGAACAACCATGGCATTCATTGCTTAATAATCATCCAATATTGATAGCTTGTAGAGATTCTAACAATCTACATGAACACTAGGTGAATACAATTTCTATTTTAATTATCTTGATTACATGAATATAATTATCTTGCACATAGAGGATGATCACATCTCATTTCTTCGGATTTTTGTTGTTAAAAATACATAAAAAATAAACTATGGTGCAATTTATTATCTTTGTATGACCATTTCTTTGAGCATCGAAGCAATACTTCTCTTTATCTTTGTGTCCATCAATCCATTGCAATGTCCAAGCAAATTAGTAATAAATTTAATGCCATAGTCATAGATGATTGATGATGATAAGAAACAAGTCTACAAGAGTGAAATACCTCTCTTCACACATTTCTTGTTTTCAGTTGTCATTTGAAAAATCAATCACAATTGAAGAATTCATTAAATATGAGTGATGAACCATACATGTTCATATCTCTTTACTTTACTTGTAAGTTATTTGCAAACATTCACTTCAATCATTTTCAATCACACATGCTTTTTCTCACTTGAATCACACATTAAGGGACCTAAAGACTCCTCATCTTGCACTCATAAAGTGATCTAGATGAATTAGAAAAACTAAGAGGTTTGAAACACCTCCCCTGCCACACCATTAAATCAAGTTAACACTTTAAAATCAACAACAACTATATCCCAACTATCTTAATTCCTCTACCAAAGAGGTCACACAACAATTTATAGTTTAAGTTAGGATTGTTGAGATAGGGATTCAAATAATGTCGCTCAATATTTTCGATATGAAGCGATAGTAATTGTTGTCTTCCGGGGAACTTGTTACAAATACTTCTACACCAAGTTTGTTCAAACTTGGATAAGAAGGTGCAGTGCCCAATGATGCTAAATCCAAGGGTAGGTTGTTTTTTTCACCACATTGAGCTATCTATCTCTTTGTGGGGGTGACACTTGAGCGTTCAAAGATGAACCTCTTATCCACACTTGAGGCATGTATCTCAGTGCAAAAATCCTATGATTATAACCAAGTGGCATTTGTGGGAATAATTTGCACATGATTCAAATTTTGTTTGCTATTGGAAATGTTCTCATTCCTTCTGGAACATAGCCCCAATACCCCTCATTATAACTGATTCATTCACACCTTCACTAGCCTTGTTCGTTGGGTTCACAACTGTCTAACAAGAGAGATATTGGAAGGCCCAGTTACTCTTTTTGAGAGATAGGACGATAAGTCAAATAGGATTGCATATTTGTTTCTCTAAATTACAAAGAACCATGCGTAATATAGAACATATACTTTAAAATTCACATATATGCTCCCTTGACAGACACACTTGCACCGTTATGCATTTGTTATCTTTGTTATCATATTGTTACATTTTTCAATTTTAGTTAGTTCCTATTTGTGCATTTTTCTCTCATAGATAGCATCATGGTAAACCTACTTCCATCCATACATTCTTTAAGGCTGCAAAACCTTCCTCCCATCATACAAAAATTTCTTGCTACACTTCTTCTCCATCCTTGACGCGGGAGGCCACCACTCAACATGCACACATGTGCATCTATGATAGTATCTGCAATGCTCAAACATACCTTGCTCAAAAATCCCCCTCACACACATGTTGGGAGCCCTCATGCGTCAAGGAGAGGTACCCCCCCCCCCACACAGTGGTAGAGCTTGCTCCAACCATATTACCATTTATGGCTAGTTTAAATCTCCTTGATTTATCTAAGCTCATTAATGACCTTGTCAGACATGACAACCTAGCCTAACATGTTGGTTAACTTACCTTCAAACATTCCAAAGTTTGAAGGCAAATAGGGGGATGACCCAACCAACCATGTGATGTATTTTTACCTATGGTGTTCCTCCAAAAACATAGTCGAAGAAACCATTCATTTGAGGTTATTTTAGAGGACCCTCACATGAATATTTGTTAAATGGTATGGAAATCTTCCACTAGGCACACACGCCACCTTTATATCCATATCTACTATCGTCCTGACCTATTTCCATCCCCATTTGCTACGATGTTGTCTTGGATATTGTTACAACATATTTTGTCACACTTGTCCCATAGATGCTCAAGATGGTATGATCTTATCCATTTTCCCATTTTTGTAGACTCCCTTGATCCCTTATTATCTATGAACAATACTTCATTTGAAAATCTTATTAAAAACTATTTTTTTCAAGTCATACAGGTTGTATTACACTGCTAGACCACACATATGTGATTTTCCTTTTTCAAGCCCGTGTATATGTCTATTGTTGAGTATGATTGTCATTGATGCCAAAAGTATTCATTAATGACAAAGGATATGGTGATATGGAATGTATGATGATGTGGCATGTTTGATGAGTGTGCAAATCCATTTGATGGTGTTCTAGTACCTTCATGATGTCATTGTTACAATTTGACATCATTATATAAGGGTTTGACAGTTTGGTGAAACTATGGAAATTGACTAAGTATTGGAAAATTAGTCTAAGTTGCTCTAGGAAAATGCCCACCACCTTCTGTATTTGATTGATTAATTAATTATGAGGATATAGGAATGTAGATTGTTGGTTTGTGCATCCAACCATATGATTAGTTTTCCAAAACAATCATTGAGGGTGAAGATATTGGCTTGCCAAAAATGCCCTTTGGCATGATTTACACTGTCCCAGTAAAATGCCTGCCAAGGATAGAGGATGAGGTTGCGGAGGATGGAATTGACATGGATGGAATCTGCATGATGTCATCCATGCTGTGGATGCTTCATATTTCCAATATTGGTGAAAATAAAAATCACCTCATGATTGACTTAGGGTTTGATAAAATTGTTTAAGTGTTAAATCAGGGGTTTAAGAGGCCATTTTCAAATGCACGCCAGATGCTCTCTTTGTGTCAATAAATTCAACAAATGATATGGATCTGTTCTTTGTTGAATTTTCCATCCAGTCATGTTCTCAGTTTTCCCTCTAGTGGTCACACGTGTGAGAAATGGACCTTCCAAGTTGAAGAAAAATCATGTCTGCACAGTGTATGGAAAATGCCCGCACAAAGCTTTCAAATGCTCGCTCGAGCCTAACTATATGCCCGCACAAAGCTTTCAAATTCTCACATGAGCCTTACAATATGCCTACACAAGGTTTATGAAATTCCCACACATCAATACTCAGATCATAACGAATTTGAAAAATGCAGAGGTTAATATTTGAAGAGTTATGATTAATAAAAAGGCATGATAAAAACTTAATCAATAAATCGGGAACTAATTAAACCTTTGTGAAAGGGTGCGATGATGGAAGGGACGCAATGATAAAAAGGAGACACCATTCTCAATTGGAAGGACACGAAGGTGAATGGACACAATGGATGAAAATACACAATGGTTCGATCTCATAGAAGAATATGTAAACTGAAGATTGAATTAAAGGAAGAAGGTCTCTGAAGTCCAGTTCGATGTAGTAGCAAGAAAAGACAGATACCAAGAAAATGAAGAATAACGAGCGACATAATTGAAGAAATAAGAATATATGGAAATATGATAAAATCAAATTAGGGTGGTTGGGAGGCGCAAGGACAGGCTGCAAGCCTATAGGGGGTCGTAGCCTACTTCTAGTTGTCGCTGGTAAACAAGGTGTTGGTGCATCCTTTAGTCGTTGCTGAAAAATTTGGGTGTTGATGCATCCAACAAGTTGGTGCTTGCAAACTATTTGTAAATATAATTTTGCAGTAATAGAAGTATTGATGGTTTTCCCAATTGGGCTTCCACGATAATATTGTGCGTTATGTCTTCATTGTTGATTATGTTTTAAAGTGATAAAAATTTAAATAGATAGCCTAATACTGATTCACCCCCCTCTTAGTATTACTTGATATTCTAACATTTGGTGTCAGAGCGGGCTCTTCACTACAATTTTAAAACACTTGAAGAGAATTTTTTTTATCACTATAGATCAACAAGTAAAAATGTCCTCCAAGGTTCCAATATTCAATGGAGAAGATTATGCATTCTGGAGCATCAGGATGAGAAGCTATATAATGTCTCTTGGATTAGATGCTTGGATGTCTATAGAAACAAGGTACACATATCCCAAAACCCCTCCCACGGATCTTGAAGGAATAAAAAAATTTGGAAGCAATGCTAAAGCTGTTAATGCAATCTTGGTTGAATTAGCCAGAACAGTCTTTGCCAAAGTGATGCATTGGAAAACAACGAAGGAGATCTGGAACAAATTGCAGACTATATATGAAGGATACCAAGGTAAAAAGGGAAAAACCATAGACTTTTAAAACCCATTTTGAAATTCTAAAAATGAAGGGAGAAGAAAACATTTCAGAACACTTTGAGACAATTGATGAAATTGTGAATGCAATTCAAGAGCTAGGACAATAATTGGAAGAAAAAGAAATAGTTGAAAAAGTACTAAGATCACTTCCAATGATTTACAATCCTAATATTTCCACACTAGAAGATAGATAAAATCTTGACAAACTCACCATGGAAGAATTATATGGAATTCTCATAGCTTCTGAAATGAGGATTGGGCAAGGCAATTCTCAAAAGAAGGAAGCAAATTTTAAAGCATCAAAAGAAGATAATAAATCTAAAACGAAGTTTCAATCAGAAGACTCTGATGATGAAGAAGCACTTTTTGTTAAAAATATTAAGAGAGGTATTGGAAGGTTCAAAAGGAAAATTTCCCTTAAAATGTTTTAACTACGAGGGAATTGGTCACTTTGATTCCAAATTCCCTTATCCCAAACAAGAAGATGATGATGAGTGCCTTGACAATTTCAAGAAGAACAAAAAGATTTTTAAGAAAAACAAAAAGAATACCTTTTATTCCATGGATGATAACTGCTCAAATGAGTCTAGTGAAGATGAAGAAGCAGAAGTTCTATTTATGGGAATATAAAATAAAATCTCTGAAGAAGAGGTAGAAGGTGTAATAGATCTTGAAGCATAACTTGTAAGTGCTCTTGAAGAATTAGGAAAGTATAAAAAGATGTACAAAAAACTAAAAATTCATATGACAGTATTTGAGGAGAAAAAAAATGATGCAGAAAGAATTATTGTTGACTTAAAAAATCAGCTTCAAGAAGCCAAAAAGGTTGAAAGCAATCTAGAACAACAACTCAAGAAACGAGAGGAAGAATTAGAAAAGTTCGAAGCTGAAATGATCTTGCTTAGAAAGAAGGATGATGAAGAATCCTTTGAATCAAAATTTAAGAGCAGCTCAAAAATCTAGATGACATCCTAAGTTGTCAAAGATCATTCGGTAATAAAAGTGGACTAGGCTATGACTAAGGAAAGAAGTCAGAACAATCCTCTTTCATAAATAAAGAAGGAAATAAAAGAAGTTATGTTGATGCACTTATGAAACTAGTTGTAAAGGAATACAGTAAAAAATTAGCTCACTCTCAAAATGAAAGCAGGACAGATAATGTTCCAAGCAGACATCAACAACTCTTTTTGGTAAATTGTTATGCCTGTAACAATTTCAGACATATAGGCAGAAATTGTAAACTAAATGCTCCTACTGGGAAAGGCATTACATCACAATCTCTGTTATATAAGAAGAATGTCGCTAGAAGCAATCCAAAAGGAAGAAGCTATAACTCTTTTTCTCCTCTACATAATTATAGTATAGAATGTTTCAAATGTGGTAACCTAGGACACATAGCTAGAAATGTAAACTAGTGATTCCTATGAAGAATGACACCACAAAATCTCAAGGAAATGAGGAAAAGAAGGTTTGGAAGAAGAAGGAAGATGTGGAATGTTCAATAGCTCTATGTAAAATAGAAAATATATATATATATATATATGGCATGTCGACAGTGGATGCTCAAAACGTATGACAGGAGACCCACACCAATTTATAACATTAAAAAGAAATAAAAAAGGAAAAGTCACTTTTGGAGATAATCTATCCTCTAAAATAATTGGGAAGGGTACAGTGGCTCTTAGAGGCAAGATGAAAGATGAAAATGTTTTGCTTGTAAAGAACTTGAAATCTAATCTTTTAAGTGTGAGCCAAAAATGTTATCAAGGACACATATGTATATTCGATTCCAAGAAGCATGAAATTAGAAGAAAATATTCAGGTAAAGTTGTTGGGACTGTTGTGAGAACTCCAATCAATGTGTATATTCTAGAAAATGAAGAACAATGTTATATGAGTCAAATTGATGAAAGTTTACAAGAAGAAGATATTCTTGAAGAAGAAGAAGAAGAAGAGAAAGTAGAGAATGAAGAATCCCCTAGATCAGACACAAAAACACCATCCAGACGGGTTCAAAAGAATCATCCTGAAAGTCAAATAATTGGTAACAAAAATTCATTCACAAGGAGAATTTTTTTTTATGATGAAGAACAAGCATTAGTTTCAATAGTAGGACCCAAAACCTTTAAAGAAGCTTGCAAAAGTGAGGATTGGATCAAAGCTATGGATGATGAACTTGATCAAATAGAGAAGAGCCAAACTTGGGAACTTGTCCCAAGACCTAAGGACATGAATGTTATTAGAACCAAATGGATCTTTAAAAACAAGTTCAATAAGGATGGTCATGTGATAAAGAACAAGGCCAGATTAGTATGCAAGGGATATGCTCAAGTAGAAGGTGTTGATTTTGAAGAAAATTTTGCACCTGTGGCAAGACTTGAAGCCATTAGGATGTTTTTAGTTTCTGCGTGCTACAAGAACTTTAAAGTGTATCAAATGGATGTAAAATATGCATTTCTTAATGGATAACTTGAAGAAGAAGTATATGTTGAGCAACCTGAAGGTTTTCTCTTATAAGAAAATAGAGATTATGTTTGCAAACTTAAGAAGGCACTCTATGGTCTTAAAAAAGCTCCAAGAGCATGGTTCTCAAGACTTGACAAGTATTTAAAGAAGCAAGGATATAAAAGAGGAGACACTAACAGTAACTATACATAAAGTTTGAAAACAAAACTATGATCCTTGTTGTAGTCTACATAGATGATATCATATTTGGAAGTGATCTACAAATTCTGAGTGTAAAATTTGCTTCATAAATGAAGAAGGAATTTGAAATGTCAATATTGGAGGAACTAACATTCTTTCTTGGTTTACAAGTATCTCAATCAGAAAAAGGGACATTCATCTATCAAACTAAGTATATCAAAGAGATGTTGAAAAAGTTCAAAATGGAAGAATCCAAACCTGGTAGTACTCCTATGGTCACTGGTTGTAAATTGAGCTAGGATGATGAATCCTTAGAAGTAGATCATACTATGTATAGGTCAATGATTGGTAGTTTATTATATGTAACAACTACAAGACCAAATGTAATGCAGGCTATAGGTTTGGTTGCCAGATTCCAATCAGCCCCAAAAGAAACACATGTGATTGTAGTAAAATGAATTCTTAGATATCTAAAAGGTACTATGGATTATGGATTATGGTATCCAAAAAGCAATAACTTCACTCTAAGGGAATTCACTGATGCATATTGGGCAGGAAGTATTGATGACAAAAAAAGCACTAGTGGAGCAGCATTTTACTTAGGAGATTGCTTCGTTTCATGGCTAAGCAAAAAACAGTCTTCCATTTCACTATCTACAACAAAAGCTGAGTATATTGCTGCTGCATCATGTTGTACACAAGTCATTTGGATGAAACAAACATTGGAATATTTACTTGTAAAATATGAGGATCCCATTGTTATACATTGTGACAATACAAGTGCTATAAACATATCCAAAAATCCTGTTATGCACTCTAAGACAAAATATATTCCAATCAAGTATCATTTTTTAAGAGAGCAAGTGTCACAAAAGGTTTTCAAACTGGAGTATGTTGATACAAAGGAACAGATAGTTGATATTTTCACTAAACCACTGCCTAGAGAGTCATTTTCATATCTTAGGCAAAAAATGGGAATTATCTCTCTTCATTGAGATAAATTGAAGATTGTAACCCTGTCACAAAAGGGACATAGTTGACAGGGGGATAAATGGTGACATGGGGAGATTTATGAATCTTTGTCATTAATGTCAAAAAGGGGGAGAAAAATTTGAAAATTTGTTGTCATCAATGAAAAAGGGGGAGAATGTTGAGTATGATTGTCATTGATGCCAAAAGTATTCATTAATAACAAAGGATATGATGATATGGAATGCATGATGATGTGGCTTGTGTGATGAGTGTGCAAATACATTTGATGGTGTTCTAGTACCTTCATGATGTCATTGTTACAATCGGACATCATTATAAAAAGGTTTGACAATTTGGTGAAATTACTCTGGAAATTGACTAAGTATTGGAAAATTAGTCGAAGTTGCTCTAGGAAAATTCCCGCCACCTTCTGTATTTTTTTAATTAATTAATTCCGAGGATATAAGAATGTATATTGTTGGTTTGTGCATCCAACCATATTATTAGTTTTCCAAAACAATCATTAAGGGTGAAGATATTGGCTTGCCAAAAATGCCCTCTGGCATGATTTACACTGTCCCGGTAAAATGCTCGCCAAGGAGAGAGGATGAGGTTGAAGAGTATGGAGTTGACATGGATGGAATCTACATGATGTCCCCCATGCTGTGGATTCTTCATATTTCCAATATTGGTGAAAATAAAAATCACCTCATGATTGACTTAGGGTTTGATAAAATTGTCTAAGTGTTAAATCATGGGTTTAAGAGGCCATTTGCAAATGCACGCCAGATGCTCTCTTTGTGTCAATAAATTCAACAAATTATATGGATATGTTCTTTGTTGAATTTTCCATCCATTCATGTTCTTATTTTTCCCTCTAGTGGTCACGCATGTGAAAAATGGACCTGCCAAGTTGAAGAAAAACCATGTCTGCACAGTGTATAGAAAATGCCCTTACAAAGCTTTCAAATGCCCGCATGAGCCTAACTATATGCTCGTACAAAGATTTCAAATGCCCGCACGAGCCTTACAATATTCATACACAAGATTTATAAAATGCCCGCACATCACTAATCATATCATAACGAATCTGAAAAATGCATAGGTTAATATTCGAAGAGTCATGATTAATAAAAAGGCATGATTGAAAATTAATCAATAAACCAGGAATTAATTAACCATGTGTGAAAGGGTGTGATGATGGAAGGGATGCAATGATAAAAAGGAGACACCATTCTCAATTGGAAGGACATGAAGGTGAATGGACACGATGGATGAAAATACACAATGGTTCGATCTCATAGAAGAATATATAAACTGAATATTGAATTGAAGGAAGAAGGTCTCTGGAGTTCAGATCGATGGAGCAGCAAGAAAAGACAGAGACCAAGAAAATGAAGAATAATCAATGAAAAAATTGAAGAAATAAGAAGATCTGGAAATCTGATAAAATCAAATTAGGGTGGTTGGGAGGCGCAAGGATAGGCTGCAATCCTGTAGGGGGTTGTAGCCTCCTTCCAGTTGTTGCTGGTAAACATGGTGTTGGTGCATCCTTCAGTCATTGCTAAAAAAATTGCGTGTTGGTGCATCCAACAAGTTGGTGCTTGCAAACTATTTGTAAATATAATTTTGTATTAATAGAAAGTATTGGTGGTTTTCCCAATTGGGCTTCCACGATAATATTGTGTGTTATGTCTTCATTGTTGATTCTGTTTTAAAGTGATAAAATTTAAATAGATAGCCTAATACTGATTTACCCCCCCCTCTCAATATTACTTGACATTCTAACATTTGTTCAAGGGTAAAAAATAAAAATAAGTTATTTTACGGGACAAGTTTAAGTTTTCACCATTTCCACTTGTCCCAATCCTGTAAGTAATTGTCTCCAACTTCCCTAACTGCTTCCCTATAGGTGAAGGAAAATAAGCCTTGAGTATTTGGAGATTATGCCCTCATGCTATTCAATTGAAACCTAGATCTAAATCCCTTTTTATCTTGGTCTATAAAATCCCCTTTCCTATATCTGGAACCTAGTCTTTTTATCCATTCTTGAGAGTTTTTAATGTGCTAGAGAATTATAGGAATTCTCTCAATTATATTTCCCAAGAAAGGAACCAAATTGGATGTTGAGTGTGTGAAGACTCGGGTGGAAGAAATTGGACATCAATTCTAAAATGGTGCCTCAACAAGAATCAAGTGACATATTTACATTTGTGTCTTGTTGTTATTTATATATACAATAACTCTCTTTTCCGTCCATTTCAAGTGTTCAATTATAGTTTATAATTGTTGAAATTTGGATGTGTAGTTCTGCAAATTTATTTGTAATTTCAATCTTTGCAATAGTAATTGCTCTATGTTAGATCTATTTTCACTTTCAAATTATCTCTTAGAGATTTGGGTGAGAAGATCGGAGCAACTACAGCCAAAGGGATTCTTCATCAAATGTATGGATTCAGGTAAGTCAGTTATTAACCTACTTGTCCATTCAAATTTTGAGTGTAAAGACTATGAATTTATTTTTTGCATGAATGTTTGGGTTTTCTTTTATGGGTATTGCTCTGTGGTGATCCTACCCAAAGATCACTAGGGTTGTAAATATTCCAGAAACATAAATGACGACTCCACTGGGGAGTTTTTCCATTTTTGGGTAGTTTATGGATTTTGTGTTTTTTATTGTTTTCTGGTTCAAATTTGTTTATTCTGATTCTTTTTTTTAATCTTTATGTCATAGACCAGTAATTGCTCATCTTAGGACCCTTTTGGGAAGTAATTGTTGATTCTAGGGAATTAATTTTTAGATTTTTTCCTTCTCCCATAGTTATATGTGGGTTACAATTCACATAGGTGCATATATTCCTTGTAACTTTCACTGCTTTTGAAAAAATGTATGTTTTCCCCTGTATGCGCCCTAAGCACCGGACAAGCGTGTATACACGGTTTTGCTTCATACAACTCGTGTAGAACATGTTTTGATTCTTTTTAAAGTTTTATCCCTCTCAGAACAGGAAATGTGGGTCTCCCTATGTCTAAATTGACTGTGAACTCCTGTGATTTGCCTTTGATTTTAGAAAACATTAATTTTTTTTTACAAAAAAATGAAAAATAAAAAGGAATCTTTTCAGGTTTAGGTCTTAGCCAAAATATTTTGTTTGGGATGTTTGTACAAGTTTTAAGCTGTTTTATTTTTTTAAATATTTTTGTTGTTTATATTTATTTATTTTCCTATTCCTATCATCGAAGAAAAACAAAAAAATTACTTCCTTGTAAGTTTTTTTTATTGTTTTATTGCAATTTGTAAAAGAAGTTGTTTGTACCTGTTTGTTTCTTTATTTGCATTTTAATGCATTAAACAAAACAATTACTTTACAATATTTTATACTTAATTATTTTCTTGCAATTGTTAAAAAAAAGTAACTTTCTTTTTTGAAAAAAGAAAAAAATTCTTTTTTTTTGAAAATTTGAAGTTATTTTTAAATTTTTTTAAAAAAGAAAAAGTTTATTCGGCTGGTTTTGATTGTTTGTTTGTCAGCTTTTGAAAAAGGAAAAATAGTTGTGTTTTATTTTCTTTGCTAAATAGTTTATTTTTAAGAACAATAAGCGGAAAAAGTGAACATTTTGGAAAAAAAAAAATTCATTTTAAAAGAAGTGTTGATCATTACTAAAAAACAATAAAAGATCTCATCTTTTCTTTATACGCATTTGTATCTTTATAGTGTTTCTTTCTTGTAAGTGTCAAAAACACCATCAATTGCACTTCCATTTCCTTTTGAGTAATAATAACCACTAAAATGAATGCTTAATCTAAAATTAACTAGACCTTTATTTTTATAGGGTTTATCAATTAGCTTAATCATAGATCCTTGGACTAGGTTGGTAGTTAACAATCTAAGGCTATTTTAAACTGTGAAACATAGTGGTATTTGATAAGGATAGGAATACATCCAATATCGTAAGGGTGTGGCTGGGACGCTTCACTAAAACCAGAGTTAGCATGAGGTTGTGTGAGGTTAAGTTGAGGAGATTACCCCTCTGATCCTTAAACAAGCATTTGCGGGATTTTGCGTGTACGGGGATTTCTTCAATACCACTTTGGGCCCCATGAGGTGCCAGTGTTGTTTATATTTTGCACTTAGCTACCTTTCCCACACATACGATACTTACCATCGAATGTCCCCCTAGACACTAACTGGTAGTTGGTAGCCATAGTATCTTGTCTTAGGATTTACTAACTAACTGTTGGGGCCCTTCTAGTGTTACCTGAAACAAATGTTGATCCAAACCAATAATACACTTGGAGGGTGTCCCATAGCTATCTAGGAGACATGCACAAAGAAGGACTATTAGCGGAGGCCTCGGTAATTGTTTCTTGTACTTTTGTTGTATGGTTGTGGGAACTAATCAACCCACACTTAGCTTCAAAAGGCTAGCCATATGGCTTGATTGATATTCATAGGAATTTTTATTAGTGGTTTGTTGTTTGTATTTTATGTGATTTAGTTGGCCTTAGGACTCAAATTGTTATAAATATTTTCTAAGGTTGGAAGATCAACCGCTTTTCCACTCTAGGAGGATTCAAAATATTCCTCTAGTCGTAGTGGAATCTACACCGCCTCCACAAATGTGTCGAATAAACACGTCTGGCTCTTTTCATCCAACAGGTTATATCAATTCAATCGGTGTATGGGAACTTACAAGAAACAACACTTATGCACCTCACATCACTAGCCTGTAAAAGATATTCAAGCTGAAGGCTTTGTCAGACATTTCAACCCTCCTTTAACTGGACCTAATGAGCCAGTCTTAGTGCATATTCCAAGGTCTTTTGAACAAGGAACGATTGCTTACCATATAAGCTTAGGTTTGATTATGGATAACTTACGAGAAGGGTAAGAGGATTCACATACCCCTACTTCTTCCATAGTAATAGGAGGACTATCTCCTACTCATTTTAGTGCACATATGTCAAATAGAACTCGGGCTAATACAACCCCCGTTGTTACATTTAGTACTAGTTCTTTACCCTTATGATTTGTAGTCACTCAGACTTTGAGTGCTCCTTTTTTTTCACCCTTTGGTTCTAGTGCATTTACATCTGGGGTATCTATGATGGGTATACCCAATATCCCTTTGACTTCTAATCCACTGTTTCAAAATTCTTCTGCTGGTTTAATGGTTCCTCTATACATTTCCAAGGTTTTCCTTGGAAATGAAGACATATTCACGCATCCTCCCTACAATAGGGAGTAGTCCCTCCTAGTCCACTGGGACGGTTTCAAGAATAAACCCATTTACAGGTTTTAATACTCAAATGGGTGGTTTCTGATCGTCCGTTATACCTACCAGGAGTAACCCCTTTTCACTATTCAATGGAGGAGTTAGTAATGTTATACCTTCAACTGGAATGCCATCTAGGGACAATGTCTCGTAGACCCAATTGAATTGGTCTCAAGGAATGGTAGGGGGAAATCCTTTACATAACTCATGGACCTCTTTTCAAGGTGCTTCGCAAGCTATGGCTGGGAAAATCCACCTACTCTTTTGGGAATCTTGTTAGTGGGAATTTCCCACCAAAGGGTTCATATTCCAAAACTTTTTCCACATAACCAAAACTTCCTTTTCTGGAAAATTTGAAATTGATAGATTTATCAAAATTGATGAATGAACCAATGTGTCATGATCCTAAATGGCCTCTATTTCCAACCAAATTGCCCTCAGACATTCAAAAGTTTCAAGGTAAAATTGGTGAATATCATGGAGATCGTGTTAAAATATTTCATTTATGGTGCTCTTTGAAATCACTTAATGATGACTCTATTCTATTAAGACTATTTAAATGAACACTCACCGGAGTTGTTGTGAAATGGTACATCAATTTGACTGGTTCATCCTATCGTTACTTTCATGAATTAGCAACTGTATTTTAAAACCATTTTTAGCTTCTCGTCTGGTATGATGCCAAAACTGATCTATTGTCTCAATTTAGGAAAAACAAAGCTACCCATACCTTGGATCACATCCAAGAATGGGGGTAGGCAGAAAAGGATGATTAAGGACAATATCCCCCCTCGCCCTGAGTTTCTGTTAGAGTGGTTTCTCAAATCCTTGTTGCCTTATATATCCAAGGATGCTTCTACATTAGGGGTCACTATCGAAGAAGAAGCCACTTTTAAATCCTAGCAGCTATACTTGATCTATTCTTAGTCTGAGATCCTTCACGAAATAATTCTTGATGCACCGAGGTTTAGTGCAGACCCTTTGGAACCCAAACTTGGACCACATGCCAATGGTATTGTTGGTTTAGTTCATCATAATGTTTCCAAATATATTAATGGTCAAATGAAAAATTTGTCCATCTAGTCGTGTGTAGTAGGCGCAACTTCTATTTCCACCTCTCCTCCTTCCCAAACAACTTCTATACATATTGTGTAGACTAATAAAAAAGGAAACCAACAGCCTAGTGGGAAAAATAAAAACAATAGTAAAAATAATTATAATAAAAGGAGAGGGTAATAATGATAAACCTAAACAAAATAATAATGTTGCAAAGAAAGAGCGTAAGAAATTTAAATTCCATTTGTAAATTTTGCAAGGGATATCACCTTACTCATTAATGCTCGTTAATGGAAGAAGCATAGAAACTGTTGAATCGGAAACAATAGTAACCTGTTGTTCTGACTAATCCTTTCCCACAATGATAACACTTAGCTTATGGTTCTTCTAATTATATAAGAAATGTGCAAGGGGCACCCAAAATGCTCCCTTGACTGATCAATCATACATTAATATGGTCATGTCTAATGTCTATTGTCAGCTAGAGCCAAAGACTATGGAAATTCCGAGTCTTTATCAAAATATAAGAAAATTTCTGAGCCACAGAACCCTCTTCACATAGAGAAACTTGTGGTAGAGACAATTCCTCGCACGCCGAAAGGTGTCTATAATAAGGCATTGCACTATCCCAATGTTAGAGCTGCTCCCAACTATTCTATTATTGAGGATTTAGCTCAAACTTCATGTGTTATGTCAACTCTTGAGGTCCTCCAAAGTTTCCCATCACAACATAGTGCTTTGTTGTCCGCCTTAGGAAATATGGATCCTTCGAATGGCAAGGTTGTTAAATTTGATGTATCAGATGTCAAGCTCCATCTTCCCTATCATGTTTCCTTCCATATCAATGTGGTTCATTCCACAAATACTATTGGTAGGAAAATTGTGGATGAGGGTGCATCGACTTGTGTCATGGCTTTATCTTGTTGGAAAGAGAACAAAAACTAGAACTAAACCTAGTGGATTGAGTCTGCTTGTAAAAATATGATAATATTTTTATCCTTTAAGCTGGGAATATTAGTTGAAATGCAATTCCAAAAGCAACTTCTGCCCATGTTTTTATCCTTCTTCCCCACCTTTGCCACAAAATTCTCGAGAGGAGGATGAATAGGGTATTTTGACTGATTTTCTTCATCTCTCCCTCCAACACTTATCTCACCACAAATTTCACCTCCAAAGCCTCTCTAAGGTATTGAAGGTGATGCCACTGTAAATACTAAAAATAGAGGAGGATAAGAAAGAAAATGATTAAATGATGGTTTTCTCACTACTTCTAAAGTTTTGTCTCCAAAACTAATTTCTACAGGTCTGTCGTTTGAATGTGCATTCCAAAGTTGCTAAATGAAAGTGTTAGTATGCCAAGTATGTCTTGGATGAAGGCATTGATATGCTCTCCAGATGGTTGTTGTGCTCTCCAAAATGTTGAATTACAAAATGGTTGAAGTTGGTTTTTCTTTTGGTTTTGTAGCTTTCATTGGAAAAATAAGAAGAATGTGAGAACTCTGCCCCATTGGTTGTGTGGAGGCCATGTGCCCCACTCTCCTCTTTCTTACTAAAACCACTATGCAAGTGTTAATTTTATTTGTTTATTATTTATTTTTATTTACTTCAGGATCCATTTCCTATAGTTATAAATGGTTTATGATATTCAAGCTCCATCTCCAGTTACAGGGAATTAATTGCAATTTGGAAAAAATGGTTATGGCAGAAAAAATAACAAAATCTGGTTGTTTTTTTTGTTGTGGATTGGTGCATCTGTAGTTCTGATCCTAACCATGTATTAGTTTTCCATCCTAACTTGAGGATTACATGGATATTTTCAAACATAACCTAATAAAATTCATCAACATCCAAATCCACTCCACTTAGGGAAATCTTTTAGAAAGTGTGCTAAACAATTGCTACATGCAACTGTGAATAAACTATGTGTTCCTATCCTTGGGAAATAAGTCCATGGGATCTATTTGTTCTAATACATGGAGGAGGAGGGAGGAGAGAATAGAATGGAGAAAATTTTAAGATGCTAGGATAATGCTTTACAAATGAGTTACGATACAATGTTTATACAGGAGAAAGAGGATTATTGCTTTACCCAAGGCAATTTCTAAGTTTTCCTTTGGTATCATGTTTGAGGTTGTTCATTGATTTGGGGCATGAAATAAGGTCATCCATGGATTTCTCTAATTCAATTAGACTTGATCATTGGCTTGTGTGCATTCCCACCGATGACCAATTCCATTGTTAAACAAATTTCATGAACTGAAATTAAGCATATACCCATCTGTTTGTAAGTTAGTCATTAACTTGTTATCTATAGAAACATAAAAATTTACATGTCATAGTTTGGAATAAACTATTATCAACTTTATGCCACTAATTGATCTAAAATATTAAGAATATTATTTAGGTTTGTAAGATTGAATAAAGTATCCATTGTTTCTCTTCTAGAGGAAATGATTTTATTCAAAATACTTGTGTAATTCACTGATAAAGGTTCTATTTAAGGATAATTTTATGGGCGAAATTTAGCCCATGGGCTATTTTTCCATGTTTTTTTCCAAAAAAAGATTCGCCAATTTGCATTTTTTGAAGCCCCATTTCGCCCAATTTTGTTGGGGTAAACTTTTTTCACTCTAAAAATCGCCAAAATATTATATAAACTATATAAAATCCTTAGAAATTGAAATAATTTTAGAAAAATATCGCCAAATATTTTATAGTTGACATTTTGAGAATTGGTAAGATTCACCAAGGTTTATACACTTTTAAATAAGTATGGGTCCTTAAAATTATCCCTAGACTTCTATTTGTAAATCTAGGCTTTAAATGTAATTGTTTTTTTTTTCTATTATATATATACATCAAATGTAGCGATATGTTTTCTTCTTTCACATATCAGCCGTCTGTTGTTTTGTTTTGATATTATATTGCTTGTAACATTGTTGTAGATATGAGAAAACATACATAACATTGCATTATGGTTAAATGCTGCTATTTTGTTTTGATATTATACTACTTGTAACATTGTTGTGGATATGAGAAACAAACATAGCATTGCATTATGGTTCAATGTTGAGGGACTGTATATGCCATCAAAGTATTGCAAGGTATTATTTTTATTTATTAGTATGCTTTCCTTTTAGTTTTATTTATGGTCACAAACATGTTCTAATGTTGCTTCATACTTGAGATCACCAAACTGTGGAATTAACGGATGCCTCGGTTGTGATGTGAATACAATGTTTGTGTTTATGATATTTTCCCTAATTGATAATTTTACAGTTAGCATACCTTGAAACATTTCAGGCTTGAGAAGATAGAATTTATGAACCCTAATAAAAAGGGAAACCTTGTTCAACTTCCTCATATATTTGTGGATACTATTGGAGCTATTTAACTTCCTTACAAGCCCAAGATTTTTGTGGACACTATTAGAGTTATTGATATGTTGTAGATTGCTTGTGTTTATGATATTTTCCTCAATTTGATAATCTTACATTTATCTTCCATGTATAGAAACATTTTATTATTGAGAAGATATAATTTATGAATGCTAATAAAAAGGGAAACCTTGTTCACCAACCTCATATTTATGTGGAAACTGTTGGAGCTGTTTAACTTTTTCCCCCTTGGAAATGAATCCTTGATAAAATCCTGAGCACTTCCCCCATTTCTGGTACCCAGTGTAAAGCAAGCAACCAAGACTATGCACCTAATCTTGTGGAAATTGATCTGGGACTTGCATAGCATGCCCGATTACTCACCAATGAAATGCAAACGTCCTTGGAAATAAATTATGGGAAACTCTAGTGCACTTCCCCCCATTTTGAGGAAGCAGGTGGTGTACACTTTATGCACCTAGTTCTGTGGGAATTGATGCAGGGACCTACATAGCATGCCATATAACCAACAACATCCTAGAAATAGTGGCACCAACTGATTTAGCTAAATCTCGGGGATTTAAAAAAATGCTTGGAAACATCTTGTACCACACTCAGCCACTTAGGAAAAAATGAGATTGTTGGTACCTTTCCTGCCACAATTGACCCATGGAACCTAGGTGGAGAGGATACAACTTCTCCTAACAACCCAAGTTAGACCCAATTGATAGATCTGTTTAACTTACATATGAGCCCAAGTATTTGTTAGTGGATCCCTTATAGCTGTTTGAACAACCATAACCTGTGGTTGTTTAGTGATCTCTATAATGTCCAGACTCATCAAAACCACCCATAATTGAACTTTAAGGCTACTAATTTGATGGAATTACTATTTCTCTGAAACTACAGGTTTTAGAGGTAATGCTACCCAAGAATGCCTTTCTCAATGTTGTTTCTCTAACTTCCCAGAACATTCTCTATGCATAGGAACATAAGGTGTATTGTTGTAGGTGGCTATGACATTCGTACTACTACCCAATGATTTTTATAAGTCTTCCAGGGAACATGGAAAGAAACCCTCCTGACTGTCTTTCAAGCATGATGATTCTGTAAGTCTGCTCCTCTTGACTGCAACTTGGGATATTGTTACAAGGTTGAAAGCATGCAACTGTGTTCTGCCTCCAAAATGAAGATGCTTCCTGGGACTAGACATAATCTAAGATAATAATAAAAACACAAGCCTAAAAAGAAATTCAGTTAAAAACAAAAAAGAACAAAAACTAGTGGATGGAGTTTGCTTGTAAAAGGACGATTATATTTTTATCCTTTATGTTGGGGATATCAGCTGAAATGTGATACTGCCTTACCATGGTTCAAAACTCCACATACTTCTGTAGTGTTGCAAATAGCTTGAAAATAGGTCCCATTTTGTTTTTAAGCTGCATGCATGTCTACGTTGGAAATTTGATTTCACATACTAGTTTGTGACTTTTTGTTAGGTTAGGATAGGTTAGGTTTCAATTTTGAAATAATTTCATTAGATGAAAATTATTCCATTCCATCCCATTGTAGTAGAATCTTATTCATATTTCCAATAAATAATATCAATTGTAGGCACACGTTGGGGAATTCCTCCATCTTTAGCTTCGAATAAATTCATTATAATGGTGGACAAAGGAGATGATGACCATAATCTATGGTACTTTCATATCGGTCACACCAACTATGGATCTGTGAGGCATGAGTATTCTTCACCTTGCTAAAGGCCTTCCACACATCAACCCTCCTAATGTTTTTTACGAGGGGTGTGTGATGCATAAGCATCGTTGAGTCCTTTCCAAAGGACAACTCTAGACAACCCTTTAAACGCCTTGAGTTAATACACAATGGAATTTCTAGTTCCATGGCGACTTCTTATCTTGTGTGAGCCAAGTACTTCCTCACCTTTATTGATGATATTTCTTGTTTTCTATAAATATACATCATATAATCCAAGGATGAGGTGTTTGTTAAATCATAGGAGTTCAAAAACCTTGTTGAAGCTCAATCAAAGCAAAAGATCAAGTGCATTCGATTTGATGGTGGAGGAGAATACATTGGTAATCCCCCATGCCAATTTCTTCGCTTGTGGCATCTCTAGGAAATGGCCCATCGTATGTATCTTGTCCCTCTTAGAACACAAAGTTTTCCTTTTGGGTAAAAGTGGTTGTTTGTGAAACATTTATCATCAAACACACACTTTCTTGTGTTGGATTTGGTATGACTCCTTATGAGTGCTTGCAAGGGTAGAAACCCTCTATTTCACATTTTGGGATTTTTGTATTAGGTGCATAGGTCCACCCGCATCATAGAAGGTGGGCTATATCACCTGCCAAGTATACTCCTTGCTAAGATTAAGGTTGTCTATAGTGAGTCTTTTCAGGAAGGTATTATATTTATAACCCATCACTCATTGTGTGACTAAGCATCATGATGTTATCTTTAATGAGCTTATTTCTCATAATCTGTCAAGATCTTTGCGATCACTTCTTTCAAGTGATTATTTTGGTGATGATTTCATTATCTCCATGGAACATCTCTCTTTCTTTAGTAGAGTTACTTGTTGGTGAATCTCAACTTGTTATATTGGATCTTACCACTTCTTCATCGAATCTTGGTGTACCCATGGGTACCTTTTTGAACTCTTATTCTAGATAGTTTTTTGGGGCTTATGGGCCTACTTGTTAATTCGGCTTCTCTCTTGTTTAAGAGGTCCCTTCTAACCTTCCCTCATTTGATGATGACATGCAACCTAATGATGAGCCTTCTTCCAATGAGAATTCCAATAATGATCCTTTCTTCAATGGGTAGTTGAGGTCTTTTATGGGCCTACTTCTGGGTTGTTACACACATTATCACAATTTATTGCATTTTAGGGTAAGTTTGGCCCAATCTCCTCCTTTGGGTCAGCACCTTAACCCTAGTAGAGTGGTATAAAATTATAAATACACCACTTCATTTGCAACATCATCTCATTCAAGTGAGTTTATTCATTTCATTTTCCTAAGGACACCTATGTGTCCATCATTAAAGTGCTTTTATATTTCAACTTTTTTATCATATTGGATTAGGGTTTGTTGGAGAATTCACTATAGATTCTCAACCTCATTATTTCTAATAAGGGAATGAATTTGTTGTTATGGAAGAGTCATTTATAGTGACAATTTTACTTCTATTGAATGTTGTCATTACTGGTTATTCTACACCTGTGGATGCAACAAAACAACTGAAACTAATTAAATACATATTCCTGGTTGATTAACTTCAATCATTCTTTGAAATTCTCTTGTTTTTTCCTTTGCAGGAGTATGTTGTAGTCTTTCAATCTTGATCTTATTTAATTAGGCACTAGAGTTCAATAAAATTCTCTCATTATATTACTTCAAGATAGATCTTGACATATTGAATGCTATTTGAAGAAGTATATTGTATGACTTAAACATTTCACTGGTTATTCTTGCAGTTGGCCAAGAGTGTTTTAAAACATTAACCAGTTCATACTACATTGGAACACAAGTTATTTTTTTTGTAAGTAAATTTTCACACTGTTATTTTGATTTATGAATTTCCTTTCTAATATTGCATGTTTACATTTCTGTTGAGGTTGAAATTTTGAATCTTGGGAAAGAATTCACATTAATATTTCTAAAGTGAAATTGATGACACATGCTTGAGAAAATTTCATACTTGTGGACTTGTTTTATGTTTATCACCTTCTGGTTGATCCATTTATTTTAATTTTTTTGGTGCTTTGCTCCAACATCTTGTTATTGAATCCCCCTATTGCTAAAATCATATTTTAAATGTACTTTTATTTGATTCAAAGGAACCAATATTATAATGTAGAAGCCACTTTTATTTATTATGCAATTATGCTTATAGCACATCTTTAAGTACAAATAATTAAATGCAGTTTATGATGCTACACGACACGAAACATAAGTTTACAAATTTGTTGGAGGTATGGGTAAAGGAGGTGGATCTCTACTAAACAAATCAATACTACATAAAGATGCTTGTTGGAAATAAAGTTGACAGGGTAATCTCTCTTAGAAACTCAATTATTTCAAAGTTCAATTTTTGTTTTTTTGTAAATGATTGTTACTGCACATAAGTTGCTTTTATATTCTGATTGTTACTGCACATAAGTTTCTTTTATATTATGGAAACATTAGGGGTTGATTCATGAATACCCGTGGTCATGGAATGTGATGTGCCAATGTTATGTTTCATACTCTTGTTTTAGGAGAATCCCATTTATGACAATTATTTCACCAACTATTATACATGTACATATGGCCCATCCTTAGATATCTTATTATGTTTGTTTAGACATTTGTTTGGGTCTTTCTCTATTTTTATCATTTAAGCACTTGTTGTCATTTTTGGGTCCTGGTAATACGTGGGAATAAAGAATGCTAAGATGGAAAAATGCTTCTGCTATCTGTACTCTACAATTCTCAATATTTCTTTTTTCTACAATAGTTAAATTATTTGCTTAGTTGGCAAGCTTACTTGTGCTAAAGGTTTTGAATCATTTGAATTGAATTTTTATTTCTTACATGAAGTTCTTTACTAGCATTTCCTACAGAGAGATTATTTGGTTCCTAGTTTTGCTGACAATGTCTATTCCTATGTAAGTAGTTGATGTTTGATAGTTCAGGTACATAAGATGCTCATCTGGCATGTGGCATAGATTATAAATTTATAAGCTATTTTATACATTGAATTTTATATACAACTATATATTGCCATGTTCCCATAGTGTACTTCTATGTTCTTGTGAATTCCCATCTTCATGTCTATTATTTTCATATCACAATGAACTAAATGTGTTGATCATATATTGGGTATGTTACTATGTATATTCTGCTATATCTATGTGAATTTTAATTAATTTTTTTTATTATTATGTCTTAGGAGAATGAGAGAGTTGTTAGAAAGAAGGAAGGCTTTGCTCTTGCAAGGAAATTGGGATGCTTGTTTCTTAAATGCAGTGCATAGACACATCGATTGGGACTCTTGTTTCTTAAATGCAGTGCAAAGACACATCTCGATGTAGAAAATTGCTTTGAAGAGCTTGTTCTAAAGCTATTTTATAGAGATAATTTATTATTTTTTTCACTGATGTTAGCTTTAGCATTCAATTTTAAGATTCTTTAATTAACTATGTTTTTTATTTACAACATCGAAACCTATTTACCAAGTAGTCTACATATTGGCTTGAAGCAAATTACCTTCCAATTAGGGCAATCTTAAGAAAGCTCTAATTTAATATTAGAAGCAATATCCCGTGTGAGTGTTATCTAGTGGCAAGCACTAGGTGATTTGGTTTGTATTAACATGGATAACTGGGTTCGAAACTACCCAAGTGAGTGTGGATGAGACCAGGTGTAAGTCCTAGCTGGTTTTGATAGCTTAAATATGCCCCTCATAGCATGGAAGCATAGAAAAAGGGACACATATGAGTTTCTAAAAGCATTATTTCTCCACCCAAAAAAATATTAAAATCAATAAATGAGAAAATTACTGTTTCATCTTCCATTGTTTCTACTAATCTCATTCTGTAGTTTATTGTCTCATCTTCCATTCATTTCTACTAATCTCATTCCTCAGTTTATTAGCTACAAGGGAATTGGGGATAATCTAATTCATTGTATGGGTGGAAATAACAATGGATGTTATAAAAGTTGTAACAACTCCAATGTTGGAAAATAATGACGAGGAAGCCAGGATTGGGTGTCTTGTGAGTCCTTAAATTAGTAAATTCCTCGTGCTCTTTTGCAAGCTTTAAAAGGGAAAAATATACAAATTTATTTTCTTCGAATAATAAGATACAATCTTGTCCTTCCAGTTGGAAGATGCATAATGCTACTTTTGCTTATGTTTTAATTAAATTGATAGATTAACATAGTTGTTATTATGAATCTTACAAAAAATGAATTTATTACAAGAGTTTGTGAGGTGTTTTTGTATATTAATATGGTGAATAATCAAGTATCTATTTTCAGTATGCAATGATTTTAGGAACTAATAATCCCTTCTCTGGTAAGTGTGATATATTTCAGAAAAACCACAAATAATATTTATGGATAAACAAGGAAGCATTTAATGTGGATTTCAAATCTAATGAAAGGAATGGTTTTGCTGATGAAATGATATACCTAGGCTTAAAGGAAATTTAACTGAAAGATATATCTACACAGAAGGAAGATTTCAAGGCTAGAGAGACTCCTAGTTAGTATATATGAAGTTCAAATTACATATGTATAAGAATTGATTAGAAAAAATAGTTTTTTATTTTTATTTTGACTCTGCACGATGCAATTTGTATTTGTATGAGAGCATAAACTCGAGGGTATAGACTTGGTGCTTGGAGTGTTAATTTTGTGGTTAACTGGCAGTAGTTGACGGGGTATCTTGTAATTCCATTCATGAAAAGTTGTAAACTTTTTTCTACTATAAAATGATTTAGTTTAGATGTTGTGACTGAGGGATATTTGTTCTATCAAATTCACCTAAGAATCATACCTTCCTCGTCTTGCAGTCACTCGTGGGTCTTCATCCATCTCATTTTCCTATAGGGTTTTGATACTAGGAAAGGTCTTACATATCACTCCAAAGGGCCTTTTTTCTAATAATAATTGTAACTAGAGACAAACTCATAAGGTGGAGTAAGCCGGTCTGAAGTGAAAAAAAAATGAATCACTAGGTTTTCAACAACCAAGTTAATAGAAAATAACTGACCAACCTTTCAACAGCCAGGTTAATAAAAAATAACTGACCAACCTTTCAACAGCCAGGTTAATAAAAAATAACTGACCAACCTTTCAACAGCCAGGATTAATAGCTTTCAATAACCATTTTTGATAATTATGTAAATAAGAACAAGGCTTTTAGTAGTCAAGATATCATCTCCAATTCTAAGATTTCATGTATAAATTGACCTTGTATCTAATAAGAATTATCTTTGGCCTTGGTTAGACTGCATTTATTATTATATTAACTAGCGAGCCATATTAATATTAATAATATGGCTTATATACGACGATCGGTGTATATAGGCCACACATTTAAATGTGGTTGATATACGACGATCGACGTATATAAGCCATATTATTAATATTAATATGGCTTGCTAGTTGATAGTCGACCAACGAGGAATATTTCATGATTTTTAATATTTAATATTAATATTAATATTATGGTTGTGAAAATATTAATAATAATAAGTATTGCTATTTTAAAATTATAATTATTTTTTATAATTGAAATTAATAAATTATAAATAATTTATAGTACTAAATTATAAAAATAATTAGTTTATAATTATGTTTAATAAATTATAAATAATTTATAAAAATAATTTTGTTTATAATTATGTTTAATAAATTATAAATAAGATGGAGTAATAATTAAATATTTAGTAATAATAATTATTTAATTATCATGATAAGAAGATCTATTATTATTATTATTATTTAATAATTAGATATTTTATAATAATAATTATTTAATCATAATAATAATAACATCATCTACTACTATTATTATTATTATTATAAACTAATAAATATAGACATATCTTATAATAATAATAATAATTAAAAATTATTATTATTGTGTACACATATACTTTTGGTAAGCAATACATTGTAATGTGGATATGTTTTATAATAATAATAATAATAATATTAATAATATTGGTTATCATAATATCGTTTATTATTATTATTATTATTATTAAAAAAATTATTATTATTAATAAAGTTGCTAATTCTTATTTTCATTTATAATTTATAGTTATTTTTATTATTATAAAATATTAAAAAATATAAGATAATAATAAATAAGAAATAAGAAATAAGAATATTTTTATTATTATTATTATAAATAAGAAAATATAATTATATTCAAATAAGAAAAAAATAATAAATGAAAATAATTTATAATAAAGATGAGCAATAATAATAATAATAATAATGATAATTTATATTCTTATTTTTTTATTATTTTTTATAATAATTATTATTATTATCTAATTATAATATGAATAATTAATATTATTATTGTAAAATAAGAATAATATTATTATTATTATTATAAAATAACAATTTTTTAAATATTTTATAATAATAAAAATAATTATAAATAAAAAATATAATTATAATAATTATAAATAAAAATAAAAAATTAATGAAAATAATAATAATAATAATTATTATTATTATTAATTAATTACTAATTATTAAATAAAATAATCGTAAATGAAAATAAGAAAATATAATTATAACAATAATAAATGAATTTATAATGAGGATTGTCAACTTTAATAATAATAATATCTTATTATTATTATTATTATTATTATTATTATAAAAACATATGATACATTTTACAAGAATATGTGTACACAATAATTTTATGCTAGAAATTACTAAAATAGGGTCAACATTAGTATGAAGCAATTTATTATTTAACATACTTACATGTATGAGTAGTACCATTGGTTATGTGTTATGTTGTTTGACAATAGTAAAAAAAAATTGATGATGTATTAGGATATTGATAAACGTCTATGTGAAGTTAATAAATAGATGAATGGTTATGTCACATTGCAACATTCCGAAGTAAACTTGTAAAAATGTCATATTCTAGCATTAGTAGGAGTAGGTAGTATCCTTGACCATGGTGAAACATAGTAGAATGCGACATGGTAGGTTTTGTGACAATGCGACGTGGCAACTTTGGTTGACTTTTGGTTTACTATGGTTAGTTATGGTTGAGCATGGTTGACTATGGTCCACCATGGTTGACCATGGTCAACCATGAACAAATTAGAAAGGAATTAAGATTATTTATATGGTTGACCATGGTCAACCATGCAATCATGGTTCACCATGGTCAACCATGGTTGACTAATCTCTCTTTCTATCTCACTATGGTTGACCATGGTTAAGATTGGTTAACCATGGTTGTTTATGGTTGACCATGGTTGACTTTGGTTGATAATGGACTTTTGGTTTACCATGGTTAACTTTGGTTAATTATGGTTGACCATTATTGTATTTTGTTGACCATGGTTGACTTTCCTTAGCAAGTATTGGATTTGGTTGACTTGTCTATGGTTTACCATGGTTGATGATGGCTGACCATGGTTGAGTATGGGTAACTTTGGGTGACTATGGTTGACTTTGATTTACCATGGTGAACTTTAGTTGACCATGGGTTACTATGGTTGACCATGGTTGACTATGTTTGACAATGGTTGACCATGGTTGACTTTGGTTGATCATGGGCAACCATTGGTTGACTATGGTTGAGAATAGTTGATTATGGTTGTCCATGGTTGACTATGTTTGGCCATGGTTGATAATGGTTGACCATAGTTGGCTTTCGTTGACCATGGTTGACTTTAGTTGACCATGGTTGACTTTGGTTGACAATGGCTGATCATAGTTGGCTTAAGTTAATCATGGTTGACTTTGGTTAAGCATGGTTGAATTTGGTTGACCATGGTTGACTTTAGTTGACGATGGTTGACTTTGGTTGACCATGGTTGACTTTCAACTACCATGGTTGACATTAGTTGATGATGGTTGACTTCACTGACCATGGTTGACTTTAGTTGGCCATGGTTGACTTTGGTTGATTATGTTTGACTTTGGTTGGTTATAATTGAATTTATCCACACAAAGTTAACTTTGGTTGACTTTTTGTTGACTTTGGTTAGTCATGGTTGAATTTGGATGACCATGGCTAGCTTCAGTTAACTTTGTCTCATTATGGTAAACCATGGTTGACTTTGGTTGACTATGACTAACCAAAGTTGACTTTGGCTAACCAAAGTTGACTCTAGCTAACCAAAGTTGACATTTCTTGACCAAAGTTAAGCATGGTTGACTTTTATTAACCATGGTTGAATTTTTGTAGACCATGGTTGCCTTTGATTAAATTTTGGTTAATAATGGTTGACTGTGGTTAACCATCATTGAGTATGGTTTCCTTTTGGTTGACCTCGATTGACTTTGGTTGACCATGGTTGACTTTTGGTTAACTATGGCCGAGCATGGTTGTATATGGTATACTATGGTTGAACATGGTTAACTATGGTTCACAATGGTTGACCATGGTTGACTTTGGTTGATTATTGTTAACCATGGTTTTATTTGGTTGACCACAACCATGGTCAACTTCAGTTGGCCGTGGTTGACTATTGGTTGAGTTGGTTAACCATGGTTGACTTTCGTTGAATTTATTGTTGATCATCTTGAACTTTAATTTGCCATGGTTGACTTTGGTTGATTATGGTTCACTATGGATGACCATGGTTCACTTTGGTTGAGTAAAGTAGACTTTTGGCTCACTTTGGTTGACTATGGTGGACTTTGTATGTCCAAAATTGACTCTGGTTGAATTTTGGCTGATCATGGTTGACTTTGGTTTACTATGATTAACATTGATTGACATTGGTTGACCATGGTTCACATTTGGTTGACTTTTGCTTAACCATAGTTGACATTAGCTAAACATGGTTGACATTTGTTGGATTTTGGTTGAACCTGGTTGAATTTGGTTTACTTTGGCTTACTTTTTATTGGTAATGGTTGACTATGATTGGCTAGGATTGACCATCGTTGAATTTTGGTTGACCATGGTTAACTTTGGTTGACCATGGTTAAGTATGGTTGACCATGGATGACCATGGTTAACCATGGTTGACTTTGGATGACCATGGTTGACAATTGTTGACTTTGGTTAAGTTTGCTTGACTATGGTTAACAATGGTTAACTTTTGGTTCACAATGGTTGATTTTGGTTTACCATGGTTTACTTTGGTTGACCATGGTTGACTTTTTCTAAACCATGGTTGACTTCTAGCTAACTTTGGCTAACCATGGTTAAGTTTGGTTGAGCTTGGATGACTTTTGGTTAAACATGGTTGAGTTAGGTTTACTTTTGGTTGACTATGGTTGACCATGGTTAACTTTGTTGGATTTTTAGATGACTCTAATTGACTATGGTTGAGGAAGTTTCACGACAGTTGACTATGGTTGACCATGATTGAGCATGGTTGTTCATGGTTTGTCATGCTTAACTTTTGTTGACCATGTATGAATTTTGTTGACGATGGTCTAGGGTTGGTTGACCAGGATCGACTTTTGGTTGGCTTTGGTTGTCTATGGTTGACTTTTGGTTGACTTTGGCTACCCACAGTTGACTTTGGTTCACATTTGGCTAACCATGGTTGAATTCGGTTTATGTTGGTTTGATTTTGGTTGAATTTCGATGACTTTGGTGCACTATGCT
The DNA here is from genome assembly GCA_027924585.1 of Larix kaempferi. Taxonomy (NCBI): domain Eukaryota; kingdom Viridiplantae; phylum Streptophyta; class Pinopsida; order Pinales; family Pinaceae; genus Larix; species Larix kaempferi. The sequence goes on from BSBM01000727.1 coordinate 8,795,524, forward strand.
TTACAATGGTAGAATTTGTTTGATCAACATTGACTTTTGGTCGACCATTGTTGACTTTGGTTTACCATGGTTGACTATTCATGACCAAGGTTGACAATGGTGGACTTTGGTTGACCATGGGTTAACTCTTGGTTTACTTTGGTTGGTTATGGTTGACCATTGGTTGAATATGGTTAATGTTGGTTGACAGTGGTTGACTTTGGTTGACCATGGTTCACTTTGGCTTTGGTTGACTGTGGTTGACTTATGGTTAACTTTTTGGTTGATCATGGTGAAATTTTTGGTTAACCATGGATGACTTTGGCTAACCATGGTTGACTTTTGGTTGAATTTGGTTGAACATGGTTGACATTGTTTAACTTTGGTTGACCTTTTTTTTACCATGGTTGCCCTTTTTTTTGCCATGGTTGACTTTTGGTAGACTTTGGTAGACTTTAGTTGTACATGGTTGACCGTGGAAGAGCATGGTTGACAACAATTTGACTTTGGTTGACCGTGGTAGAGCATGGTTGAAAACAATTGACTTTGGTTGACCGTGGTGGACTATGGTGGACTTTAGCTTGATTTTTTGTTGACCATGGTTGACTATGTTTAACCATGGTTTACATCTCGCTGAAGCATAGAAAATGGATGATTAGAAGTATGCATGGAGAACAAGTAACACATAACTTATTTGTGGCACTTGTGGCTTATCGGTGTTCACTGATCACAAATTAAGTGGTTGTGCTAGTATATATTTTGTGTTTACATGAACAAAAATATCATTAAAGTTTGTTTTTCTAAGTACATTTTTAATGAAACACATTTCTTTGTGGCATTGATTATTTAATATCATTGGATATATATATATATATATATATATATATATATATAAGTTCTTTAGTTTTGGGATGTGGTTTAGTAGTGGAATTGTAATGATAAATATATCCAAATTCAAATATTATGGGCATGATTCATACTCAAGGATGTTGCATGTGGATTCATATTGATGTAGCTTCTAAATACAAAATGTGTTATTCTTAATTTATATGTAAAAGAGAATTATGAATGCTTTTGTATATTATTATTGATATTCATATACTTTTAAAGTGAAAAACCATTCATTTGTTGTAGAAGTACTACTATAGCATTAATAATGTTGATAATATTGCTACAAATGTTATTATTAATGTTAATATAAGTATTATTGTTAATATTAACATTAATATTGTTAATGTTTTGAAAATTAATATTATTAACTTTATTAATTATATTAATTATGTTATTAATGTTTTACTTTTATTAATGATATAGTTATTATTAATAACATTTTAATGTTGTTAATTTTATCTTGATTTTATTATTAATGTATTAATATTCATTTTAATATTGTTAATGTTTTCAAAATTAATATAATTAACTTTATTAATTATATTAATTATGTTATTAATATAATTATAATATTATACCCATATTAATATTAAAAACTGATATTAATCTTAGTTACATTTTGATATTAATATAGTCATATAGCCATATTATAATATTATAGGCATATTATTAACTATTAATATTTTTAAAAATAACATTATAGCCACTACCCCTAGACCCCTAGCGTTGCTATTATAATATTATAGCCATATTAATATTTTTCCAGCAAAAAAAAAACTACTATTGATATTAAAAAATGAATCAAATAGTACAATGAAGTTCATGATTCATCAGTCAAATCATGTACAATGGGAGCTGCACAACAAAAAGTTCAAGATCTCTTCATCGATCTCAAGTCACCTATATAGCACGAAGAACTGCTAACATCACTACATATAAGCAAAATACAAAAGTATGAACCCGACAGATCAGAAAAGTCTCAGAGATATACACCAGCTAGAATCAGTAAAAAAAAAAGGTGGAGCCACAGTCCTGGAGGCAGTTATCAAACCATTCCCCCCAAATCAGCTGCCCTTCTAAACCAGATAATGCTTGCTTTGAAAGCTTGTCAGCGAGCGAGTTATGTTCTCTAAAGATATGCTCAAATAAGATATTATGATGCTTTGAAATTTCAAAGTGAGTCCGGAGGGCCCAGTGTCTCAAATTCAACACATTAAGCTTGAATTCACCCGCAGCCCATTTAATGGTAACCCTGGAGTCACCATAAACCTTGATATTAACCAAACCAAAGATATTAGCAACTTTAAGTACGCACCAGAAGGCATTAACTCCGCTTTCATGTTTGATCCTGTTCCACAATTGAGTCTAAAAGAAAAATAATGAGACTCGTTCAGATATATGACTCCCCCAACAACACATAAACCAAATTGTGAAGCTCCATCGAAGAAGAGAATAGGCTGATCCACTTTAAGCTTAAATAAACTAATTCTGTCAGTCTTTAACTTATGCTCATCTTCCTTACATAAGGCAAACATATTTAAAAATCCGTTGATATTAATTTATTAATGTTTTATACTATTAATTATTGATATTAATTTATTAATGTTTTATACTATTAATGTTAATGTCAATCTTAATATTAATGTTAAGTTAACTATACATTAATGTTAGTTAATATTAATTTTAACCATGAATTAATGTTATTAATGTTAATATTAATATTGATCATGGTATTCATGTGTTATTAATATTAACTTTATTAATGATAGTGTTAATTTTATTGATACCTTTTATCATGGTTGGATTATGATGACCATTTTTTACTTCAATGTTCTTAAAATTAATATTCATAATAATGTTATTAATATTATTATTAATGTTAATGATATTATTAATGTTAATATTTACCTCGAATTTAAAGTTCATAATATTAGAGTTAATATTAATATTAATATTATTAATGTTATTCATATGTCTTCTAGCCACAATTAACAATTAATAAAGTAGAAATAATTATACTATTAGAAAAGAATTGATTAGTTTAATTATAGAAATAAAGATTATAATGATCAATTTTTTAAGATTGGAATAAATTAGATTTTGAAGAAAAATAAATAATTTAATAAGAATAAATATTAATTTAAATTTAAACCTAATTAAATATTAAAATAAACTTTTGATAAAAAAATAATGTTGAATATTTTGACAGAAAGATATTTTCATTTTTTTCAAAATTCATCTCATTGCAGAATACATCAAGCCTATGATGGTTCTGGTTCTTAACGTGGTCTCTAGATAAAAGCTTAATTTACGCATTCCTATTTGCAATCCAATACAAACTTGAATAGCAGCTCCCCTTACCAGCAAACATAACATTGAGTTTAATAATGACAATTGAATTTCTCCATTACCAATCTTTAATATATATTTTTTATTATTAATTTTCAATTTGCTTTTGCAGTTATATTATTATACATATAGCAAGTTGTAAATATTTAAATTACAAAACATCACAACCACATTTTTAAATGGGCATTTAAAAAGAAAAATCTTCATTGCTTTGGTAATAAGAAATGTAAATGTATTAACAACATAATGTAAATATATTTACCAACCATCTTTATATAAATAAATTATAAATGAATATTTGGTTTTATATTAAATTTAAATATTTTAATTGTATTTTTTAAAAACTGAATTGGAAGTATTTTTAAAAAAAATTCTATTTTCAAATTATGATTACAAATTGATTTATAAATTAGAATATCAAAAGCCAGCCTCAAATATTTAAGATGACAAAAGCGAGCCTCAAATACTTAATATTAGGAATATTCATAACATGAATTTTTACATTTAGGGTTTCATATTATCAATATTAGGGTTTTAAATACTTAATATTCATATTATTAATATTAGGGTTTCTGCATCAATTTTTGCTAGATGGTCGCCAGCCTTTTAATTTTAAGTAGCAGGCATCATATGATTCTGCAAAGAATTAAGTTAAGATGAAACCGCTCTTGAGATGACATAAGGAACAATTTACAGTAACTGCAGGAAGAAGACATAAAGAGAAAATGAAATTACACACTTTGGCCAAAACGTTGTTCATATTAAGTAGCCATTTCAGTTGCAGACCTTTAATATTCTCTCCATCAGGAAAAACCTCTCCTTTAACTGGATCGTAGAACCGTTCTAGTAATGAAATGGCTGTCGACTTTCCAGATCCACTGCCGCCCACTAAAGCCACTATTTCGCATGCACGAATAGCGGCCCGCTTGCCAATAATCTCAAATATTCGAATAGCAGCCACGCTTGCCTCAGAAAAGTACCTGAGATTTGGAAGCGCGCTCGCCAAAGACCTGAGTTTGAGTTCAATTATTTTGTATTTCATCAAACCGATAAACTAAGCACAAATAAAGTTTACAATAATAATTAATAATAAAATTGAATAAATGTTGTTATAAGACTTACAGTCCACCCAGGATTATGCAGTAGCCTACACCAAAAATCTTTCCTCCAGTATCTTCCTGATTCATCACCAACCGGCTTCCATACCATGAAATGAATGCCCACAAACAAAAACTTACTGATCCGTTGCCACCTATGGCAATCCCCTTTGCGAGCCCTTGTTTAATTCCAAGTTTTATTGTTGCATCAAGTGGAGGTTGGCATTGGTGACTTTGTGTATTCTGCTTGCATCTTTCTCGCTATCCTTATCAGCATTCGACCGTAAAGCAGTCCCGCTACAATCAATAAACTGGCTAGGGGCAATGTCACCAATGCCAACCTCCACGACAAATAAAAACTGGTCGCGTAGCAAGCAATGAAATTTGACAAATTCATGACGAGGGTATCATTGTAAACATTGTTCACTAAAGGTGTCCTGAATGAGGGTATCATTGTAAACACTGTTAACTACCTTAGCAATATGTGTGCCTCTGGTATTGAAAAATCTAACGGTCTGCTTAAGAACAACCTTCAAATATTTTCTGCGCAGCAAAGATGCATGTTTTTCTCCAATCCTTGTCTAGCAGAAACCCTCTGAAACGCATGGTCAATGATCAATTCATTGAACTAAATTTAAACCCTATCGCACATTATTAAACAGTACAAGCTCTTTGAGAATATGATAAACATCACCTAAAAACGCTGCAAGCCATACTCACCAGGATCCTTTTTATAGATGGCGATCACCAAGATCATGATAATGCAGTGCTATGTAACGTACTTGTCTGATTTCTTGACGGGTTGAGAGCCAATCTTCGTGATCTTTGACGCTTTGGCTACTTCTTGTACATTTAACCACACAAAGGAGGGCACACCACTTAATTAAGGGGGTTCAACCAAAAAAATCACTTAACCAGCGGGGCGCATTGTAGCAAGGAAGGGATTCGAACCATTAATATACATTCGACCCCAGCTTCCAACAAGAGCATAAGGGTATTCAACCACATATTCAATTTCCAATACAATTAAAACCATTGGCAATGAAATTCTCCAAGAATTAATTACAATGCTAAATATTTAGGAATCAAAGGAAACCAACAATACTTAGGTAGATAAATCTCATAAGCATCAATGATACAAATTGTAATTTGCAGATCATTAATTAAATACAACAGAGATGAATGGATATACTTATCGTCAACCGATTTATCAAATAATGTAATGGAAATAAAGACAGTTCTTATTATCCTAAAAATGTATCGCGCATTATTATTAACAATATGTTCAGGAGACCAGAAAGTTTGGAGCGATGCCGCTAGGGTTCTGCCGCTCTGGGTCTCCGCTCTCTGGTTCGCGTCTGCAGCCGCCATGGCTGTGCCTGGGGGAGGGTCCCCCCCTCCCTCCCCTTCCATCTCCGCGGAAGAAGCTTTCAAGCAACTTACTAACCCGCGTGGTAAGAAACTGTTGACAAATGAGATCCCCAAATTCATCAAGAAACTGGACGAGATACCTGAAATCGAACTCCCTCCTGAAAACGCCATTAAAACTGCTCTCGCCCTCTCATCTCGTGGACTGGTAGGCCAATTCATGGGTCTGTGGCCAACGGCGAGAACTACAGATGATTGGATACAAAGGAACTGGAGACCTCATCTGAAACATAGCGTCACGTGCTATCCAGTAGGAAGAGGATTCTACATCTTTGAATTCATTTCAAAAGAAGACAAAGACCTAATCTTCAGAAATGGTCCTTATTTCATGGGGGCTCAAGGACTCTACCTTAACAGATGGACCCCGGATTTTGATCCAAGCATTGACGTTCCAAAGGAGGTACCGGTCTGGGTAAGGCTCCCAAACCTGCCTGCACACTGCTGGAACCCTGACTCGCTGGAAAAGATTGGAAATCGCCTGGGAAGGTACATAGATAAGGCTGACCCAAAGGGGCAATACTCGTGTGCCCGAATCTGTGTGGAGGTTGATCTAGAAGCAGGTCTACCAGAAGCAATCAAATTATCGATCGGTCCCTGGAGTCATTATCAAAAACTGGATTATGAGCAACTGCCGTTCAAGTGCAGACTCTGCCATGAGCATGGCCACTTTCAAAGATCTTGTCCAAAAGCCCAGTCTCAGGAGGAGAATGAGGGTTGGCAGCAGGTCAAGAAATCTAAAACATCAGCCAAGATTCCTGAAAAAAGACCCATGAATACCGGATAGAACCCACCGACTAAAGATCCGCTCAAATCCAAAGAATCAGAAAAGGGGAAAAAAGCAGCTGATCAGACCATTGCTCCCACATCAAGCAAGGTAAACCACTCTCAGGACTCAGATATAGAAATAATCGTCCTGGTCAATCCAAATGCCAATCATGAAGATAGCCTTGAAGCTGGAGAAATCCCCCAAGATTATAACGTGGGAAAGCCATACCATAATCAATCAGACAATCAATCTCCGAACTCCCCGAAACTCCTATCTGATCCAAAGACCCCAAAAGATCTGGATCATGAACCCGCCATACTGGATTCTGAATCAGGGGGGTGCTCAGATGAAGAGGACTCAGATGCTAGCAGCTCTCATGCTACCCCCAATCAGCCTGCCAAAGCTCTAGGACGCAAATCAAAAAAAAAACACAGGGAAGAGAAAGCCATGCAAGATATAAACAAAGGAGCACAGCAAACCATCGATTCTATGATTACCAGATCAAAGCAAGGCAAGGGCCGCAAAAGGGCCCCCACTCCCAAGAAAGTATAAATGTGACTTGCCTCCTGGAACTGCAGAGGTCTAGGCACCAAAGCTAAGCAAGATGCTATGAAGGACATCATCAAAATCAACAAGCCTGACATCCTCTTAATCCAGGAGACGAAATTGGAGGACTCAAGCCTCCATCAAGCTGCTCTTAAATTCTGGAAGAAGGGTCCTGGAAAATCTATCAGCTCAAGAGGAGCTTCGGGAGGCATTGCCACACTATGGGACGAGACCAAGTTCATTCTCATCACTGATCACTGCAGCTCGCACTGGATCTACACCAAACTTCAGCATATTGACTCTGGAATACAAGTAAGTCTCTTCAATATCTATGTTCCCAATCTGGCCCCTAACAAAGCTCAATGCTGGGAGTCTTTGGATTCCTATTTATCCATGCATGAACCAAATAATATTATCCTAGCAGGAGATCTTAATGTAACCCTGTCGGCTGACGAAAAGAAAGGAGGCTCCCCAATAAGAGACCAATCCAGAGAATGGGTTGAGGACCTTATTATGGGTTGGGACCTCTTAGATATCAAACCTCTGATAAGAAATTTCACCTGGACCAACAAAAGAATAGGCCCGGGTCACATAGCGGCAAGGCTTGACAGATTCCTAGTCCACTCTGACTTCCTATTGCTCGGACTGTTAGCAACCTCCAAAATCCTACCTAACTGCATCTCGGATCACAAACCAATCCTGCTGGAGTTATCTTCTGAAACTAATCTGGGCCCGATACCTTTCCGGTTTATCCCTCTTTGGCTCCACCATGAGAATTTCCATCTTGTCGTCCGCAACTCTTGGTCAGTCCCTATTCCTGGCTCTCCTTCCTACTCTTGGGAACAGAAAATCAAAAGACTGAAATCAGACCTTAAAGCCTGGGCAAAGAGTATCACCTCTCCTACCACTCGCAGAATTGATTCCCAAAAAGTTCTGGAAGACCTTCAACTCTCCCTGGAACCAATCAACCCCACCCCCCAGACCCATGTTGCTGAAATGGAACTTCAAAAACACTTCTTCCAAGCTTGCAGGGTAGAAGAAGAATATTGGCGTCAAAAATCTAGGAGCCTGTGGCTGGAATGTGGTGACAAAAACACCTCTTTCTTCCACAAACAAGCGGAGGCCAAAAAGAACTATAAAGCAGTCAAAGAGATTAACTATCAAGGAACCATCTACAATAACTTCCAAGATATCAAAAAAGCCGCCTTCAATACCTTCAAAGACCTCTTCTCAGCTCCTATTGAACAACCCCCGAATCCCCTTGATTATCCATTTGACACCATCCCAACCCTGGTCCAAAACTCTGACAATAGTTTCCTCACTGCGCCAATTTCCATGAAAGAACTTAAATTAGCCCTCTTCAGAATGAAACCTGACAGTGCTCCAGGCCCGGATGGCTTCACTGCCAGTTTCTACATCAACTGCTGGGACCTGATTAAATTGGATCTCCTTAGAATGGTGAGATACTCGCAAAAAACCAACAAACTTGGGGGAAGCACGAACTCTGCCTTCCTAACGCTGATTCCTAAAGACAAAGGGGCCACTCATTTTGCCAGATTCAGGCCTATTTCCCTCTGCAATTTGAGCTACAAAATTGTAACCAAAATTATTGCTAACAGGCTCAAAAAAGTCCTCCCTCGTATTATACCTGAAAACCAAGGAGGCTTCATAAAAGGCCGACAGATTCAAGACAATATTTTGCTGGTCCAAGAAGCAATACACTCCAGCCATCACTCAAAAGAAGGAGGCATGGTGATCAAGCTTGATTTAGCAAACGCCTTCGACAGAGTCAACCATAATTTCCTGCTCCTGGTCATGAAGAAACTTGGGTTCTCAGACTCCTTTGCTAATTGGATCCATGGCTGTATAAGTTCCCCTTGGATAGCTCCTCTGGTCAATGGCCGTCCCACTGATTTCTTTCAAGCCTCCTGGGGCCTTAGACAAGGCTTCCCCCTATCCCCTCTGCTCTATGCAATCCAAGCCTCGGTCCTAAGTTTCCAACTGATTAAAGCCCAGCAATGGAATGTTCTCCCAGGTCTCCATTTGGCAACTAATGTGAACAATATCAACCATGCTCAATTTGCAGATGACACTCTTTTGCTGGGTGTAGCTAGCACCCATGTAGCAAGAAGATTTAAATATGAGCTGGATACATACAGACAGATCTCTGGCAGTAAGATCAATTTCCAAAAAAGCAAGATATATGGCTGGAATTGCACCACTAGAGAACTGGGGGATATAGCACGAATCTTAGAAATGGAAGCAGTTCATGATTGGGATTCCATCACCTACCTAGGGGTTCCAATTGCTAAAGGCACCCCCAAAGCTTGCCAATGGAACCCTATTCTGGACAAAATAAAGAATCGAATTCATAATTGGGGCTCTAACTGGCTAAATCAAGCTGGAAAGACGGTCCTTTTAAAATCGGTCCTGATGAGCATTCCGATTTATCAATCTTCCATTCTCCTCGCCCCTTCTCTGATCATTGGGAAAATGGAGAAACTAATCAGGAAATTCCTATGGGAAGGAGGAAAAGGAAACCAAAACAGACTTCATCTGGTAGGATGGGATAAAATTCAAAAGCCCTACAGGGAAGGAGGACTCAATTTCAGAAGTATAGCTAGAAAAAATATGGCCATGGGAGCAAAAATTCTCTGGAAACTTGTGTCTGGCCGTGAGACTTGGAGCAAAAAAGTCTTAAGGAAAAAATATTTCCCTGGCTCTAGGCTAAACTGTCTCGATAAGCCTTCTCAAAGATAGAAAGGATCCCCAATTTTCACTCTCTGAAACAAGGTTCGGGATCATTTTGCCAGCCTCCTCTTCTGGATCCCTGGCAATGGGAAAAAGATAAACATTTGGAAGGACTCTATTATGGGAGACCAACCCATAGGTGAAGCAAATGATATTGGAAATCTGAAATATTGGATGCAGCACAGAAACATTGATACTCTTTGGGACATATCCAGTTGGGAGGAAGAAGGAGGAAAAAATTGGATTGACTGGAACCTAGGAGAGGTCCCTGATAACCTTCTTGGGGAAGCTGAGATGCTGTTGCAAATGCTTCATGGGAAAGCCCCCATTTCTGAGTCTGCCAAAGACAAAAGAGGATGGGGCTACGAATCTGGTAGCTATTCAGCTGCCGAAGGGTATAGGTCTCTCCAAACGCTGCATCAAGCGCCCAATAATCCTGCCAAGTGGAACTTCATCTGGAATTCACCATTCATTCCAAAAATTGATCTTTTTTGCTGGACGGTGGCTCATAACAGCATTTTAACGGGAGACACGCTCAAGAAAAGAGGTCTGAATGGCCCTTCAAGATGTCCCCTATGCCTTTCTGATGAAGAAACAATATCTCATCTTCTGCTTATGTGTCCTTTCTCCAAAGAGGTCTGGCATCAGGTTCTCTTGTGTCATGGAAATCTCGACAGATTTGAAAACCTCCCGGATCTTTTCAGCAACTGGAGCAAAAACTCCCCTTTTGATCTTCTTAAGAAAAACCGCCTCAAATCCCTCTGGATGTGGACCCCTAAAGCAATATGTTGGAAGATCTGGCTGGAACGAAATAGCCGCATCTTTAGAGATAAAGCAACCTCAAGCTCCAGGGTAGCTACCACTTGCGTGGCCCTGTTGGGGGAAGCCTTGGACTCCAGAATTATCACCAACACTAGAAGTCTCAGTCCTGTTGAGACAAGCTGGATGACTAAATTCCATCTCAAAGATGACTCCAAAGCAATCTCTCCCATCTCTCATGAAAACTGGGAAATTAAAATGAGTGCAACCGAGTTCAATAAATGGAGATCGACAATTAAGGAGCACTTCCTGTTCTTTGATGGGGCCTCTAAGGGAAACCCTGGAAAAGCTGGAGCGGGGGGAATCATACTCAATCCTCACAATGAAATCCTCACCTCCTATGCCTGGGGAATAGGAACGGACTCTAATAATAATGCGGAAGCGCTGGCTCTATGGCAAGGGCTTAAGCAAGCCATTGAGAAGGATATTCTCGAGCTCACCGTTTTCGGTGATTCAAGGATTATTATTCAAGCCCTGAATTCGAATAAGCCAACCCATCAGCTTAACCTCTCTCCGGTCCTGCGCAGAATATTCCTACTCATGTCCAAATTCACCAAACTTAGCTTTTATCATGTTCCTCGTGATCTCAACGGTCTGGCCGATGCAGAAGCCAACAGGGCCGTGCTCCTGGGCAGGAGTAATTTGTCGATTAATGACAGCGAATCTCATTGCACTATTCCTTAAGACCAATAAGACCCTGACATCGATCCGCTGCTGGATTGCTAAGATTCTCGCGGATCCGATTAGCGAGATTGTCAAGATTGCTTTCGAGGATATCCTCCACTTCAGACTGCTCCTCCAGGACGATGACTCAGAGACCCGTGACCACCCTGATCGCCATTTCTCCTATTTAATAAGGCCATCTGGGAACAGACCTCTCCAGTGCGCCAGTTCCAGGAATAGAAGCAAGAGCTTGAGTAGAAAAACCAAGCAGATCAGGTTCCGACTGCGAATTTCAGAATGGCGTCGGTGGGCTCAACTTCAGGAGGCAAATCGCTTGCGGACAGACTGGACGACCTGCAAAACTCAATCGACATGCTCAAATCCAAGTCTGAGGAGAACGAAGGCAGACAGAAATCCCACAACGCAGAGGACTACCAGAAATGGTGAAAGTTCAATAAGGATCTACAAGGCATCAAGGAAGAAATCAAGGATTCCAAAGGAGAAGTCTCCTATTTTGAAGAAGTGGTGTACACCCACTTCAAAGACCAGGCAAATACTGAAGGGAATTTCGGGAACAGAATTGCTGCACTGGAAGCAGCGGTCCAGAAGATCCTGGAAAAGCTTAATGGCGCTTAGACCCTGCTCTGATCTCTACTATGCTCTCTTTGCTATTTCTAGTATCAAAAATCAGACCACTGTAATTTTGTTTCTCAATTCTGAAACCTCTGGGCAGCCTATGCCTAAGAATTTTGTTGGTTCAGATACTGATATTGATGTAATCAAGCACACGGTGGCTGATTCACCGGCTTTTAATTAATCTTCCCAATGCTTTTGTCTAAAAAAAAACAATATGTTCAGGACGTCATGAAACAGACCTAGGCATTCACCTGCCACCAAAACTAAGGCACAACAGGCTTTGTCATCTCGAATTCTGAGATTATATCAACGCTATGATATAAATTAAATCCGATAACAATTTCCACCATTTGAATACAGGGAGGAAGATGGAGAGGAAGCAGCTGGCCTTTATAAAAGAGTTCATCCACAGGTGAGGCATTACACTGAAGTTCATCTGCAGGCGAGGAGTTCATCCGCAGGCCAGGCGTTACAATGGGCTCGAGCGTAAGCGTTACAATGGACTCGATCTTAAGCGGTACACTGAAGAGGAGCGTGATGCCAAGTGGATGATTGAATTTATTTAAGTTTTTAAAATTACCCAGGGGTGTCGGTTGGATTTAAAGATGCGCCTAAGTTAATTCAATAAATCTGAATGGTTCATCAATACATAAGACGAAGCATATTCCGACATCTTTGGCCTTGGTTAGACTGCATTTATTATTATATTAATCAGTATCTAAGTTTCCATACATGAAACTTTTTTGTATATTTTTCATTTGACCAATATTTCTTTTTTAGTTATGAACTCTAGCCATTGTTTCTATGTGAAACTTGCATTTGGGGAGATATCTTCCATCATGGTCTGCGATGCGTATCTAGTCTTCTACAGAAGGATGCATTTCATCCCTGGTTAGTTATCTGCTCCATATGCATATTTCATGGAGTTTTTTACGAGTTCTTTCAAATCATAACTATACTATATGAACATAAAAATGTGGCTAGTTAATCATCAACTTTATGTTTAATTGAATTATTAAATCAATTTGGACTTTATACTATCATTTAGAACTTGTTGGATTGACATATTTTGTTTAATTGAATTATTAAATCAATTTGGACTTTATATGCCATTTAGAACTTTAGGAAGTTCTAGGATTTGATTTAGAAAGATGTCGATTCTAGTGGTTTCTGTCAAATGTGAATGTTTCTGAGCATTGGTTAATAAAATGTGAAATTACCTTTTTGAATGTTTTTATGATGGTAGGGATTTGATGACATTAGCCCCGATCCTTTTTCGCTCGAAGAAAGGTAAGATGTTTATCATTGGTGCATATTGACCACACCAATTTATTTCCATTTGTAGTTGTCTTTGTTGCCATTTCTAATTCTGTATTAACTTGTAGATAATTCTTCAAATGGAACCTTAAACAATGTTGGAGATATTCCAAATAGAGCCATTGGTTTGGAACTAGCTCTTGTCAACAGTTCAAGCTATAATTCTAGTGTGCAAGCCGAAAATAAATTGGTAATGCCAACTTTCTATATAGATCAAATTGAGATATAGTTTATTTGGCACACTTCAAGCTATAATTCTAGTGTGCAAGCCGAAAATAAATTGTTAATACCAACTTTCTATATAGATCAAATTGAGATATAGTTTATTTGGCTGCATTTTGATAGATGTTTAGCTTTCAAGCATATAATATGACATGCTTTCCCAAAACCATACTTTGATGTCTTGAATTTAGAAGCATATTTGGGAGTCAAATAATATATTGTAGAGTCACTTTGGCTATGTATCTTATTTATCAAAACTAGTCTTCTACATTTTATTGTATGGATTAACAATTCATATTGACATTTTATTGGTTGCAGGTTGGTGGCCTTGATAAGCTTACACTAGATAGTTTATATGAATATGTGATGATGAGGCAGTTATCTAGAAACCATATGGATCAAGTGGTACCAAATCCCATGGAGGCTTCTCCAAAGATGCAACCCGTACATGACCCTTTTATGCTTCACAAAAGATTCATCCACCATTTGTTGCACATATGGATTTTATGGCTCGGATGATGGGGCAACAAGTTCCTACCAACCCTTTTGGAAATCCATATACAACTAGATGTCCTTATGCTACAGGGACTCCTTTGTGTTGTAATATCAATTGGTTCATTGTATTATAATATCATTGGATGTGAAAGAATTTATTAGTGGAAGAAGATGGAGACCATTAAATTTGGGGCCCTCTTGGGAAGGAATTATGAAATCCACTTAACATAAGAACATTGTTGTATTATATGGCTCTGCATCTATATTATATTAATTGAGACTTATATGTTGTATTGCTATTAATAATAATGCTTCAAAAGAAGGCTTGTAAACCACATTTGAAAGTATTATTCTTGAAAACATATAAGCATGAAATTTTATTTCTCTAAAAAAATGGTGATCATTTTAAGGTGACACATTTATTTAAGTATCTATCTATTTTTATTTTATGTTATGTTCTTTTCAAACTAAAATTTCCTTTGAGTGATGTAATGTTGTTAGGTTCATTATATGTTTCAACAATTCACCTAAGTAGTCATCTTGTTATCAACCAGGGTTAGTAGACTTATGAGCTGTAATCATTGTTTGTGTAGGTAAACATAATTCTTCTACTCGTAAAAGAACCAACAACTATTCTACTGATTCCTAATTCCTGGAGGTGTATCCTATTCAAAAGGAAAGCTAAAACCTGGAATCCTACTGACTAACCTCTAATCCCGAGGAATATTTTGTACACTATACTGTATTTAAATATAGAAGATTTGTGATGACCTAAAGATGAGATTTTGTACAAAATAAGATTTCAGAATTATAAAAGCTTTTTATGACCGAAAATGATATTTTATACAGAATAAGATTTCAGAATTATAAAATATTTTTTATGACCTAAAAATGATATTTTATACAGAATAAGATTTTAGAATTATAAAAGTTGTGTTATGACCTAAGCATAGTATATATGTGTAACAATTTACAAATAAGTCAAGCAGACACTGTGGGTGTAAACTAGTACTGAAAGTAGTACCAAACTGAGGATGCAAAGGCCAATGAATATAAGAAAGATTGAAAATTGGATAACCACTACTTCCACATAACAGAAATGAACTCTAGAGTTAAATAGGTGAATGCAAATGTTTGTCTGAAGTGTTAACTTAAACATCCTAGCTAACCCTAATCTAGGTGAGCATTGTTTCCCATAAAATGATATCTAGATCTTTAGATGGAGTATGCTAGCAAGATATGTAGGTGCTAATGCAATTGAACCTAAACTATTTATCAAAGAGAACATAGTATAAATCTGTAAGCTAACATGTCACATATACAAGGCTAACAAGGATTCCAATGTCAACATGAAGACCTATAAAAAGATACAACACCAAGATTTTATCTATAATCAATGTCCTTAGAATCTAACTACAAAATCCTTGTTGGGGTCTGCTATCCTCAAGATAGGTGTTGTCGTCAATAATTCCTTTAATTTCTTAAAACTGTCAGAACATTTCTGATCCCAAACAAATTTCTTCCCTTTCTTCTGCAAGGAAGTTAAGGGGTTGGCAATTTTTAAAAAATTATCTATAAACTTTATGTAATACCCCGTAATGCCCATAAATGATCTTACATACGACACATATTTAGGAACCATCCAGTCATTAATGGCCCTTATCTTGTCGGGGTCAACCGAGATTCCTTCTGCCGAAATTATGTGTCCTAGATACTGAATTTTGTCTTTGTGGAAGTCACACTTACTAAACTTGGCGTATAGTTGATGATCTCTTAGAACTTGTAAGATAATCCGTAAATGTTCATTATGCTCTTCTTTACTTTTTGAGTATACTAAAATGTCGTCTATAAACACAACAACAAACTTGTCTAAGTATTTATGTAGAATATTATTCATCAAACACATAAATACAGCCGGGCATTAGTCAAGCCAAATGGCATGACTACGAACTCGCAATGTCCATATCGAGTTCGGAAAGCTATCTTGAAAATATCTTCATCCTTAACCCATACTTGATGATATCCTGATCTTAGATCAATCTTCGAAAATACTGTTGCTCCACGCAGCTGATCAAATAGATCATCTATGCAAGGCAACGGATACCTATTCTTGATTGTTATCTTATTAAGCTGGTGATAATCTATGCACTATCTTAAGTTTCCGTCTTTCTTCTTAACAAAGATGACAGGTGCTCCCCAAGGAGACACACTGGGTTGTTCGGATATCCACATCATCTTTTTCAGGATCTTGCATGCAATTAGGGTTTGCATGCAAAATCTAGGGTTTGCATGCACCTGCATGCACTTGCATGCATCCCAGTCACCAGTTTGATGCCTCCAGCACCTTAGCCACCTCATTCTAGCACCCGGGAGCCACTTACTACAGAGTTTTAGCCCTCCTAGGCTGAAAGGCGCCCACTTCTCACCTACTGCCAGAGAAGGGCGCATTTGTTCACCTACCACTGCAGTTCCACTTCAGTTACACTCAGTTAGCTCCGATTCTCCCTGATTTGAGGCTAGTTTCACTCTCGACTGATTGTTTCACTTCCGTTGGACCTCCAGATTGACTAGATGACTTGTTCTGACTTCAGTTAGCCTCCCATACGCCCCCACTGAGCCTCCTTTCCTTAATCAGTGCTACACACTTCAGTTACACATGACACACTCAGTTAGACTCAGATTGACACCTGGATGACTGGTTCTTGTGCATTGATGACCACCACCGATTGATGATGAGGACTCCTAGTTGGAGTCAAGCTACTCCATTCAGTGATTCGAATGACTTACTTAGGCAATTCGAATTGCTTAGTCATTGAGACAGTTATATATTGTAATCATTCACCCTTATTGGGAAATTGAGCACTGTTGCATGTTTTGCACAGTTTTGCACAGTTTTGCACCATATTTTCTATGTTCATCTGTTGTGATTGATTTACTTGTTCATTAGATCTGTTGTGACTAATTTTACATGGTATCAGAGCCATTGCAGGGACAAGATCTCTTTTCTACAGGTGTTTGTACAAGAAGATTTGACTGAATTGCTCAAATTGCAAAATGTTTTGGCATGAGATATCTCAAGGGCATTCGCTCCTGTGCATGCAAAGCTTGAAAATTATTCCAATACCACTCCAGAAGCTTGAGTTTCCACATAATTCCTGGATCTGATACATTGGACCCATTCAACATTGTTTGATCTCCAATCCCAGGTGCGATGCAACTCTAAAATGGTGGATTGTTCGACCTTATTGTGTTTGTTTTATTGTGATTTGCAGGTTTATTGTCTCCATCAATTGCACTCGCTACATTGTGCATGCAAGCTTCCCTACAGCAATTGCATTCGCTACATTGTGCATGCAAGCTTCTTCTACATCAGTTTGACTCGCTCCTAGCAATGGAATACTCTTCTTCAAAGCCTATCCTCATCCCATTCAATTATTTTGATTGGAAAGATGATATGGAGATCATCTTACGTTCAAAAGGTTACTACCGAGTCACTATTGGTCTTGAATTGGAGCCAAGCAATCTATCAGATAGAACCAAACACTACAACAAGCTTGATGAAGCTTATGGTCTTCTTTGTCTCTCCATCTCCAAAGATCTTCACTTCCATCTCAGCGGATTGAAGACTCCAAAAGCTATATGGGAGCAACTTGAAACACTATTTGGCAAGCAGGATGAGCTTAGGGCTTTTCAATTAGAGAATGAATTGATTGTCCTTAGTCCTGAGAATTTCGAGACCATCAATGAATTCTTCACAAAATTCAAGAACTTGAACTTGCAATTGAAGAACAGTGGAGTTATCAAAGAGGATAAACAATTGATCCTCTCCATTCTAAGCAAGCTTGGGAAAGATTATTCAGTATTTGTCTCTACTTTCAATTCCGGTCGGCTAACTACCCCGAATTGGAAGATGCCTACCTTGAATGCCTTCATCGAGTCCGTCACAAAAGAGCATGACAAGTTGATTCAAATGGGGTCCATAAGCTCCAAAGATTCAGCCCTATATGTTCAAGGACCCAAGATCTCGAATGGTAAAGGAAAGCAAAAGAAGGAGAAGCCCAAATTCGAGCCTCACAAGCAAAAAGACAAAGGCAAACAAACGGATGCACCATCCAGTTCGAAGTTCAAGCAAAAGGGCAAAGAAGGTAACCAAAAATCTAAATGTACTTATTGCAATCATGGCTTTCATCCCGAAAGTTCATGTATGAAGAAAACTATAGATCAAATGGCCCTCCTTTTGGAAAAGAACAACATAACTCTTCCCGACGGTGCAAGGAAGAAGGATAGGAATGATGATCATGAAAGAGGACAAGCACTCATGGCAATGGTTTCGAAGCCCACTACTCTCTTGATAGATTCGGGTGCATCAAATCATATGGCTGCAAATATTGAATCTTTTTCCTCATTCGATCCAAACAGCTCCATCTCCATCCATTTGGGAGATGACTCAAAAATTTCTTCAAAGGGCAAAGGTACGATTCATGTAGAACATGGAAGCTTTCAGAATGTTCTCTATGTGCCTTCCTTGGCTTCAAATCTCCTTTCTGTGTATCAAATGACACACACTGGTGAACCAAAGCAAGTTACATTCATCCCTAATACAGTTGAAATTTCTGATATCAAAAGTGGAAGACTAGTTGCAGTCGGAAAGGCAAATCACACTGCAAAATGCTATGAGTTTTCACACTTTATTCCGCTTGCAAAGCCCACTACTCTTCGCACACATGGTAATGAGGTTAGTAGGCTTTGGCATGAAAGATTTGGACATCTTAATTATAAGTATTTGCTGCTGTTATCAAACAAATCCATGGTAGATGGGCTTCCACAACTCTGTTTCTCGAAGGGAATATGCACTGGTTGCATTATTGGGAAGCACCCCGAGCACAGATTCGACCGCGGCAAAGCTAGCAGAGCCTCTACTATTTTGGGATTGATCCATTCTGATATCAGTGGTCCGCTGCCCCATATGTCATTAAATGGTTCAAGGTATGTTTTGACATTTATTGATGATTTTTCCCGCTTTACATGGGTATTCTTTCTCAAAAACAAGTCAGAAGTGCTTGGAAAATTCAAGGATTTTAAGGCTTCTGTTGAGATCGCCACTGAGAGCAAGATCAAAGCTCTTAGATCTGATAATGGTGGGGAATATATTAAATCTAAGTTGCTGCAACTTTTTGCCCAAAGTGGAATTAAGATCCAACATACAGTTCCCTACACACCCCAGCAGAACGGTGTAGCGGAAAGGAAAAATCGGTCAATGAAAGAGATGGCTACATGCATGATTGAATCAAAAGGTTTGGCTGCAAATCTTTGGGCTGAAGAAATAAATGTTGCTGCATATATACAGAACCGTGTTCCACATTCATCCGTGAAAGGTATGACTCCTTTCGAATCATTCTTTGGTCACAAACCGGATGTGTCAAATTTGAGAGTTTTTGGCTCTACTGCATGGGCTAGAATTCCTTCTGAGAAGAGACGAGCTTTGGATCCACAAAGTACCGAGTGCATATTGATAGGATATGGGGAAGAATCAAAAGCATATAAACTCATGGATATCAGATCTAAAAAGATATTCATAGAGCGCAGTGTGCAATTTGAAGAACCGCTTCAAGAATTGCAACTAGTCGAGGAGAAGACTGCCGATTCACCGCCTTCACCAGAAGAAGATCCGTGCAGCGATAATGAAGGTATGAGTTCTGATATTTCTGATATTGTAGCAGCATATGATGATCATGACATATCAGGTTCGGAATCCGACCATTATGATCCCCCTCAGTTACCGAAGTGGGCCCAAAACACTCTACAATCTGCTGGTTCGAATCTTGGAAATCCTGCTGATCCGAGACGAACAAGAGGAGACTTTCAAAGAGCAGGTATGGCTCTTTCTATTGCTGATCCATTTCTTCCTGAGATTTTTTATTTGATGGCGGGTTCAGATCCTACATCATACTATTCTGCTCATAGAGATCCGAGATGGAAAAGTGCCATGGACGAAGAGTACAGTTCTCTTCAAAAGAACAACACATGGGAGCTAGTTTCTCTTCCACCTGGAAGAAAATTAGTGAAGTGTAAATGGGTCTACCATACTAAAGTTGCTGCTGATGGCACTATCAGCAAATATAAAGCAAGGTTGGTGGCAAAAGGTTTTTCCCAAGTCCAAGGAGTGGACTACATTGAGACCTTTGCACCGGTTGCAAAGATGGATTCCATCCGCCTTGTTTTAGCTATTGCCGCATCCAAGCACTGGGAAGTGCACCACATGGATGTGAAGAGTGCATTTTTACATGGAGACCTTGCTGAAGAGGTATATATGCAGCGACCAGAGGGTTATACATCATATCCATCATTGGTTTGCAGATTGAAGAAATCTTTATACGGGTTAAAACAGGCCCCAAGAGCTTGGTACGCAAAGATGGACTCCTTCCTTCTTTCTCAGAATTTCCAAAGATGCAAATCTGATCTGAATGTGTATCTTCAGCGAGTTAAAGGTAATTTGTTGGTTATTGTACTTTATGTTGATGATCTTCTCATTACCGGTAGCACACTTACTTCAATAAACAAGCTAAAATCTGCCTTAAATCTAGTCTTTGACATGAGCGATTTGGGCTTGCTGAGTCACTTTTTGGGCTTGGAGATAGCTCAAAATTTTGATGGGATCACTATATCTCAGCAAAAATATGCTTCCGACCTGTTATTGAAGTTTAATAAGGCTGAATGTAAGGCATCCCCATTCCCATTCCTCTCAGGAATCAGTCTTGAGGAGGGAGATTCTACACTGCTTGCAGATTGCAGTATGTATCGCCAGTTGATTGGTTCACTACTTTATTTGACACACTCACGGCCTGATATCTCATATGCCGTGAGTGCCATGTCAAGATATATGCAGCATCCACATGAGCTTCATTTGCGAGCAGCCAAGCAGATCTTGCAGTATGTGCAAGGTACGAGACAGTTTGGCATACATTATGCTGCAGATTCTGAGCTAGATTTCATTGGTTTTACTGATTCAGATTGGGCAGGTGATAGCATTGATAAGAAGTCCACTTCCGGTTATGTTTTCATGATTGGTCATGGTGCTATTTGCTGGTCCAACAAAAATCAAGCAGCCATTGCACTTTCTTCAGCAGAGGCAGAGTATCGAGGGGCAGTCAATGCCTGCATTCAGGCAGTTTGGTTGCAGGGTATTCTTTCCGAGTTTGGTTTTGGTGGCACTACTTCGACTGTCCTATTTTGTGACAATCAAAGTGCTATCAAGATCTCCATAGATCCAGTTCAGCGGTAGAGGACCAAACACATTGAGATTCATATGCATTACATTCGACAGTTGGTTCATGACCGCACCATCATTCTGCAATATTGCCCTACTGATGAGCAAATTGCAGACATCTTCACCAAGAGCTTCACTGAGAAGAAGTTCTCTTACCTCCGTTCACTGTTGGGGGTGAGTTCCATCATGGTGGAGACAGATTGATTCATTATTATGCTTTAGCTTGAGGGGGGGCTTTCTTCCCACTGGGTTTTCCCTCTTTCCTCACTTAGTTTATTTTCAGCATTTTTTGGATTATTGTATTGGGGTGACCTTTGGTCTTAGTTACCAGGGCCCCACATTATTTTTTGCACATCATAGTCTAGTTTGAGGGGGGGTGTTCGGATATCCACATCATCTTTTTCAGGATCTTGCATGCAATTAGGGTTTGCATGCAAAATCTAGGGTTTGCATGCACCTGCATGCACTTGCATGCATCCCAGTCACCAGTTTGATGCCTCCAGCACCTTAGCCACCTCATTCTAGCACCCGGGAGCCACTTACTACAGAGTTTTATCCCTCCTAGGATGAAAGGCGCCCACTTCTCACCTACTGCCAGAGAAGGGCGCACTTGTTCACCTGCCACTGCAGTTCCACTTCAGTTACACTCAGTTAGCTCCGATTCTCCCTGATTTGAGGCTAGTTTCACTCCCGACTGATTGTTTCACTTCCGTTGGACCTCCAGATTGACTAGATGACTTGTTCCGACTTCAGTTAGCCTCCCATGCACCCCCACTGAGCCTCCTTTCCTTAATCAGTGCTACACACTTCAATTACACATGACACACTCAGTTAGACTCAGATTGACACCTAGATGACTGGTTCTTGTGCATTGATGACCACCACCGATTGATGATGAGGACTCCTAGTTGGAGTCAAGCTACTCCATTCAGTGATTCGAATGACCTACTTAGGCAATTCGAATTGCTTAGTCATTGAGACAGTTATATATTGTAATCATTCACCCTTATTGGGAAATTGAGCACCGCTGCATGTTTTGCACAGTTTTGCACCATATTTTCTATGTTCATCTGTTGTGATTGATTTACTTGTTCATTAGATCTGTTGTGACTAATTTTACATGGTATCAGAGCCATTGCAGGGACAAGATCTCTTTTCTACAGGTGTTTGTACAAGAAGATTTGACTGAATTGCTCAAATTGCAAAAAGTTTTGGCATGAGATATCTCAAGGGCATTCGCTCCTGTGCATGCAAAGCTTGAAAATTATTCCAATACCACTCCAAAAGCTTGAGTTTCCACATAATTCCTGGATCTGATACATTGGACCCATTCAACATTGTTTGATCTCCAATCCCAGGTGTGATGCAACTCTAAAAGGGTGGATTGTTCGACCTTATTGTGTTTGTTTTATTGTGATTTGCAGGTTTATTGTCTCCATCAATTGCACTCGCTACATTGTGCATGCAAGCTTCCCTATAGCAATTGCATTCGCTACATTGTGCATGCAAGCTTCTTCTACATCAGTTTGACTCGCTCCTAGCAATGGAATACTCTTCTTCAAAGCCTATCCTCACGCCATTCAATTATTTTGATTGGAAAGATGATATGGAGATCATATTACGTTCAAAAGGTTACTACCGAGTCACTATTGGTCTTGAATTGGAGCCAAGCAATCTATCAGATAGAACCAAACACTACAACAAGCTTGATGAAGCTTATGGTCTTCTTTGTCTCTCCATCTCCAAAGATCTTCACTTCCATCTCAGCGGATTGAAGACTCCAAAAGCTATATGGGAGCAACTTGAAACACTATTTGGCAAGCAGGATGAGCTTAGGGCTTTTCAATTAGAGAATGAATTGATTGCCCTTAGTCCTGAGAATTTCGAGACCATCAATGAATTCTTCACAAAATTCAAGAATTTGAACTTGCAATTGAAGAACAGTGGAGTTATCAAAGAGGATAAACAATTGATCCTCTCCATTCTAAGCAAGCTTGGGAAAGATTATTCGGTATTTGTCTCTACTTTCAATTCCGGTCGGCTAACTACCCCGAATTGGAAGATGCCTACCTTGAATGCCTTCATCGAGTCCGTCACAAAAGAGCATGACAAGTTGATTCAAATGGGGTCCATAAGCTCCAAAGATTCAGCCCTATATGTTCAAGGACCCAAGATCTCGAATGGTAAAGGAAAGAAAAAGAAGGAGAAGCCCAAATTCGAGCCTCACAAGCAAAGAGACAAAGGCAAACAAACGGATGCACCATCCAGTTCGAAGTTCAAGCAAAAGGGCAAAGAAGGTAACCAAAAATCTAAATGTACTTATTGCAATCGTGGCTTTCATCCCGAAAGTTCATGTATGAAGAAAACTATAGATCAAATGGCCCTCCTTTTGGAAAAGAACAACATAACTCTTCCCGACGGTGCAAGGAAGAAGGATAGGAATGATGATCATGAAAGAGGACAGGCACTCATGGGAACGGTTTCGAAGCCCACTACTCTCTTGATAGATTCAAGTGCATCAAATCATATGGCTGCAAATATTGATTCTTTTTCCTCATTCGATCCAAACAGCTCCATCCCCATCCATTTGGGAGATGACTCAAAAATTTCTTCAAAGGGCAAAGGTACGATTCATGTAGAACATGGAAGCTTTCAGAATGTTCTCTATGTGCCTTCCTTGGCTTCAAATATCCTTTCTGTGTATCAAATGACACACACTGGTGAACCAAAGCAAGTTACATTCAGCCCTAATACAGTTGAAATTTCTGATATCAAAAGTTGAAGACTAGTTGCAGTCGGAAAGGCAAATCACACTGCAAAATGCTATGAGTTTTCACACTTTATTCCGCTTGCAAAGCCCACTGCTCTTCGCACACATGGTAATGAGGTTAGTAGGATTTGGAATGAAAGATTTGGACATATTAATTATAAGTATTTGCTGCTGTTATCAAACAAATCCATGGTAGATGGGCTTCCACAACTCCGTTCCTCGAAGGGAATATGCACTGGTTGCATTATTGGGAAGCACCCCAAGCACAGATTCGACCGCGGCAAAGCTAGCAGAGCCTCTACTATTTTGGGATTGATCCATTCTTATATCAGTGGTCCGCTGCCCCATATGTCATTAAATGGTTCAAGGTATGTTTTGACATTTATTGATGATTTTTCCCGCTTTACATGGGTATTCTTTCTCAAAAACAAGTCAGAAGTGCTTGGAAAATTCAAGGATTTTAAGGCTTCTGTTGAGACCGCCACTTAGAGAAAGATCAAAGATCTTAGATCTGATAATGGTGGGGAATATATTAAATCTGAGTTGCTGCAACTTTGTGCCCAAAGTGGAATTAAGATCCAACATACAGTTCCCTACACACCCCAGCAGAACGGTGTAGCGGAAAGGAAAAATCGGTCACTGAAAGAGATGGCTACATGCATGATTGAATCAAAAGGTTTGGCTGCAAATATTTGGGCTGAAGCAATCAATGTTGCTGCATATATACAGAACCGTGTTCCACATTCATCCGTGAAAGGTATGACTCCTTTCGAATCATTCTTTGGTCACAAACCGGATGTGTCAAATTTGAGAGTTTTTGGCTCTACTGCATGGGCTAGAATTCCTTCTGAGAAGAGACGAGCTTTGGATCCACAAAGTACCGAGTGCATATTGATAGGATATGGGGAAGAATCAAAAGCATATAAACTCATGGATATCAGATCTAAAAAGATATTCATAGAGCGCAGTGTGCAATTTGAAGAACCGCTTCAAGAATTGCAACTAGTCGAGGAGAAGACTGTCGATTCACCGCCTTCACCAGAAGAAGATCCGTGCAGCGATAATGAAGGTATGAGTTCTGATATTTCTGATATTGTAGCAGCATATGATGATCATGACATATCAGGTTCGGAATCCGACCATTATGATCCCCCTCAGTTACCGAAGTGGGCCCAAAACACTCTACAATCTGCTAGTTCGAATCTTGGAAATCCTGCTGATCCGAGACGAACAAGAGGAGACTTTCAAAGAGCAGGTATGGCTCTTTCTATTGCTGATACATTTCTTCCTAAGATTTGTTATTTGATGGCTGGTTCAGATCCTACATCATACTATTCTTCTCATAGAGATCCGAGATGGAAAAGTGCCATGGACGAAGAGTACAGTTCTCTTCAAAAGAACAACACATGGGAGCTAGTTTCTCTTCCACCTGGAAGAAAATTAGTGAAGTGTAAATGGGTCTACCGTACTAAAGTTTCTGCTGATGGCACTATCAGCAAATATAAAGCAAGTTTGGTGGCAAAAGGTTTTTCCCAAGTCCAAGGAGTGGACTACATTGAGACCTTTGCACCGGTTGCAAAGATGGATTCCATCCGCCTTGTTTTAGCTATTGCCGCATCCAAGCACTGGGAAGTGCACCACATGGATGTGAAGAGTGAATTTTTACATGGAGACCTTGCTGAAGAGGTATATATGCAGCGACCAGAGGGTTATACATCAGATCCATCATTGGTTTGCAGATTGAAGAAATCTTTGTACGGGTTAAAACAGGCCCCAAGAGCTTGGTACGCAAAGATGGACTCCTTCCTTCTTTCTCAGAATTTCCAAAGATGCAAATCTGATCCGAATGTGTATCTTCAGCAAGTTAAAGGTAATTTGTTGGTTATTGTACTTTATGTTGATGATCTTCTCATTACCGGTAGCACACTTACTTCAATAAACAAGCTAAAATCTGCCTTAAATCTAGCCTTTGACATGAGCGATTTGGGCTTGCTGAGTCACTTTTTGGGCTTGGAGATAGCTCAAAATTTTGATGGGATCACTATATCTTAGCAAAAATATGCTTCCGACCTATTATTTAAGTTTAATATGGCTGAATGTAAGGCAGCCCCATTCCCATTCCTCTCAGGAATCAGTCTTGAGGAGGGAGATTCTACACCGCTTGCAGATTGCAGTATGTATCGACAGTTGATTGGTTCACTACTTTATTTGACACACTCACGGCCTGATATCTCATATGCCGTGAGTGCCGTGTCAAGATATATGCAGCAGCCACATGAGATTCATTGGCGAGCAGCCAAGCGGATCTTGCAGTATGTGCAAGGTACGACACAGTTTGGCATACATTATGCTGCAGATTCTGAGCTAGATTTCATTGGTTTTACTGATTCAGATTGGGCAGGTGATAGCATTGATCGGAATTCCACTTCCGGTTATGTTTTCATGATTGGTCATGGTGCTATTTGCTGGTCCAGCAAAAAGCAAGCAGCCATTGCACTTTCTTCAGCAGAGGCAGAGTATCGAGGGGCAGTCAATGCCTGCATTCAGGCAGTTTGGTTGCAGGGTATTCTTTCCGAGTTTGGTTTTGGTGGCACTACTTCGACTGTCCTATTTTGTGACAATCAAAGTGCTATCAAGATCTCCACAGATCCAGTTCAGCGGTAGAGGACCAAACACATTGAGATTCATATGCATTACATTCGACAGTTGGTGCATGACCGCACCATCATTCTGCAATATTGCCCTACTGATGAGCAAATTGTAGACATCTTCACCAAGAGCTTCACTGAGAAGAAGTTCTCTTACCTCCGTTCACTGTTGGGGGTGAGTTCCATCATGGTGGAGACAGATTGATTCATTATTATGCTTTAGCTTGAGGGGGGGCTTTCTTCCCACTGCGTTTTCCCTCTTTCCTCACTTAGTTTATTTTCAGCATTTTTTGGATTATTATATTGGGGTGACCTTTGGTCTTAGTTACCAGGGCCCCACATTATTTTTTGCATATCATAGTCTAGCTTGAGAGGGGGTGTTCGGATATCCACATCATCTTTTTCAGGATATTTCATGCAATTAGGGTTTGCATGCAAAATCTAGGGTTTGCATGCACTTGCATGCACTTGCATGCATCCCAGTCACCAGTTTGATGCCTCCAGCACCTTAGCCACCTCATTCTAGCACCTGGGAGCCACTTACTACAGAGTTTTAGCCCTCCTAGGTTGAACGGCGCCCACTTCTCACCTGCTGCCAGAGAAGGACGCACTTGTTCACCTACCACTGCAGTTCCACTTCAGTTAGCTCCGATTCTCCCTGATTTGAGGCTAGTTTCACTCTCGACTGATTGTTTCACTTCCGTTGGACCTCCAGATTGACTAGATGACTTGTTCTGGCTTCAGTTAACCTTCCATGCGCCCCCATTGAGCCTCCTTTGCTTAATCAGTGCTACACACTTCAGTTACACATGACACACTCAGTTAGACTCAGATTGACACCTGTATGACTGGTTCTTGTGCATTGATGACCACCACCGATTGATGATGAGGACTCCTAGTTGGAGTCAAGCTACTCCATTCAGTGATTCGAATGACCTACTTAGGCAATTCGAATTGCTTAGTCATTGAGACAGTTATATATTGTAATCATTCACCCTTATTGGGAAATTGAGCACTGCTGCATGTTTTGCACAGTTTTGCACCATATTTTCGATGTTCATCTGTTGTGATTGATTTACTTGTTCATTAGATCTGCTGTGACTAATTTTACATGGGTCTAATATACTTATTGTCAAAAAGTTCCTTCAGCTATGATTTTAATTCGTTTAACTCCAGTATGTTCATTCTGTATAGAGCTTTAGAATTTGGTACTGCTCTTGGTATTAACTCTATGGTAAAATCTAAATCTCTTTTTGGAGGTAATCCCGGAATCTCCTCAGGAAATACATCCTTAAAATCCTTTAGGACAGGTATGTCCTCTAATTTCAATTTGTCCTCTTTATCCATAATCTCATCATTTACCACATTTACTGCAAATATATGGCATCCTTTCCTAACTAACCTCTTAACTTGCATGGCTGAAATCTGTCTAAGGGTTACCTTCCTTGGGATGCCTTTTATTTCTACAGTTTTTCCTTCGTCATTTAAACATGTAAAACTTTTTCCATAACAGTCCAGGATGACACGATGGGATTCTAACTAGTCCATCACAACTATAATATCATAAGAACCTAAAGGTAGAATATTCAACTTGATTTGTGTTTGTAAATGATTCATGGACAAAACACAGTTTTCTATAAAATCTGATACTTTTCTCTTTGTTCCAATTGCTAGTCTAACTAGCCAAGATTTACTAAACTTTTCAGTTTTCAATTTAAGATTTTCCACAATGTCTGGTGATATATAACTTAAGCTAGCACCTGGATCAATTAAAATAGTAACAGGATGATCATGTAGCATACTTTCTATCTCTACTATGGAGATTTGATGATCTGCTTTCCTGTTGTCAAGTGCTGCATTGATTCTGGGCATTTCCCTTGCCACATCTCCCACCGTAGGTTCAGCCTGTATAGAGTTGATATTGTTTGCTTTCTACTTCCTCAAGGGACATTCTGATGCGTAATGAGGACCTTGGCATTCAAAACATTTGATAAGTGCCTTTGGCTTACTGGTCTTGGCATTATTAGGTGCATTTCTGGGTGCTGTAGAATTCTGCTGTGAATTGTTTCTGGAATTGTTCCCTTGATAATTCCGGTTCTGAAAATTTTTCCTTTGAAATCCAGAATTTCCACTGAATTTGAAATTTTTCTTTTTCTGTTCAAAATTTTTGGGCTTATGATTTTTCCAATTTGACATTCCTTCTCTTTTCCGATTTGTATCATAACAGAAAACTGCCTTTCTCATAGCCTCTTCCAAGGTTTTAGGACTGTCGTACTCGATTCTGTCCTTGATATTGAAAGGTAAACAGCTCAAGTACCTTTGAATTTTCGGTTTCTCTTCTATGAGGTATGGTACATATCTTAGTAAGTTCGGAAACTTACTGTTCATTTCCTTCATGTTCATACCCCCCAGCTTCAAATCATAGAACTCTTTGGATTTTTGTTCATAGTACTATTCAGATAAATACTTCTTCTTAAAATATCGTTTAAAAGTACTCCAGCTTACATCTTTATCTTTGATGCCCTTTACTCTTTTGATGTCCTGCCACCAAATATCTGCTTTTCCGGTCAAGTTATATATAGCCATTTTTTCCTTTAAAGACTCTGAATAGTTATAAATCTGGAAGTATTTCTTCATACCGGACAGCCAAGCTTCAGCTGTCTCTCCCTTCTCAGTTTCTCCATTGAAAGTTGGAGGTCTAATATTTTTGAACTCCCCACAAATCTGCTCATATTCCTTTTGATTTTTCTTTCTGGGTTTGAAATCTCCTTCACTGCTATCACTGGTGTAGTTATGTTTCTTTCTGCGTGTTTCAATAGCATCTCCTGATGAGGTTGAACTGTCATTCACCTTGTTGATTTTCATTTTCTTGTTTTTTTCAGCATGAGGCAGATCCTCAACTTTGTAAATATCTTCATTATCTTTCTCTTGTTCCTCAGTTTGGCTCTGTTCAAACAACACTTGGTTTAATTGCTCTTGTGCTTGCAAAATCCTTTCATTGTCTTGTTTCACCGATCATATTTCTGCTTTTAACTCATGAAAGGCACGTAATAGTTCTTTCGAACTGTTATTTAGTTCACCATGACCTTCTGCTACATAGTGCTGTCCCGAACTATGACTGTTTGGCTGAAATCTGTCATCTAATTGTTCAACTAAGTTCTCCATACCTGTAACTGAAAATAATTTTTGGAATAACATAATAATTAAATTTTCAAGTTAGTACAATTTTCTGCTGTGTAAAAAAAAATTTATGCTACGTGTTTTGGACCTCATTCAGGCCTAGAGTTCGAATCTGGGCTTTGATAACAACATTAATTATGATAATAATAATTGCGGAAATAATAATTGAGCTTACAACGACATTAGTTGTACAGTTGTTAGTACTAAACATGCTTTATTTTCTGTTTTAGCAGCAATAAGATAATGACAGTTTTAACACATAATTAGTAAACATGATTATGATGACAATGAAATAAACAGATTGGGAATGTGATGCGACACTTTCTCTTTTGCAATGATATTGTCAGTTTGACTTTGCTGCATAAGGGTGTCCTACGAGGTACCCTGGAGCTTACTTAGCTACAACGCTAAAGCTTATTGAATGTCCTATGTGCAGACGACAGGTAAGAAGTTTCATGGCTACGTGTAAAGTTCAAATTCAACGTCGTAATTAATAAAATGTTATAAGTCTGTTGAGATCCACCATAAGTATGCAGGTATGGATTTCATTGTTATAATTATAGTTTTTCAGATGCTGTCTTACTACTCGACAATGTTTAAAACATAGTTATCTATGACGTCTTCAAGATGATAGGTTTGTCACTATGATCTTCAATGTTATAGTAGTTGGCTTGTTTTCGTCTTGAGATAATTAATTACCTTCATCTTTCTAATGTAATTGATATATTGCAATTGTTAAAGTTTGTAGTGAGAGGATAAGGTAAGCACACATAACATTTGGTTAACTTTATGTTAATCTTTTGCCAATGGATTCAATGAAATGACTATCCTATAGACTATCAATACTTATGATAATAGAATTTATATGAATGTCAACAATGTCACTAAGTTAGTGTTATAGTCTCTTGTGTATGGACTACACCAATTATAATTCTATAATGTTTGAATTATACATGATACTTATAACCCTTTCAAAGGCTCGCATCTATTTTGTATGAATGGCATAAGTGAAACTATGTAAAAAATGTGACTATAGTTGTCCTATCAACTAATATCTAAGTCATATCTTTATTATTTAAATCCATAAATAAAAACTTGGGACTATGTAAACTTCGAATGGTTGATCTATTTAATGACATGAATCTAGCGCTATGTCCTATACTTGGGACTATACGAATATATGTATAAACTTTGAAAGGTCATCCTATATAACCACATGACTCTTTAATATGACCTAACTTGGAACTATGTACTAGTTGGTTGATAAAACACTATAATGAAAGTCGTGGAATGTAACTTAGAGTCCATACGAACTTAGGAATTCGACTTAATATAACATATAATGTTATAATGTCATGTATTAGGGTTTGAAATTATGACGTTGGGAAAAGATCACTGACATGCAATAAAATTTGTGATGGACAGGTTGGTGGTTACAGGTGATACGAAATCAGTGTTGGCGAATGTGATATAGGCCTGCATTAATGGCCATCCATACCGTATGTGTAACGGGGATTCGTCAAGCCTCCACGTAAGTGCAAACTAAGCATTCGATGACTGTAATAGTGCCATGTAATATAACTTCATTGAAGGTTCTCCGAGATGGCTGTCGGTACACCCTTCGTAAGTTAAACGTGGTAATGTTGTGCTATGGCAATGAATGAGCAATTAAGTGTTGGTTGTTCGCTCCAATGCAAAGAGTGTTGGCATGATTTCGATCATTGATCAACATTGATTTTGTTCGTTGGATCAAACCCAACATTGCATCGGGTGTTGGGTTGATAGAAGTTAATGTGCTCTATGTTTTTGGTTATTATTCGGTCTGTTAGGGATGACAGGCTGCTGATATTTTGGTTTAGAAGTGTATGAGGTTTCGACCTCGAGACCTCTAGTTTAGAAAGGTTACAGGTCTCTTCCTTTTGTAACAGCATTGTTTTTAATAGACTAGTATCTGTTTGTAGTGTCGATGGTTGATAGTTTCTAGAACTTATCATTTTTGTTTGAGTAAGAGATATACCCTGGTGTCAATGGACAGAGGGTTTCCTGTCTCGTCTTTAGCGTGGAGTCATCGTTTAACTGGTGAAAGTGGAAGGCTTTGGTAGCTTGCAGCAAGGTAATAAAAATCTTGTAAATATTAGTATTATTTCTCTGTTGCAATTCGTCTTTCAATTTGAAAATTATCAGTTATCTAAATCCATCGATTTTATTGTCAGTTGTAGGTTGTGAAGGAATGGTTCAGGCGGGGTTTGGAAAGAGCAGCGTGCTTCCAAACTGGTAAGCTCTGGGTCTTCCAAAAACCCTCATAGGTGCTTTGTGACTGTGGTTGATGAGGTTTCAAGGGTTATGTAGCTGGTCCTGCCGTGACTCATCGTGGTTGTTATTTGAAGAATCTTCGAAGCATTGTTTAATAATCAAATGTTGTTTGTTTAGTGCTGTGACTCTCGTTTGATTATAAAGTACTTGGTTTTTATACCTTGATACCTATCTCCATCGATCTGGGCAATGCAAAACTCGTTGATGCCGAGGGTTTAAGAACTTGTTTCAATGTTTGAACTTGGGACTCTCCCTGTTATGATTTTGTTTTGAAAATCATGTTGTAATTTGTTTTTTCGAGAACATAGAGTTCATTTTAATGAGAATGGAACTTGTGCTGGTTTAAGCCATTGAGCCACGACCTGTTTTGTTTAATTTATAAGAATGATACAAGGAGCCGAGGCTCGTTTATAGTGAAAATAATCTTTTTTCTTCTCAGAGATGAATAAGTATGTTATATATCTCTGTGTAAATGTCTGAGTTAAACGACTTGAGGCTGTAGGTTGATATCGTGTTTTCTGATCTATACTAGGTTTGTGAAACTTTGTCTTAAATGATGGCTTTGTAAAATGTGCTATTGGAAATGGTGTTCAAATCGTTGTAATAGAAATGAACAGGTCATACCCTGATTCGTGTTTGGTCTTTGGAAAATGAAAGATATAAAATATAATTATTTTCATAATAATCCTTTAATGTAGTAGGGTTTGTACTGTAAAGTAATTTGGATATAATATACATTTTTATGATACTGTGTATAAAGAATAGGGATCTAAAACAATGCGATATTAGGTTTGTACCCTGATGCAATGCTATGTGTTAGTATTATAAACAGTTTGTAATAAACAATACTCAGATTTCATAATACATGCGTTTTATACAGTAAAATGATAAGTATAGTATAGATTTAATAATCCTCTTGTTTATAGTTTTGATACTACTTATATAGTGATAGGAAAATTATTGTATCAACAATTTGTAATGAAAACTACAGTGGGTGCAACATGTGAAATTATTGTAACTTGTATTCAAAGCTAGCATTTCTAAATATTGCAAACATGATATGTTAGATAGAAATATGCATTCTATTTATTTCTTATATTCATAATAATGATAAGAATATTGCAATGTAAATGTACAGGAAATAATCAATATATAGAAAATTGGATTGTATTTATTTCTATGTACAAAGTAATGATAAAGAACATTGTATAATATACATTAGATATTATGCAGAACTTTTTACTATTATAATTACAGGATAGAAACTGATAAACATTTAATTACTATTTTATCTATCGAATTCAATGGAAAAATGCCTATCCTATAATCTATTCTTAATTTGCGTATCTATACTAGAGTACGATGCAAAAACATGTGGAAACATATAGATATTGGTTTATCAATTCCAATTCATCATTAAACTCTAACATTCAGACTTTAAACAATTCTAGAATTAAATTATTTTTCGAAAAGAGAAAACCAGAAATACTAATTATACAGAACATAATTACTAACTGAGAATAAGTAGAAAATTTGTAGAACCTGGGTGAATCTGTAGGGCAACAAAAAGCCCAAGAAGACTGTTCCACCCAACCAATTCCTGAAAATAGTCAAGTACTGCCTTAGGACCCCCAAGCCTGTTCACTGAACCACTAGGAGGAAGAAACTTAGGAAATAGGATCTCCACTTGCAGTAGCACTAACTGTCGAATATTCAAGAACTAGCAGTCCAATAGACCTACATTAGCATCTCTGGTTCTTCTCAGCAATATGCAGACTTAAGATTGCACTCACAACTAGCCTCCCTAATTTGAATCTCTTAGTGATCACCTGATGCACATGAGGAAAATATTCTGCAGAAATATTTGTGTAAGAGCTGCCTGCTCAATTCGAATTTTCCTTTTGTAGGTTGCCTAGGCCTTTTCAGATGTTACTGGGTCATTAAATGAGCTTCCTGCTCACTCCCTCCACCTGGGGGATAATGCCACATTTTTAGGGGTAGTTGTCCCATAACCAACAGCTAGTGGTGTGATGCAATTGCTGCCATCTGTCCCATACCTTCCAACAGCTTCCATTCCTCCTAGTGGGTCAGTGAACACTCATTTAACAGTCCCCTTGGGTGTTTGTCTCCTAATTAATTTATTTAAATAATATTATTCAGTAATTACATTCATTGTTGATCAAAACTGATCATAATTACAAAACTTTGTAATTAAATTTAACATAAAGTATTTTGCAAATAAAATAATAATTTTCAGAAATTTGGGTAGGTGACAACTACCCTCTTCGGTATTTTACCTTGTAGTTGTCTCGGCGTAACAAATCTCTCCAGGTATGTTTATAATGTTTTGTTCCTTGGCCTTTTCTCCTTCGAGCGAAACGGAGATGATCCTAAGTTTATTTTTGGGCAAATTCTCCTACAGGGTTTTACTTCTACTTTGACACAAGGTATTTATCACGATTCATGGCCATTCCAATTCTTTTCAAGCTCAAATTCACTATTGTACTTATTAACTGCAGTCATTGAATAGAATTTGCAGGTGAATAGATCAGGAATTCAACTTACCCATGGAAATCGTGGGTCGATGGTGCGTTGTGATCCTTTCAAGCTTCCGGTGTGATAAACCCTATGCTGGAAATGAAGGCTTAGTTATGGAAGAAGCTTGGCCACGAAATGAAATGCAATTCATTCGATGCTAATTTCAGAGTATTTTTCAGATTGGTCCCTTCTTCATCGAACAACCAAGTATAGTATCCGTATAACATACACCTTTTCAACTATATTTAGGGTAAATATGTAGCCTTAGGACCTTTGATTCTATCTCTATCTTTCTGGGCCTATCACTTTGGCCGATCGTAACACAATATGATTTTTCTCTCTCCCTTTTTGAATGTCTTTCCCATCTCTTCACATATAAATGAATCTATGGGATGGGGTTAGGATTTTATTCATTCATTCCAATTGCAAAAGGATTATTTTCATGCACATCAAAAGAAAAATTTCCATGCGTCCCAGGAAAAGCTTCAAGCGCTCAATGATAGCTTAAGAGAAGAGTAGTTACCAAGGGATTGAGGAATGGTGTTCTCCAAATTGTTTAAATGTAGATCAAGGAACTTCAATCTCTGTAGCAAGTCCAATTCGACTGGAATAGAACCTGATAAAATATTATAATCGAGCCTAAATATTCCCAAGCTTTAAGCTGCCAAAATGTTGGTGGAATTATTCCCTTAAGATGGTTAACAAACATATCCAAAATGCGCAATAAAGACAGGTTTGCAAGAGATGGGGAGAGATTACCTTCCAAATTTAACTCAAGAAGATTAATGGAAACCCCTCTTTCCATGTGCAGACAACACACAATACCTTCCCATGCTCATAGCTCATCGTTGTTCTTAGCTGAGTAAAAATCCAATTGGATCACGTGCAATGGCCATTTTGAAGGACATAAAGTGTCCAAGTCTCTTTCGTTGTGAAGAGGTTGACAATCCAAGTGTCCATACATGTCATTAACTATGACATGCATGGCTGATGCGTGTTAGTGCTTTTTAGATGTGTTGCGTATTTTATTGGATATATTTTATATTTCATACTTTTTATTTCTTAATTTTAAGCGATAATTTTGACTAGTGTACTCTTAAATTTCTTCCTTGTGTTATATTTGGTTAACAATTAAAAAGTGAATTATATATCACAAGTTTTAGTTTGATAATTTTAAAGTTCTATTGATATGACAATAAGGAAAATGTCCACCTTCCCTAACCATACTTGTATATGAGGATTCCAAGGCTTTTTACACAAGGCAATTTGTAGAAAAATTAAGTGTCATTTTCCTCATTTCCAATGTAGAGGTGGCAAGATTATGTCTTGTTCCCTATCGAACACTCAAAATGGGAATACACACCAAAATGGGAATACACACCAACTGACAACGCACACTAGATATCCAGATGGACATATATTGTAAACAACCTAGCATTCACAAGTGAAATAGGTAGAAAATCCAACAGTTGGAATCTTAGGAGCGCTAGGAGAAAAGAATGATGGAGCATATATCTAGCAAGTAACATGAAAAGCGTGACAGGAAGAGGTAACATACAATTTCTAGACCCATTTTCTTCACCATGAACACCAATATGATTTAGGAGTAAGTTTTTTTTTGGTTGTGTTAGCTCTCCAGGAGTCTTTCTAGATTGCAGTCGAAAGAACCTGGTAACTTAATCTTATTCTCAATAATTTACTCAACATGGATCAAGTCGGATGACTTAAATCAAACCTCACTCCCTCAAGACATGCATGAACACAACAAGTATCGACAAGGCTTTAAACTATCACTGCTCAGAAAGTTATAGATAAATGAAACTACGAAGAATGCTTATTTTACCAGCAGAAACATATACATAACGTGTATAGGAATGGCCAAATAAAATAAGGAAGATACTTGCATATTTTGATTTATGGATGAATTGACAAGTTGACAGACATCAATCATCAGACAAACAGAACTAACATGAATTCAATATTTAGGTGCAAGTAAGGAACAACTAGGAAAATGAAAGTCTGAACAAATAATGGCAAAAGAAGCTTGTGTTACTATTATGAAAATGAGAAGCTTGAGTTTACAATGTATGAAAAAGTCTCCAAAATCGAACCCTTGTTCTACATAAGCCACAGGCTTTATAGCCTACAAAAACGTTCAAGATCCTGAAAATCTGGATCGAATCTGCTAAAAATAGCTAGTTAAAACAGCTTTCTGAAAAGTATGAAGAGTCCTACATTCAAAGGGTAACCGCCATCTTGCTAGTCCTCATATCTTCGACAGTTGTAATGAGCCTTCGAAGGCTGATGAGTAAGGTTGAAACTGCCGCCTGGAGGATTGACAGGCCATCTTTTTCCCAAAATAGACAAGAAGATTCCTCTTCTCACCTTGCTGGCGCCTTTCAATCTAGAACAAAATTTTGATCATGATTCCTTTAAAGGTTTATCCATCATTAGAAAATGTCCTCGAAGTGTTTGGATCAGCAAAAGTCAAGTTTTGTGCAAAAAGTAGCCTTCTGTGTTATTTTGTAGTTTCAGTAGCTAGAAAGGATGGGTTTTAATTTTGTTAGCTACCGAAAGCTCTGCTTTTGGTGGCTAATGAACAATTCAGCATGTTCGCCTAAGCCACCGAGACACCTTTTAGATGTTTGAAACTTGCCTTTCTTTTTGGTAACTAGAAGAGTCCTATCTTTATATTGTAAGCTGCCAAAAATTGGATTTTTTGGTAGCTAATGAACAATTTCCATGTTCGCCTAAGCCATCGAAAAATGTGCTTGGTCTAGCCTGCAAAATTTTTGACAAAACTGTGTTTTCTGACTTCTACTACTCATCTTCTTGCTGTTTGGATTTTTCTTCATCCTGGGCCAAAACCAGAGTGTCAGCAAAACTTATGACTGTTGCTGCTAAGGTGTCAAGGTCTGAGTGTGCCTTAGGCTGGGGTTTTGTAGTCATTTCCTTATTTCTCAGAAGCTCAACCTTCCTACTCAATTTGATATTGTCTCTTATGAGTCTTATATTTCTCCCTTTCAACTTGCTATGCTTTTTGGTTAACCCTTGAAAGGAGGTATACAAATCAGTATTTCTTTCAGTTAACCTTTTATTCTTCTCCTTGATCACCCTCTGAAGTAGTTCGAGCTCATACACCTGTCTTAGAAGTTGATTTATCTTCTGAGATGAGGACTTCTTTGATTGGCTGGTTGATGCTTCAGCAATTTGTTGATTTGGCTCTTCTTCAGGTGTAGGTGAAGGAAAATTTTTGCATCCTACTTTAGCTTTTTGTTGTTCATCATCTTCGGAATCTGTGTATGGCAGGTTGAGGATGTTCTTGCCTTTTGAATCAGCTCCTTCTTCCTCTATTTTATTACTAAACTCTAATTTCTTTTTAGCCTTCTGCACTTTGATAGCTGAGGAAAGGGGTTCGACTGCAATTGGAGAAATGGCTCTCCTCTTCCTTTTTCCACTTCTAGGAGTGGAAGACTTCTTTTCACCCTCTGGTTGTAACTCTGTTTCGAACTCATTCCAGAAAAGGAAGAAAACCCAGTTCATGTTTCTTCTTTGCAGCAACTCAGAAACTGGGACTTGATCAAACCATGGTGGTAGCCTACATGCGATTTTGGTTGGCTTGGCTCTGACTTGATGAGCCATTTTAGTCAGGATTTTGTAGAGATAAAAAGGGAGATTCAAGGGGCTCCTGCTAGTGAAATGATTCATTAATTTAAAATGATAAATCAATACCCTATTATATCTACCTTCACAAGTTATGTAAACCAGAATTGACTTCAACAGATGCTGCCATTTCTCCTCAAGATAGGACATAGGAATGTCCTTCTTCCATACAAGATTTCTATGCTCTAGTTTCAGATAGGATTTGAATTCAAAATATTTTGTAACAGTGGTCTTGAACCAATTTTCTCCGGTCGTTGCAAGCTCTATCACCTCGGCTATGAGGGCTTCGTCTACCTGGAATTCCTCCTTACCAATTATTGCCCTTTTGCCATCAAATGTGAGCAAACGTTTCGGCTATTTGTTGATGAGATCCCTACAGTTTTTTACAAAAATTATAACACGCTGCATCTTTAAATAATTGAGATACCTCGGGGTGTGATTCCAGGTAATAGATGTCATCTAATTCTTTCCTGAGGACCACTCCTCCACTTTTCTTCATCTGTAAGCTGCTTCTTAACACCTGCTGTTAAAATTTGGGCTTGAGGGAACGACGCGAAATCAGGGAAAAGGTAATCCCGATGATGTGGTAAGAGTGAAGGAGGAAGGATGTCGCAGTTTACAGAACCTAACTTTGAGGGATGTGAATTGAA
Organism: Larix kaempferi; assembly: GCA_027924585.1. Classification (NCBI taxonomy): domain Eukaryota; kingdom Viridiplantae; phylum Streptophyta; class Pinopsida; order Pinales; family Pinaceae; genus Larix; species Larix kaempferi. The sequence goes on from BSBM01000727.1 coordinate 8,834,512, forward strand.
AGGATAATCATAAGGGTTTAATGACTTGTCAATTTCGCATGATTACACTGGATGTACATCCTTTTGGAAATCGGTAGACGTGAGAGGTATAGGGTTCGATCGGCTAGGGTGAGATCATAATTACAGCAGGATTTACCTTTGGGAGATTGTGTATTTGCTGGACGTGACCCTTTTCAGTGGTTAAGGAATGATGGATCCCCTTTAAACTTCATGACTAAGCCCTTAATTAGACATCTCCACCATTTGAAACCAACTTAATTTCGGTAGCTGATGATTTCACCTTTGACCACGTAAGCTGCCAGAAAAGTGTTTACAAATGCCCCTGCTTTCGGTAGATGTGGACAATTTTTCCTTGAACTGTAAGCTGCCAGGAACCTGCTTTTCGGTGGCTAATGAACAACTGTCGTATCCACCTAAGCCACCAAAAATTGTTCCACGATACATGACACATGCCTTCCCATTCGGTAGCTTTGAGTAATTTTTCCTTTATGCTGTAAGCTGCCGAATGCTGGGTTTTCGGTAGCTAATGAAAAATTGCCATGTCCGCCTAAGCTACCGAAACCCGAAAATTATTTTTGGAGAAAAATTAACATCAACTATTATTTCAAACTTTATTACACACTTCAAACTCTTGAAAAAGAATCTCAAATGTATATGAAAATGAAAATTTGAAAGACTTCCTATCACCTAGAAACAAACAACTAGTCTATGTTTATTTGAGGAGATAACAGGTTGAGTTCAATTCAGAGCTGTTCTAGCATGGCTGTACAAAGGCCCGTTAGATAGGACTGATGAAGGTGGCAACAATGGCCATGAATATCCATTCTGTATGTTATTGGTAGTGATAATCTAACTTTACCAAAAAAAAATCTTTATAAATAAACCTTTTACCTATATATTTCAAATCCAAATAAGCATATTTTTTTTACTTTCAAAGATGCACATACTTTTACAATATTCAAATTGGCATATTCTTTTGCAATATTTATTTATGATATCAAATTATTATGATGAAAGTTGAAAGGTGAAGACGCCGACCACATCTTCTCCAAAACCATTAATATATCAAATCCAGTAAATGAGACTAAACCTTAACCAGGTGACGAGGTAGATATTAAGGTTGAGAAGAGATTCTCAATGGACAGAACTCCTTCAACCAAAAATATATTCTCATATCTGTTGATTCCAGCTCATATTGGACTCACCATAAATCATTATTCCCGTATTTATATAAAGGGATAGGTTTAAAATAATGCATTAAAACTCAATCTTTGTTATCATTTTTTCATTATTTCTAATTTTAAATATTTGTTACTATTTTTATTTTCTGTTATCTACTAAAAAAATTCAAAATATGTGAATCTATCACATATAACACTAGCACAACTACTTAATTTGTAGTCAGTGAACCTATTACAAATTAAGTGTCGTTATCTGTTACTTGTTCTCCTTGCTTACTTGTAATCACTTGTTGATAATGCCTTAGCATGTTACCTTCTTTAGTTAAATGGCTTGTTATCCATGCATGAGCTCAGAGTTATACATGCATCAACTAGTTATTTTTTTATTATATATTTTTATATTTTTTAATTGTTTATTTTGAATTTTAAACCTATACATTAGCTCTATTGGATATTGCTATGGGTGTGGCTTTAGGTTCCCACAATCATATGTATAACTTGTTTAAATTGGCTTAGATCACTTAAGCAAGCAATACATAAGTTTCAGCTTTTTAAAAACATATTAAGTTCGATAAGCATAACAATGAAATGTGTTTACTTCTTATTTGGATTAATGTTGAAGTCATTATACATATTGAGTTAGTATTAATTAGTTAAAATTAACTTTTTGCACTTATTTTTTTGTTTATTTAGTGTGAATGTAAAAAAATAGAAATAATTGTAACAAATCAAATATATAGCTTTAAAAACTTGTTCGCTACATTCTCCACTATCCCATTTGAGAGTAACAACAAGGATTTGTAGAGTTGATTATAGCATCATAGGTGTTTCACATCACTTGTTTGATGAAATCACTAACTTAGGAATCATTTGATGCTTGCATATGCTTTAGTTTGTTGCACAACAACTATTTGACAAAAATCACTGATCTAGAAATGAGCAAAATTTCAACTTAAAATCATTGAGTAGCATGGAGAGTTCCTATAATGACGAATTGACAATATTCAAAGACCAAGTTGGGTTCTTACAAAACCAGTTGGTTGATTCATCCATATTTGTGGAGAAGTAACAAAACCTCATGCTTGAGTAGAAAAGAATGATAAATTAACAATCCACTCATATCACAACTCTAGAAATGAAATTAGCAAAACTAAAATCCTTTGCTAATTTGAATTTGTTGTAAGATGCCTAATTGGTCTACTGAGTGTCTTTTTTAAGTTAAATCTATTGCACTATGATTTCTTTAATCTAAACTCTATAACAAAAACAATTTCAACATAAGTCCTAAATATTTACCATAAATTTATGTATTTCATGTTGTTTCTTTTCACACCATATCTAGATACTTATGTATTTTTTAGTATAACTTTAAATTGAAACATGAACTAATTTAAAACGAGAAAGAATTAGTTGGTTACCTCTCAATTTTTTTTGAATTAGCAATCCACCTAAGTCATCCTCTATTATAGTCTAGTTCAGTATGCCCAAATTGAAATTAACCTCCTAGCCAACTGGAGTAGCCTATCTAAATCCCTAGCTCCAAGAAACTATAGGTTTCCTATCCCTATAGTTTCCTAGCCCTCAATTCCCAAAGCTCCAAGAACAACCACTATCCAACCCAATAGTACTTGTGCACATGTGCAATGTATGTATTCGTAGCTAATGCATACATATGTTGTGTGTGTACTAATGATTAAAAAAATAATTGCCTCAAATGCATAGTTCTTGTATGCTCTCTTCCAAGCATGCAAGGAAACAATCATTAATCACAACATCTAACAATCTCACTAACTAGTTCATAATAATATGAACTGGACATCATATTAAGATCATCACACATGAATAAAGTAAGATTTTTAACACACACAAGTAACAAAGTTGTTATATAACTAACTCCTAACAATAGTATTAACTAATCCAAACCATCCTTCCTCCCTAACCTACTTCCATATTATACATCCTATTATTTCCTCTACTGGAATATGTTGGAGCATCAACTATATTGACCTAACCCCAAATAGAATCATGAGTGGAAGTGTCGACTATATCAACTAATCTTCATGAGCAAGCAAGCGGTAGTCATTATTACACAACATGGGGAGCATGGCCCAACGTAACCCTCCCAAGGCTCTAGTTTCAAAAGATAAATGATGGGTAATACCTCCACCCCTCCTGATAGAATGAAGGTCAACACCCTACATCAACATACTTTTTAATCATTGTTGTTGTTCTTAAAGCCAAGTCATTGAATAACCAGCTTGGGAAACTATGGTTCTTGTAAATCATACACTTGCCCACACATCATAGCAATGTATTTGACACCAAGAGTAACTCTCAAAATAATGCTTTACTAGAATACCATTACTCTTTTGAAATCCATCCCATCTCCATCACCTCAGTCTCATAATTATTCAACTATTGTTGGGTATGTGTTATATTCTTTGCATGTGTGTGTTGGGGGGGATGCTCTTGACGAAAATGCACCTGACGATCCCCACCATACAGTTCTATATCATATGTGTCAGGCGCTGCATGTGGCACTGGATCATGGGGGTTATGGGGGGGGTGCGCTGATGCCTTCCCCCTTCTGCGAAGCGAGTTCAATTTTTTTGGGGATATTTTGACCTATTTTTGGGTTTTTCTAAAAATATGTAATTTAATACCGATTAAGGGATTGTGGTCTATTTCTAATCTGGGTTAATAGATTAGGGTTTTTGATGATGTCGAATACCTATATTTGTATTATGAGTGGTTAATAATCATAATGAGAAAATAAGAGGTGCATCTCTACGTTTTATTGGTTTTCCTGGTTAAGGGTTTCCAGGGTAAATCTTTGTGTATTATGCGTGAATCCTATGGTGTAATCTCTATTTTTCTTAAAAGAATATGTATTATTTGCTTCTCTACATAGGTTTAAAACTTACATGTGGTATCAAAGCTTGATTATTGGCTTCAAGGGGACACCTTTGTTGCTGATGGTTTGATGCGGTTGATAGATATTGGGTCTGTGATAAACCTAGGTTCAGTGGGAGCTTTGCAACGTTGATTTGTGCATTGAAAGAGAATGGTGAGCAGATCGAGAATCACGATCGATAAATTCAACAACCAGAACTTTGAGCTATGGATGCTCAAAATGGTTGATCTTCTTGTGGATTGTTGTGGATCAGGGTACCCAACCCACTAGAAGGTTGAAAGAATATTGAGATAAATTAGAAAGAAGGGAGAGGAGTACAATCCCACTGTGCTTATCAGACTCTATGTTTCCAAACATGTCTAGAGAAGATAGTGCGTTAAAGTTGTGGATGAAGCTAGGGACTTTGTATCAATCAAAATCCTTAGTAAAAACGTTGTTTATGCAAAAGAAATTGTATCACCTTAGAATGGATGATAACGACATGGTGACAATGCATCTAAATGTATACAATACTCTGGTAAGTAAAATTACCTCTATTGGCATTAAAATGGATGAAGAAGATAAATGTATTGCATTGTTGTGTTCTTTGCTCGATTCCTAGGATAGCCTTATTTTAGCAATAGGTAGTGCTAGTCAAGCAACCTTAAAACTTGATGAAATAGTAGCATCCCTGTTGTCATAGGAGATGAGGCTGAAAGCCATGGATAATCATAGCATGGATGCATTATCTATGAGAAGTCACCCCCAAGAGAGAAACAAAAATAAGGGATATGAGGGGAGATCTAAGTCTAAGGGTAGATCTGAATCCCGAGGAAAATTTACAAGGAAGTGTTTGAAATGCGATAAATATGGGCACTATAAAAAGTATTGTAGATTTACGAATGTGGATAAATCAAAGGGATCTTAGGATACCCCTTACACAGAGGCGAAGACCTCCTTAGAAGGAGGGGATGTGTACCTAGATTCCACAGGTAATTGTTCATATCGTGATATATTGTTGATTGACTCATGTGCATTGTGTCATATGACCCCTCGTAAGGAGTGGTTTTGTGAATATGAAAAGTACAATGGAGGAGATGTGTTATTAGGAGATGATTCACCAACCAATATCATTGTACATGGAAAAGTGAAGTTGAAGATCTAGGAGGGAAGGATTATAACTCTCCCTAGAGTGCCACACATTCCAAATCTAGCGAGAAACTTGATATCTGTCAGAACGGTGAATGTTGTAGGTATACAAACTTTGTGTGGAAATGGAAAATGAAAAATGGTTCGAGGATAAATGGTATTGATGAGGGGAGTTCAGAGGGTAACTCTTTACAAAATTTTGGGAAGCACCCTCATTAATGAATGTAATAGTTCGGTTGTGCCTAAGGTAGGAGATAAAGAAGACAAAACCCTAATTGCATCAGGAGGAAAGACAATGCTATGGCATCAAAGATTGGGGCATATCAGAGAAAAGGGCCTTTGAGCATTACAAGGTAAAGGTATGGTTGAAGGTATGTCTAATTGCACATTTGATTTTGATTTCTGTGAACATTGCATATATTGAAAACATAATCGAGTAAGATTTGCATCTAGTGCTACAAGAGCAAAGGGAATTTTAGAGTTAATACACATTGATGTGTTTGGACTTGTGCTTGTTCCATCATTAGGTAGGTATGTGTATTATCTTTCATTTATAGATGATTTCTCAAGGAACACATGGATTTATTTCCTTCGTAAGAAATATGAACTATTTTCTAAGTTTAAATCATTTAAAGCTCTTCTATAGAATATGGCATAAAAGAAAAAAAAGGTGTTGAGGACAGATAACGGTGGGGAGTTCCATGTGAATGAATTCGAGGAATTCTATAAGAAGTGTGGTATAGAAAGGAATAAGACTACTCCATACACAAATCAACAGAATGGAGTTGCATAAAGGATGAATATGATATTGATGGAAAAGGAAAGGAGCATGCTTAGCAGTGTCGGGATAGGATAGTAATTCTAGGCAGAGGCAATGGATACTACATGTTACTTGGTAAATCGTTCACCCACATCAGCATTGGTTGAAAAAAATCCACATGGGGTCTGAACTGGAAAAAACCCTCTATTAAAAATATGAATTTTTTGGCTGTGATGCTTATGTACATGTTCCAAAGGAGAAAAGGAGTAATTTGGATAATAAAGTTGAAAGATGTATTTTTATCGGTTATATAGATGGTATGAAAGGTTTTAAGATTTGGAATCCTATATATAAGAAGATTGTTTATAATCGAGATGTTGTGTTTAGAGAGGTCAAATAAGTTCCTAGACATGAAGTGATTCCAATGGAAAAGGAACCAGAGAAAATAGAGTTTGAGTTAGAAGATGAAGAATCTGACTCAATGGAAGAAGCTGGATCAGAAGAAGAAGAACATCATACCCCAGTTTTGAGGAGATCATATCGAGAAAGAAGGAAAGCAGAAAGGTATTCCCTTGCTGATTTTCGTTCTAATTTTTCTTTATCTATTACTGATGATGATCCTAGAAATGTGAAAGAAGTAGTTGATTTAAAGGATAGAAATCTATGGAAGAAGGACATGGGTGAAGAAATGGATGTCTTGGACAAAAATGAATCTTGGGATCTAGGTCAACTTCCAGGCCCAGTAGGAAGAAAATCCATTGGAAGCAAATGGCTATTTAAAAATAAGTTGAATGAAAAAGGTAAAGTGGATAAGTACAAATCCCGCTTGGTAGAAAAGGGATATTCTCAGGTAGAGGGAATTGATTTTGGTGGAATGTTTTCTGCAATTGCAAAATTAAATTCTATTAGATTCCTTCTTTCTATTCCTGTTGCTTTTGATCTTGAAGTAGAGTAGATGGATGTGAAGAGAACATCCCTACATGGGGACTTGGAAGAAGAAATATACATGAAGAAATCTGAAGTATTTATAGTAAACGGTAAGAAGGAGGTGGTTTGCAAGCTGAAGAAGTCCCTTTATGGTCTAAAATAGTCTCCAAGGATGTGGTACCAGATGTTTGATGCATTGTAATGTCCCCATTTAGACCCTTGTAATATTTTGGGCTATAATGCAAATATTGTATGCATATTATGTATGATTCCTAGTGTGGAGCTCAAGGCCAAAGCCCCGCTAGTGAACGTTCGATCTTGAAGAGGCAAGTACTTTATATTATGCTACCCATGTGCTAGTGAACCATGGGAATTCCCACAAGTATCTTGTAAATATGCGTTTTAATATAAATTCCCACAACTAGCTATGCAATGCAATAAGAGATGGGGGCATGATGTTACAAGGAATTGGGAGGGAGATATTCAAACCCTTGAGCCAATCAAGTCAAGTCAAGTGTTAATGAGAGAACCATCAACCCTCAACTACCCATGTTGACTTTGTAACAATAATTCATTTCTCCCAAGAGTTGGTTGAAGTAGTTAATGCCTTGGGGAATGAAGAGGTATGGCTGTCCAAATTTGAGTATGGGCAAGCCACCCTTCCTAGAAATCTGTGTTTGGATTCTTGGGCAAGAAAAGAGCCATTAATTGCTCCCCAATCCATTATTCATCCAGGAGTTTTTCCCTCTCACGAGTTGGGAGCTACCTGGGCGTTTTCCTCCCTGGTTTTGCTGTGTTTCCTCCACTTTCCTAGTTGGGAAGGGCGTTTTTTTTGTGGCTAACAGTGGGGAAGAAGGGGCAACGATTTGGGGTTTTATCGAGGCCGTTTTGTCACACTGAATGCTCATACATCTGTGGGAGAAATCGGTTTTCTTCCCTAGGGTTGATTCCCTCTTCCCACAGTCTGTTTTTAGTGTGCCTACATTTTGGGAAAAAACCCATAGACCCTATCCTGTGAAACCCATTGTTGAAATGTGTATCCATGCCCTGTTTTGAGTTGTTGTGTGTAAAAAGAATGTTGGGGCTGAGATGGGTATCCATTGCTTTGGGCTATGCTGAGCTTGAGAGTCCCCTTTTCCTTGTAGATACCATGCCCAGCTCGGGGGTGGTCTCTGAGTGCTAAAAGAATACAGGCTGGGCAGAGACCTATGGTTGGGTGGAACATTGCAGCGACATAGCTAGTTGTTTGGGGACAACATTACTGTGAGATAAGTATATTTTCTTATGTGTAATTACTTCTGCAATTGTATTAGCTTGATGAGTGTGTTAAATTGAATGGCATCATATAATGTGTGTGGATGATGTTTATTCCGTTGTGCATTTTTAATTGAATTGCATCTGCACACCTATGCATTTTACTGAAATGCCATATATTTAATTCATGATGAATTTGGCTAAGTTGTTCTAAAAGCCCAGATTTTAGTGCCATGTTCCCTTCCTTGCATTGGATAGATGGGTGTGGATGTTACACCTATACATATTGGGACTGGTATTTGTGAGAAGTAAAGTTGATTACTGTGTCTATTGCAAGTAGGTTGGAAAATATTTTGTTAATGTTATGTTGTATGTCGATGACATGTTGTTGGTTGGAAACAACATGGAGGTTATCGAGGAGGTGAAAATGAAGCTATCCTCCAAGTTAGACATGAAGGGCATCAATGCTGCTAATTTCATCTTGGGGATGGATATCAAGAGAAACCATGCAAAAAGGAAACTTTGGTTGAACCAGAGAAAATATATTGAAACAATACTGCAAAGGTTTAATATGCAAGAATGTAAACCAGTAAAAGTTCATATTCCTATAGGTGTAAGATTATCTACAGAACAATGTCCCGAGACTAAAGAAGAAAAAGAAGACATGTCCCATGTTCCTTATGCTAGTGTAGTTTGAAGTTTGATGTATTCCATGGTATGGACTAGACCAGACATTGCCCATGTAGTGGGAGTTTTGAGAAGGTATATGTCAAAAATGAGAAAGGAGAGATGGACATCTATGAAGAGGGTGTTCAGGTATTTACATGGAACTATAGATAGTGCAATCTATTATCAAGAAAGAACTAGACAAAACAGAGTGTTTAATGTACATGGATTTGTTGATGATGACTGGGTAGGAGATATGGATCATAGAAGATCTACAAGTGGGTATGTATTTAACCTATTTGGAGGTGCTATCAGTTGGATGAGTAACAGATAGGCTGTAGTGGCACTATCAAATATACAATCTAAATACATGGAAGCCACTCATGCAAGTGAAGAGGTTGTATGGTTGCAGAGATTGTGTTCGGATGTTGGGTTTGAACAAAAATATGTAAGGTTATATTATGACAGTCAGAGTGCAATATTCCTGGCAAAGAACCCTACTTATCACTCAAGAACGAAGCATATTGATGTGCAATATCACTTTGTAAGAGACATGGTTGAAAGCAAGAAGGTGTCACTAGAGAAAGTTGACACTTTGAAGAATGTTGTAGATTCATTGATAAATGTGTGAGCACTGAGAAGTTCACTAGGTGTAGAGAATCTCAGGGCATTGATGCCCTGAGATTGTGACCATATGAATACATGACTTATTGCATGCAAAGAAAACAACAAGTGGGAGGATGTTGGGTATGTGTTATATTCTTTACATGTGTGTGGGGGGTGGGGTAAACCTAACGATCCCCACCATCTAGTGCTCTATCGTATGAATTGGGTGATACACATGGCAATAGATTAAGAGGGGTTATAAGGGGGCATTCTAATACCCTCCCCTTTCCGCAATCCGAGTTTGAAACTTTTTGGGCCATTTTCAACATATTTTTGGTTTTTTCTAAAAATATGTAATTTAATCTCGGTTAATGGATTTCTAATATGGGTTAATAGATTAGGGTTTAGGATGATTTGGAATACCTATATTTGTATTGTGTGTGGTTAATAATCATAATGAGAAAATAAGAGGTGTGACTCTAAGTTTTGTTGATTTTCTCTATTAAGGTTTTCCAGGGTAAATATTATGTGTGAATGTTGTGGTGTAATCTCTATTTTTCTTAAAATAATCTGTATGTTTTTCTTCTCTACACATGTTTAAAACTTACAGCTCACTTAGCCCATTAAACCTGTGCCTTAGTTACTAGACACGAGATCATGCATAACTCTATAAGGATTTACCTGTGATTATCATGTTATTAATTGATCACCAATGTAAATAAGTTGATATATTTACCACATGAATGCTATTTAAAATTTCATTTCCAAACATATTATAAATTGGCATCCATATACTGGTTGAATTGGAATGGAAGAGTAACTCCCAAGGAAGAAGAAGAGGCATTGTGACACTTGTAGCTAGATTCCATGGCATCTATGACAACAATGATGAAGGAATCTATGACAAATATGACAAATTCAGACCAGATTGCAGGCCTATGACACATATGACATATCAAGGCTAAAAATATCCACCAAGAGGGCGCATAGAGGGAGTTATAGTCAGCTAATATTCCCAATTCGAATTGGGGAAAAGAGGAATGCAAGGAAAAAGTGGACAAGTGTCTCATGAGAGAATCTACCACTAATTCGAGTTGAGTGAAGTCTCTTGGAGGGAATTCGACCTCATGAGTCCACATGAGGTTAATAAAAGAGGAGGATGACAAAGGAGAGCATATTTTGTATTATTTTTGTTTTTCACTCTTGGAGAGCTTAGCTCGTCCATTGCATGGTGGGTGTTTACCTTCCCTGTTATTGAACCAATTTCGAAGGTGAAAGATCCTTGTCCAATTTGGTTGGAGGAGAGGCCATTCATACCTCCTATCATATCTTAATGAAAGTATTTTGTTGCAGGTTCAAGTCCCACTACAGTTTGAGTTCATATCTTATGTCTTTCTCCACTATCTCTTCTCACATTCTCTTCTCAATGTCCATGTTCTAGTGTTGATGGCACACTCATAGTTATATGAAACTTGTGGAGAATGATTTTGTGACTCCATCGTAATGAGATATGATGTATATAACTGTATTGATATGCAAATTTGATCCATAGCTGTAAATCCTATGTATTTCATGTAAACATTCCAAACAAACCACTAATTCGAGCTAGTTTCCCCTCTACTTTCATATGGACGTTTTGGAGTAGTTTTATATCTATTTTGTATCAGACTTCCACTAAGTTTTTGCAGTTGTTAGAGAAGCCTATTATGTACTATTAATGATTAAATTACTTAATTCATGCCCATTGTTCATTATATTAAATCTTATGCAATAATTTTCATGTCCCATGTTTCCATCTTCCAAACAATGTATATGTGTTACATATTTCTGATTGAGGGGTGCAATAATCAGTGGTAGACCTTGAATAATGCTGCATTTTGGTTGGAAATGAATTCCTTTACCTATTCCAAGCCTCTTTTCAAAAATTAGGGAGGTTTGTACAGTGTTTGGGAAGCCAAAGAGTCAGTCACTAGTGGTGGGATTACACATTGAAAATTGATAGTATTTTTCCCTTTCATTCCTCCTTTATTAATGCAAGTCCTAAAGGAGTTTAGTAAGTGTATGAGTGTCAATTAGATGTATTAGGATATCCTAAGACTCATCAATCCATTCCAGATAGAATTTGAAATCATTTGGGATCAATTGGGATAGTTTGTGGTTTCACTAGTCCAAGGTTCGAAATTGGCCAAAATTGAACAAATTTTCATAGTAGGGATATTATAGTGGTATCGTAGCATGGTCCTTGCACCTGTGCATTGAGTCATCCATTGAATAAGAAAATTGCAGCCATTTCTTATTCAGATTCAGAGTATGAGTTGTATGAGGATGATGAGCAGTATGATGATGACTATGATGAGTAGTATGAAGAGTACTGCAGACAGTATGATGAACCCTCTTGTAGTACCTCTATCCAGTTCACATTCAAAGATGATGATGGTTACTATTGTGATCAATTGTACATTGAATATGAAGAGTGGGATACCACACCACCTGGCAAGGGAAGATCCTTTGAAGGAAATAGCATGGTGGAGGGAACTTGCAAAACCCTGCCCCAACAATATCAAGCCTATAATTTTATTATGAAGTCATCCTCAAATGTTTCCTTTGAAATTTTTGTGGATGCTTTGTTTGGATATAGGCCCAAGAATTAAGATGTTGGTTTAGTGAAGAAAGGTGTATGCCCTTCTTGCAAAAAACCTTGGAGAGCAAATCATATATGTTTGAGTGAAAAGGAGGAGCGAGATGATGATACCACCACCAGTGTTGGGAAAGATAAGACCACAATCCTTATTGCTTAGGGTTTTCAGCATAATGAAGCAATCACCTATTTTATTGAGGATCATTTAGAGGTGTATCTCACAGAGAACATGGATCAGAGAGTAACTATTGATGGTTTCTCAAGTTCCGTAGAAGCAGATATTGATGGATGCTTGAACTGTGAAGGAGTACCTACTGATGGGTTCTCACACCTTTATGTTGGTGACATAGAGAAAAATTTTGAAGGTGTTCCTACAAGCCAAAGTTCCATTGACCATGGATATAAATACCTTGTATCAGTTGAAGAAGAACCAAGATCAACTTCCCATCACCACTTAAGCTTCATGAAGTTGGTCCAAGTAAGAAGGAAGAAGAAGAGGAGGTTCATTTGCAAGAACCTCATTTTCTTGCAAGGTCCTTGAGTATGGATGAAAATATTATCTGTGTAAGTGGTCTCATAATCCATGTTCCTCTTGGATTATGACATGGGACGTGATCCAAAATCACCTCCTGAAATGTTAGTTTATAAAGGGAATTTTTCTTTGCTTCAAATGTTCAACAACTGAACACATTAGTTCCATGGCATTACACGTGTGCTCGTTTGATTAACTTGTGCGTTATCTTCACTTCTTCCCCATGTAAACTCTTCAATATCCTTGATGTGAGTCCGAGGTCAAATCTGTTGAAAACATGTTAGTATCATAGTTCAAACATTTAGTTTCATATGGATTCATTTCGAATTGAGACTTATCATCTAATGATTCTTTTAAAATATCCCATGCTCCATCAATCCCAACAAGATTAGAATTCTTTTTTCAAACTATAAACAAGATCTTGATACTCATTAATATTTGTTATAAACTAAAACTTACTCCACCGGGATCTATCATAATGTATTTCTAAAATAAGGCAAGTTTAACCCCTAGGAACATTGCTTGCAAACTCATTCAATCACCATAAGAAGTTCTGAAATAAAATACAATTAATATTAAGTAATGAAAATCTTTAATCATTTAACAAAATCTTCTTGATACATATCAACCTTTATTTAGAATTTTCAACAACCCTACCAAGGTCTATCTAAGAAAATAATGCATCCGGAAATGAGATTATTTTAAACTCCTAGGAAATTTATACTTGCAATTCGTTACAACCATGCACTTTTATACCTCTATAATGAGATAACATAACACAAACTTTAATTTTTAACAAAACAATATTTCAATGCATAAGTCACCTTATCAATTGAATTTTGTTCATATCTTTCAACCTAACTTGTGCCCGAGTATGTCAATTTTATCTGGTCTATCAATTACTTACGAGAGTAATAATTTCTTAGGCAACTCCATACTTATTGGAATCCAAGGCAGAAATTTTGAAAGAACATTAACAATGTCTTGTAATATAAATGATACCGAAACCTAAGTAAAACAATGTCACTCTATCGTTTGATAATTTTGAGAACCAACTTTCTTTTCAAGTAAAGAACCAATTAATACTTAACTATAACCATAGCTTCTTTAAACAAATGTTTTTTCCCAATTCTATAATTTCTACGAAGGCAATATTCCATGAAAAACTGTCAAAAGAATGTACAACAACTCATTCAATCCAAAATAAAACATAGTTATGATAGGGGTTTTGTATAATCTAACAAGTTTACTTCTTTGGGGTGAACTAATCTAATAAAACTAGTAAGTAGTGCACCTAGTAACTTTTATAACAACAACTCTTCTTGATATTACTATGAATTTTGAAATTTCTTAAGCTTTAAGTCAAGAACACCACTTAAATTAAGGTATTAATATTTTTTGCCAAAGGTTTTACATACCTTTATGTACTTCTTTAAACTTAGGACTTTACATCATGTTAGAAATCAACAATCGACAAAAAGATTCATGATGCTTCTATTTTCTTTTAAAAAGTCTTTTAATCACAATACAAAATCACATATTTCACATATACTGAAGTTATCGACAAAATTTCACATTCCATGGAAATATTACTCATCCATGTAATTATCTATACATTTTACCTAGCAAGGGAACTCACGACAAGGAGAACTTACCTTACTCAAATTTTACGAGAAAAATACTTATCGTTATTCCATTTGAAAGACTTGGAGTTGAACTCGGATAACATTATCCTCCTTGTTCAGTCCAGTCCATGCATCAAAACAAAAAGGCAAAAAACAACTTTATTAGTTAGTTTATCAATCTTCATCCTATGTTGAGCCCAATAGGCCCGAGTGTTGTAACCTACAGCTCTGATACCAATTGTCACATACCCAAATTTTCAAAACAAAAAAAAAAAACTTCTTAAGCGACTAAACGTCAATAAAAGCTATGCGGAATGTAAAATGTATTTACAACATCTAATTTATTGTTTTAATATAAGCATCATACTAATAATCTCATAACTTTTTAATAATGTACTTATTAAATAAGCTTTACTTACCGACACAAAGGTTCTCTATTTTATCGCAAACCACCTTAACTATCAATATATAACCTTTTAACCAAAAATATTTTTATTAGCACAAAGGTTTATAAGTAAACATGAACAATACACTGAAATACACCAATTCATATTGTCAACCCACTACTCTTTAGAAAACATTGAGTACACCTAAACATTTCTTCTATCTCTTAAAAATATAAGAAGAGGATTTATTATCTAAGGAAAACCATTACCATTTTATGCTATGTTTAATAATTGTGTCTACAAAACCCTTAAGTACACCTATACAACATCATAAGAGCAACATAGTTATCCATGAAGGATTTAGTTAACCTTAACTAGATAATTATTTCAATCAGGTGAGATGAAATGACTTATACAATGCATCTAGTTTGAAGCCAACATCTTAACCAAGATCATGCATGTGAAGGAGACCAAGTATAGACTATCATTCTTACGACTTTGTACAAATTGCACAATGATATATAGCCTACAAAACCATTATGGCTAATTTAGCCAATGCCTTTAGATATGCATAAGGAACAATGCATTAACATATACATAAAGAATAATGTATTTAATATATGTAAGGAACGAATCAACTAAATGCATCATAGTGATCAATAATTGAAACATAAGGTACACCTAAGTGAAATATAACATTAAGACACATAAAAACCGACACATCAGAGGGAGACCAATTTGACGTGGTTCACCCGAACTTGGGCTACGTCCACAAAGGCAGGGAGAATCATATCTTTATTAATCAAAATAAAAAGAGTTATACAACTAGCAACTCCATTGTTTCCAATATTCTTTCCTCATTTTCAATGTTCCTCTTCATACTAAAGGCTATACTCCTCTTCATCATTCATATACGTAAAGGGTATAAATCCACAATGGTATTAACCCCAAAAGACATCTCATATTTCCTTAAGATGTATTTTATTCAATAGTTTTAACTAGGGAAAAACATCCCAACCACATGATTTGTCTAAAAAGCCTTTTGAAACTTGCTTACGTGGAGTAATTATCTATCTACATATACTTAAGGAAATATATAAATATAAGATAAAATCATATTTAATATACTTTTACCACTATGGTAGAGAGCTATGTTTCTTCTCCACCTAGCTTGCACTTTAAGTGCATTTCTTTAAACTAGATGTTATACTTTATACTTATATGTATTTATATGGAAAGGGGAATTCGCATATGTAATTAATATGAAAAGGGGAATTTGCAAATAAAGATCACATTCTTCCCACTAACATCTTTGTATTGAGATTTCATTTCACGAGCAAGGCTATTATTTTATACTCACTCTAATGTTATTTCCTCTTTTCATAAATTTATTATATGTTTATTTAAAAGAGACAAAGGTGGAACACCCTTATCACTAAATCCACTCAACTTAGGTTTACACATAACGGAATATTAAGGATATTAAACCTATGTTGTTTCCTACATCTTACATTCCATATAATGTATTCAATGATCGAATCTAAGGAATAATAAAACAAAAAGTGAGTATTATAACTCTATTTCTAAAGAAAATCAACGCTAAGGCTCAAAGCATAACATCCAAGCTTCCTGAAATGGCTCATGTAAGAAAACGCTCAAACAAAAAAAATAATAAATTGAAAGAGATCTACTATCTCGACACAGGTTTATACTCTGTATCCTGTAAAAAAAAAATGTCATAACTCAGACAAACGCAGAGATAAAGACCCTTTTTACGTTAACTCTGTTCTTACAGAGATTGAATCTAACGCAATTGAAAACTGAAGTAAAACTTTTACTTACAGCTAGGACTCAACTTAAAAATAACTCCTATCGAGTGTTCTACTTCGCTCGTCTTTCTTACATACATGTAGCATATCTATAAATGACTATGTGTTCATATTAGTTATATGTACTTATTTTCAGAATTTCTTTATCTTTCATCTATCTATATATATACATGTCTATATAATATAGATAATTAGAAATAAATGCATGTCTTTATTAATAGAATAATCACATATATCTTCTCACGATCCCTTCATCCTTCATATATATATATAAATATCTATTTAATTATAAGCCCTATTTTCATAATGTAAAACGTATCCTCACTTGTAGGAATATTACATACGGTTAATAACTTTTAAAATAGGAAACTATTATCCCTCTAACATCCTTCTATGGATGGTTTAAGTAAGTATTTGGGTAAATCTTATAAAATACTTGTGAATACTAGACCCCATAAATGTGTAGCATTTCTTTAGAATTTCCATGTCTTCATGGTGTTGAAAGTATCTTTATAAAATATCTTCTTTCCACCTTGATCTCAAGGTTATATATATATATATATATAATTAATCTTAGTTTCATAACCCTTAGGGTTAATAAGGATACTTTCTTTGACACTCTCGTCAGAGTTCCTAGTATCTAGCGATAACACTTAACCAATATGTTAAGCTCTTTTAGGAGCTCTTTCTAACATTCTCTCATAGAGTATGATTTATATAGTCCATAAGGACAATAATTGACCTTTTTGATACTTAAAAGATAATAGGAAATAGAATAGTAGTTATGTAACTAAATAACTACTATCGTTGATCATTTACTTAGGACGGTAGTATCTAGATAACTTTAGGGTTATCATGTAAATGCTTGAGATACTAAGATGACACCTGTCATCTACTCATGCTCTAGTTACCACACCTTCTTCCTTAGTGGCTTCACTTTCCTGTCTCTAAGCTACATCCGTCCACTATAAGAGTAATTCAAAACAATACTTTTCAAGGTCCACTGGTGGGGCCTTGGCCTTGAGCTCCTCACCAGGGCCGCTTACACAATTTATAATTACATTTACAATAATAATAATAAAAATAGGGGTCAAATTGGAGGGATGTTACACAATAGGTCATTATTTCGCACATCATCAAGCTCATGGGAAGTAGAGATTTCAAAGATCTCTTCAACTTCTAGAGTAGTAACTAACATCTTTTGCTCAGAAATCAGATAGGAAGATGGAACAACTAAAACCATGTGTTGTACTTCATCTTCTTTCACTATCTCATATCTTTTCAACATTGATATCAAGCTTTGGAACTTAGGGTTGATTGTCTCAAAGCTATCTGAACTCACTATCTCCAATTTGTGACCTTTCATATCATCTTTCGGTCCAAAAAGAGATTCGAGCTTGTCCCAAACCTATTTAGGAGATGTAAGCTCGATGAAATGGAAGTGTAGATCTTCAGAAATTGAGAGAAGGAGGAGGTCAACTGCTTTATCAAGGCTATCCAATTACTTGGAATTTTCAACTGCACTAAGAGGTTCTACCATCGTTTAGTTGAGTATTTGGGTGAAGCTCTTGGATCTCATAAAGAGAGCCATATGGGATTTCCACTCAACATAGTTGGAAGATGTAAGCTTTAGATCCATCTGAATAGAGAAAGTCAAATAGTTGAAGAAGATTCCAAACGGGTGAATAAACCTGCAAAACACGAAGAGTTGTGCTGATGGAGAATGCTACACTTCGATTGAACACTACCTTAAGAACACTTGGCACATAGACTAGTCCTTCACACCTGGATAGACCTCACTGGATTTCTCCAATGAATTCAAGTAATAGTACCATGATTTTCTATGGAAACTCAGAGGCTTCTGGTGCACAAGTGAAAGATAGTTGCTCAAAGAAATGTTGCAACCGTTGCTACTGCAATGGCTGCAATTCGCATATCTGCTTCCTGCTCTGATAGCATGTGATAATCTGCAAGAGATCTAGAAGCTGTAGCATCTCACAATCAAACTCTCAAGTATGTTGCAAAGAAGAAGAGAAGGAGACACTCAATGATGACTCAAGAAGGGCGCATTAGGTAGGTAGGATGCCAAATGGGGGCTAAAGGAAGGCTCTGGAGAGCTAGAAGCAAGCTCTAGGTGCTGGGGAGACAACCATGATGATGATTGGATGCATGTAGTGGCATGCAAATGCATGCAGCATGCATATTTGCATGCATGCATGCAAAATACAAAAATGATGGTGTGAATATTCCAACACATTCCTCCTTGATTAATGCAAGTCCTAAAGGCCTTTAGAAAGTGTATGAGTGTCCATTAGATTTATTAATATGTCCCAAGACCCGTCATGCCATTCCATATAGAATTTGAAATCATTTGGGAGAAATTGGGACAGTTTGGGGTTTCACTAGTCCAAGGTTCGAAATTGGCCAAAATTGAACAAATTTTCATATTAGGGATATTACACTATCCCCCCTTAATGAAAAATTCCTAAAATCCTAACAAAGATCAAAGTTTAAAAAAAAATTCTTATGAAAGAGACTTTGTGAAGATGTCTACAACTCGATCATCTATAGGAAAAAATAGCACTTTGAGAATGCAATCATAAATAAGCTTTCTAATGAAGTGTATGTGTAGCTCAATCATTTTTCTACACTGATGTTGAACTAGATCTTTGGTGAGCTTGATGGCACTCTAATTGTCACGCCAAGGGATATTTGGTTGTTCTTGCTAGAATCCAAACTATGAAAGGATATATCAAAGCCACAAGGATTCTTGAGTTTCATTAATGGTGGCTCAATACTCTACGTATACTGAAGAAAGAACAATAGCTTGTTGTTTCTTACAAGCCCAAGTGATAGGTCCATAACCAATACTAAAAAATATAACATTCAGTAGACTTCTGATCATTAGGGATACTAGCCCAATCTGAATCAGTGAAACCAACCAACAAAGGAGTCCCCCCTTAACTATAATGCAAACCAAATTGAACTATACCATGGATATAACGATGTATAATTTTTGTTTATTTCTGATCATTTTTATGGGGTGATTGCATATATCGGGAAACAAGACCAACAACAAAGGAAATACCAGGACAGGTATGAGTCAACTACAAAATTCTATCAACTAATTGGTTATACAAGGTGGAAACTACTTTAGGAGAAGTATAGGTGGTAGTAAGTTTGAATCCAAATTGGAAGGGATATGGGGTTGTATTACAATCATGCTAGCAATGAATAAGGTGACAAGCATACTTAGACTAGGAAATAAAAAATCCTTCTTTGGTTTGCAAGACTTGGAGACTAAGAAAATAATGCAAATTTCCTAAGTTGTTCATTTCGAATTTATTATTAAGGATGGACTTCACATGGGTTAAAAGTTTAGGATCATTACTAGTAAGGATAAGGTCATCTACATAAAGAACAAGGATTATTAGATGGTTTCCTACTTTCTTGGTATTGACATTGGGGTTAGAATGTTATCTAGAGAAACCATTTTCAAGGAGAGATATATCAATTTTGACATACCAAGCTCGAGGAGCTTTCTTAAGGCTATGGAGAGATTTCTTAAGGTGACAAACAAGGATGGTGCCATTTTGAACATAGCCAAAAGGTTATTCCCATTAAATTTTTTCTTGCAAATCACTATGCAAGAAGGAATATTTAACATATATTTAATGGACTTCCCATTTATTTGATGCAGAAAGGGACAAAACAATGCAGATGGAATTCATTTTGGCGATAGGGGAAAAGGTTTCATTGTATCCAATTCATTTAAGTTGGGAAAATCCTTTGGCAACTAACCTTTCCCTAAGTCTTTCAATACTTCCATTAGATGCATACTTAGATCAATATACCCATTTACATATTACAAAATTTATTTCTTTCAAAAGAGCTACAAGATCCCAATGATCATTCGCCATTAAGGAATGGCATTATTCATTCCTTGTTGCTTCCCAATTTGGATGGCCATAGGATTTTACAAATGGTTTTGGATCACAGGTATCTGAAAATTGAGCCAAAAGAGAAGATGCTTGATATAACTGTGAATGATTTCGACGTTGATATTGTGAATGAGGTCACCAACTACCTCACATGTTGTATGAACCCATCCAGGAAGTCGTTGTGTTGGTGTATGTGTTGGAGGATTGTGAGAAGGAGGAGGTGGATTTTTATCCTCACTAGCATCATATTAAGAAGAATTCAGAGTATGGATATAGAATTGGGAAGAGAAGGTGGCACAAGTGTCGAAGATGGATTGTGGTCCAAATATGGCACAAATGACAAACTAGGCTCGCAAGCCGAAGATAGCCCAAATTTCATAATAGGCTTGCATGTCGATACATTTTCATCAATTTTAACATTTCTCCTAATAATAATTATATTGGACTTAGGTTGAAGAAGTCTATAACCTTCAACATCTTCAAAATATCCCAAAAATGCACTTCTCACTTTTAAGCTGCAATGCTTTTCGTTTTTCATCAAGAACATGAGCCCATGTTTTGCTACCAAACACATGAAAGTGACTTACATCTGGTTTAATTTTAGTCCATACTTATTTCAATGTTATATCTTTTAAATCCTTTGTGGGAATGTGTTTTACTATGGACTTAGCCCCTTAGCTTGGACCTTACAATTAGCCATTTCTTTTAATGTGTGATTCTTTCTCTCATTAACACCATTCTGTTGTGGTGTATATGGAACAATATGTTGTAGTTGAATTCCTTGCGTAGTGCAAAAGTTGTAAATTGATTATTTACATATTGACCTCCATTATTTTTTATTAGCTTTTCTATTTGATGTCCAGATTGTTTTTCTATAAGGGCCTTATAGGCTAAGAACATGTTAGAAACTTCGCTCTTAAGTTTTAAGAAGTAAACCCAAGTGCACATAGAGAATTCATCAATGAAAGTTAAGAAGTACTTGAAACTAGAGAAAGAAGCAAAAGGAAGCAGACCACACAAATCACTATGAACAAGCTACAAGGGGGTTGAGGAGTTCCAAGAGGCACTTTTTTCAAAACTATCCCAATGACGTTTTCTAAGAACACACATAGGAAAAACACCATCGTTGCAAGAGATGAGAGTAATACCAGTCACCATTATGATTAATGACATAGTTGTTGCAATGAACAATTTTTTAAAAGACAAAATCGCTCAAGCCAAAGTTTGTTCAAGTCACTGATGTGAGAAACAAACACTAATTGGAAAGGTTTTGAACCAAAGTTGTTAAATATATATAACTTGGTAATATCATCAAAATTCCAGCTACTAGGACATGCTTCAGATCTTTGAAATCCTTGATTACAACTTGGTAAGGGGAAAACCCTACAGTCTTCCTTCACCGAAATGAGTGATTTGATAGGATGATGACAAATTGTAGGAAAAAATTGGAACACGTAATACATCTTTCAAATTCCCATAAACTAACTGAACAGTTCTAGATCCTACAACACTAAGACATCTCTCATCACCAACAGATATTTGTTTGGTGTTACATTCATTTAGAGAAGAAAAAATGGCTACATAATCAATGAACCACTCATTAGAATAATGCAAAGGAGAAGAATATGAATTAAGTGAAAAACCAAAAGCAGATAGTACATGCACATGAGAAGAATAAAAATAATTAAGGTTGATATTGTGCTTCTTCATTGTTTGTTCCAAAGCTTCAATATTCTTGAAACACTTAGATTCCAAGTGACCATCTTTCCTGCAAAACTTGCAATGGTGTTAAGTATTCTTACCTTTTGATTTGGTTCCCTTTTCACCATTGGAAGGACGAGTTAATTGAGAGGGCTTGGGAACCTTGTTTTCCTTATTGTTGAAATAATTTTTCTCCTTGGGATGCTTGGGCTTGTCCTTCTCTTGTGCCACTAAGGATTCACTAGATGTATTGAGAGTGTTAATTAATCCAATATGTAAGAGCATATATTTATTTCTAATAAAAGAATGACAAAAAAATTCAAGACTAGATTCTTGATAATTACACCCTAGAGCTTCTTTGGTGGAGTAAAAGGTAGATACAAAAATAGAATAAGAAAAACCAAGCTTAGAAACAATATGATAAATACATGTCATTTCTAGATTAGTTATCTTGAATTCTTCAACTAAGAACCTAAGTGTTTTAAACTAATATAGATAGTCTTCAATGCAAGAGAAATCACTTGGATTTAAAGAAATCAACTGAGATTCAACTAGTGACCTCGAATCTCATTATGTTTACCAAATACGACTTCCAATTTTTCCTAAGCTGCATTTGGTGCATCAATCCCTTGAAGGTGGAATCTTAACTCATTAGAGATGGAAATCCCAATTAATCTGCATGCTTCGTCATTTTTATTATCTCATTTTGCTCTCTTATTGGAATCGGTGGGGGTAGTATATTTGGCCAAGGTAATATGGTAAAGTCCCTTACTTCGTAGGACATCTTCCATGCAAACTCTCTATTAGAATTAGTTGGTACTAGTAAGAAGGATATCACATGGATTGGCCATATTATAATGTGCATGTAATATGGATTCAAAAGTATAAATTCATGGTTTAGATGTAGATATCTCAAAAAAATAGGTAGTTTAAAAAAGCAGACATTGAAAAAAGATTTTGAATCTCAAAGTTATGCCATTTTGAAGAAAGGCATAAAAAAGGAACCAAGAAGCCACATGTAAAATAGAGGTTGAACCACATGGTAATGGATGCGAAAGGAAGTAAGGAATTCCCCCCACTACTGACTTTGTCTATTATCCCACGTTTACAAATAAGTTACTTTAAAATAAGTGACCAACTTTTAAATTGGTGTCTAGCTATGCCGTTGTCTTAAAAATAGATTAAATTATTATTATTATAAAACAAGTGGGAAGCAATTTCACAATGTAGTTACTTTATAAATTAAAGTTACATGAACTTTTGTAAAAAATAACAAAAAGAAGGACTTGAACCCAAGACCTCTTACTTAATAAAGTAATTTTCTACCAAGTGGGTTAAACAAAAGGTTTAGTGATATTATGGACGAGAATGGAGGTTTTGTTGCTGTTGTTTTTGGAGAGCATGCCTACCCAAAAATAGTACTTTTTGTCCCACAAGACACTTTACACAACCACACAAAAACTAAAAAGCAAAATTATGAAACTGAAATTTCTCAAAAAATGGGATTAGTCCTTAGTTAGCTTACATAGAAAATGTAATTTACATAATCGTTATTTTACATAAGTACAAATGCATACTAATTCATACTAAAGAAACACACTTTACCTAAAGACACTTTAGACCAAGTTGATCTGAACTAAATCCTAAGTTTCTAAATATCCTAACATATACCACATTTATCTATCTAACTTAGCATGCTACATGGACATCATATTCATTTTTCCCTTCACAACATAACCACTAAACATTATACATAAATTCTATATATATCTAGGTATATAATCCACACACATATAGTTTTCTTAGTCTAGCTCAGGTTAATACATAATAAGCAAAGAGATAAAACATATGTCAAAATGTAGTTTAGTTTCCTAAGTCAAAATATAGCGTTACATCTATCTAGTGTTAACTAAGAAAATTTAGAGGAACTTATTTTTCTTTGAGATGAGCTAGCAACCAACTCCACCCATAGATGCAATTATACAAGAACAACTTGAAGAGGATGTACAAGGACATTTTAAGTCCCTTAACTTAATTTTTGAAGGTGTGAAGAAACAATATAACCCCTTTGATTCTATGAAGGGATTGAAGGGTTTTTTTCATAGTATATTGAAATAGAATGAAATCCTTCCAAAGAAGGCATGGTTCACCAATGATTAATCCCTCATTATTAGGTTCCATAACCTCTAGGACATGATCTGGACACTATGATGTAAAAAAATTCTTCTTGTGCTAACTACAAATATTTACATGTATGAAGATGTTACTAGAATTGAATAGGAGGAATTGAAGTATAACATGGCTAAAATGGTTGAGGAAAGGAAGCAAGGGAAACATGATTTCATTTAATGTGGGAGAGTTTGGATTTGTGATGCATCCCTCCCTTCCCATTCCAATATGGTACAAACCAAGTCCACCCATCTTATAACACATGACAATAGACTTCAAGTTCCAAGCCTTATCTTTTAGTTGTATTTTGGAATTGTCGCAAATCGTTCTTTTTCTTACTAAGCTCTTCAAGGGAATTAATTCACAACTTAAAATTGATCTTGTTCACATAAACACATGGCACTAAAAGGAAAACACTCACTACCTTTCCAAGCTATTCTTGGTTATTAGTAGATAGGCTAAAACTGCATATTAGCTTCAAATGTTAAACACATGGCACTAAAAGGAAAACACTCACTACCTTTCCAAGCTATTCTTGGTTATTAGTAGATAGTTTAAAACTGCATATTAGCTTCAAATGTTTTTTTTTTTAATTTCCGGGGGTTGTGGGGTTGTGGTTGAATGCCTGTACAAATATTATTTGGTCTCACTTATCCACTTTAAGAGTTTGGATGTATCGACTAGGTTCTTTTGCTTATTGTTGCAGACAAAGTATTTTTCCAACATACTTTTTCTTTGTTGTCACTATGGTATCATCACATAATGCCATTTTTTGATGTAGGTATTTCACCCTTTGTTGATTTCCCACCCGATATAAACAATTTCTTTGCACTTGATGGAATTATGATAATTGGAGAAATTTATGTATGCCTGGTTGCATGCAGTGTTCTAAGCATGATCTCTATCGAATCCCTTATTGATCTAGGCAATGGACTTCTAGGGAAATGAGCAACACATAACCTCATCAGGTAAGGTATTGAATCCATATGGAAACAAATTCTAGTCAACATGGAGGATTTTCATGACTTGATCATCCTCAAAGGTACTAGTTCTTTCCCACTCTATAATGGTTATATGTGCTTTCCTTTTGGTGGTGGTTCATTTGTTGTTAACTATGTACTTATTTACATGCCCTAGTAATAGAACATACAATATTTTTGTGTATCCTCCTCACCCCCCTCTCTCACTAATGATGTTGTCTTGTCCTTTTGTATCTCACTTGATTGTGTTCCTTCCACCCATAGTATTCAAACCTTTCTAGTTTACCATTATTAATTTTTTATCATCAATTTGATGGAAAATGCTCAAACATCCTCAAAACATAATTATTGCTACCCAAGATCCAATTCACCATACCCTTCACTTCACTGAGGCCATTTGATCTTATACATGTTACATTCCTTTACCCGCTTCATTCATACCTCTCACCCTCCCAAGGTCAAGCATTGTCCCCACAAATCTTGGCATGACTCAAATGTTAAAACATTTATAAACTAATCAAATACATTACGAATCATAGAGTCTTGAAGTTAAAGAAAATATAAAGAATATAAAGAAACATTCTTGAGAAAAAAAAGAGACATTATGTCCTCAACAAGCTCAGAGCTATCATCAATCATCTTTGTTTCACTCCTAAACTCTTTTGGAAAATATTCCGCCATAAAAAGGTTCACTTTAGTTATTCTCCTTGATAAATAACACTTTGAAATTTTACCATTTTCTAAAAGCATTACTACATATTTGGGTTTTTGAAAGTTTTAATTTTTTTAAATTTTTTATATAGCCATTTTAAACTTTTGTTGGAAAAGGATGTTTAAAACATAGTAGCAAAATTTGGAAGTATTGGCACTTCCTATACGGAAATTTACTTAGAATTTGAAATTCGATAAATATTTGACATAATACAGATGCAATAAAGTTGACTAAATGCTTAAATATATTTAGAAGTTTTAAGTTTTAAATATTAAAAAAATATTACTATTAAAATTTAATTGTTAAGGTAAAAGTATGTAACTTCACCATATCAAATGTTTAAATATATTTACAAGTTTTAACTTTTAAAGATTAAAAAAATATTACTATTTAAATTTCATTATTAAGGTAAAAGTGAAAAGTTTGAAACTTCACCATCTCAAGACAATGTCCACATTTGTGAACCTTAAACCTATATGTTTTTACATACAAATAAATATAAAATCAAATCACATGGATAAAAGTGGTTTGGCACAACAAGACAAAGTAAAATATGGACACACAAAAACTCATAAACCATTTGCAACAAATTTGTGATTATTGTTCCATGTAATCTTTTAAATGAACATTGATGTAGGACCCATGTCCTAGTTTAACTAAGTTTATAAATAAATCTATTTTTCCTTTGTTTACATAGTGTTTCAAGTCTCTGTTTTGGTTTCTATCTTATGTTTAAATTTCCATTCACATGCCTATAAAATAGAACACATTTACATTTACGGGTTGCTATAAACATATTTAGTCTTTATATATTTCTAACATTTACTATTTTTGTGCAGGTGTAATAGCATAGATAATAGTGTACAAATTACGATAACTTTCAGTTTCAATAAATTGAAATAATAATTTAACAGAGTTAAAATGGTTTATATACCTGTAGGATAAGTACCTTAATAAGCTAGTTGACCCCTTGCTGCTCCTTGGCTCCTTCTTGCCTTGTTGTATGCTCTACAACCAATTGCTTTCCCAACCATGGAAACTCAACCGACCAGACAATCTGGTATGCCACCCTGCCAACTGGCAAGGTCTCACCGACCACCCAGCTCCAAAAGTTTCCCTTTGGACCCCCGAGCCCAAACCGAGTACAAGCCAACCCATTTTATTCCTTTAAAATCCTCCAACAAGAACCCCTTCTCCTCCTCTCTGTAATTTTCTATCTCTGCTAAAAAACTCCAAAACATGCCAAGGTCCCCTTCTTCCCTTTGTCTTCTCAACCTTATTCCCCCTCCTTTCTCGACTCTTCCCCCTGCCATTAAATATACCCCTATCTCCATCATAAATGTTTCCCAAATCCCAAGTCCTCCTCGATCCCTTAACATTTGACTCAAAACGTTAAATTCCATTATTCTATTGTGTAAATAAATGCCTGGGTTGGTTCACAAATGTTTCACTTATACACGTTTCAACCGTAATAAATTCTAATCAACCCTCGACATTACAATTCAAGGTTTCATAATTAACTTAATTAATTAACCATTTTTATTAATTACCTCAAAATACAATTAAAAACTTTGTTAAATAATGGCATAAGGAAACTACTACCACATTCAATAATTTGAACCTTAAATGTAACTACCCTAATTAATACTTATTTATTACTGTATCCTAATTAATTATAATTAACCTAATCTTCATTCATGGCACTATTACAACATTCAACATTACACTCTTAGTTGCATTTAACTTAATTAAAAATTATTACTAAATATAAGAATAGTCTCATTAACATTAATTAATCATTATTAACACATAATTAACATTAGTCAACATTATTAACATTAATCGACAATAATCAACATTAATCAACATTATTAACATTAATCGACATTAATCGACATTAATCAGCATTATTAACATTAATCGACATTAATCAACATTAATCAGCATTATTAACATTAA
Source organism: Larix kaempferi (assembly GCA_027924585.1). Lineage (NCBI taxonomy): Eukaryota > Viridiplantae > Streptophyta > Pinopsida > Pinales > Pinaceae > Larix > Larix kaempferi. The sequence goes on from BSBM01000727.1 coordinate 8,862,420, forward strand.
TCGACAATAATCAACATTAATCATCATTATTAACATTAATCAACGATAATCAACATTAATCAGCATTATTAACATTAATCGACAATATTCAACATTATTAACATTAATCGACAATAATCAACAATAATCAACATTATTTACATTAATCGACAATCATCAACATTAATCAGCATTATTAACATTAATCGACAATCATCAACATTAATCAGCATTATTAACATTAATCGACAATCATCAACATTAATCAGCATTATTAACATTAATCGACAATCATCAACATTAATCTGCATTATTAACATTAATCGACAATAATCAACATTAATCAGCATTATTAACATTAATTGACAATAATCAACATTATTAACAGTAATCATCATTTTTTACCACCTAAGTTAGTCATTCATCTTGTTCCATTATTTTGATCATAAATTACTAACTCGACATATTAATTTAATTTCCTGGTTAGATAAGTAGTAATAATGTAATTAATGCCTAAACATTATAGTTCAGTATTATTTCACGCAATTTATTCATATGTAAGGGAGTTATGTAAGCGTAGCTACGCCTTACATACCTCGTGTAGGTACACTAATAGTACTAAACCACACAACATTGTCAATCAATTAAGTTACAGTTTACTGACACATTCTTAACACAACTTGATTGTTGGATCATTCACTTAGTTACATAAAATTAACCGACAGACAATAATACTATTTACAAAGTTACAACACATGACTCTGCAAGGTCCTCAACATACACAGTTAGAACAAGTTTAATTCCTAACTTCAAGCTACACCTATCTACCTATATCGTCTACCTAATTCACAACTAACTTCCACCTCCTATCCTTTCCTTTGTTGGACTACCCTGAAGTGTCAAGCCATGACCGACTCCAGTTAGAACCCATAAGCGGAAGTGTTGACTACATCGACCAAGCTTCCCTAGCAGGAAACCACAAGACATCATCACACACCTTGGGGAGCACACCATAGCAAATCCCTACCATGACTCTAAGTTTCGGGGATAAACGGTGGGTAAATCCTCCACCCCCCTAATGGAACAAGGGACTATGTCTACACCGACATAATAACTGCGTTGCACTTGTACTCAGTTTGTCATCATATAACCAATTTGGACGGTTGAGTTTCATGAAACCCTACCCCACCCATACATCATGATAAACAACATAATAATCATGTGAAAATAAATAATGCATCACTTGCATATCATTTATATTTCAGAGTCCGTCTCCCCGAGGCACTCTCACCTCGTAGGATCCAGCTATCACTTAGCCATTTTAACCTGTAAGTTAGTCTCCGACATACAATCTATAATATCGTGGACAAATCCTTGACATGTACACATACATTTCATCATTAAGAACAATAATCAATTCATTTATATTCACCATGCACCCTGTATAACATCCATTCATTCAACATATAACTTTAACGGTATCCATGCACCCATCTTTTAGTAATTTGCATATATGAAACATAATTAACACATGATATATATATCTAAACATGACTACATACCGTAATACTAACATAACACACACACATATATATCTCAGCAAAATAATAGAACCATATGTCCATAGTGTCGTCAAACTGACGAAGTCTCACAATCAAGAAAATACAACATATAATAATAGTTCAGGTAGAAATTTCAAAATAGGGTGTTACATACACCCACCCTTCAAGAAACTTCGTCCCGAAGTTATGATCAAAATAGTGTGGGATAATTACGACGCATAGTCTCTGCATCCTCCCAGGTAGCAGAAACTGGGCTATACCAGTCCCACTGGACCTTAACCTGGTCCACCGAACGATGCCTGAGCTGTCTAACCCTGCGGTCCAATATACATAACAGTTTGACCCTGGTGGTCCCATCGTCTAAAACCTGCAGTTCCTTCAAATTTATTTTATGAGACTCATCAGCTACATAATGTCGTAAAACAGATACATGAAAAACATTATGAGTTTTGTGCAAATTGGGTGGCAGCACAAGACGATACGCGACAGGTCCAATCTTTTCTAAAATTTCAAAGGGTCATATAAATCGTGGGGACAACTTTGTCCCTTTCCCAAACCGAATAGTAATTTTGCTAGGCCTAATGCAGATGGACACTGCATCCCCAACCTTATAGTTTTAGTCAACCCTATGCGCATCGACATAGCGCTTCTGTCTATCCTGAGCTTCCTTTAACCGTTGTCTAATCTGAACAACTTGTTCTTCCATCTCCTAAATCAACTCAGGTCCTATAATTACTCGATCCTCTAACCTCTCCCAACTCAATGGTGTTCTGCATGGCCTTCCATATAATGCTTCATATGAGGCATCCAAATTGAGTTATGGTAACTGTTTTTGTAAGCAAAATCTACCAAAGGTAAGTGCTTTTCCCAATGAGTCTGTTGATCCATGACATGCATCCTAAGAATTTCCTTCATCACCCGATTCACTCTTTTTGTTTTCCCATCCATCTCTAGATGGTAAGCGGTGCTTAGGTTCAATTGAGCACCTAACACCGACTGCAAACTTGTCCAAAACCTAGACGTAAACCTGGAATCTTTGTCCGAGATAATCTTCTTGGGAAACCCATGGAGACGAACTACCTCATTTATGAACACACCAGTTACATCCATGACATCATAGGTCTCCTTAACTGGAATGAAGTGATAAATTTTGTTTATTTTGTCCATGATGACCATAATGGAATCATGCCTATGAGAGGTAAGAGGCAATCCCACCATGAAGTCCATGGAGATAACCTCCCATTTTGGCATAGGAATGTCATGTGGCTGCAACAGTCCTGTCGAGTGGTGATGATCAGCTTTTACTTGCTGACACTCAAGGCACCTAGTGACGAATTTGACCACATCACGCTTCATTCCTTCCCAAAAGAATAGTTGCTTCATGTTCTCATACATCTTCTTTACACCCGGGTGTGCACAATATACTTCTATGTGGGATTACTTAAGGATAGTCTCTCTAATATCCCCCTCCTTAGGAATATACATCCTCCCTTGATATCGTAACAACCCATCGGTTTCCAACTCATAGCCTTCAAACTTAGGTCCCACCAGTTTTCCATTCTAGAGTGCCGACGTGACCTTTAGGTACCAACTATCCCCGATTAGCTCTCCTAATACTCTTTCCCTCAAATCAACCTTCAAAGTTATAAGAGAGAAAAGTCTCAGTTTTCTGCTTAAGGCATCGGCTACCACATTCTCCTTCCCTTTGATGTATGAAATCCCAAATTCATACTCGCTCATGAATTCACTCTATCGCCTTTTCCTAGCATTCAGGTCTCTGTGAGTGAAGATATACCTCAATATTTGGTGATCAGACTTGAGCTCAAAGCTTCCTCCAACAAGATAATGTCTCCAAATCTTTAAAGATAACATCACCGCAACCAAATCTAGGTCATGGGTAAGGTAATTCTCTTCATGTGTTTTTAACTTTCTTGATGCATAAGCTATTACCCCACCTTCCTACATCAACACTGCACCTAAACGTTTCCTTGAGGCATCTGTTAAAACTATGAATTCCATCTCCATATCTGGAACTCGTAGAATCGATGCACTTGTCAATAGTATGTTAAGATCGGCGAATGTGACAACGCATTCATCTGTCCATTCATACCTAATGCCTTTACGTTGTAGGGTAGTTATGGGTTTTGTGATTTTTTAGAAACCCTCAACAAACCTTCTATAATACCTGGATAACCCCATGAAGCTTCTCACTTCATGCACATTTCTTGGTACGAGCCAATCCATTATGGCCTTCACCTTCTCAGGGTCAGTTGAAATTCCCTCACCGGAAATTATATTCCCTAGATAATGGATCTCCTTCTGATAGAACGAGCATTTGGACAACTTACCGTACAACTTGTGCTCTCTTAATAATGACAACACTATTCGCAAGTGTTCCTCATGCTCCCTTTCATTCTTGGAGTAGATAAGGATATCATCCAATAAGACTTACACAAACTGATCTAAGTACTTTCGAAACACATTGTTCATGAGGTTCATGAATACATCTAGGGCATTGGTTAACCCAAAGGGTACCAATACAAACTCATAGTGCCCAAACCTTGTTCGAAAAGGAGTATTAGTTATATCACCTTCCTTAATTCGTAGTTGGTGGTAACCTGGTCACAAGTCGATCTTTGAGAAGACTGTCACCCCTTTCATTTGATCAAAGAGGTCATAAATTCGAGGTATTAGGTACCTATTCTTCATTGTGGCTTTGTTAAAATATCGTTAATCGATGCAAAGATGCAAGGAACCGTCCTTCTTCTTCACAAAAATTAGTGGCGCACCCCACAGTGAAATACTTGGTCTGATGAACCCAAGGTCTAGCAGTTCCTTCAACTGCATTTGCAACTCAAAAATTTCTAGGGCCGTCATCCTGTAAGGTGTCTTTGATGTTGGCTCCGAATTGGGTTTTACTTTGATGGTAAAATCACGTTTCCTCTTAGGAGGTAAACCAGGTAATTCCTTTGGAAAGACGTCATTGAATTCGGCTAACACTGGGTACTCATCAAAGGAGGGTCCTTCTCATTTTTTACAACTTCAACAATATACGACTGACATCCCTGTCGCATACATCTCTTTACGTTCATCATGGATATGAAACGTAGGGACACCTTCCTTTTGATACCTTGGATCTCGATGGCCTATCCTTTGTCATCAAAGCAAAGAACTTTCTTCCCATAATAGTCCAAGAAAGCTCGATGTTCCTCTAGCAAGTTCATACCTATGATGAGATCATAAGTTCCGAGAGTGGTTACGTACACCTTGAATTGTGTAACACACACCTTGAGATCCACTACGCACTTGTCAACACTAGGTCCTACCACTTGCTTCACCCCTGAAGCCATTTCAACCAAGTTGAAATCGTCATGTTTGTAGGCTTCCAACCCACATTTGTCTAATGCATATGGAGAAATAAAACTATTTGTAGCACTAGGATCAAACAATATTCTAAGTTTAATATTATTGACTATACTTGATGATTCCACCATAGTGGATTGTTGCTCTTCCTGATGGTTATTCACTGTTGTCGAGATCTGATTCCTACTAACCCCACTCCCCATTGGAGCCTTTCCTTCTTGATGCACTGTATCGGATCATAATTCGGGACAGTCACACTGGTAATGTGGACCTCCATGTCCCCAACAGGAAACCTATAATGGAGTAGGCGAGATAACCTGTTCAAAACTATGAGAGGGGTTCCTCCCCTTGGGACCCCTTCCCCTGCCAACCTATCCTCTAAAATTTCTCACACTCTAGTGAGTTCTTGTGGCTGATCGGTGCACTGCCCTAGTTTCCATTGACCTGTCTACCACCGCAACCCTTGGTGTGTACCTGTTTCCGTAGGAGGGTGGCCTCACATACCCTCCCTGAGGGTAGCTTCGAGGGGATTTCCCCACAAACCCTGATTGCTGATAGTTGAATGACCTGATGAGATTTGCACCCAACATCTCCTTGTTGTGGCCATAAGAGATCCCATGCTTTAGGTGAAACATGGGAGCCCCAATTTTAATAAATACAAGATTTTTTGAACTCTATTTTTATCATCTTTTACTTGTACCTTTGCTTGGCCTAATTGCCATCTTCTCTCAAAATTTCTAAGTGTTTTTGGTTTGTGGGAAGCCTCAAATTTTGAGTATTTTGTCATTTACTTCCGCCAACCTGAAACCCAACAGTTTGAAAACTAGAAAGGTGTGGGTTGCAGGAATTTTTTTTTTAGTTTCTCCATTTTGGTCAACTCGAAACCCGAAACCCGACAGATGTGGGTTGTGGGTTTTCCTTTGTAATAATTTTGGGAAATTTGCATCCCAAAACCTGAAACCCAAAACCCGCAATTGTGGCTTTCGGATTTTAGGAATTTGTTTTATGTGTAATTCCGTTGTGCGTTCCCGAAAGCCGCAGCCCGAAAGTGTCGGGTTGCGGGATGTCGGAAAAGATTTTTTGTTTGCGATCGTTTCCATTCCCGAAACCCGCAACCCGAAAGTTTCGGGTTGCGGCTTTCGGGTTTACGTTATTTTGTCTTTTGCAATCCCGAAACCCGCAATCCTCAAGTTTTGGGTTTCGGCTTTTGGGATTCACGATTAAACTCCGTAAATAAGACTTGGACTCGATCTCGCATCCTGCAATGGCTAATCTCGGTCGTCCATCCCTTTTGATCGCACGGTCACGTTTTAATATGGTAAAATCGATAAATAAGGGTTTTTCTATTTCTTTTATTCATTTTTCACTGCTGGAATTACTCTGTTACTTGGATTTTTACTGCATATTTCTTACCAGGGGTCACGTTGGAAATTTGCCAGTCATTTCAGAGCTTACAATCTTTGTAAGTCATGCTTGTCGTTCAACCCTATTCTCACAAGGGGGTTATCTCGGTTGTTCCTTTGTTAATTCATGGTTTAAATATGATCTGCCAGATGAAATTGCGTTGCTGGTTTGAACATACAAAATCTCTGTTCTTCGTCGTTTGGCAGTCAGGTCTCTCGCTGTGATTTTCATCTTCAGCTCAGAATCAGAGCTATGATTGTCGATTTGATTGACCTGTAATGATGAGTTTTCAGATGTGATTTCAGTCATGCAACTCTTGATTAAATTTGTACTTCCACATTGATTGTAATCTGGTTAACTCATGGCATGACTCGCTTTGTTGCAGCTTGGATGATTGTAGGGTCCTAATCATATGATTTCAGTCGCTGCAGCTCATCATGCTCAATCATTCCAGTTTTATCAACTTTTATCCATTTTCTTAAATATGGCAACAAATATGAAGCCTTTAGTTTGTCCTCTGTATTCTTTAGAAGGAAAAGTCTTGCATTTTATTTTCGAAAGTTTTCTTCCTAACAAATCTGGTGTGAGCAATATGCAGACAGGTTACGAATCTCTTGATGCATGTTATGTGAACGAAGAAATTCAACCCTTTCTATATCAATAACCTATGTCACCAGCTTTTGATGCAGGTATTCGTGATATGAGCAGCAATAGCGAAGAGGAGGATTTTGAAGCTCTATTTGTCTGCATGCAACTCCTTGAGAAGAAGGAAAAGAAATCCCCTGAAGAGACAATTGACCAAGATGATATTGTTATACGTGATTTTATAATCAATGAGGATTCTGTTACTCCACCATCTCCTCTTAAAGAAGACCCTTTGGTGTATTTCTCCATTTTTAAGGATATTATTCATGATCCGGAGGCTCCCGAGGAATATTTTCAGGAACTAAGTTGCCTATTGTTGGCAGTTAGTAATCAAGTCGTTGAATTTTACACTTTGTCAGGAGTTTCTCCCTCAAATTACAAGACGAACCTTGGGGAAGGATTTTGTTAAAAGGTTGATGAGAATCATGTAAATCGGATAAGTGGTAAGATTTTCTGGATTAATAGCCTAATCTGAATTTTGTATTCCCTATCTTTTGGGAATCTCCATTTTGTACTATGTTGTAATTCTTATTTAAGGAGAACGGTTTCTCTTTGTAAAGATGTTGGTAATTTTGGAGTTAGAAATCAACAAGAGGCGATTGGAGATACTCTGTCTTAACAGAGCTTTGTAATTTTTTGCAGAACTTCGATTAATACAGTAAAGTAACCCTTTTTTAATCATCTCTTGTTTAAATTGTTCAAATTTCTTTGACAATGTATGATTTCTTACTTTGATTTGTCATCTGCAGTGTATATGATCTTTTGCAAAACATTAATCAATGCACAAATCTGTAATACTGATTTCTCTTTATTGACTGATCTATGTGTGTGAAAATATTTTATTAAGTTGATTTAATTAATATATTTTCTTTCTCTATTTCTGCAAGTGATTCATTGCTCATTCAATCATTGTTAATTTTTCAATTAACAAAGTGATTACAGGTTGAATATTGAATAGGCTTAAATGCTTAAATTATTATCACTTAATTTTCATTAATTGATTTTGGTCTAAGTTAATAATTAACACATCTGAAAGACATTTCTGTTGAAGTTGGTAAATTACTTGTTCACCATACCTCAAGGTTAATCTGCACAACATCAAGCTTTCCCTTAGAATAGGTCTGACCTAGATTAGATTCTTTTCTTAAATAGGTTAAGTTAGATTTGTCTTACCAGTTTCCACACCTTTGTTTTCCTTAATTGGGAAACTGATCTAATTGATCAAACCACCAACTCATAGAGTGCCAGCGGAGGCCGAATATTTGTTGGAGATCATCATACCAAACAGGCTGGGGATAGAACTGCCCTTTCATAGGGTAGCCTTTCATCTTGGGTTTTCACCCTCTGTTGGGACCCTTGGAACCCATTCCAGCAGCTCGCACTTACCCTGCACACCCAAGGCCTCAACAAATGGCGCTAGAAGGAGGGCCAATAGTATAACATGCCTAAACTGAATACTAACAAACCTCCTCCAGCAAGTACTTCAACGGTTCTTACTCAAAGCCAGTCAAGGGCTTCAACATCTAAACAAACAACAGAGTCACAACCCATAGTTGTTCCTGTTACATCTACACAAGCTATAGTCATACCTTCTACACCTGCAGCACAACAGGAAAATAGAAGGGACATTGTTATTATATCACCTACAAGAGGACCCCTTACATTCGATGAAATTTTGAAAAGATCTAACGATAGTGTCGTTATATTGGAACAAAGACTCAGTGATCAACGAAGACGTGGTCTAGCAGCTATCAATTTAGACAATATTTTGCAGACCAACAATCAAGAAGTTCAACAAAACACCATTGCATAGACTAGTGACTACAGACCCAACAAACAGTTGATCAAAACATTGAACATCTACACACAGCTGATCAAAGCACTCAAAACCAAGAAGCAGTTGATCAAACAGGATCTCCTGAATATAACCTTGATCCACCTTTTCAGGAAGTACAAGATCAACCAAGTCTTGGAACTAGTGGACCACTACCATCTCCTCCTTCATCTTCATCATCCTCCTCAGAAAGTGAACATTCTTCCAGTTCTTCATTAGAAGAAGAAGAAGAACCACCTATGGCTGGAGAAGGCCAAAACATACCTTGGCTCAACCAAGATGCAGTATTCATACTCGGGGATCAACATAGGTTACCTAAAAATCCTGAGAAATGGCTTCCCAAGTTTAATCCCGATGACAAGTCACCTGCACTGGATCACATTAAAACTTTCATGCAGGCTATTAGACTTAGGAGTGTCGTTCATGAGGATGTGGTTTGCAGACTCTTTCCTTACACTTTTGAAGGAAAGGCAGCCACATGGTATTTCGCCTTACCATCCCAATCCATAGTTTCTTGGGATGAGTTTGAGAAATTGTTCATCCAAAAGTTTGGGGATGACAAAACACCACTAGATCTAGTTTTAGAATTATCTTCTATGAGAATCAAAGGAAAAGAAAGGGTTAAAGACTATAACCAGAGATTCTCTTACTTAAAGAATAGGATCCCTACCAATGTTCTTCCTGCTGAATAACTGTTAGTAGCCTATTATGAAAAACTCTTTCCTATCCCTATTGCAATGTGGGTGAAATGAGCACACAAGGAAAACTTGCTGGAAGCATTCGCTGAAGCAATACAAGTTGAAAAGGACATGTTATGCCTGAAGGATAGCCCTGAAAATTCAGAAGAATAGCCTTCCACTTCCAGAAAGAGAAATGATAATGTTCCCAAACCCACTACTCAAAACAAGGATCCATTTGATATGACTGACATGAATAAATTCCTCCAGAAGATGTCAAATGAGATGGTCGATTTGAAAAAGAATAACAATGAGAATCATAACCAAAACAGAGGTTTTATAAGGCCACCTTTTAGGAGACCTTATCAGCCTCCACCAAATACACCACCTCCCAATCCGACAGAAGGCATTACCAATGAAGAAATCTATTCTATCTTTAGATCCCTGGAAACAGAATCCCAAGTTACCCCTGAACCTTCCAATGATCAGACCAACCAAGATTCATAGTTACCCGAAGAAGAAGAAGAAGAAGAAGAAGAGGATCCACAAATCAATACTATAAGTTATTTTTCAGAACTCCCTATGAATGATGAATACGAAGAACCTGAGACTGTGTTTAATGTACAACATCCTTATAACACAAGGTCAAGACCACAACCCCCTCAGGAACCTTCCTCTTCCACACCTGTTCCCAACAAAAGCAAGACCGTGCCCCAAAAGGATACAATCATTCCCGAAATGGAGTACAACCTAGTTGAAGATTTGAAAAGAGTTAAGGAAAACATCTCTTTGTTTGAACTACTTAAAATTCCTTCTATGAGGGATTCCTTACCCAAAAGCCTGATAGTCAAACAACCTAGAGAATCACAGAATAACAACTTAGACTCTTTCACTAAAACTGATGAACAAAAAACTGGAAGCAGGAGGACACCTCCTTTCCTGCTTACTTTTGAGATCTTCAACAGGAACGTACATAACTGCATGATAGACTTAGGTGCTTCCTCAAATGTGATTCCCCTTTCTGTCTGCAGGAAATTGAATGCTACATGGGAACCTTGCCCTACTCAGATAGTACAACTTGACATATCAAAAGTTAGAGTAGTAGGGAGACTTAGAAATGTTCTTCTTACACTATCAACAGATCCTTATATCCACCAAACAATTGACATAGTCATAGCTGACATCCCAGAAGCATATGGTATGCGGCTCAGTAGAGACTAGTCAAAAAAGATGAAAGGTTATTTTGCCACTGACTGGTCCCACTTGTGGTTACCCTACAATGGACATCCAAAAAAGATCAAAATTAGTAGGGAACCCTTCATGAAACAAACAGTCATAGACTTAAATGACTCAAGTGAGCCTGCAGGTTATTTCAACTCAGACATTGAGCATTTCACCTTTGACACCTTCTTTGGAGATTTGCCAGTTGACTGTTCACCACAAGAGAATGCACGGAATTAATCATAGGTTACTCATCTCACCTCTGTACCATTCTCTGGAGACATTGTACATAATGTCTATAATGTGAATACAAACTTTAGATTAGACCCTATTGCTTGGATGTTGTTTTTTGACGGCTCCAGATCTAAGGATGGAGCTGGTGCAGGTTGTGTCCTTATAGACCCAAAAGGGACAAAAACTATGATTGCATGCAGACTGGAATTTGATTTTACTAACAATGTAGCTGAATATGAGGCCCTGGTGCAGGGACTAAAGAAGGCTATCAACATGAAAGTGCAAATAATTCAGTGCTTTGGTGATTCAGAAATCATTGTGAAACAGGTGGGAAATAAGATACACCGCTTGTCTCCCCACCTAATGAATTATCAGAAAATGGTAAGAGATCTTACCAGCTCCTTTACTGCATTCAATATTAATTCAGTTCCTAGGTCTCAGAACTTCGATGCTGACTTACTGGAAAATACAACATCCATATTTATCCCACCAGAGGGCCTGTCACCTCAAACCTTCTCAATAGAGCTTATGTACAGGCCTTCCATACCAGACAATGTAACCAACTGGAAGGTGTTTGACGATGACCAACAGATACTTGATTTCCTGACAACCCAAGATACATTCTAAGACATGGCTATAGATGAGGTTGAACACAAAAAATCACTCTCTGATCCTTCAAATGTCATCCCGAAGTCAGTGATCAATTTAGATAAGTTCTATGATTTCCAAGACAAATTCAGACACAAAACCAATTGCAAAACCTAGAGCTCTTCACTTAACTATGAGCAAGTCAACCTAGGTACCAAGCAAGAACCTCGTTTTATTAATTTAGGAGTTGATCGTACTCCCAAAGAATGAAGAGATATCATTAAACTGTGTAAAGAATACAAAGATGTCTTTGCCTGGACCTATGACGAATTGAAGACATTCGATACTAGCATCATTTACCATAACATACCCATGAAACTGGAAGTGAAACCATATCAACAGAAGCTGCAAAAAATGCATCCCAGCTTAGAGCCTTCTGTAAAAAAAGAACTGGAAAAGCTACTGACAGCTTGAATTATTTTTCATGTTAGGCATACCCAATGGATAGCCAATTTGGTGCCTGTTCGTAAGAAAAGTGGGGAAATTCGACTATGTGTCGATTTCAGGAATTTGAATCGGGCTTCCAAAAAAGACAACTATCTTGTTCCTCCCATGGAACAGATTTTGCAAAGAGTAGCAGGGTCAGAGATGTTCTCTCTCCTGGATGGTTTTTCGGGATACTACCAGGTTATGGTTTCCCCGGATGACCAATTGAAAACAAATTTTAGAACCCCTTGGGGTACCTTCACCTACAAGAGGATGCCTTTTGGGTTGATCAATGCAGGAGCCACTTTTTAGAGAGCTATGGATATAGCTTTCCGAGGTTTGATGCATAATTCTGTCATAGTTTATTTAGATGACATTACTATATATTCAAAGAAACGACATGAATATCTATTTTCTCTAAAACAGGTTTTCGAACGTTGCAGGAAGTTCGGGATTTCCCTGAACCCGAAGAAATCCATATTTGCAGTGACTAAAGGAAAGTTTTCGGGATTCATTGTTTCAAAGGAAGGTATGATTATCGACCCTGAGCGCACGGATGCTATTCAAAGATCGGTTTGCCTCGTTCGCGCAAATCAATGTAGTCCTTCCTGGGTAAGATCAACTTTGTACGTAGGTTTGTACCTAATTTTGCACAGATTGTTAAACCTTTACAACATTTAGTCAAAAAAGATGTACAGTTCACCTGGTCACAGGAACAGAAAGATGCATTCGTCGAAATTCGAAGGGCTATTGCTGAAGCTCTTGCTTTGATGTCCTTGGACTTTGACAAAGATTTCATTTTGTATACTTTTGCTACTGGTTTCTCTTATGCAGCTGTTTTGACATAGAAGCATGACAGTGATACTGAGATTCCAATATCCTTTATGAGTTCAACATTCAAAGTGGCAAAGCTTAACTATTCCCAGATTGAAAAACAGGCCTACGCAGTTTACAATTCTGTTAAGCATTACAGGCCTTATTTGTTAAAATCTCGAACGAAGGTCATTGTACCTTATTCTGCCATCAGGAATGTGCTAGTCCATAAAGAGCTGGGCAAGAAAAGGGCTCATTAGATGACAGCCTTGCAGGAGTATGATCTTGAAATCAGGCCAACCAAAATTGTCAAAGGGCAAGGTCTTTGTCTTCTTACTGCTCAGTCGAATGATCCTGTACAACAACAGACTGAATGCGAGTAGGAGGAAGATCTTCCTACAGGTTTTGTCAATGCTATTGATACCCCAACATTTGAATGGTATGACCATATTAAGTTTTTTCTGAACCATGGGTTTGCTCCTGAAACCCTTGACTTTAAGAAACACAGAGCTTTAATATTAAAGGCTACTTCTTATCAGTTTATTAATGAGGTTTTGTGTAGAAAAAATTATGATGGGGTTTTCCTTAATGCTTGGAGAAAAATGAGACTGATGACATCCTTTTTCAATTTCATGCAGGACCTGCGGGAGGCCATTTTTCGAGCGAGACAACATCTCATAAGATCCTCAGAGCTGGATATTACTGGCCCACATTGTTTAAAGATGCATATGCCTTTGTAAGAAGGTGTGAACCATGCCAGAAATGTACAGGGAAGTTCAAGAAGCATGCTTTCCCTCTGCAGCCAGTCACGATTCCGTTCCCATTTCAGCAATGGGGGCTGGATTTTATTGGACCTATCAATCCTACCTCTTCCCTACAACATAGATACATCCTTACGACAACTGACTACTTTACCAGATGGGTAGAGGCAGTCCCACTTAAGCAATGTAATGCCAGCCAAGTAATTTCTTTCCTTGACAGTTAGATAGTTACACGGTTTGGTGCTCGAGAGTATCTTGTCTTTGATAATGCATCCTACTTTTCCTCCATCGATTTGACTCATTATGCCCTTGAGAAAGGGATTAAGTTAAAATTCTCTGCCAAACACTATCCACAGGGTAATGGGTTGGCTGAGTCTTCAAACAAAAATATGATAAACATTCTGAAGAAGACTGTAGCCTCTCATCACAGAGATTGTCACACACAGCTCTATAATGCTCTTTGGGCAGATCAAATCACTCCAAAGGCAACAATTAGAAATTCTCCCTATTGTTTAGTTTATGGAAAAGAAGCCATCCTTCCTTCTAATCTCACCATCCCTTTGCTACAATCAGCCCAGTCTATCCAAGAAGATGACTCTTCTCCCCTTCAGTAGAGAATTGACACTTTACTTAAACTGGAGGAAGACAGGGAAACAACTAAGAACAAGATATATCATCGTCAACAAATGGTGAAAAGATGGTTGGATGAGAAATATTCATCCGACAGGGAATTTTCTGTTGGAGACTTGGTGTTAAGATGGGACAAACAACACAAGGATAAGAATGCATATACCAAGTTTCAACGCCTTTGGATAGGACCTTTCATTATTACAGAAAAAATTGGTCCTAGTACTGTTCGATTACAGACACTAGAGGGACTTGTGGACACCTATCCAGTGAACGTTTCACTTCTCAAAAAGTATTTTGTCTGATCAGTCTGATGCACTTGTACATAGGTTTGGTGTGTTGTTTCTATTTTCTTTGTTTTGATTATTTTTGTTTGCTTTCATTTGTTTTTCCTTTAATAAACTCTACACATTTGGTAATGCTTGATGGTCAGTCTTTCTTAGTGATGATTTCAATTGAAGTTTCAAAATTGTATGTCAGTCACAACTTTCTCGACCTATGTCAGAATTTGTTTAGCAAAATATAGACAGTTAATAATTGCAGGACCTTGATTGATACCTTTCCACCTTGGTCATCATCTTATACATGTCTTATTTGTTTAATTGAGGCCTAGGGGATGACTGAGTTCTCTTATCTCATGTTTCATGGTTAAAACAACATATCATAATAACCTGTTTAGCTTTAATATCTGGTCTGGATCCTTTTACAATCACCTTGATAATAATTCTCTTAATAAATGTAAATTACAAGGTGGGGGGTCTTGTTCCAAGCCATCCCATTAGGTTCATAGGTGCTTAGTGGAATGACATCTTCACATCAAGCCACCACACTTGGAAGATGACTTTCAGTTTTACTGAGAGATGGAAGATCCTATCACAGGTCGGTCCATTCATGATCTGCAAAGCACTGGTGAGTAACATTACTATCATATGGTCACCAAGCCATGGTAATGCCTTGTAGTTCACACCTTAATAATGTTTTTACTTTTCTTTTAGGATACTTGTTGTATATATGGACAAGGGGGTCTTATTACAAACCATCCTTGCTATAATCATGGGTCTGACCCTGGACTGAAATTATCATCATATGGTTACCAAGCCATGATAGTTGCTTTTAGTGTCACACCTGGAAGACAAGGAGTCTGCTTACCGAGATGGCTTGTTCAGCTTCCAGATCAGGCTTGTGAATGGCACTGCTAATATCTGATCACCAAGTCAGGGTAGTGGTCCTATATCAACAAGGTCTTATGTACATTTTTACATTTTTTACAAAAAAAAAGAGAGAAAAGATGAAAAAAAAAAGATATGTATATAGCCAAATGAACTGTTGTATATAAATAAAATTTCAATAAGCCAAGGTGATGTGTAATTTGGATATCCATGAGAACTAATTGTATTTCCAGGTTCAACACAAGCTGGTTTTCCACGATTACATGAGGGTAAAGAATCTCGGTTGTTTCCTCAGTCTCCTTATCAGATTTGCATTATCCTTAACATGATAATGTATGGGAGTATATTAATCTTATGTTTCTTGCTTGTTAACTGTCCCTTTATGAACGTTTTCTAAAAGTTCAGGTTGAAAAGTTTTGTTGAATGACATACTTTCTTTAATTGAATTTGTGTTGCAGAGATAACTGGTTCTTCCCAGCCAGTCTCCATTTTTTGTGGCCACAACAGATCCCATGCTTCAGGTGAAACATGGGAGCCCCAATTTTAATAAATACAAAGGTATTTGGGTAAGTGTTTCTAAAACACAAGATTTTTTGAACTCTATTTTTATCATCTTTTACCTCTACCTTTCCTTGGCCTGATTTCCATCTTCTCTCAAAGTTTCTAAGTGTTTTTGGTTTGCGGGAAGCCTCAAATTTTAAGTATTTTGTCATTTACTTCCGCCAACCTGAAACCCAACAGTTTGGAAACCCGAAAGGTGCAGGTTGCGGGAATTTTCTTTTTTAGTTTTTCCATTTTGGTCAACCCGAAACCTGACAGATGCGGGTTGCAGGTTTTCCTTTGTAATAATTTTGGGAAATTTGCATCCCGAAACCCGAAACCCGCAATTGTGGCTTTCGGCTTTCGGGAATTTGTTTTTTGTGTAATTCCGTTGTGTGTTCCCAAAACCCGCAACCCGAAAGTGTCGGGTTGCGAGATGCAGGAAAAGATTTTTTGTTTGCGATCGTTTCCATTCCCGAAACCCGCAACCCGAAAGTTTTGAGTTGCGGCTTTCGGGAATTCATTTTTACGTTATTTTGTCTTTTGAAATCCCGAAACCCACAACCCGCAAGTTTCGGGTCTCGGCTTTTAGGATTCACGATTAAACTACGTAAATAAGACTTGGACCCGATTCCGCATCCTGCAACAGCTAATCTCGGCCGTCCATCCCTTTTGATCGCACGATCACGTTTTAATCTGGTACAATCTATAAATAAGGGTTTTTATATTTTCTTTTATTCATTTTTCACTACTGGAATACTTTGTTACTTGGATTTTTACTGCGGATTTCTTGCCAGGGGTCACATTGGCAATTTGTCAATCATTTCAGATCTTACAAGCTTTGTAAGTCATGCTTATCGCTCAACCCTTTTCCTGCAGGGGGGTTATCTTGGTCGTTCCTTTTTTAATTCATGGTTTAAATACAATCTGAGGGATGAAATTGCGTTGCTAGTTTTGAATGTACAAAATCTCTGTTCTTCGTCGTTTGGCAGTCAGGTCTCTCGCTGTGATTTTCATCTTCGGCTCAGATTCAGAGCTATGATTGTCGATTTGATTGACCTGTAATGATGAGTTTTCAGATGTGATTTCAGTCATGCAACTCTTGATTAAATTTGTACTTTCGCATTGATCGTAATCTAGTTAACACATGGCATGACTCGCTTTGTTGCAGCTTGGATGATTGCAGGGTCCTAATCATATGATTTTAATCGCTGCGGCTCATCATGCTCAATCATTGCAGTTTTATCAAAGTTTATCCATTTTCTTAAATATGGCAACAAATATGAAGCCTTTAGTTCATCCTCTGTATTCTTTAGAAGGAAAAGTCTTGCATTTTATTTTCAAAAGTTTTCTTCCTGAAAAATCTGGTGTGAGCAATATGCAGACAGGTTACGAATCTCTTGATGCATGTTATGTGAACGAAGAACTTCAACCCTTGCTATATTAAGAACCTATGTCACCACCTTTTGATGCAGGTATTCTTGATATGAACATCGATAGCGAAGAGGAGGATTTTGAAGCTCTATCTGTCTGCATGCAACTCCTTGAGAAGAAGGAAAAGAAATCCCCTAAAGAGCCAATTGACCAACATGATATGGTTATATGTGATTGTATAATCAATGAGGATTATGTTACTCCATCAGCTCCTCATAAGGAAGACCCTTTGGTGGATTTCTCCATTTTTAAGGATATTATTCATGATCTGGAGGCTCCCGAGGAAGATTTTTCAGGAACTAAATTGCCTATTGTTGGCAGTTAGTAATCAAGTCGTTGAATTTTACACTTTGTCAGGAGTTTCTCCCTCAAATTACAAGACGAACCTTGGGGAAGGACTTTGTTAAATGATTGATGAGAATCATGTAAATCAGATAAGTGGCAAGATTTTCTAGATTAATATCCTAATCCAAATTTTGTAATCCCTATCTTTTGGGAATCTCCATTTTGTACTCTGTTGCAATTCTTATTTAAAGAGAACAGTTTCTCTTTGTAAAGAGGTTGGTAATTTTGGAGTTAGAAATCAGCAAGAGGTGATTGGAGATACTCTCTCTTAACATAGCTTTGTAATTTTTTGCAGAACGTTGATTAATACAGTAAAGTAACCCTTTTTGAATCATATCTTGTTTAAATTGTTCAAATTTCTTTGACAATGTATGATTTCTTACTTTGATTTGTCATCTGCAGTGTATATGATATTTTGCAAAACATTAATCAATGCATAGATCTGTAATACCGATTTCTCTTTATTGACTGATCTATGTGTGTGAAAATATTTTATTAAGTTTATTTAATTAAGATATTTTCTTTATCTATTTCTACAAGTGATTCGTTGCACATTCAATCATTGTTAATTTTTCAATTAACAAATTGATTACAGGTTGAATCTTGAACAGGATTAAATGCTTAAATTATTATCACTTAATTTTGATTAATTGATTTTGATCTAAGTTAATAAGTAACACATCTGAAAGACATTTTTGTTGAAGTTGGTAAATTACTTGTTCATCATACCTCAAGGTTAATCTACACAACATCAAGCTTTCCCTTAGAATAGGTATGACCCATATTAGATTCTTTTCTTAAATAGGTTGAGTTAGATTTGTCTTACTAGTTTCCACACCTTTGTTTTCCTTAATTGGGAAATTGATCTAGTTGATCAAACCACAAACTCATAGAGTGCCAGCGGAGGCCGAATATTTGTGGGAGATCACCATACCAAACAGACTGGGGATAGAACTGCCCTTGCGTAGGGTCTTTCGAAGCCTTTCATCTTGGGTTTTCACCCTCTGTTGGGAGCCTTGGAACCCATTCTAGCACCTCGCACTTACCCTGCACACCCGAGGCATCAACAAACAATATTGGTGCTACAAACAATAAAACTATTTGTAGCACCAGTATCAAACAATATTCTAAGTTTAATATTATTGACCATACTTGATGATTCCACCATAGTGGATTGGTGCTCTTCCTGATGGTTATTCACTGCTACCAAGATCTGATTCCTACTACCCCCACTCCCCATTGGAGCCTTTCCTTCTCGATGCACTATATCGGATCGTAATTTGGGACAGTCACACTGGTAATGTGGACCTCCACGTCCCCAACAAGCAACCTGTAATGGAGTAGGCGAGATAACCTGTTCAAAAATATGAGAGGGGTTCCTCCCCTTGGGACCCCTTCCCCTGCCAATCGATCCTCTAAAATTTCTCACACTCTAGTGAGTTCTTGTGGTTGATCGGGGCACTGCCCTAGTTTCCATTGACTTGTGTACCACCGCAACCCTTGGTGTCTACCTATTTTCGTAGGAAGGTGGCCTCGCATACCCTCCCTGAGGGTAGCTTCGAGGGGCTTTCCCCAGAAACCCTAATTGTTGAGAGTTAAATGACCTGATGGGATTTACACCCAAAATCTCCTCTATATAACGAGCACAATCAACCGCTTCAGCAACCGATTCCAGTTTCCACATCTGTACTTGATCCCTAATCTTGGTATTGAGCCCATACATGAAGCGCTCCACCTGGCGTTTTCCATTTTCCAAGTAGGGGACTGATGAGCTCAAAATATAGGTACTCTATAGCCCTTTTTGCTACAACAAGCACAATAAAGGATAAGGAAAATACATCTGTTTGTGGGGAAAATGAATTTGTTTTGATTATTTAATAAAGTAGTTTAGAGATTATTCTTCTTATGCTTAAAGGCATTTTTATGTGCTAATTATATGAATAAGCATGCATGAGCAGGGCATAGGTGATCTGGAAATCAACAAGAGAATCATGCTCAAAGACTAAATATCACCAAGGGACTCAGCGTTCACATTCTCCTGATTTTTAGAAGAACTCCTGATAAACAGGAACGACATTTACAGCATAGAGTTAGGTTAGAATTAAATATATATATGAACCTCTTGAGTAGCAGGGGGTTCCTGTTGGCATTTTGGAAAAACAATCTTTAGTGTATTATGTATTTCAAGACAGTTCTATTTTAAGATTTTCCTAAGACATGAAGTTACGATTTTGATAATGGAAAACTGGTGTTATTGCAAAGCCTTGAGTTTATAAGTCTTTTTCACTTCTGAAATACGGGTTGGGGAGGGCCCCCCTCAACATGTAGATCAGGAGCCTTGTTTTACTTCAGGTATTTCTCATGTGTTTTTCTAATTGGTTTAATCATCATAATATGTGTAGTACTTTGATAATTGTTTAAACAGTAGATTATGATTTCAGTTCAACATTTTTCCTTTGTAGTTCGATAATACCGATTCCGTAGTTCTGTAACATGCTTTCCGTAGTCCTGTGTATGCTATCTGCGCAGGCGTATTTCACATATGTTTTCTAGCATTTTTTACCATTTCCAGTTAATGATTCAGATCTATAAATTCACGCATATTCTCCTTATTTAAACTTGATCACATAGAAGTTAATATTTTAGTATTTGGTTTGAATAGAATAATGTTTGATCGTTTTCAGTATTTGATTGAATAGAATAGAATTTGATTGTTTTCCTTCATTAAGATTCCTAGATTAGATTTACCAGCTTTCAGTATTTACTTCTTAGACTAGATTTCCAGTTTTCCAGCATTCGATTCTTAGCATAAAGATCTATCATCTTTCATCATTTTCAGTTCATAGATTCACATCCTTTTCATATTATTTACTTCTTTGTTTAGAACAAATACTTTCATTTCCTTTAGATAAACCTTTAGGATACATTCAAATACCCTGAACAAAAAAGATCAACCTATAGAGCACATACAATGCCTAGCATCTCTTAAGTTTGTACGCTCCCTGGTCGATAATTAAAGTATACTTTCGGTTTAGCTTCCTTAATTAGGTATCCATTCCTGGAGTCCACTAGGGACATAAAGGACTAATTCCATGAACCTTTCTTCATAATCCTCCACGGATATATGCCTTTGTACCAAGGCATGAAGGGCCCCTACTTGTTATCCCTGGTAGGATGCGGGTAAGTACTTCCCTTTGAAATTTTCCACAAATAGTTCCCATGGAACCGTGTCTAGTGTGAGGTGCAACTATATTTCTCTGTTCCCCCACCAATTCAAAGGGATCCCCTTTAGTTGAAATATGGCGATCTTGGACTTGCAAGTGGAAGTGTATTCCTGTAACGTTAAGCATCTGGTCATCCTTTCCAACCATGACTCTACTCAGATCCCTACTCGACCCCCCGAAAGCTCTGGAAGCCTTATCTTCTGAAGCTTCCTTGTGATATCTTGATGCGGAGGTCTCGATACCGTGTTCACTTCTACTTTAGGAATTTATTCCCTTAGTGGAGGGGCCTCCACTTCTACTCCTGAGGTAACACTTCCTCTCTGTAGTCCTTGGAGTGTTTCATTTATTGCCTACAATGAGCGCAATATAAGGATGTTCTCCGACGATGGTGTCGGTACATTCGGCTCAGGTAATTCCGTCACCTGACCTCGCCCACAACGTACTCACGTCCTTACCATGTTTATCCCTGTAACATGGCATAATACAACAATTAGCATATGACGACATCTGGACTAGGTTACTATTAAACTCATATTGTTAGTTCTAAAGGGCGCGTTGGATGTTTTTTTTTTTTTACGAGCGTTTTTCATAAAGAGCTATAGTTCGGGGCGTTTCGATCAGGCCATCTTGAGGCCACCCGGTACTAAATCTACTACAATAATCTTCATAAATTTATGTATTGGATTCCACTCAATCTCCATAGGGTTCGAATCTAAAACCTATGACCATTTAAGAATAGTCGAATTTAATTATATATCTAATAATATCCTTGATTAATATTAAATATTAACCCTAACTTATTAATCATTATACTAGTATTATAATAGTTAATTTAACCTTAATTATTAATGTACATTAATACCCTTATACTAATCATATTAATAAATTTATAAGTTAATAATTAATCTTATAATTTTTAATGTACATTATAATAAATATTACTAATTAATAATTAATCCTTAGAATTAACATTATAATATCTATTTAATTTTAATTAACAATTAACCTTAATTATTAATTAATAATCCACATTATTAATTTAAAAATTATTAATTAATCATCATTAATTAATGGCATAACCTACTTTTAACCTACTAATCTCATAAATTAAGCCTAATTAACCCCAAGTGACCCGCATGGGAGCCACGCTGCCTCACCATGTAGTCCACCGCCATGCATAAAAATTATTAATATTTTTATAAATAAGGGTCAAACCCCCTGCGCGGCTCATTTCTCCATTGATTTTTCTTTGGATCTCTACAACTTCGGCACTGGGAGTGAGCTCTGCAACTTTGCCATGCACCCGATTCAGGTAAAACTTTTCGTTGATCAGGTTAAAACGCTTAGTTTTTTTTGTTTTTGTTTAAACTTAAATACATATAATATTTTTTTTTTACACACCTGGTTTTCCCACCAGTCGGTCGCTCCCTCTAGGCAGCTAGCTCTTGGCTGCAACCCTTTGGGACGATGTTTGGGCCGCCCATGGCCACAGCTCTGTTGCTGGTTCGGCTGTAACCAAGCCGTGAGCCTCTTGGCCACTGGTCGGGCCTCCCAGGCTGCAGTCTGTGCTGCTGGCCAGGCCGCAAGCCTTTGGTCCGTTGGTCGGGCCATAATCTGTGCTGCTAGTCGGGTCACGCCATGGTCGTGAGCCTTTGGGCCGCTGGCTGGGCCACCCAGGCCTGCCATGGCCATGAATTGCAAATATATATATATATATATATATATATATATATATATATATAACTTATATATATGTCCCCTTTTTAAAAAAAAACCCTTGTTTAGTTTTATATATATATAAATTCGTATGTATAAAATATATATTGTATTTTTTTTTGAATTTAAATTAAGTTTACATATAGAACCTTTTCTTTTTTTGTGTAAAAAGATTTTTTTTTATATATAACTATATATAAAATCATTTTTTTTATATTCTTAAATACAATTTGCCCTAAATTTTTTTTTTATGAACATTTTACTCTTGCTCTTTTCCATCCCATCGAGGGAATAAATTTGAATTAAATTCTCTAATTATTTATTGTCTCTCCTTTGCAGGTGTAAAATTTGCCCAAGACTTTTGACACAAAATTGCTCGACACTTCTTTTGGTGTCTATACACATAGAATTTTCCTTTTAATGTCATGCTAATTCTCATGGTAATTAGCAAGTGTAATTCCTTTTTTTTTGTTGTTTATATTGGTCTATTCATTGTAGTGAGCCCTCTAGTTCCATATTTGGAACCATGTCTTTGATACCATGTGTAGGACCCATGTCCTAGTTTAACTTAGTTTATAAATAAATCTATTTTTCCTTTGTTTACATAGTGTTTCAAGTCTCTGTTTTGCTTTTTAGCTTATGTTTAAATTTCCATTCCCATGCTTGTAAAATATAACACATTTACATTTACTGGTTGCTATAAATATATTTACTGTTTAACTATTTCTAACATTTACTGTTTTTGTTCAGGTCTAACAACATAGATAATAGTGTACAAATTACGATAAATTTTAGTTTCAATAACTTGAAATAATAATTTAACAAAGTTAGAATGGTTTGTATACCTATAGGATAAGTACCTTAGTAAGGTAGTTGACCCCTTGATGCTCCTTGGCTCCTTTTTTTCTTGTCGTATGCCCTGCGACCAATATCTTTCCCAACCCTGGAAACTCAACCGACCAGAGAATCTGGTATGCCACCCTGCCAACTGGCGAGGTCTTGCCAACCAACCAGCTCCAAAATTTTCCCTTTGGACCTCCGATCCCAAACCGAGTACAAGCCAATTAGTTTTATCCCTTCAAAATCCTCTAACAAGAACCCCTTCTCCTCCTCTCTGTAATTTTCTATCTCTACTAAAAATCCCCAAAACATGCCAAGGTTCCCTTCTTCCCTTTGTCTTCTTGAACTTATTACCCCTCCTTTTCTGACTCTTCCCCCTGCCATTAATACACCTATCTCCATCATAAATGTTTCCAAAATCCCAAGTCCTCCTCAAGCCCTTAACATTTGACTCAAAACATTAACTTCCATTATTCTATTGTGTAGATAAATGCCTAGGTTGGTTCACAAGTGTTTCACTTTTACACATTTCAACCATAATAAATTCTACTCAACCCTCGACATTACAATTCAAGGTTTCATAATTAACTTAATTAATTAACCCTTTTTATTAATTAACTCAAAATACAATTAAAAACTTTGTTAAATAATGGCAGAATAAAACTACTACCACATTCAATAATTTGAACCTTAAATGTAATTACCCTAATTAATACTTATTTATTACCATATCCTAATTATTTATAATTAACCTAATCATCATTCATGGCACTATTACCACCTTCAACATTACACTCTTAGTTACATTTAACTTAATTAACAATTATTACTAAAGATAAGAATAGTCTCATTAACATTAATTAATCATTATTAATACATAATTAACATTAGTCAACATTATTAACATTAATCGAGAATAATTAACATTAATCAACATTATTAACATTAATCGGCAATAATTGACATTAATCAACATTATTAACATCAATCAACAATAATTAACATTAATCAACATTATTAACATTAATCGACAATAATTGACATTAATCAACATTATTAACAGCAATCGACAATAATCAACATTATTAAACATTATTAAAATCAATCGACAATAATCAACATTAATAAACATTATTAACATTAATCAATATTATTAACATTAATCGACAATAATAAACATTAATCAACATTATTAACATTAATCGACAATAATCAACATTAATCAACATTATTAACATTAGTCATCATCCATTACCACCTAAGATACTCATTTATCCCGTTCCATTATTTTGATCATAAATTACTAACTCGATGTATTAATTTAATTTCCTGGTTAGATAAGTAGTAATAATGTAATTAATTCCTAAACATTATAGTTCAGTATTATTTCACGCAATTTATTCATATGTAGGCGAGTTATGTTAGCGTAGCTATGACATACATACCTCATGTAGGTACACTAATAGTACTAAACCACACAACATTCTCAATCAATTAAGTTACGGTTTACTGACACATTCTTAACACAACTTGATTGTTGGATCATTCACTTAGTTACATAAAATTAACCGACGAACAACAATACAAGTTACTAAGTTACGACACATGACTCTGCAAGGTCCTCAACATACACAGTTAGATCAAGTTTACTTCCCGACTTCAGGATACACCTATCTATCAACATCATCTACTTAATTCACAACTAACTTCCACCTCCTATCCTTTCCTTTGCTAGACTACCCTTAAGTGTCAATCCATGACCGGCTCCAGTTAGAACCCATAAGCGGAAGTGTCGACTACATCGACCAAGCTTCCCTAGCAGGAAACCACCAGTCATCATCACACACCTTAGGGAGCGCACCGTAGCACATCCCTCCCATGACTCGGGGTTTCGGGGATAAACGGTGGGTAAAGCCTCCATCCCCCTAATGGAACAAGGGATCATGTTTACACCGACATAATAACTACGTTGCACTTGTACTCAGTTTGTTATCGTATAACCAATCTAGGCGGTTGAGTTTCTTGAAACCCTACCCCACCCATACATCATGATAAACAACATGATAATCATGCGGAAATAATTAATGCATCACTTGCATACCATTTATCTTTCGGAGTCCATGTCCCTGAGGCACTCTCACCTCATAGGATCCAGCTATCACTTAGCCATTTTAACCTGTAAGTTAGTCTCCGACATACAATCTAGAATATCATGCACAAATCCTCGACATGTACACATACATTTCATCATTAAGAACAATAATCAATTCATTTATATTCACCATGCACCTGGTATAACATCCATTCATTCAGCATATAACTTTAACGGTATCCACGTACCCATCTTTTAGTAATTTGCATATATGAAACATAATTAACACATGATATATATATCTAAACATGACTACATACCATAATACTAACATAACACACACACACATATATCTCGGCAAGATAATAGAACCATATGTCCACAGTGTCGTCAAACCGACGAAGTGTCACAATCAAGCAATACAACATATAATAATAGTTCAGGTAGAAATGTCAAAACGGGGCGTTACAATTGAAGTCACACACATTACTTAATCAACATTAAAAAAACATCAAATTTGAGATATATTTTTAAATTCTCTCAATGATTGCTTTAAAATTTTGAATAAGTAGGGATATTTTTAAATTTTCTAAAATATTAGAAATACATGTATTTGTATTTATGAAATACCTACTTCTGTATTTTAGACGTACTAATTTATTTATAATTTGTTTTTATGTATTTTTTCTTATAGAATCCAAATTTGTACTCGAATACTGCAACTATAATTTAAAATGCAAGGTGTAAAAAAAAACTATAAATATGTTCTATACTAAGGCTTAAAAAACTGATTCACTTCCCGGGCTTAAAAATAAAGGAATCCATTACAATTTGCATACACTTTTATATTAGAAAAGGAAACTACCGTGTGGTATCTATGATGTTGATCGATAATGAAAACCACATGTTTTATGGACATAATGCCCATTGTTAGTGAAAAACTCTACCTTGATTAAAATGGTATCTCATCCATTTAACAAGGAAATTGACTTGATGTGGTGTTGATCCATTAACAAATAAAATTGACAATGAGGGAACTTATGCAGTGGTGGTAAAAAAGTCAACTAATAAGAAGAAATTTGGAGAGGGTTTTGTAGAGTGATGGGTTTTGTTTTTAACCTAGGGTTTGGGTTTTACAGACCCCTTGGAGTTTATCTTCCGCAAGGAAGGCTTAGCACCAACCAAGCTAAAAAGTGAGAAATTTTTGTTTTGTTTATTTTCGGCATTTTTCATAATATTATGTAGTTTTTTAGGCTTATTTTTCAGGAATTATGGTTGGGGGCTATCATTTTTTACTCCTGCAAGGCTATCATCTAATGAGCCTTTTTCTCTCCCAACAAGGCATAAAATCTGTCCAGATGAGCATACAAAGGACAGCCGTCACTTCACAAATGACATGTCCTCTTTACACTCTTCTTACAGAGCCTTGGATGATTTTAGTGGTAAATACGGTCTGGGATTTAGGTCTCCTTGTTCGCATGGAGGAGAGTTTAGATGTTTTCTTTCATCCTCACAAAAAATTAGATCTAACCCTTTGGTGTTGGTGGAGTGCTCTAGTTTTGAGGAGTTTGGGTTGTAGGGTTTTAATTCTGAAAGTGATCAGGAGGTACGCTTGCCGAATCTTGATCAAAGGGTTGGATCTAAGTCAACTTGTGGGTCTCCTATGGTTCTCCAAGCAACCTTTCATGGTTTTAGCCCAAGATTCCAGGATTTTGGAACCTCGACTTAGGTTGTGAAATTGGATTCTTGTTCTAAATTCATGATGCAATGTTACAGAGGAGATGTTGTGAGAAGAGGTGGGAAACTAAAGAAAGAGAAGTTCAGAAAAGGTAAGACGCTATGTTTTTTTGGTAAAGACGTGACCTTTGATATGGTACCAGGGTTACCTAATCAAACCTTATTGGGGAATTTTTAATACATTAAATTTACGAGGATGGAGATAATTGAATGGATGACAAAGTTTTGGAAGCCACTCATTAATTACACTCCTAGGGTTAATCTTCTAATGAATGGATAGGTTAGTTCTCACTTCTTGACTGAAGAAAGCTTGTATATTATTTTAGAACACTTCTAGGTCATTGGCATTATATCTCTGGTTTTCAGTAAATGACACGATGGTTTTAATCCTTGGAAGGAGAAGCTTTCGCAGTGTTATATCTGGGTTTTTCTCCATGGTTTTCCTCTTCAATGCTGGTCTTTTGGGGGTTTTATGTCAGTGTCCAACTCTATTGGTTGCTTCATTATTGTACAGGAGGAGACTTTACTAGCCTCTCAGAAGATACTACCGAGGGTTTTGGTGGACATTGATTCTTTTGAAGGTCTTCCAGATGAAGTGGAGGTCATTTGGAATGGGGGATCCTTCATTCATAGATTGGATTATTGGTGTATCCCATTTTGGTGCTTTCGTTGTCATGAAGTTGGGAATTTGCATGATAAATGTCCCAATGTTTATCCTTATGATTCATAAGAGTTACCAGATACATCTTCTGTGATGGGGTAGTTAGAGAAGTTAGATTCCAACCTACATCTCAATATCCATCTTGACCAAGCATCGAATCTCTCTATGCTGAGTAAGTTTCAAATTACTCTTCCTATTCTTAAAAAAATTATTTCTAAGGAAGAACTTGCTTGGAAATTACTCTTTGTTCTTGATGGAGACTTTGAAGTGGGTAAAGTACTGTCCAAAACCTTAGGGTTATATTCTAATTGTGATATTCCTTCTAAAATGTTCCCTCCTTTGTTGGATTCTACTGAAAACACTTCTCCCTCTCTTCTTGAGGTTAAAGCATTTTTGGGTGCTCCTCCCTCTAATACTCCTGTAAGGTTTGATGGTGTTGATTCTCCCCCTCTACTAGATAATATTTCAAGGCCTCCTTTTGATGGTTAGGAATCTCTTACAATAGTTTAGAATTTTGTTAGATGTCAAGATTTACCCTCAATGAATCCTTCATCCTGCTCTTATCTTCCCTTATCTATACTAGCCTCTTCAAAAATCTAGTTTCCCTCTCCTGATATTCCAATCTCTACTTCGAAATTTAATCCCTTGAATGAGGGATCTTTTATGAAAGAATCGATTCCCTTTTTTCAGGGAAACCTCAAGATTATGATGTCTTGGTTATTTCATCTATCCGCTTTTAGAATGTGACCACTAGGAAAAAGCATGGTAAAAAAGGATGATCTGAAGTTTCCTCTACTTGTCATTAGTATGATATCCTTCCCAGATTTTTCAACCCTAAACTTTCTAAGACTAATTCTATTGGGGTTGGCTTTAGCTTCTTCCCCTCCCTCCGAAACTTATTTTGGGGCCCTTAGAGCATATTTTCCTAATCGAGGTTTTCTTTATTAATTTTATGACCTTCAATATTAGAGGGCTTGGTATTTCTCCCAAAAGAACTTCTTTTTGGAGATTGGTAAAGTTTGCTAATCCTAATGTTATTATTCTATAATAAACTATGTCATCCATTGTACAGGCGTGTGATTCTTCCCTTAAATTATTTCAATTCTAGAAGTGTTGTGGTTAGGATGAAAATGAGTAGTTGAGAGGCTTGTCACTGGCTTGGAACCCTATGAAGGCTGATTTTTCTTCCTTTATGACTATAGCGGGTATTTGATTGGAAGTCAGAGTGAGGGACTTAAATATGGTTATCATAATCCTTAATATATATGGGATGTATCATTATCTCCATGGATTCTGGGACAAAGTGATCTCTAGTGGCATCCTTAATTATTCTTCCCTAATTGTTGTAGGAGATCTGAATTTGACTTTATCTTCGGTGGGAGTTTGGGGTTCTGGAATCCCTATTGATACTTTAGATGATTTCTTTAGAAAATATTTCGAGGATGGAAAATTAATAGATGTTTTTCCAAGTGTTCTGGT
Organism: Larix kaempferi; assembly: GCA_027924585.1. Classification (NCBI taxonomy): domain Eukaryota; kingdom Viridiplantae; phylum Streptophyta; class Pinopsida; order Pinales; family Pinaceae; genus Larix; species Larix kaempferi. Next base: position 8,891,851 of record BSBM01000727.1, read on the forward strand.
GCCTACCTGGAATAATGGCTGAGTTGGCAAAGCTGACATTGCTAAAAGACTAGATCGATTTTTGTTGGAAGATAAATTGAGAAGGGATATTAGCAGGTATCGATCTTGGTATTTATCTACATGGGTATCTAATCATAAGCCATTTTTTTTCAAATGGATTTAGACCATAGAAATATGATCTATCCATTTAAATTTAATCATACTTGTCTCAGGGATAAGGAGTTTTGTGAGGCGGTGAAAACTAAATGGAAGGAATACTCTGAAATTTATATCAGATTGCCGACTCACAAAAATTTGTACAAGATGAAAAAATCTAAAATTTGATGTGATTTTCTGGGAAAAAAAGAAGAAGGAAGATAATCAAGAAAAGTTGTTACATGTTGAATTGGAATTAGATACTTTGTCAGGGCCTATTAATGATGACTTATTCTTAGAAGTAAGAAAATATAAGTTGGTTTCTTTGGAGTCAATTAGGAAAAGAATTCTAAAGCAGGAAGAAGAGTCTTGGAGACTCAAAAGTCATGTGTTGTTTGGCTTTCTAGTGGTGACAATAATACGATTTTTTTTCAAACTTATGCAAACTAGAGGTAGATTATCAATCCTATCTAGGACTTGAAGGGTCATATGGTGATATTATGTCTGATCGAAATTCTCTTGAAGGAGGTGATCTTTCTTACACAAGGAAAAGGCCCTTTAGCGGAGGTTATAGCGTATGCTCCTTGTTAAATTTTGAGTATTAAATTACAAAACTATAGGATCTTTGTTGAGAGAATAACATCTACAGTATATCAATGCATGACAATCATAATATGACAAGCATCACAAGCATCACAAGAATCAAAAGCATAGAGACAAGAGACACAGAGTTTCCGTGGGGAAAACCCTAAGGTGAAAAACCCCACAACTTCCTCAGAGATAGAGAGAGCAATGGCTCAACCAAAATACAACCAAATAATACAGAGATAGTCTCCTAGCAGATGATCCTCCTTCTCCTCACTAGTGCGCCACTTTTCAGAGAGAGAGATAGATGCTTTTTCCGAATGAGTAAAATAGAGATCTCCTATCTCTATTTATACTCACCTTTTTGCCCAGTGACCTACTGGGGCCGACTTGTCTACTTGAGTACATCCACATTATATTATATATTAATTAGGGCCGACCCCATAAGGTGGTCTAATAACCCATCGGCAAGTACACACACTTGCGACACTTGTCAATCCACATGACGACACTTCCTTATAGAGGAATAACACATCTCTTATAAGGGTACAATAAATATAAATATAATATACAGATGAAATACATTCCGAAGTTACATATACATCAACACTCCCTCTTAACTAGGAAGGTATTTCTCGACACAGATCTGCTAGACAAGTCTTCTTCTCTGGATCATCGTCATCGATGCATCGTCATCGTCATCGTCACTGCTGCTGCTATCTCGTCCAATCTCTGTCTCTACTCGTCATAGGAAGTTCTACAGAGCCAGTCCTTTTTCATACTGGATGTAGGCCCGCCATCTGCAGGTCTTCATCATCACTGGCCATACTGTGGAATCCTTAGGACTTATTACGTGCGTCACAAAACCTGGCTGCAGCATCCCAGGCTATTACGAGCACACAGCTCTACCTGTAGGATCTCCCAGGAGCACATTACATGTGACCCATCACAAAACCTGGCTGAAGCATCCCAGGCTGTTACGAGCACTCGGCTCTACCTGTCGGATCTCCCAGGAGCACATTACATGTGATCTCACCACAAAACCTGGCTGAAGCATCTGAGGCCTTTTTCATCCTGTCCAGATCTCCCAGGAGCAAATTACATGTGGTCCACCACAAAACCTGGCTGAAGCATCTGAGGCCTTTTTCATCCTGTCCAGATCTCCCAGGAGCAAATTACATGTGGTCATGGCAAAACCTGGCTGAAGCATCTGAGGCCTTTTTCATCCTATCCAGATCTCCCAGGAGCAAATTACATGCCATAGGACAAAACCTCGCAAGAGCATTTCAGGATGTTACGGGTACACAAATCCGACCTGAAATCTCCCAGGGCACAAATTACATGTCCTCTCAAGCAAAACCTCGCAAGAGCATTTGTCAGATGTCCCAGGGCACCGAATTACATGCCATAGGCAAAACCTCGAAAGACCATCTGCAAATCTCCCAGGGCACAAATTACATGCTTTCCTGCACAACCTGATCCACGGCCATAAAGTATCATCTGATACTCATTAAACATCATCCTGATGTACACATGATCATCCTGATCATCATCACTGCAACATCCTGCTGCATGTCATCTGGAGAAGCTCGTCATCCACGATCATCCAAGTATCCACCTGATACATACATAGATACATGATCCACACAATGTATCCATCAGCATACATGATCTACCTGATCATACAAAGATACATGATCCACACAATGTATCCATCAGCATATATGATCTACCTGATCATACAACGATACATGATCCACACAATGTATCCGTCAGTATACATGATCTACCTGATCATACAACGATACATGATCCACACAATGTATCCATCAGTATACATGATCTACCTGATCATACAAAGATACATGATCCACACAATGTATCCATCAGCATCCAACATGATGCGTTCATACAAAAATACATACACATGATCCATCCGATCATATCCAGCATCCAACATGATGCATATACAAAATACAGACACATGATCCAACCGATCATATCCAGCATCCAACATGATGCATACATACATACATATAATGATCCAACTGATCATATCCAGCATCCAACATGATGCATACACAAAATACATATACATGATCCAACTGATCATATCCAGCATCCAACATGATGCATACACAAGATACATATACATGATCCAACTGATCATATCCAGCAGAAACCAGAACATCCTCCTGATGTTCATCATCCAGCGCTTACATCCACAGCCATGTGAAGGATCCCCCTTCCAACATGCTTGGAATGGCTTCAGCAAATGTGTCCATCACTTCTTCCTCGAAGTGTCCTCGACCTGAAGCACGCGAAGCTTCTCTCTGAAGTACTCGAACTTCACCCTGGCTAGTGGCTTCGTCAGCACATCTGCAATCTGCTCGTCCGTCGCAACATACAGGAGCTTCACAGCTCCTCTCTGCACCATATCCCTGATATAGTGATATTTGATCTCTATGTGTTTTGACCTGTCATGAAACACTGGGTTCTCGGACAACTTCACACAACTCTGGTTATCACAGAAGATACCAGTAGCCTCCAACGGGATATCAAATAACTCAGACAGTAGCTTCCGTAGCCATACTGCCTCACAACTAGCTGAACAGGCTGCAACATACTCTGCCTCAGCTGTACTTAGTGCTACGCAGGACTTCTTCCTGCTAAACCAAGAGATCACACCTGATCCCATACTGAAGCAGCATCCAGATGTGCTCTTCCTATCTGCAGCACTGCCATCCCAATCTGAATCAACATAACCTTGTAGGTTAAACTTTTGATTTGCTTCATATTTGAGCCCATAATCCACTGTACCCTTTAGGTACCTCAGAACATGTTTTACAGCAACCAGGTGAACACTCCTCGGATCCGTCAGAAACTGGCTTAATGTGTTCACAGCAAAGCAAATATCCGGTCTCGTGTTCGTCAGGTACATCAAGGACCCAATCATCTGACGATACATAGTGATATCAACTGGCTCAGATGAAGCATCACATAGAAGCTTCAGATTCGATGCCATAGGTGTGGCCATGGCCTTGCAATCCATCATCCCAAATCTCTTCAGGATATCTACTGTGTACTTCCCTTGACCAAGGAAGATCCCACCTGCACTCTGCCACACCTCCATACCTAGGAAATAGTGCATCATTCCCAAGTCTTTCATATCGAATTCAGCTGCAAGCTTCCTCTTGGTATCCGCAATCAGTATGTCATCTCCTGTCACAAATAGGTCATCCACATACAGTAGTAGAATCACAGGATTCCCTTCCTCCACCTTGTAGTAAAGGTTGGAATCCGCTTTACTCTTGGTAAAGCCCAAACTAGATAGGAAATTGTCCATCCTACCATACCAGGTTCTGGGGGCTTGCTTCAAGCCATACAAGGCTTTCTTCAATCTGCATACATATGATTCCCTGTTATGTATTTCAAAACCAAGTGGCTGTTCCATATATACTTCCTCTTCTACTACACTGTTCAGGAAGGCAGTCTTGACATCCATCTGGTGTATTTTCCATTTCATTGCTGCAGCCAGGGCAAGTACTGTTCTAATGGAAGTATACCTGGCTACAGGTGCAAAGGTTTCTTCATAGTCTATTCCTTCCTTCTGAGAGAAACCACGAGCTACGAATCTTGCTTTATATTTTTCCACACTGCCATCTGCAGCATGCTTGATTTTGTAGATCCACTTGGAAGTCACAACAGACTTCCCTTTAGGTCTTGGGACAACATCCCAAACATCATTCTTCATAATTGATTGATATTCCTCAATCATAGCATCCTTCCATTCTTTCTTTTCTGCTGCCTCTTCATAACTGGAAGGCTCTTTGTTCATGATGTCACAGAGTAAAGCAACATAACTGGTGTGTGATCTGGTTCTCTTCTTTGCTCTGTGTTCTTCTTCTGGAATGCCAAATATTTCTGCATCATGAATGAGCTCTCTAGCCCATACAGGTTTCCTCTTGTGAGAGTTATCCTCTCGGGGTGGATCTACAGGTGCTTGTGGATCTTCAAATTCACGATCAGTTTCTGGAACTGCATCAGTCATGGTAGTGTCCTGAAATCTTGTTTCCTTAGGTTCTTCATAAACTTTGGTAGGTGCCTTCCTTGATTTGATGAATGCTGAGTTTTCATCAAATGTTACATCCCTACTGACATCAATCTTCTTGAACCCTGGAAAGTATATTCTGTACGCCTTTGAGCTTTCACTATAACCCACAAAGATGCCCTTCTTTCCTGAAGGATCTAGTTTAGTCCTCTTCTCTTTTGGGACATGAGTATATACTGGACAACCAAATATTCTGAGATGGCTGACTTCAGGTTTCTTACCAGAAAATACTTCTTCTGGTGTCTTGTTGTCCAATATCTTGTGGGGAGTTCTGTTCTGCACATATACAGCTGTTCTAGCTGCTTCTGCCCATAGATGCATAGGAAGATCCTGGTCATGCAACATTGCTCTTGCTGCTTACATGATAGTTCTGTTCTTCCTTTCTGCAACTCCATTCTGTTGAGGATTATAAGGAGCAGTCAACTCCCTCTTAATCCCTGAATCACTGCAAAGCTTCCTGAAATCATTTGAGGTGAATTCTCCACCATTGTCAGATCTGAGTGTTTTGATTTTCTTGTTAGTTTGATTCTCCATCAAGGTTTTGAATTCCTTGAATTTAGCAAACACCTCATCTTTGCCTTTCAAGAAGTATACCCAAGTCTTCCTGGAGAAGTCATCAATAAATGATACATAGTAAACATGCCCACTGAGGGAACTGGATGACATGGGGTCACATACATCTGAGTGGATGATTTCTAGGATGTCTTTTGCTTTGCTTTCACTGCTTGGGAAAGCCTTCTTAGTGTTCTTACCTTTTGCACATCCTTTGCAAACCCCTTCATGTTTGGTCTTGATTTCAGGAAGACCTTCTACAGCCTTGCTTGCAATTGGAAGTGCTCTATAGTGCATGTGAGCAAGTCTCCTATGCCAAAGTTCACTTGGCTCCATGGATTCATGTACCATGGCATGTTCAGGTTGACCCTTTAATTTATACAAGCCTCCCTCTTGCTCTCCAATCACTACTGCATCATCTATAGTCTTTCCCTTTGGCCACATTAGTACTTGGCCATCAACAAATGCAACCCTCATACCTTTTGCATCTAGAGCAGAGATGGAGAGTAAGTTCTTCTTGAGCCCAGGTACATAGAGGACTTCCTTCATCTTCAGAGATTTTCCCGAATCTAGGTTGTAAGAAGCTTCACCACTTCCTTTGATTGGATATTGATAATCATCCCCAAGTTTCACCTTATGGGGTGACTCATGTTCAGATAGGTTCACAAAGGATTCTTTAAACCCAGTCATGTGTTTGGAAGCCCCACTATCAATCAACCAATCATTACAACCATGGGAGATGGTACCTGTGAGAGCAGAGATCAGAACATACTCTTCTTCACTTGATGAGTCATCATTACTATCACTTTCTGCCCTAGCCTTCTTCTTTGGAGGTTCATCATCTTCTGCAGCATGAGCATGAAACCTTATTTTGCCACCCTTCTTCTTCTTGTTGGAGATGTTGTTGTCCTTCTTGTTCTTGGGACAATTTATGGCAATATGTCCTCTCTCATTACAGGTGAAGCATACTCTTCTTTCTTTGAATTGATGTGAAGATCTCTTGGGGTGAGATGGTTCTTTCTTGGACTTCCCTTTCCTGGTGTGGGCTGCAAGAGCTTGATCTTCTCCTCCCATCTTTTCCTCACAAGCTATAAGTCTAGCTTCTTCTTGAGAACATTCTTCCCGAAGTCTACTGAAGGAGATCAACTTCTTCCTTGCACAAATTCCTTGAATAAAGGAATCCCATGACCTGGGTAGGCCATTTAGAGTGGTCATCACCACTTCACCATTCTCCACCATTTCATCTACTGCTTCTAATTGTTCCTTGATCTGAGAGACCCTTGAAAAATAGGATTGAATGGTTTCTCCATTCTGAAACTTCACTGCTTTCAATTGGTTCCGCAGGGTCATCTTCCGATTTATGTTCTTTCCTTCAAATAGCTTGGTCAAAGATTCAAACATCTCTTTGGGTGTCTTGAGAGAAGACCCATGGGGTATGAGATGGTCTTTGATAGAATCAGCAATGATTCTCTTTGCCTTGACCAAGTTCTTCTTGTGCAATACCTTGGCCTCTTCATCCTCTGGGATAGGGATGTCTTCTTTCACATATGAGTCCAACTCATTCTCTTCCAGGATTAGCCCAATCCTATACTTCCAGGCTCGGAAGTTGTCAGCCCCTTCAAGCTTATCCTCAAGCTTGGTGTGAAGAGACATCTTTAAGAGTACTTCAAATGGAAATAGAAAAGATTTGGGACTTACCACTTGAAGTGCTGAAAACTGGATCTGGTCCTGGATTAGGGTTTGTCAGAGAAACCCTAAAAATTCAAAATGTGAATTTCAAAATTCCGAAAGGATAGAAAGATGCGCCTTGGAGAGCTGATCATCCTAGTACATTCAGAAATTGGGATCAACAAAGTCTTGCCCTTCAAAATTGCCTTTTTGTCCTCCCGGGTTCACTAGGGAGAGCCCTGAATTAGGGTTTGAGTTTCCCGGAGATCTACCCAGCCAAAAATCTCGATCCAAAGCTCAAACCTTCGATTTTTGCAAGGAGCTTCCAGCTGTACCTTCAGTTTCCAGAAATTCCTATTTTTGTGGAAACCCTAATTTTTAGGGCCAAAACTGAAAATGCTCGGAACTGAAATCTGATTGGACAGAAAGATGCGACTTGATGAGTAGATCCAATCTACTATACTGAATTTCAAAAATCTGTGGAGAGAAACCCAATAAACAAGCAATACAAGATTCCGTCACTGCAAAATGTCTTCTTCTCAGTTAGGCTCTGATACCATGTTAAATTTTGAGTATTAAATTACAAAACTATAGGATCTTTGCTGAGAGAATAACATCTACAGTATATCAATGCATGACAATCATAATATGACAAGCATCACAAGCATCACAAGAATCAAAAGCATAGAGACAAGAGACACAGAGTTTCCGTGGGGAAAACCCTAAGGTGAAAAACCCCACAACTTCCTCAGAGATAGAGAGAGCAATGGCTCAACCAAAATACAACCAAATAATACAGAGATAGTCTCCTAGCAGATGATCCTCCTTCTCCTCACTAGTGCGCCACTTTTCAGAGAGAGAGATAGATGCTTTTTCCGAATGAGTAAAATAGAGATCTCCTATCTCTATTTATACTCACCTTTTTGCCCAGTGACCTACTGGGGCCGACTTGTCTACTTGAGTACATCCACATTATATTATATATTAATTAGGGCCGACCCCATAAGGTGGTATAATAACCCATCGGCAAGTACACACACTTGCGACACTTGTCAATCCACATGACGACACTTCCTTATAGAGGAATAACACATCTCTTATAAGGGTACAATAAATATAAATATAATATACAGATGAAATACATTCCGAAGTTACATATACATCAACACTCCTCACAAAAGAGACCAAATATACATTTCTAGTGGAGGTTAGTAGCAGAGGTGAGTGGGCAGAGGTTTTAGCAGAATTTTTTTTACAACGGTGCACTTTCGACATAATTCCACCAGTGCATCCATGACATTAGCACACCGGTGAATTCACCGACGTGTCATATTTTATCGCACCGCGAACCAAAAACGTCAATACCAAACCATAATAATTTCCAAATAAAAAAAGCGGTGTGTTACTTCAACTAACCGCACCGGTGCGTTATTTAGAAACAACTACACTGCCCAATGTTTTATGTTAAAAAAAAATATTTAATTAAAAAACTAAACACTATGCGTTCATTAGTCCTAACCACATCGGTGTGTTTCACCAAACCTTGACGCACTGAACATTATTTTATAATATAGTTTCCTAAAAAAAATCTCAAAAGTCTACAATGGTGTGTCCTTAGTTAAACTCACCAGTTCTTTCCAAATATATTAACGCACCAATATTCGATTTATCGAAAATAAAAAATAAAATTTATAATCGATAACATATTTTAAAAACATTCCTGGTGCGCTAACTTGTCATACTGCACCAATGTGTTTCAATCACCACAACACACTGAATAATATTTTATTTATAAAAAACATTTTTTAACATCGGTTAATTTCGGTGCATGCGACCTTGGATCGCATCGGTGCGTGGGTGTAACCATAATGCACCAGAAAACATTTTTATTAAAAAAAATATTTTATTTTAACATCAGAAAATTCCGGTGCATGCGGCCATTGATCGCACTAGTGCATCCTAAAGTCGAATGCACCGGTGCAAGCTTTAATAAAAACAATTATCGCGGCCGAAAAATCAGTTTTTGCCAAACTTCAGTGCATCTGAGCCCCTCTGCATTGGTTCAACCCCTCATATACTTGGATGCCCTAAGGACATCCTTTTTCCACATGGACACATCCTTGCATTCTATTAGCGGTCCAGTTCGTTGGAATTTTTCCAATTCAATTTGGAAAAATTCAAATTTACCATACATCGCTAATATGCCTCCTCGACGCGCCGTTCATTAGGTAAAATGTTTATTACTTCACAAAATGATTTTTTAATGGTTTAGTTTTTAAAATTCACCCTTAAATTTCCATTTAAAAAAAAAAAAAAATTGTGCGGTGCGTTCGAGGCTTTCGGCTTGCACCACCAAATGGTGCGCCCCGTAAAATTTTATAGAGCGCACCGCTAAGGATGAAAAAACACACAAATGGTCACCGGTGTGTCACACATTTAAGAGCACCGGCATTCTGGTGCCCTTAAATATAATACACACACTGGTGACCTTATAAATTAATAAAAAAAAATAAACGTTCAACGGTGTGATTATACTACTCATGCGCACCAGATGTCGGTGCATTAACGTGGCGTGAGCGCACCGTTGGTGCATCTACTAAAAACTAAATTCTAATAGACACTGGTGTGTTTAGTACAGTAAAGGACACCAGAGTTCCGGTTCTTGTTATTGTCTAGCGCACCGGTATTAGTATAATAAACCCATAATCATTTGTGCATTGTGCATATGTCACGTCATTGCACCAGTAACAGTGCGATTACGTGAAATAGGCGCAACAGTGACACTTTAGATAAACATTTGAAAAAACAATTAACAGTACTCCTATGTCAAGTCAAGGCACCGATTATACAGTGCGCTAACTTGGCATAGGTGCACCAGTAATAGACATTAGATAATTTATAATTTAAAAATTTGGTGTGTTTGCATGACGGTGTGCTAATAAGACTTTGGCACACCGTCAAATTCAATTTAATTTTTTTTTATATTTAACCCCCGGTGTGGCATATATATTATAGTGCACCGCTTGTTGGTGAATCCAACATATAAGCACACTGCTCACAAACTTGTGAACACAAAACTGTCATTGCTCCTATGTCACGTTAAGGAATCGGTTCACAATGCGCTGACGTGGTATAGGCACACCGTGAATATTTTTCAAATAATTTATTATTGTTTAAATTCGATGTGTTTGAGTAACGATGCACTAATCACATTTAAGCGCACCGTCGAAATAAATTTTAAAAATTTTGATATATAGGCGGTGGGTCATAGGTATTGTAGTTCACCACTTATCGGTGCTTCCAGTATATAAATGCACTGGTGGCGGTGCGTTTCTAATATTTATGGCCCACCAGTTTACTTTTTTTAGAAAAAATTTTAATATTTAATTTTGGTAGATAATATTGTTATAATTATTTTATATGTATGCTTATGAGACTAATTTATATTATATGTGAAACAAAAACGTGATCGTCGTGAGGCACAGTAGCAACGCGAGGCAGAGGTTGATCAGTACAACTTCCTTAGAGAGTGGGAGGCCAATGAGAGGGAGAGAGATTTATATCCTCATCCCACTATGCCTTATACTAGACACCACTTGAGATTTGTCAGCCTCCTCAAGTTCTATGAGGAGGTGACATCACTTAAGGGGAATAGTACCTTATTGATCCAGTTGATCGCACACTGGGATCATTTTAGGAAGGCGTTTAGAGTTGGTCCCAATGAGTGGTTCCAGTCCACCGAGGAGGACATTTACTTTATCACCGGTCTCTCTAGGAGAGGTTAGTACCTTCCTTCATTCCTTGAGGTTCCAACTGGAGCTGTAGTAGTGAATCAGCTGGAATATGTTTAGAGATATGTTGATGACAACATCCTTGAGCATTCTCAGTTTCAAGTGCGTGGTGGGAAAAATTCCATTGCTACTTTTGATAGAGAGGATGTGAGGTGCCTCTCTTTGTTGGTGACAACTATCGCGCATTACACCACGGATGGGCAGCGCATTAGCTTCCCTTTATTATATTATGTTGATTATTTAGTGCAGGAACCTAGATGCATTAGGTGGTCTGCTATTTTTTTAGGATAGTTTTGTTATGCTCTCAGTCGATGTCAAGCATGTATTGGCGGGAGGGGCCAAGTCCCCCTTCACTTCATAATTGTTTTCTCAATTTTTTGAGATTTTTCCAGTGACTAGGCCGTATTTTGACCGACGCCCTCCTATGTTGATGACAGATGTGCGTATGCACATGTGGGTGCATATGATTCCCAAGAGGGGACAACCATAGTTTCCTGCGAGGATCATTGGAGATGTGCTTGACATGCTAGGCGACGAGGAACAACCTCGATTAGATATGGTTGCATATCCATATGCGGGGTTGGATTGGAGAGGGTGCACCAACATATTATTCACCCGAGACGAGCCACCTACTCACAAAGGTAAATTTAGCAATATGTTTAATTTAATCTATTTTCATTTTATTCTTGTTATACTTATTGCAAATGAAATATGTTTTAAATTGTTATATTAAATTAATGTTTAATGAAATTTTCTAATTATTATTGTGTGCTATATATTTTATAGATATTGGCACTTTTGATGGTGATGTGGGGCCTCCTCCACCATAGGATGATGAGGATGAGGACATACAGATGTAGTATCAGTCAGAGGGGCCTCATCTAGCAAGATATGGCCTTCGATGGAGGCCTGAACAGAGGTTTAGACAGGATATCCCGGAAAGGCTAGCTAGATTATTAGGGGATAGAGGGGTTCGTCCTATTCACATCAAGGAGATTCAGAGAAAGGACTGATACATTGAGCTATGGAGGACACTTCTTGTTGATATGAGGAGCTTGATGTAGCACATTGTTGGTGCTTGCATTCTTTTGGATGACATTCCTCATGGTAGTTCATTGTCTAATGAGGGAAGAGATCCTTGGCCTACTACTCCACCTCCTTCTCCATTAGTTGCTTCGATCGATGGGGGATCCTCCACATCCACTACACCTCCTCCTTGGAATCCACCTCCTACTCCTCCACCTTTGACATCTCCTCCACCCCCTCCTCCACCATGTCCTCTACCTCCATCACCTCTTTCATCATCTCCTCCACCTCCCCCTCCTTCGACTGATCCGACATATGAGATTTTATACCTATCTGACCGACCAGCCTATATTGATATGTCACTTCCTTCATCCTTTCCTCCACCTCCCCCTCCTTCGACGGATCCACTAGTCCCCTCAGTTGTGGAAAGGATGCTCATATCAGGTGGGACGATCCAAATTCCTAGAGATCGTGTATTTCTTACTGATCTACATGATAGATGATTTCCTAGCAGAGACGGTACTGATCATGCCTCTAGCTTTACTGCTGCAGGTGTCAATACATATGGTGGGTCGACAGATAGTGATGATGATAGGATTCCGGGGGTGGACTAGACATGTATATATGACATGTATCATCATTTAGATGCTATATATATAGATATAGATATAGACATATACGTCATTTTCCATTTTGCAGATGTTGATGTTGATGATTATGTTGATGGTCATGATGTTAAGTTAGGTCAGGTTCGATGATGTTCATTAGATGTTTGTGTTTTCCATTTTATATGCGTTGATGTTGATGCTTATTTATATGTTGATAGTGATGTACTTGTGTATGTTAAGTCAGTTTTGATTATGTTCATTATGTTAGAAACTGGAACTTGTGTTTTGTTACATGTTATTGGTAGATCATATGTGTGTTAGATGATGTTTAAATCTTTAATATGTATATGTTAGATCAATATGAAGTAACGTAACGTTTATGATGGTACGTTCATGCTTATTTTTATTAGTTTTATGTTAATGATGGTATGATGGTGTTTATTTTTATGTTTGTTACATGGTGACAATGATATTAATGATGATATGTTTATGTTTACATAATGTAATTGCAAAAATATTATCATTCAATTAAATATGTTTATGAATTTTGTATTGATATTAATGGATGAATTTATGACAACTAGCTATATATATGATTTATGTTAATGGTTGTATAATTTCTCATAGTATCATGTTTATGAACATAAAAAAAAATCAAAATTATATGAACATGAATATGATCTATCAATGTATCATTCAATATTTTTAATTTGTTGACAATAGCTCACTTTACAATGACAAATATCAAATATTTAATAGGAATAAAATCAAATAGTTAATTAAAAGAACATCGTTTTTCTCTCAACTAATGTAAAGCCACAACTTGCATTCTCAAAATATATTAGTATTATTAATCATTAAGTTGATTTGATGATCTTCAAGCCGTTTTTTATCTCTTATTCTCATTCAGAAAACATTTGCAAACATTTGCAATTATAATGCTTAGCATTATTTACGACAAAAACATCATGAAATATAAACATTCAAATAATGATCATGTAGAAATTAGAGAGCACATTAAATTATGTTTTTATAAATTTCATTGTTATCAAGGGCATAAATACTTAATCCATTGTAGAGGTAAAGTACACTAGTAAAAAAATTGTTGGATTTACAATCTCGACCAAGGTTTCAAATGTGTCATTTTCTATGTTGGAGTTAACATTATAAATACAATCAAAAAATCCAAAAACATTACATTATATCAAAAAATCAATTTAATCGAATCATATAATTGAAAAACATTACATTCTAATAGAAAAGTCGTAAATTAATGCAATTATAATTCTTAGCATTATTTATAACAAAAAAATCAAGAGATACAAGCATTCAAATATTGATGGAGATATCGTAGAGCACCTTAGAATTTGTTGTACATTTCATTGTTATGAAGGCCATAAATGAAGTCATTGTAGAGCTCAACACTACTAAAAACATTGTTGGATTTTCATTCTCCACCAAGGTTTCAAACGTGTCATTTTCTATGTTGGAGTTAACATTATAAATACAATCAGAAAATACAAACACATTACATTATATCAAAAATTTAATTTAATTGAATCATATAATTAAAAAACATTACATTCTAACAGAAAAGTTAGAAATTAATGCAATTATAATTCTTAGCATTATTTATAACAAAAAAATAAATAAATACAAGCATTCAAATATTGGAGATATCAGAGAGCACCTTAGAATTTGTTGTACATTTCAATGTTATCAATGCCATAAATGAAGTCATTGCAGTGCTCAACACTACTAAACAAATTGTTGGATTTTCATTCTCCATCGAGGTTGCAAAAGTTTCATTTTCTATGTTGGAGTTAACATTATAAATACAATCAAAAAATTGAAAAACATTACATTATAACAAAAATTCAATTTAACCGAATCATATAATGAAAAAAAAACATTACACTAGTCTAACAAACATGTCATAAATTAATAATGCAATTAAAATTCTTAACATTATTTATAACAAAAACATCATAAAATACAAGCACTGAAATATCAATGTAGAAATTTCAAATCACCACCTTCAAGTCAAGAATTAATAAATATGTTAGCCTTTACGTTCACAAAAATAAAATTGAATCATGTAAGTTGTTTTTCATGGTGTATATATATATATATACATAAAAAAAAAATATGAGTAATCTGGACAATGACATATAATCATTCTATACAATCATAAATTACTTCATAGACATAAACCATATTTCACATCATATAATTGGTTCTTAACCAAATGAAATTGTTTAAACACTACATCCAATAATCAACTTTCCATTTTCACCGTCATAAAATGAAAAATAAACAATATAGTTAGACAATCAAAGATAATAGTAAAAAAATGATATCTCAATTTATAAATGAAAAAATAAAACATGTACATATCACTCTCTATTGCCATCACCCTCATTATCTTCCTCGGTTGGCATGATAGTATTGTTGTTCTTTGAAACATGTCTAGATCTAGGGTCGTGTCTTAATATGAACCACCAATCTCTATCCAACACATCCGAGTGAAAGAAAACTTGGTTGTAGTGTTTTGGTAAAACATAAGGCTCCTTACTTTCATCCCACATCTTTCTAGAGTTGATACATATCAACCCACTGTCACAATATTTCTTGACATTATTCCTATCGAATGTGTCCCACCACCTGCACCTAAAAATAACACATTGGAAAGATGAGAAGTCCACTTGAATGATCTATTGTATATTTCCGACATAGCCCAACATCCCTCCTACCAAGTTTCGATCTCGGTGGCTAGCACGACTGGATTGGTTGAACTCGAATTCCACTCCACAATATTGTGTAACAAGCTCATTATCATCATCATCGGTACGAAAATGATGTCCGTAATCCCACATAGATGGGAACGAATGCACCTATAAGAAAAGTTAACAAATGATGGTGTCATATGTCTATTAACCCAAACATTAATATATTAAACATAAATGTTATAATTCAAAGTTTCATTATAAAGTTAGAAATTATTCACATAAAGATTTTATTATCGATTTGTTGCACCCAATCCCAATGTTTAGCGCATCCTCCTCTTCAGGAGGGTAACAACTGGATGCACCATATTTCTCTCTAACTTGGTCTGCAACCCAACTGTTGGGACAAATCATTGGTATATTTTCTTTTAAATGATCTGGAAAAGGCATGCTTCTACCGTGCAACCGCTTGAATTATTTTCTGTCAATGTACCATTTCCTCCTCTTCTCTTCATACAATGCGACCCACGGTTGTGTTTCCTCCGCGTTGTAAAGAATGAATTTATTGATTATATCAATTTTTGAATTTGTTGTTGTATTCATGGCAACAAAACCACATTCAGTAGGTATGGGATCAAATGTAATTTTTTTATGTTTGTTGTGAATATAAGTTACTATGTGGAAAATTGAAGATCGAAAGATAAGTGACTTACTCTTTATCATGCACCTTTTTCCATTCATTTCCAGTACCTCCCCTTCCCTTTTGTCCTCATTACGTTCATCATCCCATATCATTACACCTGGTGTGCCGTTGAATTGCTTCATGTACTCACTGGCATAATAGAACGACTCATATACTATGTACCCCTAAACCATAGACCCCTCATGTTTTGCCCTTTTAGAACAAATCCCTTCACTTTTTTCATGAACCTATCTAGGAAGAACATACAACAATAGTAGACCACCCCGATTAATTCAACCTCATCGACTAGGTGAACATACAACAATAGTAGACCACCCCGATTAATTAAACTCGACGACAGTTCCTTCTCAAACATACTAACAATCTCATCCATCTATTCGTGCCACCGTGGAATGCTAGCGATGTAAACCTCCTTTGATGTGATCCACCGTACAAATGCAGATAGTCTAGATATGGCACGCCGTAGGTCATCGGGAAAGTCATGGTTCACACACCCACACATGTGCACAAAAACTGGATAATGACACTACAAAGTAAACATAAAAAGTTAAGTGCATTTTAACTTTTGTGGAAAAATATATAAACAAATAGTAATAACAATTTTTTGGCATTATACGTACCCCTAGAAGGTTGAGATGGTCATTTGATTTCAAACCCAACAACTTTTCGTCTGACGTACTAAAGAAGTGTCATAGAGTAGACCCAAAAAAACAAGGTTCCTTCACTTCCAATATAACTTCTTCTGCCAAATTAAGATCAGGCTTTCTTCAAAATCTATGGGACATCACCTTTTTTAAATGAAAAAGAGGGGTCAGCCTCTCCTCTATTTTCTTGTCTTGGCCAATGCTTCTTTTTCGTATTAGAAGCTATAAGGTATTTCTTGACTTTCAACTTGTCACTTTTTTTGGATTATATGTGATTCCACAAAGAATATGAAACATTTTTAAATATATGCATGGGATTTGGTAAGTGGGAAATCTTAAGATTCTCCCAATATGGGAGCTCATAAAATATCGATTTCCTTCTCATTCCTGTGGGAATCTTCTCAACATAGGTGTCTAAGAAATCAAGATCATCGATCAAAAGATGCACATTTGAATCGAACATCTCTTGGTGTATTCCTTCTCCTTCTCTCTATCATATTCCCTAATCCATTCAGTCGGTGTCATTATTTTAGGCCTTTGTGTTCTCTCTCATTTACCATTGAAAGCAGATTTTGCTCTTCTATAAGAGTGGTTTTCTAGGAGGAATACCCTAGAGAATTAGTACATTGACTTTCGTAGGTCTTTGGACCACCTAGCCTTCATAGAAGGTCCACAACATTTACATCCATAATAACCTTTTGTTACAAGACCTGTGATGTTATAGTAAAGAGAGAACATTAGTGTTAAGGATGAAGAGAGTCATACCGAATTAAATATTTCAAAATTTATTGCTTTGAATATAAAAACAAATAAAACAACATATTTACCTGAACAAACTCCTAACCCTGGATAATCATGTGTGGTGTATGCACATATGTCATATAGTGTAAAACTCCTTTATGATGGGATGGGTCTTGACACATCATAGGGCATGTATCCCTTCCCATAATTCCGTGAATTCATCGATCAATGGTTGTAGGTAAACATCCATATTCTTCACTTGTTTTTTACCAGGGACTATAAGAGCCAACATAAGATGTTCGTTCTACACGGAAAACCATGGGGGGGATATTGTTATTGATCACTACTACAGGACAAACAGTATAGATGTTGTTTGGTTGGGAATATGGGTTGACGCCATCAATTGCTATGCTCAATCGGAGGCTACATACTTCATCCTTGAATTTTTAGGGCTGTGTATCCTCTATATGCTTCATGGCTATTGAATCTCTTGGGTTTTGCATAACTCTTTTCTCACTTCGGTTCGATGCATGTCATCCCTACAACATAGCTAATTATTTGCAACAAAAGAGCCTTTGAATCTTTGGTATTATAGGCATGTGCCTCAATATCTTATGAGGAGGAACATGCTCTTTTGCCTTGTTATTCGATTCTTTGTATTTGTCATTCCCACATTTTGGACATATCACTTTATTTGCATATTTGCCTCCATATAGAATACAATCATTGGGGCATGCATGATAAGATATGTACTCTACACCCAACATTTTAAACATTCTTTTTCCCCTGAGCAGCTGCCAGGAAATACATTATATTTCAAAAGTACCTTATATTTGAATAACCTACAGTTAGTGGGAAATACAAGTGTACAGTGTCATTTAACATTCATAAAATCGACCATTTTCAATAACGATTGTGTCGCACGATTACTCAAATTATAATGTAGTTCATAGTCAGTTACCTCAGCATTGCTGAGAAACATGAGTCTGACATGCCATACTTTGATTTCAAGTTGTATAGTAACATTGTTATCCCCAACTATGTAGAAATTGACTGACTAGATCCAAATAGAGGTGTGGTGTAAGCCGATTTAAGGCTTTCGAGGAAGGCTTCAGTAATATGAACGTCATCCCCTAGCTCATTGTCCTGGAATGTATGGAACAACATTGCATCCATGGAACTCCTTTGTTGTAATAACTCATCCATACCAACCTCTACTTCATTGCCTCCATTTCCAACATGTGAAGAACTACTATCACTATAGGCATTCTTGATTGGTGAGGATGGATGCAATGGAAATTGAATAGGTGGTTGATTCAACCATGCTTGGTATGCTTCCTCTCCAATTTGATCTATTTTTTCAGCCTTCTCTTGATTTGACATTGTACTGGTGTGTGGAGGAAGATGGTAGGCAGGTTGCTCATCATCAAAATCATGATTTCAAAAATATTGAACATTACATCAATGATGTTAGTAAGCACAATGCAATTGGTTTGATCTCGCATTATAGAAAAGAACTATTAAAGAAGCAAGAGAATCACTTCCAGTAGAAAATGTTAACCTGCAAACAATTTATAAAGCAGACGTTCAAATTGAGCGATAAATTAACATCAATTCCACATTAAATATGAAAATTTAAAATTGAGTAACACATTTTCAAATTGATTTTATAAATTAAATTAACAATTTATAAAACATAATTTCAAACTGAGCAATACATTAATATGAATCCATTGAAAATTAACAAATACAATTAATCAATGTTTTTTTGTCTTACACCCCAAGGGAACATCTAAAGGTAATCCCAATGCAAGGTGTCTCTGACGAGCGGTCGGTGGTCTACAAAAATTGTAGTTTATTAACTACTCGTCACCATGAGACAAACTACGTATTGCATGTACAACAACAAATATGGACACTTTCCTTTTCATAAATAACTCTTGATCATTGAAGTGTTCCTCAAATGAACAATTTGAAGAAAATAAAGAGCACCTAGAACTATTTATGAACCCTGCAGTGTTCCCATGAGTGCGTGGATGACCATCTATATACAATAGGTTATTCTTGTTAAAGTTTCCAGAAACATAACCATTCATGCACATACTATACATGGAAATGTTGTGCTTGTATTTAACAATATTCAGGTAATCAAACCGACAATAAATAGGACCGCAAAATGGCATAAGTGCTACTGACTGTTTGGGAAGAACAAGTACATGTGAAAGGATAAACAACCCAATATTTGCAGCATCTATATTAGACTTGGTAATCATAAAACAATTATCACAATAGGAGAATTCAGTTCCCACATCAGGAATAGGTAGAGAGGACATCCAAGTGCCATATAAAGCGCGGTTGTAAGAAGTTTGATATTTACTTTGAAAATTCATAGGAAGGTAGAAATCATCGCTACCCTCCAACAATTGGACAGACCTCGGTGCATACTTGGACAAATTTGCTCTCAACTCATGCAACGTTTTGGATCTTCTAGTAGAGATGGGTTGGGTGGAATTCATATCATACTTTGGATCACTAGAGATTTCAGATGACTGAACATAATCCGAGGGGTTTGTCAGTTTAGGATGAGACATAGTTCTTTTGGCTTCCAAATTTTTCAAAAATGAGCATAAGGAACTAATCCTATGTGTCTTTTCTATATCATCTATTGGATTTTTTACTGCAGTAGGGGGGATTATACCATCGACATTAGGTAATATATCATTGGTGTAATGGGTGAGTGTGACACGCTGAGGTTTCTCCTTCAACCCTTGACATTTTGAACAAAAAAAACTATTGGGGTGTCATAAAAGAGATCCATCTCACGACGAATTACCGTCGATGAACCAAGATGGCAGCTTGAAGATGGCATGTTACAATTGGCAAGGTAAAGTTGCTGCCCATTTTCATCCACGAACTACTTGTGGTATCTTGCTCCTAATAAGATCTTACAACATTTTTAAACTGGTGGAATGTCTTGTGCATCTGAACTCGAACCTGAATTGTGATTCTGCAATATAGAATAAATCGATATTCAGATTCACATGGATAAGTAAAATAAATTCAAATAAGTAGTCAAAAAATAAATAAAACCTAAACTTACCAGGGATAGAATGGGAGACTCGTTGAAATTTGAACAAGATGTTATGAGCTGGAATCTGAAGAATTGACCATTTGATACTACAAAATTTTCTTCCTGCATTTGAGCCAAATAAACAATCAACATATATATATATATATATATATATATATATACTATGAAATATTGTAATTGGTGTGGTTAAATAGTAAAATGGCATTCATTAGGAATATATAATTTTAAGTGAACACATAAAAACATAGAATTTACAAAATAAACCGGTGGGTTTATTGATATGTAAACGCACCGGTGCACTAAAACACACCAGACGCACCAGTGCATAATGAATATAAACGCACTGTTAAAGTATATCCACAAAAGCCCCCGCGGTGGAAAATATCCACTACATTTGGTAGCGGATAGTTCTACATGCATTTTCACAAAATAATTCATTCTAGTGCATTTACTACACATAAGCGCACCGGTGTGACATAACATTACACGCACTGTCGTGCGGGTTTTAAATATGGTACATTTTACTCATGTACGCACCGGTGCAAATTAAAAAAAGGCGCACTGAAAAAGCTGAAAATAAAAATTAAAAAAAGAAATCGCACGAACCCTTTTTGCCCTGAATTAAAAAAAGGGCAGAAATTTTAAACTTGAAAAGTAAATCTAAACAGTCTATAAAACCCAAAAACCTAAACAGTAACTCAATGTTTTGAACTAGATTTACAAAAAAACTTCATACTTACCTTCAATGTCACAACCATTATTTTATCCCTGCTTCTTTTCATTTTATGTGGCTGCAAAATTCTTCATTAGGGTTTAAATCCCTCTATTTTTATACAGAATTACGATTTAACCTTTTAGGGATTTTGGATTTACTTAGCTTGTGATTATATATAGAAAGCATAGGGTGATATGGGTCCACTTACTTGGTCGAATCCGTAACCATGTTGGCCCTGTCAAGTTTTTTTTTTTTAATTTAAAAAGGAATGCGTCAAAATCGGTGTGTTTGTATTACTGGAATGCATCGGTGCATTCATCTAAATAAAACATTGATTTTGACCCACGTCGTGTCATTTTTAATTATTTTATAAAAACAAAAAAATATTTTTTCATGTCTCAGTTCTCTGTTCCCGATGCATCTCATTTACTGTAACACACCGGATTTATTATAACTTATTGTTTTTTTATTATTTTATAGAAACAAAAAATTCAATTTTAGTATATCGATTCTCTGTTACCGGTGCGACATACTGGAATTAACGCCTCGTTGCGGTAGTGTAACTAATGCACTGGGGTGTTTAATGTATACAACTGCACCAAAATCAGATTTATTTCTTTTTAATAGATATTTTTTTCGTATTTTGAAGGTCTGTAATTTGTTTGTATAATATATTGATAGCTTCTATATTTAGTGGTACAGGTTGTTTATTGATACAAAATACATGCTATGAGTTCAATGAACAACAACTTTAATCAACATGATGGGAGCACATCGAGAATTACGAAGAAGGAAAGTGTTTTTAATTAATTTATCTATTTAAATTAATTTGTTTGAATTATTTGTAAAGTTAATTAATATGTATTGGTTAATGTGTGACATGCTGTGCCAAAAAATGAGGAAGCTCGATAAGATTTGTTAGATTTTAAGCATCAATTCAATATGATCTAGGATCTTATTTGAGAGAATAACATGTACATCATATCAATCACAATAAGCAACCACAAGAGACAATAGACACACAGAGCTTCCTTGGGGAAAACCATAAAGGTGAAAAATCCCACAACTTCCTCAGAGATAGAAAGAGCAATGATACAACCCAAGTACAAGAGATAGTTCTCCTAACAGCTTCTCCTCCTTCCTCACTTGTGCGCCACTCTCCAATGAGTGTATATGTGAATAATGGAATGATCAAATAGAGTGCCTCCCGCACTCTATTTATACATGACTTGACTTGCCTAATAAACTAGCAAGGCCGACATCTCTATGAGTGTATAATAACCCATGGTAACTCCTGAAGGGCCGACCCCACACTTGGTGGTCTAATAACCCATCACATGCAAGTTGCGACACTTGCCAATACAAATGACGACACTTCTGTATAGAGGAATAATAACATCTCTATAGGAATACAATATACATATGTGAAATACATTTCGAAGTTACAAATACATCAACACTCCCTCTTAACTAGGAAGGTATTTCTCGAAACAGATCTGCTAGCACAAGTCTTCTTCTCTAGATAATCGTCACTGGATCATCGTCATCGAATCATCGTCATCGTCACTGCTTCTGCTATCTCAATCAATCTCCAATCTACTTGTCATAGGAATTTCTACAGAGCCATCCCTTTTTCATGTTGGATGTAGGCCTACCATCTGTAGGTCTTCATCATCATTGGCCATACTGTGGATCCCAGGACTGATTACGTGCATCAACAAGACTTAGCGCAGACTATAGGATCTTTTACATGTTGACTATCACAAAACCTTAAAAGAGTGTCTTGCAACCTGCAAGAACTCTAAAGATAATCCTAGCGTAGACTATAGGATCTCTAGGACTGATTACATGTGACCCCCCACCACAAAACCTTGAAAGATCATCCTAGCGCAGACTATAGGATCTCCCAGGATCTTTTCTATGTGGTCCGACAAAACCTTAAAAGAGTGTCTTGCAACCTGCAAGAACTCTAAAGATAATCCTAGCACGGACTATAGGATCTCCCAGGATATTTTCCATGCTACATGCACAACCTATCCACGGCCATGGAGTATCAACCTAATACTCACCATACATCATCTTGATGTACATCATCTGGAGCAACATCCTGAAGCTCATCATCCATGATCATCCTGATCATACAATGCATCCACCTGATGCATACCATGTATCCACCTGATACATATCAACATACATGATCCACCTGTTCATACAATGTATCCACCTGATACATATCCAAATACATGATCCACCTAATCATACCATGTATCCACCTGATACATACCATGTATCCACCTGATACATATCATCATACATGATCCACCTAATCATACAATGTATCCACCTGATACATATCCAAATACATGATCCACCTGATCATACAATGTATCCACCTGATACATATCCAAATACATGATCCAACTGATCACACCAAGCATCCAACTGATGCATATACAAATGCATGATCCAACTGATCATATCAAGCATCCAACTGATGCATATACAAATGCATGATCCAAATGATCATGTCAAGCATCCAACTGATGCATATACAAATGCATGATCCAACTGATCATATCAAGCATCCCATTGATGCATATACAAATGCATGATCCAACTGTTGCATATACAAATGCATGATCCAATTGATCATATCAAGCATCCAACTGATGCATATACAAAGCAGTAACTGGAGCATCGTCCTGTAGCTCATCACACAACGCTTACATCCACAGCCATGGGAAGGATCCTCCTCTCACCATGCTTGGAATGGCTCCTGCAAATGTGTCCATCACTTCTTCCTCGAAGTATCTTCTATCTGAAGAACACCAAGCCTCTCTCTGAAGTATTCAAACTTCACTCTGGCTAGTGGTTTCGTCAACACATCCGCAACCTGCTCATTCGTCACAACATACAGGATCTTCCGGAGCTATACTTCCTCACAACTAGCCAAACAAGCTGCAATATACTCTGCTTCGACTGTACTCAGTGCTACACAGGACTGCTTCCTGCTAAACCAAGAGATCACACCTGATCCCATACTGAAGCAACATCCAGAAGTGCTCTTCCTATCTGCAGCATTGCCTTCCCAATCCGAATCAACATAAACCTGCAGGTTAAACTTTTGATTCGCATCATACTTGAGCCCATAATCAATTGTACCCTTCAGGTACCTCAGAACATGCTTTACAACAACTAGGTGAACACCTCTGGGATCCGTCAGGAACTGGCTCAATGTGTTCACCGCAAAGCAAATATCTGGTCTCGTGTTCATTAGGTACATCAAAGACCCAATCATCTGGAAATACACAGTGACATCAACTGGATCAGATGAAGCATCACACAGAAGCTTCATGTTTGATGCCATAGGTGTGGCCAACGCCTTGCAGTCCATCATCCCGAACCTCTTCAGGATCTCTACTGCATACTTCCCTTTTCCAAGGAAGATTCCATCTACACTCTGCCACACCTCCATGCCTAGAAAGTAGTGCATCATCCCCAAGTCCTTCATCTCAAACTCGGCAGCAAGCTTCCTCTTCGTGTCAGCAATCAATCTATCCTCACCTATAACAAACAGGTCATCCACATACAAGAGTAGTATCACAGGATTGCCTTCCTCAACCTTGTAGTAAAGGTTGGAATCCGCTTTACTCTTGGGAAATCTCAAACTGGATAGAAAGTTGTCTATCCTACCATACCAAGTCCTAGGAGCTTGCTTCAAGCCATACAAGGCTTTCTTCAACCTACACACATATGACTCCCTGTCATGTGTCTCAAAACCAAGTGGCTACTCCACATACACTTCCTCCTTGACTACACCATTCAAGAAAGCTTTCTTGACATCCATATGGTGTATCTTCCATTTCATCACTACAGCCAGGGAAAGTACGGATCTGATGGAAGTGTATCTAGCTACAGGAGCAAAAGTCTCTTCATAGTCTATTCCTTCTTTATGGGAGAAGCCATGAGCTACAAATCTTGCTTTGTATTTTTCTATGCTGCCATCTGCAGCATGCTTGATCTTATAGATCCACTTGGAAGTCACAACTGACTTCCCTTCAGGTCTTAGGACCACATCCCAAACATCATTCTTCATGGCATATTTCCATTACTTCATCCCAGATCCTGGGAACTTCAATATCTTCAATAGATAGCTTTATTGCTGGAACAAATGTTGTAGTCCTTCTTTTGTAGGTGATTGTACATGATCTTTCCTACAAGTCAAATTCAATTGCATGATTAGAAACTTCTCATAGTTTTCAGAACAAAATCTTACACATAAAGAGATATGTCATATAGTCATGCAATTATCTTAGCCAATGCTTCAATACAACATTTATCCATATCCCGTATTCATACGGTAACTTTCTAGATGCCTTCCATCTCTACCAGAACATTTGTTAAGAGTGTGCACAACTCCCAACATGTCAGCAAAGAGGTTTCATTCTAGATAAGTAGCAATGGGATGTTGTACAATACCATAGGCCACTTACCCATTACTATATTAGTAGTATCTTGTTCATCAATGCAACTATTCTAATATGCATAACACACATCCTAAATTTAGGAACACAAGTATGTACATGATTGAACAACATCATTTAAGTACTAAGAAATGACAATTCAAATACTTATCTTTGTTTGCTTGTTGGGTGGACTCCCTCTTAATCTTTGCTTCCTCACGGGAACTGCTGGAGTGTGCTCCCTCTTGATATATGCATCCTGGATTATCTGTCCTATCCATCCTTTACCATTATGCATGCTTAAGTGTGCACTAGTGTCATCATTGAGTCATCCTCATGATCTCATGCACAATCATACATTCATTAGTATAATCTCAATACTATCAAAACATTATGATTCTAAATAATCTTAAACATGTATGGTCATGATCATTTCATACACAGGTTAGTATTTCAAGGTTTCAGGGAGTACTTCTTTTACTAATGCATATTCTTAATTGACTATAGGACTCTTCTGGTTAGTCATATCATCAATCAAAGTAAGAAACATAATATGCATAAACCCATGATTACTCAAACTTATAACTTCATAAACAATGATTATCAATCATGCAAAAGTATATTTATATGATACCCTAACACAAGGTAGGATTCTAACTTGATATAGGAAAAAACATACCTGGATTATCATGCTAGCTAGTTATGTCTAACATACCTGCATAATGTCTTCTTGTTCTCTTCAATGGCGTGTGCTAGTAACATGCATATCTCATAAGTTAACCATTGTGGAACCAAATTATACATACCTCGTAAGTAGAGCTTCTATGCGATCCATGACTATGGATGAGTCTTTGTCTTCATGTCACCATGGTCATATGTTCTTGAACTAGAACACGTTTTTTCTTTCTTGATGTACCTTTCATGTTAGAGGACAACATCATCCTCATACAACACCACAATGCATTAGTACAATCATAAGTGTTTATAACCCTAATCAATGAATGTCTACAAGCATTCACACTTTTACTAAGGTGATAAGACAAGTCTAAGTTTAATCAAGATTGTACTAATAATATGAAGACAAACATATCATAAACTTAATCATGAACATATTTCAAAACATACCTGTAAGTCATACCTGTCGAGATTAGCCTCATCTCCCTCTGGAACTGGAACTTCTTCACTTATGCAGGTGTCCAATTCATTCTCTTCTAGGATTAACCCAATCCTCTTGATTTCCAGAAACTAGATCTGGAGCTGGATTAGGGTTTGTTAGAGAAACCCTAAAAATTGTAGCTTTGAATTTCAAACTTTTGAAAGGATGAAAAGATGTGCCTTGTTGAGTTGATCAAGCTGGTATACTTCAATTTTGAAAAATGCAAAATTTGACCCCTCAAAACTGCCTTTGAAACTTTTGGATCTTCTGGACAGGATCCTGAACTAGGGTTTGATCAATCCCGGTCTTCTACCCAACCAAAAGGTTCGATCTTGTGCTCTAAACTTTGATTTTTTTGAGGAGCATCCAGCCGTCATCACATATTTCAATTTTGAAAACTGCAAAATTTGACCCCTCAAAACTGCCTTTGAAACTTCTGGATCTTCTGGATAGGATCCCGAACTAGGGTTTGATCAAGCCCGGTCTTCTGCCCAACCAAAATGTTCGATCTTGTGCTCTAAACTTTGATTTTTTTTAGGAGCATCCAGCCGTCGTCACAGATTTCAAAAATTCCCACTTTTGTAGAAGCCCTAATTTTCCACCCTTTCGATCAAAATCCCGAACTAGGGTTTGATCAAGCTCGACCTTCTATCCAAAGAAAAAATTCAATCTTGGTCTCTAAATTTCTATTTTGATGAGGAGCATCTAGTCGTGGTCTCCGATTCCAAAAATTCCAACTTTCTCCGAAACCCTAAATTCCCACAGCAGTGACAAGCCAAGAATGAAGGTGCTTAGAATCCAATTCTATTTTGACAGAAATATGCACTTGATTGTTTCTGGTGTAACTCCAAAATTATGAATCCAAAGGATCTGAAACTTCGGCCTGTGGTATCCTGACCTATCATCTTTCCAACCCCGTAGGTCTGACCTCAATTGGATTCTCTGAGAGAGAGTTATGCCAAGTGTCACAACGTGACCTGTTTATGGGATAAAACAAGAGAGCGAACTTGTACGAAGTTCCACGTGTCACTGGTTAAATTTTGGCCTCTGAAACTGCTTGACTTCTTTTACAACATTACTCTGCTGCTCCGTTAACATCCATGGAAGTGAGTTTATATTAGTTTGTTCTATGTTGCTATGAAATTGAATGACGTCTTTCATTGCATGGTTTCCTTCTTGAATGTATTTGCAAATTTTGACAATTTTTTCTTTCTCATTCCTTCCATCCAATATTCGCCATAATGTTTCAGCCACATTCTTTCCGATATGCATTGTATCAAACAGATGAGCAATTTGTAGGTGCTCATAGTAGGGAAACCTACTGAATTGTCTAGGATAACTTTTCATTCCTCGTGGAAGCCCATTAATGCCTTCATGATCACGACGACCATAATGAATCGTAGTTTATAAAGAAATTACAGAAATCAATGTCAATTACAGTAAACAACACACAATAAAAAAATACATAACATTTCATATACGACGATTCATACATACCTAGACGATTCCTATTATATTGCAACTTCCATAGGTGAGGTGCCATTCTCTGCAGTTTTAATGCAGTCTCTTGCTTGCCATTGAACAGATGTTTTTCAGTAGTTCGATACATGTGATTCTTCGAGACGAAGTGCCTGTACTCATCAAACACCTCCTTTCCTAAGCTTTTCGAATGACGAGATTTGATCTTAGGACCACAAAATGGACATACAAATTTTCCCTCTGTCTGAAGACCTACATAAAGAGATGGAATATCTATGTCAATTATAATTATATACAAAATGAATGGATTATTTAGAAAAACATGTGTGCATAGTATATTAACTAGTTCATAAAATTAAATGCAAATAAAGTGGAACTTATAATTACAAACTGCAAAAATGGGTTAACGTTGGGGCATCATGTATTGTCCATAAAAGCATTGCATGGAGTTGAAATTGCCTTTGTCGTATTGGTCTAGATATGTCATACATAGTGATGCCATTCCATAACTTTAGTAGCTCGTCAATAAAAGGTTCGATATATACATTCATATATTTAACTTGGTACTTACTTGATTGATTTGAACATATAAAATATATAATTATGAGTACCATTTAGATATATAAACCATACTGCACAAGAGAAAAATAAAAAATATATACATGAAATTATGCAAAAAAACGACAAATGAGATGCCACTACATTAAAAAAAAAATTGTAGACACAATATACTTGGAACAATCATCGACAACATTATGTGCTCCCTCTTTATTGACAACCATGGAGGAATGTTATTGTCGATAACAAAAATAGGCCACATCGAGGAAACAGATCTCATCTCTGCAAATGGATTGACACTATCTGCTGCCAAAGAAATCCTAAGATTACGAGGTTCTTCTTTAAAGTGAGGCCATTTTTCATCCATATCTCTAAATGCAAACCCATCTGCAAGCATTCGAATAATGTCATCTTGACTTCCGTTCTATGCATGGTAATCCATAAATTGCGCTATGTTTTTGCACCTGAACAGTCGTTGCAAATGTGGAATAATGGGAATATAACGAAGAACCTTGCGAGGCACCTTTTTTGTTACTTGATATGTTCGATATCTACTGATATGACATTCTGGACATTTTGTTGCAGATTCATGCTGATTATTGGTCATCGAGGCAATCATGAATTGCTTCATACTGCATTCCAATTTCTTTCATGATGGCAAATAAATCTCGATATGTGCGAGGTAAAATATTTGACGGTGGTAACAAAAATTCAGCTATCAAGCTACAACAAATTAAAATAAAAATCTAGTTAATATAATATATAAATAATATTAATGAAACACATTTCATCCGTATTAATTTGACTTATGAATTAACAATAAAATTATTAGACGAATGGTGATAACCTTTAGCACAATCATATATATTATGTGATGGAATATATTACATACCTTAACATCCGTGTGATTGATATGTTTAAAAGACCATTCATAACCTTCAAGTTCATTATCAACAATATAGCAGAGAGAAAATTTTTGTTGGAGCCCTCATAAAGGGGTTTGTATGCCTTCTCAAGAAGAGGTAAACCATGAATATCATCAAAATCATCATCATCATCATCATCCATTCTAACATTAAATGAATCATGGATCAAAGTATTTGTACCATCATCTTCAACTATGTTATCCGTATGATTATCCTCTTCAATATGATCATTAACTTGTTCTCATCGGATTTTGGGTCATAATTCCATAGTGACATACAAAGAGGAGTCATTAGAAGAATTTATTAACATTGGGTTAAGCAAGGGTTGTGAGTATATGTTGGCGTATCAAAAATTAATTGTGGATTTTGTAAGTCTCTATGTTTTTTTCTTCTTTCATTTTATAATTAATAAAACAACAATTTGTTTTTATAATAAATCTATGATTTGTGACAGGGAATAACACTTGCAAGAAACAAAGTATGGAGTTGAGCCAATAGAATACTTCTTGATAGAAGGCATGATATTTGGTTTTAAGAGAATGTGTATCATTCATGAGTCGATTATTTCTATGGTATTTCGCTTTTCAATTTACATTAGTGTATACTATCTATTTATTTTTCATTCTTCTCGTTGGTAATGTAGATACACTCATTATACTTTTTTATGTTTACATATGGAAGTTGAAGAAGAGGAAAACAATCGAGCCAATCAACAAAACATTCCGCCAAATAACGCAATTGATGCAAGTGAATTGAGCACTGATAGAATTTCTAGCGAAAAATGATGATCCGTATTTAATTTCGATGTTAATGCAAGCTGTTGTATCTTGTTGTATATTTTGAAATATTTTTTTGTGAAAATTAGACATTTTGTATGATAATGTACTGGACACAGTGTCCGAATTGAAAGACGATTTACCAATAAGTGTAACAATAATTACATGCATGTTGACAGTTTGATTATTGTTGTCTCTATGTTGTCGCACTCTTATTGATATATATAAAATAAATTTTTTTATTCTATTGCATTCTTCAATATTATTGTCAAATGGAACATGTGAAATGGTACATTGGTAATTTTTTTTTCAATAAAAAAATGCATATTTTCATTCAAGAAGGAGCAAAAATAAATTATTCACTCCCAGACAGCACTCGTAAATGGTAAATTGGTAATTAAATGTATGGAAGATTAAATATTACAATAGATTCTTGCATCTATGATATAAGAAATCAATCTAAATAAAGTACAATTTCAATAATTAAAAGTGAAATGAATTTTACTATAAACAAATATTTCAATTTCAAATGAATAATGGAATTAAAAAAATAAAAAATATAATAATATATTTGAATGAAATATCAATAGCCATTCTTAACATAATCATATTTGGTGCTTTTAATAATATATGTTGCATCGGGGCTCTTATACTAACATTGCGCACCGGTGCATATAGACGAACATTACACACCGGTACGTGTAAAATGATTACGCATCGGTGCGTTTACAACATTCTGCACTGATGCGTTTTATTATATTAATCACACTAGTGCATTTAGATTGATTATGCGCACCGAGAATGATCACATCTTATGGAAAGCAAATTTTAGTTTTTAATCCTAGCAGTGCGTTCCATGTGTTTAAATGCACCGGGACATGTTGATATTTTGTAAGCATAAGTGCGTTCTACTGATAAATGCATCAGTGTGTTCGTGCATAAAATGAACTGGTGCGGCCGGATAAATGTATGACATTGTTAAATATAAATGTAATGAAAAAATGTACAGTGTGTATGATATAAAATATCACACTAGAGAATTTATTTTGTACAGTCGCCCCGGTGCATATTAATATACTCAAGCACTGGTGCGGGATTGCAATTTGATTATTTTCAATGCTTGTTCTGGTTGAATGCACCGGTGCATAGGTTCCAAGTATATAGAACCGGTGCATTATAGGTTAAAACACACCAGTGCACTTAATTTTTGTTATGTGAACTGCTAAGATAACCTCCACTAAAACCTCCAGCCGTCGAGTGTTTTTCAGTTATAAATTGTATCCGTTATCACCTCCGCAAAAACATATGCTACTAATGGCGGAGGTTGTAGCGGAGTTTTTTGACAATTTTTGCCAATCTTGTAACACTAAAAACTTCCGCTATGACCTCCACTACATGGTTGTTTCCTTGTAGTGCTACTTTAAGGAGATATATAATCAGAGAGTTAATTCAAATTTGATTGACCAGCTGAATATTATAAAATAGTATCCTAGAATGTTTAGCCCTGAAGATGGGTAATTTATTGGTTCATCTGTTACTATTGAGGAGGCAAAAAGTGTATTAAATCAGTTTGAAAAGGATAAAATTCCAGGCCCCGATGGCTAGATTGTAGAATTTTTCCTTCACTTTTTTTTATATTGTTGGGAAGGATATGGTGGAGACAGTGGAGGAGTCTCGTAGCAATGGTTAGGTCACATAAAACTTGAACTCTACATACATTGTCCTTATCCTCAAAAAGGATAATCCTGGATCTTTCAATGATTATAGACCTATTTCCTTATGTAAATTGGTTTATAAAGTGATTTCCAATATTATCTCAAACAAGATCAAACCAATATTGGAGAAAAATATTTCTAAGGAATAATTTATATATATATATAACAGATTCTGGATGCGATCGGGATACCTAAAGAATGTTTTCATACCATTAAGTCCAGGAAATTATAGGATTATATCCTAAAAATGGATCTAATTAAGGCATATGACAGAGTTGATTGGTCTTTCTTGTGCTTTGTTCTTATTTAGATTAGACTCCCTATAGAGGTTTCTAATTGGATTATGGCTTGTATAACTAGTGCTAATTATGCCATTTTGGTTAACAGTCACCCTACTCCATTCTTTAAAGGAAAAAGAGGTTTGAGACAAGGGTGTCCTATTTCACCTTTGTTGTTTCTTTTAATTATTTGAAGGTCTAAGGTTTCTTATCTATTCAGCAAAACTAGAGAAAAGAATTAAAGGTATCAGGTTTGCTCCCTTACTACATATTTCTCTTATGCTCTTTGTTCATGATGTGCTTATTGTTGGTCGAGGGTCGATTCAAGAATGGAAGCAGTATTCAAATATTATTAATTCCTTTGTGATGTAACATGCATGGTTGTAAGCTCAGAGAACTCCATTTTTCTTTATAATTGTAAGGATCAGGGGATATGTGAGCAAATTGTAATTTTTTTCCCATATCAAATGATTGAGGTGGAGGAAGGATTTAAATATCATGGGTACTTTCTCAAACCTAATTACTATAAAGAAGACGATTGGAACTAGCTTATTAAAAAAGTTGAGAAAACCTTCAGATATTTATCTCTAGGTGGAAGATTGGTTCTTGCTAACTCTGTTTTGCAAGGCATACATGTTTATTTTCTATATTTGGAAATGATTCCAAGGTCATTTTTATATGGGATTAGAAAGAGAATGTTCCATTTTTTTGGTCGAGAAATGTTACTTCTTCAAAGTTCCATTTAACCTCTTGGCAAAGCATCTCTTTCCGAAGAAGTTGGAAGGGTGGGGATTGAAACAATTATTTTGGTTTGGGGAAGCATTAAGTGCCAAAACCTTATGGAGGGGGCTATTTGGAGATGCGCTTTGGACTGAAGTTATCAATTGCAAATATTAAGTACAATTCAATAACTCAATGGATTCGCAATCCTCTAAATGTAGGAGCTAATTCTTCTATTATATGGAGAGGTATTTCTAAATCTCTTCCAATTTTGAGGAAATGATTAAGTTGCAAAGTAGGAAGAGGTACTCAAATTTTCATAGGCATCAACCCAATTGTGGGAATTGATGATGGTTTTAAGATTTCCTAGCAGTTAATGTCCACTCTTAACTCCATGAACATTTAGGTCCTTGCTCAAGTGAGAATACATTAATATGAAATCGTTTCCTTCTTTCCTGACTGGTATCTTTCTTCTAACCCAAGTTTACATGATAGTTTGGAAGATGAATGGGATAAATTTGTATTATCTCTTAAATCATCAAGTATCATATTGACTAATGAAGAGGATATACCGGTTTGGGATTGGTCAAATTCAAATGGAATCATTTCTACTAAAAAGGCCTATGGTTTTATCATTGAATATAATGTTCAGATTTCTCCCAAATGGTGGGCTATGAAGATCTGGAAATGGAATATTCCTACTAAATTGAGATGCTTTATATGGTTATGTTTGGAAAACATAATTCTTACCTGGGATAATCTCATTAAAAGAGGATTACGTGGACCAGGTATTTTCTCTCTTTGTAATTCTGAAGATGAAACAATTTCCCACCTTTTTGTGTCATGCTCCTTTTTCAGACGTGTTAAGCAGATATGCTATTGGTTTTTAAATTTTAGAGATTGTTGGAAGATTGATAGCTTTCAAGAAAGAATGTTGGATTGGTTTTGTAGGAAGGTTAAATTTAAATAAGTTCCTCTTTTTGTCATTTGGGAAGTCTAGAAATCAAGAAATAGGTGTATTTTTTATGATAAAAATCCCTCCGTTTCTTTGGCATGTTCCAGAGCTATCATTTTTTTTCTTGAATATCATAAAGACAAGATGCAACAAAGGAATAGGAATCTGTATCTGCCACAGATAAATGAATCTATTTTGATGGAGCACAAAATAATGGTTCATGTGGGGCAGGTATGATTCTCAAAATAAAAAGGATCATTCTATCAGACTCAAATTTGGTGCAAGTGCTGGCACTAATACAAAGGCAGAGCTACTTGCATTATTGGGTCTTTTATGGTTTTCTAAAAAAGGGGAGTTCAGTCTATTCAAAATGTTGGTGATTCAAATACTTTCATTGAATGAGCTAAAGGTACTTCTAGTCTTTGTGTTCTCCAATTGACATAGTGGATGAGTAGGATTAAGGAGCTGGCCGAGAATTATTCAGTGATATCTTTCTCACACATCTACCGGGAGTTCAACAATGAAGTCGATCATCTTTCAAAATAAGTTGTTGGGCCCATTGA
Source organism: Larix kaempferi (assembly GCA_027924585.1). Taxonomy (NCBI): domain Eukaryota; kingdom Viridiplantae; phylum Streptophyta; class Pinopsida; order Pinales; family Pinaceae; genus Larix; species Larix kaempferi. The sequence continues at coordinate 8,926,536 of BSBM01000727.1, forward strand.
TGGTATTATTCATTTTGAGGACGTAGTAGAGGCCTCAGTTATTGATAAAGGAATTTCCCCTCGTTTGTAGTCATCTCTGTTTATTTGGTTTTGTCTTTATGCTCATTTATAGAAATTGTTATGAAGTTTGAAACTTAGAACATCTTGATAGCTGGTAGTCAGTTGATTTTTGGGACAATTAGTTCTTCCTTCATAGTAGGAATATTTGAGTGTCTAGACAGAACATCTTAGGCTTATCTTTTTTTTGGAAAAGATGTATGCTTAAGCATGTTTATATGATCAAGAAAGATGTAACTTTGATTCACTTTTTGAATAACAAGTTATTTTTTTCGGCTTGAAAAAAAAACATTCATTGTTGAAAACAATCACACAAAAACATTGAATTGTGTCAAGAATAGTGAGAATATGTGGATCAAGGACACACGATTCATTACTGGACTTTGGCTATCATGATAATATTGAACAAATATTCTGTATGAACGAATATTCTGTATAAGCGATTATATTTTTTGTCAAAATTATCTTCCATTAAAATGAAATGAAACGACACATAGAATTGTTGTTGAGTATTTAATATTTCCAACAAAAAAGTGACCATCCAAGACATTGGGGTCGATGCATCATACTTCTCAATGAGTCCTTAGACATGGAATTTTGGTGGAATTCCTTGGGGCCTCCACCCATGACCCCACATTACCATTATAGATAAGCTCCAAACATGAAGTGGAAAGCCGACTCTAAGCACACTTCAAGCCTAAAGTGTAATGATGACAACTTTGCTTAAAAACTTGGTGCAACTATAGCTCATGCAAACCTGATGAATATGTACTCATAATTGTTTTCAAATTTTTGAATTGACATTAATATTGATTAAACACTTTCTCATTTAAAAAGAATCCAAGTAAAATTTGAGTTTAAATATTAAATCCCATTTATTAGTTGTGTAATATAAAAATAATCTATTTTCCATGTTTTCTATGCATACATATATCCACTATCAAGTAGGTTAAATATTCTACATTTTGGTCAAAATACGAACGGATTTGTCGGAATTGAAGGTATACTTCATTGAAATTGCATATGTTGGGTTCCCTAAAAGTACTTAAAGGTGTTGAATCCATTTCTACACCTAGCAATTAAATTTAAACAATAAAAAATGACGATTCCACTTGAAATTTTATCACAATATTTTGACAAAAATTGTTGGAAACGTCCAAAACATAGAACGTTTAGGCAACTCCTATTATCTATTGAATCCTCTAGCTAGTATGGGATCATTTGCACAAGAGAGGGAAAAGAACATATATTACATCATCTAAATGGGACTACGAGGGAACCTCTATGGTATCCATGTGTTGACCCTAGGAGAACATTGTATGAACTTCCTTTCAAACAATTGGCATGGGTTGTAATTAATATCCTAATTAAGGATTTGAATAATGTCCTTCCCTAGAAAATGAACTATGATGTGTAATTTTAATACGCATGGAAAAGTATCTCAAGGAAAATAGTGGTACCATTTAGAAGTGAAGTGATCAAACCCCACTAACATCACATTACTTGTTAGATTGACAACCATTAATATCACAATGCTTCTCAAAATGACAACTATTTTGTGAACATTTCAATATCGTTGTATCCATGGGCATCCTTATGCATTTATCTCATATTGTATTCTCTACTTAAGATACATCTAACAATGCAATGTCATAACCATGCGAGGTGTATAATTGTGGCATATAATTCACAGTTTTGGCATACAATTTCATGTGGGGCAAGAGTGGCACATTATGTGATAAAAATAGGATATTGTCAAAGTCATACAAGCGAGTTGGATTCTTAGATACATACAAGCATATTATACATGTTTTCGGTCACTAAAGATTTTGTGGTTGAGTTTTAATCTAAATTGGAAATTTAATTAAGTGTTTCCTTATGGGTTCGTGGGGTGCTTAGAGGCCTCCTTTATGCATAGAACATTGATTCCCAAAGAGAGGTCTTAGTGATTCCAATCATTTGCATCAAGGCCTATATAATAGGATGGCAGGCAAGCAAAAAATATTGAATTCTAGTGAAAAGGATATCTGCACAAAATTGGTGCTTTAGTCAGCAAGGAACTTCAAGAATAATTTTAGTGGTCCACCAAGTTAAGTTTTTAAGCATCGAAAAGGTCTACTTAGATGTTTTTGGAGCATACGGACTTAATACAGTTGACAAATTCAAATCCAAGTTTCACAACTATGAAACCATAAATTAACAAATTTCTTGCAAATGACAGAATTTTCACTTCCTTATTAGTTAATGTGGATGAAGATTAACATAATGCAACATCTAGACAATAATTGGAAAGGTTTTAGTGCCTATTATTCTCACGAATTAGTGGTTCTTAATTGGAGACTGAATGGAGGACTTATGGCTTTACCAAGCCTAGAAACTAAGGGTCTAACCAACAAGCAAATAAATTATTTTTTCAATACTCACTAGGGTTACTCCATAAAAAAAGACTTGATCCTAATTTTAATGGTGATGTATGATAGTAGTATTGAGGTATGTGATCAATTTTGAAATTGTGTTTCCAAGTATGAACCATCATATCATTTCCAAAGCTTGAAACACTCCCAATGACTATGAAATAGAAAAACAAGTAATTGAAGCAATGGGTGACCATGGATTTGTAGTGGATTAGATATGACAATGTGTTTTTATCTATCATATAATGTATATTTTGGTTTGTACATCAATCTTGAGCTTTCTCTTGATCTTGGGATAAAACTATTGCCAGGTATGAGTAAATCACTCACTTAGTATTTTTGTTGACCTCCCAAGCTAGTGATGTGCCTCTTTTGGAAAAAGTGTTGACCATGAACACTACAAGACATTGTTGGCTTGGAAAGCCAACAATGTGCCTCTTTTGGGAAACTTTTAGCCATGAAGGACAATTTACCCCCCAAGTGGCCGATGTGCCTCTTCATTTTGTGCTTGGTGATATTTTTCCTACTTAGGTAGATAAAAGCATAAAAAAATAAAATGTGTAAGTAAAATTGCCCAAGAAAAGGCCCATTGCTCTCTTAGTAAGCCAAGAGAGTCTCTAGGCCAATAATTTACTTCTTAGGCTCTTAACTCAACAATGGGAAGGCCTAAAAGAGCTAATTATTCTCATTGAACACTAGGAATCATGCAAAACCAATGATATACCTATCTCATGATCAAATGAAAGTTGGATTCTTAGATATATCCAAGCATATTATACATGTTTTCGGTCACTAAAATGTTTGTGGACAAGTTTCAAACTAAATTGGCAATTTTACTAAGTGTTTCCTTATGGGTGTGTGGGGTGCTTAGAGGCCTCCTTTATGCATAGAACATTTATTCAAAAAGTGAGATATTAGTGATGTCAATCATTTGCATCAAGCCATATATAATAGGATGGGAGACAAGCAAATAATCTTGAATTCTAGTGAAATGGATATCTACAAAAAATTAGTTCTTTAGCTACTTGGGAACTTTAAGCATAATTTTAGTGGTCAACCAAGTTAAGGTTTTAATCATCGAAAGGGTCTACTTAGATTTTTTGGAGCATATGGACTTAAAAAAATTGAGATAATTCAATTCCAAGGTTCACAACTATGAAATCGTCGATTAAAAAATTTCCTGCAAATGACTCAATTTTCGCTTCCTTATTGATTAATGTGGATGAAACATTAACATAATGCAACACCTAGGCAATTGTTGGAAAGGTTCCAGTGCTTATTATGCTCACCAATAGCGTTTCATTAATTTGAGACTAAATGGAGTACTTATGGATTTACAAATCCTAAAAACCAAGGGGTCTCACCAACAAGCAAATAAATTAATTTTTCAATACTCACTAGGGATACTCCATAAAAAAACCTGATCCCAATTTTAATGGTTATGTATGATAATAGTATTGAGGTATTGTGATTGATTTTATAAGCTTGTTTCCAAGTATGAACCATCATATCATAGCCAAATCTTGAACACTCCCAATGACTATCAATTATCCCAACAAGCAATTGAATCAATGGGTGACCATGGGTTTGTAGTGTATTAGCTATGGCAATCTGTTTTTAGCGATCATCTATTGTAGATTTTGGTTTGTACATCAATCTAGATCTTTCTCTTGTTCTTGGGAGAAAAATATTTCCATGTATGAGCAAATCACTCACTTAGGAGGTTTGTTGGCCTCCCAAGCTAGTGGCATTCCTCTCTTGGGAAAATTGTTGTCCACGAAGGCTAAGAGATCTTGTTGGCTTATAAATCCAACAATGTGCCTCTTTTGGGAAATTTTTAGCTATGAAGGCCAATTGACCCCCCATTTGGTTGACACGACTCTTCATTTGGTGCTTGGTAATATTTTTCCTACTCGGGTAGATAAAAGCATAAAAAAATAAAATATGTAATTAAAATAGCCCAAGAAAAGTCCCTTTTCTCTCCTAGCAAGCCAAGAGACTCTCGATACCAATAATTTACTTCTAAGGCTCTTAAGTCAATAATGGGAAGTCCCAAAAGAGTCCATTGTTCTCCTCAGACACTAGGAAGCATGCAAGACCAATGATCTATCTCTCTCATGCTCAAACTCAATGATGGAAGTCCTAGAGAGTCACATTGTTCACTTGGTTTCCTTATACAACTTCTACTTAGAGAATTATCCTCCTAGGAGAGTGAGCTTAGTGATAGGATCCTTAATGAGTAGATCACTCACTTGGAGAGGTTGTACACTGTCCAATCCAATAATCAAACCATTCACAAGCTCAAGCTAGTGATCTCATCAATCCATTCATCTTCTAACATCTTAGGAAATGGATTGTTCGACTTTAAGAAGACAAACTATACTATTCACTTCTCATTCTCTCATACTTAATTTGCTTCTTTTTTCATAGTTTTCTTCTTCTTTTGCAAGTTTAAATAATGTTGGAGCTATAACATCTATTAAAATTGAAGAGAAATTGATTGTCATATTACATGCAATGCCAGAATCATGAGAAGAGTGCAACACAAGAGAAATAGATTTGAAAAGTAAATGGTTATTGGAGGCATGGTATTTTCTAAGAATTCAAATATTATACCTATTTGTAGTATTATAGGTGATTAATTGGATTGAAAAATTATACATATATATTATAGGCAAATATTCAATAAAAAAACATATAATATACTATTAAAAAGTGTATTTTTTTGAATAATTTTAGCAATTTAATCATATCTTATATAAAAAGGTGGATTTTTAAGCTAATTGGTGATTGTAGTTCTTAAAAAATGGCAAAAAAAAAACTAAGTTGTGATTGTATCTTGTGATTCACTTGAGAGAAAGAATCCACCATTTACGCTTGTTGTAGTGCCCCGTTTTTGTTATAGGCTATACACTTTGATTATGACTATTCTTTAAAGGCATTCAATCATGAATGAACTAGTTATGTGTGGCTTAGACTATGTGATGTTTATGTGACATTGGAGATGATTCTATATGATTATGTTGTGACGAACATGTTATGCTATGATTTTACATGAGTATGTCATGATTATGTTTTGATGTTGATGTAGATAGACAACATATGATCATGATATGATTTGATGTTGATCAAACGCTATATGTCTATGTTATGATTCTAATATGGTTTAGATGTTATACGATTTTATCATGATTGAATATGATTGAATGAATTTGCAATGTGAAAATGTTTATTAATGTTTATGCTTATATATGTGTGTGTGTGTGTGTGTGTGTGTGTCATGTACTCTGATGAGTTGTCAAGTGTGACATGTAGAGAAGGTAAATGTGACGCAAATAGGAATCGATATGCCATGGACTTGGAATGAGTTACAAATCAGTAACAGGTATTGACAACCTAGTATATACATGTGATTATGTGGAAATATTAGAAAACGATTTGATGCACGTGAAGTGCATGGACTCGGAATGAGTCGTATACATTTGCAGGTGATGTCAAGCTATGATTCGTGCTTTATTTGAAATCATATTATATAATATTTGATGCGCGTGGTGTTTACGTACAGGTGTTGGACATGATTTCCAATCGATCCACATCATGGGACGGGGTTGAACCTAATATAAGTTAAGTCTAGACAATGTCCATGCGATGAGCTCGTTTAGAGAGAGAGAGAGAGGATCCAACTCATCAGATGCATGTCATTGTGAGGGTCAGCTATAGTACGGTCACTCACGAGGTATATTGTTGGGGGGCGCACAATAAAGACTCGGCCTTATCTCGAGGAACTACTAGCCCCGCAACATGGTAGGTCGGTTGAGTTAACAACGTCTCAACCATCGTACCATATCCCCACCCGAGGGAATATCTAAAGGGAACGCGATAAGCAAAACGCCTTGATATCCCTGGTCACGGCGAAAATGCGATGGTTAATTAACTAATAATTCATAATTGGGCAAGGAAAACAAGAATTAATAAAATATTAACTAAAATGGATTGATTAAGCAAGTAAATAATAATAATAATAACAACAACAACAAGATAAGCATTAGAAATAATAATAATAACAAGAAGAAGATAAACATAATAATAATAATAATAATAATAATAATGACAACAAGATAAACATTAGTGTGAGGTTGCCCACTAGGCAAATAGACAAATTGGCCTACACATAGCCAAATACAAAATGAAGCACAAACAGAATAAGCGTGAAGGCACACTATATTTCTCATTAACCAAATGTACATATATACACAATGAGAATTGCGCTTAGGTTTCATATTCCCAAGTGGACTCTTGGACTCCCGGGTGACTCTTAGTCTCCCTTGCACATTGATATTCCTCACACCGAGGATTAGACTCCAACAAATCCCCCCTCAATCCGAAGGGTGTATATGATTCCAAGAAAAAGAAGAGAGTTGAATAAGTGGAAGTGGACAGCTACAACCAGCTGAACATTTCCATATCAAACATCCTTTTTTAAGAAGGTTAGCTAGAAGCTTGCGCATGCTTCTGCTAAATACAATGGCTCTCTGAAGAGATGGTTTTTATGCTGGCCATCAACCGAAATGGGCTAGCAGAAAGCTAAAATATTCTACTATGTGTGTGGTTTAATGTTGACCACAAACTCTCGAACTTGGCGACAAAACTCGCTTAGAGGTTATCTGGAATGGTTGGTATGGGCTGACACCAAACCAACTAGAGAGATGAAAACATGAAGTGAACAACTGCAACTTGTTGAACATTTCCATCTTGACAATTGTTTTCCAAGTTAGCTAGAATCTTGCACATGCTTCTTCTAAATGAAGGTGCTCTCGATACAGGTGGTTTTAGGATCACCACCAAATCTGGAGCTCAGTCGAACATAACTCTTCACAGGATCGTTTGTTCTGGCTCGCTTGCACTCGCTTGCTTGTTATTGACGGTCTTCATTCCCCCCTGTCAGGAACAATGTGAGGAGAGGAGATTCTCATGGTGTCACAACTAGACACAAAACACATGAGTACTATGTGTCATATATATCTCCTCTGTCTTCATAATACATGCGTATCAAAATCAGGTGGCATCTATGAATCTGATACCACTGTTAGGTTTCCACTTTGGGAAAATAGGAAAATTGGCTGAAACAAAACCAAATACAAGAAGATGCACAATAATAAAGTCAAGTTGAATAGGCATGAATGCTCAATGTTTCTCATTAACCAAATGTACATATATATACAATGAGAAAGGTCTCTTGGGTTTCATCTTCCCAAGTGGACTCTTGGACTCCCGGGTGACTCTTGGTCTACCCTCAAAAACTATTGATCTTATTTGCACATGAATGTGCACACCAATCCTAACACGAAGGATTAGTCTCCAACAATTAGAAATGACAATAATAAAATAAAATAAAATAAAAAGGGAGTAGGAAAATAAAATCACAGGTGGCTATAAAAGAAAGGAGGAGGGAGTTTGAGATATCGCTTCCTTGAAAATGAATTTTGGAGGAAGCTTGGGCTGTGGCTCCTATCTAGGTGGTTGTTGGAGGGTGTGGTAGTGTTTCACTATGATTCAAGTGGGGTTTGGATCCCCCCTCAGCAGAGAGTCTAGTATCATAGTTCATTGGCTATCAGAGTATTGTGAGACCCATCGCAGCTCGGGGGTCCTAGGGGAAGAAGAGTACCCTTTGGGTATGGTAGGGTGGAAACCGCTGGATCATTTGTGATTGACAATATTGAATACTAATCTTGTTTTGGATTCAGCAGAAACACAACCTTCGGTCTAATATCCCTGATATGATATCAAATGATATTATCTCAAATACAAACTTTAAAATCAGAAAATTCACAAGTAGAACTAGCTCACAAAACTAGACAGGATGAAACTAGCCTTGGTCAGCGAATAACCCACCTAGAGATTGATAGGAGAACAATTTTGGATCTTCAAAATGTATTGGGGAGTGTGCAACAACAATGAAAACAACATCAAGGCCATATTCTGAGTTCTATGCACAAGGTATTGGGGCCATTCATGTTTCGAACATCATCCAGGCTGAAGTCTACTCCAAGGCTTCCTAGGCACACCAGCATATGCATACTAAACTTATTAACTTACACTTGAAATCAGAAAAAGGTCTAAAACATGTCAATAAACCTCTAACTTGATGATGGACAAGAGTTTTTGAGGTTTAGGGAAGGTTTGACTGAGTGCAGGGGGGAAATGAGAAAGTGCACTAGGGTGGACTACTCTTCCAAACATGAAGAGAAGGACATGAATTCTTAGTATAATGGTGGGATGGTATTCATAAATGTCTCAGGAAACCAACATGATTGATAGAACCGAAATTGAGCATACAGATACTTTTTAATTAAACAAACTGCAAAACTAGTCAAACAGAAGTATTGAATGAGCTAGTCTTCAGAAATATGAATACAAGCAATCCTAAAGGATCAAGAATATATGATTATGATTTGGTATGGATTATTCATAAAAATTACCACCTAAATCAACTTACATAAAGGAAAATAGATTTACAGAACTCAGTATATTGCAAATTTCTAGAAACTAGTCAATAAAATTGCACAGAGAGCTAGTCTTGTGAAAGGTGAGCATAATCAGCCTCTAAGGCTCTCGAATTCTTCTTCTGATGAAAAATATGGATCATATACATATAAAATAATAGAAACATACTATATTAGAGAATACTGAGCATCAAATGAAGATGGTTTGATCTTATACTTTATAGAGAATCTCTAACCATGGAATTCTTACAATACTAAGTGTAGAAGGAGTTTGAGAAGAGAAGAAGAATAGGGATCTTCTCTAGATCTGAAATAGATATAAACATAGAGAATATGGCTGCTCATGAAGGCGCACCAAGTCTCAGGAGATGCTCATGGACGCATTCACTAAACCATCCATAAAATCAAGGGCGCATTCTTCACAGCTAGAACCCCCGAATCTAGTAAAAGGGCCATAACTTGCTCATCCAGACACCTTTTTTTATGAGACAAAAAGTGTTTCCTACTGGAAACGAAGCTACAGAAGCAATGGAATGGGTCTCAATTTCCATAAATTCTAATAAATTTCGAAACCAGAACCTCCATTTCGGCCCTTCAACATTATTTCCACCGAATGAGAAGAATGATTCAGAAGATAGAAAGAAGAGAGGATGTAATCACAGAGCTGGATCAGATCTGCAAATTGGTAATCACTAATGCACCGGATCATGTGCAGAAGACTATGACATGAACTATGGGGCACATATCCCACAGGTGGCTAAGGGTGCATCACCAAAGCCTAAAGAAGCTTGAGCTTTCTCACATACAAATCATCAATTGTCAAAAGATGTGAATGTGGTGCACCCTCCTCCTTTTATAAGTGAGATGACGTTTTGAGCCATTCAAGTTGCTAATGAACCACCGCATCCTCATCCAATGTGCCTTCCTTGACAGAGTTGGCACTTTCCTGCTTTTCCACTAACTAGCTTTTGCTCTCTTTTGGAAACTGTGCCCTCTATCTTTTCTGGATGTTTCCTTCCTTTTGCAACTTGGCTATATTTTATTCATTTTGGAAACTGTGCCCTCCTTAGCTTTCTAGAAGTTTCTACTTTTCCTCCTTGCCTACTTTATGCAGTGATTTTGTCAGTTTACTTCTTTTTTCCCTGAAACCTTGCTTTGTGCTGCTTTCCTCCAGTTTCCTTTTTTTTCTTTGCTCTGCTTTTCTTTCACTTTCCTCTTTGGTTGAAAACTCGTTGAGATATTTGTGTCTCGTTATGCGCCCTTGTCCAACTCATTAGAACATTTAATTAATAATTAAATACAAAACTAATAATTACATCTCCTTCAATTTAATTAAAAACAACTATAGGATAAACTATTCCTAGTTAATAATTTCCTAGGCTAATGTTATCCCCCCTGTTATTAATTTATTCATTGGTATTAACTAGGATCCATGGGGGTTTGGTGGATTCTTAGCTCCCCCTTGGTGCTGGAAAATTGGGGACATGGCAGTCCTCCCATCCCAAGCTTGCTTTTCCTCAAGCAAGAAACCAACTCCAACTCCAACTCCAACCAAAATTCCACCATGTTTCTGCTGCACCACTCTTATTATCTAATTCATTCTCCCAATGACTAACTCTTTTTCAACAAATTTTTCAACCCAACTAAGACAACTGAGAAGAATGCCTGGATCCCATTGTTTGTGCTGCATGTCTCTTAGTGCCACTGTTACTTGTGAAAAACTGTCATTTCAAAGAATTCCAGGGTCCCACTGTCTCAGCTGCATCCTTCCAAACATCGGGATCAACATGAGGAATATATCATCATGGAGGATGTCTAGATCACTCCACCATACCAGAATTTCATCACTTCCAATGCAAAACTGAACTTTTGTGAGTCCCTCCAACCAAGTATGAAACTCCTTATGTTCCATGTGCAAACCAACATAGAGCCTCACATCACTGCTATCCAATTGACATAGGTGACAATCCCATGTATTCAAAGCATCACATAGCAGCCATAGATGTTGCTCATCAAACTGGTCAGGAACTAGTGTGCTTGTCAAACCCCAAGATCTAACCATCAAGTCATCAAGTAAGAGTATGGGAGCCTCCTGCTCCTCATGTGGCACCAAAATAAAGAATCCCTTTACCCAATCATCACTATGTGTGTTCGTTGCCACATGTATGTGGGGTGAAGGAAAGTGAACCAACTCTTGGAAACAATTATCCATCAATCTTGGGGTTGGATCAACCGAAGTGAAATCACGTGCCTCCTCCAAAACTGCGCAACTTCCTCCATGAGGAAACTCATAATCTCTCTGGAAATGAACAGGTGCTTGGCCTCCATCTTGCTTAAATCCAAACTCTCCAAGCACATGCAAATTAGATTGTACTTCATGTTCCCAATGCACACAAGTACCAAAGACCAAAACACTGTTGTTCAAATGACAAGGGTGGAAGTCCCATGTCCAATCACCAAAAGGGTAGGCATCATCAAAACTCCATGGGTGCCCATTCTGCTCACAAGAAGTATAGAATGTGTCAAATAATCCTCCATAGATGCAAGCAGGAATATCACTCATGTGTCTTCTTGTCCAAACAGGAAAAGAAGAGACACTCCAACCCAATGGTTCAAATGGAAAGCAAGGTGCTTCCCCATGTGAAAACTCCCAATGGCTCAACTCTCTGCCACTGGTCAAGGTATGCATGCAATCACAGTATGTCCCACTCAATGATGTCAAATGGGAACCGTATGTACCTTTATGTGAGGTGGCATCAAATATAGGCATGAGATGCCTCTGCAACTGCTGGGTAGGAATTGGTGCCATCATTAAATCAGCTGGAGCGAATGTGGGATCCTTCTACTCCTCTTCAAGAACCATCAAAAAGAAATTATTGACTCAAAATTCATCCTCAAATATAATCTATATTCCAATTTAATCTAATACCTAATATCAGTCGACATCTCATGGAATGAATCAAGTATTGTAATGAGTAATGTTATGAAAGTGTAATTTGTAATATATACGAGGTTGTTGGAAATGTGTGACAATCCATTCCTTAAAATCTCTGATCTAATCCTCGTCTTAGTCTTGGTTTTATGGTTGTATTTAGTTATTTAGTTTTTATAACTAACTATGTGTAAGATTCTTTAAATCATGTAAGCTTGTAGAGGAAAATATTTTAGTGTGTTGGGGAGTGAGGAAAGATTGTCAATATACAAGTTTCTTGTAATTATTTATATTTATTGAACAATAATCGATACCATTATTTTGTGGATGTTTCTCTCTAAAGAGTTCTACCACATATTATTTTATGTGGCTGCTCGATCTATCGAAGCATGGTTTGAAGGCCACATAAAAAGAATGCTAAGAGACATTATCGACCAAGCTATCAATTGAAGAGAACGAAAATTCTGTAATAGCCGGGGAGCAAAATTTTTGGTTTATCGCGGGTCCAATTCTTAGAGGGGAGTGAAAATTTTAATGCACCCTTACGAAATTCCTTTTCTTTGAATTTTTCGCGTCCTCAGCATATCGAGACAAGCGATAATGGTTCAGAAGTTTATGTGATTGCTTAACCACATAAATTAAATTTCATCCAAGGTATGAATATTTTAAAAAGGTTCGGTTCTATAATGTATCTTGAATGAATGTGGCATATTATGTTTTATATATATTTTGGATATAAGCTTTAAACTTGTGATATGCTAAATGGATGTGTTATAAGGGGGAGGTATAAGGGATATTTTATTTAAAAAAGGTTTTTTTAAGTGGATTTTAGATCATATAAAGTGGGAGATATAAGGTAAAGGTTTTTTAAGTTACTTGAAAACCTTTATTTTTACTCTTGTTTTTGGATTTTTTTTTTTGAATTTTGGATTTACTATTTAGAAAGGCTTGGTGTTTTAAGTTTTTGATTTGTTTTTTTAGAAAATGGCAAAAACACAGAGTGTTTAATTTGAAATTGAGAAATTTAGTGGGAGCAATAATTTTGAGTTATGGGAGGTCAAGATGCGGGATATGCTCATGCAACAAGGAGTGGTAAAGGCACTGGCAAGGAAGATGAAGAAACCCACGGATATATCAGATGAAGGCTGGGAGGAGATGGATGAAAGAGCCCTCAATGCTATTCTTCTGTGCTTGGGTGACGATGTTTTGTTTAACATCGTGTTTGAAACTACAGCAGCAGGTCTCTGGACAAAATTGAAATGCCTGTATATGACTAAATCCTTCACGAATAAAATCCTCCTGAAGCGATAGCTATTTACTTTGCGCATGAAAGAAGGTACAAAAATTTCAGATCATTTGAATACATTCAATACTCTTATTTTTCAGTTGGCTAGCATGGATAATAAAATCCAATATGAGGACAAGGTGATTTTACCATTGTGCTCTTTGCCTGAGTCTTGGGAACAATTTGTAACCTCTATCAGCTTAAGTTCTACCGAGGCTATTAGCTTTGATGATGTTGTGCGAGCCTTGATTTCTTAGGAAACTCGGAAGAAATATAGTCTTGAAACCTCGACATCAGAGGTAACGGTGGTTAGAGGCAGAACTAGTGAAAGAGGGAAGCATTTGAGGGGCACATCAAGGTCAAAGTCGAAGGGAAGAAAGAGAAAATTAAAGTGTTAGTACTACAATAAAACAGGACACCTCAAGAAAGATTCCTAGAAACGGAAGAAACAATCTAAGAAGGAGGACTCTACAAAGGAGGCAAACATAGCCGAGAAGGATTTAGGTATGATAGATGAGGTATTAACTGCATCTACCATCTCACAATACCATTATGATTGGTTAATTGATTCTGGAACATCTCATCACATGTGTCTTCATAGGAGTTGGTACTCTACATACCAATCTATAGATGATAGGGTAGTTTATATGGCAAAATGATGTTTCATGTAAAACTATTGGGATAGGGAGTATTAGAATAAAAATGTTTGATGAGACTATTAGGACACTAACATAAGTGAGGCATGTACCCGAACTTAGGAAGAACTTGATATCAATGGGAGTTCTAGATGTTGTTGGTTACAAATTCATAGTTCTAGGTGGAGTTATGAAACTATCAAAAGGTATCTTGGTTGTCATGAAGGGAAACAGAGTCGGGAACCTATATAAACTTGAAGGGAGGACGAAAATTGATCATGCAGTAGTATCATCAATTGGTGCAGTAGAATCCACTCGTTTATGGCATCAACAATTAGGTCATATGAGTGAAAAAGGAATGAAGGTACTTGTTGATTAAAAGTTGCTTCCTAGTTTAAAATTTGTAGATTTAAAGTTCTGTGAGGATTGTATTTATGGTAAACAAGCTAAATTTAAATCCGGAAAACACACCAGTAATGGTATCCTAGAATATATTCATTCTGATCTTTGGGGTCCATCTCCTAAACTCTCTTATGGGGGATCATCATATTTCATCAATTTTATAGGTGATTACACTAGGAAAGTCTATATCTACTTATTAAAGAGACAAGATGATGTTTTCGATACATTTAAGCAGTTTAGAGATTTGGTTGAAAAGAACACTGGCAGGTCCATTAAATGTCTCAGAACAAATAATGGAGTTGGATTTACTTCTAACAAGTTTGATAATTATTGCAAGAAGGATGGGATTGAGAGACATAAAACCATTGTCGACACTCTGCAGCAGAATGGTGTTGTTGAACGCATGAACAAGACTCTTCTTCAGAAAGCAAGGAGCATGCCCAGCAATGCAAAGTTGTAGCAGAAATTGTGGGGAGAGGCATTGCTTATAGCTGGTTACCTGGTCAACCGATTACCATCGACAACAATTGACTACAAATTTCCAGAAGAGGTGTGTATAGGTCAACCATGTGATTATTCTAATCTTAGAGTATTTGGTTGTGAACCCTATGCACATATTCCGAAAAATCATCATTCCAAACTAGATCCTAAATCAATTAAATTGATCTTTGTTGGATATGGTGATGGTATCAAGGGATATATATTGTGGAATCCTACTTCCCACAAGATCATCATAAACATAGATGTAATATTTGATGAACTTTCTCTATCAAATTCATATGTAAGTAATGATTTGAAACAGGTTAATGTACCACAATTACATCAAATTCAATTTGATGTTCAGTCATCTACAAAGGAGGATGATGAGGATGTCCAAGATGAATATATTCATGAGGAAACTCCTCAGGAGGATGAGTGGAAAGAAACACCTCAAGAAACAAGGGAAATACCACACCAAACTATATGAAGATCTACACGAGTTAGAACTTTTCCAAATACATATGATGATTTTGTCACATCTGTTGCTTTAATATATCATGAAAGAGAACCCAGTTGTTATCAGGAAGCATTAGAAGTGCCAAATAGTGACAAATGGAAACTTGTAATGAAAGAAGATATGGATTCTTTGCCAAAGAACAAAACATGGGATCTTGTGGAACTTCCTGAGAGTAGGAAAGTGGTTGGTTGCAAATGGGTGTTCAAATTGAAGAAAGGAGTTGATGACACTATTCTGAAATACAAGGCTAGACTAGTTGCAAAATATTTTTCTCAGAAAGCAGGTATTGACTTTCATGAGATTTTTTCACCAGTTGTGAAACTTGTTTCTATTAGAGTTCTATTAGCACTAGTTTCCTTATATGATTTGGAGTTAGAGTAGCTAGATGTCAAGACAACCTTCTTACATGGAGATTTAGATGAGGAAATTTTCATGGAACACTCGGAAGGGTTCATTTAGAATCGCTACAAGAGGTTTGTTTGCAAGATCAGGAAATCATTGTATCGCCTGAAGCAGTATCCCGAGCAATGGTACAAGAAGTTTGATTATTTCATGGTGAGCCATAATTTTACCAGAAGTGAGTATGATCATTGCGTTTAGTTTAAAATTTTGGAAAATGACATGTTCAATATTTTTGTGTTATATGTTGATGATATGCTTGTAGAAAGAAAAAACATGGTTGAAGTCAACAGCTTAAAGGCTCAGTTGGCTGGGACATTTGATATGAAGGATCTAGGAGAAGCAAAACAAATCTTGGGAATAGAAATACATAGAGACAAGAAAAAGGAAAAGTTGTGGTTATCACAAGAGAAGTATGCAGAGAAAATACTTCAGAGATTCGGTATGAATAAGGTGAAACCAGTTAATATCCCTTTAGCTTCTCATTTCAAGCTTTCTTTAGGTTTGAGTCCTAGTAGTGATGAAGAAAAGCAGTATATGTCTCGTGTACCATATGCTAATGCCGTAGGAAG
Organism: Larix kaempferi; assembly: GCA_027924585.1. NCBI lineage: Eukaryota > Viridiplantae > Streptophyta > Pinopsida > Pinales > Pinaceae > Larix > Larix kaempferi. The sequence goes on from BSBM01000727.1 coordinate 8,942,732, forward strand.
TTTAATGTATGCGATGATAAGTACAAGACTAGATATTTCACATGCAGTTGGTGTTGTTAGTATATTCATGGCAAATCCAGGAAAAGAGCATTGAGAAACAGTGAAATGGATGCTTCGGTATCTTAGAGGCACAAGTAATTATTGTATCACCTTTAATGGTTGTGGTGATGAAGTCTGTGGTTATGTTGATTCAAATTTTGCAAGTGACTTGGATAAGAGAAGATCCACTTCAGGTTATGTCTTTACTCTTGCAAGTGGAGCTATTAGTTGGATGTCAAAGCTTCAAAACATTATTACTTTATCCACTATAAAGGTTGAGTATATATTTGCTTCGCATGCTTGCAAAGAAGAAATATGGTTGAAATGTTTGCAGGGTGAGTTATGAAAGTTTCAAAACACTATAAAATCTTTCTATGATAGTCAAAGTGCTATTCATTTGGCTAAAAATATTTATTATCACAGTAAGACAAAACAGATTCCCGTAAAATACCATTTTGTAAGACATGTTAATAATGAAGGTGGAGTGGTTTTTGAAAAGGTCCACACTCAAAAGAATTGTGAAGACATGTTTAGGAAACTAGTTACATTAGAGAAGCTGCGGTGGTGCTTAGCTTCTCTTGGCTTGCAAGAAAGGTGATGAACAAAGCAATGAGCAAGGTATCAGGTAAATTGTTGTCAAGGTGGAGATTCTTGGAAATGTGTGACAATCAACTCCTAAAAACATGGACCTAATCCTAGTCTTGTTTTTATGGTTTCATTTAGTTGTTTAGTTTCTATAACTAACTATGTCTAAGATTCTTTCAACCATGTAATCCCATAGAGTGAAATTTTTTAGTGTGTTGGAGAGTGAGGAAAGATTGCGAGCTTGCAAGGCTATTGTAATTTTTTATGTGTCTTGAACAATAAGATAATTGGTACCATTGCTACGTGGATGTTTCCCTCTTGAGGGTTTTACCACGTAAATATCTGTTTACATTTAATGTGTTTGCCATTATTTGATTTCTCGTTTAATTTCTTCCGCTGCATATTATTTTATGTGGCTTCTCAATCCAACAACTGCTCAATCCAACAAGTGGTATCAGAGCAGGGTTTGAAGGTCGTTCAGAAAAAATAATGATGAGAGACATTATCGCCTTGTCTATCAATCGAAGAGAGCGGAAATTCCATATTTTTTCGTGGGTCTAAAACTACGTGACGAGGGAAAATTATGTAGTAGCCAGGGGCGAAAAATATGGTTTATCGTGGGTCCAATGCTTAGAGGGCAGCGAAAATTTTAAGGCATACTAACAAAATTCTATTTCTTTGATTTTTTCGTGTCTTTAGCATATCGGGAGGAGCGATAATCCTTCATTAGTTTACCTGAATGCTTAACCACATAAATAAAATTTCATCCAAGGTATGAATATTTTAAAACGGTTCGATTCTATAATGTATCTTGAATGAATGTGGAATATTATATTTTATATTTTTTTGGATATAAGTTTTCAACTTGTGATATGCTAAATGGATGTGTTATAAGGAAGAGTTATAAGGAATATTTTATTTTAAAAATGGTTTTTTTAAGTGGATCCCAGATCATATAAAGTGGAAGGTACAAGGTGAAGTTTTTTAAGTTATTACATACTTGAAAACCTTTATTTTTATACTCTTTCTTGGAATTACTTTTTTTTTGTGGAATTTTGGATCCACTATTTAGAAAGGCTTGGTTTTTTAAGTTTTTTATTTGGTTCCTTGAGAAAATGGAAAAAACACAGTGTTAAATTCAAAGTTGAGAAATTTAGTGGGAGCAATAATTTTGAGTCATGGAAGGTCAAGATGCGAGATATGCTCATGCAACAAGGAGTGGTAAAGGCACTAGTAGGGAATATGAAGAAAACGCAGATATATCAGATGAATATTGGGAGGAGATTGATGAAAGAGCCCTCAGTGCTATTTGTCTTTGCTTGGATGATGATGTTTTGTTTAACATCATGTCTGAAACTACAGCAGTAGATCTCTGGAAAAAATTGGAAAGGTTGTATATGACTAAATCCTTGACGAATAAAATCCTACTGAAGCGGCATCTATTTACCTTGCGCATGAAAGAAGGTACGAAAATTTCAGATCATTTGAATACATTCAATACTCTTATTTGTTAGTTGGCTAGCATGGATGATAAAATCCAATTTGAAGACAAGGCGATTTTATTGTTGTGCTTTCTATTTGAATCTTGGGAACATTTTGTAACCTTTATCAGTTTAAGCTCTACCAAGGCTATTAGCTTTGATGATGTTGTGGGAACCTTGATTTATGAGGAAACTCAGAAGAAATCTAGTCTTGAAACCTCGACATCAGAGATAGTGGTAGTCAGAGGAAAAAGCAGTGAAAGAGGACAGCATTCGAGGGGCACATCAAGGTCAAAGTCGAAAGGAAGAAGTATAGAATGTGTCAAAGAATCCTCCATAGATGCAAGCAGGAATATCACTCATGTGTCTTCTTGTCCAAACAGGAAAAGAAGAGACACTCCAACCCAATGGTTCAAATGGAAAGCAAGGTGCTTCCCCATGTGAAAACTCCCAATGGCTCAACTCTCTGCCACTGGTCAAGGTATGCATGCAATCACAGTATGTCCCACTCAATGATGTCAAATGGGAACCGTATGTACCTTTATGTGAGGTGGCATCAAATATAGGCATGAGATGCCTCTGCAACTGCTGGGTAGGAATTGGTGCCATCATTAAATCAGCTGGAGCGAATGTGGGATCCTTCTACTCCTCTTCAGAAACCATCAAAAAGAAATTATTGACTCAAAATTCATCCTCACATGTCATGGAAGAAGTATAAGGGTATGATGTAGGATCATGGACCAAAATATCATCTCTGCAAACCTCATACATCAAGCTAATGGATGCATCAACTCCATCAAAGGTTGGTCCTTAAAACATGAGCTCTTCTGATTCCTCAATGGAGGAATGACTCACTCGAGGAAGAATATCATTTTTGCTCTGGGGAACTGTATGCGCTTGGAACTCTTTCTGCATCTAAAAATCCCTCAAGCACATGCATGTCATCATGCACCTCATGAACCACCATCTCATGAAGTTCCTCCATAGAACTCTGACCACAACCAACCATAAGAGACTGGCTGATTGGAATGAGTGATATTTGTAGCTTTTGGTGAAGTTTCTCTAGTATATCCATCTGAGATTCTTGGAGAGCACTTTGAGTGCTTCTCATAGAATATTGGGTGGCCAATAATTCATCATTGAGCTTGCAGATCTCTTCATCATCCTTTAATGATGCTCCATGAAACATATGAACAAGCTCATGCAAATAATATCTGTTAGAAAGCATATATGAAAAATTACCTTGGATTGTGGACATTGCTCTCTGAATTTTCTCCATGGTTTCAAGGAAAGATAAATCTTCCAATGAAGCAGCTCTCCAACAAGACTATGACACTGAAACATGTGTGTCATGGAGAATGTGTAAGGCCTCCTTGATATTTCTTTCACTCATATTAATTGGCCTTTCATAAGGAGAAGGTTGAGAATGAACCTCCTCCTCATCTACCAATGGATCAACCTCTTAAAGCTCATGTGGTGATAGTGAGATCAATCCTGGGATTTCTTCCTCAAATGTAAGGACTTCATCTTCTTCAGTATTAGGGGAACTTGTACTTGCAACAACCTCATCAAGTAGTATATCTATGTCACCCACATAGAGAGATGGACATCCATCAAAAGATGTCTCCTCAAAACTTAGGGACCCATCGGTAGGTACCTCATCACAACATCCATCAGTAGATGCTTCTTTAGAGCTTGAGAAACCAATAGTAGTTGCATCTTCTTGCCACCCATTAGTAGCTACTCTCTGATCCATAATTTGTTGATCCTTAGCAGAATTGGAGGTGGCTTATTCATGCCTACTACCTTTGGAATATTTGCTTGAAGAAAACCCAAACAATCTCATGATGCTAGAAGATGTAATTGGCTTCTTTTTTATTCCCTCTTCTTTATTCACAGGGGCATAACAACTTGGTTCCTCTATGGATGGTTTGTTTCTCTCTATTGAATCTCAATCTTCATCCTTGAGCTCAAATCCAAATCTACAATAAAAGTAATCTTTGAAATAAATGGCCTTACAAATCTCTTCTCCCAAAGCTAGATACTCCTGGTAGTGGTAGGGAAAGTTTTTACTTGCAGATATCATCTTTGCTAAATATTTCTTAGGATTATCCATCGGTGGTTCATCCCATTGACCTTCACTATACATTTGGTCACAAATGTAACTGTCATCTTCTCTTGGTAATCCTCCATTAATGTAAATATTTTCTTCTTCCTCATACAACTCAAAACCTTCATCTTCCATGTCTGCAACTAGTTCCACAATTGCAACTTGAAAACAAATCTGAGATATCTTCCACTGAAATTTACTTTCCACAGGATGAGCCAAGGAAAGAGATCCGATACCATTGTAATATCTCTGATCATATATCAGATGATATTATCTCAAATACAAACTTTAAAATCAGAAAATTCACAAGCAGAACTAGCTCACAAAACTAGGCAAGATGAAACTAGTCTTGGTCAGTGAATAACCCACCCAGAGGTTGATAGGAGAACACTTTTGGAGCTGCAAAATGTACTGGGGAGTGTGAAACAATAAGGACAACAGCATCAAGGCTAGATTTTGAGTTCTATGCACAAGGTACTGAGGCCATTTATTTTTTGAATATCAACGAGGTTGAAGTATACTCCAAGGCTTCCTGGGCACACCAACATATGCATACTAAACTCATTAACTTGCACTTGAAATCAAATGGAGGTGAAAAACAGGTCAATCAACCCCTAACTTGATGATGGACAAGTGTTTCTGATGTTTAGGGAAGGTTTGACTGAGTTCGGGGCAAAATGAGAAAGTGTGCTATGGTGGACTGCTCCACTAGCTTTCTTCCAGCTCTTCGAAACATGCAGAGAAGGCCACAAATTCTCAATATAATGGTGGGATGGTGTTCATAAATGTATCAAGGACCCAAAATGACTAACAAAACCGAAATTGAGCATACAAAGACTTTTTAATTAAACAAATTGCAAAACTAGTCAAATATAAGTGCTCAATGAACTAGTCTTCAGAAATATGAATACAAGCAGTCCTAAAGGGTCACGAATATCTGACTTATGAGATGGGATGGATTGTTCGGACAAATTACCACCTACATTGCAAATTTCAAATTTACAAAACTCAGTATATTGCAAATTTCTGGAAACTAGTCAATAAAATTGCATAGAGAGCTAGTCTTGTGAAAGGTGAGCACAATCAACATCTAAGGCTCTAGAATTATCCTTTTGATGACCAAAATGGCTTAGATACACATAAAATAACAACAGAATATTATATTAGATAATACTGATCAGAAAATGAAGATAGTTTGATCTCAGACTTTACAGAGAATCTTTGACCATGGAATTCTTACAATATTGTGTAGAAGGAGTCTGAGAAGAGAAGAAGAAGCAGGATCTTCTCTGGATCCACAATAGAGGTGAACACAGAGCGAATGGTTTCTCATGAATCTACACCAAGTCTCGAGAGCTGCTCATGGGAGCATTCACCAAACCATACAGAAAAGCTAGGGCGCGTTCTTCACAGCTAGAACCCCTGAATCTAGTAAAATGGCCATAACTTGCTCATCCGGACACCTTTTTTGATGAGAAAAAAAGTGTTTCCTATCGGAAATGATGCTATGGACATAATGGAATAGGTCTCAATTTCCATAAATTCTCAAAAAGGTCAAGACCAGAACCTCCATTTCGGCCCTTCAACACTATTTCCACCGAATGAGAAGAATGCTTCAGAAGATAGAAAGAAGAGAGGATATAATCACAGAGCTGGATCATATATGCAAATTGGTCATCACTGACTACACTGGATCATGTGCAGAAGACTGTAATAGGAACTATGGGGCACATCTCCCACAGCTGGCTAAGGGTGCATCACCAAATCCTAGAGAAGCTTGAGATTTCTCACATACAAATCATCAACTGTCAAAAGATGTGAATGTGGTGCACTCTCATCCTTTTATAAGTGAGATGACTTGTTGAGCAAGTCAAGTGTCTAATGAACCACATCATTTTCATCCAATGCGCCTTCCTTGACTGAGTTGGCACTTTCCTTCTTTTCCACTAACTAGCTTTTGCTCTCTTTTGGAAAATGCGCCCTTTAGCTTTTCTGGATGTTTCCTTCCATTTTAAACTTGGCTAGCTTTTGTTCCTTTTGGAAACTATGCCCTCCTTAGCTTTCTGGAAGTTTCTACTTTTCCTCCTTGCCTGCTTTATGCACTGCTTTTGTCAGTTTCCTTCTTTTTTGCCTAACACCTTGCTTTGTGCAGCTTTCCTCCAGTTTCCTTCTTTTTTTGCTTTACTCTGCTTTTATTTCACTTTCCTCTTTGGTTGACAACTCATTGAGCTATCTTTGTCTCCTTATGCACCATTGTCCAACTCATTAGAACATTTAATTAACAATTAAATACAAAAATAATAATTACATCTCCTTCAATTTAATTAAAAACAGGTAACTATAGGCTAAATGATTCCTAGTTAATTATTGCCTAGGCTAATGTTATCCCCCCTTTTATTAATTAATTCATTGGTCTTCACTAGGATCCATGGGGGTTTGGTGGATTCTTAGCTCCCCCTTGGTGTTGTAAAATTGGGGACATGACATTTGGCCTCATCCTCAATCGTTAGCAACTAGCGATTTGACATGTATTATATAATCATGGTTTTTATGCATTAGATTATAATAGAATTAATTTTAATGTTCAATGTTTGGATCTATTGGGTTTTTGTAGATCTTATACGTTGTATGTGTTAAAAGAAAGAAAATAAATGTTGCTAAGTTCATTATTCATATCTATTATGTGATTAGTGTATATTAGATGCCCTAGGGAGGGGTGTTACATATGGTATCAGAGTTGGTTCCACACTCGGAGGTGTACTCCCTATGCTTATATATGGTGTGTGTTGGTATGAGAATGATAACTTCAACTTGAGTGTTAATGTTTATGCTTTTATTAAATTGTGAATGCATCCATAGATCTCGGTGCATGATGGTTTACATGGATATTTTGGATATTGCTCATTTCAATTAAGAGTGTCGGTACAACTTCCAATTACCGCACCAAACATATAAACAAAAAATAAAAGATTAGATCTTTGGGAGGCAAAATTATATTACATAATTGAGTTAGAAAGGAAATTATATCAATACATGATAAGATCTATTTGTGATTATATGGATGAGAAGGCTTGGCTAATCAATTTTGTTGAACCATAGTCATCATCTGTGTAAAAAAGATGTGATTCATTTCAAATTCTAGTTGCTTCTAACTTCCCTACCAACTCCTCCAAAATTCAGATCGATGGAAACCTTGCATAGTATTTAGGAACAGGGGTCTCTGGGAGTCGATGTAAAACTGCGTGAGCATCCAAGAACTGGGCAGCCTGCAAACCACAGTGCAAACATTAGATTTGTGATTTTATATAGATCTATAATTATTTAAAAATAGTACGATTCTAAATATGTTGTTATGCCCATCAGTGGAGTACTAAGATACTATTTGAAGAAAGTAATTATTGGAAAGTGTATTTTTATATGAACTTAAATATGTGTGTTTAGATCTGTATATTTATATGATTTTAGATCTAGCCATTTTAAAAGAAAAGGTGTTAGATCTATATTTTATGCAATTTAGATCTATCAATGTAAAAAGGGTTAGATATGTGGAAACGTATGGACACATACATATAATTGTATTCCAAATCGCTTGTTATTAAAATTTACGGTGAGGAATTATGCTGTCTTTTCCTTGTTAAAAGGTAGTATGGAAAACTTTATTTTGGGCTGCGACTAGCACTGATTGCTATAGCCGCACTTCTTTTGCACTATATTATATTTAAGTGCAGCAAGGGTGATTCAAATACCAACGCAATATTATATTACATTGGGCTATTAAAGGGTTCGATATTTTGTGATTTGGCAACTAAGAAGGATGTTTAAATATAATCTATATTCCAATTTAATCTAATACCTAATATCAGTCGACATCTCATGGAATGAATCAAGTATTGTAATGAGTAATGTTATGAAAGTGTAATTTGTAATATATACGAGGTTGTTGGAAATGTGTGACAATCCATTCCTTAAAAACTTTGATCTAATCCTCGTCTTAGTCTTGGTTTTATGGTTGTATTTAGTTTTTATAACTAACTATGTGTATGATTCCTTAAATCATGTAAGCTTGTAGAGGAAAATATTTTAGTGTGTTAGGGAGTGAGGAAAGATTGCCAATATAAAAGTTTCTTGTAATTATTTATATTTATTGAACAATAATCGATACCATTATTTTGTGGATGTTTCCCTCTAAAGAGTTCTACCACGTAAATCTCTCGCTACATATTATTTTATGTGGCTGCTCGATCTATCGAAGCAGGGTTTGAAGGCCACATAAAAAAATAATGCTGAGAGACATTATCGACCTAGCTATCAATCGAAGAGAGCGAAAATTCTGTAATAGCCGGGGAGCAAAATTTTTGGTTTATCGCAGGCCCAATTCTTAGAGGGGGAGTGAAAATTTTAATACACCCCTACGAAATTCCATTTCTTTGAATTTTTCGCGTCCTCAGCATATCGAGACAAGCGATAATCGTTCAGAAGTTTATGTGATTGCTTAACCACATAAATTAAATTTCATCCAAGGTATGAATATTTTAAAAAGGTTCGGTTCTATAATGTATCTTGAATGAATGTGGCATATTATGTTTTATATATATTTTGGATGTAAGCTTTAAACTTGTGATATGCTAAATGGATGTGTTATAAGGGGGAGGTAGAAGGGATATTTTATTTAAAAAAGGTTTTTTTAAGTGGATTTTAGATCATATAAAGTGGGAGGTATAAGGTAAAGGTTTTTTAAGTTACCTGAAAACTTTTATTTTTACTCTTGTTTTTGGAATTTATTTTTTTGAATTTTGGATTTACTATTTAGAAAGGCTTGGTGTTTTAAGTTTTTGATTTGTTTTTTTTTTTAAATGGTAAAAACACAGAGTGTTTAATTTGAAATTGAGAAATTTAGTGGGAGCAATAATTTTGAGTTATGGGAGGTCAAGATGCGGGATATGCTCATGCAACAAGGAGTGGTAAAGGCACTGGCAAGGAAGATGAAGAAACCCACGGATATATCAGATGAAGGCTGGGAGGAGATGGATGAAAGAGCCCTCAGTGCTATTCTTCTGTGCTTGGGTGACGATGTTTTGTTTAACATCGTGTTTGAAACTACAGCAGCAGGTCTCTGGACAAAATTGAAATGCCTGTATATGACTAAATCCTTCACGAATAAAATCCTCCTGAAGCAATAGCTATTTACTTTGCGCATGAAAGAAGGTACGAAAATTTCAGATCATTTGAATACATTCAATACTCTTATTTGTCAGTTGGCTAGCATGGATAATAAAATCCAATATGAGGACAAGGTGATTTTACCATTGTGCTCTCTGCCTGAGTCTTGGGAACAATTTGTAACCTCTATCAGCTTAAGTTCTACCGAGGCTATTAGCTTTGATGATGTTGTGCGAGCCTTGATTTCTTAGGAAACTCGGAAGAAATATAGTCTTGAAACCTCGACATCAGAGGTAACGGTGGTTAGAGGCAGAACTAGTGAAAGAGGGAAGCATTTGAGGGGCACATCAAGGTCAAAGTCGAAGGGAAGAAAGAGAAAATTGAAGTGTTAGTACTACAATAAAACAGGACACCTCAAGAAAGATTCCTGGAAACGGAAGAAACAATCTTAGAAGGAGGACTCTACAAAGGAGGCAAGCGTAGCCGAGAAGGATTTAGGTATGATATATGAGGTATTAACTACATCTACCATCTCACAATACCATTATGATTGGTTAATTGATTATGGAACATCTCATCACATGTGTTTTCATAGGAGTTGGTACTCCACATACCAATCTATAGATGACAGGGTAGTTTATATGGCAAAATGATGTTTCATGTAAAACTGTTGGGATAGGGAGTATCAGAATAAAAATGTTTGATGAGACTATTAGGACATTAACATAAGTGAGGCATGTACCCAAACTTAGGAAGAACTTGATATCAATGGGAGTTCTAGATGTTGTTGGTTACAAATTCATAGTTCTAGGTGGAGTTATGAAGCTATCAAAAGGTATCTTGGTTGTCATGAAGGGAAACAGAGTCGGGAACCTATATAAACTTGAAGGGAGGAAGAAAATTGATCATGCAGCAGTATCATCAATTGGTGCAGTAGAATCCACTCATTTATGGCATCAAGAATTAGGTCATATGAGTGAAAAAGGAATGAAGGTACTTGCTGATTAAAATTTCCTTCCTAGTTTAAAATCTGTAGATTTAAAGTTCTGTGATGATTGTATTTATGGTAAACAAGCTAGACATAAATTTAAATCCGAAAAACACACCAGTAATGGTATCCTAGAATATATTCATTCTGATCTTTGGGGTCCATCTCCTAAAATCTCTTATGGGGGATCATCATATTTCATCAATTTTATAGGTGATTACACTAGGAAAGTCTGTATCTACTTATTAAAGAGACAAGATGATGTTTTCGATACATTTAAGCAGTTTAGAGATTTGGTTGAAAAGAACACTGGCATGTCCATTAAATGTCTTGGAACAAATAATGGAGTTGGATTTACTTCTAACAAGTTTGATAATTATTGCAAGAAGGATGGGATTGAGAGACATAAAACCATTGTCGACACTTTGCAGCAGAACGGTGTTGTTGAACGCATGAACAAGACTCTTCTTCAGAAAGCAAGGAGCATGCCCAGCAATGCAAAGTTGTAGCAGAAATTGTGGGGAGAGGCATTTCTTATAGCTGGTTACCTGGTCAACCGATTACCATCGACAACAATTGACTACAAAATTCCAGAAGAGGTGTGTATAGGTCAACCATGTGATTATTCTAATCTTAGAGTATTTGGTTGTGAACCCTATGCACTTATTCCGAAAAATCATCATTCCAAACTAGATCCTAAATCAAGTAAATTGATATTTGTTGGATATGGTGATGGTATCAAGGGATATATATTGTGGAATCTTACTTCCCACAAGATCATCATAAACATAGATGTAATATTTGATGAACTTTCTCTATCAAATTCATATGTAAGTAATGATTTGAAATAGGTTAATGTACCACAGTTACATCAAATTCAATTTGATGTTCAATCATCTACAAAGGAGGATGATGAGGATGTCCATGATGAATATATTCATGAGGAAACTCCTCAGGAGGATGAGTGGAAAGAAACACCTCAAGAAACAAAGGAAATTCCACACCAAACTATATGAAGATCTACACGAGTTAGAACTTTTTCAAATAGATATGATGATTTTGTCACATCTGTTGCTTTAATATATCATGAAAGAGAACCCAGCTATTATCAGGAAGCATTAGAAGTGCCAAATAGTGACAAATGGAAACTTGTAATGAAAGAAGATATGGATTCTTTGCCAAAGAACAAAACATGGGATCTTGTGGAACTTCCTGAGAGTAGGAAAGTGGTTGGTTGCAAATGGGTGTTCAAATTGAAGAAAGGAGTTGATGACATTGTTCTGAAATACAAGGCTAGACTAGTTGCAAAATATTTTTCTCAGAAAGCAGGTATTGACTTTCATGAGATTTTTTCACCGGTTGTGAAACTTGTTTCTATTAGCACTAGTTTCCTTATATGATTTGGAGTTAGAGCAGCTAGATGTCAAGACAACCTTCTTACATGGAGATTTAGATGAGAAAATTTTCATGGAACAATCGGAAGGGTTCATTTAGAATCACTACAAGAGGTTTGTTTGCAAGATCAGGAAATCATTGTATTGCCTGAAGCAGTATCCCGGGCAATGGTACAAGAAGTTTGATTATTTCATGGTGAGCCATAATTTTACCAAAAGTGAGTATGATCATTGTGTTTAGTTTAAAATTTTGGAAAATGACATGTTCAATATTTTTGTGTTATATGTTGATGATATGCTTGTAGAAAGAAAAAACATGGTTGAAGTCAACAGCTTAAAGGCTCAGTTGGCTGAGACATTTGATATGAAGGATCTAGGAGAAGCAAAACAAATCTTGGGAATAGAAATGCATAGAGATAAGAAAAAGGAAAAGCCGTGGTTATCACAAGAGAAGTATGCGGAGAAAATACTTCAGAGATTCGGTATGAATAAGGTGAAACCAGTTAATATCCCTTTAGCTTCTCATTTCAAGCTTTCTTTAGGTTTGAGTCCTAGTAGTGATGAAGAAAAGCAGTATATGTCTCGTGTACCATATGCTAATGCCATAGGAAGTTTAATGTATGCGATGATAAGTACAAGACTAGATATTTCACATGCAGTTGGTGTTGTTAGTATATTCATGGAAAATCCAAGAAAAGAGCATTAAGAAACAGTGAAATGGATGCTTTGGTATCTTAGAGGCACAAGTAATTATTGTATCACCTTTAATGGTTGTGGTGATGAAGTCTGTGGTTATGTTGATTCAAATTTTGCAAGTGACTTGGATACGAGAAGATCCACTTCAGGTTATGTCTTTACTCTTGCAAGTGGAGCTATTAGTTGGATGTCAAAGCTTCAAAACATTATTACTTTATCCACTATAAAGGTTGAGCATATATTTGCTTCGCATGCTTGCAAAGAAGCAATATGGTTGAAATGTTTCCTGGGTGAGTTAAGAAAGTTTCAAAACACTATAAAAGCTTTCTGTGATAGTCAAAGTGCTATTCATTTGGCTAAAAATATTTATTATCACAGTAAAACAAAACACATTCCCGTAAAATACCATTTTATAAGACATGTTAATAATGAAGGTGGAGTGGTTCTTGAAAAGGTCCACACTCAAAAGAATTGTGCAGACATGTTTAGGAAACTAGTTACATTAGAGAAGCTGCAGTGATGCTTAGCTTCTCTTGGCTTGCAAGAAAGGTGATGAACAAAGCAATGAGCAAGGTATCAGGTAAATTGTTGTCAAGGTGGAGATTCTTGGAAATGTGTGACAATCAACTCCTAAAAACATGGGCCTAATCCTAGTCTTGGTTTTATGGTTTCATTTAGTTGTTTAGTTTCTATAACTAACTAGGTCTAAGATTCTTTCAACCATGTAAGCCCGTAGAGTGAAATTTTTTAGTGTGTTGGAGAGTGAGGAAAGATTGCGAGCTTGCAAGGCTATTGTAATTTTTTATGTGTCTTGAATAATAAGATAACGGGTACCATTGCTACATGGATGTTTCCCTCTCGAGGATTTTACCACGTAAATATCTATGTACATTTAATGTGTTTGCCATTATTTGATTTCTCATTTAATTTCTTCCGCTGCATATTATTTTATGTGGCTTCTCGATCCAACAACTGCTCAATCCAACAAGTGGTATCAAAATAGGGTTTGAAGGTCGTACAGAAAAAATAATGATGATGAGAGACATTATCGCCTTGTCTATCAATCGAAAAGAGCGGAAATTCCATATTTTTTCGTGGGTCTAAAACTACTTGACGAGGGAAAATTATGTAGTAGCCAGGGGCGAAAAATATGGTTTATCGCGGGTCCAATGCTTAGAGGGCAGTGAAAATGTTAAGGCATACTAACAAAATTCTATTTCTTTGATTTTTTCGTGTCTTCAGCATATCGGGAGGAGCGATAATCCTTCATTAGTTTACCTGAATGCTTAACCACATAAATAAAATTTCATCCAAGGTATGAATATTTTAAAACGGTTCGATTCTATAATGTATCTTGAATGAATGTGGAATATTATATTTTCTATATTTTTTGGATATAAGTTTTCAACTTGTGATATGCTAAATGGATGTGTTATAAGGGAGGAGTTATAAGGAATATTTTATTTAAAAAATGGTTTTTTTAAGTGGATCCTAGATCATATAAAGTAGAAGGTACAAGGTGAAGTTTTTTAAGTTATTACATATTGAAAACCTTTATTTTTATACTCTTTCTTGGAATTACTTTTTTTTTTGTGGAATTTTGGATCCACTATTTAAAAAGGCTTGGTGTTTTAAGTTTTTTATTTGGTTTCTTGAGAAAATGGAAAAAACACAGTGTTAAATTCAAAGTTGAGAAATTTAGTGGGAGCAATAATTTTGAGTCATGGAAGGTCAAGATGCGAGATATGCTCATGCAACAAGGAGTGGTAAAGGCACTAGTAGGGAATATGAAGAAAACGCAGATATATCAGATGAATATTGGGAGGAGATTGATGAAAGAGCCCTCAGTGCTATTCATCTTTGCTTGGATGACGATGTTTTGTTTAACATCATGTCTGAAACTACAGCAGTAGATCTCTGGAAAAAATTGGAAAGGTTGTATATGACTAAATCCTTGACGAATAAAATCCTACTGAAGCGGCAGCTATTTACCTTGCGCATGAAAGAAGGTATGAAAATTTCAGATCATTTGAATACATTCAATACTCTTATTTGTTAGTTGGCTAGCATGGATGATAAAATCCAATTTGAAGACAAGGCGATTTTATTGTTGTGCTTTCTATTTGAGTCTTGGGAACATTTTGCAACCTCTATCAATTTAATTTCTACCAAGGCTATTAGCTTTGATGATGTTGTGGGAACCTTGATTTCTAAGGAAACTCAGAAGAAATCTAGTCTTGAAACCTCGACATCAGAGATAATGGTGGTCAGAGGAAAAAGCAGTGAAAGAGGACAACATTCGAGGGGCAAATCAAGGTCAAAGTCGAAAGGAAAAAAGAGCAAATTGAAGTGTTGGTACTGCAATAAAATAGGATACCTCAAGAAATATTTGTGGAAATGGAAGCAAGCAGCTAAGGAGGAGGACTCTACAAAGGAGGCAAACATAACCGAGGATGATTCAGGTATGATCGATGAGGTATTAACTACATCTATTATCTCACAATACCATTATGATTGGTTAATTGATTTTGGAACATCCCATCACATGTGTCTTCTTAGGAGGTGGTACTCCACACACCAATCTATAGATGACAAGGTAGTTTATATGGGAATTGATGTTTCATGTAAAACTGTTGGGATAGGGAGTATCAAAATAAAAATGTTGGATGGGATTGTTAGTACACTAACATAAGTGAGGCATGTACTCAAACTTAGGAAGAACTTGATATCCATGGGAGTTATGGATGTTTCCAGTTACAAATTCATAGTTCTAGGTGGAGCTATGAAGCTATCAAAAGGTATCTTGGTTTTCATGAAGGAAAACATATTCAGGAACCTATATAAACTTGAAGGGAGGATGGAAATTGATCATGTAGTAGTAGAATCAGTTGGTGCAGCAGACTCCACTCGTTTATGGCAACGTCGATTGGGTCATATGAGCAAAAAAGGAATGAAGGTACTTGCTTATTGAAAGTTGCTTCCTAGTTTAAAATATGTAGATTTAAAGTTCTATGAACATTGTATTTATGGTAAACAAGCTAGATAGAAATTTAAATTTGGAAAACACACCAGTAACAGTATCCTAGACTATAATCATTCTGATCTTTGGGGTCCATCTCCTAAACATTCTTATGGGGGATCATCATATTTCATCAGTATTATAGATGATTACTCTAGGAAAGTCTATATCTTCTTATTAAAGAGAAAAGCTTATGTTTTCGATACATTTAAGCAATTTAGAACTTTGGTTGAAAAGAGCACTGGCAGGTCCCTTAAATGTGTTAGAACAAATAATAGAGACGAATTTAATTCTAAGAAGTTTGATAATTAGTGGATAATTATTGCAAGAAGGAAGGGATCGAGAGACATAAAACCACTGTCCACACTCTGCAGCAAAATGGTGTTGCTGAACGCATGAACGGGGCTCTTCTTAAGAAAGTAAGGAGCATACTCAACAATGCAAAGTTGCAGCAGAAATTGTGGGGAGAGGCATTGCTTACAACTTGTTACCTAGTCAATCGATCACCATCGAAAACAATTGAATGCAAAATTCCAGAAGAGGTATGGATAGGTCAACCATGTGATTATTGTAATCTTATATTATTTGGTTGTGAAGCCTGTGCACTTATTCCGAAAAAATCAAAGTTCCAAACTAGATCCTAAATCAAGTAAATTGATATTTGTTGGATATGGTGATGGTATCAAGGAATATATAATGTGGAATCCTACTGCCCACAAGATCATCATAAACATAGATGTAATATTTGATGAACTTTCTCTATCAATTTCAGATGTAAGTAATGATTTGAAACAGGTTAATGTACCACGGTTACAAGAAATTAAATTTGATGTTCAATCATCTACAAAGGAGGATCATGAGGATGTCCATGATGAATATATTCATGAGGAAACTCCTCAGGAGGATAAGAAGAAAGAAACGCCTCAAGAAACAAAGGAAATGCCACACCACACTATACGAAGATCTACACAAGTTAGAACTTTTCCAAATAGATATGATGATTTTGTCACGTCTATTTCTTTAATCTCTAATGAAGACAAATCTAGCTATTATCACGAAGCATTAGAAGTGCCAGACAATGACAAATGGAAACTTGCAATGAAAGAAGAGATGGATTCTTTGGAAAAGAACAAAACATGGGATCTTCCGGAACTTCCTAAGAGTAGGAAAGTGGTTGGTTGCAAATGGGTGTTCAAATTGAAGAAAGGAGTTGATGACACTGTTCTAAAGTACAAGGCCGGACTGGTTGCAATAGATTTTTCTAAGAAAGTAGGTATTGAATTTCATGATATTTTTTCACCAGTTGTGAAACTTGCTTCTATCAGAGTTCTATTAGCACTTGTTTCCTTATATGATTTGGAGTTAAAGTAGCTAGATGTCAAGACAACCTTCTTACATGGATATTTATATGAGGAAATTTTCATGGAAAAATCATAAGGGTTCATTCAGAATCACTACAAGAGGTTTGTTTGCAAGCTCAAGAAATCATTGTATCGCCTGAAGAAGACTCCCAGACAATGGTACAAGAAGTTTGATTCTTTCATGGTGAGCCAAAATTTTACCAGAAGTGAGTATGATCGTTGGGTTTACTTTAAAAAGGTGGAAAATGACTTGTTCATTATTTTGCTGTTATATGTTGATGATATGCTTGTAGCAAGCAAAATCATGGTTGAAATCAACAGATTAAAGGCTTAGTTGGCTAGGACATTTGATATGAAGAATATAGGAGCAGCAAAATAAATCTTGGGCATGGAGATACACAGAGACAGGAAAAAGGGAAACCTGTAGTTATCACAAGAGAAGTATGTGGAGAAAATACTTCAGAGATTCGGTATGAATAAGGTGAAACCAATTAATATCCCATTAGCTTCTCATTTCATGCTTAAATCAGGTTTGAGTCCTAGTAGTGATGAAGAAAATCAGTATATGTCTCGTGTATCATATGCTAATGCAATAGGAATTTTAATGTATGCGATGATAAGTACAAGACCATATATTTCACATGCAGTTGGTGTTGTCAGTAGATTCATGGAAATCCAGGAAAAGAGCATTGGACAACAATGAAATGGATGCTTTAGTATCTTATAGGCACGAGTAATTATTGTATACCTTTAATGGTTGTAGTGATGAAGTTTGTGGTTATGTTGATTCAAATTTTGCAGGTGACTTGGACAAGAGAAGATCCACTTTAGGTTATGTCTTTACTCTTGGAAGTGGAGTTATTAGTTGGATGTCAATGCTTCAAAAAATTGTTCCTTTATCCACTACAGAGGCTGAGTATATATCCACTTCACATTCTTGAAAAGAAGCAATCTGGTTAAAATGTTTGTTGGGTGAGTTAGGAAAGTTTCGAAACACTATAAATGTTTTCTGTGATAGTCAAAGTGCTATTCATTTGGCTAAAAGTATTGCTTATCACAGTAAGACAAACACATTCCTGTAAAATGCCATTTTGTAGGACATGTTATTGATCAAGGTGGAGTGGTTCTTGAAAATGGCCACACACAAAAGAATTGTGCAAACATTATCATGAAACCAGTTACATTAGAGAAGCTATGGTGATGCTTAGCTTTTGTTGGCTTGCAAGAAAGGTGATGAACAAAGCAATGAGAAAGGTATCAGGTAAATTGTTGTCAAGGTTGATATTGTTGGAAATGTGTGACAACCAATTCCTAAAAACACGTACCCAATCCTAGGCTTGGTTTTATGGTTTCATTTAGTTATTTAGTTTCTATAACTAACTATGTGTAAGGTTCTTTCAACCATGTAAGCCCATAGAGGCAAATATTTGAGTGTGTTGGAGAGTGAGGAAAGATTGTGAGATTGCAAGGCTATTGTAATTTTTTATGTTTCTTGAACAATAAGATAACCGATACCATTTCTACGTGGATGTTTCCCTCTCTAGGGTTTTACCATGTGAATATCTGTGTACATTTAATTTGTTTGCCATTATTTGCTTTCTCGTTTAATTTCTTCTGTTGCATATTATTTTCGGTGGCTGCTCGATCCAACAACTGCTCAATCCAACAAGTGGTATCAGAGCAGGGTTTGAAGGTCATAGAGAAAAAGAATGTTGAGAGACCTTATTGCCTTGTCTATCAATTGAAGAGAGCAAAAATTCCAAATTTTTTCATGGGTCTAAATCTACGTGAAGAGCAAAAATTCTGTAGCATCCAGGGGGTAAAAAATCTAGTTTATCGTGGGTCCAATGCTGAGAGGGGAGTGAAAATTTTAAGGCATCCTTACGAAATTCTATTTCTTTGAATTTTTCGCATCCTCGACATATAGGGAGGGTGATAATCATTTCTAAGTTTGTGTGAATGCTTAACCACATAAATTAATGTTCGTCCAAGGTATCAATATTTTAAAAAGGTTCGATTCTATAATGTATCTTGAATGAATGTGGCACATTATATTTTATATATATTTTTGGATATAAGCTTTAAACTTGCGATATGCTAAATGGATGTGTTATAAGGGGGGATTTATAAGAAATATTTTATTTAAAAAAGGGTTTTTTAAAGTGGATCCTAGATCATATAAAGTGGGAGTTATTACATACTTGAAAACCTTTATTTTTATACTCTTTCTTGGACTTAATTTTTTTTTTTTGTGGAATTTTGGATCCACTATTTAGAAAGGCTTGGTGTTTTAAGTTTTTGATTTGGTTCCCTGAGAAAATGGAAAAAACATAGAGTTTTAAATTCAAAATTGAGAAATTTAGTGGGAGCAATAATTTTGAGTTAGGGAAGGTCAAGATGTGGGATATGCTCATGCAACAAGGAGTCGTAAAGGCACTGGCAGGGAATATGAATAAACACGTGGATATATCAGATGAAGACTGGGAGGATATTGATGAAAGAGCCCTCAGTGCTATTCGTGTGTGCTTGGATGACGATGTTTTGTTTAACGTCGTGTCTAAAACTACATCAACGGGTCTTTGGAAAAAATTGGAAATCCTGTATATGACTAAATCCTTGATGAATAAAATCCTCCTGAAGTCGCATCTATTTATGTTGCGCATGAAAGAAGGTATGGAAATTTTAGATCATTTGAATACATTCAATACTCATATCTGTCAGTTGGCTAGTATGGATGATAAAGTCCAATCTGAAGACAAGGCGATTTTACTGTTCTACTCTTTGCCTGAGTTTTGGGAATATTTTGTAATCTCTATCAGTTTAAGTTCCACCGAGGCTATTAGCTTTGATGATATTGTGGGAGCCTTGATTTCTGAGGAAACTTAGAAGAAATGTAGTCTTGAAACCTCGACATCAGAAGTAATGATGGCCAGAGACAGAAGCAGTGAAAGAGGACAACATTCAAGGGGCACATCAAGGTCAAAATCGAAGGGAAAAAAGAGAAAAATGAAGTGTTGGTACTAAAATAAAACAGGACACCTCAAGAAAGTTTGTTGGAAACAAAAGCAAGCATCTAAGGAGGAGGACTCTACAAAGGAGGAAAACATAGTTGAGAAGAATTCAGGTATGTTGGATGAGGTATTATCTACATCTACTATATCACATTACCATGATGATTAGTTAATTGATTCTAGCCTAGCATCCCATCACATGTGTATTCATAGGAATTGATACTCCACATACCAATCTATAGATGATGGGGTAGTTTATATGGGAAATGATGTTTCACGTAAAACTGTTGGGATAGGGAGTATCAGAATAAAAATGTTTGATGGGACTATTAGGACACTAACGTAAGTGAGGCATGTACCCGAACTTAGGAAGAACTTGATATCAATGGGAGTTCTAGATGATGTCGGTTACAAATTCACAGTTCTAGGTAGATTTATGAAGATATCAAAAGGTATCTTTTTTGTCATGAAGGAAAACAGAGTCGAGAACCTGTATAAACTTGAAGGGAGAATGGAAATCGATCATGCAGTAGTAGCATCAGTTGGTATAGTAGAATCCACCCATCTATGGCATTAGCGATTGGGTCATATGAGCGAAAAAGGAATGAAGGTACTTGCTTATCGAAAGTTGCTTCCTAGTTTAAAATATGTAGATTTGAAATTATGTGAGCATTGTATTTATGCTAAACAAACTAGACAGAAATTTAAATATGGAAAACACACCAGTAAAGGTATCCTAGACTATATTCATTCTGATCTTTAGGGACCATCTCCTAAACTCTCTTATGGGGGATCATCATATTTCGTCAGTTTTATAGATGGTTACTCTAGGAAATTCTGGATCTAATTATTACATAGAAAAGTTGATGTTTTTGATACATTTAAGCAGTTTAGAGCTTTGGTTGAAAGGAGCACTGGCAGGTCCATTAAATGTCTAGAACAGATAATGGAGTAGGATTTACTTCTAAGGAGTTTGATAATTATTACAAGAAGGATGGGATCAAGAGATATAAAACCACTTCCTACACTCTGCAATAGAACGGTGTTGCTAAACACATGAACCAGACTCTTCTTCAGAAAGCAAGGAGCACGCTCAATAATGCAAATTTGCAGCATGAATTATTGGGAGAGGCATTGCTTGCAACTTGTTACCTCGTCAACCGATCACCATCGATAGAAATTGACTGAAAAATTCTAGAAAAGGTATGGACAGGTCAACCATGTGATTATTCTAATATTAGAGTATTTGGTTGTGAAGCCTATGCACTTATTCCGAAAAATAAGCGTTCCAAACTAGATCCTAAATCAAGAAAATTGATCTTTGTTGGATATGGTGATGGTATTAAGGGATATAGATTATGGAATCCTACTTCCCACAAGATCATCATAAACCCACGAAGGAGGATCATGAGGATGCCCATGATGAATATATTCATGAGGAAACTCCTCGGGAGGATGAGCAGAAAGAAACGCCTCAAGAAACATAGGAAATGACACACCAAACTCTACGAAGATCTTCACGAGTCAGAAATTTTCCAAATAGATATGATGATTGTGTCACATATGTTGCTTTAATTTCTTCTAAAGGAGAACCTAGTTGTTAGCAGGAAGCATTAGAAGTGCCCGACAGTGACAAACGAAAACTCGCAATGAAAGAAGAGATGGATTCTTTGGCAAAGAACATGTTGTTGCAGCAACATCCCCCCCCAAAATTTTGTACATATTGGGGCCCCTCCTTCAATTTTTTAGAAAGGCCGCCTTAAGAGGCCATTTCCACTTTTGGCTTTGTTTCTCAATTGAAAATCTTGCTTTAAAAGAATTTCCAAGTTTGCTTCCCAAAGATAGGATTCGTGAGGTTTCCCTGAAAATCACGGAATCATTCGAGAAAGCCCCGCAGTTGCGGAAGTAGTCGACTTTCCCTCCCGAAACGGCGGGAGTATTTCGTATAAGCTTCTCGAAAAAGGACTTAGAAACTTTTTGAAAGTTTGCGGAACGTAAGAAGGAAGCTCCGCGGAACCATTCAGCTTTTTCTCCCGAAACGGCGGGAACCGTTTGCATAAGTTTCCCGAAAAGATTTAGAAGTGATTGTTAAAAAATCACGGAAGTTATTGACGAATTCCTTCCGAAACGGCGGAAGAATTCAAGAAAGCCGCCCGAAACTTGCGGGAGCCATTCACCAACCTTCCCCGAGGCCGCTAAGTGACTTAGTTTTTTGAAAAAAATTTAAGTCTCGAAGTCGCGGAAGCCATTCACCAAAGCCTTCCGCAACTGCGGAAACCTTCGCGTTTTTGTTCCGAAACCTCACTGAGAAAGTTTTGTAGAACCTTTTGGTTTTTCCTCCCGCAGTTGCGGAAGCCTTCAACTTATCATTCCAAAACGCCGAGGCACTTAAACCTTTTGCAGAACCGTTCAAGTTTTCTTTCCGCAACTGCTGAAGCCGTTTGCGGAGATCTTCACTTTATCTTTCCGAAGTAGCAGAACCTTTCAACTTATCATTCCGAAAATGCGGCGCCATTCGCCAGCTCGTTCCGAAACGGCGGAAGCTAATTGCGAAATCTTTCTGCAACGTCGGAAGCGCTCTCGAAGCCCGACCGAGACTTAGAAAGATTTCTCAAGTTGCGAGAGCCTTCTACGGAAGCATTAGCGGAAGCCATTTGCTAAAGCTTTCCGCAATTTCGGAGGCTTTCACGTTATCATCCCGAAAAGGGCCGCCGAAATACTTAGACGTTCACGTTCATTTTTGCGGAATCCGTTCGTCAATTCCTCCCGAAACGGTGGGGAGCTTCGCGGAATGATTCCGCAAGTGATCCGCTTATCTTCGTTAAAATTACGGAAAGATTCACCAATCTCTCCCGAAACGCCGAAGGAGTTCAGCGTAACCTTCCGTAATGGCAGGTGAAGTTCACGAGTTCATCCCGCGGGTGGCAGTCGCACATGCCGATCGAGATTGCTCGACATGACCACAATGTATGATATATTAAAGCCCGTTTTAAATGCGCCACCCACCCCGCACGTGCCCATTTCATTTAAATAACCGGTGGGATTTTGGGCCAAACACATTGTTATTTTTCGATTGGAAAACGCCGTGGAACGCCGCGCAACCGTTCCAGCTCAGCTTGCTCGTCCACATCTGCGTCCACCTCATTCAACTATCTTCACGGTGCCAGGTAGGATTCTAACCGTCAATTTTGTCTCTTCTACGCGTCAGATTACCATTGGGTTGTCCTTTTTTCGAAGACGATAGGCATTGGTCTGGGTTGGATTTTGACGGGAAAAATGCCCGTCATAGGCTGCTTTGCCCGTCAAATACGGTCTAAATTTCATATCTCCCGTCATATAAAAAACAAAGAAATTGTGAAAACGTTTGTATATTGTGTAAAGACCGTCAGTTCTGACGGGTGGAATCTTTCCAAATTCCTACCCTGAATGCATACGTCGTTATGTTTTGCTTTTAAAGTCGCCAAGCCCCGTCAATGTCTCGTTCCTATCAGCCGAAACCATAGAGTGACTGCCCGAGTATGCACCAGCCACTACCCTTGTTTAAATCCTAAGCATGGCCATAGAGCTTCACGTCAAAATATGATAAATAAACCCTGGCGGCCAGCCGAGCCCCTCGCCTGTTCATCAGCGCGGAGATCCATCTCTGGCTTCGTTTTAAATTTATATCAACCCAAGCTAACCGACCATTTACCATTTGAACCAAAATGAAGGACACCCTCTCCCCTAACATACCTATCCTTTCGAGAGCATTCCGAACCTTGTCCCTTTAAAAGGGATCAAGTCTCTATAACTAGATTTCTTATTTGGAATGGTGTATTTTGCTTCCCAACATGCAGTTTCACATTTTATTTATCTCATTGACATGTTAAAATGGTGATGCTCTTTGCTAAAATCTCACAGTATGTTGCACATTTTTATAATGACTTGTATTTGGTTGCTATCAGGGATAAGTCAAAATGCCAAAAGGTGGTAGGAAGAAGGATAAAATGACAGAAAAACAGCCTACGCCACTTAAAACTGAGACCACACTCCAGGATACTAGGTGCACCACCGGTGTTCCTCCAGAAATCCGCTGGGGTGACATCTACAGGATGATCCGAGACCAAAATATCTCGGATATGTTGCTAGAAGAGGAGTAGATTTATCTCAATATCAGAACTTCAGGCATAGCCAGGGCTTCTACCCGCCCTGAACTGTTCCCATGTTCTGAAGTAATCGGATGGATACTCCAACACTGATGCGGAGGGAAGAGTAATAAATGACAGCGGGAAAATAGCCATCGCCTCATTTCACCCCGCATATCTTGCCACAACCTATAAATTTCCCCACCCCCAG
Organism: Larix kaempferi; assembly: GCA_027924585.1. NCBI lineage: Eukaryota > Viridiplantae > Streptophyta > Pinopsida > Pinales > Pinaceae > Larix > Larix kaempferi. The sequence continues at coordinate 8,966,911 of BSBM01000727.1, forward strand.
CAATCTCTGACTGATGAATGGCTGGGCCAGATGAACAACATTGAAATGGCCAAAAAACTACTAGTCGCAGGCAAGCATTTGAGAAAGAAAGGTAATGACGAGTACAACGTCCAGAATCCGAGACCTCCTTTCAGGTTGATCGCCTTGATGTTGTACAGAATCTTCGGCATGCCCGATGGCACCGTGTACAAGATTAAGTGGGTCCCTATCATCCACTTCGTGGCATTTAAAGGAACTGTGTTTGATTGGGCCACCCTCCTGTCAGACAGTTTGGCCTCAATGGTAATTGCTGCAAGAGAAGGACTGGCCTTAAAGAAGGCAGAATTTTTCGTGTCCTCATATCTTATTGATTGTGTTTTGGCCAAGTTATCTTTTCCCAAATTGGGCTGCACATGGGATAAGGCCAACACCCCGGTTTATACCGCTTTCAGGATGTTGTGGGCTCAGAATTACAAACCCAGCTATAAGCTCATCTGTGAGGGGTTCATCATGCCCCTATATGAGCAGCTATTCAAGGAAGAGCCCAACTGCCTGTCAGAGAATGCCATGGAAGTCCCTTAAAATTATGGAGATTTTTATTTCTCGGAGCAAGGCACCTATCTCAGAATGTTTGGAGGCACTAAAGCTCCATATATTTTGCCAAGATATGCTATAGATTATGTGGTCCTTAAGGAGGTAGTAAGACAAATATTCCTGGATGGAATTGGAGCAATGCTCAACAAACAGTATAAGGCTTCTTTTCCCCCTCTACCTTTCTGCATAGGGGCTTACAAATTCTCAGGGGTTGCCTCAGCCGAGGAGTTTGTTCAGGAACTGAAAGCCTTCCACTTCGGCGAGGTGATCTTCCATAGGAATGACAGGAAGGGAAAAGTGGTCGAGCATTGTAAAGAGATTTATGCTCATTTTGAGTACGCTCACTATCATGATGCCTAGGAAGAAGTATTCAGAGGCATCAGCAACATGGCTGAGCTGCAAACCTTTCGCCAAGGCAGTGGAGCAAGTTCTAGCTCTACCAAGACCCAGGAAACTAGCCAACAGAAGGAGGAAGAAGCCGAGGATGCCTGAGCCAAAGAAGAACAAAGGTTGAGAGAGGAAGCAAGGGCACAGCAGGAAGCTGAGGAAGCGAGGTTGCTGCAAGAGGCTGAAGTTGTCAGATTGCAGCAAGAAGCAGAAAGTGAGAGGCTACGGAAAGAAGCTGAGGAAGCCCAGCAGCAAAAGGAGGCTGAAGATGAAAGACAACAGAAAGCTGAGGAAGAAGAGAAAGGGCAACGAGCTGAGGTAGAGCGGAAAGCAGAAGAAGAGCTTAAAGCAGGTGAAGATGCCCAGGCAGGTGGCTCCAATGCACAGGACATGGAAATTGACATACCTCAAACAAGTGTCTCCGGCACTCAAAATGTGGAGGCGGACGCAGCACAGGCAGGTGGCTCTGGTACCCAAAATGTGGGAACAGATCAAGCTCAGGTAGTCCAGACCCCACCAGCGGAAGTAGAAATAGACATTATGGACCTCCCAATTGTCCCGTACACTCCATCAGGAGAACATACGGTGTCCAGGTGGGATGAATTTGTCTATGATAAGAAAAGGAAAGCAATGGTCCTCAAATCATAAGAGAGGATCAAAAGACTCTTCCAGGAGGATATCATTACCCACCGGGAGATCACTGTAATGCGGATTACAAATAAGGATCCCTTAGCTATGGCATCCGCAGTTGTAGAGACAGCAAAAGCATCACTGGACAATGTAAGTGATATAGTCAGAGAGAATGAATCGACAAAGAGGAGAGATCGTATGCTACAACATACTGTGGCTAATGAGCAAGCCTACAGGGATATTGTGGTGAACAAGTATAATCACCTATCTATCGAGCATAAAGAGCTATCAGACAAGTATAACCAGCTGGAGGAAGAAAAGGAACAACTATCAGTCTTGATGATGATCGTGGAAGCAGAAAAGAACGATGCAGGAGCCAGAGTGTCCCAGCTAGAAGTAGACAAGCTGGCATTAGCTGAGCAATTAGAGCAAGCTGAGAGCAGAACGATGGACATGTCTCCCTTCCATGAGCTGTCCTGCAGCATCCTAAAGCAAGTATATGACACTCAGGAGCTAATCACTAATGAAGTTAGCAAGCTCAAAGCCATGGTGGTCAGACTAAAAGAAGTTAATGCAGAGGCCCATAGGCTTAAAGCTAAGCATACTCGGGTTAAGGCAAATATCCTGAGCCAGATAGAATGGCGAGAAGGAAAGATGGATTTCCCCACGCATCTCCCATTCAAGTCTGTGGAGGGTTTTAATGAAGACATAGCTCTTTTGTACTTCTGTAGAAACTGTGGCAGTAAGCTAATGGCCAGTGTACAAGGGACAATGGATAAGATCAACGGTCTGTATCAAAGAATCCAAGGAGTGCATGACAGGTGCAAATTGAGTTTCCCGCAATCCCTCGATGCTTTCCTGGGTGAAGAACAACGCTTGGCTGAACTAAAGGAAGAACTGGGCATCCAAACCGAATATGTGAAGAAAATTGATGTCCTAGCAATTGATGACCTACAACATTATATTGGAATGTCATCAGTCCACAGCCATTTGCTTAAAGAAGTGCATCAAGCTGCAGTAACGGAAATTCAAGGCATTGGAGCAGAGCTTAGAAAAAATGTGACTTCTCAGAAAATATTTCTCCCTGCTTCCGCAAACGTAGTCATAAGGGACACTGGCATTTGGTATAGTTATATTGCAGAGGTGGAGAAAAAAACAGAAGCAACAGCTGTGACAGCAAACCCGGAGTCCTCTCTCCCTGCAACAATAGTTGTAGCAGCTAGCTCGTTTTCCTCTCTCCCTGCAGCAACAGAAATAACAGTGGGCTCAACTCCTTCTTCCCAAACCATTCCAGCAGCAACAGTGGGCTCAATTCCTTCTTCCCAAGCAACAGCAGCAGGAACAGTTGGTTTGAGCGACCCTCTTCAAGCAGAAGCACATACACAGGAGTGAAATCGCTGATTTCAGAGCATTATTTCTGATATTTTGTATTTTGAGCTCTCAAAACATGTAAATCGTGGAAGCTATGGGACAGCTGTCCCTATTTTCTTTTAAAATAATTTCTGTAAAGAGAAAAGTCACATTTTGTCTGTTATAGAAGAAAATTTCTGTAGATGACAAGTGTAAAAGGCCAGGTGGCAGCCCAAAGGGCAATTTTGTAATTATAAATAGAAGTTAGGAAGGAATTAAATGGACTTTTGGCAGGGAATTATTTTCTAGACTTGTACGGGCTGACCTGCACATGTTTTAAGAAAATAAAATCTTCTAATGAAAGCCCGGAGAGGACGTTTTGCATGGGAATGAAGAATGGATGTATATTGGATTATTCTGGTGACTTCCATACTTTAGTGTGAGATCTTTCTTGCTGTCTGAATTATTTCTTTGTAACTAATGATTTTACTCCTTTCTGTGCAAACGAATTCTCTGTTTCATGAGTAATGAATGTGTTTCATATTAAATTAGAAGCTATCTTCTGATATTTCTCAGCTTTGCTGTAGCTTTACCTGTAAGATTTAATGGCTATCTGTTCTTTCTTTAAGATATCTCCTACAGCTCATTGCTCATGCTTTTAATTCGCTCCTTGTAGGTATAGTTAGATTTATTTCAGTCTTAAACTTAGATCTGTTTTTCCAGTCTTGCATTTAGATTAAATTTAAACCAGGCACTTGCATATCATTATAAAACATAAAATTCAAAAAGAACGGTGGATCGGGCCATAACCGGTATAATTGGAATAAAAACTCCAAACCCACGGTTGCCGGAACCACTAACCGGACGGATTCCCTATACCAAATGGTAGATAATCTAATTGGGATAATCTACTGGGGAGAATCCCTTTCTGATTGATGCTACGATATCCGAGGCATCAACAGAACAAAACATGGGATGTTGTGGAAATTCCTGAGAGTAGGAAAGTGGTTGGTTGCAAATGGGTGTTCAAATTGAATAAAGGAGTTGATGACATTGTTCTGAAGTACAAGGCCAGACTAGTTGCAAAATGTTTTTCTCAGAAAGTAGGTATTGACTTTCATGAGATTTTTTCACTGGTTGTGAAACTTGTTTCTATCAGAGTGTTATTAGCACTAGTTGTCTTATATGATCTAGACTTAGAGCAGCTAGATGTCAAGACAACCTTCTTAGATGGAGATTTAGATGAGGAAAGTTTCATGGAACAACCCGAAGGGTTCATTCAAAATCGCAACAAGAGGTTTTTTGCAAGCTCGGGAAATCATTGTATGGCCTGAAGCAGTCTCCTAGGCAATGGTATAAGAGGTTTGATTCTTTCATGGTGATCCAAAATTTTACAGAAGTGAGTATGATCATTTTGTTTAATTTAAAAAGTTTGAAAATGACATGTTCATTATTTTTGTGTTATATATTGATGATATGCTTGTAGCAAGAAAAATCATGGTTGAAATCAGCAGGTTAAAGGCTCAGTTGGCTAGGACATTTTATATGAAGGATCTAGGAGCAACAAATAAGATCTTGGGCATGGAGATACATAGATCCAGGGAAAAGGGCAAGCTGTTGTTATCACAAGAGAAGTATGTGGATAAAATACTTCAGAGATTCGGTATTAATAAGGTGAAACCCGTTAATATCCCTTTAACTTCTCATTTCAATATTTCTTCAGGTTTGAGTCCTAGTTGTAATGAAGAAAAGTAGTATATATCTCTTGTAGCATATGCTAATGCAATAGGAATTTTAGTGTATGCGATGATAAAGATTCGGTATTAATAAGGTGAAACCAGTTAATATCCCTTTAACTTCTCATTTCAATCTTTTTTCAGGTTTGAGTCCTAGTAGTGATGAAGAAAAGTAGTATATATATCTTGTATCATATGCTAATGCAGTAGGAATTTTAATGTATGCGATGATAAGTACAAGATAAAATATTTCACATGCAGTTGGTGTTGTCAATAGATTCATGGAAAATCCAGGGAAAGAGCATTGGGAAATAGTGAAATGGATGCTTCAGTATCTTAGAGGCACGAGTGATTATTGTATCACCTTTAATGGTTGTGGTGATGAAGTCTGTGGTTATGTTGATTCAAATTTTGTAGGTGACTTGGAAAAGAGAAGATCCACTTCAGGTTATGTCTTTACTCTTGTAGGTGGAGCTATTTGTTGGATGTCAAAGCTTCAAAACATTGTTGCTTTATCTACTACAGAGGCAGAGTATATATCTGCTTCACATTCTTGCAAAGAAGAAACCTGGTTAAAAGGTTTCCTGGATGAGTTAGGAAAGTTTCAAAACACTATAAAAAATTTCCGAGATAGTCAAAGTGCTATTCATTTGGCTAAAAGTCCTTCTTATCACAATAAGACAAAACACATTCCTGTAAAATACCATTTTGTAAGACATGTTATTGATGAAGGTGGAGTGGTTCCTGAAAAGGTCCACACTCAAAATAATTGTGTAGACATGTTCATGAAACCAGTTACATTCGAGAAGTTGCGGTGGTTCTTAGATTCTCTTAGCTTGTAAGAAAGGTGATCAACAAAGCAATGAGCAAGGTATCATGTAAATTATTGTCAAGGTGAAGATTCTTAGAAACGTGTGACAACCAATTCCTAAAAACACGGATCTAATCCTAGTCTTGGTTTTATGGTTGCATTTAGTTTTTGAGTTTCTATAACTAACTATGTGTAAGATTCTTTAAACCATGTAAGCCCGTAGAGGAAATTTTTTTAGTGTGTTGGAGAGTGAGGAAAGTTTGTAAGCCTGCAAGGTGTTGTCATTTTTTATGATTTTTGAACAATACGATAACCGATACCATTGATCCGTGGATGTTTCCCTCTCGAGGATTTTACCAAGTAAATATCTCTGTACATTTAATGTTTTTGTCATTATTTGCTTTGTCGGTTAATTTCTTCCACTGCATATTATTTTTTGTAGCATCTCAATCCAACAAGTGGTATTAGAGCAGGGTTTTGAAGGTCGTACAGAAAAAGAATGTTGAGAGACATTATCCATCTTTCTATCAATTGAAGAGAGTGAAAATTCCATATTTTTTCGTGGGTCTAAAGCTATGTGAGGAGCGAAAATTCTATAATAGCCAAGTGGCGTAAATTTTGGTTTATCACGGGTCCAATGCTTAGAGGGGAGCGAAAACTTTAAGGCATCCTTACAAAATTCTATTTATTTGAATTTTTTGAGTACTTAGCATAACGAGGAGAGCGATAATCGTTCAGAAGTTTATGTGAATTCTTAACCACATAAATTAAAGTTCAACCAAGGTATGAATATTTTAAAAAGGTTCGATTCTATAATGTATCTTCAATGGATGTGGCATATTATTATATTTATATATATATTGGATATAAGCTTTAAACTTGCGATATTCTAAATGGATATGTTATAAGGGAGGGGGTTAGAAGGTATATTTTATTTAAAAAATGGTTTTTTAAAGTTGATCCTAGATTATATGAAGTGGGAGGTATAAGGTGATTTTTTTAAAGTTATTACATACTTCAAAATCTTTTATTTTTATTCTCTTTCTTGGAACTAATTTTTTTGTTTGTGGAATTTTGGGTCCACTATTTAGAAAGCCTTGGTGTTTTAAGTTTTTGATTTGGTACTTGAGAAAATGGCAAAAACACATAATGTTAAATTAGAAATTGAGAAATTTAGTGGTAGCAATAATTTTGAGTTATGGAAGGTCAAGATGCAGGATATGCTCCTGCAACATGGAGTGGTAAATGCACTGGAAGAGAAGATGAAGAAACCCGCCGATATATCAGATGAAGACTAGGATAATATTGATGAAAGATCCCTCGGTGCTATTTGTCTTTGATTGGATGAAGATGTTTTGTTTAACATTGTGTCTGAAACTACAACAATAGGTCTCTGGACAAAATTGGAAAGCCTGTATATGACTAAATCCTTGACGAATAAAATCCTCCTGAAGCGGCAGCTATTTACCTTGCGCATGAAAGAAGATACACAAATTACAGATCATTTGAATACATTCAATACTCTTATTTGTCAGTTGGCTAGCATGGATGATAAAATCCAATATGAAGACAAGGCAATTTTACTGTTGTGCTCTCTGCCTGAGTCTTGGGAACATTTTGCAACCTCTATCAGTTTAAGTTCTACCTAGGCTATTAGCTTTGATGATATTGTGGGAGCCTTGATTTTTGAGGAAACTCAGAAGAAATCTAGTATTGAAACCTCTAAATCATAGGTAATGTGGTCATAGGAAGAACCAGTGAAAGAGGACAACATTCAAGGGGCACATCAAGGTCAAAGTCGAAGGGAAAACAGAGAAAATTGAAGTGTTGGTACTGTAATAAAATAGGACACATTAAGAAAGATTGTTGGAAATGGAAGTAAGCATCTAAGGAGGAAGACTCTATGAAGGAGGCAAAAATATACAAGAAGGATTCAGGTATGATAGATGAGGTATTATCTACATCCATTGTCTCACAATACCATTATGATTGGTTAATAGATTATGGAGTATCCCACCACATGTGTCTTCATAGGAGTTGGTACTCCACATACCAATCTATAGATGACGGGGTAGTTTATATGGGAAATGATGTTTCATGTAAAATTGTTGGGATAGGGAGTATCATAATATAAATGTTTGATGGGATTGTTAGGACACTAACATAAGTGAGGCATGTACCCGAAATTAGGAATAAATTGATAAAAATGGGAGTTCTAGATGTTGTCGGTTACAAATTCACAGTTCTAGGTGGAGCTATGAAGATATCAAAAGGTATGTTGGTTTTCATGAAGGAAAACTGAGTCGAGAACCTATATAAACTTGAAGGGAGGACAGAAATCGATAATGCAATAGTAGCATCTTTTGGTGTAGTAGACTCCACTCGTCTATGGCATCAACGATTGGGTCATAGGAGCGAAAAAAAGGAATGAAGGAACTTGTTGATTGAAAGTTGCTTCCTAGTTTAAAATCTAAGATTTGAAGTTCTGTGAACATTGTATTTATGGTAAACAAGATAGAAATAAATTTAAATATGGAAAACAAAACAGTAATGGTATCCTAGACTATAATAATTCTAATATTTGGGTTCCATCTCCTAAACCCTCTTACGAGGGATCATCATATTTCGTCAGTTTTATAAATGATTACTCTAGGAAAGTCTGGATCTTCTTATTAAAGAGAAAAGTTGATGTTTTCGATACATTTAAGCAGTTTAGAGGTTTGGTTGAAAAGAGCACCGGCAGGTCCATTAAATGTCTCATAACAGATAATGGAGCCAAATTTACTTCTAAAGAGTTTGATAATTATTGCAAGAAGGGTGGGATCAAGAGACATAAAACTACTATCTACACTCTATAGCAGAACGATGTTGCTGAACGCATGAACACGACTCTTCTTGAGAAAGCAAGGAGCATGCTCAGCAATGCAAAGTTGCAGCAGGAATTGTGGGGAGAGGCATTGCTTACAGCTTGTTATGTGGTCAACCGATCACCATCGACCACAATTGAATGCAAAATTCTAGAAGAGGCATGGGCAGGTCAATCATGTAATTATTCTAATATTAGAGTATTTGGTTGTGAAGCCTATGCACTTATTCCGAAAAATCAATGTTCCAAACTTGATCCTAAATCAAGTAAATTGATCTTTGTTGGATATGGTGATGGTATTAAGGGATATAGATTGTGGAATCCTACTACCCATAAGATCATCATAAATAGAGATGTAATATTTGATGAACTTTCTCTATCAAATTCAGATGTAAGTAATGATTTGAGATAGGTTAATGTACCACAGTTACAGAAAATTCAATTTGATGTTATATCATCTGCGAAGGAGGATCATGAGGATGTCCATGATGAATATATTCGTGAGGAAAATCCTTAGGAGGATGAGCAGAAATAAATTCCTGAAGAAACAGAGGAAATGCCACATCAAACTCTACGAAGATCTACACGGGTCAGAACTTTTCCAAATAGATATGATGATTTTTCATTAGGGGAGTTTTGAGGTAAAAAATGGGCCTAAAAAAAAATTATGTACCATAAAAATTCACTTTATAAGAATCAATAGGATTCAAGATGATGATGTCAACCATAAGGGTAAAATTTGTAAAGCAAATTGAAGGGAAAAAGAAAAAACTACTTTTTATTATCATATTTTTGACATATCTCCTTAACGGTTTACCCAAATTTCACGTTTGGGAACTCGTTGGATGCGGATTTTAATTCCGCATCCAACCCATACCCACACTGCATACTTCTGAGGCACTCACGACAAAAAAAGTGAAAATTTCAATAAAAAACGTATTTTAATTATGGTGAGCCATAATTTTACTAGAAATGAGTATGATCGTTGTGTTTAATTTAAAAAGTTTGAAAATGACATGTTCATTATTTTGGTGTTATATGTTGATGATATGATTGTAGCAAGTGAAAGCATAGTTGAAATCAGTAGGTTAAAGGCTTTGTTGGCTAGGAAATTTGATATGAAGGACCTAGAAGCAGCAAAATAGATCTTGGGCAAGGAGATACATATAGATAGGAAAAAGGACAAGTTTTGGTTATCACAAGAGAACTATGTGGAGAAAATACTTGAGAGATTCAGTATGAATAAGGTGAAACCAGTTAATATCCCTTTAGCTTCTCATTTCAAGCTTTCTTCATGTTTGAGTCCTAGTAGTGATGAATAAAAGTAGTATATCTCTCGTGTACCATATGCTAATGCAGAAGGAAGTTTAATGTATGTGATGATAAGTACAAGACCAGATATTTCACATGTAGTAGGTGTTGTCAGTAGATTCATGGCAAATCAAGGAAAAGAGCACTGGGAAGGAGTGAAATGGATGCTTCAGTATCTTAAAGGAACAAATAATTATTTTATCATCTTTAATGGTTGCGGTGATGAAGTCCGTGGTTATGTTGATTCAAATTTTGCAGGTGGTTTGGACAAGAGAAGATCCACTTCAAGTTATGTCTTTACTCTTGCAGGTGGAGCTATTAGTTGGATGTCAAAGCTTCAAAACATTGTTGCTTTATCCACTACATAGGTAGAGTATATATCTTCTTCACATGCTTGCAAAGAAGCAATATTGTTAAAAGGTTTGTTGGGTGAGTTAGGAAAGTGTAAAAACACTAAAAAATTTCTGTGATAGTCAAAGTGCTATTCATTTGGCTAAAAATCTTGCATATCACAGTAAGACAAAACACATTCCTTTAAAATACCATTTTGTAAGACATGTTATTGATGAAGGTGGATTGGTTCTTGAAAAGGTCCACACTCAAAAGAATTGTGCCAACATGTTCACAAAACCAGTTGCACTAGAGAAGTTGCGGTGTTGCTTAGCTTCTCTTGGCTTGCAAGAAAGGTGATGAACAAAGCAATGAGCAAGGTATCAGGTAAATTTTTGTCAAGGTGGAGATTGTTGGAAACTTGTGAAAACCAATTCCTAAAAACAAGAATCTAATCCTAGTCTTGGTTTTATGGTTGCATTTAGTTATTCAACTTCTTTAACTAACTATGTGTAAGATTCCTTAAACCATGTAATCTCGTAGAGGTAAAAATTTTAGTGTGCTGGAGAGTGAGGAAAGATTGTGAGCCTGCAAGGATGTTGTAATTTTGTATGTTTCTTGAACAATAAGCTAACTAGTACCATTTATCCGTGGATGTTTCCCTCTCGAGGGTTTATGACGTAATATCTGTGTACATTTAATTTTTTTTCCATTATTTCCTTTCATCTTTAATTTCTTTCATTGCATATTATTTTTTGTTTCTACTCAATCCAACAAGTGTTATCAGAGCAACGTTTGAAGGTTGTCCAGAAAATAATGCTGAGAGAGATTATCACCTTGTCTATCAATCGAAGAGAGCGAAAATTCCATATTTTTTCGTGGGTCTAAAGTTACCTGACGAGCGAAAATTCTGTAGTAGCCAGGGGGCGAAAATTCTGGTTTATCGCAGGTCCAATGCTTAGAGAGTAGCGAAAATTTTAAGGCATCCTTACGAAATTCTATTTCTTTGAATTTTTTACGTCCTCAACATATCGGGAGGAGCGATATGTTGGAGCACGATTGTCGTTAGACCAAAACCTGCAGGTGTTAATCTCCGCTACAATCGCCAAAGTTAGGATCCACGAGAGGGGGTTAACCCATGTCACTCACGGGGAGCGTTGGACGCAAATTCCAACAATCTCCCCCGCAGCGTTACCCGGGTGAGTTTCGAACTCGAGACCTGTCACTCTGTTACCATTTGTTGGAGCACAATTATCGTTAGACCAAAACCTGCATGTGTTAATCTCCACTACAATCACCAAATTTAGGATCCATGAGAGGGGGTTAACCCATGTCACGAAACTCACGGGGAGCACTGGACGCAAATTCCAACACAATAATCATTCAGAAGTTTATGTGAATGCTTAACCACATAAATTAAAGTTCATCCAAGGTATGAATATTTTAAAAAGGTTCAATTCTATAATGTATCTTGAATGAATGTGGCATACTATATTTTATATATATTATGGATATAAGCTTTAAACTTGCGATATGCTAAATGGATGTGTTATAAGGGGGGAGTTATAAGGGATATTTTATTTTAAAAAAGGTTTTTTTTAAGTGGATCCTAGATCATATAAAGTGGGAGGTATAAGGTGAAGTTTTTTAAGTTATTACATACTTGAAAACCTTTATTTTTATTCTCTTTCTTGGAATTAATTTTTTGTTTTGTGGAATTTTGGATCCACTATTTAGAAAGGATTGGTGTTTTAAGTTTCCGATTTGGTTTCTTGAGAAAATGGAAAAAACACAGAGTGTTAAATTCAAAATTGAGAAATTTAGTGGGAGCAATAATTTTGAGTTATGGAAGGTCAAGATGCGGGATATGCTCATGCAACAAGCAGTGGTAAATGCACTGGTAGGGAACATGAATAAACCCATGGATATATCAGATGAATACTGGGAGGAGATGGATGAAAGATCCCTTAGTGCTATTCATATGTGCTTGGATGACGACGTTTTGTTTAATATCGTGTCTGAAACTACAACAGCAGGGCAGTGCACAAAATTGGAAATCTTGTATATGACTAATTCCTTAATGAATAAAATCCTCCTGAAGTGGCAGCTATTTACCTTACGCATGAAAGAAGGTACGAAAATTTCAGATCATTTCAATATATTCAATACTCTTATTTTTCAGTTGGCTAGCATGGATGATAAAATCCAATCTGAAGACAATGTGATTTTACTGTTTTACTCTCTTCCTGAATCGGGAACCTATATAAACTTGAAGGGAGGACAGAAATTGATCATGAAGCAGTAGCATCAGTTGGTGCAACAAACTCCACTCATCTATGGAATCAACGATTGGTTCATATGAGCAAAAAAGGAAAGAAGGTACTTGTTGATCGAAAGTTTCTTTCTAGTTTAAAATTTGTAGATTTGAAGTTCTGTGAGCATTGTACTTATGGCAAACAAGCTAGATAGAAATTTAAATCTAGAAAACAAACCAGTAAAGGTATCCTACTCTATATTCATTCAGATCTTTGGGGTCCATATCCTAAACTCTCTTATGGGGGATCATCATATTTCATCATTTTTATAGATGATTACTCCAGGAAAGTCTGGATCTACTTATTAAAGAGAAAAGCTAATGTTTTCGATACATTTAAGCAATTTGGAGCTTTCGTTGAAAAGAGCACTGGTAGGTCAATTAAATGTATCATAACATATAATGGAGTCGAATTTACTTCTAAGGAGTTTGATCATTATTGTAAGAAAGATGGGATCGAGAGACATAAAACCACTATCTACACTCCGCAGCAAAACGGTGTTGTTGAACGCATGAACATGACTCTTCTTGAGAAAGCAAGGAGCATGCTCAACAATGCAAAGTTGCAGCAGGAATTATGGGGAGAGGCATTGCTTACAGCTTGTTACCTAGTCAACCGATCACCATCGAAAACAATTGAATGAAAAAGTCCAGAAGAGGTATGGACAGGTCAACCATGTGATTATTCTAATCTTAGAGTATTTGGTTGTGAATCCTATGCACTTATTCCGAAAAATCAGCGTTCCAAACTAGATCCTAAATCAAGTAAATTGATCTTTGTTGGATATGGTGATGGTATTAACGGATATAGATTGTCGAATCCTACTTCCCACAAGATCGTCGTAAACAAAGATGTACTATTTGATGAGCTTTCTCTATCAAATTCAGATGTAAGTAATGATTTGAAACAGGTTAATGTACCACAGTTACAACAAATTCAATTTGATGTTCAGTCATCTACAAAGGAGGATCATGAGGATTTCCATGATGAATATATTCATGAGGAAACTCCTCAGGAGGATGAGCAGAAAGAAACACCTCAAGAAACATAGGAAATGCAATAGCAAACTCTACAAAGATATACATGGGTTAGAACTTTTCCAAATAGATATGATTATTTTGTCACATCTGTTTCTTTAATTTCAAATGAAGGAGAACCTAGATGTTATCAGGAAGCATTAGAAGTGCTTGACAGTGAGAAATGGAAACTTGCAATGAAAGAAAAGATGGATTCTTTGGAAAAGAACAAAAAATGGGATCTTGTGGAACTTTCCGAGAGTAGGAAAGTGGTTGGTTTCAAATGGGTGTTCAAATTGAAGAAAGGATCTTATGACATTGTTCTGAAGTACAAGGCCAGACTGGTTGCAAATTTTTTTTCTCAGAAAGCAAGTATTTACTTTCATGATATTTTTTCACCGGTTGTGAAACTTGTTTCTATCAGAGTTCTATTAGCACTAGTTGCCTTATATGATCTGGAGTTAGAGAAGCTAGATGTTAAGACAACCTTCTTACATGGAGATTTGGATGAGGAAATTTTCATGGAACAACTGAAAGGATTCTTTCAGAATTGCAACAAGAGGCTTGTTTGCAAGATCAGGAAATCATTGTATGGCCTGAAGTAGTCTCCTAGGCAATGGTACAAGAAGTTTGATTCTTTCATGGTGAGTAAGAATTTTACCAGAAGTGAATATAATCATTGTATTTACTTTAAAAAGTTAGAAAATGACACGTTCATTATTTTGGTGTTATATTTTGATGATATGCTTGTAGCAAGCAAAACCATGGTTGAAATCAACAGGTTAAAGGCTTAGTTGGCTAGAACATATGATATGAAGGATCTAGGAGCAACAAAACAAATACTGGGCATGGAGATACATAGAGACAGGAAAAAGGGCAAGTTGTGGTTATCACAAGAGAAGTATGTGGAGAAAATACTTCAGAGATTCGGTATGAATAAGGTGAAACCAGTTAATATCCCTTTAGCTTCTCATTTCAAGTTTTCTTTAGGTTTGATTCCTAGTAGTGAAGGAGAAAAGAAGTATATGTCTCGTGTACCATATGCTAATGCAGTAGATTCATGGAAAATCCAAGAAAAGAGCAATGGGAAGCAGTGAGATGGATGCTTCGGAATCTTAGAGGCACAAGTAATTATTGTATCACCTTTAATGGTTGTGGTGATGAAGTTTGTGGTTATGTTAATTCGAATTTTGCAAGTGACTTAGAGAAGAGAAGATCCACTTCAGGTTATGTCTTTACTCTTGCAGGTGGAGCTATTAATTGGATGTCAAAGCATCAAAACATTGTTGCTTTATCCACTATAAATGATGAGTATATATCTACTTCACATGCTTGCAAAGAAGCAATCTAGTTAAAAGCTTTGTTGGGTGAGTTAAGAAAGTTTCAAAACACTACAAAAGTTTTCTTTGATAGTCAAAGTGCTATTCATTTGGCTAAAAATCCTACTTATCACAGTAAGACAAAACACATTTATGTAAAATACCATTTTGTAAGACATGTCATTGATGAAGGTGGGGTGGTTCTTGAAACGGTCCACACTCAAAAGAATTGTGCAGACGTTCACGAAACCAGTTACATTAGAGAAGTTGCGGTGGTGCTTAGCTTCTTTTGGCTTGCAAGAAAGGTGATGAACAAAGCAATGAGCAAGGTATCAGGTAAATTGTTGTAAAGGTAGAGATTTTTGGAAACGTGTGACAACCAATTCCTAAAAACACGGATCTAATCCTAGTCTTGGTTTTATGGTTGCATTTAGTTATTTAGTTTCTATAACTATGTGTAATATTCTTTAAACTATGTAAGCTCGTAGAGGCAAATTTTTTAGTGTCTTGGATTGTGAGCCTGCAAGGCTGTTGTAATCTTCATGTTTCTTGGACAATAAGAGAACCGATACCATTGCTCTGTGGATGTTTCCCTCTCAAGGCTTTTACCACGTAAATCTCTATGTACAATGATGTGTTTGCCATTATTTGCTTTCTCGTTTGTGATTATTCTAATCTTAGAGTATTTGGTTGTGAAGCCTATGCACTTATTCAGAAAAATCAGTGTTCCAAACTAGATCCTAAATTAAGTAAATTGATATTTGTTGGATATGGTAATGGTATCAATGAATATAGATTGTGGAATCCTATTGCCCACAAGATCATCATAAACAAAGATGTAATATTTGTTGAATTTCCTCTATCAAATTTAGATGTAAGTAATGATTTGAAACAGGTTAATGTACCACAGTTACAACAAATTCAATTTGATATTCAGTCATCTACCAAGGAGGATCATGAGGATGTCCATGATGAGGATATTCATGAGGAAACTCCTTAGGAGGATGAGCATAAAGAAATGCCTCAAGAAATAGAGGAAATGTCACACCAAACTCTATGAAGATCTACATGGATCATAACTTTTCCAAATAGGTGTGATGATTTTGTCATGTGTGTTGCTTTAATTTCTAATGAAGGAGAACCTAATTGTTATCAGGAAGCATTAGAAGTGCCTGAAAGTGACAAATGGAAACTTGCAATGAAAGAAGAAATGGATTCTTTAGCAAAGAACAAAGCATGGGATCTACTGGAACTTCCTGAGAGTAGGAAAGCGGTTGGTTGAAAATGGGTGTACAAATTGAAGAAATGAGTTGATGACATTGTTTCGAAGTACAAGGCCAGACTTGCTGCAAAAGGTTTTTCTTAGAAAGCAGGTATTGACTTTCATGAGATTTTTCCACCCATTGTGAAACTTGTTTCTATCAGAATTCTATTAGCACTAGTTGCCTTATATGATCTGGAGTTAGAGCAACTAGGTGTCAAGACAACCTTCTTACATAAAGATTTAGATGAAGAAATTTTCATATAACAACCGGAAGGGTTTATTCTTAATCGCAACCAGAGGTTTGTTCGCAAGCTCAAGAAATTATGATATTTCTATTTTGTTCCATAGTTATTCGTATTTAATGTTTATTATCATATTTTATAGGTGATTGCATTTCATATTTATTGTAATGCATACAATGATTCTTTGCGTTTAAGGGCTGTTGTAAAAGTAAAGCATATTATTATTAGTATTGATTATAACTTATTTGTGTTATATAATATTTTATTGTTTAAAATGAATCCTTTCAAGCATTTGGACGTCATTGCTCGTATTTACTATGATTTGCAGAACATCGAGTTCAATGGCTGCCTTCGTAGCCATGGGCTAAAGGAATCTGAGTTTGAAAGGTAGAATATGGAAGGGTGCCCATGGAATTTGAGTTTGAAAGGTAGAATATGGAAGGATGTATATGTTTGGAAGTCTCAAAAAATAATCAATTTCAGATGTGTTTTTTGTCATGAAAGTAAGAGTATTGAAATATATTGAGCACTTGAGTAGGCTTAATGGTTAAGAACATGTGTTATCTTCGTGGAGGTCATAGAATCGGCTGGGTAGGGTTGTTCATTGGCCCCTGTGACAAGGTTCGAAGGGAAGGCGAGGGAAAGAGGCTCACCCCGGTGGGTTTCCGAGACGTCTCGGCCCCTGCTGAGTCACAAGTTACTGGTATATCTGGCTTGCGGGCTGTTGGATATACCCTTTGAAAATTACTGTTCCCATGGTTAAAAAAAACATGTCTTGAACTATATTCTACAAAAGGAAACATTTGGTCTGCATTCGCTGCGGATGGATTCATGAGTGCCAAAGCAGTGAGTGTGTTTCATACTTTAATGGCCACGTGTCCTCATTGAATGCGTTTACACACAATATATCACTACTACTACCAATTGCATACCAGAAAACAAGTAATATAGTGATATTACTTATATCCGAAACCCTCGGCCTCTTCGCCGATGAATCACGCAGTGAGGGTTTGGAGTTAAAATGATGTCTATTTGTTTTCACCATTTGTTTTGTTCGATCTCATCAATGAGCTCTCTAGCCAGGGGTGGACTGTTATAGTAGTACTTTAAATGGCGTTTGGACTGTTATAGTGGTACTTTAAATGGAAAAAAAACTGTGTAAAACGTGAAAATGAAAGGCACTAAAAATACATACCTCTGAACTTTCAAGCCTGATTCCCACTCGTCGCCGCAGCCCCGCAATCGTCGGATTCTCCCCAATAATTATCTCCTCCGCAGTATCCAGCTGCGCCCCCACCGCCTTCTTTTCCTCCGCAGCAGGCTCCGCCACCGCTTGATCCATCTCCTCCGCAGCACCAGACTCCGCTACCGCCTGATGCATCTCCTCCGCAGCATCCGGCAGTGCCGCCCTCCGCTGCATCTCCTCCGCAGCATCCGGCAGTTCTACTTTCCGCTGCATCTCCTCCACAGCAACAGGCCGCATCAGACGACATAGCAAAGACATAGTTCTGATTATCGTCTGCTGCATCTCCTCCGCAGCAACAGGCTGCATCAGACGACTTGAAATCAGAGCCAGCGTCCGCTGCATCTCCTCTGCAGCATCCGGCAGTGCCACCGTCCGCTTCATCTCCTCTGCAGCATCCGGCAGTGCCACCGTCCGCTTCATCTCCTCTGCAGCATCCGGCAGTGCCACTGTCCGCTGCATCTCCTCCGCAGCACCAGGATGCGGCCGATGTATAACTACATTTATCATACGACATAGCAAAGACATATGTCTGATAACTGAAATCAATTTATCCATACTCTGGCCTATTTGATAACGCCTTCTAATGTGAAACCGAGAAACATTGCGCGCGTCTGTCACCATTATAGATGCTTCTTGGACAAGCATGTTCAGTTCCCTGGAATTTTGAAGGGACTGCACCTCATCTTCTAGATTTTTCAACAGTTTTGAGAAGCGATACAGAATCACAATCAATTGAAAAAGTAATGTCAATGCGGCGCCAAGTACCACACCGATAAATCCGGATAGAAAACCAGGATCATACTTATCAAACATTATTTGATTTTCTTAAATAGCAATAGCAGAATATGGTTAAGCTTTTAAAACTCCTATCTGGCATGAATCTCAGGGCAAGCCATTGCAGAAGAGTATTGGGGAGGGATGGAATTTGCCCGTCAAATACTGTAAGAAATTTCCGATGCCCGTCAAAAACCTTCGTTGAAATCCCAAAACATGTGAGAAATTGTGTGTAACCATCAAATTACCGATCGAATGAGACCGGACACCTCATCACGCGTAAATTTGGCCCATTCGTTGACTTTGCTAACTCTCACCCGTTTCAACTTTCAAGAGTCGACCAGAAAAGTGTTGAGGTGGGTCCTACATGGACTCCGCGTACCGTGAAGATACTTAATTGTGTCATTGCTAGTCTGCGTATCGTAAAAAAATAAGTTTAATTAAATAGTAAGTTGTGTTAACAATATCGTCTATATTTTGGACTAATGGTATCCTTTATGATGGAAGTATTGTATCTATCAAGACTCTCTTTGATAGAGAAGTTTGATGGAAAACATGCTTTTGATAAGCTTCAATTATTTACTATTCGATTTAGAATTTGAATAATAATAGTATGGTTTTTTTGCGAGAAAAAAAATATCGTCTATATGTCTATATCACAACATTGAAAATGTAAACAGTTTTAGGCAGAGCAATAGTAGTCACTCATTTTCACTTATTAATAACAAGGCTTTTCATAGCATGGGCTACACCTTTTTTTCAACTCAAAAATGTTGACCTGCTATTCTTCATTAAATTCCAAGAGTCCACTTGATTTGAACCGGTGTGGGTTGGGAAACATTGTTCCACTCAACCATTACACTGTCGACTTTGGACTTCATGGGCTATACCTACTACCCTTATTACAATTGGATTATCATAACATTAAAAACTACAATGGTATAATGGTAAATTATACCATTTTATAGTATATAAAACTTAAAAATAATAATCAGTCATTTTTTCTCATTAACAAAGTTTTTCATGGCTATTTTAGAAATTCTTTACAAGCACATAAGCTATGCATTAACAAGGTTTTTATGGATATTTTAGAAAGAAGTGGGCTATTCTCTCGACCGATTGCACCCGGGGCCCACCGGGTGCCGTCGACAGACCCTCACGGCGTGAGCAAACACCGTTCCCTCTCCCGGCGTCCGACTTCCCCCTCCGGCGGGCTCTTCCCTCGGTCACTGCAGGTCCAATCCCCACGCCGCCAGGATTCTGACAGAATCCTGGAATGAATCATGGACAGTTCAGTGGTCATTACCTTCGCTGTACAATTTCATTAAATTTCAACAATTATTCCCGCGGTCATTTGTAATTCAAATTTCAAATTGAGACGCTGTCATTTGTAATTCAAATTTCAAACTGAGCTGAGAGCTTGAAACTGATTGTGTTTGATTGCCGAACATAACGTGAAATAGAGTATACCCTGAGAGCTTCAAACTGGTTGATTGGTTTCTTAATGGAGGAATCAACAATGACGGTGTGTCTGAACTGAACCCCATAAGATTGATTTCTTCAACAAGCCTCAATCAAGTTACACCTCCTTTTCTCCCTCTTTATTTTTTCGAATTTGTTTGATTTCATGAATGAGAATGCAGTGGAAGATGGAATGTATCGAGTGCGAATGGAGTGCAGGAAATATGCTGGCGTGTTAGTAGATTTGACACGGGCCTTGGCCTCCCTAAGTTCCGGTGTCTCTTGGTTTCTTTGGTGACCCCATGCTATCCAATTAACAAGGGTACCAGGTGTGTAAGCGATCCAATTGCCAAGTGAGCCAAGAGTGTAAGTGAACATCACCAGCGCACCTACTGTTTTAATTCTTTGTAAAATGGGTCATCAATGGAGTTCTCCAGATTTATAATTCATCAACCTTTTCCTTTAATGTAGTTCATTCGATTTTTAATTATGCTTGTAATTCTTTTATCATATTGGCCATGTTCCTTACGTCCTCTACCACAAAGGATCCTGTTGCTCCTTCACCTGGAATGGAGACCGGAGGAGCTCCATTTCCCTTCGTTCCTACCATGGCCACTTCATTGGATCTGATGATCTCAGGCTATAACCTGAATCCCACATGTGAATCAAGTTTAAGGTCTGCGCTTTGTCTATGGACGTTTGTGCATAGAGCTGAAATCAATAGGAAGCTCACAATATCCCTTAAAAAAGGGGATGTTCATATAATTTATAGAAGATCAAAGGAAAACGTGATGCTGGCATTTAAGATCTCCATTACATGCATGTTGTCTACATATGTTCAAGCTTCAGGCTTTTACTTGCTGAAATTACTAATTGTTAACTGAATTATAATTGATCAAGCCGAGGCGTATGGAGATGTCATAATACAAAGAGGACCATATCTCTGATTGTTGGACATTGCATTGTTTAGAAAATAAACTTTATCTGCCAAATCAAGGCTTCAAGAAGAAGATGAATATTCCTGGCATTCGAAATGTTGGGTTCAATTGTTATTTAATGATTGTAAATTTGGAGTGATATACACATTTTCCATATGTTCACTAGTTCTGTGGCGTGAACATATTCTTAGCTCTGCGATTCTCAAGGAAAGCAGTTTGTCGTTTCTCATTAACTGCAGTTTCTTACCACTATGAATTCTACATATTTAGAGTCCCACTATTCAAGTATCTTTTGAACCTAATTCAAAGATTGAATTGTAGTTATGATAGGGTTTTGTCTCTTGTGTTACAGGCAAAGAGAATGTCAAATTTTGGAATTCATATTATATTGAATGAATTTTCTGAATTTTATTTGGATTGTATTTTCAGAAGGGCTTCCGTTTTTTTATGGGTTGCAAAATTATGAGGGGAAGCTCAAGGTTTTCTTGAAACACTGTTGCTGGAAAAAATTGTTGTTATGCAAAAGGCAAGATGATTTTAAAGATCCTTTATAGGCATTTATTAATTTGATTCTCTTTTCTAAATTTAGCGTGGAAATCACTTAACTAATTCTTGGAAATCTTGAAGAATTAGTAGGAAATCTTGAAGGGTTTTATGTGTTGCAATTCAATTTCTTTAAACAAGAGCCACGACGTGGCAATGTCCCCGACATTGCCATCTGCTCTTGTGAAAGAAAGAAAGAGCAATTGCTTTAGCAAGACATGTTAAGTAAGATTAACATAAAATTTCAATTTTTACTTCTAATTAAAGTTTACCATGTGCTAGAGTTTATTTTTGTCAAATGAGTATTGAACTTTAACATGTGCTAGTTTGTGGTTTTAGGGGAGAGAGTCATAATGCTCAAATACATCTTGAATTTAAAGTGGATAGTGATTGTTGGATTTTTGAACAACCAAGATTCCAACAACAAACATTTCCTTACACATTTTGGTTCGATGCCATAAAATGCTATGAACTTACAATAGTTGTATGTCAAAGAAATCAAACATTCATATCAATCTTAAATAGAATTAGAACATGCTTTCAAATACCGGATGACATAGATTACTTAAACCAACATTGCTACAAACAACCACCAATAGATGCAATGTTTCCTTATCTTTTCCATAGTAATAAGGATGTTCAAGAACATAACTCAAAAATGTTATCAGCTATGCAAACAGAAACATTCACACTTGTAGCACGTGATAGCAAAATTGATTCAATTGAAAAAAATGACCATAGACAAAAGACATTGCGACTTCTGTCTATGATAGTAGTAAAAAGGGATATGCTTATTGAACTAGTTGGAGGCAAATACTCAACTGAGGATGGGTTGGTTAATGGGCCAGAAGGTGTGTTTAAACACTATACACAAACAAACCATGATATTGTTTGGATTGAGTTTGCAGATGCAAAAGTTGGAGACAAGCAACGTGCAACTATGCAACATCTTTATACACCTGCTGTAAAGTCCAATTGGACACCAATCAAAAGAATTGTGATACAAACAACACTGGAAAATAAAATGAATGTTATGCGAACACAATTCCCAATTCAGTTAGCATGTGCAAGGAAAATCCATAGAGCACAAGGATTGACAATGAACAAATTGGCATTTGACCCAAAAGGAATTAAGAGACATGGCCTTGTTTACACTGCGCTCTCATGCGTTAGAGATATTGATTGTCTTTATCTTTTAAATAAGTTAGAACAAAGAAATTTTAATACTTGTCCAAAAGTCACCACTGAAATAGATAGATTAAAAACACATGCAAGTTTGGAATTTGAATATGGTCTGCATTCAATGGCAAATGCTAAGCAATTACTCATTGCATCATTGAACACACATAGCTTGCTTTTGCACTATGACGATGTTCTGAATGATCATGAACCTATGCAGGCAGACATTCTATGTTTGCAAGACATTTTGTGTGAGAGAGAGTGATAAACAAACTATATCAAGATTTAGCAAGATTGGAGTGTAACTGGATGGTGACTTTATTGAGTCCACTTAACTTTTCATAACTTGTGTCTTCATCAAATACCTTAATGGGAGCATTATGGTCTCCTTGATTAGGAGAATGTAGAATCATTTTTTTTCTTGTTGAATTTGAAACATTTGGACTAATCATGTCCTTGTTTATTACAATAGTTACGAAACTTAGTAGAAGAGGGAGAAAAGAAGAAGAAGATCATGAGAAACAAGATGACTTTGTAGTAGTAGGAGGTGTAGGTTTTGAAGGTGTAGATATGGAAACAATTTAGGAGGATGACTGGTGTTGAATTCTACAATAATCTAAAAACTTATCTTCAATCAATTGTGCTTGATTGTACACAACGTAAAGAATGGTGATTTCCATGTACGTCAGCTCTTGCTACAAACATTCTTGCAATCTACTTTAAAATTTGAGAATAAGATGATCAAATGCATTAGTGATATTGAGAAGAATGCACAACTAATTGAATTGATGGAAGTACTCTTATGCAGGAATGTTGAATGCTTGACTTAGGTGAAGCCACTTAATATTCATATCCTATTTGTAGAAGGAAGGACTGAAGGAGAGATAAAGGGATTTCATAAGCCCGGTCCAAATGGTGATTGAGTTTTGATTCACATCATGCTTGGAGAGCCCTGTGAGTTTCAACTTAATGGACATAACCTTTTCAAGATCAGGAAACAGATTATAGTTGAATCAAGTGTCTATGTCAAGTATCTAACTTTGGAGCACTTCCGAATCATGGGATCCATCATAAATGATAACCTTGCATTTTTAACATTGAGGAGATAGATTGCTGATAAAAATATTATTAACATTTTATGCAAACAAAGCAGTGATGTTGGCAACTTCCACCACTCTTTTGTATAACATCATTATTTCCATGGATCTTATAGTAGCCATCATTGATACCCAGGGGATATGGCCACTAATGCAATTATTGGCAACTTGATTTCTTTGAAAATGTATTAAAAATTCCAAAACAACCTTCAAATATCTATGAATCTCTATTAAATAAAAGGTCGAGAGTCTTGTAAACAAAGTTGAAGACTCAAGAACATCTTCAAATATCAAGGAATATCACGATCAACTACTTAAAAAGTCGAGAGATTGTTAACCAATGCATAATAAGAAAAAATGATTAGTGTATAGTGTCAATGAAGCTCCAATGAAACCCTAGAAAATGAGCGCATATAAAAAAAATCTATTCAACATTGTCTCATCAACATCCAAAATCACTATGTGTTCATCTCACAGAGTCAACTTCAATGATACAAGTAAATCCCTCTTAGTAGCATCCCTTTCAAATTTTCCATCATGTCCAAATGAAGAAGAGTGTTACATAACTCCAATTAAAAAAAGAAGAAGCAATTAATGCTAGGGCCCTGGCCTAACCCTCTTAATAGATAGGTTGTTATGTATTGATACCATCTATATTAAATCATGTCAATAAGGTAGATTTAGTGTGAAAGCAATATTTGTAAAAATGCTTACTAGAAGGTTCCGGCTATTAGAAAGTCTCTATAGTGTGAAAGCAATATTTGTAAAAAGATTTACTAGAAGGTCCAGCTACTAGAAAGTTTCTTCACTAAGAATGCTTATTAGAAGGTTCATCCTACTAAAAAGTTCCTTCACTAGAAACTATATATAGAAGTAGAAGCAATGAAACAAGATGTCTTGTGAAGTATTTTGTAATTGTAGAAACAGTCACCATGAGTCGTTTGGCAAAAGCAATGGAAAATAATGATCCAAACACAAAATATTCAGTAGCTTTACTAACTAATTTGAACAGAAGAGATGGAGATTAACCATGATCATAAAATCAATTTAGACTATAAACTTGTCTCATCCTCATGCAACCTAAACTCAATGGTGATTAACCTCCATTCAATACACTTGTCTCATTCTCTCAAAATCTAAAATCCGTGGAGACTAATTTCCATCCTCAATCAAAAGTGAAAAGAATTATACCAATAATTATCTAAAACCTATAGATGTAAAAATACACTACATTCAATATACAACATACAAGTCTAAAATGCTGAGTAGAGCCCATTGTTTCCTTAGTCACTCCAAAACCCAAGGACAACGTTACTAAGGTATAGTCTGAGTTAATGATAATCACTATAAATTATTTTTATAAACTCTAGTTTAGTAAAATTAAAACTATATCAGACTTAGACATGTAATTTTAAATATTTGAAAGATGTATAAATAGATTGATGGGTACAAATCAGTTATTATTATATATCCCTGGAACGTAACAACCATTTAGAAATGAAATTAATTTTCTAATTAAATTTTAATGATGGCAAAAAAAATTCAAACTTATTTATGGAATTCCTTTATTATGCAAGTACTAAATCATCATATTGAGATTGAAAAGAAATTGGGAACTTAACCATCAAGAGTATTAAAACTACAGACTTATCGAGATTGAAAAGGAATTGGGAACGTAAGCATCAATATTATTAAAATTGCCCAACATCATGATTTATTTATTTAAATGGAAAAACAAAAGAAGAAAGCTAGCGGTCAACAAGAAACTTGAGATACACAACGTTTCATAGTAGCTCCAACATGGTAATAAGTGACTAGCGATCAGTGTCTATAGTTAGCTATACAAAAAACAGTAGTAAGTAAACCAGCACAGATTTGATCGTCATCAAATCTGATCATTGAACCCTGCCATATACAAAAACAGAAGAAAGTTGTTAGTCCAATTGCAGTCCTATATTTGTTAAATTAGACAGCCAAAATAGAATCGATTCTTGGGTTGGTTGCTGAACAAATTCTAAAATTACAGCCAAAATTATGTGTGGACTAGCTGAAAGGGATGCAAGCTAAAGTAGAATAAGCAAATAATCTTTTATATCCTGAATATTAAACACAAGAATTAAACAAAATTGTAAGAGATGCACTAGATAAGAATTCATTAAATTTAATGAGACAAGTAGAATTGTAAAATTTAAATGCTTATTTCCATGAATGTGCCTCCAAATATACAAGTAATGGATGAGCCATAAATAAAATACATTGAGATGCATAAAAATGCAAAAAAAACTAATTGAGAATTTAATCAAGAAGATGAAAACAGAGTCCATTGGATTATAACCATGTAATTTCTAAGGAAAAAAACATAAAAATATGATATTAATGAATAGTCCTAGACATAAGCATCACCGGAAACACTGGAAAAAAGGTCACCCCAATACTCAATGTCGCTTCCAGGTTAGGCATATTATAGTTTATGTCGACTATTTACATTGGTCAGTACCCATTGACGACAGTGATGTCTCCAGGGGTTTCCCATGCATGGTTACATGGAAAAAAAAACTCATGTACAACACATGGCAAGTTTTAAAGGAGAAGAACATGACAAATAAAATGATTGAGTTGTTAAACCATTACTTGGGAATGGTTGGAGATTGCAATGATATGGAAAATTGAAAGACAGATCTAGATTTTGAGAATGATGAGATTCAACCTTCTGAATAACCCAATGTAGATTATGTGGATCAATTGTAGATGTCCAAAGGACAGGTATATGCAAAAATTAATATGAATATTATCAATATCTTCACAACCATGAAACCAATGTATTTGTAGTTTAAAACAAAAAGGGGCCAAATTGTCCTAATTTTCAACATGATGGCCAAATGAATAAACCAGAGTTCTCAACGAGGATCCCAGAGAGGAGAAAGAAGACAATGTATGCATCAGGGAGTAGCATGGGAAGACAGAGAGTCAATTTTGAGGCAATTGAAGCAAGTGTGTCATGTCCAAGAATATCGATCTCTGAATTAGATGCCGTTAGCCATCTGGTACAATAGTGGCCAATGGAGCATCATAGAGACAGAGGGAGAAAGATGGATATGTGCGATGTTTTTCAAAATGGAAGAACCATATTTGTTCTCTCCTTCACACCCTCAAGATATGTGAGACATGAGCATAAAATTCAAGGCTGCAATTGAGTCAGAAAGAACAATAATGGATAGGTTTGCTTGAATGCTTGATGACTTAACTAGTAGCATAGGGAATTGAAGCAGAAAGTTCAAGATCTAGCCAGGTAGGTAATGTAAATAGTTCTATACCCAAATCATCATATTATAAATAAGAACTAGTAATCCTCAGCAAAATCTAGGTGATGGAGAATTATGTGGCATCTCAGAGCATGATGATCAATTATGTCCTCAAAGGAATGAGGCAGCTCAAAAGAATTAACAATGAATCCATTTAATTCTAGTAGTTTCCTAGCAAGGATAACAAACTTCCCAACACATACAAATAACATGAATGTAGGGATATGCATGATAAATAACCATATTTTTTTGTTGCTTTTGGACACAGAGAATAGGATGCAATAATGAAAATTTAGCCTTGAGGATTAGATGAGATAATTTTATTAATGTCCAACTACTAACCACAAATAGGCCAAAGGGATTGCTAATTACAATAGTGCAAGATACAAATGGGAGTGCACATGCCACTCCTATAAAATATATAAATCATAAAGAAAAGCTAAAGCATGCTACGCTAGATAAGATCTAAGGGATAAAACCGGAACTGAGTGCAAAAAAATGCAAGTACTACTAAGAACGCAATGACAAAACCTACAAAGAGGAAAGCAAGGAGGACCTTATGTCTAAAATAAGCAGGCCAACCACCCCTGAATCCCTCTCTCCTAACATCTGAGGCGAAAGTGAAGAAGCTCATGAGAGATGACCAATTAGATGATATAGACATGCTGGGGGATTTGACCTGAGATATATCTTGCTGCCCAAATGATGTAGCCATGTAAGTTGATGTGGAGGATATACCTTTTCTGTTGATGTTGTGTGAACTGTACCAGAATCTACTGCAACATCCTTGTACAGGTCTCACTTGATGAGCTCGGAATGCCTCTCAAAGTCTGTTGTTTTGTCACAGGTAAACATTATAGTTGAGTACAAACCAAATCTCAAATGGTGGAGAATATATCTCAGGTAATATAATAGATGAAGGGAAAACCATTGCATATCAATCCCATAAGAAGAAGAAGATCGTGAGAAATCCAAATAAAATATTATAAGTAAGATCAGAGTCTGATGACAACCTTCATTGAATATGCATTGAAGAGGGTGTAGCAAATGCAAATGTTGAAAGAGATTTCTAAGGAAAAAAATTTCCAATCGCAAGAGTTGAGTTTAAAGTTATTAATTTTAGACAAAGAAAATCTAGATTGGAAAGTCACACTAGAAAGAACACAATATCAGTTTAGGTTTGTAAGGAAAATTATCCTGACATTTTATTATTGACTCAAGAAGAAATGCTCGATATTAGACAAAATCCTATCTATTTGCAAGAAATATATTAAAAGGCTGAAATACATGTAAAATATGAATGAACAATTTGATTGGCTACATTGAAAATATTATAGAAAATATGTAATTTCGCTCTTTTGGACCACTATAGGATTTTTTCATAACTCCTCAACTAATAGAATGTTATGAGAAATTGCTTTAGGAAAACAAGGTCAATATTCAAAATATAGCATATGTAAATAAAAGTCAGCTATAAAAGTTTTTGACAAAAGAGGTTAAGGATATACTTCATATTCAATTTTATTTTCCTAAAATAGATAAATACATAAATATATTTCCTAAAATGCTATTGATCTTGCGGGCCTTGCTGTCTAAACACAGTTTGCAGAGGTCGGTAATATTGAATAAGAAACTTGAACTCTTTAGAACAGAAAATAGATTTGTGTACCTAGAAATCAGTTTCTTTTTAAGTTGATGATTCTGTTATCCAAGGCCAATGTAAATAGCCCTTGCTGGGAAAACCTTCGCAGATTGAAAACTGTTGATGATATGTTTTTTGAGTATTGTTCAAATGAAATATTTGCTACTTCTGGACAATACTCTTTTAGCTGTGGGTTGCACAGTGTGCATTCTATCAGCCCATCATTTGTGTCCAAATTGCATTCCAGATTATGTTCATATATAATTTCCATTTCTTTTTTGCAAAATGCACAGACCACACAGCTTTGAATCAGTGGTTGTTTACATTCAGCGCAAATGCATCGATACGGAGGTGCAAATGGATTTCTTGCTCTGAGTATTCCGTGTATCTGTCAAAGTCTCAGAACAAATGACCATAGAAAATGCATATAATATCAGCATATTTTTAAATAGAATTATGCCAGTATTTCTTTCTATTTGAATAATAATTAAACTTAGATTCAAAGCACTATGACTAATTACAATGCGAATGCACAATGTAGCCATTGGCTAATTGTTGTTAGCGGATGGGTAAAAGCAAAGAAACATTGCAAAAGCAATTCTTGGAAATTGATGAATAAGAGTGTTGTGAACAGAGTTATAGGCTTGAATATAAAATTTGTTGCAATGCAAACAATGTTTTGAAGCAGTCCTAGGAAGAGAACAAATTGTACTTTCCCAGCATGCAATAAATATTGTATGTGCAAAGAGGATTGCCATTTAATTGACATGCAAGGTTGTATTCTCATAATTTTGCTTCTCACATTGAAAGTACAAACACACAATGCACTTTTTGCAAAAAGCAGAAAATCCAAATCTCGAATGCCGCTGCAAGTGCAATTTTGATGAGTTAAACAAATATAAAACCTGTTTCGTGGCACTCTAAGCGTGGTGGATGTATCTTCCGATCACAGAAATCTAGTCATGTCACTGTTATGTTATCTAGCATTAATAATTTTATGTGGTGTAGGTAACGTGAATTAGTTGGATGCACTTTCGGTACTTAAAAGCCTTGTTTGCAAAGAGAGCTTGATATTGATTACATCTTGAGATAAAGATGTTGTCACAAGTTGGGAAGTGGAAGCGCCATCAATTTATAAAGCAACTGGCCTCAATTCACAATACTCCCGAGAGCTTTTGTGCTCACATGCCTTTAACCAGTCTTTTCCAATCATAGTATTTGAATCTTTTCATAAATTCTTAGAAGCTTCTGATGCATTGCCTTTATTTTTAAAAGTATTTGGGGTGCTTGTCTATGGCATGTCAAGGAATCAACTATCACTTCCGAGTTATTGGCTGTAGGAATCATAGTGAAATAAGGAGAAAGAGAGACCCATCATCAACGAAGAAGAATTGTAAACGTGGTTGAATCAGAAATGTCAATCTATTTTGCCAATGCATGTTGTTCATTATATAGTAATTCCATTTGAAGTTTATGTACCTAGAAAGACCCTTTGGGATTGGATTTTGTAGAAACTTTAAACCAAACTTCATTGTCGAGCAGCGCAAGACATTTCCCTTAGAGGTCATATCACCATTGTGAATCAAATTTTGGTTATTATATATGTCTGCTATTTCTTGTTTTATCTTCTCTTAGGCTAAAGGGTACAAGCAAATTGAGCACTTACTTTGGGGGAGCATGGCAATAAATGAAGTTTGTCTTTTTTATTTTGGGGCCTTTGCACTTTGCTGCAAAATGCAAGCTTGGCTTGACTAATATATGTGCTGAAGGAACTATGTTAGCTGCTAAATGCATTGTTTCAGACATGACTGGTAATGCATCTTGTAAAATACTTTGCACAAAATGCTACACAAGTCAACGGCATATTTGATTTCTTTGAACTTTGTGGCATAGTTGTGGCTAAAGCCTGAATCCGATGTTCTTAAAAGAAACAGGAAGCTTTGAAGTTGGTGTCCAAACAGTTGTACGGGGATTATTTGGACTATCATTGGGGATGAGATTTGATAGCACATTCAATAAATTACAATTTGGGTTGCTTTGCTCTATTGCAAGCAAACACCTAAAAAAAGAATGGTTTCTGTACATAGGGTGGTTAATGAGATAAGCACAAATAAAAGTGGCTATTCTAATGATAAATTAATTGATAGCATCTGCTTTAAGTTGATTACTACTTTGCTTTTATTAGAGTATGCTGGATGATTCTAGAAATTTGTACAATTAAGATAAATGTGGATGCTCATAAGACCGGTTTAAAGGACTATAAACAGTCTTATGGGAATCCTTTATGGATTATTGCTCCAAGGAACCTTTGCTAAGGTTTGATCAACTGGTTTTGTAACAAAATGTCAAAATAAGAAGTGGAATCTTTGTGATGCTTAAGTTAGGTGGAGCAGAAGGTGTCAAGGCATCTGGAAGTTCTATTGTTCCTTTAAGACATGTATTAAGACACATGTATCGGGGTGGTTGGTTCTTCATTGTCAGTCTTGTAGTATTAATGTCTTGTGGCCAACCACAAATTTGAAATGATAATGTGTTGTTTAATTGGGAAGACCAATTGGATGGACTTAAACATATGATTCTAAATGAAACTCAAAGAGGTCTTAAAATTAGTTATGATGTGCTCAAATAAATCTAACAGCTAAATTGATTTTATAAAAAAACCAAATAGTCTTGTCTGAATGGCTAAAAAAGCTTAAAATCCATAGCTTTAAGCAGCATGTGCTTAGGAGATATAGTAGAGGAAAAGGAGATTTCTGATTGTAGGAACCAGTTGTGCAGGTTTCTTTTTAAAACAGAGTTTTCAAAGTGGCCCTTTTTCAAATGCCTAAAATAATCTAAAAGCAATGATATAGGGAAGCATTTGCTTGTTAGGCTTGAGGCTAGAACTACAAATAGACGAGATTCTCGATTATAGGAAAAATGTGTGCTCGAGATCGGAAACAGCGATACATGAGAGAAACCATGAAAACTCAAGGAGGTATGAGAGGGTTCAGCAACTGGGAAAGTTTAGTTGCGAAATGTTAATCCCATATTTCTTTGCACAAATGAAGGGTTAATATTTAGCTAGACTACATTATGTTGGTCCCAATACAAGTGCATTATTGGTAGCAGTGGAGGTTTTCTTGTAAGCTTTGAGGTTTAAATGAAAAGATGATTTGAAGGAGTAGATGTGTGTGTTAATTGTTTTATGCTTACACTGTTCATTGTTCTACTATGTATGTGAATGCTGCTATGTGAAGAGTTTGATTTGCAGAAATTAAATATTAGTTCATTTATTTGAAAGCACAAGGGCGGGATTCACCTAGGGTAAGGAAAATATAACAAAAGATGACTACAGATACGCATCCATGCTTGTAGCATGTTTGCACTGTCATTAGAAGACAGAGTTTATGCTTAGTTGCTGTTGTTTTTAGAAGGCTATTTTTCTTTACATGGAAAGTGTTCTTTTCTTTTTGCTTTTTCCAAAGTAAAACTTGCAACTTCATATTCAAGTAGAAAAAAGTTACATTCAAAAGGTGCCAAAGCATTTTGATCAACATAGACTTTGCTAAAATTGCAATCAAGTAGATTCTATCCATATCGCTATAATATCATTTACATAAACCTGTACGTATCAAAATGGCTTGAAGCCTACAACATAGGGATAACACCTTAACAAAAGCCAATTACACATATCACCATCAAAAAATTTAAATCAATCTTAACAGTCCATTATTGAATAAAACATCAAAGATAAAACAGCAGTGAACTACACCGCAGCAAGAAGCAAACAGGATCCCTGAAAGTGTTATTTTTTTAGCTTCAGTTAGATGCATTTCACTTTAGTTTAAAAGGTGCACTTTGATATTGAATGATGCATTTGTGCATGAGGGAGGTTTCCATAGGATGTAGATTTTTAGCAAAGAGATGCATGCTTGTCGGGCTCTGCATGTGAGATGTTTAAATATTTTTGGTCATCACAAGCTCACAATGTCGATGAGCATATTTCAGACAACATGCAATCAAAAACCACAAAAAAGTCAAGGAGGAGATATCAAAGGGTTCACCAATTGGGAAGGTGTATTTGGGAAATGTTAACCGCCATTTTTCCTTGCAGAAATGAAGCACTAACATTTAGTTAGAGTACATCATGTTGGTGCTAATACAAGTGCATCTAGACGTTTACAGCGATTAAAGCTTGTTTGAGAATTGGGTTCACCAGTTTTTGAGAAACTGTTATTTTTTGCAATTTGCTTTTTTGGGAGCTAGATTTCTGGGCTTGCATGTGAGAGATGTTTATATATTTTGGGTCATCACAAGCTCATGAGATGAGTATATTTCAGCCAACATATGATCAATTTCATGAGTGAATCACGACAATGGTTATTTTTAGTAGTATGCTTATCAACGGTTGTATGTAGTTTTTGAGCAAATATTTGGGCTCCTTGTAGAAAAGTGAGCCTAATGAGACTGCTTTGATCCATATGAGAGATGATGTTATTTTTAGAAGTGACTAATTTTGGACTTTTTATATTTGGCAGCAGTCTCCCAGATATTATTTTTATTTTAAATATTTCCTACATTTTCCTTTTTCAGAGCTAGACTGGTTTTTTTTACGTATTTATATTCAATAGTTTCTATTTGTGGCAAGGACAGGTTGTGAAGCCATGGTTGCAAGTGTGCAATGATGGAATGATTTCATAGTGTTCATAGGTCAAGGATGAGTAAAATGCAGACTTGAGAGAGCTAGACCGGTTTTTTTGTACATATCTATATTCAACAATTTCTATTTCTGGCAGGGACAGGTTGTGATGTCATGGAGCTTGTTGTAAGAACTTTTCACTGTGGAGCTTTTCGTAAATATAGATATAACTGTGTCTGTTGACAATAGCGAAATTTAGGCTGCCAAAAACTTTTTCCCTAGCGGAGTTTCTAGAATTTTCTTGAAAGTCCACTTGTGACGAGCTCCATTACATAGTCAAAATTAGGTCCCATGGAGCAAGTGTCACAAAGCGAGATTTGAACCTGGGTGGGGAGTACAACAGCATTCCTCCCAACCACTCGATCTACACTCAATTGACTATCGCTATAAATTCTTCTAAGCTGAGCGATAAATTATAATCAATTTCCTGATAAGTTGTTCACACTTAGTAATGAGTTTTTTAATTAAATGCAATGAAAAAGGCAAACAATGCAAAGGCAAAATTCATCAACCTCATAGACAAGGGATTTTCTCAGCAAACATATGTTGAATTGAGGACAGTATAAGCAAGATTAGAGTATTCAACATTATCTTTTTCTAAATTTTGAATCAAAATTTATTTATAGTTGTCAAAGATGTTATGAAAGCATATTTAAGTATATGGCATTGCAAGAAAACTAGCCATCAAATAGCTTAAAAATCGAAATACAGATCTTTAAAACTATGCCTATATAAACCCTTTCGATTCAATAATATAACATATCCCAAAAGAATAAAAAATATTGAACAAAGGGACTATTAAATTGCAATAGAAGAAAATACAAGGGCAAAACCAGCAATGGAAACCATCAAACATTGCACATTAAAAAAAATTGCTCAAGAGCATAAAAACCGCAGCCGAATAGCACTCATAAATTATACACAGGAAACCATGGTCTCCACAAACTAGTAGAAATTGATACCACTCATATACATATTATAAGCGAGTTTGCAGGCAAAATTTCCCAATTCTAAACCTCTATAATAAAGGAATTTTTTTATTATCAAAACGTATATTTTTTATTTTATTTTTATCCATCTATCAAATCTAAATAATCTTTGTTTCTATCCATCTAAAATTTTATTGTCCCTATCCATCTAAAATTTTATATTAAAATGTGAATTTTTAAAGTTAGACCACGATACTTAATGCCAATAAGTATGCCCGTTTTATGTATAATGTGAAAAAACTATAGTTATTTAAAAGGAAGCCACATTGGACTTAATACTTTTGTTGTATTCAAAGTTTTGCACGAAAGAATATCATTTTGTTGACTTTTTAACTAAGGATCTTTGTCGTATTCAAATCTCTTGTTCAAAGAATATAATTTGTGATTTTTTAACTAAGGGTCTTTGTTGTATTTAAATCTCTTGTTCAAAGAATATAATTTTGTCGATTTTAAATTGGTTGAAGTTTAGTTAAAAGAAAATAGAGTAAGTGATAAATTTATAGTTTTTGTTTTGATTTGTAAAAACTTTTTGGGATGGCTCAAGCTCGTCGTAATGCGGAGAAAAAAAGGAATTGTAGCAGTTTAATAGAGCTTAAAAGTAATGACACCCTCCGTAATTTTAAACGTTGGTTTTAACAAAGACACAAATGATGAAGTTTGTAGCATTGAAGCCACAAAAAATGTAAGCATTCATCCTAGGAACATAGAAAGTGTCTAGGCATTCATCCTATGATCATTTGTCACTAATCATTTCAAAGTCCAGGGATTACCATGAAACTTCTCATAGAGAGAATGAGCACAACCCTGTCGTATTTAAATAAAACTAGCGAATCAACGTTCTTACCAGATAAAAGTATATTTTTTTGCTAAATATATTTTTAACAATTGAACCGAACCCACCGGTATAGACAACGTAGAAAAAGGAGGATACATATTGCAACAAGTTGAACAGTTATGAATATATCTATTGAATATAATCAGATTCAACCAATGTAAACACATGTCGTGTATCCATGTCATAGTACTAATCAAGTAGCAATGCTTCCGTGCATATGCTACATTTGGCTGTTGGAGTCACCTTTGTTATTTAGCGTCTAAAATCTTGAGCGCATTTTACCAATGCATTTACACTACCCACAAGGAAAAAATTATAAACAATTAGCCTTGTCTTGCATGCAGACGCTAATTTGCCAGCTTATATAGCAGTTGTAAGCAAATAGTATGAGCGGTATATCTTGTTGACACCTGTTTCTTTTTAATCGTTGTGACACAAGATAATTTTGGTACGGGCGTTCCTTCATCTAGCTCACGTCCCTACTTCAACATATTGTGTTTATACAGAGAGCTCCAGGACCGCAGAGACTGAAGAAATATTTTATATTGAGAGCTCGAGCGGAGCACTGCACTCCACTGTGGCGACTGTAGAAATTTGTGGAGGATTGTGGCTTCGATAGGAGACGAGAGTTTCCTCCAGATACATGAGTTCTTACCTCTGCACAGGTAAATATTTACAACTACATCCTCCTAAACCTAGAATCTAGTTTTAGTCAAGCTTCATTATTCTTCTCTGTTTAACCATATTTTTCTTTACAGGGCTTGCAATAACATCTTCGTCTTACACTCAATATTATTCGAGCTAGAGTAATTGTGATTGCTATCAGGTAATCCTGGTTTATCACTTGGACGCTTTCTTATAGCCTGAAGTTAAAATTTCTTATAGCCTGAAGTTAAAATGTATAAGATCTTCCCTTAATGTTTTATAGAGTATTTCTCACGGTTTTGAGTCTGGCAGCCATTCGAAATTTTATTTGGTCGGTAATAAAAAGAATAAAGTATGAAATTTTATCAAGATATTGAGTCTGGTAGCCCTTGGCATCCTTATGAAAATTCTACTATGGGTTTCTTTGTTTACCCGTGAAGACACTCTATGTTGAAACCCCCCCTATTTAACCTTATTTGCCTATCAAGACATAGATGCAATGCTGATTACCGTCACCACTTGGGTGCTTTCAGATGGCTTGGCAACCACAGTTGGCACTTCAGTTCTTTTACATGGTTTGATAGAAATGTAAATTTTGTCTTTTTAAAGCTGGGTTTGCCATGTATAGTTGAGAGCCGCTTTATATATATATATATATAAATGCAGCTCTTAATCGTGCATGGCAATATATATATATATATATATAAAAGCAGCTATCAACGCTACATCCTAAAATATATATATAAATATATCCCGATGAAACGATTAAAATTACCAAATTTGGATTTTGGTTAATTTCTTTACTAGGTGGAATTATTCGGCACCTCCCTTCATGATTTGAGCTACATCTTATCTCCGTTGCAAGTAATTTGGTATTTTTTTTATCTCATATAAGTCATGGTTAATAGTTTTCAGACCTGATCTCGCATTATTTGATCTCTTATTGAGTAGTTAAGTTGTCAACCCTACAGATGAGAGTTTTTAGTTTTACGTGTCCATTTAAGTATTTAAGATTTTAACCCTCTAATATGCTATGGGCAACCTGCAACCTCTCCAATTATATACTTTAACAACGTTATAAAATTAAAAAAATAAAATTAGCATAAATTCATTTTAAACTTTGGTCTATCAAGCATTTAGATGGATCAAATTTCTTAAAGTCTAATTTTTTTCTTTATGTATAAAAAATTGAAGATAAAAAACTTTACACCTCAAGAAATTGGATCCTTCTAAGTGTTTGATAGATCCAAGTTTAAAATAGATCTTACTTATGTAAACCCATGTCAAAAAAGTCAACCTTATGTAACATCAATGGATCTGAGTAGAAATAATAGCTGGAGATGAGAAATAGCTACCT
The DNA here is from genome assembly GCA_027924585.1 of Larix kaempferi. Lineage (NCBI taxonomy): Eukaryota > Viridiplantae > Streptophyta > Pinopsida > Pinales > Pinaceae > Larix > Larix kaempferi. The sequence goes on from BSBM01000727.1 coordinate 9,003,750, forward strand.
TTATAACAGAAATATTCATAGTCTTGACTGTAATTGTAAGTTTGCAAAGGGAAAATCAACATCCAAAGAGATACCATGTGGAGAAGTAGGTAAGCAATCCCATTACCTTATAGCCTTTGGTTTATAATGGATCTGCAACCTATGCATTGAGATCAATAGAAAAAATAACCTGTGTATAAGGAAAGTGGTCAACCTTTAGTATTATGAGTTTCCATAAGGGACAGGATGTCTGTAATAAGAAGAATAAACCAAAGGTTTGAGTGAACGACATCCTAGATTGTTTTGGTGTTGTATTTGAACAATATATTTGTATTATGCACTTTCACAATAGTTCGCAACAAAAAAAATTCTTTGAAGAAAAAAATAGCTAGAAATGTCATCTAGAAAACCTGTGGTTTCTGCTCGAGTTTGTGCGCACCAGTATGGAAGCAAGTACAGTAATCTCTTTCTACCATTCAATCCATATTCCAGTTGTATTTACCATCAAGCATGCACTGTGTTCTTTAACTTATGTCAGATTAATTTACACAACCTCTATTCATTGATAAATTGACTACCAACTTTGTTCTGCCATTTCAAAAGAATAATATTTCATATACATATTTGTCTGTCTCCCCAAGTGGACCACTGAAATAAAATACAACCAACGGAAAGTTTTTAATGTCTGAAATTCCTGTGGCCCGATCGTCTTTCAAAATTTGCAGCCCAAGTAGGGATGGATTGAAAGAGGATTCAAGCTTCACATTTTCATTCGAATTGAAATTAAATTTGATCCCATATGCATAGCTGTGGCAATTGTAATGAGGGTGTTGTTGAGTTGAAATCAGAGATTTTAATTTTGATTTGTCTTGTCCAAATCAGGGCTCACAGGTGGGCTTAAACATAACCGTGTGCTTATAATTAGGCACCCAAGAGCCCACATTCTTACCATGCCTTGGGAGATTTGCACCAGCAGAAGAGAGACACAGAGAACTGGTTGGCTAGAAGTTCTCTCAGATTGTAATAAACATTCACTCCTCAATGTTGCTGCTTGCTGCTTTTAGGCCTTAGTGTTGTTGTTATTATTGTTGTTCAGATGTGTCCTTTGATACTGAAGAAAATGGTGTGTCTGAGAGGAGGAAGAATTTCCATTCGTCCCAAAGGATGAGCACCGAGCTCCAGCAGTCCCTCCATAACCAGTACCACCTGGGTCATACTAGGTCCTAGAGATGGGTCCTTTATGAGACACCAGAGCCCGAGGTTGATCACATTTCTGGTCTCCTTTTCACTAATTTCATCTCTCAGATGAGTATCAACAAACTCCATGACGTTCTTGGTTCCCATATCATGAACAGTCTCATGGAGACAATAATAGTTTGAATATGGCGTATCAATGCATCTGAAGCCTGTCAAAATCTATAGCAGAACCACTCCAAAATTATACACATTTGCCCTTGTGCAACTCTTCATATGAATACTTTTTAATATATGCAGGTAGGCTAACTAAATATTTTATGTTAATACCTCCTGGTCTGAACAGGAACCGATCACTGAAAGATCTCCGAGCACCTTGGCGTTGCTTACAAATTTGAAATCCAATTTTGAATTAACATAACACGTTTATTCAATTCAAAATTCAAATTCAAATGATATGAATGTCGCAGTATTTGTCATGCATGGCATATGCTTCATGGGACATGGTATTAACATTGCAACCATATTTGTAATGAATGCTACATGTAGGGCCGATGATGGGACGGAAAGCAAATGCCAGAGTTTGAAGGGGTTGGCGAAGAGATGGCCAGACGATCTCGCTCTCCGGGCGAAATCGTCGAAGGCTTGAACTCTTCCCATTAGGAATAGTCTTACATTGGCACTCGTCAATCATCGTCTAACATTTGGTACGATGACATTTGGTGCAAGGCCCCTGGGGCCTTTTATTGCTAGGAGCAAGCCTCACAAACATCCCTTGACCTTTTCCCATTAAAGGGGAAATATTATTGATATCAAATAGCTAGCTGCTAATTTTGTGACTTTGGTTATTGTATGATTATCTATCTACATCATGGTGATGACATACATTTATATATGTGATGTCATTATTATTGATTGTCCATTTTTGAATCCTTGATTGGACAACTATTAAAGTTAAATATTGATTTTTATGTATATTTTTTATTTAACATCTACTATATAAATATCTACTTATATATAAATATGTTTATGTAATGTTATTATTGCTTTATATGTTTAAAATTTTGAAAAATAATGAATATATTTTTTATATTTTAATATTCACCACCGTTTCCATTTTTAAAAAAAAATTGAATTGCAACACATAAAACCCTTCAAGATTTCCTACTAATTCTTCAAGATTTCCAAGAATTAGTTAAGTGATTTCCACGCTAAATTTAGAAAAGAGAATCAAATTAATAAATGCCTATAAAGGATCTTTAAAATCATCTTGCCTTTTGCATAACAACAATTTTTTCCAGCAACAGCGTTTCAAGAAAACCTTGAGCTTCCCCTCATAATTTCGCAGCCCATAAAAAAACGGAAGCCCTTCTGAAAATACAATCCAAATAAAATTCAGAAAATTCATTCAATATAATATGAATTCCAAAATTTGACATTCTCTTTGCCTGTAACACAAGAGACAAAACCCTATCATAACTACAATTCAATCTTTGAATTAGGTTCAAAAGATACTTGAATAGTGGGACTCTAAATATGTAGAATTCATAGTGGTAAGAAACTGCAGTTAATGAGAAACGACAAACTGCTTTCCTTGAGAATCGCAGAGCTGAGAATATGTTCACGCCACAGAACTAGTGAACATATGGAAAATGTGTATATCACTCCAAATTTACAATCATTAAATAACAATTGAACCCAACATTTCGAATGCCAGGAATATTCATCTTCTTCTTGAAGCCTTGATTTGGCAGATAAAGTTTATTTTCTAAACAATGCAATGTCCAACAATCAGAGATATGGTCCTCTTTGTATTATGACATCTCCATACGCCTCGGCTTGATCAATTATAATTCAGTTAACAATTAGTAATTTCAGCAAGTAAAAGCGTGAAGCTTGAACATATGTAGACAACATGCATGTAATGGAGATCTTAAATGCCAGCATCACGTTTTCCTTTGATCTTCTATAAATTATATGAACATCCCCTTTTTAAGGGATATTGTGAGCTTCCTATTGATTTCAGCTCTATGCACAAACGTCCATAGACAAAGTGCAGACCTTAAACTTGATTCACATGTGGGATTCAGGTTATAGCCTGAGATCATCAGATCCAATGAAGTGGCCATGGTAGGAACGAAGGGAAATGGAGCTCCTTCGGTCTCCATTCCAGGTGAAGGAGCAACAGGATCCTTTGTGGTAGAGGACGTAAGGAACATGGCCAATATGATAAAAGAATTACAAGCATAGTTAAAAATCTAATGAACTACATTAAAGGAAAAGGTTGATGAATTATAAATCTAGAGAACTCCATTGATGACCCGTTTTACAAAGAATTAAAACAGTAGGTACGCTGGTGATGTTCACTTACACGCCTGGCTCGCTTGGCAGTTGGATCGCTTACACACCCGGTACCCTTGTTAATTGGATAGCATGGAGTCACCAAAGAAACCAAGAGACACCAAAACTTAGGGAGGCCAAGGCCCGTGTCAAATCTACTAACACGCCAACATATTTCCTGCACTCCATTCGCACTCGATACATTCCATCTTCCACTGCATTCTCATTCATGAAATCAAACAAATTCGAAAAAATAGAGAGGGAGAAAAAGAGGTGTAACTTGATTGAGGCTTGTTGAAGAAATCAATCTTATGGGGTTCAGTTCAGACACACCGTCATTGTTGATTCCTCCATTAAGAAACCAATCGACCAGTTTGAAGCTCTCAGGGTATACTCTGTTTCACGTTCTGTTCGGCAATCAAACACAATCAGTTTCAAGCTCTCAGCTCAGTTTGAAATTTGAATTACAAATGACAGCGTCTCAATTTGAAATTTGAATTACAAATGACCGCGGGAATAGTTGTTGAAATTTAATGAAATTGTACAGTGAAGGTAATGACCACTGAACTGTCCAGGATTCGTTCTGTCAGAATCCTGGCGGTGTGGGGACTGGACCCGCAGTGACCGAGGGAAGAGCCCGCCGGAGGGGGAAGTCGGACGCCGGGAGAGGGAACGGTGTTTGCTCACGCCGTGAGGGTCTGTCGACGGCACCCGGTGGGCCCCGGGTGCAATCTCTTCCATTGCGAATCTTCACACCTCTTACAAATTGAATGAGACCGGACACCTGACCACGCGTAAATTTGGCCCATTCGCTGACTTTGGTAACTCTCAGCCGTCCCAAGTAAGAGTCGACGACAAAAGTGTTGAGGTGGGTCGTACATGGACTCCGCGTACCGTGAAGGATACTTAATTGTGTCATGGCTGGTCGTACAAGGACTCTGCGAAAGAAGACATTGGAAATGTAAATAGAGTTTTAGTTCAGTGAAAAAAATGCTGGACGGTGACAGAATGGTGAATTACAATGGTGACAGAATGGTGAATTATAACATTTTATATTATATAAAACTTGAAAAGAAAGGCATTCGAAAAATTTAATCAGAAAATTTATTTGATGGGCTAGATTAACTTGAAATTCTAGGCCTGTGAATCACTTCATCCATCGTTGCAATTATAAAAAAATAAACAATATTGTACAACCGTGCTTTCACACAATTTATGTGGTTTGGGATTAATCTCGAAATTAAGGAAAAGGGGACAAACATCTCAAGTATGATTAGAAACAGTGGTGCGATGTGATCATGTCGCACTAACGGGAGTTGTCTAACAATTAGATTATTTCATTTGTCCGACGAAATCGTCCGTGCCACTGTAGATATCTTTTTATTTTAAACTGACCGCTTTCATGTCCATCAACATTTATTGCAAGGTGGTGATTAGGGTTGGGTTGGTTAAATCGAATGGGAGATTATCCCATCATTCCCCTATGCCCATTGCAACATTATTTTCCTCCGCAAGCCCTGCAACATTCTTCTTTTCCGTTGAGCTCCTGTAACCGCATCTTCTCCGAGGAGATCTACAAAGCAAAAACTCTTCCCCAGGTGCAACATTCATGCTCGATTTAATGCTCACTGCTTGCGTACATGTTGCTTAATAAATTTTATTATATAGACTCAACAGCCTATACAGGGTTGGAATTTCACTGGAATCTTACCTGTCATACTTTTTTTTTGACATTTTGAGCTTTACCATTTCTCTTCATTAAACGTTTTACTTAAATATATACCTGTCAATAATAACGTTTTAGTGTTGTAATTTGGAAATAGAAAATAAACTAAATAGGGATAAAGAATAACCAGCCACATGTATTCATATTTCCTTTTGTAAATATACTCGAGAAATAGCAGCATAACGTGCAAGCCCCCAGGCAGCTTCCTTGACAGCTAATTCAGAAGGCCTATTTGGTATGCTGACAAAAGTTCCCCTATTGAGATGGCATAATGTCAAATTAAACAACAATCACGTGGTGGCAATGTCCCGTCATTGCCACATGCCAATGCAATAGGTGTGATGTTTCATTGTTGCATTGGCTAAAGAAAACACGTTTTTTTTTACTTTATACGGGGTTTGAAAATCAAAGTTTGTGCCATGCAACATTGGGGAAGGGCTTTGTACAATGTGCTAATGCCTATCTAGAGACATTACTCTTGGAATCTACTAGGCTGAATTTAAAATAAAATGCATAGCTGGAAGGTATTTTCTACAGGTTGAGGCTAACATGCCTAAAATGCCTAATCATATTAATTCATTCTGCCATGAATCTATATGCAATTTTCAGGCACCCAAGGAAACCCGTAAACATAACCATTATGCCATTAAAATGGACAATAAACAAAACTAGAATTTAAGCATGCAAAAACATAAAATACAGAGCGTGCCAAACTCATCATACATGCTGCTTGCATCAATCATGCCTATATCCTTTTCAGCTTCACACATTTAGATGAGCTAAAAGACCTCCAAAGATACCAATGTTTCTATACTTAGCAGCTCTTCTAACTCAGAGAACCGCTCAACATACAGCAAGCACGAGGTGCAAAGAGCAATTGCTAGTTATTATTATTAAACTAACAGTTGATAGTTAAACTTGTTGAGTATGGCCCTCTTGCATAATTACCTCAATCACAACCAAGCTTGGCGAGTTACCACAAACTTCTTTATTATTATAAGATTCTTCTTACTTCCATGACAATAACTTTAAAAAATGCTTTGTAGTTTATATATGGTTTCTTCTATGTGGTGGATCTTAATCTTGAAATTATCGACAAAGATCATTGGAATAAAGACAAATCAATAAAGGACAAAAATAAAAGATATTGCACTCATAAGACAAACTTTATATTTATCTTCTTTTGGCATTTGCCTACAACCTTAATCCATGGCTATCATTGCAATCTACATTAACATGTGGAACTTTAACCTAGCATGAATAACATAGGAATCATTAATGATTTGCACATGTAAGTGGTAACTTACTTCTCAATTGTAGCAATTTGCCTCTTTGTATGTATAAGACTTGAAATTCATCTACAATAACTAGTTAATGATACAAGTTAGACAAATTTGAATCAATTTATATCTAGAGCAATTAAATATAAGGGCAACTAAAGAAATGAGATGTTCTCATATAAATATTTCAGATTTTATCTAATTATATTCCAAATTTGCAATGTCTCATAGCACTATCTAATTATATTCCAGATTTGCTTAACAGCCCCAGATTTGCAATATGTCAACGATATATGTGAGTAGTTGAGGTAAACAAACACGTAGGGGCTATGCTACTACTGAACTGTACAGTAGCAAGGGGATTTGATCAATGTCCTTCGTTTGACTAGACAATGCATAAATTACATGACTATTTTAATTTCAAAATCCTTTTATCCATCAACAATGTCAATGTGTTATTTCTCCTTGGCAAATAATTTAAGAGTCCTTTCCACCTCCTCCAAAGAAACCTCCATGCACAAATCTTCAGCATCTTTATCATAAAAAAATTTAGGATAAATTCTAGCCACCTGTAGCTGTGATAATAAGTCATAGCCTTTATCATCAATGTAGACACTGCAAAAATGTTTCTTTGCCAATTTATGAAGATCCTTCTCTCCCGTGACTTCATTCCCCATCTTATCAGACATTTTCCAAATAGTATTGTTATTTCTCTTGGCCGAGGCATAGGTATGAAAAAATCTTGTGTTCTTATCACCAAAATTCACCCACAGTGCCCGACTTTTCAGTTGCCACTCCTTCTCCTCTTTTAAATATATACTTTCTTTCTCATCTTCCAATTTCTTCAGTAGATCAAAATTATAACTGTCTAATGGGGCCTCCAAATTGTGTGAATATAGAAACTACAGCTGAGTTTCCACATCCAATAAGGTCTTCCTGTCCAATTGTTTCCTTTGATGAGTCCACATAGTAACTTTCCCTTTTAGCTCCTTCAGCCTCAAACAGAACCGATCCACTAGATTTAAATCCTCATCAACATAAGAATGCAACCAGGCATCATTGACAAACTGTACAAAATCATCGTTGGACAGCCAAGAACAATCAAATTTAAAAGGGTAATTATGCTGGAGAGCACAATCGTCCAGTTGCAAAAAGACAGGCCAGTGGTCCGATATCTTTACCATGCCAACCCAAGATCTGTATCGATTACAAGACTCCATAAATGATGCTTTAACAAGAAATTTGTCTAATATTTTAAGAATACCTTCATTACCACCTCTGCCATTGGACCAAGTAGGAGTGAAGACACCTGCGCAGACATCAATCAAGTCATTATTAACTAGAAACTCAGAAAAGTAATTTGCCAAAACATCCACCTTTGCATTGGACCCCCAAATTTCCTGAACCAACCTAGTCAAATTTAAGTCGCCAGCCACAATATTGTTATCCTTATTCAGAAGACCGGAAGATTGTAAACCATTCCAGAAGTGCTCTCTATTCTTGTAGGGAGCATATCAGTTTAATATATAAAAATGTAGATCATCAGATCTGTAGAAACCCTCCAACAGTACACCCCAAGTTGTTTTGTACACCAAGAAGGAATAGTATCTAGGATCTGAGGCCACCCGATAGCCCATTTGAACTAACAGCAGAGACTTCCCATCCCCCAAGAATGCCTGCAATTTTGGTGATCACAACCATATCCTCACACATGGTTTCCTGCAATAGTAGAATACTGGGGCGAGTAGTAGTGATTAGGTTTTTAAGGGCCCTAACTTGCATAACCCTTCCCAAACCCTGAATGTTCAGAGAACAAATTGACATTAAGGAACAATATCGAAGGGGGAAACAACTCTAAGGCCCCAGCAAGATCAGAATTACCCAACTCCCCCTTCACCAAGTCAATCCTCTCAGAAATAGGGATATGTCCCTGTACATCATCACCACCCGAGTCCCCCACCTTCCTACCATTCTTCCTGGATTTTCTTATAGTTACATTTTGGAATCTAGCCGAATTCACCGATTGTACCTATGGGTTAGACAAATGGTTTTTTGAAAATATTGGTAATGGAGTAATTAAACCAACATCATCATATGCCCTGTACCCAACTTCCCCCAAGAGCACAGTGTCTTCAGGATTATATCTCCCATGCTGAAAAGCCCTCTGATTCAACAAATCCCCCCCGTTAATTGTCCCACCCAAACAGTCAACACTTCGACCCAGGTCAGATAGGGTATTAGTGACTGAAACTTCCTCCACCGGCTTGGAACCCTCACCAAATAGATCCCGAAAAGCCCTAGATTTTACAGAGAGGGTATCCTCCCTAATCATAGATGCACTCCCCCCCGGGGTATCTAACTTCAGAACAATGTCCCCCATAGCAATTTTCCTATCCAGAATAGCTTCCGCATCCAATATCACATCTAATTCAGCATTAGAAATGTCGGGAAAAGTGGGAATAGAAGGAAGTGTAGACTTACCCGTTGCCACAAGCCTCTCCATAGTTCCCAAATACTGGACCATCAAATTCATTCCAAGTGCAGGATCAGGAGTCGGAGTTTGTTCAGGTGGAGCAGATAATAGAAGTTCTGGACAGTGTGCCCGGATATGCCCCGTCTGCTGACACAGGTAACACCGAAAAGGAACCCTAAAGTAATCAAGTTGTTTCCTCCAAACCTTAGAACCCCATACCAATTCAACCTCCACCGGGAGTCCTCTCGCCATTTCAAATTCAACCATCACTTTCACAGATCGACGGACAAATCCATAGAGAGAACAGTTGTCCAGTCTCACAAATCTCCCAACAGAATTGGAAATACCCATAAATATGTTCTCCGTCCATAGTTCAATCGGCAATCCTGGATTAAGTAGCCAAAGATAACGAAGACTTTTTTTTTCCCTTAATGGAACAAAGGCCATATGCCATCGTTTCAGACATAGAGAACCTTCCTCAAAACACCAGAAACGCTTCAGAATGAACCCTACATGCTCAGGTTTTGAGAAAATGAACATAATCCAACCATTCATAAGTTGAAGAACCCTCGGCAAATCCCCCACAATGGGAATCCAGTGTTTCCTAACCCATTCAACCAATTCCTTCTGGTTTCCTGCTGTGAATTCCAGTCTACCCACAATAGCCTTGGAAGCCAGAATTTCAATACGTTCAAGGTTTGTTTCTTGTGGAATAGTGAATCGGTCCAACCCCTTACGCACCTTCAGTTCCTTCCCCTGTTTGCGCTTCCGAGATTTTGCACCCTTGAACTGGCTTGGCCATCCCTCAACAGGGTTAGGGTTATAGCCCAAAGCATGTGTATCAATAGAGCCGACAGTATCAGACCCTCCCCGATCCTGTCCATAGTAAGGTAGGTGTGCGCTCACACCGGCTACAGCGGAAACGAAACCCAAAGCCCCAGCTTGGTGACCCATAGAGACCAAAGTGACCAGCACCTGTCAATACAAGCCAAACCAGACTAACGTGTCCAAATCGTAAGTACGAATAGCAAGGAAGACAACTACCCCCCTTTGGTAAAAACAAATAATAGTAGCTCCAAAAATGGAAAAGCCCACACTGCAGAAAGTCCCGACCTAACCAACCTGGAGCCCACCCAACCTAACAAATAAGGGAAAAAAACTAAATAAAGGGAAAGGTACTAAAATTAACCAGCCCCCACAAAAAAAGCACTGAAAACAAATAGCAAAATCTGGCGAATCGAAAGCAACCAACGAACACCAAAACTTCCCACTTTTTTTATACTTGGCTGGTACTAGGATGGTTCTAATGAACCATCTTGACTCCAAGTTGTTGTTTGCTAAAAAATACGCCTCTTCAACCATTATCTTCAGCCCATTTCTACAGAATGCGTAAATATGAACTAACCAAGATTAAGTATCATTAAATCCTATCAGAAAAATAAAGATAGATAGAGGAATCCACATGGCATTTCCACTCAAATTAAAGTGGATTACAATAACTGATTTTCTACAAGCGTTCAAGATAACCAGCTGTGTGAATGCCCCTTGAAGGCATTGGACATGGATTGAGAGATACTTAAAATGAAGGCTAGCCAAATTTGGGGTGAGATAACGGAGATAATTTTGCATTGGAATAATATGCAAACATAGATCAACCTGGGTTTGAAAATACCGATAAATCATCAAATTTTACCGGGAAAAAAAAAGCATTGGAATCATTCAAATACCTTTCTTCCTGTGATTTTCTTGTGTGGGGGAGAAGAATTTGTCGTGTCGAAATGAAATCCACCATCAAGGTATGACCGAAATTACAATCATTACATAGAAAGTCGGCTCCCAAGGAGCAAGTGTCACAAAGCAAGATTAGATCTAACACCTAGTGAAACTATCGAAGGAATTTCCTCAAGATAGAGTGTGACCGTTCCTTCAATACGTGCGCGACCCATCAAAAAATCCAGAACGTTCCTGTATGAGTTAACTATGCCACTAAACAAAAAATGAAATGGATGAAAATGCATAAAAAATCACAAGGATTTACTTGCAACTCACAGATTGGAAAAACATCTATCCAATCTCCCCTGCTAGGCTCACAACCGATTTAGGATTTCCAAGGTCAAATGGTAACAAAGAATTTTGAATTTGCAAGTCCCACCCTCCTTATAGTCCAACCTTCATTTTCTCTTTGCTCATTGAGGAGTTCTATAGCTCCGTTTGACACTTTGTTCAAATTATTGTGATTAGTTGTATGAGCTCTTCAACATGGTGCCCTCTATTTTGTCAAAACAATATCTTCATCTGGTGCACTTTTTTTTTTTCAAATAATAACTTCACTTGGACACATTGTTTTGGCCATTCCCTCATGTATGAGCAACCATTTTCAATATTGTTTGCACCATTGAATTTCTTATCCTGACCACTTTTACGTTGTGGTATTTGTTTCATGTATGCATGATTTTGGCCGGATAATGTCATTTGCCTCATATCAAATAAAGGCTCACTGTCACCTTTAATGGTATATTCATCCACCTTTGGCATATAGGCTTTGTATCCACTCTACATTCTTTTCATATAGCCAATCATTCCTTATAGACCCCTAATGTTCTATTACCTTAACATGTCACATTAAACCCGCCCAATGCATCATGCCTGTGTTGCATGTTAGCATTCTGCCTCCATGTGTTGCTAGTATTTATATCCCATTGCAGAATGGCACCCATGTTGTAATATCCCTTAGGATCGAGAGTTTATCAGTCCAACATCTCCCCCCCCCACCATGAAATACATATCCTAGGGAAATCCACTAGGTACTTCCCCTAATTTCGAGGATGGTACCTAGTGTAAACCATATTCTTCAGGGCTTAAGGCTAATACAATAATATTCTAATTAAGAGCTCAACATGTCACTTGCGAGAATTGAGCTTGGGTGGGGAGGGTAACAATCATTCCTCCCAACCACCCGAGCTAGACCCAACTGACAAAAGTTACTCGTACATCTTACTAAGTAAACCACATACTTCTTCCTTGATGCGTTTGTTTCCCATCCCGTTTGGACTCTCGATCAATTCCTTGTTTTAGTTACATGTTCACATTTGGCCTCTTATATCCACCATGATTTGTAGACTATTTGTATTCGTAACTTTACCACTTCATCAACCCTTTAGAAGACCCAACTGGGGCCTACCCTTGTCCTCGGAACAACATCATTGTCCTTTCATGCCTACATGAATGATATGCATGGTTTTCACTCATTCAACACTTGTATTCTTGTCTATAACATACCTCTGATTATTTTATTCATTCAACAAAGATAAAAATGAAAAAGTAATATATTCCCAACAAATATAAAAAACAAGGGAATTTTCAACATCTAGTTTAATGTTTTGATAACATTCCTTATCACCCTTGACAGAACACTTGCACTATGTCTCCCATGACGACACCGTATCTTATTTATGGTTTCCATTGTCTTTTTGATACATGAACCTCCTTACCCTCCCATTTTGATACCCTCCACATGATACATAGTTCACATTCCATCCATGCCTAAAGCATACTCATCCTTTGGTCTTGTTATGCTAGAATGTTGAAGAGCACTTCCCATGTCAGTCAGCCATTTTACTTCGATAAAGGGAAGTCTTGAGCCCCTTGTTCATAAAAAATCTTGTCACATTTTGGGACAATTACAAAATATCATTAGTTCTTCATAGAGGATCCTTATCCATCCATTTTCCTCATCTCAAATCAACATCAACACAATTTCTAATGAGAGCTAAGGTTTAAGTGTATGTACTTGGTTTCCATTCCCCTAGTAAATCATCCACCTCAAGTTGAGTGGAGAGATTCATCATTTCTCTTTGCCTCAATAGTCTATCCTATGCTCGACACCAACTCATTATTTGCATCATGGAGAGTTGTACACTTTGGTGGTTGCAATGTTTGCAGTTATGGTTGAAGACCTCTGTATATGGAAGATGCCTCATATGCATCTTTTGATACCACTTCAAATCATGATCTGCCTCTTATGTGATTCCCATCATATTTTGGTCTCCCACCCTAGTGGGTTGGTTTCATCATAAGTTGTTTCCCCTGTAGGTGCCATCGTCACTATACATATCTAACTAAGTAATTTCTCTTTGGTCTAGGATTGAAGCCAATTTCATCCTTACCCCTTTGGTTTGTAGAGTGGACCATCGAGTCTCCTATTTTAATTTACTTGGAAAAACATTCATGAGCATAGGAATGCCTACCTCATTTGTATAAAAATTATTATATTTCATGCATCACCTCTCAATTTTTTTCTTTACAAGAGGTTGCAATCACTCTCGAAGAGGTTATTCTTTACCCTCCAAATTTCTCTCTCATTCTCTTAGTTAAGAAATATTAGGATGAGGGAAACAAATGATGTTTTTTAGCTATACAACCTACTCCTAACTTCACACATTAGGGGAAAATTATTATTTCCTAAATTTTGCACATTTGCAACATTTTTGCACTCGTTACTGAAGGACATCATCACAATACATCATGTAGTTCATAAGGTTTTCTTTCATCACTAGTCAACACATGTAAATAAAGGATTGGCTTGCAATTATCTCTTACTCTATTCGTGCAATTCTTAGAACAAGTGCCCAAGCGAAATAGTGCGAAAAATCCCTTGATACATGCATGAACTTGCAAAATCCCAAACTCATAAATTATGTGGTGCATTAATGATTGTCAACTTCATTTGGGAACCAAATAGGTTAACTAAACCTCACCTACCAGGTACTTGGGCCTTAATGGGATACATTCTTGTACTTTAAAGCTAATGCATGGGTGAAATTTTCACATTTGGAAGTAGATCTTTGAGGCTCTCCATTTTGTCTATAAAAGGAAGTTGTTGGCATGCATTTGATAAAGAAAAAAAAAATAGAGAAATTTCATACTATAGCAATTGGATTGGAAGTCATCATCTCCATCTATTCTCTTACCATCTCTTGGCCTTCATGCTTGCTTGACTCATTCCCTTAAAGAGTAAGCAATTTTCTTCATCATTTATAAGTTTGTTTGAAAACATTTTGGAGGGTTAAAGGACCCTTCCCAAAGGGAGTGTTGGTTGCCATCTACCGACATGATCATTCCTTAAGGTGATACCATTGTATTTTTTCCTTCCATTAGACATTTTCAACAAAGTTGAAACTTTCCTCCATTTGTTGGTTTGAGTGTCATTAGTAGCTTGAATTTGTTGTTAGTAACTCATGTGTTTTGTTTTCTTTGTCTCTTAGCTTCAATACATAAGTACTTGTCACACTAATAACCATAACCTATAAGGAAATATGGTTTTTCTCACCATTGAGTCATTTCCTTCACAATAGGAGTGTAATACCCCTAGCTTTGACCCTTTGATGTAGGGGCATCGGGGACTAGGTAGAATAGTCGAAGTTGATCAAAAAAATAAGGCTGACTAGGGGGATTGTTGATGACCACTGGTGTGGGAATACTGGAAGTCGAGAGAGAAGCTATCGAACTATGGTCGACACAAGTGGAAGTCGACGGAGTCGAAGGTCAATGGAAGGTCGAATAGAGACATCGACAGAAAGAAGCAAAGGCTAAGCGTGGAGGATGGGTACGGCGGAAGCCGTAAATACTAAGTGAAGTTGACAAGGTTGACAGCTGAAAAAATAGAAAATGGTCGACGAGTCGAAGTACAGACTAGTCGGAAGTGGATAGTGACAAGACTGACAACTGTGGAAAAGTCGAGAGTCATAGAGGTCGAGAAGTGCAGAAGTTGAGGTAACAAACATGCAACCGTTGTGGGTAGTTGAGGAGGTTAATGACAGTTAAGAAGGTGGTTGGGATCAGGCCAGATGTCACCACAACAGAATTTTGTGCAGGCATGTCAGAGGATGCCGACAACTACAAGATATGTAGGATAAGAGATGAGTCAATGGACAGAGTAAGGACACCTCGAGGAAGCCACACAGGGTGGACCTCGAGAAAAACAGGGCAAAGTAGAAAAACCGTTGCGAAGAGACAGACAGATAGGGAGAGAAAGAGAGAGAGATGACATAGGGGGATCACACAGAGGATATTGCCCAGATAGAGCAGAGTAGCGACACAGAGCCGAGTTGCGTGATTACTTCTGTATATTGTAACAACTTGAGGCCAACTTGTTTATTAGTTTGCATGTAATTTTGTAAATGATACAAGTAATAGAAGCCAACTTCTTGGCATTTGCAGTTCACATCTTGTATTTGTGAGCATTTGTGCATGTGTGTTGTGTGATTCTAATAATCAAGAAAGGTTTGAGCGACCCACCTTACGTCGAAGTGGTATCAGAGCAGGAAGAGCCTATGAGCAGGAGAGATCTCGGTACCGACTCGACTTGCGTCAGTGGTATCAGAGAGCTTGTGTGTGTGTAAAAAACTCCAGTTGCTATTGGGTAGAGTTGTGGGCATGTGGTGAAAGTTTGGTTGCGATTGGACGAGTGGAGATTTTCCGCTACAGTTGAAAGCAATGGGACAAAGAGGTGTAAATGTCCATGGTGTAGGACGAAGAGCACGAGGAGGAGTCACAGTAGATCGTGAAATTTTTTACAAATGCATGCGAACAATGAGAAGCTTGAACAATGAGTTCACAACAATCAAAGAAGCTCAGAGACGTGGATGCATTCCCGACGCACTTGACCATAGTGACGAAGAAATGGAAGCTCGGGAAGCAACAGAAGAAGAACCAGAAGATAGATTCATCAAGATATTGACAGAAATGAGGGATAAGGAAAAAATGGATGTACCTACCTACTCAGGAAGTTTGGATCCAGAAGACTTGATAGACTGGATCAAATAGATGGAGAAGTACTTCGACATAGAGCAGCTAGAGGATCCCAAGAGGGTTAAAACTGTATGTCTGAAGTTGAAGGGTCATGCCTCTTTGTGGTGGGACAATTTACAGGGTGATAGAGTCAAGAAGGGAAAGGAGAAGATCAAGTCTTGGGACATAATGGTTTCCAAGCTGAAGGGTAAGTTCTTGCCTAACAACTATGTTATTTCCTTGTTCAAGAAGTTACACAAATTTCGACAAAAAGAGATGACCATGAAGGAATACATGGAAGAGTTCTATAGACTATCGATTAGATCCGATCAAATTGATGAAGGCGAAGAAGTGGTCGCAAGATATGTAAATGGTTTGAAGTACGTCATACAGGAAGAGTTGATCCTGTCAAAGTTCAGGGTGGTTGGTGAAGCCTATCAGCTAGCCTTGAATGCGGAGGAAAAGCTGTCAAGAAGAACAACATCGACTAGAGGAAAGATGACTGGTCGATGTGCGAAGACTGTTCCCTCAAAAGGAAAGGGTAGTGGGACCAGGAGAGAAGCTGTCGAAGATAACCGATGCATATAAGGAACAACGACCAGATAAAAGGCACAAGAAAATTGATGGGATGGTCGAGAGACCCACGGTCGGGGTGTGTTTGGTTGAAGTGGTCCAGTGGAGAGACGAGGTGTTGACAGACCGACCATAATCTGTTATAAGTGTTGAGGAGTGGGACATAAAGATTATGAATCCCCATAGAATTTACATGTGGTAGAGGAGTCGAAACCCATATGTCAACGAGATGAGAAGGGCGACGAGAGGACGGGTTTGACATCCTATAATCGTGAAGATGATAGAGAAAAAAGTCGAAACTTTATGACCAGGAGGACATTGGTCTAGAATGACCAGCGTGAAGAGAATGAGCAAGCACAACGAAAGACTATTTTTCGAACCAAAGTGTTGATCACCGACATATACTGCAAGACCATTGTTGATGGCGACAGTACAGAAAACATAGTGTCAAAGGAGGTAATCGACAAGTTGGGTTTGAAGTGTCGACAACACCCAAATCCATACAAGATATCCCGGTTACAGAATGGGCATCATGTGAATGTAACCAGATAGTGCATGATCAACTTTAAGGTTGGGAAACTTGAAGACAATGTACTGTGTGACATAATCCCAATGGATGCTTGCCACCTATTGTTAGGAATACCGGGGCAATATGATCGGAAGATGATCTATGATGGTCAAGCCAACACAGTCACAGTGTGGAAAAATGGAACACGGAGAATGCTGAAGCCGAAGCAGGAGGACATCGCCGACTGCAAGGAGGGAAAGAGAAACTATTGGGAGAAGAGAGTGTTGATGTGCTCAGCAAAGGAATTCCTGGAAGAGGAAGAGAAGCAGTCGGGATGTTTCAACATCATTCCAAAAGGACCAAGTGTCGAACGGTCGAAGACAGAGAATGTTCCGGTCGAAGTCGAAAGGATGCTAGATGAGTTCAAGAGCATCTTGGTCAAAGAGACACCAATGGGGTTTCCACCAAAGAGAAGCACATCCCATCAGATTGACTTGATTCCAAGGTTGAGTTTTCCAAACAAGGCACCACATAGAATGGTTCCAACGGAGAGCGAGGAACTCAACCGAAAAGTTCAAGAGTTGTTGGACAAAGGGTTGATCAGAGAAAGTCTGAGCCCGTGCGTAGTACCATTTGTACTAGCGCCGAATAAAGGAGGAGAATGGAGGATGTGTACAGAATCCAAAGCTATCAATAATATCACGATCAAGTACAGGTTTCCATTTCCAAGGATAGGAGGCTTGATTGACTGCTAGAGTGGAGCTAGATATTTCACCAAGATCGACCTGAAGAGTGGATACCACCAGATCAGAGTTAGAGAGGGCGACGAATGGAAGACAACCTTCAAGACGAAGGAAGGACTGTATGAGTGGTTATTCATGCCATTTGGATTGACTAATGCACCCAGTACGTTCATGAGGTTGATGAACGAGGTACTAAAGCCATTTTTGGGAAAGTTCGTCGTAGTATACCTCGACGACATTTTGATATTTAGTTGAACCAAGACAGAACATTTGGAACACATTTGACAAGTGTTGTGGAAGCTGCAGGAAGAGAAGTTGATGGTGAACCTGCAAAAATGATTCTTCATGAAGGAAGAACTGGTGTACTTGGGATTCGTAATATTGGGTAAAGGGTTGGTGTTGGGCCTAGAAAATGTAAAGGCTGTATTGGAGTGGCCAAAACCGACGAGCACGATAGAAGTGCACCATTGGAGTGCATCATGGAATTTCCAGTTTTTACAGGAATTTCATAAGAGGATTTAGTCAGATATGTGCACCATTGATAGAATGCATGAAGAAAGGGGAGTTCAAGTGGATAGAAGCTTCCCATAAATCCTTCGACAAGTTGAAGCAGAAGGTGACAGAGAGCTCAGTACTAGCTCTCCCGGATTTCAACAAAGTTTTCCAAGTCGACTGCGACACGAGCGGAATGGAAATTGGTGCAGTGCTGAGCCAAGAGGGTCGGACAATTGCATTGTTCAACGAAGAGTTGGATGAAGCGAAGCAAAAACATTCAGTCAATAATCAGGAGTTATATGCAATCGTTCAAGCCATTAGAGGAAATTTGAGGTATAAAATGGGCCTCCTAAGGAAAATAATAAAATAATAGTTAAAATAATGAAATAATAGTTAAAATAATAAAATAATAGTTAAAATAATAAAATAATATTTATTAATTTTGGAGGAAGAAAGAAAAAAAGCTACTTTTTTTGTTCATATTTTCAACATATATCCCTATGTTTTTACTCAAATTTCGAGCGGGAGCACTCGTTGGATGCAAAGTTAAATTCCACATCTAACGAGTACCCACACTACATACTTTTTATGGACCTTGCTGCTCCAGAAAAAAAATACCTGAAAAAACGTGATGATGATTTTATAATTATTTCCAGAGGTCTCCCCTTTTTATATGTTAAGCTCCTCCCCCCGTTGGAAAATTGTCCTCCACTGAGGACTTTTTCTGGCTGGTGGTGGATCTTCCTACACCGGATGATGCGATATTTCAGATGATGGAGAATGCATGTATTGATGCTTGATCTAATTCGGAGTCTCATTGCCGGTTTACCACATTCTCCAATACGATTTCCCCTTTCCCGCATTCAGTCAACTACAACAAACACTCTATTGGGGTCACCCGTAACCCCCTTATCTCCTAAAAAAGTACCAGGAGGAATGACACAGGGGGAGATTATCACACGTTGCTGATGAATGAGGACACCGCAAATGATGAGGACAGAGAGGTTCAATTACACGATTAGCTTCGAGCGATGATGCATAGGCATGAAATCGTCACGTTTTTTCAGGTATTTCTTGTTTTTGGGGCAGCGAGGTCCATCAAAAGTATGTAGTGTGGGTACTCATTGGATGCGGAATTTAATTCCACATCCAATGAGTGCTCTCGCTCAAAATTTGAGTAAAAACATAGGGAGATATATTGAAAATACGAACAAAAAGAGTAGTTTTTATGACAAATATCTCAAGTCAACCATTATGGTTGACTCATTTTATTGAAATTCTATTGGTTCTTGAATTCCAACTCATCAATAAATTATGGTTGGCTCGTTTTCTTATATGATGTCTCGTTTTCTTATAAGGCCCATTTTAGACCCCAAATTTCCTCTAATGATTGAAGAAGTGGAGGCATTATTTGATGCCCAAGGAGTTTGTGTTATATACATACCACCACGCACTAAGATACTTGAACAGTCAGTCAAAGTTGAATCAGGGACACATGAAGTGGGTGGAATTCTTGCAAGGATATACCTTCGTGTTGCAACATAAGTCAGGCAAGTCAAATAAGGTTGTTGACACGTCGGGTCAAAGAGTTGCATTGTTGAACATGACAACAGTTTAGGCGACGAGAATAGAGTCGATGAAGACAGAGTATGAAACCGACGATGATTTTGTGAAAGCATGGAAGGCTAGTCGCGAACCATGAGTACCGACAGAACTCCATACTTGGATTATTTTTTCCAAGAAGGATACCTGTTCAAGGGACAACAATTATGTATTCCCAGGGGATCGATAAGAGAAAACCTAATCCGAGAACTGCATAGTGGCGGATTAGCAGGTCATTTTGGCATCGACAAGACCAAGGTGTTGGTCGAAAATAAGTACTATTGGCCACGGATGGCAACACATATCGGTAATTGGGTCCGACAATGCAGGATTTACCAATTGGAAAAAGGTCGAAGTTAGAACACGGGGATGTATGCACCATTTCCAGTGCCAAATGTCCCATGGGAGCCCTTGAGCATATATTTTTTGCTAGGATTTCCGAAGACACATCAAGGTAACAAATCAATCTTTGTGGTAGTTGACAGATTTTTGAATATGGCACAGTTTATTCCATGTCGGAAGACGAGTGACGCCACAAGCATTTTTGTATTGTTTTTCAAGGAGATAGTCAGATTGCATGGGTTGCTGAAGAGTATAACATCGGACAAAGATACCAAGTTTATGGGTAATTTATGGAGAACCCTGTGGAAGAAACTGGAAACGAAGTTGCAGTTTAGCTCGGTATAACATCCGCATATTGATGGACAGACTGAGGTAGTAAACGGGAGTTTGGGAAACCTTCTGAGATGTTTGACGACCGACAGACCCAAGCAGTGGGAGAACGTGTTGGCGCAAGCAAAAATCACATATGTGACAATTCTGTGAATCGATAGACATGTATGAGTCCATTCCAGATTGTGCAAGGTCGAATCCCACATAGTGTGGTGGATTTGGTAGAAGTACCAACATGAACTAGGAAGAGTGCAAATGCATATACATTTGCAGAGCACATGATGTAAGTACATGAAAAGGTACGTAAATAGATTGAAAAGAGTAATGCGGCATATAGTTAAGAGCCGGTAGGAAGCAGAGGCTACATTCGTTCGACGAAGGAGACTTAGTCTATGCACACTTAAGGAAAGAAAGGTTCCCGACAGGAACGCACAACAAATTGAACCTGAAAAAGGTTGGACCATGTAATATTTTGAAAAAGATTTCGAACAATGCTTATGTGTTGGAGCTACTGAAAGAGTTAAACATTTCTCCTACGTTCAACGTATCGGATCTGTACAAGTACGAAGAAAGTTTGATGAGAAATAGTGTAGAAGTGTCAAACATTGACTGGATAGGACAGATTCCATATTAACAGAAGGAAGAGATCGTCGAAGTGATGGACGAGCGCAAAGTTAGATGCACAAGGAGTTTGAAGAAGAAAGAATACTTAGTCTGATGGAAGACCGGCGATCTGGAAGAGGCAACATGGATTTAAAAGGAGGAATACATAAGACTAACAGATCAGTTGAGTTCTTTTTCACATGGAGAGACAAATGAAGGGGCATCGGGGCCTAGGAAGAATAGTCGAAGTTGATCGACAGAAGAAGGTCGACTAGGGGGATTGCCAACGACCACTGGTATGGGACGACTGGTCCTCTTTGTTTTGCTAGGGAAGTTTTAGATGTAATGTTACTAAGCACTTATATTTCTGCATACTAGATAGAGAAAGAGTCAGAAATACTACTTATAATCAAAACAAGATAGTCGCTTTTAGAGGCTTTGACAACACATGTAAAAGATAATCATTCAAATGAGTAAGTAAAATTCAATTTTTGAAATACTTTTTTTGAATCATCTAAAAAATATGCATTTTCTAACTTGTGCTCCTTTGAGATTAGTTTCTGTGTTTCTCTCCACAACAGTGAGAAACATCTTAGATTTCAGATCATAACAAGAGTCTCTGATTGCTCATAATGGTTTTTTTCATTTTCAGAGTACCAGAAGTTATTTCTTTACCTATTACAGGAGGAAACCATGATTACCTAAAGTGGCTCAAGGAGAACACTAGAGAGTGATTTGGACATGAGCCTGTTGTTCAAGAAGCTGCATATTGTCTGATATATGCCACTGATATGCTAAATCCACATCTCCTGTTGATGTATCATGCATATAAACTCTAGTTTTACTTTGATTCTATGATAATTGATAACCAAAGATCGTTAGTTTTTCCAACAACAAAAATTTGTAGATGTGACTTAATCTGTACTTAATCTATACTTGAATTTTTTGCGGTCAACTTCCACAACACAATCCATGTTTGGCTTTCATTTTCTTACATATCTTTATTGGTGCAACCGGCTTGTAGGTTCAAGAAAACTGTTTTCATTTTCGATGCTTTTAGGATAGTTAAATGAGGATGCTTCCAAGTATATAAATATACGGAATTTCCTAGTATGGACGGTTTATTTTGGCTTGTTTTGAATTGTTTCTTTTGTAAAAATTACTCGAAATTAAATAGTTTATAGTCAAATGGAATTTCCACGAAATTGACTTTTTGGGTCAGCTATGGGATTATTTTCATTGTTTATTCTACAAGCTAAATTCCATCTCAGAAAGTGACATCTCTCTTGGTCCCGTGCTTTGTAGTTTTTCCTTTTTACATTTACTTGTTTTGGTTCATTTCCCTTATGTTTTCTTATAAGGGCTTCTTGAATATGTCATGTGTATAACTTATAATTTGAACTTGTGGTGTCTAAAGTGAAGCGATTCCTATTGGAAATAGTGCAACTTCGGAAGCTATTCTTATTGTACTTTATTATATTATTGTTGTACGTCCCACGGGAGAAGATATTGATGTAACTGATCATGTAAAACCCTTGAAAGAATCAATGTACACCTTGGGGTGAAAATACACAAAGAAAATAATTTTTAAATGTTATTTTATCTTCCCCCAAGACAAGTCGGCCCAGTGGGTAAACTGCCCCAAAACAGTGGGTAGTCTACCCCAAACAATGGGCAGAACTGCACCAGATAGGTTGGCCCAGTTTGGGAAAGTTAGGTCAGCCCAGTAAGGGTAAAAGTTAGTTTTTCATGTGTATAAATAGAGAGGTCGTGTGCCTCATTTGGTCACTCACTCAACTCAAGCAAGTTCGCACTAGAGGAGAGAAAAGTTCACATCTGCAACTAGAGAAGTGATTTTTGGGGTTTTCACTTCGAGAAATTTTCTATTTCTCTCTCTTGTATCTGTACTATGTTCTCGGATTGGTTATCTCTATACAAAGGTTGCTGGGTTTTCTCCTTGTTGGGTTTCCCAGGATAAAATTCTTATGTTCATTGTTTCTATGCTTGGTTATTCTTTTAGTGATCCTATTGTTTATTTGCAATTTAAATTATACTACTATAATTGTATAAATCTAACATGGTTTCAGAGCAGTACTAGAAGAAGCCATTGCTGGAAACTAGGGTTTCAATTTTTGGGTTCTTCCCTCATCAATTTGGCTTGAAAAGAGCATTGGAAATATTTCCCTAGTGAAGGCGCTGTTAGGATATTTAGACACTTAGGAGTTAGTTAAGATCAACTTGTGTAATATATCCGTTAGGGATAGTGTGTTTCTTTAGTATGCATTAGTATGCATTTGTAAATACTTAATCCAACGGTCACGATATGTTCCTGACATAGAGTGATCCGATGGCTCAACTTCTCTTAGATCATACCTAACCTTGATCCGTGGCTTAACACCCGATTGGTCCATGATCTCTATTTAAAGAGCATGGAGGGTCATTGTTTAGTTGATTGATTATGAGAAGCTCATTTGTAACTTTCTTTCTTTGCATAATAAATTGTCCCGTAGAAGCTATTTGGCTGGGGCCGTGGAGTGTTTCCCTCAAGAGGGTTTAAACCACGTCAAAACATCGGTGTTTTGATCTGTGATCTGTTTGTGTGAAGTGGTTGCTCTTAATGTTCGGTCCTTTGGTAGTACCCTGTGTACCCGAACATGGTATCAGAGCTTTTATGAAGTGTCGTTTCCGGTTATGATCTAGATCTTGAACTGCTATTGCCGAAACTCGAAAGGGTTTCTATTTCTGGTGTTTTGTGCATTTTTGGGCTGTGGGAGGTGTTCCATTGCGTCCGGAGCACCGTTTCCATTGGAAAATAGTTTTCGTTTGATCGAAAACAGTTCCCGGTTGCTTCAGAAACGCGTATTTCATCAGATCTGAATGTATAACGTTACAGTGACGCATTTTTATATTTTCTGTTTTAAAAGAAAAAAATCTCATATTATTATCTTTTTTTTACTGTTAGATTTTTTTTGGTTTCGGATTGTTGCTTTCCCTGTCTGCGTATGCTCTTTGCCGTGCACCTTGAGCAATCTTGGCAAATCAGAAACAGAAAGGGAAAGGGTTTTTCTCAGCTGCGTATGCTCTTTGCCGTGCACTTTGCGCGATCTCGGCAAATCAGAAACAGAGAGAAAACGTAGACTTTCCAGGCAAGCTAACGAGATTTAAATCCACTAGTGTGGAAATTTTTTTTTTGTTTCGATTTATGGTGTGTTTTGTAGGAAAAAGGACAAGCACGCAAATTGAGCAAGAAGAGTTAAAAAAAAATTCCCCTTCCTCATTCCCATATTTTACATACCTTTTAATTTAGCTCACTTGGTTCAAAGTTGCTTTATTCATTAATAAGTCTTGAGTTCAAGTTTTAGGAAGTTACTTTTAAAAGAAAAAATGCATGCAATTTCTATTTTCAAGTTACTTTATTGTAAAAGTGCATCTCACTCAAACAATAAAAAATAAAAATAAAAAGTGAGTCACTTAAGTTCTTTTTTATTGTTGCACTATTTAAAAGTAATATCATTGTAAAAGTGAAAACACTTATTTAATAAAAGTGATTCACTTAAAGCAACTTTATTGTAAAGTGATTGTCAAAGGTTCATCTTGGGAAGAGGGGGGTTCTTTTTTTTTAGCTGGTCATTCTCTATGTGCCACGTCACTATTAGGGACATCTTCAACAGTTTCTTTGTTCAAGCATAACTTCATCATAGAGAGTTAGTTTTCAGTGCCGTTTTTTTTTAAACCGGCTATTTTTTTGAGCTCTTCACATCCAGACTATTGGTTTCTACTTTTACAGCCATTAATTTACAAATATGGCTGCCCCTTGTGATATTCTACTTACCAGTTCCAACTATTTCACATGGAAATCTCGTATGGAGGATGTTCTACGAAGTAGAGGACTTTTCAGAATTATCTCAGGAAAAAAAACAGAATCTGCTGATGATGATAAGAAAATCAAATGGGCAAATAGATGTGACGAAGCTCGTGGATTGATTGGGATGTCAATCTCTACTGATTTGTGATTCCACATATCTGGAATTGATGAACCTGATGATGCTTGGGATAAGTTGGAATCTGTGTTTGGTAAACACAATGAAATTCAAGGTCACCAACTCGAAAATGAGTTGATTTCTTTAAATCCAAGTGACTTTTCATGCATTCAAGATTATTTATCTAAGTACAAAACTCTTAAACTCTTATGTGCAGAATGTAAGATTAAGAGAGAAGACAAACAATGCATTTATCATATTCTTTCCAAACTTGGACCTGCATATTCTGTTTTTGTATCTACATTTTACTCCATGAAAGAATCCTTGAATGCAGCTAGCTATCAAGAGCTTAGTCTTGAATTTTTTTGTGATTCCTTGATTAGAGAGCAAGATAAACTCATTCATCTTGGAATAATCAACAATGCAGATACAGCTGGGAAAGCCTTATTGTCCCAACTGTTAAATTTTCAGAATTTACTTCAATCTGATCTAGGATCTTAACTGAGAGAACAACATGTACATCATATCTACAGCATATCAATCATGGAGACAATAATGCAAGCACACAAGAGACACAAGATTTACTTGGGGAAAACCATAAAAATGAAAAACCCCAATAACTTCCTCAGAGATAGATAGAGCAATGATACAACCCAAACATAAGAGATATACATATCCTAGCAGCAGATCCTCCTCCTCCATAAGTGCACCACTCCTCCTTGAGTGCATGAGTGAGAAGTGAGTGATGAAATAGAGTGCCTCCCGCACTTTATTTATACTTGACTTGACTTGCTTTTTACATAAATCATGTAGGATCGAACTTAACCATATAACATAATGCTGACTGGGACGACCCCCAATAGGGTGGTCTAATAACCCTTAGACCCACATGGCCGACCCCCAATAGGGTGGTCTAATAACCCTTTGACCCACATGACTTATACAGGGCCGACCCCAACAAGGTGGTCTAATAACCCATCAAGTATAAGTTACGACACTTACAATATAAATGACGACACTTCCATATAGAGAAATAATAACATCTCTATAGGAATACAATATACATATATGTGAAATACATTCCGAAACATATACATCAACACTCCATCTTAACTAGAAAGGTATTTCTCGACACAGGTCTTCTAGCACAAGTCATCTTCTCTGGATCATCGTCACTGGATAATCATCATCGAGTCATCATCATCGTCACTGCTGCTGCTATCTCAATCAATCTCTAAATCTACTCGTCATAGGAAGTTCTACAGAGCCAGTCCTTTTTCATACTAGATGTAGGCCCACCACCTGCAGGTCTTCGTCATCACTGGCCATACTGTGGAATCCTCAGGACTTATTACGTGCGTCACAAAACCTCGAAAGAGCATCTACCAAATATCCCAGGGCAACGAATTACATGCCATAGGAAAAACCTCAAAAGACTATCTGCAGATCTCCCAGGGCCATATTATATGTGACCTCACCACAAAACCTCACAAGAGCATCCCAGGCTGTTACGAGCACACAGCTCTACCTATAGGATCTCCCAGGGCACGAATTACATGTGGTCACCACAAAACTTCGAAAGAGCATATGCCAGATATCCCAGGGCACAAATTACATGCCATAGGAAAAACCTCGAAAGACTATCTGTAGACCTCCCAGGGCCAGATTATATGTGGTCATGGAAAAACCTCGCAAGAGCATCCCAGGACTTATTACGGGCACACAGCCCAACCTATCGGATCTCCCAAGGATAGATTATATGCCATAGGACAAAACCTCGAAAGAGCATCTGCCAAATATCCTAGGGCAACGAATTACATGCCATAGGCAAAACCTCGAAAGACTATCTGCAGATCTCCCAGGGCCAAATTATATGTCCTCCCAAAGCAAAACCTCGAAAGAGCATTTGCCAAATATCCTAGGGCAATGAATTACATGTCATAGGCAAAACCTCGAAAGACTATATGCAAATCTCCCAGGGAAAAATTATATGCTCATCTGCACAACCTGATCCACGACCATAGAGTATCAACCTGATACTCACCATACATCATCCTGATGTACATATGATCATCCTGATCATCATCACTGCAACATCCTGTTGCATGTTATCTGGAGCAACATCCTGAAGTTCGACATCCATGATCATCCTGATCATATAATGCATGTACCTAATGCATACCAAGTATCTACCTGATACATATCATCATACATGATCCACCTGATCATACAATGTATCCACCTGATACATATACAAATACATGGTCCAAGCATCCAAGATGATGCATATACAAAAATACATACACATGATCCAACCGATCATATCCAGCATCCAACATGATGCGTACATACATATAAATGATCCAACTGATCATATCCAACATCCAACATGATGCATACATACATATAAAAATGATCCAACTGATCATATCCAAGCAGAAACCAGAACATCATCCTGATGCTCATCATCCAGCGCTTACATCCACAACCATGTGAAGGATCCTCCTTCCAACATGCTTGGAATGGCTTCAGCAAATGTGTCCATCACTTCTTCCTCAAAGTGTCCTCGATCTGAAGAACGCCAAGCCTCTCTCTGAAGTACTCGAACTTCACCCTGGCTAGTGGCTTCGTCAACACATCTGCAATCTACTCCTCCATCACAACATACAGGAGCTTCACAGCTCCTCTCTGCACCATATCCCTGATATAGTGATATTTGATCTCTATGTGTTTCGACCTGTCACGAAACACTGGGTTCTCAGATAGCTTCACACAACTCTGGTTATCACAGAAGATACCAGTAGCATACAATGGGAGATCAAATAACTCAGACAGTAGCTTTCGTAGCCATACTGCCTCACAACTAGCTGAATAGGCTGCAACATACTCTGCCTCAGCTGTACTCAGTGCTACACAGGACTGCTTCCTGCTAAACCAAGAGATCACACCTGATCCCATATTGAAGCAACATCCAGATGTGCTCTTCCTATCTGCAGCACTGCCAGCCCAATCTGAATCAACATAACCCTGCAGGTTAAATTTTTGATTCGCTTCATAGGACTGCTTCCTGCTAAACCAAGAGATCACACCTGATCCCATATTGAAGCAACATCTAGATGTGCTCTTCCTATCTGTAGCACTGCCAGCCCAATCTGAATCAACATAACCCTGCAGGTTAAACTTTTGATTCGCTTCATACTTGAGCCCATAATCCACTGTACCCTTCAGGTACCTCAGAACATGCTTTACAGCAACCAGGTGAACACTCCTCAGATCTATCAGGTACAGACTCAATGTGTTCATAGAAAAGTAAATGTCTGGTCTCATGTTCGTCATGTACATCAAGGACCCAATCATCTGACGATCCATAGAGACATCAACCGGCTCAGATGAAGCATCACATAGAAGCTTCAGATTCGATGCCATAGGTGTGGCCATGTCCTTGCAATCCATCATCCCAAATCTCTTCAAGATATCTACTGTGTACTTCCCTTGACCAAGGAAGATCTCACCTGCACTCTGCCACACCTCCATACCTAGGAAATAGTGCATCATTCCCAAATCTTTCATATCAAATTCAGTAGTAAGCTTCCGCTGCGTGTCGGCAATCAATCTATCTTCACCTGTAACAAACAGGTTATCTGCATACAAAAGTAGTATCACTGGATTGCCTTCCTCAACCTTGTAGTAAAGGTTGGAATCCGCTTTACTCTTGGTAAATCCCAAACTAGATAGAAAGTTGTCTATCCTACCAAGTTCTGCACACATATATGACTACACCATTCAAGAAGACTGTCTTGAAATCCATCTGGTGTATCTTCTATTTCATCACTTTTATATTTCTCTATGCTGTCATCTGCAGCATGCTTGATCTGATAGTTCCATTTGGAAGTCACAACAGACTTCCCTTCAGGTCTTGGGACTACATCTCAAACATCATTCTTCATGATCGACGGATCATGGCATTCTTCCCGTATCCTGGGAACTTCAATATCTTCAATAGATAATTTTGTTGCTGAACAAATGTTGTAGTTATTCTTTTGTAGGTGATGGCATACGATCTTTCCTACACAACAAGTTAAATTTCATGATTAGAAAACATCTCATAGTTTTCAGAACAAATTCTTACACATAAAGAAATATGTCATACAGTCATGCAATTATCTTAGCCAATGCTTCAATACAACATTTATCCATATCCCGTAACTTTCTAGATGCCTTCCAATCTCTACCAGAACATTGTTAAGAGTGTGCACGACTCCCAACATGTCAGCAAAGAGGTTTCATTCTAGATAAGTAGCAATGGAATGTTGTACAGTGCCATAGGCTACTTACCCATGCATATTAGTAGTATACTGTTCATCAATGCAACTATTCTAATATGCATAATACACAACCTAATTCTAGGAACATCAGTATATACATTATTGAACAATATTATTTAAACAATAAAATATGCAAGTAATGACAATACAAATACTTATATTTTTTTGTTTGTTGGGTTGACTCTCCCTGAATCTTTGCAACTCCATTCTGATGTGGATTGTGAGAAGTGGTCAACTCCCTCTGAATATCTGCATCCTTGTAGAAACTACTGCAGTGTGCTCCCTCTTGATCTTTGCTTCCTGGATTACCTGTCCTTGAACTTATATACATTCTCGATCCCTATGCATGCTTGTTAGTATCATCATTGTGTTATCCTCTAGGTCTCATACATAATTCATTAGTATAATATTAATATTATCAAAACACAATAATCTCAAGCATGTATAGTCAGGATCAATTCAATCACAGATAATAAACATTAGTATTCAAGGTTTCAAGGAAGTCTTCTTTTATTCATACATATTCTTATTTAATCATAGGACTCTTCTGGTTAGTTAAATCATCAATCAAGAGAAGAGATATAATATGCATAAAACCCGTGATTATTCAAAACTATACCTTCATGATTCTTCTGGTTAGTCATATCATCAATTATGGTACGAAACATAATATGCATACCACCATGATTATTCAAACCTATGACTTCATGAATAATCATTATCAACAACACAATAGTATAAGATCCTAACACAAGGTAGGATTCTAGCTTGATATAGGAAAAACATACCTGGATTAGCATGCTAGCTAGTTATGTCTAAGATACCCGCATAATGTCTTCTGGTTCTCTTCAGTGACTTGTGCTAGTAACCTGCATGTCTCATAAGTTAACCATTGTAGAAACAAGCTATACATGCCTCGAAAGTAGATCTTCTATGTGATCCATGACAATGGATGAATCCTTGTCTTCATGTCATCATGATCATACGTTCTTGAAGTAGAACATGATTTGTCTTTCTTGGTGTACCTTTTATGTTAGCAGACAACATAAACCTCATACAACACCATAATGCATTAGTACAATCATAAGTGTCAACACCCTAACCAATGAATATCTTCTATCATACATTCATAATTTTGTTAAGGTGATATGACAAATCTAAAATCAAGATTGTAATAACCGTAATAACATGAAGACAAACATACCATAAACTTAATCATGAACAAATATCGAAACATACCTCGATGAGTCATACCTGTCGAGATCGCTTGTAATATTCTTATGTAAGGCCTTAGCCTCATCTCCCTCTAAAACATGAACTTCTTCACTTATGCAGGTGACCAATCCATCTTCTTTTAGGATTAACCCAATCCACTTGATTTACAAGAACCAGACCTGGAGCTGGATATGGGTTTGTCAGAGAAACCCAAAAAATTCAAACTTTGAATTTCAAACTTCCGAAAGGATAGAAATATGCGCCTTGATGAGCTGATCAAGCTGTTATATTCAGAATTTGAAAACTTCAAAGTTTCACTCCTCAATTTTGCCTTTGAAACTTCCGGATTCACTGGACACGACCCTGAACTGGGGTTTGATGAAGCCCACTCTTATGCCCAATCAAAAGGTTTGATCCAAAGCTCTAAGCTTCTATTTTTCTAAGGAGCTTCCAGTCGTGGTCACAGATTTCAAAAATTCCCATTTTTATAGAAGCCCTAATTTTCCACTTTTCTTATCAAAGTCCCGAACTAGGGTCTGATCAAGCCTGGCCTTCTGCCCAACCAAAAATTCTGATATTGGTCTCTAAATTTTGATTTTGATGAGTAGCATCCAGACGTAGTCTCCGATTACAAAATTCCAACTTTCTCCGAAGCCCTAAATTCTGAAAGCCATGAATGAAGGTACTCAAAAATAATTCTGTTTTGACAGAAATATGTACTTGATTGTTTCTAGTGTAACTATGAAATTTTCAATCCATAGGGTCTGAAAAACCTTCCTGAGATAGCCCGACCTGTTATCTTTCCATCCCGACAGGTCTGACCTCAATTGGATTCTCTGAGAGAGAGTTATGCCAAGTGTCGCAATGTGATCTGTTTATGGGATAATACAAGAGAGAGAACTTGTACGGCGTGCCACGTGTCACTGTTTCAACTTTGGCCTTTGAAATGTTTTTCTGAGATAGCCCGACCTGTTATCTTTCCATCCCAATAGGTCTGACCTCAATTGGATTCTCTGAGACAGAGTTATGCCAAGTGTAGCAACGTGACCTGTTTATGGGATAATACAGGAGAGTGAACTTGTACGGCGTGCCACGTGTCACTGTTTCAACTTCGGCCTTTGAAAACTTTTCCTGAGATAGTATAGGCTATGTAATACCTGTCACTTTTTATGAAATTTCATTTGGAGCTTCCTATCCCAAGTTATGACCTTTTTCCCAAGGTCACCTGATTTTTACTCAGATCTGGAAGAGGCAGAAACCCTATATTGTACATATCATAAATCACAAAGTACAATGAATTAGAGGTTTTCCTTTGGACACAAGGTACATGGGGATTTAGTATTCAACCTGTAAAGGTTTTAGATCTGAAAACTTCTCCAAAACGGATTTATAGAGAAAGTGCTACGATGACTGGTTTTTGCTATATCAAGCCCTAGCATCGTAAGTGCAACAAGTGTCATACATGCCATATCATGCCTTCTTTCAGGCTAGCTCTGATACCATGTTAAATTTTCAGAATTTACTTCAATATGATCTAGGATCTTAACAGAGAGAACAACATGTACATCATATCTACAGCATATCAATCATGGAGACAATAATGCAAGCACACAAGAGACACAAGATTTACTTGAAGAAAACAATAAAGGTGAAAAACCCCAATAACTTCCTCAGAGATAGATAGAGTAATGATACAACCCAAACATAAGAGATAGACATATCCTAGTAGCAGATCCTCCTCATCCATAAGTGCTCCACTCCTCCTTGAGTGCATGAGTGAGAAGTGAGTGATGAAATAGAGTGCCTCCCGCACTCTATTTATACTTGACTTGACTTGCCTTTTACATAAATCATGTAGGCTCGAACTTAACCATATAACATAATGCTGACTGGGCCGACCCCCAATAGGGTGATCTAATAACCCTTCGACCCACATGGCCGACCCCCAATAGGGTGGTCTAATAACCCTTTGACCCACATGACTTATACAGGGCCGACCCCAACAAGGTGGTCTAATAACCCATCAAGTATAAGTTACGACACTTACAATATAAATGACGACACTTCCGTATAGAGAAATAATAACATCTCTATAGGAATACAATATACATATATGTGAAATACATTCCGAAGTTACATATACATCAACACCAACAAAAAGAAAAGTCCAAGCCTCCCAAGAAACAAAATTTTCGCAATAATAAGTCAAACAAGGGTCCAAAACCCTCTCAGTCAGCTCCTTCTTTAAAAAATGACAAAGGATCCAAGCCAAAAGGCAAGAAGACTGAGTGTCATTGCAACTATTGCGGGAAAGATAATCATGATGAATCTAAGTGTTTCAAAAAGATGGCAGCCTTGGAAGCAGCAATGAAGAAGCACCACATCAGCCTAGATTCACCTTCAGAATCTGCCTCTCATGGACATGCACTTTGAGCTTCTGGTTATTCTTATAATGCATCTTCTTCTTCTACTTCAAATGAATGGCTCATTGATTCTGAAGCATCTTATCATATGGCTAAGGATCAAGCCATCTTTTCTACTATGCATGAATGTAACACCAAACAAATATTTGTTGGTGATGATAAATATCTAAGTGTTGTAGGAGCTGGAACAATTCCAGTAGATAATGGTCATTTTAGTGATGTACTATGTGTTCCAAGAATTTCCTGCAATTTGTTATTAGTCTATCAGATCACCAAGTTGTAATCAAGGATTTTAAAGATCCTCAACAAGTCCTAACTACTGGAATTATTGATGATATTACCAGGTTGTACAAGTTTAACAACTTTGGGTCATCACTTTTCCCTTCAATTTTTGTTGCTCATAGTGATAACTTGAGCAAACTTTGGCATAAGCGATTTGGTCACTTAAATTATCGCTCATTGCAACAACTATGTAAAGACAATATGGTGATAGGTCTTCCGATGGTATCTTGCAGGGATGGTGTTTGTTCCGGTTGTGTACTCAGAAAACATCATCGGGACAGTTTTGACAAACGTGCTCTTGGCACGCCTTGGTTCCATTGGAGCTTGTGCATAGTGACTTGTGTGGTCCTCTTCCATCTACTTCCTTTTCTGGTTTCAAATATTTCTTAACTTTCATTGATGATTACACCATACGCACTTGGGTTTATTTTCTAAAACTTAAGAGCGAAGTATTTAACATGTTCTTGGCCTATAAGGCCCTTGTTGAAAAACAATCTGGTCATCAAATTATTAAGTTAAGATCTGACAATGGAGGAGAATATGTTAACAAAAAGTTCACTACTTTATGCACTAACCAAGGCATCCAACAACAACACACTATTCCATATACACCACAACAAAATGATGTAGCTGAGCAGAAGAACCGCACTTTAAAAGAAATGGCTAATTATATGATCCAATCTAAGGGACTAAGTCTTCAATTTTGGGCTGAAGCCATTAATTGGGCAAATTACATAGTTAGTCGCACCCCCACTAAAACATTACAAGGTATAACACCGGAAGAGGCATGGAGTAAAACTAAACTTGATGTAAGTCACTTCCGTGTGTTTGGTAGTGAAGCATGGGCTCACATTCTGGATGAAAAACGAAAAGCATTAGAGCCTAAAAGTGAAAAGGGCATATTTGTTGGATATTCTGAAGATGTAAAAGGTTATAGACTTCTTCAACCACATTATCATGATATGATCATTAGAAGAGATGTTAAATTTGATGAAAATCTCTTGGCCTGTGAGCCTAACTCAGCGATTGTGCCATCTTTGGCCTGCGAGCCTGATTCGACGTTTGTGCCTTCTTCTTCTTCTTCCAACTTCCTTGACAGGTTTCCAACTCCAGTTTCTGATGATGACAGTGAGGATTAAAATCCACCTCCGCCTGCTCATGTTCCTCCAGTTGCACCAGCACAAGTGCTTCCTCGATGGGTCTGTTCAACATGTGAAGCAGCTGGTGATCTTGCCGGTGATCCTAAAGATCAACATCGAACACGTTCTTAGTTTCAGCGAGCCTCTTCTTTTTTGGCTCAAGTTTCCAAGAATCATGATCCAGAAACTTTTGCAGAAGCTTCAGGGAATTCAGATTGGGATGTAGCCATGGATGAAGAATATCGTTCCTTAATGGCGAACGATACTTGGGATCTTGTACCTCTTCCAAAAGGAAGAAAACTTGTCAGATGTAAATGGGTCTACATAACTAAGTATGCATCAGATGGAAGTGTTGAAAGGCTTAAGGCAAGGTTAGTTGCCAAAGGTTTTTCCCAAGTTGAAGGGATTGACTACAATGAAACCTTTGCTCCCGTTGCAAAAATGAACTCCATCCGCCTTGTTCTTTCCCTTGCAGCCTTACATAACTGGGAAGTCCATCAAATGGATGTCAAGTCTACCTTCTTACATGGTTATTTATAGGAGGAAATTTATATGGAACAACCTCCTGGATATGTTCAGAATAACTCTAGCCTTGTCTGCCGCCTTAAGAAATCCTTATATGGCCTTAAGCAAGCTCCTAGAGCTTGGTATGCCAATATGGATAACTTTCTCCTTGACACTGGTTTTTCTAGATGCCATTCTAACCCCAATGTCTATACCAAGAAAGTAGGAAACCATCTCATCATACTTTTTCTATATGTTGATGACCTTATTATTACTGGTAGTGACCCTAAGCTTATAACCCATGTGAAATCCAGTCTTAAACAAAATTTTGAAATGTCAGACTTAGGACATTTGCATTATTTTCTTGGTCTCCAAGTCTTGCAAACCAAAGAAGGAATCTTTCTTTCTCAGTCTAAGTATGCTTGTGACCTTCTTCGTCGCTTTCACATGGAAGATTGTACACCATCCCCTTCTCCCTTCCAGTCTGGACTCAAACTTTCTATCACTTGTACTTCACCTGAAGTCGATGCCACCTTGTATCATCAGCTTGTTGGTAGTCTCTTATACCCGACTCATTCCCGTCCTGACCTTTCCTTTGCTGTTGGTTGTGTTTCCCGTTATATGAAGACACCTCATGAAAGTCACTGGAAAACAGCTAAAAGAATACTTCGATATATTCGAGGTACAATTCAGTTTGGGATTCATTATAGTACAGGGGGGAAACCTTTGTTGGTTGGTTTCACTAATTTAGATTGGGCCGGCGATCCTGATGATCGAAATTCTACTGTAGGTTATGTTTTCAGTTTGGGATCTAGACCTATCACTTGGGCTTGTAAGAAACAACAAGCTCTTGCTCTTTCTTTAGCAGAAGCAGAATATCAAGCTGCAGTTAATGCTAGTCAGGAAGCTTTATGGCTTTGACAGATCCTTTCAGAGATTAGATTCGAGTAGCAGCAACCTACTCCACTTTGGTGCGACAATCAAAGTGCCATCAAGCTTGCCAAAGATCCAATTCTACATCAACGTAGCAAACACATTGAGCTACATATGCACTTCATCAGAAATCTTGTTCATGATTGTGTTCTTGAAGTGCTCTTTTTCCCTACTGATGATCAAGTTGCATACATCTTCACCAAGTCTCTTACAGAAGCGAAGTTTTCTAAACTTCGATCTATGTTAGGAGTCCAGGAACTTGTCATTAAGGGGGGATAGGCTCTAATGCTTCCTTTCTTCTCCTAATAGTGTTACTTTTGTAAATCCTTCAATCTATCCCAAGTTGTTCTTAAGGGGGGATGTTAGGATATTTAGACACTTAGGAGTTAGTTAAGATCAACTTGTGTAATATATTCGTTAGGGATAGTGTGTTTCTTTAGTATGCATTAGTATGCATTTGTAAATACTTAATCTGATAGTCACGATATGTTCCCGACATAGAGTGATCCGACGGCTCAACTTCTCTTAGATCATACCTAACCTTGATCTGTGGCTTAACACCCGATTGGTCCATGATCTCTATTTAAAGAGAATGGAGGGTCATTGTTTAGTTGATTGATTATGAGAATCTCATTTGTAACTTTCTTTCTTTGCATAATAAATTGTCCCATAGAAGCTATTTGGCTGAGGCCGTGGAGTGTTTCCCTCAAGAGGATTTAAACCACGTCAAAACATCGGTGTGTTGATCTATGATCTGTTTGTGTGAAGTGGTTGCTTTCAGTGTTCGTTCCTTTGGTAGTACCCTGTGTACCCGAACATGCGCATCTTTTGGTGAAGGAAAAATCCAGTTCTGAGAAGTGTCATTTTTGACCTAATTCTGCAGCTGCCGTAGTTACTACAAAAATTAGGGTTTCAAGTTTTGAGTTGTTCGATCCACAGTTTTGGCTCGATCATACCTTCTCTCAACTCAACTTGATAGGGTGCATCTATCTGTGGAGTCAGGTTTGCAAGCCTATCCAAACTTCATTTTTGACCTAGATCTTGCTAGGGTTTCTGGTCCAGATCTGCAGTTAAGATGATTGGAATGAAGGTTGAAGATCAAGTTGATGGGGATTCCAACTTCATCTCCTGGAAGTCTAGGGTTATTCTCATATTAGAAGAAAATGATCTTTTGAAGTTCTTCAACGAGAAGGTTCTGGAACCAAAAGTAGAAAATGACAAGTCTCAGTGGAGAAAGAATGTTGCAAGAGCAAGAAGAATCTTGGTGGACTCAGTCAAGGATCATTTGGTTCCTCAGATCTCACAAAAAAAGACAAATAGGAAGATGTTCAAAACCCTAAAGAAGTTGTTTAAACACAATAGCATGAATGTTACTCTCACATTGAGGAATCAACTATCAAATCTGAAGATGTCAAAGTCAGAATCAATTGCTGAGTACTTCATTAGGATCTCAGAACTTAGGGACAAGATAAGTTCTAGTGGAGAATCCCTTGATGATAAGGAGCTTGTCATAACCACTTTAAATGGTCTCCCACCCTCTTGGGAATCATTTATCCAAAGTATAAGTGGACAAACCAAGTTACCAAAATTTGACAGATTATGGGTAGATTGCACTCAGGAAGAGACGAGGATTGCAGGAAGGGAAAAACTTCATGGCACTCAATTTGAGGAGAATCAAGCATTTGTGTCCCATGCCAAGAAAGGTAGAGGAAAAGGAATAAAGTTTCACAATCATAAGAACCAAGAGAGGAGATCAAGTCCTTCTTTAGATCAGAAGAAGAAGAAGAAGTATCTCTCGCATATACAATGCTTCAAGTGCAAGACATATGGTCATTATGCCAATGATTGTCGAAGTTCAAACAAAAGGAAGCATGAAGCCTCAATCGTTGTTGTTGATGAAGACTCTCCTCACAAGAAGTCAAGGAATGATGATCGTTTGGAGTTCTTATTCTAATGCTCCCCATGTTGAGTAGATGATATGAAGACCCTAACTGCGATGGTATTCCAACAAGGAAATGAAGAACAAAGGTCTCTCATGGTTTCCACAAGGAGGCAGTGGCAGCCCACCCACAAAAACAATAAAAGATAAGTATTTGAATTTATTGCTCTCATAGATTTGGTTTGTCTTATATGTTTTCATATCAAATTATATGCAGATCTATCAGGAAGTGTGTTGAGCATTTGATGTTGTACTGTAGGCACTAGTTGTACTTGTTATATGAGCTACACAACATTCCATGAACACCTGATGGAGCTAGCCTAGATGATATCTCCTTCCTACATGCTTAGAGTAGTGCACACTCTTGATGACATGTTCTAGTGGAGATAGTAGACATCTAGATAGTTATCATATGTGTTTGGGAGACATGTTTATGATTGTTGTGCTGAAGCATTAACTAAGACGCCTACACACTTGTGTAAGATTGACATTGCATTGAAATAGAAATTGGTTAAATTTGTTTATGCAATGTCACTAATCATTTGATGGGATTTGACTTGTAGGGAAAAGACCATATGATATGGCCTACAAGAGAAGGATGATGATACTTGTTATGATGAACAAGTGATGTACACATGAATCCCCTTGATGTTCATAATAATCAAAAGTAGGAAGCTTATAGGAACATGACTCACAGGCCCAAAGGATCCGATCTGAAGATCGATGATGAGGAGCTGATAGATCCTAAGGAGATGAGATCATCTCCCCCTCCAGCAGTTCAGAGGGAGTTAGCCCTCAAGTTGAGGATCTTGGCCTATTGATTATGTGTTGAGATCTTCTTAGGATAAGGAAGAACATAGTTCAGATCCTGAGCAGATCCAACATGATGATTGTGAATACTTGGCTACACTAATAACATTGCTAGTATATTCAGACTGACAATTGAGAGGATCCTTGATGTACATGGTCGTCACTAGGATGGATACTTACATTTTAGTAAGCAATTGTGCTCTTTTGCTCTGTGAAAGCCGGTGCTCAGATTGGTATCCAAAGTGAGAGGGAGTTGGATGCTCTGTGGATAGCTCCAGAGAGGGAGCAAGACACTCTAGCAAAAAAGGAGTTGATTATGCTTGCCTTTGAATTTGAAATGAAGGATCTTGGATTGATGCATTACTTCTTGGGATTAGAAGTATGGTAGAGGCATAATGAGATTTTCCCGATTCAAGGAAAGTACACCATTGACATACTGAAGAGATTCATAATGTTGGATTGCAAGTACATGGCCACATCCATGGAAGCAAATTTGAAGAAGCTGAGAGACTCTACTCCCGATACAGATTTGATTGATCCCACTATGTATTGCCAGCTGATTGGATATTTTATGTACCTGGAAAATACTAGACTAGATATATGTTTTGCAGTGAATTCCCTCAGCTAGTTCATGTGTGAGCTGAGACAAAATCAATGGGTTGCTGCAAAACATGTGCTGAGGTACTTGCGTGGCACTATGAGATATGGCCTGAGATATGCTTCATAATGTGACTTGAGATTGCAGGGATTTTTAGATTCAGATTGGGTTGAATGTGCTGTAGATAGGAAGAGCACCTCCGGGTGTTGCTTCATCCTGGGTTTTGCAGTGGTTTCCTGGTGCAACAGGAAGCAGACCTCAGTAGCATTTAGTACTACAAAGGCCGAATACATGGCTACTAGCATTGCATCCCGGGAAGTTGTGTGGCTTTGGAAACTCCTTGTAGAATTATTGGCCAGATTCTAGAGCCAAATGTGATTCACTATGATAACCAACGCTGTGTGCAGATGTCAATGATTCTCGACAAGTCGAAGCATATAGGGATTCAGTATAACTACATTTGTGATATGGTGCAGAAAGGTGCGGTCGAGTTACAGTATGTTTTGATAGATGACCAAACTGCAGATGTTCTTATCAAGCCTCTTCCTAGTAGAAAGTTTATATACTTTCGTGCAAGACTTGGTGTGGAAGGGAATGTGTCCCTCCTTGAGAGGGAAAGATGATACAGAGACCAAGCATTCTCCAGATCACTTTGGGATAGAGTGAGGAGATTTCTCAGACATCTTGATAGTATGGAGAGGCCATTACATTCTCTGGATAACTCTGGAATATAGTGAGGAGATCTCTCGGACATCCTGATAGGATGAAGAGGCCATTGCATTCTCCAGATCACTCTAGGATAGAGTGAGTATATCTCTTAGACATCCTGATGGGATGGAGAGGCCAACACAAACTCCCGAACACTCTGTAGAGTGGGGAGATCTCTCAGACACCACGGGACATGATGGAGAGATTTAGTGCATTCTCCAGATCACTCTGAAAAAAATGGGGATATCTATTAGACATCCTGAGACAAGATGGAGAGGTTGGTGCACACTGGTACTCTTGGACTCACCGAAGGACTGGTTGAGTTGGTGCATGTTCCCCGAAGGACTAGATTGAACTGAGGCACATTGTCCTTGTGCATGTTCCTCGATGGACTGGGTTGAGCTGAGGAACATTGTATTGATACATGGTCCCCGATGGACTGGGTTGAGATGATGCATGTTGGAATCACTGATGGACTGTTTAGAGTTGCTGAGCTTATGTATGGATCCATCGATGGACTGTGTGTAGCATATGCATGATGACACTTCTCGATGGACTGATACTGTGTTGACGACCTTCAATATGTATAGAGATGATCGAGACAAATGTGATGTACAGAGGAGATTGATATGATCGTGATGCTGATGATGACCGTGTTCGAAGAATACCTTCCTTGTTGAGAGGGAGTGTTGGAAATAGTGAAACTTCGGAAGCTATTCTTATTGTACTTTATTATATTATTGTTGTACCTCCTATGAGGGAATACATTGATGTAACTGATCATGTAAAACCCTTGAAAGAATCAATGTAAACCTTAGGGTGAAATTACACAAAGAAAAGAAATTTTAAATGTTATTTTATCTTCCCCCAAGACAAGTCGGCCCAGTGGGTAAACTGCCCCAAAACAGTGGGCAGTCTGCCCCAAACAATGGGTAGAATTGCCCCAGACAGGTCGACTTAGTTTGGGAAAGTTAGGTTGGACCAGTAAGGGAAAAAGTCGGTTTTTCATGTGTATAAATAGAGAGGTCGTGTGCGAGGAGAGAGAGGTCGGTTTTTCATGTGTATAAATAGAGAGAAGAGAGAAGTTCACATCTGCACCTAGAGAAGTGATTTTTGGGGTTTTCATTTGGAGAAAATTTCTATTTCTCTCTCTTGTATCTGTACTCTATTCTCAAGACTGATTATCTCTATATGAAGGTTGCTAGTTTTTCTCATTATTGGGTTTCTCGGGATAAAATTCTTGTGTTCATTGTTTCTGTGCTTGGTATTCTTTTAGTGATCCTATTGTTTAACTGCAATTTAAATTATACTGCTATAATTGTATAAATCTAACAATTCCTATTTATTGAAACTTGGTAAACATAATGATCTTTTTGAAGGATATGAATGTCAAGTGATGTGAGAACTAAGAGAATAGAATGACATAAATTTCATTGCTGGAAAGGTTGATTTTTGGATGTAATTTTTTTTTTGAAGATTAGTTTGGTCTTCCCATTCTTTTGCATAGTGAAGATCATGTTTTCCTCCATTCAATCTGAGTCTTTCTTTAGTGCATATGAATCAAAATCTGTTTCTGTTTTACTTGTCCACTCATTCTAATGAACTAGACTAATGTTCTAATTATTTTCTTGTTGTTTGAAGAGGAAACTGTTCCCTATTTTCATTATAAATGAGGGAACGACAGACTTAGCATATGAACACAAGTTTTTTTGGGTCAACTAACTATATACCAATCTACTTGTCAAGAGGTGCAAATCCTCGCTTGAAAAGTATCTTTTGGAACAACAAGCTGAAAGGTCAAGATTGTTGATGCTTACTACAGTATGAACGTCGGGATGTGC
This sequence comes from Larix kaempferi, assembly GCA_027924585.1. NCBI lineage: Eukaryota > Viridiplantae > Streptophyta > Pinopsida > Pinales > Pinaceae > Larix > Larix kaempferi. The sequence continues at coordinate 9,045,424 of BSBM01000727.1, forward strand.
TATTAAAAAAAAAGAATCCCATTGATTAGCTTGTAAATTCTTGCGAGGTACATATCAAATAGGTTTGAACTTTGAACTTGTATTGTTGCTTCTGGCACCTTTGTTCATCTATATCTAGCCAATGTTTCTTTCATTTAGAAGTGATACAGACTCTAATTCTCCCATAGAGCCTAGGTTTATGTCTAATAATTGTTCATTGAAGGAAACACCATTTCCTTGTTTCTTTTATTTATATTTTGTTGGAAATAGATGGGAATTGGGAACTTGAAATGATCACTATGGTGCAATTGACTAAGAAGCATAAGAAACTTCAAAAGCTATATGATCTATGGAGGACTGTTGTGTTGAATTATGTGGATATACTTGTTATACTATCATTTTGTTTTATGTTAAATACAAAGCGTCTTCACTATTCTTTTTGTTGTCAAACTACAAGTGAAGAAGTAGAAAACTCCAAATGACGACCCGACATTGTTCTTAGTGGTTCTCAAAATATGAAAAAAAGTGAATATACTAGGTCTTTCAACAATGAGGCATCAATTAGATCTCCCCACAAGAAGACATCATAATGATTTTTTTTCCATCATGGATTGCTTCTAAAAAATGTTCATTATGGTTGCATGTGAGAAGGCTATTAGTGTGCTTGAGACTACCTAACATTTCTTTAATCACGTGGATTTATTTCAACATTTCAACATCTATTTTGTTTGATTGTGATCCTAAATTCATTAACCATTTTTGAAAAAAAAAGTGAATATACTAGGTCTTCCAACAATGAGGCATTAATTAGGTCTCCCCACAACAAGCTATCAAAATGATTTAGTTTTTTTCATTGTGGATTACTTCTAAAAAATGTCCATTATGGTTGCTTGTGAGAAGGCTATTAGTGTGCTTGAGACTGCCAAACATTTCTTCAATCATGTGGATTTATTTCAACATTCCAATATCTATTGTGTTTATTGTGTTTGATTGTGATCCTAGATTCAACAACCATTTTTGACAAGCTTTGTGGGAAATGTTGGACACAGAGTGGGATCTATCAATGGCACTTTATCTATAGATGGATGATTATACTAAGGTTGTCCATGAAGTTTCCTAATACGTAAAATGGAACCAACCCAATAATAAGTAGCGATATAGTAAAATACACAACCATAAAAAGAACAAGGGTAGGGGGCACTTGCACGCTTAGGGTTGGAATGCATATGCAATTCCTAAATAATGGAGGAAGACTTATCTATGTACCATTTTCTTCTTCGTGGAATACATGACTTAGGGAAATCTATCAAGCACTTCCCCTCATTTCGAGGATGGTACCTAGGGTTAGCCAGATTCAACAAAATCTTGAGGCTTTGTCAACAATGTACCCACTTAAGAGATCAACATGTCATTGAGGGAACTGAACCTTGGTAGAGAGGATAACACTCCTCACAACCATATGAGCTTAACCCAAGTGACAAGATATCTCCGATGACTCGTTAATAATCTCAACTGATGTAGTGTCCCCTCCCGCGGATCCAACTCCGGTAAGGGAACAAGATGCCAATCTACAGGGCTTTCAAAAAAACTCAGCCCCATTCATTAGATTCATAGCCATAAAATTAATGTGTGCAGATGCAAATCAAACATATATGCACAGCGGAATAAGAAAATCACCCACACACATCTTTCATATGCATTCAACATATCAATAATAAACATCAAATTAAAACATTGCAGAAGTAAAATGCACATAGAGAACACTTATCTTCATTTGTGCAATTGTCCCAAGCAACTAGCTATGTCGCTGCAATGTTCCACCCAATCATAGGCCAGTTGTGTTCATATATCTCTCAACACAACTACCACCCCCGAGCCGGGCATGATTCTTACAAGGAAAAGGGGACATTCCAGCTCATGCACAACCAAAGCAATAGAAACCCATCTCAACCCCAACCTTCTTTTACACACAACAACTCAAACTGGGCATGGATGCCCATTTTCAACAATGGGATTTTACAAATAAGATGGCCATGGACTTTCCCAAATCGTGGGCACACCAAAAATGAAATGGCAATTGGGGAATCAACCCTGGGAGAGAAAAATCGTTTCCAGAAAACGTTTATGGGCATTCAAGGGACAAAAATGACCTCCGTAAACCCCAAATTCGTGGCTCCCTTCCTCCCAGCCATTGTGCAATACAAAAACGAGTTCCCAGGCATGGAAAATGTAGGAAAATGGTGAAAAATGTGATGGGGAAATCCCAGCTAGCTCAGACTGCGTGAGAGGGAAAAGGCCATGGGTGAAAGATGGCTTTGGGCACCATTTCGTGGGTGTTTTCTTTTCCAAGAAGCAAAAATACGAATTCCCAGGTTGATGGCTTGCACATTCATGAAATTGGCTGCCATACCTCTCCATTCCCAAGGCATTAACTGCCTCAACCAACTCTTGGAAGAAATGAAAGATTGGGTACCAAAGTCAACATGGGTAGTTGAGGGTTTGATGGGTTCTCTCATTGACACTTGGCTTGACTTGATTGGCTCAAGGGTTTGAATGTTTTCCCTCCCAATTCCTTGTAAAATCACGCCCCATCTCTTGTTGCATTGCATAGCTAGTTGTGGGTATTTTATTAAAATGCATATTATAGGATATTTGAAATTCCAATGTGCTTGGCTAGCACGCAAACCATATGCATCAATAAATCGATGGCGGGGCCTTGGCCTTGAGCTCCTCACCATGATTTTATAACAATATTACATCATTTACATGTTAATGCAATGGGGTCAAACTCGGGATATTACAACTGACCTAGTGATGGAGCATTAATGAGTTTACAAGCAAAATATCTTATGTACAAAATATGTTGTGTATTGTATATAGGTTGTGTACAAAATACCTTTCCCTCTTCCTAGTTTGAAGGAAAAAAAATATCATTAGCCATAAACAAAACTCCACTAGCACCAGTAGGCTATGGCATAGAATCACATGAAACCATAAGCAAACCAACATTATGAAGCAATTGAAGGAACATTTTAATGAAGAACATTGCACTTCGTTACAACATAACAAATCCATGTAGAAACATTACAAGGCCCATTACGATCGCCAAGTATGCTCTTGCACCTTTTGCGAAAGTGACTTTGTCCTAGCTTTCGATGCCTAAAAAACACCAAACTAGGGCATGGTAAGTTCACCCCCCTTTGGAGAGGTCCATATATTGTGAAACAATGCCTCCTTAAATGAGCATATGTTCTCACCTTCCCTGAAGGAAGACTTCTCAAGATCCCCATCAATGGTTTTACTTGAAGAAATTCTACCTCTAGCCTATACATTCCTCGTTCACCTTGTACCTAACAACATTTCATGTTTTACTATTTGCAATTTCATTTTCATCAAATCATTTTGGCTTTTTGTCCCTGACTTAGTGTTTCCCTTTGTAGATATCTTTAACTATGGATTGTTATGTCTATTGGTGTGCATGTAGACTCATTTTGCATCTCTTTTGCAATTCTAGGGAACAATAGCACTCCTATTGAAGTTATCCTATCGATTTGAGCCAAGGGGGAACTTGCATGGTCAAACCCCTTTTTTTAGTGTAAGAGGTGCCCTCGCAGCCAGTTAACCCCCCTATTTAGGGATTTGTGCACTTACGTTAACTAATTTTTGGCTTAGTTAATTGCCTACTGCGCCCTAGTTAGTTGGCTATTTTGGCTCAATTAATTGACTAATTGGATATTTTTTATTAGTCAACTACCTAATTCACCATAGTTGGCTATTTTGGCTCAGTTAGCTAAATAATTGTATATTTTGGCTCAATCAATTGCCTAATGCACCCTAATTGGATAAATTGGGCCAATTACACTTCATTTCACATGCATGTCTAAATAAACATGGATTGTTCATGCATGAGTGAGTTAATTACCCCATGAGGCATTTCTAATACTAGTTAACCTTTGCTACACTTATATGACTTAGTTTACTTCTTAAGGAGGGTGCATTTGGTCTAGTATTAGCACAAAAGCACCTCTCTTTATTAGTTATGGGCCTAGTGAAGCCCTAACACCACTTTCATGGTCAACACAAATCCCTAATGAGGACTCATTTGAGGATTTAGGGTGTTTCTCTTAGGTTTAACTATCTATTATGCTTGTGCATGTAATTAAGCCTAAGTTTGGTTACATATACATGAAGGTTTGCATTTCATTTATAAAGCAATCATTCATGCATTCTCTTTGAGCATTCATTGGTTAATAAAGATTACATTGTTTAGATAATTACTTGTATTCTTTCATCTTCTATGTATCGATAACTATATTATTGTTCCATTTAGCTTCTAGATGCATTGATTCAAAATGTCACATGCACATGGTATTAGAGAGTTGGTGATTGTAAAAAAATTGTTTTAAAGGTTTGCAGATTGGAGACAAACCTTAGAGCTCATAGTTAGGATGGATCAATCACCTTAGTAACTTCAGAAGATATTATTCTGTTTATTATTATTATATTATTATTTTATTTTTTGTATCTCTGTCGGAGATGTTTTTCCTCCGTTCGGGGATGTCATTATTATATTTGGTCATTTTAGAATATCGAGGTAAAACCCCCATTGTAAGTCGGGGCAATAGCTCCCCAAAAGTCAAAAGTAAATTGTATTTTTGAGTCTCCCTAGGACAGGTCAGCCCAGTCAAGTTAGTGAGGTCGACCCCATTAGGAAAAAGGTCACCCTCACATAAAGTATAAATAGAGAGAGTCACGCTTTCATTTGGCACCTCTCTCACTCAATCAAGTTCGCATAAGGAGAGAGAGAAGACAAGTTTATTGGTGAAGAAAGAGAGAGAGCTGCAGAAGACATCTTATATTTTTTGGTTTTCCATCTTACTTGATATTGTACTAGTGACAAAATCTATTCTGAGGAAGTTGTGGGGTTTTCTCCTTTATGGTTTCCTAGAGGAAATTCTTGCGTCTTTGTGTGTTGTTGTGCTTGTCTATCTTTCAATTTAAAGATATAACTAAATTGAATTAAAGTGCAAACTCTAACATGGTATTAGAGCCATCCTGAAATAAGTCATTGTGTAGCAGCGAGAAACTAGGGCTTCCTAGTTCGAGGTCTTCTCGCCACAGATCATCAAAAAAAGAGGGCTAGGCCAACTTTCCCTAGGAGGGTGCATCTTTTGGAGGAAGCATAATTCAATTTGAATCATTTTAATTTTTCACCCAGACACTAGTGCCAAGAGAAAACTAGGGCATCAAGCTTTTGGGGTGTTCCTCCATCAATCCGGACAAAGGAGTACATTGGACAACTCGCCTTGAGGAGGCACATCTTTCTGTAAAAACAGGAGTTCAAAACTCCAAGTTTGGAAAATTAGGGTTTCTCTAACAAACCCTAGGTCAGCCAGCTCCACAACCAGGCTGGGCATCTCAAATTGGTAAGTTCTAATTATTTGCTATTTCCATTTGAGTTTCTCATTTGAAAATGACAAACTACACCAAGATTGAGGATAAGCTTGAAGGAGCTGACAACTTCTAAGCATGGAAGTATAGAATCTCTCTTTCCCTAGAATAAAATGATTTGGAGAAGTATATAAATGAGGAGGTACCAGCACCGGAGGGAGATGAGGCAAAATCAATCCACAAGAAGAACTTGGTCAAGGCCAAGAGGATTATTGTAGACTCCATCAAGGATCATCTCATCCCTCATGTATCATCCTTGAAGACTCCCAAGGAGACGTTTGATGCTTTGACAAAGATATTTGAAGGGAAGAACATCAATCGAAATATGACACTAATGAACCAACTCAAGAATGTGAAGATCCGACACTCAGAGACCATGCAAAATTACTTCACAAGGGTCTCTCAAATCAAGGAGAAACTTGAAGCAATTGAAGACAAAGTAGAAGAAGGAGAGATAGTTATGACAACCTTGAATGGTCTCCTAAGATCATGGAACTCATTCATTCAAGGAATATGCGCCAGGAAGAAGTAGATCACCTTCAGTAGACTATGGGAAGAATGCACCCAAGAAGAAGCTCGGTTAGTATCAAGAGAAGAGAATATGGGACCTAATGATGACCAAGCTCTAATTGTTCACACTAAAAGAAATCACAACAATAGGGAGGACCACCATAACAGAAGATCCAGAAGGCATCATGGATCTAGAAGGGATCTCTCCAGTATAAGATGTTACACATGTGATGAGAAGGGACATTACTTAAGAAATTGTTCCAAAAATCAAGGATCCTCCAAGAAGACCAACAAGAAGAGGCATCATGCTCACACTGTTGAAGATGATAAACCAACAAGGAAGAGAACCAAAGAAGAAAGATATGATTCTTCAAGTGATGAAGAATATGTCTTAATATCAACACTCATAGGTACCGTCACACATGGGAGCAATGATTGGATTGTAGATAGTGGAGCATCCAAGCATATGACATGGTACAAAGAATCCTTCGTCAATCTATTTGATCATGAGTCACCTCACAAGGTGAAACTTGGGGATGACTATCAATATCCCATCAAAGGAAGTTGAGAAGCCTCTTACAAGCTATACTCTAGAAAATCATTGAAGATGAAAGATGTTCTCTATGTACCAGGATTGAAGAAGAATCTTCTCTCCATCTCAGCACTAGATGCTAAGAGAATGAGGGTTGCATTTGTTGATGGCCAAGTTCTAATGTGGCCAAAAGGAAAGACAATAGATGATGCAATGGTAATTGGAGAGCAAGAGGGAAGCTTGTACAAGTTGAAAGGACAACCAAAACAAGCATTGATCCATGTCTCCATGGAACCAAGTGAGTTATGGAATAGAAGGGTTGCACATTTGCACTATAGAGCACTACCAATTGCAAGAAAAGCATTTTCAAGTTTACCAAAAATCCAGAAAAAACATGAAGGAATTTGCAAGGGATGTGCGCAAGGAAAGAACGTGAAGAAGACTTTCCCTAGTAGTGAAAGCAAGGAAAAATGGAATATTGGAGATAGTCCACTCGGATGTGTGCGGTCCCATGTCTTCTAGCTCAGTAAGCGGGTATGTATATTATGTTTCTTTTATAGATGATTTTTCCCATAAGACATGGATTTATTTCTTGAAGGGAAAAGATGAAGTATTCAATAAATTCAAAAAATTCAAAGCCTTGGTTGAAAATCACACTGAGAGGAAGGTCAAGACTTTACGATCAAACAATCGCGGAGAATTCACTTTAGAAGAATTCAAGGACCTTTGTAGAGAATCTGGGATTAAGAGCGAGTTGAGCACTCCTTACAATCCTCAACAAAATGGTGTTGCGGAATGAAAGAATATAACAATAATGGAAGAAACAAAAGAAATGCTGCATGATCAGGATCTTTCGATGCACTTATGGGCAGAAGCAACAAGGACATCTGTGTATGTACAAAATCGTACACCCAACCTTGTATTGAACAACAAGACTCCCAAAGAAGCTTTCTCAGGAGAGAAACCAGAAGTCAACCATCTCATAATATTTGGCTGCATGGTGTACATACACATCCTGAAGGAAAAGAGAACCAAGCTAGATCCTTTAGGAAAGAAGGGAATATTTGTGGGATACAGTGAAACTTCAAAAGCCTACCGAATATACTTCCCATGATTCAAGAAGATCAAGATCAACAGAGACATGATGATCGACGAAGATTCAACATATAATAAATCAAGAAAATTACCTAATGAAGAAATTGAAGAGCCTGAAGTTCCCAGAACCAAAGATACAATTATGGAAGAAGCAATTCAAGACGATCATGAATACCACGACATAACATAACCACAATAACTTGTAGATCCACCTTGTGATAAGAAATCCCACAAAAGAAGACCGGCATGGGCACGAGAAGTAATATAAGATGCAGAGAAGTATGGTGCTCCATATGGGATTCATAGAGAAAGCAAGAAACCCATACCATACTCTAGCTATGTGGCCCTACTATGTGACATCATTGATAAAGAACCTTCCAACTATGAGGAAGCAACAGATAAGAAGGAATGGAAGGATGCCATAATCGAGGAGTACCAGTCGATTATGAAGAATGATGTTTGGGAGATAGTTACAATACTAGTCGGGAAGTCTGTTGTGACTTCAAAGTGGATCTACAAGATCAAGCATGCTACAAATGGTAGCATTGAAAAACACAAGGCAAGATTTGTGGCACGTGACTTCTCCCAGAAGGAAGGCATAGACTATGAGGAGACATTTTCACTTTTATCAAGATACACTTCCATCAGATCTATACCTGCATTGGTTGCAGTAATGAAATGGAAGGTACACTAGATGGACGTCAAGACAACATTCTTGAATGGTGTAGTAGAGGAGGAAGTGTACATGGGGAAGCCACTGGGATTCCAGACACATGAAAAACAAACTCGTGTGTTCAAGTTGAAGAAATCCTTGTATGGCTTGAAGCAGAAACCCAAGACATGGTATGGAAGGATGGACAAATTTCTCATGAGCTTAGGCTTTACCAAGAGTAAAGCAGATTCCAACCTTTACTTCAAGGTTGAGGATAGAAGGCCAGTGATACTACTACTTTATGTAGATGACCTCTTTGTAATAGGGGAGGATGAACTCATTGCATATACGAAGAGAAATCTTGTCGCAGAGTTCAAGATGACAGAACTGGGGATGATGCACTACTTCTTAGGCATGGAGGTGTGGCAGAGTGAGGATGGAATTTTCCTTGGTCAAGGAAAGTATGGAGTGGAGATTCTGAAGAGGTTCGGAATGATGGACTGCAAGGAAATGGCCACACAATTGGCATCGAACTTGAATCTACTGTGTGATGCTTCACTAGAGATAGTTGATGCCACGATGTACAAGCAGATGATTGGTTCATTGATGTACTTAACGAACATGAGGCCATAAATATGTTTTTTTGTGAACACCTTGAGCCAATTCCTGACGGATTTGAGATATGTTCACGTGATTGCTGTAAAACATATATTGAGGTACCTGAAGGGTACAATTGAGTATGGGCTCAAATATGAGACAAATCAGAGGATTAACCTACATGGTTATGTTGATTCGGATTGGGTAGGTAGTCCCACAGATAGGAAGAGCACTTCGGGATGCTGCTTCAGTTTGGGATCTGGTATGATCTCCTATTTTAGTAGGAAGCAGTCATGTGTGGCATTGAGTACAACCGAAGCAGAGTATGTTGTAGCATGTTCGGCCAGTTGTGAGGAAGTATGGCTTCGGAAACTACTGTCATATTTGTTTGATCTCGACTTAGAGGAAACTTGTATCTTCTGTGACAACCAAAGTTGTGTGAAGTTGTACGAGAACCCGGTGTTCCATGGCAAGTCAAAGCATATTGAGATCAAGTACCACTATATCTGGGATATGGTGCAGAGAGGAGCAGTGAAGCTCCAGTATGTAGTGACAAACGAGCAAATAGACAATGTGTTGACCAAGCCGTTAGTGAGATTGAAGTTCGAGTACTTCAGGGAGAAGCTTGGTGTTATCTAGATCGATGTTCCTCAAAAGAGGGAGTGATGAGACCGGAAGATGCAGGTGCACCAGGGTCGGATCTCACATGATGGAAGACATAGGTGGTCCATTGGACGTAATGCACCTGGGGTGCTCATGGGCTGTATCCACATGTTTGGAGACGCTGGTAGGTCCACCGGTCACAAAGACACCTGGGGTGCGCCTGGGATGTATCTTACATGGTGGAAGACGTAGGTGGTCCTTGTGATGTAATGCACTTTGGGTGCTCCTGGGTTGTATCCACATGTTTGAAGACACAGGATGATCGTTAGAGATGTAATTCACTTGGGGTGATCCTAGGATGTACCCACTAGGTGGGAGACAAAGGTGGTCTGTTGGACATGAGGTGTGCACCTGGGATGCTCTCTATGTGTGATAATGAGATGATCTGGATACGATGATATGATAGTAGGAGACACATGTGATTGTTGTGGCAATGTAATGTGTGGTAATGGGTTGTACCTACTTGATGGCTTGCTCATAGAGATGATGAAGACCTAAATGAGAGCTAGGCCTACATCCAACATGAAAAGGGTTGGATTTGTAGAACTTCTCATGACGGATATATTCGAGAGATGTCACTAGTCAATGATCAACTAGATGAGGATTGATGCAGCAACGACGATGATGATCCAGTGTTAATGATGTTCCAGTGATGATGATCCAAAGTACGTGTCCAACTGTGATGATGAATGTGGCGAGAAAATACCTTCCTATTTAAGAGGGAGTGTTGCTGTAATTGTAACTTCAGAAGGTATTCTTCTATTTATTATTATTATATTATTATTGTATTTTTTGTACGTCCGTTGGAGATGTTTTTCCTCCATTCGGAGATGTAATTATTATATTTGGTCATGCTAGAATATCGAGGTAAAACCTCCATTGTAGGTCGGGGCAATAGCTCCCCAAAAGACAAAAGTAAATTGTATTTTTGAGTCTCCCTAGGACAGGTCAGCCTGGTTAAGTTAGTGAGGTCCGCCCCATTAGGAAAAAGGTCACCCTCACATAAAGTATAAATAGAGAGAGTCACTCTCTCATTTGGAACCTCATTCACTCAACCAAGTTCGTTGGTGAAGAAAGAGAGAGAGCTACAGAAGACATCTTATATTTTTGGGTTTTCCATCTTGCTTGATATTGTACTAGTGATAAATCTATTATGAGGAAGTTTGGGTTTTCTCCTTTATGGTTTCCCCGAGGAAAATTCTTGTGTCTTTGTGTTTTGTTGTGCTTGTCTATCTTTCAGTTTAAAGATCTAACTAAATTGAATTAAAGTGCAAAATCTAACATCAACAAGTGACCTAGTTGGAGATCCAACAGATATAAGGTGGTCCCATTTACATTCTCAATGTGCTCCACATGCACTCACTATTATAGATCCCTTGATGCCCATCCATAGTTACAGGGTCAATATTGGAGATCCATAGTCTTTTTCAGCAGTTGCAATAAATCCATACTTGAACACTACCATGAAAGAGGATCACCAATCTCTAATGAAGAACTAACCTTGGTAGCCATATTCCCTACCCCCTAGTAGGAGACTTGCAAGGAACTAGTGTAAGTATTGATCAAAGTTGGTAGTAGATGGACATGAGAGTGATCATTATTGGGTGTGTGAGCTATCTCAAGGAAATCACCTAATATTTAATTATCAACCAGGGTTAGTATTCTTAGAGTTGAGGCAAACCATATGCTGAGGTAGAATGGTATCTAATATTTTTGGCTTGTCAGACCTTAGAAATATTTAATAAAGAAAATATTGAAAGATCTTTCAAAATGAAAAACCGAGTCAAACTTCAGAAAAACAACAAAGGAACTGATTAAACCTAGTTAGACAAACGGATCAGAATAGTATCAAGCTATACTACTCTACTCTATGATTAAATAATGGAAAAGAGACAAGTACTAATTACAAAGCAAACTGCTGACTATGAAAATGAAAACTACCTAATCAATTTTCAGATTCTAATCTAGGAATTAGAAACGATTGTAAATGAATTTAGAGACATATCTATGAAATGACTTAATTTGACGACATAAACAGAAAATTATGTTAATTCAAATCAAAACTACAAACTATTTAATGAATTCAACAACTATTCAAGACTACACTAAAGCATCTAATTCCATTCTCCAAGATGTTGTATGTCAAATGTAATTGGAACTGGGGTGAATGTATCGTAATGACTTTCAAATGTAATGGCAAATCAAAATGGAAGTAAATCTAACCTAATTTCTACAAAGAGATGTAAACTACAAAGAGACCAATTACAAGTAACTTTAAACATTATGATCTATCTTCTATCCATAAGCAAAATGATATGAAACTAATAAAATCTAGAAGCAAGTATAAAACTTAATAAAGATATTTATTTCTGAATTCAATTTGGAAGCAAGTAGAAAACTTGATAAAGATATTTATTTCTGAACCAAATTCTATTCCATGAATATCTTCATTATCTGTGTGAATGAGAAACTGATCCTATACTTAACAAAGAACTATTAAAACTAGAATACTTGGAGAATGAAATTATTAACTCTAATTTGAAATGAACTTTAATAAAATATACTAAGAATAAAACTAATAGATTGTAAAACAATAACATATTGACAAATTAACTATGAAAGACATAACTCGAAGAAACAGTTAAAACAAAGTTAAGGAAAATGAGATGGAGACTAAGAATAATGACAAACTTGATTAAAAGTTTTATAGAATATAAATCAAGGTCTTTTACACAAGCTAGGCCGACCCCAACTTAACCACTTTACATAATGTGACAAGGCCGACCCCACTAGGGTGGTCTAATAACCCTTTAACCCACATAACACATACAGGGCCGACCCCCACTAGGGAAGTCTAATAACCCAAGTTACCAAGGAGGAATAAACATCTCCGGATACATGACAAAGTCCCATCGGAGGAATGAAACATCTTCGGAATAATAAAATACAAATATAATATTCTTAGAAGTTACAATATTTCAACACTCCCGCTTAACGAGAAGGATATTATAACAACATCTGCAGGAGCAAGGAGTCATCAACATCATACATGATACATCTATAAATCATTGGAAGCTTTCTCAACATCATCAGTAACTCAAGCAGTTACTGGAACATCAACATCTTCAGTACCGAGTCTTCATCTTCTGCAGCACTCGAACAACTACAGTAACATCAACATCAACATCTGGATCCTCACGATCATCAACATCGTCATCACACGATCATCAACATCGTCATCGTCATCATACGATCATCAGTATCATCATCTAGATCATCACGATCAGCATCATCATCATCTAGATCATCACGATCAGTAACATCGTCATCTGGACCATCATGATCAACAACATCGTCATCTAGATCATCACGATCAACAACATTATCATCTAGATCATCACAATCAACAACATCATCATTTAGACCATCATGATCAATAGCATCGTCATCTAGACCATCACGATTAGCAGCATCGTCATCTAGATCATTACGATCAACAACATCATCATCTAGATCATCACGATCAGCAACATCATCATCATACGATCAACATCATAATAGCATCAACTGGATCCTCTCGATCAATAGCATAATAGCATCAACTGGATCCTCTCGATCAACAACACAATAACATCATACCCTGCAACACACATGATCTATTTAATACACCATATCATGTCTAGGGATGATGCAGTCCACTCGCCAACTTAGACAAAGTCTAAGGACCACTTCTCAGAGACATATGTCTATGGATCAATTCAGGGACCGAAGTCCGGGGATGATACAATCCCCTCACTCTCGGAGACATCTGTCTATGGATCAGTTTAGGACTGAAGTCTAAGGATGATACAATCCTCTCACTCTCGGAGACATCTGTCTGCGAATCACTTTAGGACTGAAGTCCAAGGATGATACAATCCCCTCACTCTCGGAGACATCTGTCTGCGGATCACTTTAGGACTAAAGTCCAGGGATGATACAATCCTCTCACTCTCGGAGACATCTATCTGCAGATCACTTTAGGACTGAAGTCCAGGGATGATACAATCCTCTCACTCTCGGAGACATCTGTCTGTGGATCACTTGAGGACTGAAGTCCAGGGATGATACAATCCTCTCACTCTCGGAGACATCTATCTGCGGATCACTTTAGGACTGAAGTACAGGGATGATACAATCCTCTCACTCTTAGAGACATCTGTCTGCGTATCACTTTAGGACTGAAGTCCAAGGATGATGCAATCCTCTCTCATCCAGTTTGAACTAGTGGTTCCGGGATGATGCAATCCCCATCACGTACATTTTGAACTAGTGGTTCTAGGATGATGCAATCCCCATCACGTACATTTTGAACTAGTGGTTCCAGGATGATGCAATCCCCATCACATACATTTTGAACTAGTGGTTCCGGGATGATGCAATCCCCATCACATACATTTTGAACTAGGGTTCTGGGATTATGCAATCCCCATCACGTACATTTTGAACTAGTGGTTCCGAGATGATGCAATCCCCATCACGTACATTTTGAACTAGTGGTTCTGAGATGATGCAATCCCCATCACGTACATTTTGAACTAGTGGTTTCCGGATGATGAAATCCCCATCACGTACATTTTGAACCAAGCATTCAGGGACGATGCAGTCCTATCACATCCACTAGGGACCATACAATGACCTCATCGTCAGAACAGGTAGCCTCATTATCGATACAAGTATCCACATCAATACAATATCCATATCATCGACACAAGTATCCTCATCATCGACACAAGTATCCTCATCATTGACCTTACTGTCAATATAGGCAATCTCATAATCGATATACGTATCCACATCGATACCAGTATCCAAATATCATCATTGACCACATAACTCCCCCTTTCGAGGAGGGTCCTTCTGAACTACACCAAGCTTGTATCGGAAAAACTCAAACTCTTCTCGAGACAGAGGTTTGGTCAATACATCAGCAACTTGTTCATTAGTGCTCATATACTCGAGCTTGATAGCTCCTTTCTGCACCATATCTCGTATATAAAAATATCGGATCTCTATGTGCTTTTACTTATCATGGAACACTAGATTCTCTGTCATCTTGATACAACTCTGGTTGTCACATAGGATCACAATGGGTTCCATCTCTAAGTCAAACAATTTTGATAACAACTTCTGAAGCCATACCGCTTCACAACTAGCAGAGCAAGTAGCTATATATTCTGCTTCAACTGTGCTAAGAACCACACTAGACTGCTTCCTGCTAAACCACGAGATCATGGCAGATCCCAGACAATAACATCCACCCGATGTGCTCTTGTCGTCTGATACACTTCTTGCCCAATCAACATATGTGTAGCCATACAATCTGAACTCATGATCTCCAAGATAATATAGACCAAAGTCTATCGTACCCTTCAGGTACCTCACCACATTCTTTGCAGCTATTAAATGAACAAATCTAGGTTCCACTGGATACTGCCTAAAGGTGTTCACAGCAAAGCATATATCTAACCTAGTATTCGTCAGATACATCAATGACCCAATAATTTGTCTGTACAGAGTTACATCCACTAACTCTGATGAGTCATCCGCTAACAGCTTCAAGTTGGAATCCATGAGAGTGGCCATTCCAACACATCAAGTCTTTTCAAGATTTCTCGGCATAGTTTCCCTGGTTGAGAAAGATTCCTTCTGAGCTTTTCCATACTTCCAGTCCTAGGAAGTAATTCATCAATCTGAGATCTTTCATCTCGAACTCTGTAGCTAGCTTATTCTTGCTTTCCATGATCTGTTTCTCATTTCCTGTCAGAGAGAGATCATCCACATACAATAATAGTATCATCCATAACCTTAAGGTAAAGGTTAGGATCAGCTTTACTTCTGGTAAAGCACAAGCTTGTTAATTCTCCCTCTGTGACTGAACATCATTCACACTTTGCATTGAGTGATCTTCTGCATATCTATCCGTGCCATCTCCATCAGATGGGTCTACTGATATGGGCCTCAAGATCATTCGAACTCTTATGGTGAGTTCCTTCTTGCATTCATCTAAGAGAAGAATGTCATATGTATATAGAAACCATTTTCAACCTTGTAGCAAAGGTTGAAATCCGCATCACCCATTGTGATCATTAAGCTTATCAAATGACTATCGATCCTGGGTACCCATACAGGGCTTTCTTCAATTGAATCCTGGGATTTTTCTCGATTCACACTTCTTCTTCAATTACACCATTAAGAGAATGGTCTTACTTAGAGCAAACATCTCGTCATGATTCTCTTTCTCTTTCTAAGAGAATCTTCTAGCCACGAGCTTTCTATAGTATGTTTGATTTGTAAGTCTTCATCCATCACTTGTTCGGTGTTCATCATTCTTCATGATCTTTCCTACAAATCAAAGTTAATTACATGATTAGTAATATTTCATAATCATCAAATCATGTTGACATGATAACCTATTATGCATACATATATGATTCACATAGTTATGCAAATATTTTGACCAATACTTTGGCACAACACTTTTCCATATCCTATATGCATACAGTGGTTATCTAGATGCCTTCCATCTCTACCAGAACATACTATCGAGAGCGTGCATAGCTCTCAGCATGTCAACAAAGAGGTTTCATTCTAGACAAGCAACAATGGAATGTTTGTCCAACTTACCAATCATATGCATATTAGTAGTATACTGTTCAATGTTGTATGAATACTTAGCATGATGTATTCTAGAGGAATGCATACAACTATTACGAGCAATATCATAGACTATTCAGTAATTCAAATACTTATCTTTTTATGTCTTGTGAGGTTGCTTCCTTCTTGGTCTCTACTTCCCTTCCATGTCATGAGCTTCTATCCATCCTTGACCACTATGCATGCTTAAGTGTGCACTAGTGTCATCATCATGATCTCATACATAATCATACATTCATTAGTATAAACTCAATATTATCACAACATTATGATTCTAAGTAATTTTGAATATGTATGGTCATGATCATTCAATACAGGGTATACTAAGATCCTAACACAAAGTAGGATTCTAACTTGACATAGGAAAACATACCTGGATTAGTATACATGCTTAGTTATGTCTAACATAACCAAACAATATCTTTATTCTCTTCAATGATTTAGAGACCTTGTGCCAGAACTTGCAAATCTCATAAGTTAAGCATAGTAGAACAAATTCATACATACCTCGTAAGTAGAGCTTCTAAAGACAATGGATAATTCTTTTTCTTTATGTAATCATGGTCATAGAACTTGATTTGTCTTTCTTGATGTACCTGTCTTTTGTTAGCAGACAACATCATCCTCATACAACACCACAGGTGCATTAGTACAATCATATAACCTTGATCAAAGAATGTCTTCTATCATTCACATGCATTCATACTTTTACTAGGGTGATAAGACAATTCTAAGATTAATCAGGATTGTACTAACCTTAATCATATGAAGACAAGCATATTATAAACTTAATCATGAACACATACTTGTACCTCCTCAAGTCATACCTGTCAGGATTGCTTTTAACCCAATCCACTTTGATTTGCTGAAACTGGATCTGGAGCTGGATTAGGGTTTGTCAGAGAAACCCTAAAAATTCAAATTTTGAATTTTAAACTTCTGAATGGATGGAAAGATGCACCTTGCTGAGCTGATCAAGCTAGCATACTTCAATTTTGAAATCTCCAAAATTTGACCCCTCAAAATTGCTTTTGAAACTTTTGGATCTTCTGGATAGGATACCGAACTAGGGTTTGATGAAGCCCACTCTTCTACCCAATCAAAAGTTTCGATCCAAAGATATAAACTTCTATTTTTCTGAGGAGCTTCCAGCCGTGGTCACAGACTTAAAAAATTCCAACTTTTGCATAAGCCCTAATTTTTCACCTTTCGGATCAAAATCCCGAACTAGGGTTTGATCAAGCCCACCCTTCTAACCAACCAAAAATTTTGATCTTGGTCTCTAAATTTTGATTTTGATGAGGATCATTCATCCGTGGACTCCGATTCCAAAAATTCCAACTTTCTCTTAAACCCTAATTTCCCACAGCAGTGACAATTCAAGAATGAAGGTGCTCAAAATCCAAATCTATTTTGACAAAAATATGCACCTGATTGTTTCTTGTGTAACTTCGAAACTACAAATCCACAGGGTCTAAAACATATTCATGTAGTATCCCGACCTGTCCTCTTTCCAACCCCGTAGGTATGACCTCAATTGGATTCTTTGCGAGAGGGTTATGCCAAGTGTCGCAATGTGACCTGTTTATGGGATAAAACAGGAGAGAAAACTTGTACGGCATGCCACGTGTCACTGATTCAACTTCGGCCTCTAAAACCATTACCTATGAAACTAGAGTTCATTCTCTACCTGTTTCTTTTTATGAAAATTCATTTGGAGCTTCCTAGCCCAAGTTATGACTTTTTTCCTAGGTCACCTGATTATGACTGAGATCTGGAAGAGGCAGAAACCCTAACGTGTACTGATCATAACTCACAAAGTACACCGAATATGAGGGTGTCCTTTGGACACAAGGTACATGGGGATGTTATATATGACCTTTAAAGGTTTCATATCCTGAAACTTCTCCAAAATGGATTTATAGCGAAAGTTCCACGATGAATGGTTTTTGCTTTACAAAACCCTAACCTTCAAATTGTCACAAGTGAAGCAAGTGTCGTAAGTGCCATACATTGCCTTCCTTCAGGTTAGCTCTGATACCATGTTAAGATTTAATATTCTAAGACAAAAATATCAGCATTACATTCCATTTCACAACATAAGCATATACAGGATCACTGAAAGAACAACAAGCACATCATAAACACAAGAGACACAAATTTATCCTGGGAAACCCTCATGGGGTAGAAAACCCAACAAAGCTTCCTCAATATAGATGACCAGCAAATACAAAGATGTAAACCTCAACCATGAGCTCCTTCTCCTCCATAGCAGATCTCTTCCTCACCTATGCGCTAATCACAAGTGAGTGTAATGTGTGTTAAATGAGGAACATACCTCCTCTATTTATACAGAACTCTGACTTGTCTTTTACACAAGCTAGGTTGGCCCCAACTTAACCACTTTACATAATGTGACAGGTCTTACCCCACTAGGGTGGTCTAATAACCCTTTAACCCACATAACACATACAGGGCCGACCCCCACTAGGGAAGTCTAATAACCCAAGTTACCATGGCAGAAAAAACATCTCCGGATACATGACAAAGTCCCATAGGAGGAATGAAACATCTCTGGAATAATAAAATACAAATATAATATTCTTAGAAGTTACAATATTTTAACACTAATTATAGTTGAAAATGCTGATTAGAAGCAAGAAAGATTACAATTCAAAAACCTAAGAAATTGGATTCGAAACGAGTATGAAAACAATGCAGAAAATATGAAAGTTCGAATGATGATCCGGATGGCTATCCGAATGACAGTCCAGATGGAAGAAAACGAATTAAACTAAGGAAAGAGGCAGTTTTGATGATCTTAATGTTAGATGGCGAATGCAGATGAACCTAAAGTGCAAAGAAGTCAGTGAGAAGACTGTTGAGAAGCTAGGATAGTAGGAAATAATCTATTCTAATTCTATTAAAAAGATAGACTACTTCTAAAACAAATAAAGCTAAGATATAGATGAAACTTAACCTATAGCTACAGAAGAAGAATCTAAAAGGAACTAATTCTAATTAATCATAAAACAACAGCTAACTAAACAACAATGAACTAAATTCTATCTAATTGCAGAAGACTGAAAACAAACTATAAACACTATGCTTGGTCGACCATTATCAATTCTGGAAAAGCAAATTAAGTTAGCAATACAATACAAATTACAGGAACATAAGAAAATGAAATATACAGGAAAACAAAATTAATTACATATACTAGAAAATGAACTAGCTATTTGCAGAAAAGAAAATACAGAAAAACATAAATAAAACCTTTGGTGGATGAGGGGCCCTTCCCAACAATCAGAGATGGAAACTAAGTCAACTTAGTCACCAACAACAAAGCATCAACAATAAAATTCAGGAGCTTCCATTGACTGAGAAAAATTACACAACGTTTATGCAAAAAATACTGTTATCTTCCATATATTCTATAAGCTATCTGATCATCCTCGTTTCTCCATACGAGGCAGTTATTTATAATGTTACAATGGGAGAGAAGGTCGATAGAGTCGACCTTTCTAAAAATAGAGATCTTTATGACTGTAAAACGACTGCCTGGTGATGTATGACAGTGCAGAGGGCATCTACCAGGTTCCACGACGTCGGTTTCCTTCACGCAGTCGCTGGGACGTTGATCTTCCTTTGACGTGGGAAGAGGAATGTGTTGGCGGAATGAGCATGGGCATACGAGGATCCTCTAGAACATTGGCGTGAGAAGACAAGCGTGATATCATGTTGAATGAACAGGAAAGTCAGAACTCTGGAGTGTTGACATGGGGAAAAGGTGTGTTGTCGAGCTCGGCAGGCAGGGAGGCGAATCTTCCAGAACAGGAGCTCACTAACCATAACCACCACGTGGCTAATAGAACCCATGTGTTCATTTCTGTCTTTAATGGCCAGGAATATGCCAACCAACGATTTCACGGGCTGAATGAAAGGCTAGACGATGGGTTGAATGCTGCTGGCATCTTTGGCGTGAACGCGAGTCTGAATGGAGGTATGTTTGAAGACCACAGCCTGTAGAGCAAAAACTAACTGCCAAGCATGTCTAGAAATATGAGATGATTGTTAATAAACCATAAAAATGTTGATAATTATTCATGATTCGTATGATGTTCAAATAAATGCATACCTGAGTGTGTTTGGCAGTCTGAATGGCAAGAAGAGTAATTTATTATACCAAAATAGTGCTATTAACGCCATTTAGAGTATATTTGATGATAAAAAATAGTGACAAAATAGACACCAACATTCCCCCAAATCAGAGATATGCCAGGTCCCACTGAGCAAAACAGAGAAGTTCAGGAAGAAGGTTGAGCTGCGGTAGTAGCTGCCTTCGACTTGGAAGAGGAAGTGGTTTTAGATTTAAGCTTCTGGAGCTTCCTAAACTGATCCTTCAAGGTGTCATACTTCATCCGAAGAGTAGTATGGGACGTTGATATGGCATTGACCAAGCATTCAATGCTTCTTACTTGTGTGCGCAGTGCCTTGTTTTCTTTCTAAAGCTCAGAGATTGTTTCCACATAATTTTGATTCTGGTCTGTCAATCGTGCTATCCCTCGAGTCAATCTATCCACTTCCTGATGATTCAGAAGGGGCTTTTCTATGCAATGTTCCAGGTCCTTTTGAGGACTCAACTTTCTTGAAGACGTTTCAGGATCAACAGTATGTTCTTCAAGAACTCCGTCTTCGTTGTGTGCAGGAGAACTTTCAACAATAGGGGCTTCACACAATCGAGCAAATACATTGGCTAATGTGAGGAGAGTTGTTTCAAGGGTATGGTCATCTGACTGGTTGTCTGAATGTGATGGCTAAACGGTAGTCTGGATGACAGACTGGTTGACGAACTGGTCATGATTTGTTCTCATGGATTTAGTGGGTACTGAAAAGAGTGGAGGTTCCGAAGTAGGGTCACCAAGGGTAAGATCAGGAGAAGGAGATGTATGGACAAGGTGTACATCTCCTAAGGGATTCTCATCAAACCACACATGCTTGGTGCCTTGTTCTGTTTGCGTAGAGGCTTGGGTAGGCTCACTAATACTGGCTTGGAAACGATGGTGTTTTCGAGAAGCAGAGGATTTAGCGATAGGCTTCTCGATCAAATGAGGGTTTAGTATTTCAAAGACAAAACGATCCCAGGTTTTCCCTCTCTTTTACAACTGGTGAATGATCAAGATTTTAATGAGACAATGATGGTACAAGCTTCCAGAGGGATTAACAATATTCTTCCTAACCTAGCTTAACATTTTCTCTAAACTTTTCAGGAAATAGAATGGAGAATTGAGGGTATGATTATTAACAAAATGTGCTAGCAATCGAAAATGGTAGAATTTAAAAACAGTAAAATTACCCTCACAAGTGATCAGATGGATGATGATAGTCAAGGGATCTAGGTATTCTGGCTTGAACCACTCCCGGTGGAATCCTTTTGTTCCAGCAACATGTTGATATTTGGTCTTCAAAGCAAATTTGTGAGCCTTCCGTGGAAGGAGAAGATGTTTATGCCAACAGGCTCCTTCCATAGGGAGCTTCGTGGCTAATGCGATAGATTCTTCCGTCACGGATAAAGTGAGATGGCCAACTTTGGCCATCTTGCGAGTGAATCCTTTGGCGAACAACAGTGAAATTTCGTGGTTGTGGCCTTGGAGAAGGCGGAGAAATAGACCCCATCCAACTTGAAGGAATACCTCACAGCACTCTTTGAACTCGGGGATGCGAAAAAGGTCTTGGTAACTGCTAGGTTCATGACAGATTGGCATAATTAGATAGAGGTCAAGGGATGCAGATAGGTACAGGGAATGCAAGAGATGCAGGAGATGCAACTTAACAGAAAATATGGACAACGAGCAGAATGGAGTGAAACTCACGTAGTCATCAGTTTAAATTGAAGTTCATTTGAATGGTTGAACGATAGTAGATGAGGACTTAGCATGCTTAAGAGATCACACTTGTCATTCGAAGACCTTGAATTGAGTGCCACATAGAAATGCGTGAGTTAGAGAATACGTGTAGTCATGATATATTCAACCGTGTCCAAAGTCGAACTTTGGACAGGTTGAATGTGATTCTCATAATGAAATTATAGACATAGATTACATGCAAGAGATGATGATTCAATTAATATGATGGCATGTTGTACAACAGGATAATTAAGACCATATGGCAGC
Organism: Larix kaempferi; assembly: GCA_027924585.1. Lineage (NCBI taxonomy): Eukaryota > Viridiplantae > Streptophyta > Pinopsida > Pinales > Pinaceae > Larix > Larix kaempferi. The sequence goes on from BSBM01000727.1 coordinate 9,067,772, forward strand.
CATACAATAATTTTGAAGATTGAAATGATGCATAATCTAATCATTTAATGGAGGTGAGATGGATAAGGGAATGAGACCACGTGCGAATTTGACATTTGATTGATCCCTGACATAATTAGCCAATTAGATTTATCAATAATATTCAAATTTGGATACCTTGGCATGTTTAATAAAGCCATTATAAGCTATGGTTTCATTCAACACCTCATTCAGATCGTTATACATTTGCCTAATTCGTCACCTCATTCGGATCGACATTCGACCTGTCATTCAACCCTTCATACAGACTTTTGTCTATACAAGATCTGCTTGCTAATACTGACTGAAGCTGATTTTGCAGGAAATTTCTGAGGATGTTAGTGCACAACAGATGCTGTAAAATTTTCTTTTATGGGTCTTTTAGTTGCGTTCCTCTTTATTTGTCATTTAATAGGACAATCCTCTTTTTGCTATTTTGCATTATTCCTGAAAAACACCTATTATTTTGTCAGAGATAAATAGAAATATTCAGAAAAACAGTTATGATCCTCCCCCAAACCAAAAATATGGTGTGTCCTCAAGCCATCAAAGAAAAATTTATTAAAATTCAAATACTTTCAATACATGGTTCAGACAATAACTTCTAAAAAAAATGTTGTGATAATTTTCGGAAGAAAATGAAATATTAACTATTTAAATGTAGATGATTCAGATATGTACATTCATCAAAAAGAATACAATAGTGCTTAAGAAGACCATATGAAGAATGATAGTGTAAGAGATGCGAAAAAAAAATTCCATAGGAAAACTAGTCATCCATGACTCATAGTAAAGATCTCCTGTCATCCAAAGAATATAAATAAGGTTCACCGTAAAGTTTGTGAGATTTACTATAGTTATGGGTCCCATTTCTAGGATAGTCATATCCTAGGTATTGTCTGAATTAGATGACAGCGTCCAAGTCCAACTTATAGCCATTCTCTAATGACAGTATAAATAATTGGCCTAAACATGTGTTTGTATACTCAGGTTTTTATGAGCCATGTGAATAGCAATGCGTTAACCAAACCTCTTTTACTCGATATTACCCTGCTGCCAGCAAGCCTGTTCAGTACCCCGGTAGGTTTATATTGGTACCATGCAAGCATAGCCCCATTTCCAACGAGCCTGTTCAGTACCCCGATGAGTTTACTTTCATTTACCGAGCTTCCTTGTTTAAGATTTTACTTAGCATGGACCCGCTGCCAGCAAGCTTGTTCAGTACCCCAGCGGGTTTGCTTCGTATAATGATATATATATATATATATATATATATATATTTGTAAGGAAGTCAGTTGGCACTAGAGTGTGCTAAGCCTGCTAAACACATAATTCAAAATTTTAGCACGAACCTTATGAGTAACTTTATTTATAATGGCCTAAATTATAGATCATGTCAAAAGATAATAACCTAAAGTTGTTCTTTGACTTCCCAGCCTATCTTCTTCATAACAGGTCAGTAATGTTCCCCACAAAATAGAAAATATCACTCACTTTTGGGATACCTTTTAAAAGCGCTTAAGAGACAAGTTTTGATAATGAGTCTAGGATGAGCTAGTAGTCCATAGGTGTAAGATAGAGCTTTTGAAAATCATGGTAATTAAAGTAGGTTTTTAAGCAACTATTCTAATGATAAATCAGAAATGTACATGTCTGAATCAAATACCATATACAGAATCATAGAAGAAAGTGGTAAAAAAATGATATCAAGAATGCTTTATCCTTTCACTATCAATTTTCAATTTTCAACAATAATCAAAAGAGAAGGTGAACTATAAGTATTTCTTTTTAGAGCACTTCCCTTTTCGGATAATATCGCATGAGCTGATTATAAAGATAAGGTTCTTGTAATTAAGATGCAAAACCACTTGTTAGATGATTCAAATTTTATTCAAAACAAAAACATATGTACAAAGAAAAATCATATGAAGTTTAAGAAAAAGGGAAAAGAGTCTTCCTGTTTTAATTGGCAAAATTTCATAAGTTGATCATAAAAAATGAATTTCCTGTAAAGAGGCAATCAATGGTTAGAAATGGGATCGGTTACAATTTTACTAGGTACACCGAATCGGGTAAATATTTCTTCATATATAAACTCTACCACAGATTTCTCTGTGGCTCGGAATAAAGCTTTAGCTTCTACCCATTTGGTGACATAATCTGTACAGACTAGAATGTACTTCTTCTTGCGAGACATAGGGGAAATTGGCCCAACGAAATCTAGAGCCCATTTTTCAAAAGGCTCAATCATAAATTGGGGTTGTAAGGGCATCTCATCAGATGGCATAGGTCTACCCATTCTTTGGCAACTATCACACCCCTTGACATACTTGGAAGGATCTTTGAAAATGCTTATCCAGTAATACCTAGAGTGCAATACTTTGTATGTTGTTCTCTTATCAAAAAAATGCCCACCGCAAGGTCCACCATGACATGCATGCAGGATCTCTGCCATCTCATGCTCTCGTACACATCGTCTAATAATAAGACCAGGACCAATACGAAAGAGATCAGTGTCCACCCAAGAGTAATTAGAGCTCTGAACTATGATCCTACGTTTCTCAGGTGGGGAGAGATGGTTTGGTAGCTTTCCAGTTGCTAAATAATTGGCTATGTCTGCAAACCATGGGGTTCAAACAGATATAGCAAATAAATGTTCATCTGGGAAGCTATCATCGTCAAGGTTGGCATTATCGTCAATTTGAATTCGAGAGAGAAAATCAGCTACTACATTCTCTTGACCAGGATGATCAACAATGGTGATGTTAAATTCTTGTAACAAAAGAAGCCACTGAGTCACTCTGCCATTGGTGATAGGTTTATTCATTAAAAATTTGATGGCGGAGTGGTCAGTGTGTATAAAAATTTCATATCCTGTGATATAATGACGAAACTTATTGATGGCATAGACTACTGTTAGAAACTCTTTTTCAGTAACAGTGTATTTCGATTCTGCGGGATTCAAATTTTTACTAGCAAAGTAAATGGCATGTGATGTTTGTCCCTCTTTTTGACCTCAGAATGCCCCTATAGCTATGTCGAAAGCATCAATGGATATATGGAAAGGAAGGGACCAATTGGGGTCCCTAAGTATTGGTGCTATTGATAGCTTTTCCTTTAGAGTTTCAAATGCATGTTGACAAGGTTCAGTCCATTGAAATTATGTGTCCTTCATGAGTAGTTTGAACATAGGTGCGGCTATTTGAGTGAAATTTTCAATAAAACGTCTATAATAGCTTGCATGGCCAAGAAAAATTCTTAATTCCTTTGGAGTTTTTGGAGGAGGAAGATTAACAATTATTTCTATCTTGGCAGGATCTACCTTGATACCTTGAAGAGAGACATGATGTCCCAGAACTATGCCCTCGGTTATTAGCATCTTACATTTTTCATGACTAAGGGATAAGTTTGTTTCTTGGCACCAAATAAGAATTGTTTTGAGGTTATCGAGGGCTTCTTGGAAGGTATTTCCATAAACTGTAAAATCATCCATATAAACTTCTACACAGTCGTGTATAAGATCAGCAAAGATTCCTAGAACTGCACGCTGGAAAGTAGCAGGTGCATTACATAGGCCAAATGGTAATACTCGATTGGCATATGTCCCCCAAGAACAAGTAAAGGTTGTTTTGTCTTGATCTTCAGGTGCTATCAATATTTGATTGTATCCACTATACCCATCAAGGAAAGAAAAGTATTATTTTCCTAATACGTTATCTAGCACCTGATCGATGAAAGGCAAAGGGAAGTAGTCCTTAAGATGGCTTTGTTTAATTCTCGAAAGTCAACACAGATACGCCATTTCCCTGTGACTTTCTTTGGAACTACCACCAGAGGAGACACCCATTTACTGTTAGAAATTGGGTAGATGAATCCAGCATTAAGGAGGTTTTTGTAATTCATCTTTTACTATATACTTTATTGTTGGGTTCATCCTTCTATGGGGCTGCCTGACAGGAGGTATGTTTGAGTCAGTGTAAATGTGGTGGATACAGGTGTCTGGGTGTATACCTTTCATATTGGTATATTCCCATGCAAATTATCTAGTTTGACTCTTGAGAACGTTTTAGTAATTGTTTTTGCTGACTCTCATCTAAACTTGCATTTATATGTAGAAAAGTTTCAAGACTAACTTCACACGGTATGGTATAGAATCCTAGATGTTCTTCGATTGCGAAGACACAGGGTGTACTCATAAATGTTGAGAGGCTCATTTTTTCTTGGAATTCATCTCCAAAGATCTAGTCAAGTTGGAAAAAAGATTGAGGACAGTCTATACATGTTGTGGAAGAGATAAATTGGTTCAACATGTTATCGGTGTTTTGTTCTTGAAATGCCCAGGAGAAATCACTAACAAGGGGAATTTCTTCCAAGTTCTCATCCCCAAAAGGAAAATCTAACCAAAATAGGTTTTCAATTACTGGCTGAGATGGTGGGTATAAAGCTAGTTTTTTTGTAGATAACCCATCAGAGATAATCATCTCTCCATCCCTATATCCTATAAATGCATTGGCAGTATCCAACCAAGGTCTTCCCAGAATAATGGGGTGACCTTTGGAAGGGTCTTTTGATTCAATGACCATGTAGTCCACAGGATATTCCCATGAAGCTACTGATACATTGATGTCATCTAAGATCCCAGCAGGCTGCACCATCGTGCGATCTACTAACTCTAGCATTGTTGGGGTAGGGCAGAGAAATGGTCCCAAATTGAGAGTTTCCAGAACTGTGGTAGTCATCAAGTTAATCGCGGCTCCTAGATCAATAAGTGTGTTTCCTATGGCGATGTTATTGATGATAAGAGTCACCACAGGGTTTCCTGGATTGGAATACTTTGGGATTCTAGGTGGGTCGGCTATGTAATCTGACATTTCACCTATTGCATGAATTTTTGGAGGGTCTTTTTGTTTCCTACATGGTCTCTTAATACAGAGTTCCTTTATCAATTTACTATAGATTGGGATATCCTTACTGGCTTGCAATAAAGGGATCTTAATACAAATATTTTTCAATTCGTTAATGATATCGTACTCTGGATAAGTTACAGGATTTTCTATTACTAGATGCTCCTGATATGGGGGTGACTTTTCTCCTGAAATTGCTTCTTTATGTGGATGATTATGTGCTGAAGATTTAGGAATAACCACATCTTCAAGAATGACATCATTCAAAACTTCACTAGGTATGTCTTCTTCACTCTCTTCTTGGATAACAACTGATGACTTGGGATGATCTTGCAGAACTCTTCCAGACCACAATTGAATCTCATGTATTGGTGTGGTCGAGATGGCATATGATGGAAGAGGTAACAATCCAATGTTGTTAAGAGCTTGGGTTGGTTTGTTGTTAGGGTTCGGTATCAGTTGTGTAGGTAATATTGTGGGTCTTGGAGGATTCATATTCTGGAAATGGTGAGGTTGATTCGGGATAGGGGGTAATGAAGGAGGTACAAATCCAGGCAAAAGTTGTTGAATATTAGGTGGGTAAGGATAGTTAGGCATAGGAGGAGGTTTTTGAGAATAAGCTTGTCCTCTCCATCCATGTGGCCATTGCTGTTGTTGAGCATTTTGAGGAGGGTACTGCAGTGGCCAATTGTGCCAACCTGAAGTGTTCCATTGTTGAGGAGGTTGATAAGGATAGTAATAGGGTGGAATTTGTGATGAATCTTGATACGATGGTTGATCTCTAGGTTGCAAAGGTCTCCTAGATGTTTCACCAAAGTTTCCACTCTTGTATACAGCTTACAACCAGGAAACGATGGAAATTTATCAGTTGGATGTTCTTTTGTACAAAGGTGACAAAACGAAACGTTATTCAATGGACATTATCATTGAGGATGTTTAGTTCTACACCTAGGACAGAAGACACTCATTGCTTCCCTCTCTTCATCTTGCCTCATTTTAGTTTGTACTGCATCTAGTTGAGAACCCATCGCTCCTAAGATATATGTTTTAAAATTTTCTAATAGGTTTCCCAACTCTACCCTTGTAACTCCACCACGACCGGATGTGTTTCCTTTTGGGTTCCTAGCATATGATTCTTGAAAGTGTCTTCCACTTTTCCCTCTGCTCCTAGAGTAATTCCTACATAGCTCACAAATCTCTGCAAAAGACTTATGAGAGATGTCTCCTGCTGACATGAGATTAAGGTTTTCTAAGAATTCTTCTGAGATTCCCTTGAGGAAGAGTGTTCTTACTGCATCTTCTCGAACATCACTATATTTGGATTTGTGTAACACATAGTTAAATCTCTCGAGATAGTCTTCTAGGATCTCATCTTCAAGTTGTTGAATTTTAAAAATATCATTGCGAGAGTCCTTAGGTCTATAGTATTCTTGATATTTCCGTAGAAATGCATTCTTCATGTCTTCCCAAGTTCTAATACTAGATTCTCCTAATCCCATAAACCATCGAAGAGAAGAATCTTTTAATGTGGCAGGAAAGAGTTTTAGTTTTTGGCCATCTTTTAGGTAATTATAACTCCTACACAAAATGTCAAACTCGAATAAGAATGTGTCTGGATCCTCACTACTTTTCCCATAAAAGGTTGGTAGTGAGGAGGGAGGGATGTTTTTCATAGTAACATCTTTTGCAGTGTCTAGGATAGGGAACCCAAAGGTACTTTCAGTTCTAACTTCTCCATCTTCTTCGTCTTGTCGGACATGATCTTCATTTTCATCCCCCATGAAGATTCGATTGCCAAAGAGAGAATACTTAGGTGGTTCCTTTCTTGGTGAATATGGGACGTCACAACGTTCTGTTTCAGGAAGAGTATTATTCTTTTTAGGAGGAGAATTACCAGCTACTTGGGAATCCAGTTTTGAAGGTCCTACTGTTGTTGTCTCAACCTATGAAATAACTATGTTCACAGAATTCTCAAAAAGATCATCTACTTATGCAGGATCAACAAAATCTACCAAATTTGGACCACCTACGATTGAAAAAGTAGTGTCTTTGGGTTTTTGGACTAATGGAGGGTTGAGAGGTCCTGACATTTTATCCTTTTAAGTTTCCTCTTGTCTTAGTTCAGCCTCAATATGAGCTTGAGGTTCTTCTAATGGAATTTCTTTATGAACAGAATGTTTTGATGTCCCTATGGTTTCCCCTAAATGGTTTCCAGAAAGAATTTCCTTAGCTTTCCAAGTAGGACTATCCCCTTTAGGTGTCTTCCAATACCTTTCTGTTGAGTTATTAGTTGGGGTGGCACGCCCCCCATATAAGTTACTAGGAATTTTAGTAGGAGAGCTAGTTTTAATAAATCTATCTTGTGAGTCTCTAGACCTATTCATGAAAACAAAAATACAACTGGAATAAATTTTAACTGCATAACTCCTATTGCTGGGTTTTGGGGATGCCTGTTATAACATATGCGCAGGTTCTTACCTCTCGTCTTACTGCTCACCCGCTACCAGCCTATCTCTAAAAGAGGAAAATTCAAATATATCCATAAGTTTAAGAGAAGGTTCTACCTATCTATAACTTAATTCTACCTATCTATCTACAACTACCCGGCAACGGCGCCAAAATGTTGGGTGTGTGAGCTATCTCAAGGAAATCACCTAATATTTAATTATCGACCAGGATTGGTATTCTTAGAGTTGAGGCAAAGTATATGTTGAGGTAGAATTGTATCTAATATTTTTGGCTTGTTAGACCTTAGAAATATTTAATAAAGAAAAGATCGAAAGATCTTTCAAAATGAAAAACCGAGTCAAACTTCATAAAAACAACAAAGGAACTAATTAAACCTAGTTAGACAAACAAATCAGAATATTATCAAGCTATACTACTCTACTCTATGATTAAATAATGGAAAAGAGACAAGTACTAATTACAAAGCAAACTACTGACTATGAAAATGAAAACTACCTAATTAATTTTCAGAGACCTATCTATGAAATGACTTAATTTGATGACATAAATAGAAAATTATGTTAATTCAAACCAAAACTACAAACTATTTAATGAATTTAACAACTATTCAAGACTACACTAAAGCATCTAATTCCATTCTCCTTGATGTTGTATGTCAAATGTAATGGGAACTGGAGTGAATGTATCGTAATGACTTTCAAATGTAATGGCAAAGCAAAATGGAAGTAAATCTAACCTAATTTCTACAAAGAGACCAATTACAAGTAACTTTAAACATTATGATCTATCTTCTATCCATAAGCAAAATGATATGAAACTAATAAAATCTAGAAGCAAGTAGAAAACTTAATAAAGACATTTATTTCTGAATTCAATTTGGAAGCAAGTAGAAAACTTGATAAAGATATTTATTTCTGAACCAAATTCTATTCCATAAATATCTTGATTATCTGTGTGAATGAGAAACTAATCCTATACTTAACAAAGAACTATTAAAACTAGAATACTTGGAGAATGAAATTATTAACTCTAATTTGAAATGAACATTAATAAAATATACTAAGAATAAAACTGATAGATTCTAAAACAATAACATATTGACAAATTAACTATGAAAGACATAACTCGAAGAAACAGTTAAAACAAAGTTAAGAAAAATGAGATGGAGACTAAGAATAATGCCAAACTTGATTAACTTTTTTATAGAATATAAAGCAAGGTCCTAATTATAGTTGAAAATGCTAATTAGAAGCAAGAAAGATTACAATTCAAAAACCTAAGAAATTGGATTCGAAACGAGTATGAAAACAATCCAGAAAACATGAAATTCCGAATGACAATCCGGATGGTTGTCCGAATGACAGTACAGATGGAAGAACACGAATTAAACTAAGGAAAGAGGCAGTTTTGATGATCTTAACGTCAGCTGGCGAATGCAGATGAACCTACAGTGCAAAGAAGTCAATGAGAAGACTATTGAGAAGCTAGGATAGTAGGAAATAATCTATTCTAATTCTATTAAAAAGATAGACTACTTCTAAAACAAATAAAGCTAAGATATAGATGAAACTTAACCTACAGCTACAGAAGAAGAATCTAAAAGGAACTAATTCTAATTAATCATAAAACAACAGCTAACTAAACAACAATGAACTAAATTCTATCTAATTGCAGAAGACTGAAAAAAACTATAAACACTATGCTTGGTCGACCATTATCAATTCTGGAAAAGCAAATTAAGTTAGCAACACAATACAAATTACAGGAAAATAAGGAAATGACATATACAGGAAAACAAAATTAATTACATATACTGGAAAATGAACTAGCTATTTGAAGAAAAGAAAATACCGAAAAACATAAATAAAACCTCCGGTTGATGAGGGGCCCTTCCCAGCAATCAGAGATGGAAACTAAATCAACTTAGTCACCAATAGCAGAGCATCAACAATAAAATTCAGGAGCTTCCATTGACTGAGAAAAATTACACAACGTTTATGCAAAAACTACTGCTATCTTCTGTATATTCGATAAGCTATCTGATCATCCCTATTTCTCCATACGAGGAAGCTATTTATAATGTTACAATGGGAGAGAAGGTTGACAGAGTTGACCTCTCTAAAAATAGAGATCTTTATGACTGTAAAACGGTTGCCTGGTGATGTACGATAGCACAGAGGGCATCTGCTAGGTTCCACGGCGTCGGTTTCCTTCACGCAGTCACTGGGACATTAATCTTCCTTTGACATGGGCAGAGGAATGTGTTGGCGGACTGAGCGTCGGCGAACGAGACTGCTCTAGAACATTGGCATGAGCAGGTGCATGTGATATCAGGCCGAATGAACAGGAAAGTCAGAACTCTGGAGTGTTGACATGGGGAAAAGGTGTGTTGTCAAGCTCGACTGGCAGGGAGGCGAATCTTCCATGACAAGAACTCACCAACCATAACCACCATGTGGCTAATAGAATCCACGTGTCCGTTTCTGTCTTTAATGGCCAGGAATATGCTAACCAATGATTTCACGGGATGAACGAAAGGCTCGACGATGGGTTGAACACTGCTGGCGTCTTTGGCGTGGAAGCGAGTCTGAATGGAGGTCTGTTTGAAGACCGCATCCTGTAGAGCAAAAACTAACTACCGAGCATGTATAGAAATATGAGATGATTGTTAATAAAACATAAAAATGTTGATAATTATTCACGATTCGTATGATGTTCAAATAAATGCATACCTGAGTCTGTTTGACAGTCTAAATGGCAAGAAGAGTAATTTATTATACCAAAATAGTACAATTAACGCCATTCAGAGTATATTTGATGATAAAAAATAGTGATTAAATGGACACCAACAATCATGGCTAAAGATAACTACCAAATTCCACTCAACACTATCTTCTTTCTTTTGGGGAGGGGTTTTTCCACTGGGGTTTTCTTCTTTTCCCACTTTTAGGGGATATTCTTTATGTACTTGGGTACTTAACATGGATACATTTTTTTGGGACCCAATTATTTATGCATTATACTCACCTAAGTTAGGTTTAAGGGGGGGTGTTGGTGTACGTACACATTAATTTTGAATCTATTTTGCATTTCTAGGGTTCAATACACTCCTATTGGAGTTCTCCCCCTGATTTTAGGGTCAAAGGAGCACTTGCATTGTCAATCCCCCCTTTTTAGGGTTAAATGTGCCCTCACAACCAATTACCTCCCTTTTTAAAGATTTGCACACTTAAGCAATTTTGTCTCAGTTAATTTCCTAATGTGCCCGAGTTGACTAATTATCTATTTTGGCTTAGTTAACTCCCTAATACACCCTAGTTGGTTAATTTGGACTAGTTACACTCCAGTTTCACATGCATTTCTAGTTAAATACTAATTGCTCATGCACAACTGAGTTAACTATCTCATGAGGTATCTTATGACCAATTAACCTTTGCTACACTTTCATGAACTAGTTTAGTTCCTAAAGAGGGTGCACTTATCTAATATTATCACAAAACACCTCTCTTTATCAATTCTAGGCTAAGCCCTAATATCACTTGCATGGACAACACAACTCCCCAAGGAGAGCACATTTGATCATTTAGGACAATTACTCTTAATAGGTTTAATTAGCTCTTATGCTTGTGCATGTAATTAAACCTAATCTTGGTTACCTATATATGAAGGCTTGCATCCCATTGATCAAGCATTCATTCCCACACTCTCTTTGAGCATTCCTTGGTTAAAAAGATTGCATTGTTTGGATCATTAGTTGTATTCTTTTCTCTCCTATGTATCATTAATTGTATTGTTGCTTCAATTAGCTTATAGATCCATTGGTTCAAAATCTCACAATGTAAGCTTCATGATGGAGCAAGTCGTTAGTCAAAGAACTTTGTATCTACTACCTGGACTATCTATACTCCTTTACATATAATACTCCACACCAATGGCATTTGTTTAGGACCAACCACCAACAACCAAGTAGAGTATGATGTTATGATTGAGCTCTTGGATGATGCAATTGACTTTCACATTCACCACCTCCAAGTCCATCTCAATTCCTAACTCCTTATTGTGTAGTTCAATAATGTATTTCGTGTAAGTAATCCATGCCTTTTCAAAAAAAATATGTGAGTACAACTCTTAGCTTGACAATTTGATGTGATTACATTCATACATATCCTTAGGAGTTTTAATGCATTTGCAGATCATATCACAAATGAAAAATTGGATTGACATTTATTACATTAATACATTTTCCATCACATGGAAATAAAATTTAATGTTTTCTCATTTACATGACAAATACATAAAGCATGCATATGAAAGACACATGAACATTAAATAAATAAAACCACATATTATGCACAACAATTACACAAGCCATTGTGGAACGATAATGTGTGTGTCATCACATATGTACATGTGCGCCTCATTGTTTATATCAAAAATCATCTTATGGGCTACATCAAAATTTGAACCCATAGGTTACATAAAAAAAATGTGTTATATTGTCACAAAACATAGGCCCCCTAGACCATACATACATCCTTCACTCTCATGGAGGAAGATCTATTTCCATGGGCATTACATCTTGTGTCTATGGTCTTGGTGCTGCCTGACCTATTTCTAGGTCCCAAACCACTTATCTAGCCATGGCTACCCACTTGAGGAGTGGTTACCACTCAATGCTCAAACCCATTGAGAGAGTTGCACATTATACGGGTCAATGGTTGTTAACACATTCCATCAAAACATCGAGAAGAGTTGTCAACTTAGCCATCATCTTTGCACTCACACCCATGAGTGAGCTTGTTGCACATGCCTCATCATGATGATAATGCTATCTCTGACCCTCCTTATCTAGTCCCCCTACTATTGCTTGGCTTGTGGGGGAGCCATTATGGTCACCAGTGTTCCTACATGATCAATATTTTCATACACAAACCACATCATATATTAGCGCTTCATGTATATCATAGTCAAAGCATTCCAAATAAAACAATTAACAATGCAAATTTGATGAGTTACTCACCCATAGGGGGCCCTTGTTAGAGGTGTTGGGTAGATCAATGTTTTCATTGAAGTCCATCCTATAGTATGGGTATAAGTCTGTTTGACCCACCCGTTGTTGCCACACCTCCATATATTGCGTGAACACCTGTACCACCACAAGCAACAACTACCCCCATAAATGCACATAGGGCTTTCTTACCCCTCACATTGGTCTCACCATGGCCCCTCAATGTAGGGAAGTGCACAAAAAAGTATGCACACATGATTGTCCCATAAGTGAATTGACCCCTCTGTCGGGGGAAGCATTAGGTCAGTTGAGAATTGGTCAGTTGTATCCTCATGTTCACTAGTAACATGCTAGCCTGAGTAATGTGTAGGACCTTCACAACCTTTTGAACCAACAACATCTGACCCCTAGAGATCCGATGGGTCACTTTCACCCCTAGTACTCTAATCATAGTACTGGCCATTTCCTTTGTAGCCAAATATATGATCTTGGTGATATTAATCTCCCTATCCTTCTTCCGCACTGGATTTCCAACATTATCAGTCGACCAATTGGTTGATCATCCTCAGTAAGATCATAAACTAATCAAATTTTGGAGGCGGCCCTCACTAGACCGAGTGGAGTAAAAGAACATCAACATCCCTATGTCCCACAATTGATACTTGAGTATTAAGTACCCAACCACCTCTCGATGTAGCTTGTCAAAGTGGCACTCTCACCATTCTATCGATAGAAAAAAGCCAAAAACAACCACAACAATCTAGTTAGCACTAATAAGTCTCAAAAATAAAACTTGCAAAACAAAACACATGACTTTGTTAAAATTGTGTTCCATGAGGGCAATGAGGGAACAATCAATTTGCATGGGCATTTAATGCAACTAGTACACAACCATTTCAAGCATACAATTATGTCGTGCATGGCTAGCCAAGCAAATTAACCGCACGATCACAATGAAAAATCTATCACCTAGTGAAACTATCGAAGGAATTGCCTCATGATAGAGCATAACCGTTCCTTCAATACTTGCGCAACCCATCAAAAAATCTAATAGGTTTCTGTATGGGTCAACTATGCCACTAAAAAAAATGAAATGGATGAAAATGTATAAAAAATCACAAGGATTTACTTGCAACTCACAGATTGGAAAAACGTCGATCCAATCTCCCACGCTAGGCTCACATCCGATCTAGGATTTCCAAGGTCAAATGGTAACAAAGAATTTTGAATTTGCAGGTCCCACCCTACTTATAGTCCAACCTTCATTTTCTCTTTGCTTGTTGAGGAGTTCTATAGCTCCGTTTGTCACTTTGTTCAAATTATTGTGATTAGTTCTATGAGCTCTCCAACATCGTGCCCTCTATTTTGTCCAAAGAATATCTTCATCTGACGCCCTTTGTTTTTTCCAAATAATAACTTCATTTGGACACATTTTTTTGGCCATTCCCTTAGGTATGAGTGACCATTTTCAATCTTTTTTGCACCATTGAATTTATTATCCTTTCTTATCCTGACCACTTTTACATTGTGGTATTTGTTTCATGTATGCATGAATTTGGCTGAATAATGTCATTTGCATCATATCAACTAAAGGCTTACCGTCACCTTTAAAAGTATATTCATCCACCTTTGGCATATAAGATTTGTATCCCCTCTACATGCTTTTCATATAGCCAATCATTCCTTATAGACCCCTAATATTCTATTACCTTAACATATCACATTAAACCTGCCCAATGCATCATGCATGTGTTGCAGGTTAGCATTCACCCTCCATGTGTTGCTTGTCTTTATATCCCATTGCAGAATGGCACCCATGGTGTCATATCCCTTAGGATCGAGAGTTTGTCAGTCCAAAATCTCCCCCCCCCCCCCATGAAATACATATCCTAGGGAATCCCACTAGGTATTTCCCCTAATTTCGAGGATGGTACCTAGTGTAAACTGTGAAAATCCTCACAGTAGATCTAAGAGATGATGTATACCTCGCAAGAGTAATTATGATTAAGCAGGAAAGTAGAAGAAGAGTGATCGATACAGTATAATGAGCAACAGAATAATATGGTACAGTAGAACTCGGATAGAATCAATAATACTTCACACACACTAATTAATTAATCACAATATGGACAAATAAATAGTACAATGGTAGAGAGGATTCGAATGCCTAAGGTGGCAATTCGAATTAGCCTCTCATAGTGATCATAAGATCAATAGAGTGTCATCGGAGCACAACTAGGTGTCCTCATGATCATCGAAGCACAACTGGAAGTCTTCATCATCATCAGTGGAGTCATCAATGCTCAAGTAACTGTCAACCATCAGTCAAACTAACTTTGGTAGGTGTAACTGAGTGTAACTGAGTATAAAACGAAGACAACTGGACTGGTAGGTGAAGAAGGGCGATTTGCTTCCTAAAATCAAGGAAGAAGGGCGCATTAAGCAACTGGAGGGATAAAACTGAATAGTGAGAAGCTCCTGGGGGCTGGCTAACTGAGGGCTAGGTGTTGGACTGATGACTGGGATGCATGCAAAATGCATGCAAACCCTAAAAGTGCATGCATGACTGAAAATGTAAATGATCAAAATATTGTTGGGACTAGGATGGAGTATAGGAATATCCTAACACCCCCCCTTAATCCATCCTGGGCCCTGGTAACTAAGACCAAAGGTCACCCAATACAATGAATTATAACAGTCAATAAACCAAGGATGTGGAAAAATTTCATGGGAAACATACCCCCTCCTCAAAAAATAGACTGTAAGGCACACATAAAAATAAATGCTCCAAACTCAAGCAGGTGTGATGCTTGGTCATATGTCTGGAGGTATCTTCTTCTTGGGAAGAAGTGGATCATGTTCAAAAAGCATGTGCTTGTACTTGCTCTTCAGATCGAATGTGATGAGAACAAATCCAACAGTATGAGAATGATCCTTTAACCTGTGATTCGAATCAGCTGAGGTAGGATCAAATCTGTGAAAGTGAATATAGTCTTTTGTCTTCTCCTTCGAACCACCATGGGTGAAATTATGCCAAAAATAACTATTACATATTTGCTTGAAATCAAAATCAGATTTAAGACTTAAAAAACAGTTTCTTGAGATCTCCTTTGAACCAGCAGGGGTGAGATCAAAACTATCATATGCATGAGAAATTATCCCAAGCAGTAATTACTTAGAACCCAATTTAGATACAAGACTTGAATCATGGTTTCTTGAGATCTCCTTTGAACCATGAGAGGTGAGATTAAAACCAGTAGATGCATGAGAAATTATCCCAAGCGAATGGCAATGGCCATATTCTTCAATGACCTTCTGAAAGCATGGAATTATGATCATATAGTAGTATAAAAGAGGAGATAGCTAGAGAGGAGTGAATGCATTACCTTCAATAGCTGTTTTGACCTCTGAAATAATCATGTGATCATGATGCAAACCAATAGACTCTGGTGCAATAGAGGATTTAGGACCTTCTGCAATATCTCGAGTGTGAGCTAGCACAGAAAGAGAAGAAAGTTTGAGCATGAGTGGAGAATCTGCAAGTTCTTTGTCAACAACTTCAATATGAGATGATACCGGTTTATGATCTGAGAGACCATCAAGAGGAGCGAATGCATCACTTTGCTTGCTTTCGAATGGGTTAGGACCAAGTCCTTCATCCTTCTGCCAAATTTTTCATCCAAGTGAGCCCATAACTCTTTTGGAGTCCATAACTCCTTTGGATTTTCAACACCATCGCGGTATTTGAAATGGAATCTCAGGTATGCATGCAAAGAAAGCATCATTGCTCCAAAGGCTTCATCACCTTTATTTAACCAATCAATCTTCTCTTCAGGGGATTCGAACTCTCTTTCAAAATGACAATAAAAAAGATCATGGATCTTAAAGTATGTTATCATTCTTGGTTTCCATTCATCATAGTTGAATGGAGAAAGAGAAGTAATTCCTTCTAAATCATATATTGAAGTTGTAGAAGACCTGCAAAAACAATATAGCATAACTGCAACTGCTACTGCTGCAAAAATGCAGAAACTGCTGCACTCGAAATCTTGGTAATAACCTGCAAAAAACTCTCAAGAATGGAGATAAACAATACTCTCAACATGCTTTGATACCATGTGAAAATCTTCATAGCAGATCTAAGAGATGATGTATACCTCACAAGAGTAATTATGATTAAGCAAAAAAATAGAAGAAGAGTGATCAATACAGTATAATGAGCAACAGAATAATATGGTACAGTAGAACTCGGATAGAAGCAATAATACTTCACACACACTAATTAATTAATCACAATATGGACAAATAAATAGTACAATGGTAGAGAGGATTTGAATTCCTAAGGTGGCAATTCGAATTAGCCTCTCAGAGTGATCATAAGATCAATAGAGTGTCATCGGAGCACAACTAGGTGTCCTCATGATCATCGAAGCACAACTGGAAGTCTTCATCATCATCAGTGGAGTCATCAATACTCAAGTAACTGTCAACCATCAGTCAAACTAACTCTGGTAGGTGTAACTGAGTATAAACTGAAGACAATTGGACTGGTAGGTGAAGAAGGGCGAGTTGCTTCCTAAAATCAAGGAAGAAGGGCGCATTAAGCAACTGGAGGGATAAAACTGAATAGTGAGAAGCTCCTGGGGGCTGGCTAACTGAGGGTTAGGTGCTGGACTGATGACTGGGATGCATGCAAACCCTAGAATGCATGCAAACCCTAAAAGTGCATGCATGACTGAAAATGTAAATGATCAAAATACTGGTGGGACTAGGATGGAGTATAGGAATATCCTAACATAAACCATATTCTTCAGGGCTTAAGGACAATACAGTAATATACTAATTAAGAGCTCAACATGTCACTTGCGAGAATTGAGCTTGGGTGGGGAGGGTAACAATCATTCCTCCCAACCACTCGAGCTAGACCCATTGACAAAAGTCAGTCGTACATCTTACTAAGTAAACCACATACTTCTTCCTTGATACATTTGTTGCCCATATGTTGGTTGTGGAGCCAGATCTTCTAGTCTCATAGATGATATTGTATCAGCTGTGTTTGTACCCCAGTTCTATATGATATGAAGGTGGACTGTACACTCACCCTAGCTGGCGGGGTGTGGTTTTGGGTATCCCATGGTATTTTCCCATTGTATTTCCCTTATAAAATAAAGACATTGTAATACGGCTAGATGGATGATGTATTAGGTTTTATGCATTGCAAAAAGATCTCTGAGATCAAGAGAGAGACTATGAAACAGAGAAGAGGAAGTGCAGCGGTTGTGCTGCAGGTTGTATCCCTTCACCATGCTGTACGGTAATAATAATAAGGACTGGCAAATTCAGTGTGGACGTAGCCCAAGTTGGGTGAACCACGATATATTTGTGTCTCTCTTGTAATGTGTATGTGTGATTATATTTGTATTTCTGTTTATTGTTATTGCTCTGCGATCCTGTTTTTCTAACACCATCCCCTTTGGACTCTCGATCAATTCCTTGTTTTAGTTACATGTTCACATTTTTTCTCTCATCTCCACGATGATTTGTAGACTACTTGTGTTCGTAACTTTGCCACTTCATCAACCCTTTAGAAGACCCAACTGGGGCCCACCCTTGTCCTCGGAACAACATCACTATCCTTTCATCCCTACATGACTGATCTGCATGGTCTTCGCTCATTCAACACCTATATTCTTGTCTATAGCATACCCTTGATTGTTTTATTCATTCAACAAAGGTAAAAATCAAAACATAATATATTCCCAACAAAGCTAAAAAACAAGGGAAATTTTAACATCTAGTTTAATGTTTTGATAACATTCCTTATCACCCTTGATCAGAACACTTGCACTATGTCTCCCATGACGACACCGTATCTTTTTTATGGTTACCATTGTCTTTTGATACATGAACCTCCTTACCCTCTCATTTTGATACCCTCCACATGATACATAGTTCACATTCCATCCATGCCTAAAGCCTACTAAAAAATGGGCCTCAAAACAAAGAAAATGTACTATAAGAATGAACCAATCTAGTAGATGACATCATCCCCCATGGTTGAAGTGGCATTGCATGAGTTAAGAATGCTTATTTGTCAAATTTTCTATGGTGAATGAAAACCCATAGTTAACCAAGGTAGTGGTATAAGTACTTTTAGGTCATAAAGTAAAGTATTCATAATGAAAGTTCTTTAACATTTTTTTATACAATAATATTATTGGCATTTTCAAGTAAAGTAATCATAATGAATGTCTTTTCACATTTTCTCATAAAATAATATTATTGTCATTTTCAAGTAAAGTACTCATAATTCATAAAAAAAGTCCTTTCACATTTTTTATAAAATAATATATTGTCATTTTCATGTTTTTTATTTTAAATTATATATTCACTCCATTCTATTTAATATCATAATGCCAAACTAATATATATATATATATATATATATTCTTTCACATTTTTTCATAAAATAATATTTTTGTCATTTTCATATTTTTAATTTTTAATTATATATTCATTCCATTTTATTTAATATTATCAAGCCAAACTAATTTATAAGAATATATATATATATATATATATATATATTATTATTTTGATATTAATTTATCAATATATATTTAATGAATAAAGAATACTAATAATAATGCAATGTGGATTATAATAATATTATTAACATTTTACATGTAAATAAATTTTCAATTAAATCACATTATATTAAATTGATAAGAAAAATACTAAATAGAAAAAGTCAACATAAATTAAAAAAATAGCTCTTAAAAATATTTTTTATTATTTAATTTCATTTGCAAGTTCAAAATAAATAAATTTTAAAGGACAATAAATTTTTGGGAATTTACAATGAATCTTAGTCACATCAATATGGAGTTATTTTATTAATTTTAGTTTTAGTGAATTTTGAAAAGTAACTCAACTATGGTTATTTATATTGTGCATAGAAAATAGTGTAGGAGGTGACTTGTCATATATACCTACCCCATAAAACCCCTAACTCATAATATTTTAATATATCTCATATTTTTTTAGTACATCTCATAGGAGGCCAATTTTTGAAGAAGAGTGGTCAATGCAATATTATTAGCAACAGAATAATAATACAGTATAACTCAGATAGAAGCAAAAATACTTCACACACAGTGATTAATTAATCATAATATGGACAAATAAATAGTACAATGCATGAGGATTCGAATGCCTAAGGTGCCAATTCGAATTAGCCTTCATGGAGTGATCAAAGGATCACTGGAGTGTCATCAGAGCACAACTAGTAGTCTATCTCATCATCAGTGTGTTATACCTCAATATTACACATTATGTATTAGTGTCGCATCCCTGCACTAGCGACCTAAACGATAGTTTCCCTTAAAGATCATCTGAACATTTAGAGTGAAAAACACTGACTGAACACTGAAAGCAAAATATTTTTCTGCCATCTGCCAACCCAAATTAGCCCTGTTTGTGAGCACTACCGCTCCCTGCACATCTACAGGGGCACGGTAGTCAGCACTACTGCACGTTGCTTCTTCTCTGAGGCGCAGTACTACTGCGTTATGCTCAGTTATAGGGGCGCGGTAGTCTGAAATTAGCCTTTTTGCCTTGGATTTTGGGATTTTGACCTTCGAGGAGATTTTGTTTGGATTACCACCTTTGGTTCGATCCTAACTCCTTCTTTGTTTAGCTGGCCTGATCCACTAAACCCTTCATAGATCCACACTTCTCTCTTGTTGGTTAACCGTCCCATGTGCTATAAGAGAGAAGCCTTTCATGAGCCAAAGGGAGGACTTTTGGGGCATCAAACCTATGATCTTCAGACTTTTGCAGAGATAGCTAGAGGAAGCACTTGGAGCTGGAGGATTGGCTTGGATATCAAGCAACCTTTGTAAGTACTCTTCAAGTTTGTAATAAAAGATAACTTGTCTTGTTTTTTCTATTTCATGTGTATTGTATAAATCTTTGATATGAAATGTATCTATTTTAGATTTGAACTTAATCTTTGCTTCAAAGTATTTGGAAGCTTGCATGCTTGTCCTTTGTTTGATTTCAACAGGTTCTACATTGGAGCTTTGGGATTAGGAGCTAGAAGCGGGACAAACGTCGAATTGGAAGGTGAGTTACGTCTTTCATCTCTTCTGAATGCATTTAATCTTGTTGTGAAGATTAGTTCAGGAACTCAAGGTAGCATTTGTTTCCTTTTTGTCTTAGCATAGAGTCAGTGCATCCTGCTTTATCCTAAGAGAGTTTCTACCTATACGTAGGGAGAAATTTCTACAACACAGTGGAGTCATCCATGCTCAAGTAACTGTCAACCATCAGTCAAACTGAGTCTAACTAAGTGTGGTAGGTGTAACTGAGTGTAACTGGAACTAACTGAATGAAGGAGGCTCAGTGGAGGGCGCATGAGGAGCTAACTGAAGTCAGAATGGGAATTCAAGTCTCACTGGAGGTCCATCGGAGTGATACAGTCAGTTGAGAGTCAGTCTAGCCTTAAATCAAGGAAAGAACTGAAGATAACTTAATGGTAGGTAACGAAGGGCACCTTTCTCATGCAGTAGGTGAAAGGAGAGTGCACTAAGCTCTAGGAGGGATGAAACTGAGTGGAAGGAAGCTCCGGGGGATAGCTAACTAAGGGCTAGGTGCTGGGACTAATGACTGAGATGCATGCAAACCCTAAATAATGCATGCAAACCCTAAAAGTGCATGCATGACTGAAAATGCAAATAATGAAAATGCTGCTAAGACTAGGATGGAGTATAGGAATATCCTAACACCCCCCCTTAATCCATCCTAAATGCTGGTAACTAAGACCAAAGGTCACCCAATAAAATGAATAATAACAGTCAATAAATTGAGAAAATGGAGAAAACCTCATGGAAAAAATACCCCCCCTCAAAATAGACTGTAAGGCACACACAAAAATAAATGCTCCAAACTCAAGCAGGTGTGATGCTTGGTCATATTTCTGGAGGTATCTTCTTCTTGGGAATAAGTGGATCATGCTCAAAAAGCATGTGCTTGTACTTGCTCTTCAGATCGAATGTGATGAGAACAAATCCAAAAGTATGAGGATGATCCTTGAACCTGTGATTTGAATCAGTTAAGGTAGGATCAAAAACATGAATATGCAGATAGTCTTTTGTCTTCTCCTTCGAACCATCATGGGTGAGATTATGCCAAAAAGAACCATCAAATAATAATGATTGCTTGAAATCCAAATCAGATTTAAGACTTGAAGAATATTTTCTTGAGATCTCCTTTGAACCAGTAGGGGTGAGATCAAAACCATCATATGCATGAGAAATTATCTCAAGTAGTGTTTGCTTAGGATCCAAATTATATCCAAGACTTGAATCATGGTTTCTTGAGATCTCCTTTGAACCACAAGAGATGAGATCAAAACCAGTAAATGCATGAGAAATTATCCCAAGCGAATGGCCATGGTTTCTTGAGATCTCCTTTGAACCAGCAGGGGTGAGATCAAAACCATGATGTGCATGAGAAATTATCCCAAGCGAATGGCAATGGCCATATTCTTTAATAACCTTCTGAAAGCATGGAATAATGATCATATAGTAGTAAATAAGAGGTGATTGCTTGAGGAGAGTGAATGCATTACCTCCAATAGATGATTTGACCTCAGAAACATTCAATAGATCATGATGCAGACCAACAGACTCTGGTGCAAGAGAGGATTTAGGACCTTCTACAATATCTAGAGTGTGAGCTGGCACAGAAAGAGAAGAAAGTTGGAGCATGAGTGTAGAATCTGCAAGTTCTTTGTTGACAACTTCAATATGAGATGTGTTTGATACTGGTTCATGATCAATGCGATCATCAAGGAGGGCGAATGCATCACTTTACTTGCTCTCAAAGGGGTTTGGACCAATCCCTTCATTATGTCAGCCAAATCTTTCATCTAGGTAGGCCCATATAGCTTTTGGAGATGAAAAATTAGGGAGGTGATATAACATGCATCAAGACATAGCATACATCATGGCTGCACAAGCTATTTCTCCTTCATTTAACCAGTCATACTCTTCTTCAAAGGATTCGAACTCTCTTTCAAAACAATAATCAAAGAGACCATGTCTCTTGAAATGTGCTATCATTAGTGGTTTCCATTCATCATAGTTGAATGGAGAAAGAGGAGTAATTCCTGATGAATACATAGAAGCTGTAGAAGACTTGCAAAAACAATAGAGAATATCTGCAACTGCTACTGCTGCAAAAATGCAGAAACTGCTGCAACTGTTGCACTCAAAATCTTGGTAATAACCTGCAAAAAACTCTCAGGAATGGAGATAAACAATACTCTCAACATGCTCTAACACCATGTGAAAATCCTCATAGCAGATCTAAGAGATGATGTATACCTCACAAGAAAGTAATTGATTAAGCAAGAAAATAGAAGAAGAGTGGTCAATGCAGTATAATGAGCAACAGAATAATAATACAGTAGAACTCAGATAGAAGCAAAAATACTTCACACACACTGATTAATTAATCACAATATGGACAAATAAATAGTACAATGCATGAGGATTCGAATGCCTAAGGTGGCAATTCGAATTAGCCTTCATGGAGTGATCAAAGGATCACTCGAGTGTCATCGAAGGACGACTAGTATTCTATCTCATCATCAGTGGAGTCATCAATGCTCAAGTAACTGTCAACCATCAGTCAAATTGAGTCTAACTGAGTGTGGTAGGTGTAACTGAGTGTAACTGGAACTAACTGAATGAAGGAGGCTCACTGGAGGGCGCATGAGGAGCTAACTGAAGTCAGAATGTGCAGTCAAGTCTCACTGGAGGTCCATCGGAGTGATACAGTCAGTTGAGAGTCAATCTAGCCTTAAATCAAGGAAAGAACTAAAGATAATTGAAGATAACTAAATGGTAGGTAAGGAAGGGCACCTTTCTCATGCAATAGGTGAAAGGAGGGCGCACTAAGCTCTAAGAGGGTTGAAAGTGAGTGGAAGGAAGCTCTGGGGGCTAGCTAACTGAGGGCTAGGTGCTGGGACTGATGACTAGGATGCATGCAAATGAATGCAAACCCTAAATAATGCATGCAAACCCTAAAAGTGCATGCATGACTGAAAATGCAAATAATGAAAATGCTGCTAGGACTAGGATGGGGTATAGGAATATCCTAACATTAATGATTGTCAACTTCATTTGGGCACCAAATAGGTTAACTAAACCTCACCTACCAGATACTTGGGCCTTAATGGGATACATTCTTGTAGGATTTGGAGCGAATGCATGTGTGAAATTTTTACATTTGGAAGCAGATCTTTGAGGCTCTCCATTTTGGCCTTCATGCTTGCTTGACTCATTCCCTTAAAGAGTAAGCAATTTTCTTCATCATTTACAAGTTTGTTTGAAAGCATTTTGGAGAGTTAAAGTACCCTTCCCAAACGGAGTGTTGGTTACCATCTACCAACATGATCATTCCTCAAGGTGATACCATTGTATTTTTTCCTTCCATTGGACATTTGCAATAAAGTTGAAAATTTCCTCCATTTGTTGGTTTGAGTGTCATTAGTAGCTTGAATTTTGTTGAATATTGTAACTTCTAAGAATATTATATTTGTACATTATTATTCCGGAGATGTTCCATCCCTCCGAGGTGACTCTATTATGTATCCGGAGATTTTTATTCCTCCGAGGATTTGTGGTAACTAGGGTTATTAGACCCACCATGTGGGGGTCGGCCCTGATATTATATTTTAGGGGTTATTAGACTTCTCCAGGAGAGGTCGACCCCATTAGGGATTTTAGTCAGTTGGGAACTAGTATAAATAGAGGAGGAGAGCTCCTCATTTGATACACACTCAGAACTCATAAAAGTAGCACACTTGTCTGGGAGGTCTGCATAGGAGGTGGAGAAGAAGGTCAAGTCTTGGAGCACATCTTGTATTTTGGTTGATCATCTTATTGAGGAAAGCTTTGCTGGGTTTTCTACCCCATGAGGGTTTCCCAGGGTAAATTCTGTGTCTATCTTGTGATTATGTTTATTTCAGTGATCTTGCTAATCTATTTGGTTTAAACTTAACATGGTATCACTGCTAGCCTGAATAGGACATCTTTCACAAGGTAAGAATATATCTCTCTCTCTTCGGTGAAAATTAGGGTTTCTGCAAAAAGTTGGTATTGTTGCAATCTGATTACATGGTTGGATAGCCCTTCTCAAAACGAATCTTTTGAGCCCTAGATCGAACTTTTAGGTTGGGTAGAACTCTGGGAAAGTTAAACCCTAGTTTTACCAAAAGTGCGATAAACCAGAAATTGGTTTCTGCAAAAAGTTGGGATTGTTGAATTCTGATTACATGGCTGGATAGCCCTTTTCAAAACCAATCTTTTGAGCCCTAGATCAAACTTTTTGGTTGGGTAGAACCCGGGAAAGTCAAACCCTAGTTTTACCAAAAGTGCGATAAACCAAAAATTCTGTCCCAGGATCCGGAAAATTAAAAGGGTTAAAGTTTCCAGGTAAGTAATATTCTATCTCTTGTCTCTTGGACTCCCCAAGAGAAGATGGCTCCAAACACTAAGCTTGAACACAAGCTAGAAGGTATAGAAAATTTCCGGGCATGGAAATACAGAATTCGTCTCATTCTTGAAGAGAATGATCTTGCTCATTATGTCAAGGATGATGTTGCAGAACCTGAAGGAGATGAAGCCAAAGAAAAGCATAGGAAGGATTTGATTAGGGCTAAGAGAATCATAGCTGATTACATTAAAGACCACTTGATTCCCCAAGTGGCCTCCAAGAAGACTCCAAGGAAAATGTATGATGCCCTAGGAAGAATGTATGAAGGAAAGAACATCAATAGGAAGATGAACCTAAGGACTCAGTTGAAGAGTACCAAGATGCACAAAGGAGAATCCATTCAAGACTACTTCTCAAGGGTCTCCCAAATCAAGGAGCAACTAGATGCCATTGGTGATACTCTTGATGAAGATGAACTTGTGATGACTGCTCTAAATGGTCTCACTAGACCTTAGGAATCATTCATACAAACCATGTGTGCCAGAAAAGAAAGCATGAAGTTTGATGTAGTATGGGAGGATTGTGTTCAAGAAGAGGCTATGGTAGCCAACAGAGAGGCTCTTCTCAAAGAGGATGACCAAGCCTTGGCCACCCACACCAAAAGAGGAAAAAGGGGTCACTTCAAGAAAGTGAACCACAAAAGGTCTCAACCCTCTCATAGATTCAAAAGGAAAGGAGGAACAAACTCAGAAAGAGACCTCTCCACAGTCCAATGTTTTAATTGTCTTAAACTAGGACACTATGCTAGAGACTGTACTTTACCAGAAAAGAAGAAGAAGAAGTTTGTCCACAAAAGACATCATGTACATATGGCAGAAGATGATAGTGAAGAAGAAGAAGGAGAAGAAGAAGAAGAAGAAGAAGAAGAAGAGGAAATGCCTTGAAGGAAAAGATCTAAAGTAAAGAAAGAAGATCCAGAAGAATATGTCATATTTTCTGCACTCCCTGGATATGTGTCTCCTGGTGAAGATACATGGCTCATTGAAAGTGGTGCTTCAAAGCACATGACAAGTCAAAAGAACACTCTCTTAAGAATTGAAGAAAAGTCTTCACCACAAAAGGTATCTCTAGGAGATGATTACCAATATCCCATCAAGGGGATTCGTGAAGCAAACTACAAGCTAGATTATGGAACACCCTTGAAGATGAAAGAAATTTTATATGTGCCAGGATTGAAGAAGAACCTACTCTCTATCTCAGCACTAGATAAGAAAGGTTTAAGAGTTGCCTTCATAGATGGTCAAGTACTCATGTGGTCCAAAGGAAAATCAATTAAAGATGCAGTTGTCATTGGTGAAGAAGAAGGAGGTCTCTATAAGCTCAAGGGTCATCCAGAGGTTGCCCTTGCTCATGAAACCTCTAGCCCCAGTGAGCTATGGCATAGAAGATTAGCTCACATTAACTACAGAGCCTTACCCTGTGTAAGCAAGGTGGTCATAGGATTACCATATTCGAAGGTTGATCATGATGGCTCATGTAAAGGATGTAAGAAAGGGAAGAATGTCAAGAACCTCTTTCCAAAGAGTGAAACAAAGACTAAGAACATTTTGGAGCTAATACACTTAGATATATGTGGACCAATGCCCACCACTTCTCTAAGTGGGTTTGAATACTATCTTTCATTCATTGATGACTATTCAAGGAAAACTTGGATATACTTTCTAAAAGGTAAGAATGAAGTCTTTGGAAAATTCAAAGAGTTCAAGGCTCTAATAGAAAATCTCTCAGAAAAGAGAATCAAGATTCTCAGAATAGATAATGGCGGAGAATATACTTCAAAGGACTTTGAAGACTTTTGTAAAGAAGACAGAATTAAGAGGGAACTAACCACTCCTTACAATCCCCAACAAAATGGGGTTGCTGAGAGGAAAAATAGAACCATCATGGAAGCTGTAAAGACTATGATACATGACCAAGATCTACCCATGTATATATGGGCTGAAGCAGCTAAGACAACAGTATATGTGCAAAATAGACTATCCCATAGTGCTCTTGATTTCAAGACTCCAGAAGAAGTGTTTACAGGAAAGA
This sequence comes from Larix kaempferi, assembly GCA_027924585.1. Classification (NCBI taxonomy): domain Eukaryota; kingdom Viridiplantae; phylum Streptophyta; class Pinopsida; order Pinales; family Pinaceae; genus Larix; species Larix kaempferi. The sequence goes on from BSBM01000727.1 coordinate 9,094,769, forward strand.
AGCCTGAGGTAAGTCATCTTAAGATATTTGGGTGTCCTGTGTACATCCACATTCCAAAAGAAAAGAGAACCAAGTTGGATCCTTCTGGTAAGAAGGGAATATTTGTTGGTTATTGTGAATCATCCAAGGCCTTCAGAATTTACATACCAGGTTTTCATCATATAGAAATAAGTAGAGATGTAACATTTGATGAAGAAGCAGCTCTCAAGAAATCCAGGAAGTGCCAACTTGAAGAAATCTATGAAGAAGATACACCTCCTAGAATCACAGAGGTTGTGCACATACCTGAAGATAATTCACCAGAGGATCATGACATGTTGGAACCACAAGAACCTCCTATTACATATTTATCTAAGAAAAGAAGGCCAACATGGGCTAGAGATATTATTCAAGGAGCCGAAAGATATGGAGCTCCTGAAGGCTCCACTAGAGAAAGAAAGAAACCAAAGCTAATATCCAATTATATGGCCTTGATGTGTGATCTTGCGGATCAACAACCTACTAGCTATGAAGAGGCAGCTCAGAAGAAAGAATGGGTAGAAGCAATAACAGAAGAATATTAGTCAATAATGAAAAATGATGTTTGGGATGTAGTTCCCAAACCAAAAGATAAAAGTGTGGTTTCTTCCAAATGGATTTTCAAGATAAAACATGCTGCAGAAGGTAGCATTGAAAAATACAAGGCAAGATTTGTAGCCAGAGGATTCTCTCAGAAGGAGGGAATTGACTATGAAGAAACATTTGCACCAGTTGCTAGGTATACTTCAATAAGAACTATCATGGCACTTGCATCTATGATGAAGTGGAAATTACATCAAATGGATGTTGAGACAGCTTTTCTGAATGGTGTAATTGAAGAAGAAGTGTACATAAAGCAACCACAAAGGTTTGAGGTTAAATACGGGAGAACTCATGTATGCAAACTGAAAAAGGCATTATATGGATTGAAGCAAGCTCCCAGGGCTTGGTACGGAAGGATTGACAATTTCTTAACAAGCATGGGCTTTACCAAGAGTAAAGCTGATCCCAATCTTTATCTCAAAGTGATGGATGATGAACCAGTTATACTGTTGTTATATGTAGATGATCTATTTCTAACCGGAAATGAGAAACAAATTATTGAAAGCAAGAAGAAGCTTTCTTCAGAATTCGAGATGAAAGATCTCGGACTAATGCACTACTTCTTAGGTCTAGAAGTATGGCAAGAACCAAAAGGAATCTTTCTAAATCAAGGTAAGTATGCTGTGGAGATTCTCAAAAGATTTGATATGCTGGAGTGTAAACCCATGGCCACTCCCATGGACTCCAACTTGAAATTATTAGTTGATGACTCATCGGAATTAGTGGATCTAACTCTATATAGACAAATCATTGGGTCTTTGATGTATTTAACAAATACCAGGCCATATATATGCTTTGCTGTAAATACCCTAAGTCAGTATCTAGTAGAACCTAGAAAGGTTCACTTAATAGCTGCAAAGCATGTAATGAGGTACCTAAAAGGTACATTAAATTTTGGTCTATATTATCTTGGAGGTCATGAACTCAGATTACATGGTTACTCAGATTCTGATTGGGAAGAAAGTGTCTCAGACAAAAAGAGTACATCAAGTGGATGTTATGGTCTTGGATCTGCCATGATCTCATGGTTTAACAAGAAACAATCTAGTGTGGCTCTCAGTACCGCTGAAGCAGAATATATAGCTGCCTACTCTACCAGCTGTGAAGCAGTATGGCTTTGAAAGCTATTATCTGGAGTGTTTGACTTAGAAATGGATCCCACTGTGATTATGTGTGACAATCAAAGCTGCATCAAGATGACAGAAAATCCTGTATTCCACGATAAGTCAAAACACATAGAGATCCGATACTTTTATATACGAGATATGGTGCAGAGAGGAGCTATCAAGCTCGAGTATGTGAGCACTGAGGATCAAATTGCTGATATATTGACCAAACCTCTGTCTCGAGTGAAATTTGAATACTTCTGAGACAAGCTTGGTGTAATTCAAAAGGACTCTCCTTGAAAGGGGGAGTAATATAGTCACTGATAAGAGATTGTCTCATCAACAAGCAAGATCGATGATGAGGCTACCTACTTACTACACCTAGATACCTAGAAACATTTAGATTTAGGACTCTTATACTTAGAATACTTATTTTGCTTTTGATGATAGATGTATTAGTGAGAATACATGCTTTTGATGATAGATGTATTAGTGAGAATACATGCTTTTGAAGATACATGTATTGATTAATGTACTTGTATGGTTGAGAATACTTGTACCTGTATTAATGAGGATACATGTGAGGGATTGCATCATCCTTGAACACTTGTTCTAAAGTGAGCCGTAGACATGTGTCTCCGAGAAAGAAGAGGGATTGTATCATCCTTGAACACTTGTTCTAAAGTGAGCCGTAGACAGGTGTCTCCGAGAAAGAAGAGGGATTGTATCATCCTTGAACACTTGTTCTTAAGTGAGCCGTAGACAGGTGTCTCCGAGAAAGAAGAGGGATTGTATCATCATTGAACACGTGTTCTAAAGTGAGCCGTAGACAGGTGTCTCCGAGAAAGAAGAGGGATTGTATCATCCTTGAATACTTGTTCTAAAGTGAGTTGTAGACATGATGTCTCCGATAAAGAAGTCCTGAATGAACAGGTAGGGGATTGTATCTTCCCCGGACTTCGGTCCCAAAATTGAGCTGTAGACATGATGTCTCCGATAATGAAGTCCTGAATGAACAGGTAGGGGATTGTATCTTCCCCAGACTTCGGTCCCAGAATTGAGCCGTAGACATGATGTCTTCGATAATGAAGTCCTGAATGAATAGGTAGGGGATTGTATCTTCCCCGGACTTCGGTCCCAGAATTGAGCTGTAGACTGGGTCTCCGATAATGAAGTACTGAATGAATAGGTAGGGGATTGTATCTTCCCCGGACTTGGGTCCCAGAATTGAGCCGTAGACTGGGGATCCGATAATGAAGTCTTGAATGAACAGGTAGGGGATTGTATCTTCCCCAGACTTCGGTCCCAGAATTGAGCCGTAGACTGGGTCTCCGATAATGAAGTCCTGAATGGACAGGTAGGGTATTGTATCTTCCCCGGACTTTGGTCCCAGAATTGATCCGTAGACTGATGTCTCCGAAAATTGAAGATAGGATTGCATCATCCCTAGACATGAGACTTGTCTTAAAGGTACATGTGAGGACTGCATCGTCCATGAACTGGGTTCAAAATGTACATGATGGGATTGCATCATCCCTAGACATGAGACTTGTCTTAAAGAGATCAGGACTGATCATCCTGGAACTTGATCGGATTGTATCATCCATGGACCTATGTCCTAAAGAGAGCAGGATTGATCTTCCTGTAATATGATCATGTGATGATGATGTCGATGATCGTGTGATGACGATGCTGATGATCGTGTGATGACGATGCCGATGATCGTGTGATGACGATGCTGATGATCGTGTGATGACGATGCCGATGATCGTGTGATGACGATGTTGATGATCGTGTGATGACGATGCCGATGATCGTGTGATGACGATGTCAATGATCGTGTGATGATGATGCCAATGATCGTGTGATGACGATGCTGATGATCGTATGATGACGATACTGATGATGTTGATGTTTCAGTAACTGGTTGGGTTACTAATGATGATGAATTGAAGAAAGCTTCCGATGATTTATAGATGTATCATGTATGATGTAGTCGACGACTCCTTGCTCCTGCAGATGTTGTTATAATATCCTTCTCGTTAAGGGGGAGTGTTGAATATTGTAACTTTTAAGAATATTATATTTGTACATTATTATTCCGGAGATGTTCCATTCCTCTGAGGTGACTCTATTATGTATCCGGTGATGTTTATTCCTCTGAGGATTTGTGGTAACTAGGGTTATTAGACCCACCATGTGGGGGTCGGCCCTGATATTATATTTTAGGGGTTATTAGACTTATCCAGGAGAGGTCGGCCCCACTAGGGATTTTAGTCAGTCGGGAACTAGTATAAATAGAGGAGGAGAGATCCTCATTTGATACACACTCACAACTCATAAAAGTAGTGCACTTGTCTGGGAGGTCTTCACGGGAGGTGGAGAAGGAGGTCAAGTCTTGGAGCACATCTTGTATTTTGGTTGATCATCTTATTAAGGAAAGCTTTGCTGGGTTTTCTACCCCATGAGGGTTTCCCAGGGTAAATTATGTGTCTATCTTGTGATTATGTTTCTTTCAGTGATCTTGCTAGTCTATTTGGTTTAAACTTAACATGGTATCAGAGCTAGCCTGAATAGGACATCTTTCACAAGGTAAGAATATCTCTCTCTCTCTCTTCGGTGAAAATTAGGGTTTCTGCAAAACGTTGGTATTGTTGAAATCTGATTACATGGATGGATAGCCCTTCTCAAAACCAAACTTTTGATCCCTAGATCGAACTTTTTGGTTGGGTAGAACTCCGGGAAAGTCAAACCCTAGTTTTACCAAAAGTGCGATAAACCAGAAATTGGTTTCTGCAAAAAGTTGGTATTGTTGAATTCTGATTACATGGCTGGATAGCCCTTTTCAAAACCAATCTTTTGAGCCCTAGATCAAACTTTTTGGTTGGGTAGAACTCGGGGAAAGTCAAACCCTAGTTTTACCAAAAGTGCGATAAACCAAAAATTCTGTCCCAGGATCCGAAAAATTAAAAGGGTTAAAGTTTCTAGGTAAGTACTATTCTATCTCTTGTCTCTTGGACTCCCCCAAGAGAATATGGCTCCAAACACTAAGCTTGAAGACAAGCTAGAAGGTATAGAAAATTTCCGAGCATGGAAATACAGAATTGGTCTCATTCTTGAAGAGAATGATCTTGCTCATTATGTCAAGGATGATGTTGCAGAACCTAAAGGAGATGAAGCCAAAGAGAAGAATAGGAAGGATTTGATTAGGGCTAAGAGAATCATAGCTGATTCCATTAAAGACCACTTGATTCCCCAAGTGGCCTCCAAGAAGACTCCAAAGGAAATGTATGATGCCCTAGGAAGAATGTATGAAGGAAAGAACATCAATAGGAAGATGAACCTAAGGACTCAGTTGAAGAGTACCAAGATGCACAAAGGAGAATCCATTCAAGACTACTTCTCAAGGGTCTCCCAAATCAAGGAGCAAATAGATGCCATTGGTGATACTCTTGATGAAGATGAACTTGTGATGACTGCTCTAAATGGTCTCACTAGACCTTGGGAATCATTCATACAAACCATGTGTGCCAGAAAAGAAAGCATGAAGTTTGATTTAGTATGGGAGGATTGTGTTCAAGAAGAGGCTAGGGTAGACAACAGAGAGGCTCTTCTCAAAGAGGATGACCAAGCCTTGGCCACCCACACCAAAAGAGGAAAAAGGGGTCACTTCAAGAAAGTGAACCACAAAAGGTCTCAACCCTCTCATAGATTCAAAAGGAAAGGAGGAACAAACTCAGAAAGAGACCTCTCCACAGTCCAATGTTTTAATTGTCTTAAACTAGGACACTATGTTAGAGACTGTACTTTACCAGAAAAGAAGAAGAAGAAGTTTGTCCACAAAAGACATCATGTAGATATGGCAGAAGATGATAGTGAAGAAGAAGAAGGAGAAGAAGAAGAAGAAGAAGAAGAAGAAGAAGAGGACAGGCCTTGAAGGAAAAGATCTAAAGTAAAGAAAGAAGATCCAGAAGAATATGTCGTATTTTCTGCACTCTCTGGATCTGTGTCTCCTGGTGAAGATACATGGCTCATTGACAGTGGTGCTTCAAAGCACATGACAAGTCAAAAGAAAACTCTCTCAAGAATTGAAGAAAAGTCTTCACCACAAAAGGTATCTCTAGGAGATGATTACCAATATCCCATCAAGGGGATTCGTGAAGCAAACTACAAGCTAGATTCTGGAACACCCTTGAAGATGAAAGCAATTTTATATGTGACAGGATTGAAAAAGAACCTACTCTCTATCTCAGCACTAGATAAGAAAGGATTTAGATTTGCATTCATAGATGGTCAAGTACTCATGTGGTCCAAAGGAAAATCAATTAAAGATGCAGTTGTCATTGGTGAAGAAGAAGGAGGTCTCTATAAGCCCAGGGGTCATCCAGAGGTTTCCCTTGCTCATGAAACCTCTAGCCCCAGTGAGCTATGGCATAGAAGATTAGCTCACATTAACTACAAAGCCTTACCCTATGTAAGCAAGGTGGTCATAGGATTACCATATTTGAAGGTTGATCATGATGGCTCATGTAAAGGATGTAAGAAAGGGAAGAATGTCAAGAACCCCTTTCCAAAGAGTGAAACAAAGACTAAGAACATTTTGGAGCTAATACACTCAGATGTATGTGAACCAATGCCCACCACTTCTCTAAGTGGGTTTGAATACTATCTTTCATTCATTGATGACTATTTAAGGAAAACTTGGATATACTTTCTAAAAAGTAAGAATGAAGTCTTTGGAAAATTCAAAGAGTTCAAGGCTCTAATAGAAAATCTCTCAGAAAAGAGAATCAAGATTCTCAGAACAGATAATGGCGGAGAATATACTTCAAAGGACTTTGAAGACTTTTGTAAAAAAGCCGGAATTAAGAGGGAACTAACCACTCCTTACAATCCCCAACAAAATGGGGTTGCTGAGAGGAAAAATAGAACCATCATGGAAGCTGTAAAGACTATGATACATGACCAAGATCTACCCATGTATCTATGGGCTGAAGCAACTAAGACAGCAGTATATGTGCAAAATAGACTATCCCATAGTGCTCTTGATTTCAAGACTCCAGAAGAAGTGTTTACAGGAAAGAAGCCTGAGGTAAGTCATCTTAATATATTTGGGTGTCCTGTTAAGAAAAGAGAACCAAGTTGGATCCTTCTGGTAAGAAGGGAATATTTGTTGGTTATTGTGAATCATCCAAGGCCTTTAGAATTTACATACCAGGTTTTCATCATATAGAAATAAGTAGAGATGTAACATTTGATGAAGAAGCAGCTCTCAAGAAATCCAGGAAGTGCCAACTTGAAGAAATCTATGAAGAAGATACACCTCCTAGAATCACAGAGGCTGTGCACATCCTTGAAGATGATTCACCAGAGGATCATGACATGTTGGAACCACAAGAACCTCCGATTACAGATTTATCTAAGAAAAGAAGGCCAACATGGGCTAGAGATATTATTCAAGGAGCTGAAAGATATGGAGCTCCTGAAGGCTCCACTAGAGAAAGAAAGAAACCAAAGCTAGTATCCAACTATATGGCCTTGATGTGTGATATTGCGGATCAACAACCTACTAGCTATGAAGAGGCAGCTCAGAAGAAAGAATGGGTAGAAGAAATGACAGAAGAATATCAGTCAATAATGAAAAATGATGTTTGGGATGTAGTTCCCAAACCAAAAGATAAAAGTGTGGTTTCTTCCAAATGGATTTTCAAGATAAAACATGCTGCAGATGGTAGCATTGAAAAATACAAGGCAAGATTTGTAGCCAGAGGATTCTCTCAGAAGAAGGGAATTGACTATGAAGAAACATTTGCACCAGTTGCTAGGTATACTTCAATAATAACTATCATGGCACTTGCATCTATGATGAAGTGGAAATTACATCAAATGGATGTTAAGATAGCTTTTCTAAATGGTGTAATTGAAGAAGAAGTGTACATAGAGCAACCACAAGGGTTTGAGGTTAAAGACGGGAGAACTCATGTATGCAAACTGAAAAATGCATTATATGGATTGAAGCAAGCTCCCAAGGCTTGGTACAGAAGGATTGACAATTTCTTAACAAGCATGGGCTTTACCAAGAGTAAAGCTGATCCCAATCTTTATCTCAAAGTGATGGATGATGAACCAGTTATACTGTTGTTATATGTAGATGATCTATTTCTAATCGGAAATTAGAAACAAATTATCGAAAGCAAGAAGAAGCTTTCTTCAGAATTCGAGATGAAAGATCTCGAACTAATGCACTACTTCTTAGGTCTAGAAGTATGGCAAGAACCAAAAGGAATCTTTCTAACTCAAGTTAAGTATGCTGTGGAGATTCTAAAAAGATTTGATATGCTGGAGTGTAAACCCATGGCCACTCCCATGGACTCCAACTTGAAATTATTTGTTGATGACTCATCGGAATTAGTGGATCTAACTCTATATAGACAAATCATTGGGTCTTTGATGTATTTAACAAATACCAGGCCATATATATGCTTTGCTGTAAATACCCTAAGTCAGTATCTAGTAGAACCTAGAAAGGTTCACTTAATAGTTGCAAAGCATGTAATGAGGTACCTAAAAGGTACATTAGATTTTGGTCTATATTATCTTGGAGGTCATGAACTCATATTACATGGTTACTCAGATTCTGATTGGGCAGGAAGTGTCTCAGACAGAAAGAGTACATCAGGTGGATGTTATGGTCTTGGATCTGCCATGATCTCATGGTTCAGCAAGAAACAATCTAGTGTGGCTCTCAGTACTGCTGAAGCAGAATATATAGCTGCCTGCTTTGCCAGCTGTGAAGCAGTATGGCTTCGAAAGCTATTATCTGGAGTGTTTGACTTAGAAATGGATCCCACTGTGATTATGTGTGACAATCAAAGCTGTATCAAGATGACAGAAAATACTGTATTCCACGATAAGTCAAAACACATAGAGATCCGATACTTTTATATACGAGATATGGTGCAGAGAGGAGCTATCAAGCTCGAGTATGTGAGCACTGAGGATCAAATTGCTAATATCTTGACCAAACCTCTGTCTCGAGTGAAATTTGAATACTTCCGAGACAAGCTTGGTGTAATTCAAAAGGACTCTCCTTGAAAGGGGGAGTAATATAGTCACTGATAATGAGATTGTCTCATCAACAAGCAAGATCGATGATGAGGCTACCTACTTACTACACTTGGATACCTAGAAACATTTAGATTTAGGACTCTTATACTTAGAATACTTATTTTTCTTTTGATGATAGATGTATTAGTGAGAATACATGCTTTTGATGATAGATGTATTAGTGAGAATACATGCTTTTGAGGATACATGTATTGATTAATGTACTTGTATGGTTGAGAATACTTGTACCTGTATTAATGAGGATACATGTGAGGGATTGTATCATCCTTGAACACTTGTTCTAAAGTGAGCTGTAGACAGGTGTCTCCGAGAAAGAAGAGGGATTGTATCATCCTTGAACACTTGTTCTAAAGTGAGCCATAGACATGTGTCTCCGAGAAAGAAGAGGGATTGTATCATCCTTGAACACTTGTTCTAAAGTGAGATGTAGATAGGTGTCTCTGAGAAAGAAGAGGGATTGTATCATCCTTGAACACGTGTTCTAAAGTGAGCCGTAGACAGGTGTCTCCGAGAAAGAAGAGGGATTGTATCATCCTTGAACACTTGTTCTAAAGTGAGCTGTAGACATGATGTCTCCGATAAAGAAGTCCTAAATGAATAGGTAGGGGATTGTATCTTCCCCGGACTTCGGTCCCAGAATTGAGCCATAGACATGATGTCTCCGATAATGAAGTCCTGAATGAACAGGTAGGGGATTGTATCTTCCCCGGACTTCGGTCCCAGAATTGAGCCATAGACATGATGTCTCTGATAATGAAGTCCTGAATGAACAGGTAGGGGATTGTATCTTCCCCGGACTTCAGTCCCAGAATTGAGCCATAGACTGGGTCTCCGATAATGAAGTCCTGAATGAACAGGTAGGGGATTGTATCTTCCCCGGACTTCGGTCCCAGAATTGAGCTGTAGAATGGGTCTTCGATAATGAAGTCCTAAATGAACAGGTAGGGGATTGTATCTTCCCCGGACTTCGGTCCTAGAATTGAGCCGTAGACTGGGTCTCCGATAATGAAGTCCTGAATGAACAGGTAGGGGATTGTATCTTCCCCATACTTCGGTCCCAGAATTGATCCGTAGACTGATGTCTCCGAAAATTGAAGATAGGATTGCATCATCCCTAGACATGAGACTTGTCTTAAAGGTACATGTGAGGACTGCATCGTCCATGAACTGGGTTCAAAATGTGCATGATGGGATTGCATCGTCCCTAGACATGAGACTTGTCTTAAAGAGATAAGGACTAATCATCCTGGAACTTGATCGGATTGTATCATCCATGGACCTATGTCCTAAAGAGAGCAGGATTGATCTTCCTGTAATATGATCTTGTGCTGACAATGTCGATGATCGTGTGATGCCGATGCTGATGATCGTGTGATGACGATGCCGATGATCATGTGATGACGATGCTAATGATCATGTGATGACGATGCTGATGATCATGTGATGACGATGTCGATGATCGTGTGATGACAATGCCGATGATCGTGTGATGACGATGCTGATGATCGTGTGATGACGATGCTGATGATCGTGTGATGACGATGCCGATGATCGTGTGATGACGATGCCAATGATCGTGTGATGACGATTCTGATGATTGTGTGATGACGATGTTGATGATCGTATGATGACGATACTGATGATGTTGATGTTCCAGTAACTGGTTGGGTTACTGATGATGATGAATTGAAGAAAGCTTCCGATGATTTATAGATCTATCATGTATGATGTAGTCGATGACTCCTTGCTCCTGCAGATGTTGTTATAATATTTTTCTCGTTAAGGGGGAGTGTTGAATATTGTAACTTCTAAGAATATTATATTTGTACATTATTATTCCGGAGATGTTCCATTCCTCCGAGGTGACTCTATTATGTATCCGGTGATGTTTATTCCTCTGAGGATTTGTGGTAACTAGGGTTATTAGACCCACCATGTGGGGGTCGGCCCTGATATTATATTTTAGGGGTTATTAGACTTCTCCAGGAGAGGTCGGCCCCATTAGGGATTTTAGTCAGTCGGGAACTAGTATAAATAGAGGAGGAGAGATCGTCATTTGATACACACTCACAACTCAGAAAAGTAGTGCACTTGTTTGGGAGGTCTGCACGGGAGGTGGAGAAGGAGGTCAAGTCTTGGAGCACATCTTGTATTTTGGTTGATCATCTTATTGAGGAAAGCTTTGCTGGGTTTTCTACCCCATGAGGGTTTCCCAGGGTAAATTCTGTGTCTATCTTGTGATTATGTTTCTTTCAGTGATCTTGCTAGTCTATTTGGTTTAAACTTAACAAATTTGTTGTTAGTAACTCATATGTTTTGTTTTCTTTGTCTCTTAGCTTCAATGCATAAGTACTTGTCACACTAATAACCATAACCTATAAGGAAATATGTTTTTTCTCACCATTGAGTCATTTCCTTCACATTAGGAGTGTAATACCCCTAGCTTTGACCCTTGAAATGTGTTAAACCATATTATGTAAAATGATGTAAATATGCTAGTAAGGATTCCTAATGCCAAACAAGGTCCAATTAGTGCATGGCTAGGGATGTATAATGCAAATATTTTTATATGGGCCATGTGGTTGGCTTATCATGCTGACTCAAAAGGTATGTACACACTATCATGGAAAATAATAAGATGATCTAAGATGGGTAGGTAAAGAGCCCTAGAGGGGAAGAGGAAAGGGGGCATGTAAGATTAAATATTCTTTTGCCAAGTTTTAGCCTTAGAACTCATCCATTTTTGTCATGTGCATTAAATGAATCATTTACCTTCTTTTGACATATTAAGCTCAATCATTGAATGCACGTGCGAGGTTGGTGGGTAAATATTCTCATGTAGTTATAGAAGCATGGGATGACAATGATTTTATGGCAATTGTAAGAGTCGTTCCTTCTATGGTCAGAAGTAATGTCATATATATTTTCACCATTCCTCTCATCTCCATTAGACTCTATCATTCATTTTCCATGAAGAATTCATACACTACATAAGCCTTCATGTTGTGTTTTTTCTCCATTGCCCATAACTATATTGCAAAATTAATCAGTTTTGTGAAGAGGAAATTGTAGAAATTAGAGGAAAGAGGATGGTTATAGGTGAGGATAGAGGCTAGGAAAGATAGGAAACTTTACCCGCATTTCATTTGTTACTTTAGAATGATTGAGAAGCCATGAATTCACTTTACAGGAGGTTCTCTAGAAGCATACAATAGGTTGGTCTCTTTTTGCACACGCATAAGAGCACTGTAAGGGTTGGGTCCTCTAAGGGGTTATTTAGTAGAGAAAACGTAGGCCTTCCTTGTGTTGTGTGGGGCAATGGAAGAGAGTTTCATGGATGGGATGGTTGTATGAGATGCTTGCAATGCTCATTTGTGAGAAGATTGGCTAAACATTAGAGAAAATGGGTTTTGGGAAGAGAGAGATAGAAGCGTGTAGGTGTTTCACCTTGGTGGCCTCATAGCCCATATTGGGGTTGGTATTTGCAGTTGATACCTATGGTTGGGAGGAAAATTTCTCTTACATAGCCAATTGCTTGGATATTCTTCTCTTTAAAGATAAGTATTCTTTGTTATCTGTGAATGTGTGATGTTATATTTGCTTCACGTTATGAACATGATGGTTCAGGCATGACGTGATTGTGAAATACAGTTTTAATTTTGTTGTGTCTTATATTCTTGCACTCGCACTTGCATTCCTTAGTTATGTTGTTGATGGGAGGCTTAAAATAGTTTTGAATTCAAATAATGGATCCATGGGGTGAAATTTTGTATGAGGCAATTTGTAATTACCGTCTCCTATAGTTAGAATGATGGATGGGGATGCTACATGGAGGGTTACAAGGCCCTTTCTTCTCAAGGAAAGTAGGAGCCTTAGAGATGGTGGTGAAAAAAGGTTTGTCATTTCAAATACCCTTCTGAATATCTCATTTTCATGCGGTTACTTATGAACACCAAAGTTTTAACTTGTGATATTCTTCAAAAGAGAAATACCAAAGGTACTCGCTGGTGTAGCTTATATATGGAGAGTGATGAATCAAACTATCACTTAATTATGTCTTGTGAATTTCCTAAATAGGTATGAAAGGATCTGAAAGTTATGATTGGTTTGAGAGATGCTTGGGTGGGACATTCAATTAAGGAGGGGCTCAGAAGATGGTGTGGAAATTCTACTATAAAAATTTTCAGGGCATTATCATTGATCAATGCATGGGACATTTAGCTTGCCAAAAATGCTTGGATATTTGATAATAGAGTAATCTCTTTAGTTCAGTGTGTTGCTCAAGGTTGGAATATCTTAAGACCCAAAGTTAGAACATTAGGTTTTTGAATAAATTATTGCAAATTGAAGCCTTAGGCTTATTTTGATGGTGCCTCATAGGGTGTGCCTTATATTAGAGATGCATATGGCACAATTTACATTTTCGGTTCAAAATATATGAATTTTAAAGTGGGTACCAGTGCAATCTCCAAGGCATTAAAGTTAACACTTACTCTTGTAACTGAATATGGGTTAATTACAAACCTTTATATCTTTGATGATTCAACCATTGTTATAAAATGACTTAAAATTCACTTTAAGAAATTTTATACTTATGGGATTCACATAAGCCTTTTTCTCTCATATCTATGGAGGAAAAAATCAAATGCATATTCCTTGTCAAAACATAGCATTTAACTAGTTCATGGGGAATGTCTTGTGCAAGAGAACTTAAATGATATTCGCTCTAAATATTCTCACAATACTTTTTTATAAAGACTCTCTTAGCCTAGTTTTCTCATACTAGATTGTAGATGGTTATTTGTATACTTTTTTCTTTTATTAATATGGATATTGTATAAGGAGACTGTTATTTGAACTTTTAAAGTGGATAGAGGCTTTTGAGCTAGGAATATTAAAATAGATACTTTAGTATTTGACAGGATATTTACAAGCAAGGAAGTTTGGTGTAGAATGGTTGTCAACGACATTCATATGTCACCTTTTCTCTCAAAAAAGGATTTAATAATGTTATGTAATTTTAAACTCATGAATAAAATTATGTTTCGTATTTTTTTAATGGTGGAAAAAACTCTCCACTTACAATTTTTTTACATGGTGAAAGTAAAACGTGAAAGTAGAACATTAGGAAAAATACAATTTGATAAATAATCAAAATGCACAACTACCTCTACCATGACACCCTTTGTACATTCACACATTATCATTTTGACTCAATCTTTTGAAAACATAATTTAAAAACTTAAAATAATATATATAACATAAACTTATATAAATAATCAAATTGTTTAAACATAATTTTTTTTTCATAATGAAAAACCAACTTTATATTTACCACAAAGTTGCATCAACCGGTACATCTAAAGAGAATAGTGAGAAGCGAGATGCTATCTCATTCACATTTCAATATGAGGTCTTAAGTGAGCAAGTAAACTCCTAAAAGAAACAGACAAAATAAGCAAAAAATCAGTAGTACATACATGACGAGCAGTCTCCAATGTTCAAACATGAACAGTATCAGAAAACTTGAAAATGATTAAAAGCAACAGAGGAATTACCCAAGAATTCCTCAACAAACAGTTCACCATCCACCCCTTTTAACGCACGTTTATAAAGATCATCAGCCATAGTATTATAAGACCTGTAAATATGCTGGAAAGTGATATGTTCAAAAACATCAATTAGATGATGAGTGCGTAGCATCTAATGGTGAAGGGAAAGAGATCTCAAATCAATTCTGCCCGCCTCCCATTCAAAAATACACATAAAGTCTCCAAAGACATGTATAGAGCGAACATTCAACCGCTAGGAAAACCACAACAATTCCCAAAGTGCCATAAGTTCAACACGCCTGTTGGTGCCATTGCCCACCTACACATAAAGATGAAAGGTATGTAAGTGACTGAGTTTTAAGACTGCACTAGCCCCGCATACACCATGCTTCTCTGCACCGTTAAAGAAGCCCAAAGGGAAAGTAAATGCCTCTTCCTGAAAAGACCCAGACTTAGAAACTTTCATTTTCGGGGGATGATAATACGCCCAGAAGTTGGCCGAGATGCAAGCAGAAGTGATGGACGCTGGAATTAATCTATCCTGAAACAGTAAAGAATTGTGAGCACGCCAAATCTCCCATAACAGAAACATAATTAAGTTGGGATAATTTTGTTTGATAATGAACCACTGAAAAAAATTCTCCTCAAAAGAGGCAGCATTCCAGGAATCCTCCACCACAAAAACAGATTTGATCTCTTCCCAAACCTTCTGAAAATATGGACAACAAACAAAAAGGTGTGAAATCTCCTCGGATGCAACCCGACATAGCAGACAGATACCAGGACCCATCATACCCTCCATTGTAAGTTACTCCAAGTGAGAATCCGATTATGTAGAACGAGCCAAGTAAAGAAACTAATCTTAAGAGGACAATTCACCTTCCAAAGTATTCTAGTCCACCATCCAATATCAGCCCCAACCTTCTCCTCTAGGATACTTGATTACACCAGTTGTGCAGTGAAAACCCCGTTCTACACATTGTATACCCACAATAACACATCTTCCTCTTGAGACAACAAGATCCCAGCACAAGAAATAGATTTGACGAACAAATTCCACTCCACGGCGAGTGCACCATGCAAATTCAACTCATCAGATGTTCACCAAGAACCACCACCAATCTCCACAAAATACCACACCTGTTTGAGAACAACGATACCTCGAACATGCAGAGCATGTAATAAATATTCCGAGAACTTGAATTTGCCTTCAAAACCCGATATGGGGTCAATCCCTAGATAAAATTGAGTGCCATGGCCCACAGTCCAGCAAAGTGACTGTTTAATGATCGGTAAAGATTTAATAAGGCTTCTCCAGACGAAAGATGCACCCGGGCACAATGATTTTCCAGAATGAAGCCAATACACCGGAGGAAGTCTATTAAGATATTTGGCCTTCACAATACTACCCCACAACCCAGGATCAAAGATAACACGCCAAATACTTTTGGCACAAAGAGACACATTGAATAAAGACAAGTCTTTAATACCCCATCCCCCCATGCATTTTGGCTTGGCAAGTAACTCCCATGCAACCAAATGCCACTTATGGTGCGTAATACTACCTTCCCAAAGAAATTGAAACAACATACACCGAAGGGAAGTGATCACTGAAGAAGACACCCTATATAAAGAGAACCAATAAACAAGGATACTCTGTAGAACAAAGCAAATAAGGGTAAGTCTTCTTCCCAAAGTAAGCCACCGAAAGCACCACGAACCAATCTTATGCTAGAACTTCTTGATAAGCCAATGTCAATCCTGGGCCACATAATGAGAAGGTTTTAAATAAAAACCAAGATTCCTGAGACCCTCTTCAAGAAGACCCTATGGATAAGGAAAAAGAATCTCCAATTGTCGCAAAACCAGCTTATCAAGTCTGTGACTTAATAAAATGGACTTATGCAAACTGATCTTCATACCCGATGCATTACAAAACTGAGAAATGAGGCAATGGTATTGTTGCCACTCCAAGAGGGTACCATTCCCAAAGAGGAGGACGTCATCAACAAATAGTAAGTGTGTTATGTGAAGGGAATTTGTAACCTTAATCCCTGAGATAATCCCCTCAGATTGTGCACTCTTAATCAAACGACTTAGACCTTCAATATCTAGAATGAAGAGATATGGCGATAAGGGGAATCCCTGACGCAACCCCCGATTACCTTTAAAGAACTGAGTCGGTGAACCATTCACAAGTACCGCAAACTTGGCCGAACAAATGCACACCATAATCCATTTGACAATTTCAAATGAGAGACCAATTTGAAGAAGAATAAATCGGAGATAGTCCCAATCGACCCTGTTATAGGCCTTTTCCAGGTCCATCTTCATTATAACCACGCAAAGATATTTCTTTTTCATAGAATGTAAGCACTTCTGGGAAACCCCCACTGCATCTAGGATTTGACGATCTTGTAAAAAACCAAATTGTTCACGAGAAACCGCCAAGGCCAAGAAGGGTTTGATCCTTTCCACTAGAGTTTTGGAAATAATCTTGTAGAGGAGATTGCATAAAGAAATGGGACGAAAATCATTAAAACCATTAGGATTATCTTTTTTAGGAATGAGCGTAAGATAATTTGAGTTTAGGGTATCTGAGACAGAACCTTTCAGTCTGGATTCATTAATAGCAGCAGTGACTTCCTCCCCCATTAAATCAAAGAAAAGCCTAGAGAGTTCAACCGTCCACCCGTCCAGGCCCGGACTCTTGTCAGCAACAAATAATTGCAGTACATTTAGGACCTCCTCCTTAGTGACAACCTTACCCACCACTCTACAGTCTTCCTCCGAGAAGTAACAGGGAAATTTGTTTATAGTGGCAAGCTGACATTCTAAATTGATAACCATATCAGTCGAGTAAATGTTTTTGAAATGATCTACAACAACCCTCTTTAATGTTGTAGTACCCGAAATCACCTCATTATTTGAATCCTGAATATCCTATATAGAATTCCTTATACGTCTCTGATTAGCATACTTATGGAAAAAACGTGTGTTATTGTCACCAACTTTAAGCCAGATGTTACACCTAAAATCTTACCATCATGAGATTCAATGTATACATCCCTAAAGTTTCCTTGACTAAGTTATTGACCTGGAAGAGATATAAACCCATTTATACTAGGTTTTGAGAGGTCGTCGCAGGATGCCTTAATGCAGCATGAGACGTCGCAACTTGCTCTCTTGAAGGGTGCGACAATGTTAGTTAATGGACAAAAATAGCTCCTTCGAGTCCATTCTCGAAGCTAGCTGACATGGATCCCTATCCCTGACCTTTTGGGAGAGCTGGCACTCGGTTCCTAACCTCTTGGAAGGATCCCCTATCTCTCTCCTACCATATCTCAACCTACCCTATCCATACCCTATCCACTTAGTCCTATATAAATGAAGCTCACTCCCATTCCAAAGGGAGGAAGTCTATAGTGTCTACATGCTGGTGAAATCATCTTAGAGAGATCTCTACTCATCCATTGAGAGACTCACACTTCCTTGGGAGGATATGGCATTGGCTTGGATGGAGAAGGGTTACTTCGTTAAGCTTTGGTTGTAGTCATTCTCTTCCATGTACTTTCCCTATTTTTATAGTAATATAAATGCTTTCCACCAATATTGTTGTGTTGATGATATTGTGTAGTTTACTTGCTTAACTGTTTACTTAGATCTGTTATCGTTTAGATGATTTTTACTTGTTTGTCTTGTTTTATGTATCTTGGCAGGTCTTGCAGCTTAGCTCTGATGACCGCGAGGCATGGAACAACGTCCAGGAGAAAGGGCTACAAACTTAAGGTAAAACATCTAATAACTTGATCCTTAACTAGATCTAGGAAAGTGGTTTATAGTTTGTTCTATTTGTTCTAGACTCACATTGAGGCTGGGAGATCTGGCTCGCGTCCGCTCGAGTGGATTGTCCGTCAAACAAAATTGGAAACCATACTGGGGAAGAACATTGTTTTGTAGTTGTCAATTTGAATGCCATTTTCAGTTGATTTCTTGTTACAAGCCATTTTATTTGTCGTTTACCTCTTAAACTAGTTTCACCATCAGATCTTCACTTTGAAGAGTTTGATTACCTTCCTTTGAGTTTGTACTTCTCATTTTCAAACCATTTCATTGCTCATTGTTTGGAGAATTGGTTCATTTTTTAACTTAGATCTCTCCTATCGCACCTGGTCAGTGGACTCAGAGCGACACTGTGCCATTTTAGATCTATATTCTTTGTTTGTGGGTCTATCGTCGCAACCATTTCATTGGTCTACTGTGACATCGTCGCACTTCCCGCATTGGTAAACTACGACGTGGCACTGTGTACAAGAACAGACTACGTCGATCTGCCAAATTTTCCATACAAGCACTCCTTCTCCATTTCTGATTTGAGTTTTGGTTTGTGTGCAAACTCCCTCTGTACTGCAAGATCCACTCAGAGACCCCATTTTGATTTGTGTGATTGAGTTGTTTGGTTTTATTTGGAGTTGTTTTCGGTTCCGTCTTGGACAAGTCTGAGATTTGGTAGTGGTGGACACTTTGGTCTCCCCCACCCGCATCCACTCACCCTTGCATTCCCTCCTCTCCTTGGCGGATCTGGTCATTGTATTGGATTGGTTTCTAGACCTCATTTGCATACATGTTTGAGCTTTTTTTGCTTTAGTGCTGCTTGTTACTAATTGATTTTGAGTGTTTATGTGTAATTTCAGTCCATTGAGTGCTTGTCTTTTCTTGAGATTTTCTGAGTTATTGAAGTGATCCAAGTAATCTTTTTGTTTCAGTATTTGTGTTTAAAAGCATTGCTGTTATCAAATTGTTATTTTGATACATCCATCAAAAAATCAAAAGTACTTTATTTCCATCATTTTTTTCAAGCTCATTTGAAGAATTGTTCATGCATTTGAATGTCTCATTTGTAGATCTTTTGGAAAGTTGAAAGAGAATTGAATTATTTGTGTTTTTCACGACTTATGAGTTGCTCATTTTCTTGAAAAATTCGAATAGATATCATGTTTTACAAAAGTAGTTCCATGCCTGGAAAGTTACATGCATCTTTTCATTTTTATGCTTCTAGGCCATTGTAGTGAAAGTGAAAAGCCTGCATACTCTACTTAGAAACTCTTTCTTTTCATCCCTGAGCATCATTTTTGTTTTGAAAAGATAAAAGAAAAAGAAAAACATGCTTTGATTTGGCTTAGTACTGTTGTGTTACTTTTCGTGTTTCGTTTGAAAAGGAAAATAATACTTCATAGTCATTTTTGGTAGATTTGGGATTGTGTTGCATTGTGTTGTTTTGGAAAAATCATTGGAAAGAAGTTTCTCCCTCCCATACATAGAGTTCATCAAAAGAAAAGTGTACTTTTTGCATGTAGTTAGGGCCTGCATTATGTTTACGATTATGTACTCACCTCATGCATTCACCTAACCGTCTAGATAAAATTAACGGTAGAACTAGGGTAAAATGTTTAGCAACTTGTGTGTAAGTTAGAGATGTGTTCCGATGTCGTTAAGCGTGGCAGCTGTCGTTATTTTCCAGCACTGTATTTCGGGGATATTGTAGTCTTCCACGTACTTATCGGTATATCGAGCTCTTTCACGTACCCACCAAGTACCACACGTACTTGGCATATATCGAAAGGTGTTTCACATACTCGGTAGTATATCGGAAGGTCTCGTGTTGTACGGTTGTGCATTAGACAGTACCACTACGAATTTGACCTCCCACGTACCTTGTGTATATCGGGAGACACCATTAGGATTCCTGAAACCAACTGAGTTAACCTTTTGGCCGTCTTGGCGGATCAATACACCGAGAACAACACTCGGGGAGATTACTACGCACGTACCGTCTAGGTAATCGGGTATTCAGGAAAGGGTATGGTCCCAA
The DNA here is from genome assembly GCA_027924585.1 of Larix kaempferi. NCBI lineage: Eukaryota > Viridiplantae > Streptophyta > Pinopsida > Pinales > Pinaceae > Larix > Larix kaempferi. Next base: position 9,115,048 of record BSBM01000727.1, read on the forward strand.
TCCTCCTTGTTGCATTTTACTGTTGGACCCTGCAGTATATAGCGATTTGTGAAGCCTTGACAATCCTGTGAGGTTCCAGAACTTTGAATTCACTCTTATAACATAAGTTTGCTTGTGGCCTTAGTTTGTGTAGGTTTTTTCTGATCTGATTTTCTTTTGTTTAGCTTTCCTTAGGAGAAACTTTTTGTTTCAGTCACTCTGGCTGACTTTCCTTGGAGAAGGTCTCGTAGGATTCAAAACTTGCCACCTGAATATCCCCTTAACCAGGAGGTAATTTCAAGTGTAATAATGGACCCACAAGCCACGGTCGTGTCACCTGAAGTGGAAAACCCCACGTTGAATGTTGGAGCACATATGTTTCCTCCAGATTCACCTGCCTCTCATCCCCTCAGGGTGAAGAAGCACAAACTTCTACTTCACAAGAACTACCTCCCGTTTTCCTGGGAGAGCCTGGATCATTGGAATCGATAAATTCACCCCAGGACGGCCCTTCAGTAGCTGCTGGTCCTTCAACGGCTTATTGGACATATTCTCTAGGCCACCCAGCAGCCCATTTTGCCATTGCATCCCCGCCTAACTGGACCACTATAGAAGGCACTCCACCAACTAACTGGCCCGGTTCCGCCGAGCTTTTCGCACCTCTTCGTGCATGCTTGGATCATTTACATTCCTTGGGCGATGAAGCTCGACGACAACATCTAGCATATAGGGCCAGGTTTAGAGAAATCCTGATTCACACGGTATCTTTTGATTCACTGGAAGCATCCATCCACAACCTGACCATCAATGAGACTGGGAAACACAGGATCCCAACCCTACTGCCCAACATGTTGAAGGACAACAGTCCAACACACCAGTGACCACCACGGTCATGTCACCTACTCTTCCACCACCCCAAACTTCGAGGGGAGGATACTCTTTACCCCCTACCTCTTTTACAGGTAACGATAATCCTACGGTGAATAATCAACAACCAGTGTTGGGTTAACCTTTACTTAATGGTCAACAAGTTGTTGCTGGGGGAAACCCTCGTCTCTTAACCATAATACTGCAGCAAGAGTTCCCATTGGTCCTTCCGTTGGAAATTCCTTACCTCCTGGACCTTCCACTATGGGACTATCCCATGTTGGGGGACCATCCAATGTAATTCAACCTGCATCGATTCAAGCATATCCAGGTCATCTTAACCCTGTGTTGGGTCAGCTTAATCCCGGAAATGCACTCTACGGGGTACCCTACCCCAGAAACCCTTACACTCTATGGGGACAACAAAATGTTTTACAACATGGACCCCCACTTACAGGCCCTCCGGTCCCTCCACCCCCATTTGGTCCACCCCCACCTCCCATTGGAGGCGGAGGGCCCCCACATAACTCTAGAGGAGGCGGACCTCTACCTTCTGGCGGAGAACCGCCTCATTCCGATCATCATGGCCCACCCCCCATGGTGGTGGTAGTGGAGGACCTTCCCACCCTAGAGGTGGTGATGGAGGACCATCCCATCTCGGTGGTGGTGGTGGAGGACCCTCTCATCCTGGTGGCAGTGGTGGTGGACAACCACCCTACTATGTTCGAGGTGGTGGAGGAGTCTCTTACCCTTCCGGTGGTGGCCCACCACCACCCCTCGACGGAGGTGGTGGAGGCCCACCCTATTCCGGTGGTGGTAGTGGACCACCACCTCCTTCCAGCGGAGGCGGTGGTGGCCCATCCTACCCTAGCGGTGGTGGTGGACCCCCACCATTTGGAGGCGGCCCACCCCCTCCCAACAGTGGAGGTGGGCCCCCACCTTATGGTAATGGGCCACCTTATCATGGTAATGGACCACCTTACTATGGAGGCAAACCTACATTTGGTCCGAGCGACCCGTACCCCAATGGCTAGTTTCCTCATGGAACACCCTATGGTCAGTCAATACAAGGTCCCGCAGTTTCTTACACGCCTTATCAGTACTATCAATACCCGCATCCTAATCCACAGCTTCCCTTTTTGGCTACTTTGGACCTGCCTGACCTGTCTCGCCTAACCAACGACCCCATCTACCACGGAACTAATTGGCCACCCATTTCAGTGAAACTTCCATCAGATATCCCAAAATTTGATGGCAAGCCAGGTGAGGATCCTAAAAACCACATGATGACATACCACTTGTGGTGCTCATCCAACTCCTTGATGGACGACTCGATCCGTCTTAGGTTATTTCAACAGACTCTCACTGGTTCGGTTGCCAAGTGGTATATTAAACTACCACCCCATTCTTTTCCCGACTTTGGTTCTCTTGCTATGAATTTTTTGACTCATTTTCAGCTGCCTATACGGTATGAAACTGGTACAAAGCTTTTAACCTCACTCCGTCAAAATACCTCTACTCACATCTCAGATCATATACCTGAGTGGCGGAGGAGACGACGTCTCATTAAGGCTCCTATTCCAGACCAACTCCTAGCAGACTGGTTTACGGAGTCTCTCATACCTACCATAGCACGAGATGTTTCCATGGGAGGTGTTGTCACCGAGGAACAAGCCATCACCCGTGCCCACTTGCTAGAATTAGTTTATGCTTAATCCGACACGTTGTTTGATATCCTTCCCAACGCACCCCGCAACACGTACGACCCCGTGAAACCACCCAAGGGACCCCAAGCTGATGACATCATTGGATCCCTTAACACCTATCCTCATTCTCAAACTGTTGGTTCGTCGAACCCCCAAGGTTCCTTCCTATCACCAACACAAGTTGGTCACGGCACCACCAAATCATCCACTCCTGCTGTTACCAAAGAAGTGAATTATGTTTCATCAACTTCACCTCAAAGTCTAGTGGTAAGAAGAAGAACAAAGGGAAACCTAAGAAATCTTCCACCCAGCAGGAACAAAAGAGCACCCCTGATGATACCAAACAGAAAAGGAAATTGAAGTATCCTTGTCTACTGTGTGGTGACGACCACTTTTCTAAAGAGTGTCTCCATAGAGGCGAAGTTCAAAAGTTTCTTAAGGGAAAACCCACACCCGCAATTCTCAACGATCCTTTCCCTGCTCAAAATCAGCAGTTGATCACTCACACTTCTCCTTCCCAAGGAGAAGCATCCACCACCGCACATGTTCTCATGATACATAGCGAAACCATCAACTTGAACACCCGTTCTCGTTCGTATGACTCTGTTCCGAAAAAAGAACTTGTTGGAAGTAATACTAAAAAATATTCCACTTCGATACTTGACGTCACTATACCAGCTGCTCCTCTCACCATTTAGAATCCCTCTTTCGAGTCAGTGTTGCGTCCACCCAAGAGCACGATTAGAAAATCGATTTTAATCCTAATGCTCGGGCTGCTCAAAACTACAACATTGTAGAGGACCTAGCACAAGCTCCTTATGCTATGTCGATGCTCGAGATCTTGCAAAATTGTTCTAATCAGCGCAAGACTCTCCTCGCTTCCATCGGTGTAGTTGACCCAGATTCATCGAACACCATCATGTTTCGGCTAGAATATTTTAAACCGAGGCTCTCCCATCAGTTGGAATTTCAAGTTGCCACAAACATTGCTGGGAAGACAATCCATCGTACTATTTTGGATGAATGTGCCTCTACTTTAGTCATGTCGATCTCATGCTGGAGAGCCATCGACTCTCCCGAGTTGAACCGTTCTCCTATCACTTTGAAATCATTTGACGGAAGTGGCTTTCAACCTCATGGGTTGTTACAAGATTTAGCAGTTGAGCTGGGGGGCAAGACCACAACCATTAACGTGGAAGTAGTTGCTGCTCCATTAGATTACAACATTCTGCTTGGTCATAATTGGTTTTATGCCATGACTGCGGTCACATCATCTGTCTTCTGCATAATACAATTCCCTCATCAAGGCCGAATTGTTATTGTCGACCAACTGGATTTCTGCACACCTGACACTACTACTCACCCGTGTGATAACGTTCCTTTGATTGGACAATCTTCGCATCAGTATGAGAGCGTGGGGGTCGGCCTCCTTAAGGACTCATCCCTTATGGGCATCTTTCCTACTTCAGATCCCCCAAATCATGTTGCCACGGTGAACATGATCTCCTCGCAGATTTCATCTATCCCCAACTCCACTGATTCATGGCTTGTACCTGATGAAGCCACCACACACTTGATTGGAAATGTTATGCCTCTGTCACCTGCCGAACTAACATATGAGGCTATCGAGCCAGCACCTGAGGACCACTTAGCTGTGGCCTCCACTTCCTGTTCTCTACAGTAGACATCATTTGATCCTCTATTACGGACTTTTCATTCTGACGAGTCCATTATGGAAATCATGAGTGCAGATGATCCTCCGTGGGAAGACCTCCATCATCGTTCATCTCTCCTCCTAGGTATTGTGGAGAATAGCATTAACACCATCTTTACACCGGATGTCTATTCTGGCTCTCAATCCTTGATACTCACATGTCAAAAGGACTCCGAAGGCAACTTAGCGAACATTGAGCCTACCACTTTGATAGACATTTCGGTTACTCCTGGTGTAGTGGAACACAATCATTTAGGCTAGAAGTGTTCCCCCGAAGAAGTCATTTCTTATATGGCCTTATTCAAGCGATTCCAAGACATGTTCGCTTGGACCTGTGAGGAGATGCCTGGGATAGACCCCACCATTGTTTTACACGAGATTAAAACCTATCCCGACATCAAACCTGTTCACCAAAATTTACGACCGGTACACCCTCGGAAGACTGCGGCAATCAAGGTAGATATTGAGAAGCTCTTGAAGGCCAGCTTCATCTACCTTGTCCCATTGACAGAATGGGTCTCAAACGTCGTTCCTGTTACTAAAAAATAGGGTACCATTCATGTCTGTGTCGATTATCGGGACCTCAACAAATCTTGTCCTAAGGACAACTATCCGACTCCCTTTATTGACCAGATTATCGACAATTGTGCTAGAAGTGTCATTTTTTCATTTATGGATGGCTTTTTCGGATACAACCAGATTAAGATCCACCTCGCCGACCAACACAAGACTTCTTTCATCTTCCCTTAACGAGCGTTTGCATATCGTAAACTTCCGTTTGGTCTTAAAAACGCTGGTGCCACATTCCAGTAGGCCATGTCGTACGCCTTCCATGATGTGAAGGACTTTGTGGAACCCTACTTGGATGACCTCCCTACCCACTGAAAGCAGCGTGAGTTCCACATAGATCATCTGATGGTTGTTTTCCTCAGATGCAGATGGTACAATATCCGTCTGAATCCTCATAAGTGTATTTTTTGTGTCGATTCTGGATGCCTCTTATGGTTTATCATCTCGAAAGATGGGATCCGCATTGATCCCTTGAAGGTGGAATCCATCGTTGCTCTTCCACCTCCAACTAATATTATGGAACTTCAGAGTCTACAAGGAAGAGAAACTTATTTACAGCATTTTGTTTGTAATTTCGCGCAAACGACACAGGGTTACATGAGATTGATGAAAAAGGACGTCCCGTTCATTTGGGATGACCAAGCTCAACAATCTTTTGATAGTTTGAAACATTCCATCACGCATGCCCCTGTGCTCCAACCGCCGAATTATTATCGAGATTACATTCTATATCTCACTGCTTCCGACACAACTATTGCCATGGTTTTGGTGCAAGAAGACCAAAATGCCCAAGAACATGTGATATACTATGCCAATAAAGGTCTTATTGACATTGAAACTCGCTATTCACATGTTGAGAAACTCGCTCTCACGGCAGTCATCGTCGTACAGAAGTTCTGACATTACATCCTGCTTCGCACCACCACCATCATCGCCGATTTGAACCCCATGTACCACGTTCTGACACGTCAGGTGCTTGGGGAAAAGTATTCACGTTGGATCGTGATACTGCAAGAATTTGATCTTCTTTTCGAAAAATCCATGTCTAAAAAGTATTTGGTGTTTGCTGAGCTCATCTGCGACCTTCCCCATACTGATGTAGAATCTGAGCCCAATGACTCTTTTCCGGATGAGTCGTTGTTTCTTATCAGTACATCTGATTCATGGTATGGAGATATCACATTGTATCTTCAAACCTAACGTTTTAGGCCTCAACTGTCTCATGATGACCATCATCGAATACTCCACCATGCGAAGTATTATCTTATTATCAGTGATACTTTGTACCGTCGTGGTATCGATTCTATTCTTTGACGTTGCTTGACTCATGATGAGGCTGAACATGTCCTAAATGACTGTCACGCTGGGGCTTGTGGCGGTCATCTCTTTGGGATGGCTACAGCCCAGAAGATTCTACTTGCGAGATATTATTGGCCGTCTATCTTCAAAGATTGTATTGAGGCCGTAAAAAAATGTCTTCCATGTCAACATTTTCATATGAAAAAGCGCACCCATCCCACCCCGTTACACCCGGTTATTGACGTTGGCCCCTTCGCTAAATGGGGCATTGACTTCATGCATTATAAGCCTACCTTAGCCGAGGGGCATAGTTACATCATTGTAGTTCTGGACTACTTTACAAAGTGGGCCGAAGTAATGCCTACATACACGAATGACAGCAAGACCGCCGCACTCTTCATGTTTAATCATGTAATATTGTGGTTTGGAGTTCCTCAAGCGATAGTTACCGACCATGGTTCTCACTTTATGAACCACATGGTTAATGAGTTGAGCGATAGATTGGGTTTTCGCCATGAAAAATCAACACCATATTACCCACAGTCAAATAGACAGGTCGAGGCCATTAACAAGGTCTTGAAAACTATGGTCCAACGTATGGTGGGTACGCACAGGTCCAATTGGCATAATATGCTCTTCTACGCACTATGGGCTTATCGAACTTACATTAAAAACGACACTGGATTTACTCCCTTCCAACTAGTGTATGGATTGGAGGCGGTACTTCCTATTGAGTGTGAGATTCCATCCCTCAAGCTCGCCATCGAACTTCTCCCCAACACTACTACCGAGGAAGAACGCTTCCTCTACCTAGATAAGCTCGACGAGACTCACCAATATGCCACTCTTTCCAACGAGGCTCATAAGAGACACATCAAAGCATAGTATGATAAGTCGGTAGAACCTCGCACCTACAGCGAAGGATATTTGGTCCTCACATACGACCAAAAACATGATAAGCTGGGGGTAGGAAAGTTTGAGTCCATGTGGCATGAACCTTATGTTGTAAAACACGCTTTAGAGAAGGGAGCTTATGAGCTTGAAGACTATGACGGGATATCTTTGGCTGAGCCCTGCAACGGGTTCTACCTGAAGAGGTACTATGCCTGAGTCTTTCATGCATAAGTACTTTTGTATATACTATACATGGCGTGTCTGTGTTTTTTGTGTGGTGTGACGCTTTGATTTTTTGCGTGCTTAGGTCTTGTTTTGTTTCTTATACCATCTTCTGTTTGCGTGTGCAGATGGAAACTTGATACAGGATCGCGGACGATGCCAGTCGGCATACCCACAACCTTGCTTCGGCAGCCTAGGTACTCTATTCACCTAGTGGCGAGCTCATCAGCTCAGGGGGAATGTGTCTAGGTTTCGTGACCAACAATGCTGCAGAATATCAAGCAGTCATTGGAACCCTAATTGACGCTATTTCTTTGGGTATGGACCATGTTGTCATCCACTTGGATTCTCAACTAGTGGTCTCTCATCTTAACCGAGTCTACGTCATCCACGATCCTACCTTACTCCGTCTCTATAGACGAGTCCATCTTCTGGAAAGGTCCTTCGAGTCCATTCAGTACCTACACATTCCACAAGACGTGAACACAGTTGCTGACTCTATGGCCAACTTCATCTTAGATTGGTACATTGCACACACATAAGCATATTCATGAACTGTTAAAAGTAGACATAACATGTAAATAACTCATTTTATAAGCAAACATGTAAACAAGATCACACCATTCATCCATTTTAAAACACATAATGTATAAAACCACCAGAATGTTTGTATATATATATCAGCATAAAAAGTAGTGCTGGTACAAAATCTGAAGCACGAAGGCTTTCAGTGAGTCTATACAAAATCCGAAGCCTCGTAGATTTCAGTAGTACAAAATTTGAGGCCTCTAAGCTATCGGTACATACATAATAAAAACATAAGGGCTAACTCCTGGCCCGTACACCCCTGGGTCTCACAGCTCTAGCCTGTTGAGTATCGACTACTCTCATGACCCTGTGAAGCAACGCATTGAAGCGCGCAGATGCTCCCACCTTATATCCCTGCATAGGCTGTGGTAACTCATCCACCATCGGCTCTGGAACGTCTACATCAACCCGCTCAGGTTCATGTAAACATCCTCCATTTCCGTGATGGTAGGATGTACAGCTGGAGCCATGACTGCTCTCTCTCCTCTCTCTCTCCTCATAAGAAGAGAGACTCCCACGGGTCGTACGGGGCCCACATCTGCACACACATGTTGTTAACTAATCATCACTATAACAAAAAAATCACAAATATACAAAACTAAAAAGTAGAAGGGTTTTTGTTCTTACCTATGTCTCCCCACGCTGCTCCCTCGGGCAGTACCAAGTCTGGGTCATCTTTGTAATCCGTACCATTGTATGGGTAGTCCTCTACCATGAGCAACTATCCCTCTAGCTAGGTGAAGAACTCAGCACCATATCCGATGATGGGGCCCCCACCATGGTGGGCCATCACCTCTGTCCATCTAACCATGTGAGTATCCTTAGGATCCCTGTCATCCAACGGTACCCGCGGGCGCAAGAGGGGAACCCGCTCCAATAGAAATGAGATCACTATCGACTCGTATCCAAACTGTTTGAGCTCTCCACACCGACACTTGGTCAGCTGAGCTTGAATGTTTGCGATGAGTCCCTCGCACCAGTTGAAGATATCCGGAGACATGCAGTCCTCCGCATATAGCATCTGAGACCTGGTAGCTAAGTGGAGAGCTTGGCTCCCTGTTATCCTCGTAATGGTAAAAAGTATGGCACGTAGCGGACGTTCCTGTACTTGTTTGATGGGAATCTTCCCACTAGAAGTGCGGGTTTGAGGAGTACAATGCTGTAGGATCATGTCATCCACGGTCCGATCACTTCCTCATGATTCAGCAAGAGCCACGTTGTCCCCCCTCCGGGACAATCCAGTCAAAAAATAGATGTCCTCGACATCCATGGTAAGTATGTGCTCACCGATCACAAAATATTGCTGAGCTGCATCCCAACATCGCAGCATATGTGTCAGCAATGGGATTTGGGTCCTCATGCCCTGGATCTGGAAGAACTTTAGGAGACCACAGTTCCTCGGTGCTTCTACACATAGTGGGTCACTTGCATCTTGTACGTCATCTACCTCGTGTTCTCGTTCACGCCACTCCAAGACCATGATTGGCTGCTATTAACCTTCCAAAAGGAGCATTTTAACATCATTAGGACTCACTTCAACCACTGAAAGGCCATTTTTTGGGCTAGGTTTGATGGTTGGGTTGGATGTTTCCTCCGTAGCACCCCGTCAATTCTGACAGTGCGACATCGCCACAATCCACTTTTGAGGTATTTTCAACGACCCGGGTTCATCACAAATCCTGAAAGGGCGACCTGCGACGACCCGAGGACGCAATAGCCCTCCACAAACCACCTCAAAACCCAAAAAAATGAACTAGAATAAAAAATGTAAACCAATGAAAATATGCTGGATGAAGTTTAGAGTTACCTACTCCAAACGGTTGGTGAAATGGTTGCTCGTAGCTCTCGGAATCGACAAGTGAAATTTTGGCTCCAATGGCACTTCTTCTCCCAAATTTGGCAAATGAACAATGGTGATTATATTTGTTTTTTTGTTTCTATTTATAAACAAAAGGCATATTCATTTTCAAATATTTGATGCATTTTAGGTCATTTGCTATAGTTTGGATCATTTTTATGACATTTGAATACCCGGTTGACTTTTTGACCTAGTTTTCAAGTGTGCGGGAATTGTTAAGTGGTCTTTGTACGCCATTCTCACATTATAATGGTCATTTCAGGTATGAACAACCCCTTGAATGTTTTGTCATTATTTTATATCCGTTAGATTGTATTTATTTTATGACGATGAGCTTACTCTTTGTTCTTTCTCGTGCTCTTAAAACCATGAGAATAAGTTACCGAGTTACGATTTATCACTTTTTCGGGCTCGTTAAACTCCTACGAAAAATGAACCCCCCCGGAGTCTATATTTAAGCTCTTTTCAGGCTCTCGAAATATGAAAAGATTGCCAAGCGAACTTGTCGCGTTCACGCTTGTTAAAGAATTTTAATGGTCGTCTTCCTGGTGATAGTTTACCATTTTTCGGACCAAGGGGCACTACTTACGAAAAATGTATACTCCAGCCAATCATGACTGGAAGAGTCCTCTCCCGCATTGTTTTACCCTTTTTCGAGCTATGAGGCTAACTTTAGGAAAAAGGATCGTTGGAGTCTGCTTTAGTTCTTTTCAGACTCTCTAAACATGAAATGACGACCGAGTTTACCTTCTATGGACTCGTTAAATTTTTACATTGAAGGACCCGCCATGGGATGAACCCCTCCTATCCCAGGTTCGGAAAATATTTGGGATTGGACTCATCTATGAGATGAGCTATACCGAGCATCTGGTTACCCTCATTAAGCTCATAAAACAACCATGAGGCACTCATCGTTCATGATGGGGAAAAAGGAAATCTTTTATGTTACACCCTTTTTCAGTGGCAGTACCTAGTCATTTCTTGAACATGGCACTCAGTTGCATTTGCATACTTGCACTTGGATCATCCATTTGTCCTCGATTTTTACCTACTTCTTGAGTCTTGTTACTCCTTTGAGTCATTCAAAGAACACTTCCATCATCAGTTGCATTAGGAGTTGGTACCATAACTCGTCAAGTCAATACTGCCAAGGCATGCCACGCCCATGTTCAGGAATCTTATCACTACTCATTATCTACAGTCAGTACACCTTCCATCATGTCTATCTACTCTAAGTCAGTTTTGCATGTTATTGTACCATTCAATATGCACTACACATCCTTTGTCGTGTTTCGTGTCAATGATGGGGGATTCATCATGGCCCTCCTTCGACGGATTCATCCTTGTCGACTTCAGATCATTATCTGAGGATTGAATCTAGAAACCAACCAAGTACCTTGGCCCTGCATGCCTCAATGGCAGGTTACCTCGCTTTCGACATGATTTTACATCATTGACTCTTGATTGAAAGATTTCATCTCGCGTTCGACTTCAACTCATTTATTCACGCTTGATGATATGTACTGTGATACCTTGGGAATCATTGACATTAATAGTGATTTTCCTCGCGCTTGTTAACGGTATACATCAATGACTGGTAATCAAGTGGTTTCTACCATGTTCGACGTCAAGACATTTGTAATCACATGGGTAGATTCGTATCATTGCGGGTTTAGCTTGAAGACCCTGGGGAGTCATATTTTACCCAGGTTGCAATGGAGATTGTATTGATTCATATCACACGGATCCCCATTTGTATTGGTCGTGGCTGTGTTATCATCTCATCATGGATCTATGCTTGTGTCTAGTAGCCATGATTGTGTTCAGTCGGTCATTACTACCATGGATCTGCATTGTATTGGCTGGAAACCATGTTCTACGTCATATGAGACAGTGTACTCAGAGTCAGTTGTACTACAGCAATGTCCTTCGTCCGACGACCCATTGCCATTCCTTCTGTCAAAGCATTTCACCTATCCAATTTTCAACAGTTTCATGCTTTGGGGGGCATTCTGTTACACCTAAAATCTTACCATCATGAGATTAAGTGTATACATCCCTAAAGTTTCCTTGACTAAGTTATTGAATTGGAAGAGATATAAACCCATTTATACTTGGTTTTGAGAGGTCGTCGCAGGATGCCTTAATGTAGCATGCAACGTTGCAACTTGCTCTCTTGCAGGGTGCAGTGATGTCAGTTAATGGACAAAAATAGCTCCTTCGAGTCCATTCTCGAAGCTAGCTGACATGGATCCCTATCCCTGACCTTTTGGGAGAGCTGGCACTCAGTTCCTAACCTCTTGGAAGGATCCCCTATCTCTCTCCTACCATATCTCAACCTACCCTATCCATACCTTATCCACTTAGTCCTATATAAATGAAGCTCATTCCATTCCAAAGGGAGGAAGTCTATAGTGTCTACATGCTGGTGAAATCATCTTAGAGAGATCTCTACTCATCCATTGAGAAACTCACACTTCCTTGGGAGGATATGGCATTGGCTTGGATGGAGAAGGGTTACTTCGTTAAGCTCTGGTTGTAGTCATTCTCTTCTATGTACTTTCCCTATTTTTACAGTAATATAAACGCTTTCCACCAATATTGTCGTGTTGATGATATTGTGTAGTTTACATGCTTAACTGTTTACTTAGATTTGTTATCGTTTAGATGCTTTTTACTTGTTTGTCTTGTTTTATGTATCTTTGCAGGTCTTGCAGCTTAGATCCAACGACCGTGAGGCATGGAACAACGTCCAAGAGAAAGGGCTACAAACTTAAGGTAAGACATATAATAACTTGATCCTTAACTAGATCTAGGAAAGTGGTTTATAGTCTGTTCTATTTGTTCTAGACTCACATTGAGCTAGGAAGATCCGGCTCACGTCTGCTCGAGTGGATTGTCCATCAAACACCAGATGGAACGGATTTTATGTCTCCAGGATTCTTCCAACTTGTTCAGTATAGTGTGTCGCTTATCCTCCTACTCCGAAAGCTTAATCTTATGCTCTTCCAAGAAGAGAGTGTCATCCAAAGAAGCCAAAATACTCTGAATTTCAGTTTCAATGCTAGCTAGAAGTTCACTGTTCTGACCTTTCTTCAATTTATCCCAATTGACCACCACATCCTGAAGATTAGAAAACTTCAAACCAAGATTATATAACAACGAAGGAACAACCCTCTGGGGCAAAAGAACACACTTATCACGGACCAACTCACAAAAGAATCTGTCCGACGACCAGCCTAGATTAAATTTAAAAGTGTAGTGATGATGATTCTGCTACAAATCAAAATCCAGGATGATGGCCTTATGGTCAAAGATGCCAAAAGAGTAATACCATGACCGAAATCTACCTAAAACCTCTGTCAACTTCTCAGCAATGAAGAAGCGATCCAGTCTTTTTTCGATCCCTTCCTGTCCGCACCATCCATTGGACCATGTAGGAACTAACTGACATGGTACCACATCCATCAAACCATCATCAGAAAAAGTGCAGTTCAGGAATTCAGCCAGCGAGTCGGTAAGATTTCCAGAACCCCAGGTCTCATTTGCAGATAAGGTAAAGTTTAAGTCGCCCCCCAAAATCAAGCTCAGATCCTGGAGACCACCACCATCGCGAAGCTATTCCCAAAATATCTTCCTATTTATGCAAGGTCCATAAATATTCAAAAGGCGGATGGGAACGTCTAGCCCAATAGGTCTACCTTCCACCAGGATACCTGCAAAATGGTGATAAGCTTTAAAATCTGCCACCATAGGATTCTAGGCAACCAAAGTACTGCCCAAGTGACCCCGAGCATCCAAAGCACAAACCTGCCAGTCAGGTTTAATATTAAGAAAGAAATTACAGGCATCAACAGTCTTGGCCATCGTTTCCTGTAGGAGGACCACACAAGGTTTCACCACTTCCAAAAATCTCTTAAATGCAGCTCGCTTAGGGCCGCTACCAAGTCCCCAAATGTTGAAGGAAACAAAGTTCATCGATGAACTTCCTTAGGGGCTGCTACATTTCTAAGAGCCCTATCAGAGTGTGTCAAAAGTGGAGAATCATCCCTAGGAAGACCCTTCTCAAATAGAGAAGTGATATTAGGGTTAATATTATTTTGTCCCTCCATCAAAGTACCATGCAAAGAATCCGCGGGGATCCTGCCTTTAAATGGTTTACGGGGTTTCTGAAGGGTAACGTTTCCTCTAAAGATAGAAGAGATAGGGATAACAGAGGGATCCTCGAAAAAGCCCGATGAAAAAGTTAAAAACACGGGGGGTACCAGAGTTAAAAACAGGAGTATCATCCAACGAAGACGACAAAAGTTCGATACCCAGAAATTACAAGCTCCCAAAACCCCCAGTCGGAGAAACCAAAGGGTTACCCGGAGCAGCGAAGACCCCCATACCAGCATTATCGGATAAAATGGGAGGTGACGTACTAACAGAAATCCCCCCTTCCAAATCCAGTACCTCAATCACTAGCGAAGAAACTGGTCAAGGAGGTACTTCACAAAGTTCCTCTACAGAGTTCGATCCCCCCATTGAATCCCTTAATAGAGAGAGGGAAAGTTGGATCTCTTCAATAGAAAGAAATTTAAGTAAAACAGGGAGGGATTCAATAAACTTACCCACAAATTTGTCAGCCGAGGCTCTGTCCAGTGGAATGGGAAAGAGATTTCCATCCACAAAAGAATCAGTTTCCAGAACCTTCGACACCAAAGTATCTGATAAATCCTTACCGACACGTGAAGGGAAGTTGTCGCGAGAATGCCCGATTGATCTGCAGAGATGACACCGAAATGGAACCTTCCAGTAGTCAAGGCACTGGACGAAAGTACCACCGTCCCAATGAACATCAAGGTCACCCGTAAGTCCATCACCGGTATCCATCTCGACAAGCATCTTAGGGGCCTGACGGTCTGAACCTAAGAGAACCTCATCCTCAATATGTATAAAGCACCCGATGGAATTGGCCACCACCATAAAACCTTTCAGGTTCCAACATAAAACTGGAAAATGCGAAAGAATAACCCATAAATGACAACGTGCCAACTTTTCCACACAACGATCAAATATTGAATGCCATCAGGAAAGAACCAGTGAGCCCTTACCGATATTAACAATCACAAATATATATATATATATATATATATATATATATATATAAAACAAATGCGCATTGTTTACCTCCTCTACCATTCTTGCTATAACTTTGTTGGTGAGATAAAAGTCTCAATCACTACTCTATACTATTAGTAACCTATAGTGTCGTAAAATAAACGTTTTTTTAAATGATTTGAATATTTATTTGGGTAGGAGTTTTGGTTCCCTAATTTACACTTTAAATACTAACTTCAAATGCATGACGTTTGCTTCCTCCATCTTCATTATAGCTATAATTTTATTTAGTGAGATAACATTTTTAATAAAAAGTTGGTGGCATAAAAGAAAGATATTGTTTTAATGATTTGATGATTTATTTGGTTAGGATTTTGAATGATATTATTTAAATTTTAAAATCTAATTTAACCTATAAAATGGATAATATTTGCATCCTTCATTTTAGTCACTACTCTTACATCATTGATCATTTATTTAGTTATTACTTTTTAGATTAGATAAATTTATTTAAACTTTAAAAATTAATTTCTTTATGTTTTTTTTTTTCATTTTTTTCATTATGATTGGGATAACATATATATATATATATATAATCATTTATTTAAATATAAGTTTAGATTATTTTATTTAAATTTAAATTTTACAAATAAAATTTAACATAATATATCTTTGTCATGAAAATAAATTGTCATAAAAATGGTCATATTTCTTCAAAAACATTTACTTCAAAAACATTTAAAATCAGTGATCATTAATTTCTAATTTTTTTAATATCTAGAATTTAATAATTTTTCTCTTTTCAATATTATGTCTTTAATCACACTATTTTTTTATTATAAAAATTGTCATACTTCTTCAAAAAAATTTAAAATCAGTAATCATTAATTTCTAATTTTTTCAATATCTAGGATTCAACAATTTTCCTCTTTTCAACATTATGTCTTTAATCACACAAATATAATTCTCAATAAATAGTTTTTACTTTGTAATACAATATAAAGCTAAACTAAAATCTCACTTTCAAACAACATATTTGAAACTTGGATGGAGAGTTTTTATAAGAAAATTGGGAATAGTTTTAATACTTATAAATAAATACATATTTCAGTCTTGCTTTCCATATATATATTTTGATTGTTTGTGCCACATGGTATTGATTTTAATTTTTGAAAAATTCCAAATATTAAATTAAGATCATTGAATGGTGGTGGTGATGAAAATACATGAATTTAAAAACCATAAATACGCATCTAAGAATAAAATTAAAAGAAATAATAAATTACACTTTTAAAGTATAAGATTCACAATATGGGGAAAACTATTCACAACTTAAAATGACAAATACCTTTTGAACATAAAACTTTAAAGTTGATCTTGACTCACGAAAATGAAATTGCACTTCCTCTTTAAAATATTTTAAGCCCAATGAAAACATTTTTGAAACTTAAATAACATTATGTAATATTATGAGAATACAATTTTGTGTTCTTTTTCCTTTTAGGAAAATGTGGAAGGAACCATAGTAGAAAACCATATCCAAACCAAAATGTCTCACTGACACTGTCACAATTATCATTTCATTATTGGGCGTGTTTCCTTCAATGGTTCACATATTTAGAGAGGAATCATTTATTTCTATTATATTTCCACCTATCTCTACCGTATGTGGGTGGAACTCTCATAAAACCTACAAATATGTGAATGGATAAAAAGGGTGGAATTTGAAAGAAATTTATTGCATTGAGAGTAGCGAGGTGCTCTACAACCCAATATGGGGGAGATGTTGTAACATGTAACGTTGTGTAACATTATGTAACGTTATGTAACATGACGTTCCCATAAAATAGAAATAAAAATGCAAATGATGTTGACTTAAACAAAAAATATTAAAATAAAAATATTTAATGTTAATCTTAGATATATCAAGCACGGGATCAAATATTTTGATGTGTAAAAACTTTAAGATAAAAAATGTTTACACCTCAAGAAATTGGATCTCTTTTGGTACTTGATAAATCCAAGTTTAAGATGAATCTATGTTAATTGTGAAAAGATTGCATGCCAAATATCCAACTCCTTTCTTATTCACTAAGAAGTAACCTACCATTGACCCGTAGCCTTGGATCTAAAAGTTGTTCATCCCATCTCGAAATCCGATGTCTTAGATCTTGATACCACCTTCAAAGCCTTGGCTCTCATCATTGTCCATCTCATCTTCAAGGTTGTCAAGGTTGTCAGCCTCATCGTCATCCATATCATCTTCAAGGATGCCGAATACATCATTGTCAACCTCATCGTCATCCCTATCATCTTCAAGGATGCCGAATACATCATTGTCAACCTCATCATAGAGGAAAGAGAGAGAGGTTGTCAGCCTCATCGTCATCCATATCATCTTCAAGGATGCCGAATACATCATTGTCAACCTCATCAGAGAGGAAAGAGAGAGATATAAGGAGCGTCGAATTGTCAGACGTCATAGTAGGCAAAGCAATGGTGCAAAAACTGGATCACTAGGCATGGTTTTTTCTCTTCCCACTTTCTTATGAATTCAGTTGTAGTAATTAGGAATTTCCATTTCGTCAAAACCTTCTGAAACACATAGATAGAGTGTAGTGTGTCCATTTCATAATTTCTTCCATGGGAAACAATTCCGACACATTTTCCTTGTACAAGTATCTATTAGTACACAACATTAATTCAAAATCAACAAAAAAATACTAACAAATATGAATTGGAGAAACTATCAATCCACCGAAAACAACAACTAATTTGTTCAACTCCATCTCGTAAGGACTATTTAATTATGTATTGAACCACCCGCCATAGGTGCTGGAATAATGTGGCCCACAATGAATCCAAAAAAAGTGTTTTCTTCTCATGGATCGATGAGATGGAGGGCATCTTATATTTCCAATAGCTAGGGATATAATGGAGTAATGATGTTGTATGGTGAGATGCACTAAGCTGGCACTGCATAATGAAATGGAGTAGAGCATTGATGTTGTGAGATGAGTTGAGTTGGGATTTCCAATGGAACCAGAAATGGGAATGGAGCAGGACCGAAGAAGTTCATAATTGACATTGGAATGAGATTATGTGTTTTTAAATATGGTTGACAAGTCTATTTCTTAGAGACATGTAAAAATCCTTTTTTCCAAACTCTCTTGGCCTAGCATTGTCTACTTCTTTCTCCATTAGTATGTTCAAAGGTGGTCCCACACTCCATATTAACTTATTTGGCAATGTTTCGTTGCTTTTGGTCGAGTTGTTTAGGTTGTGATATCCGTGGATTGTCATCCAAGAACAAATTTGAAGCTCTATCAAGTCATGATGAAGGATCTCAAGTATTTGGCCCTCGATAACAATAGGTTAATAAGCACAATCCCAAATTTAATGCTTACTATTAACATAAATAAGTTTGTATTAACATAAATTTGTCACACATGTTGTCCAAGAAATAATGCTAACATCCCTAAGTTTAGTTGCAAGGACCAAAAAAATAGTCAAATTCATCTTGCATTGAACCAAATACTAGACATTGAATCAATCCATTTCAACTCTAATTAAAGGCACTTGCAACTATAACTAAGGCTAAATATCGTTTGATCTCCACGTGAACATGCGACAAACTAAATCAATAGAAACTAGAGCATTTGTTCTTTACTTTAAACCAAAGGATATTTGCTTTGTTTAAAAAAACAGTAAGCCAATGTTATGATCATATTTTGTGAGTGCATTAAATACATGATTAATGTCAATTGAAAGTTTACATTACATATAACCAATCCAAACTTGTGCTTAGTAGAATTAGCAAAACTGTGAAAGTTGTAATGATTTGCTTTTGCACACATAATTGCTTGATTATGACTAGCCAACTAATAACGTTGATCAAATAGGAATAGAAATGAATCCAAATAATTGGCATGATAAATTGGGTAGTAATTCAACACTTGGATTTCATCATAAGAAGAAGTCTATATAATACATGTCAACAACATGAACTGCATATATGGTTCACAAAGCTTCCTCTAATCTGTTGGAGTTGGGGATGTCATTAGATTGAACCCAAGGAGATCCTATGCTAATCATTGCAACCAAATGGAATGCCCAACATAGGTGGCTTGCAGTTAGTTCTCGGGTAAGGATATTGCTTGGTTATTCCCATGGATTTCTGTTTGAATTAGTCCCATCCACAAGGTGTGGGCTTACTGCAATAATCTAATGTAAATAAAATTTTAAAAAACAATGATATTGACAACATTAAGCCTTGCAACACAATTATATATATCTATCAACCAACTAGGACAGTGCTCAACCCTTTACTAGATTTGTAAATGGTAAGCTTATGGCCTGTTTGTCTTGCCAACACCAATCAAATTTCGCAATGATGAGAGGCAATGGAAGTCACTACATAATTCTTCAAGCTTTTTGCAATCTCTTAAGTTCAACTCCAAAAATTCTAGAAGATCGAAACCTTTAGGAAGCTTCTTTAGGCTCTTACATTCTTGTAGGTCCAGCACTCTTAAACTTGCTCGTTCCCCAAATTGATTTGGAAGCTGATGCAAACTCTGATAGTTGGGAAATCAAAGGTGTGTGATAAAGGAGAGGTTGCAAAACACATCTGGTAGCTCTGTTGAACTAGAACAATCCGATATATCCAATGAGGATGGAAACATCTTCAATTGGCCAATGCTTTCTGGAATACTTTAGTTTGTTACAACCTTTCAAATCCAATGTAACAAGGGATGTTAAGTTGCCTAATCCATGATGGAGTTCTTCTAGGCTTGTGCATGAGGACAAATTCATTAATTTCAATGATGAAAGAGTTTCAAAACTATTAGGAAGCGCTTTCAGATCCATGCAACCTTGCAAATTGAGTTCTTGTAGAGAACTTAATAATCCAAAATCCTCTGTCAAGTGCTCCAAACTTGAACAATAATCAATCCTTAATGCTTTTAAATGGTGAAGCTTTGAAAATTCCTCTGGCAATTGTTTCAAATCTGAACAATGATCCATTTTCAATACCCTTAAATATTGAAGCCTTGAAATTGATTTTGGTAATTCCTCGAGAGATTCACAATATGAAAGAGAGAGTTATTCCAAACCCTTCACTAGATCACCCAACTCTGTGGGTAGTTTTCTCAAGTTTGCAAAGCTGATTACTCTGAGTGTTCGGCAATTATCCAGTTGTCTGAGACCCCTTAAAGAGATTTCCGAGGCATGGGATTGCAACCTTCCATGAAATTCTATGTGTTTGAGATTAAACGGTATCTGAATACACAATAATTTTATGTAAAAAACATAATCAAATTATTAAAACTCCTAAAAATTTGCTTCATAGATTCAATTTAAGAAAAAAAATAAACATTGGAGAAGCAGGGACTATTTATCTAAAGAGACTTGCCTTAGATAGATCTAAAGTTTCAGGTCCACAACTCAAATATTTCAACTCATTTTCCTTTGATTGGGCCGAGAGGCCCTTTCTACAGCCCAATGTGGATGAAATATGTCACCTCTGTCACATGTCGGCTTCAAAATTAAATTGGCTAGATTGTAAAGTAATTTATATAAATATACATTGAATTTCAATTTCAATTTCCATTCATGCATCCTCACATTTTAAATAATTTTCTTCATAAATAGTTACAAGAATAACTATTTTACTTCATAATCAATGAATGCAGGTGTAATGCCCCATATTTTGATTAGGCATATTTATCAGTCAGACACATTATACTTTATTTTCTTATTATCTCTTGAACTCATCTCAAGTGAGTAAACTATATTACGACATGATGGACCCGATTATATGATGTTACTATGTTTTATGATTTCACTATGATTATGATGTTACTATTTTATGTAGTTACGATGACATGATTATCATATGATTTCTTTATTTTACGATTACAGTATATGTTTATATGTTTTCATTAATAAGATGTGAAATATATGATGCAGTACGTGGATACCATCTTATGATGTGATTTATTGAAGTGTTATATGTCATATGCATCTATGATGAACTAAAAATGTTACATGAAATAAAATGATGTGATAATATGGATCAATTGGTGATCGATAGGAATGCTTTCTATAAAACTTGTATTTTGCGAAATACTAACCTACAGGACACAAAGGCTATGGGATAGTTAGTTACTTGATATGATATATGCGATAAGAACTTGTTCATACAATAAACCTTAGCAGCCAAAATGATGATACGATGACACAAACTGATAATCTCGATAGCAGTGAAGTATGAGTTGATAAGGGCGTAGGCCCAGTATGTTGAGAGGGATGGATGTGTTTCCCACCCTATGTTTCCATGATGCCCGAGGTCGTGGGAGGGCCATGCTGAGACACGCTCCCCATATTGTTGTGATGACGATGGTCGGATGCCTGCTAGGAGAGGATAGGTCCGCTATTTAGCCGACGCTGTCGCTCTCAGGTTCTATGTGGTTAGGTTGGTGAGTCCGACATCCACTTTTCTACTAGTAGAGGAAGGATAGGGAGGATGCAGGACATAGGTTATGATGGGAGGATATGTTAGTTAGTATTTTTGAGGGTTGGTTATTCCTTGATTCTAAGTTAGTGGTAGTAGGTACCCTTCCTTGTACATGATTGAGTAAACTAATTTAAACATAAAAATAATGATGTGAAATCGTAAAGGGTTAACTATTAAATAACTAAGGATGTTAAAAGTAATTGTACTATATATTATGCTTGCTCTTCTGCATGAGGGTAAATACCATTATTAGTTAGCAGGTATGCATAGGCGGGATGGGGTTTATAGTACATATCCGACCTGTGCATACGCTGGCCACGCATGCACACTTTACGCATGTACACTGGTATCGATATACAAACACTTAACATATTGAATAAGTGTATAAGTTGTCATAAGTAAATATGTTAATCATGCATTGATTGAATTCAGATAATGAATATAAATTTATTTAGTATGTGTAAAACAAGTCAATTAAGCTATGTATTATTTGTTGGTAAACATTGTAATAAACAATTGAGACAAGTGTCGTTAGTTAACATCTTCATATGAGAATTGTTGTGAATAAGGTAATGGTACTAGTTAACATTGTCATATGAGAATTGTTGTGAATAAGGTAATGGTACTGTCTAATTAATTAGTAAGATTGTTTAAGCCCTTAAGGGTGCTTTGTTTAGAAGAACGAGGATACTATGTTGATGTTAGGGTACTCATGTAATAAACAAATGATTTAAAAACATTGTTATTAATTCACCATTTATTATTGCTTCATGGTGATTTAATTAATATTATTACTTAATTAATGTTATTCTAATAATATTAATATCCCTATCGTAACAATTGCAATATAGGTAACACTTAAAATATTGATTAATAAATGATTAGTGTGCGATTATTTCCATTACTAAGTTAGACATAATAGGATAATAATTCTTGAATGGATGTGATGTGATGGAACATGGGTTAAATACTATTTAATTATTCAATATGAGTCTTAGAATTTAAATTACAAGATAAGTTATCTTGACGGAGGAGGTAAACCATTAAGACACACCTTGTCCAAATTGAAAAGGTCAACTATATATATATTATTTTATTATTTTATCCTAATAACACTAAATACAAAGGTGGTGAATAGACTAATAGTTAATAAACTATGTCTCGAATAGATAAACCTTGGGTAATAATTCCTACCATAATAAATACTTACAACCAACAGTCAAAGTCCAATAAATTTACCGTGAGTATAATTGATTGTTCAGTATATTGAGTGTGAAAATATATTTTTATAATGTAACTTGTATGAATGAACTAAGTGAGGGGATTAAATGATTGAGGGGCTCGAGAGAGGGAGTTTGGGGTGGTGGAGTAAGCCCAAAGTCTTCTCGAGGAAGGAGAGGTATATAGGGAAGAATGAAGGGAGGAGAAGGGGTTGGATTTTTGGGAGATGATATTGGGAGGAAATTTGAAGGTAGCAAAAAAGAGATCTAAGTGAAGAAAGGAAGGAGATCACGGGAAGTACTGTTGTCGGGATTATCAGTTTGTGAGCTCAGGGGCTTGGAAATGCTTTGATTTCCAAGGGCCGACAAGATAATAGCTGGTCGGCAGGGTGGACACATCATCTTGGTTGGCTAAGGGATATACTAGCATCAGCATCAGGTAATTTCCTTGTTATTTATTTTATTTGATTATTATGTTGAAACACATTTTTTTTTATGCTGAAACAAATTGAAGGAAAATCTTGATATGTATGTCTGATTGTGAAAGACTAAAGAGGATACTAAATTTCACTTGAAAGCATAAAATTTTATTTATCAACCTTGTGCTCTGTTGAAAAATATGGAGTACTACAGTAGGGAATTTTTGCATATTTGTAGGGTTTATGTATTATTGTTTAGAATCCCAAATTGGAATAGTTGGTGTAGCTAGGGTTTTACCCCTAGCTTGTGCCAATGAGCACCTACTAAGGAGAATGGACTCCTTAGTAGCAGTTCAGTATATTAAACTAATTATGCAATAAACAAAAAATTAAATTATTTCTAATACAAGCATGAAGCATAAACACCAAAATGAAAGAATGACTTTGTATTGATGTTACCTTGAGTGTCAAGGTTGGTGAAGCCCTTTGCAGTGTCCAAGAGGATGCTCCAAGCTTCAAGAATGCTCCTTCTCCTTCTCCAATGTTGGGAATGGGCCAAAGGTGGCTCTCAAGGTGAAAATAGTTCAAAGGTGAACTAGGGTTTCGAGAGAGATTTTGGCAGAGTAAGGGTGCTTGTGATTGTGGATATGGAATAAGGGATCTCCATCACCTATTTATAGTTTTTTGGTGGTGGAGTGCTGACCCATGGTTTTGGGAAACACATGGTTTTGGGCAGCTGTATAGGGTTTTTTCCTCCTTTTCCTCATTATTTTATATTTTTTATTCCTTTTTAGGGGATTTTTGCTATTTTTGGAGGAAAAGGGGGTTTTTTAGCCTTTTTTAGGCTATTTTGAGGGTTTTTTGGCCTTTTTGAGGCATTTTAGGCCTTTTGGAGGCTTTTTAATGGGTTTTTTTGGGATTTTTAATGGAAATATGGTAGGAAAATGGACAAATGAGTCATATAATGTGGTAAATGAGCTAGTGAGCACTTTTTGGGTGTTAACAGTTGGCACGTGGATGAATATATTGGAATATATCAATTATGTATTGTTAAATTAATAATTGAACAATAGGTAAGATATTAGTTTTGTGATAATTGCAAATTAACGAATAATTGGGTAAATTGAAAACATTTTACTTCACAATTAATTAATGAATGCAACTTTTGTGTGTTTGTAGGATTTATATGTTATAATTTACAACATGAAATAGTTGGCACTTTGATTAAATTTGGGTAAATAACTATTTTACTTCATAACCAATGAATGAATGCAATTTTTTCTTATTTGTAGGATTGATGTGTTATACTTTAGAACATGTAATAGTTGGCACTTCGACCATTAAATTTGGGTAAATAACTATTTTACTTCATAATTAATTAATTAATGATCCTATCGGGCCCTTGATAGAGCCAGAGTTAAGATGGATCTATACTAGTATATATCAAATGGAGGATGATGAATTCCTGCTTGGAAAAAAACCAACTTTTCAAATACTTTCTTGCATTTGCCTTCAACTCGTATTGAATTTCCTAGTGCAAGAACTGTAAAAGAGATTGCATTAAGTCTGGTTTTGATGTATCCATATGAAATGGATCATTATTTTCAGTCAACCAAACCCCTTTTATTGCTTGAATACATTGCATGCCATTATTAAATATAATTGAGTCATTCGTAACAAACAAGATAGATATTGTAAGACACAAAAATATATGTGACTTGTTTGAGAGTTTAATGATTTGGTACCTTTTCTTCATTGTTGTGATCTAGTAACTCCTCCACTTCACTTGCACTTGTGAATTTGAATCTCTCCCTCTGTCTTTTGGAGCCCAATTGTCAAAATGACATTGTGTACATATGCAACTCCATCGATGTCTTTGGTGACTAGTGCTCTCTTTTCTAGCGTGTCTAGTTTAGACTCTCCCATAATATTTGACACCGTGTTCCAATCCCATCCATTGAAAAATGAACAGATGTCAAGAAAGGGATCTTTGCACGTCTTAGGAAGAGAGTCATATGCAAAGAGACAAAGAGAATGTTCTTTGTGTGAGATTACTTTTGGTGCCAAATCCATTGGATGCTTCTATATAGCTGCCAAATTTAGTTATTCCAATGACATGTAGAAGAGATTTCTCTACTGGGTGTGTGGTAGAAAGCACATAGAATTCATTGGATTATCACCCATACCTTGGCCTACAACGGGTCGATCCAGGACCAAAGGGATGCCCATGGATTTTAGATGTTCTCTCGGCCCAATTCCGCTTAGCATCAGGAGATAGGGGCTCTCGAGATCCCCTACCTAGACTATGATCTCACTTACAAAGTCACATTTCAATAAATACAAGATATGTTAGTGTTCGAAGACAAATTTCAAAGCTCTGGACTATAAATTGTTATGAAACTTCATGAAAGTTAAATGTAGCACGAAAAGAATCATACAGGACAAAATCATATTAAATGATACTAGTGTCACTTGAAAGCAACTTAAATACTCTCAGCTTTGGCAGAAAATATACAAACAAATTATTAAAAGAATTTCCAAAATTATGTTTCACTCGTAACAGATTCTTTACATCACATACAATAATACAAGGCCATTGATCAATTTAAATCACAGAAAATTTCATGTTGTCCTTTTCTAAGAATGGAGTATCATAATGAATTCACCTACTGAGCAATCAAAATCAAAGAAAACTTCATTTTATTGTTACCGAGCAATTAAAATCAAAGAAAACTTCATTTTATTGTTACTGAGCAATTAAAATCAAAGAAAACTTCATTTTTATGTTTTTCTTTTTAAGAATGGAGCATCAGGCATGCACAATTAATTTGGCAATTGTCTTCATTTTCTAAGAATGGAGTAATCACAATTAATTCAGAGAGATTTTTATCTTTTTTTATATGTAGAGATGATAAATAAGAAAAGCAGATTTTACACTTGTAGAAGTACACATTCACACAATATTTCCAAGAAACGAGAGGAAATCTATATAAACAAATATATTCACTAAAAAAAATCAATAATTAAATCAATATGCAATATTACTT
Source organism: Larix kaempferi (assembly GCA_027924585.1). Taxonomy (NCBI): domain Eukaryota; kingdom Viridiplantae; phylum Streptophyta; class Pinopsida; order Pinales; family Pinaceae; genus Larix; species Larix kaempferi. The sequence goes on from BSBM01000727.1 coordinate 9,141,048, forward strand.
ATGCAACATTACTTAGCCTAAGGATCATGAAAATTTGGGACTTTGCTGCAAGGATCAATTCTCACAACCAATCTCTGATCACAGACAACACTCCCTTATTGTTGCCTTAATTAATGTAAAAAAACATGTTATGTTGAGACTTATGTGTTATAATGGATTAATTCTCACAATCAAATCCCTAATAACATACAAAGATTAATAACACACAAAGATCATGATATATTAGAACTTATAAATTATAGATTAAATATGGTTATATAATCTTTCCATTATTAAAATTGCATTTTGAATATAAATAAATTCAACTCCTCCAAATACCTCTATTGCACCATAATATCTTATATCTATAACTCACCAATTAATTTCTCTAAGATTCCAACCAATTTTCTATTTTTTAATATGAAACTAACAAGAAGCTACAAGAAAATTGTAACATATGACTTTATAACATCTCTTTACTAGTACTATGTGTTTGCTATGGTATATTACGAGGTGCTTCTAGATTCCTCAATTTATGCAACACACCAACTCAGCCCCAACAGCATAAATTCAGCCCATATTATTGACACAGCAAGCACAAACAATCTTACCAACTCACATGCGCCTACATCAGTGAACTGACAAACCAAATCGATAAGCTGGTAGTTGTCCTTGAATCTTATTCGAATGGGGAATATATGTATCAATCAACTTTATTTAGACTTTGTTCTTGGCAACAACCTCTGCAATTCACCAACATTCATTACTCGAAGCATTTACAAATTCAACTATGACTTCAAACATGTGATCCAACCAATTGTTACCCCTCATGCCACTTCCTACATTCTCTAGGAATAGAGCACAATGGGCTAACGATGAAGGGAAATGGGAAGCAATATTCCTTTGAATTTCAACAAATCCCCATATAGGAAAGACATCATTTGGTAAAATATAGTTAATAGCATAAACAATTCATCCATTTAGCCAATTTTTTAATGGTTAGAGGAGGTTATAAATCCGTCGATCCTCAAAAAACAAAATAGCAACCGAACGTACCTTTGGATAAGAGTAAACGCTCCACAGTTGCATATTGCAACAACACGGTTAGCTTCTGGGGATTGGCATAGACTAGGAGGTCAAACGCAGTATGCCTATATCCATGTTTGTCGAAAATAGTCCCTCCCTCCTTGGTTCCATAGATATGGTCAATAGGTGAAACCATTGTAAGGAGAATCACCCACTTCAAGAAGTGCTTCCTTGACTGCAATTTTCCAAGGCTCAATCTCAGGTCTATGAGTGACCATTTTCTCAACCTAGGGAAAAGATAATTCAAAAGCTCTCCATCCCATCCATTCCATCTCACGTCCCAGAGGCTGGCGCGGTTGTAAAACCCCGCTTTGATAGAGTTCCCACCTCCAAGAACTCTCCCTTTCGAATTCACAATACCATCCTCAGAAACAAACACCTGAGAGGGCAAGGAAGGAGAAACATCCACCAAATTGATGTGAAAATTCTCTACCCTCATGATATTTATGTTGTTATATGGCGAGCACACTGAAGTTCTGCAAGAGCGTTGCTGCCAAGGGGCACCCTATCGTCCCTCCTCCCACCATGATATAATCATAGAATTCCTTGGGAGAAACATCAATGGCCTCCTTCATAAATTCATACTTGTCTGTTGCGTCACCTACACTCATCACAAAGCCATGGATCTATATCATGTATTGCAAAAAGCTTCCAAACATATAATATATATAGATTTGTGCCGATGATTATGCTGCAACATACCTTTTAGAGAATTGCATATTCATATCACAAGATAAAATAAAGCCATAATCAACCCTTGGGTATTCAAGTGCCCCCATTATTTTATCTTCTTTTAGTTCTTTATTTGTGTTACTTTTAGTGTTATGTTTTTGTCATAGTTGCAGCGATTGTTCAACTTTGGGTATAGAAACATTGCAAGTTGTTATCAATAACTTCAATGGATGTTTGCTTTTGTTGTGCTATTTCAAAAAAAATCCAAGCAACAAATCCCAAAATGTGACTAAAGCAAATTTGGATGAAAGCTTCAAGAAGTTTGCAGAAGAAATGTGGCAGTTGATGCAACTACAAGCCCTAGGAAAAAGGACCATAGATACTAAGCCAAATACCTCAAGCTATGAGGATGAAGAGGAGGTAAACCCTAGCAGAATGGGAGGTAACAACCATCCAAAATCTCTAACTTCCCAAAACTGTTGCAGACACACTCTCAACCTTCAGATCAAGATCCCACAATACGACTTTGGAGGGAAAGTAGAAGTGCATTCATAGTTAAGCAAGATCAAGTTAGCATTCAAGGTGTAACCAATTAGATAAGTAAATGTGGCCCTACAACATTTGTAAGGAGCAGCTCCTACTCGAGGTGAGAGATGGATTTCTAAAAACCCTAGAGGGGACTTTGACAAGTTTGCAAAGGCATTAACACAGAGGATAGACCGTTAATAGGATGAGCCCTACAACATTGAATTCACGCACATTTTCTAAAAGGACATGAGAATCAAATAATACATTCAGAAGTTACATGTCTTGGAATTAAACGCCAAACTCTTTGCAAATCTAGTACAAAAATCTACATATGAAGTATGAGGTCATACATTTTAACCAAGGTAGGATTGTTTGAACTTGATTCTTTGGAAAATTCCATCAATGTAGCTAGAAGAGCAGAGAGGCATGTTGAATCTATACAAATGTAGCTAGAAGAGCAGAAAGGCATGTTGAATCTATACAGACAAAGGTACTTGGCTCTAATAAAAAGGGTTATACAGATGATAGGAAGACCAAGAAATAGGGAACGTATGAAATGTCTCAACCTAAAATCCCTAGCTACCAGCCTGTCCAAAGACCTATTCCTGCAAGTTCAAACCTTTGACATAAATGCTCTCAACCATGGTTTAGGGGACATGTCAATGAACCTCGTAAAATTTTAATGAATGAATATCTAAATTTGAACCTAAGGAGGATGCTCTCTTTGAACAAGAAACGATAATTTTGGCCCACTGGAACAACCCCCTCCACCATTAGAAACAGGGAGCCTTCAGTCTCATTGCTGTGATGTTTGGGTTGTGTTGTCTTAATAACTTAAGTTTGTGCCTATATTGAAAAACAAAGACTCCTCATTCATATTAATCCTAGAAGCACTCTGAATATCCCCAATAAGAAACAAATTCACTATTTAGGTTTCCATCTTGATACATCTGACCACTTCCCCGTGAGCATCCTACCACAAAAGTGAAGGACTATGCCCTCAAGGATGTCTTATGATTTTTTTTTTTTTTTAATTTCAAAATATTTCATCATAAAGGCAAAAGATTACTTGATTATTACTTTCTGCTATGTTGCGCGCCAATAGTAGGAAAGTAGCCATTATATTTACTAGTTCTAATGGCCTCAAATGCAACATCACATAGTCCAACACACCTCGAATCCTTAACGTGTTAAGATTGCATCTCATGAGGGTCTCACTTGACCTGAAATTCCACTTACTCAAGCCTATGCAGGCCGTCCGTAAACATTCATCGTTGATAACCAAATTTCACGTCAAATTCAGGGATAATCTCAAAACATAAGGCAAAGGAAAGAAAGAACAAAGTTAAAGAAAAGTTTACGCTCATTTAGCAGAATAAGTGTTAATAAATTGGCTGCTTGCTAATCGGACACTGAACTTGAGCTTAAAATAAAGACAACCCAAATACACGTGAGGTGGCTTCCTTTACCTTGACACCGTTACAGTCATCCAGCTGCTTCGGCTCTGCCATGGTTGTGGTGCGGAATTCCTCGAGCAGAGGAGGAGATGGGAAGGCAATCTAGTAATATAATGATTTCGAAGTTGTGTTGTGGTGCCTAATGGGATTTCGTTTCACACCTCATTATTCTCATTTTAAGAGTGGCTAGTTGTATGGAGAGTACATATAAAAGGGGAGTGGTGGAAATTTGACTCAAATAAATCTGCAGTCAGTAGCACAGGTTGTGCACACATCATTTTCAGAATTTGCGGGTGGCATGCAACAAACTAAAAAGTCATGGGCCGAATCGCCACCCCCATGGGCTCCTCTTATTCGCTCGGACCAGAATGCAGAAGCGTGTTTAAACTTTATACACTTCATGGATGGGGCAGTAGTGCTGATTCCCTGGATGCATACAGGAATTTTAAAGCAATCCCGCATTGAAAATTACTGCAGCTAGGCTAGTTCGCTGCACCTCATAAATTAGTCGACATGGACAACCTGTCTTTTGTGCTGTAAGTCCTTCTGTCTTTACCCAAAAAAGACGAGGAAAGAAGGGTTAGGTGAAAGGGCCTGGATGACTCTGCACCCTCAAGGTTATGGTGATATTTACTGTAGATATTCAATAGTTATGATGCCATTAAATGCATATGCTAACCACTAATGTCTAGTTGCATCTCTGTATTAAGGACAGCATGGCCATTATCTAGCTGCATCTCTGTATTAAGGACAGCATGGCCATTATCGAGTTGCTAGTCAATGTTGGCGGGTGACTTATGCAAATTTTAGTCGGGATAGTTGGGATGTCAAACTGAAAAGCTTCTTGACTCGCAGATCGGGGCTGAAAATAAACCTGAGAGCAGAGCAGCGTAGATTGGAAATGCGAGTCAAGAAGCTTTTCCATTTAAAGAGGCTGACATCCGCTGGCCGCGGCGTGGCGGGAAACACATAACCAGGCAGGCATCAACCTCAAATAACCAATCACAAACCAAAAAATTGCTATTTTAAAAATTATTTTCTAAATAAAATTTCCTTCTCTATGTTTAGACTATTGTCTACTATGAAAATTTGTGTCCTCCACTGAAAATTCTCTATGTTTAGACTATAGTTACTATGAAAATGTGTGTCCTTGACTGAAAACTATATATCAGGGAACATAATAAATAATAAAGCATATCAATGGGAAAATGTCTTCTTGTACGATGTCCGATAATATATTTTGATTCTTTGATATAACAATTGGAAATTAATATTGTGGCTACAAATCAATGATCCCATTGATTGGATTTTAGCAGTAAGGTGAACCAAAAATGAAAGGGTGATGTGGAATTTACATTTAATTATCATTTATCAATTTTTTATTGATAATAGAGTTGTATTTGTAAACAAATTATTAATTCAAGATGAGATGGAGTTGTGGGAGCAATTTTAACAATCTCATTAGAGGTAAATTGAGTTGGGAATTTAAAGGAATTAACTCCAAATGAATTCACAAGCATGATATTTCATTTCATTCAAATGAATAAGGGAACCTAACCAACAATACATTAAAACCATGATTTGTGTTTCTACTTAATGATATACATCTAAAAACTCACAAGCCAATAAAATCACTCAACAATTAGACTCACCATAATAACATAATTTATCTTGAAAACCTAAAGGGAAAAACTAGTAATGATGGCTTCTGTTAATGCTTAGTAAGTATTACAAATTGGAGCTATACACTCTCAATTAGTGATTTCATGTATTCATACTCATTGATGGTATCATATAAGTTGCAACCTCGGATCAGAGACAATATTGTTTCACTGTGGATAGGCTCAAAATCCTCTACCTACTTCAATCTATCAATAGAGTTGTTGTGGAAAAAATTGCACAAGTGTGCACTCATCCACTTGGTAAGGTCCTAGGTCTTGTAGGCTGCAGCAAGGCCTCAGTCCTTGGAGCCCCTGTGTGTGTGGTTGGTTGTCCTCCAAGTGATCCTGCAAGAGATTGTTAGTGGAATTCACATAAAACAAAAGGAAAATGAACAAAATACAAATAAAAAAGAAATGGGGGGAGAATTCAAACTCCAACAATAATCAAAGGTATGTCAAACCACTTTGTATTACCCAATGGTCAAGCTGTACAACACCTAGGAGGTGTGGGATTCAAGGGAATCCAACAATCTCCCTTAGGAGTCCTTTTTGTCCAAACTATATGCTAAGTGAGTGGCGGAACAATGGATATAAACTCTTGCCCCTTAAAGGAAGGTGGCAAGGGAGCTTGGGAATGCTTACAAAGGTAGGAAGAGGTGGGATATTATGAAGCTCCACCACAAATCCAAGAACATAAAATTGCTCTTCTTTTTCTCTACAAAATTCATAACAATGGCTTCCTTTTATAGGCCAAGAGGTAGTCAAGAAACAACTAGATCCAAATGTGAACTCATACACTCCATGAACTAGTTCCAAGGTACACCAAGGGGAATAGTTAATGCCACCAAGTGTGTGAGGAGCGGAATTCAGATTCTTGGAGATGATGGAGCCTTCAATGCGCCGTGGGAAGTACGTGGTCCCACTTTTTTTACTGTAGTGTGACTATCACAGGAATATCCGCGCGAGTATCGCGCAGGCATTGAGCTGATAACATGTGCTATAACATGTGTTAACAATGGTTCAACTACACAACCTCTTCTTTTGACTGGTTTTTGGAACTTTTGGACTCATGATATCTTTTAGATTTGTTGAGGATGTCTTTGGTGAACTGCATTCTTTATGTTGATGACGCCTACTGTAAGATTCGTCGAAATGTTGCATGTGTACTAGATTTAGGAGTTAACAGATGCCCCTTAATGTACATGAGGTTCAGAAGGTACTCTAGAGCCGATAATGCATCATTGTTTCTTATGTTTCTCTCTTGTTATGTAGGACAAAGCATATATTGACAATAGGGTCCTTCCATGGGGGAAGATTGTTGGTGACGACCGTTGGAGATGTAGTAAAGAATAGGTTTTTATACAAACAATGTGGGCATACCCATGCTCGTGGAATGTTGTCAAAGTGATTACAATAAGATGAGACCGAGGGGTCAACTCAATAATATTGTTGGGACATGAACGAAGGCGGCTTCGATCCATGTGAGAGTAAATAACCTAGGAACTGCTGCGGAGTGCTGAAGAAGTGGTACTACTGGTGATCATGATAAGCCCACGTAGGTGGGGGGCCAGTGTAGATGTGAAGCTTCCTAAGAGAGAACTTCACCTGTCCAGATGGACTGCAACCATGGTTTACAAATGTGAACACTGTTACGTTCAAAAGTATGTTTCCCCCTGATGTGATAAATGTTTTGACATCGATCATATGGGAAACCACTAAGTTAGGGAGAACTAATGACTCTCCCTACCAAGTTCTAGGTGATCCCTTATAGTGATTGAAAGGGATTCCAAGGTACAACTGCAACTGCCGCAACTCTCGAAATGTAGTGTTTTGACGTCGACGAGAGTTGAAGTACATGATAAGACCAGGGTCTTATCTTGAGAACCAAGATTATATTATAACCAATTGTTGGACGGACAGACCCGACACAAGATTAGATGATAAGCATGGAGCTCATAACTTCCTTTGATTGATGTAAACCTGGGGAGGGTGGGAGACAACCTTCCTTTCAGAACGGTACAAATTGAGATGGAGGGAGACAAACTGTGAATGAAAGGGCTTTGGTGGAGACACAATACTAAGAGTAATGGTGACCGAAAAAGTAGATACTGCTGAGGAGAGGTGAGACTCAAATACATCGATCAAAGATGCCCATGGGTTGCTACTAAAAGAATGGAGTGTTCTGCCGATGTGAGGTGGTAAGATAATTGTTTGTACATAAAGAATGGTGGTGGGGTCCCCATAGTTTTGGGTGTGTCGAGGGACTACTTTGATGATGGGCGAATCCCCACGGTTTTGAGTGGGTTGGGGGATGCTTTCCAAGGTGATGTGATGGGTTGTTTGCAGAGGCGAAGACGAGTGCCCCATGAATCAATGCCATGCAAATTATTCATGTGGGAAGAACTGAATAGAACTTGTTTTTTATGAGGCTAAGGACCCCATAGGTGTCCTTGTGGGGGTGGCCATTCGAGGAATATTACAAAATGTCCAATGCTCATGGAGGTGTGAATGGCCTTGGGTGAGTCTTGATCATCACATGTGTCGAGGAATAATATGGTATCTACTACGAGAGGCAGGGGAGTAAATGTGCAACTATAAAATGATGAGCTAGGAGTGATCTCTTCAAGCTAGATCAGATTCCTCGAACTTGTGGGAGGTCAACATCAAGGGTGTCAATTTATGATTTGGTTGGGTATGGTGTGCACGTCCATTGGGGAAGATGTTATTTGTAGTGATGACGTTGATGGAACATTAAGACTAGGAATGGGAACCCTAAGGTTATCAACATCAGTACTAGTAAATGCATTGTAAGCATAGGGGAACAGTGCCTATATGCCAGATGTTATGGTTAGATTTTGTTATGAGTTTATTAGTCTTATTCTCAAAATTTTATTTTATTTTGCTGATTTTCTTTAGATTTTGATTTTGATATTTGGAAAGTTATTAACAGCATTCTTGTTTTTTATTTCTATTTTTTATTGAAGTAATATTTCTCTTAATTTTATCTTATTAGGTTGGTTTTATGGTTTTATGGGCTTATTAGATGTGTATATTTCTAGAAGTTTGAAAAATCTTATCATAAGGTTTAATTAAAGTTTGGACATATTTCTTAACCCTTGGTTTTCAAACCTTTTATTGAAAAACATTTAGCAAAAGATTCTTGTAGCGCAAGCGAGGAAAAGCGTAAATTAAAGTGCTACAAGAAAGTCGAGGTCTTTTAAAATTTTGCAAATTAGCTCGTCTGTTTTCAAGATCGCAGATGATGTGAATTTTCACATTTGTAAGAAGAAAGTGGTACGTGTAAAGATCTTGTTAATCATTTTAACAGGTGCATAAGTTTGAGTAAAGAATTATTCAAGTGAGTCGCAGCTATCCAGAATTTTGGAGAATGAAAACCTTTTGAACAGTTATGATAGCGCATGATTGGAGCATATTCGAAGGCAGTTATGAAGATGATGGGTTACAAAGATCGTGCTGATACTTGTCAGTTTGTGGTTGAAAGAAATTTGGGTGGTTAAAGAATTAGGGATTACAGAGTATGTGACTGGCATAGTCATGGCAGGTTGTGGCAGTTGAGGACGCATCTATGAAAGTTTATAAGACACCTAGGAGGAAACGATAGCGCATATTCAACAATTTAAATCATTATTATGATAGGTATGTGGCTAGCTGTTGAAATCATTCACAAAGTCGGTTTGCCTTGATAGAAATTCAGTCATAGTATTAATTTAAAAATTGCGAGTTTGGGGGGCTCGATTTTCCTCAGTGATTAGTGCATGGTGATAGTGAAATAGCTTGAAAATACTCTTCAATTTTAGAGAAAAATCTGTAGTTAGGGTTTCACAGTGAATATGAGGAGTGGTAAGACAAATAGGCTAGAGCCCATGGACACTATTTGGGCAAAGGAATTTCCTGAATGTGCTGAGATGTTTCGATAAGCTGGTTGGTTCAAATTTTTCCAGAAGCTAGATGGTTATAGTTTAGAATTGTCAAATAGGTTTGCTCAAGGTTTAAACAAAAACATAGTATCTATAGAAACCCTGAACTTCGAACTTACCAGAGAATTGATTGAAGAGGCTACAGGCGTAATTGCTAAAGGATAATTTTGGTTTAAAAAAGTACCTTTCACCTTCAACTCAAAGGACTTTTTATTGCCTGAAGTTAAACCGGATTGGGGTAAAGGAGTGCATGTGCAGAATTTCAAACTAGAATGGAGGGAGCCTATTCGAATTTTACAGAGTTATATAACTTGTGAAGGCAGATTTGCATTTGTTTATAAGTATCATATTAGGTTTCTGCAACATTTAAATCAAACTTATGTGATGAGTTTACCTTTCTTCTTCCTGAAAAGTTTGTAGAAGATGTCAGAGAGGGTGAAGAGCCATGCAGACTATACTCAATAGTCCATTTTACACCATGGACTAATTAAACTAATTGTTAATACTGTTTTACAAAAGAAGGGTAGAAGCTGGGAACATTTTATTTTCTGGTCAGGGGTTCAAGTTCAGCAAGAAAGTTAGCCTAAGAAAAGACAAATGGATAAACATCTCTGCCTGGTGAAAATATTGAAGAGAGAGGTAGCTAATGATATGGAGAAAGGTAATTCTAAGAAAGAAGTTCCAGTTCCTAAGTATGAAGAGCCTATGAAGGAGCAGCCTAAAGAAACACCAAATGAAGTTCAAGTACCGATTTTACAAGATGTGACAGAGATCATTGAAAAGTACATAGAAAATACTTTTGAAGAAGATAGGAACCAGGAAGAAGGTAAATGTGTTTTAGAACAAAGTCAAAATTCTACACGAATACATGAAGAAAAAAATGAAGTTCCAGTATCAGAAGAATTGAAGGTTGACAACCCACAAACTCCAAATGAAAGAGCTAAGGGAAAGCTAGTTGAGACAGGTTTCAGACATGAGGATGTGCAACTTGCAGCTGTCAAACACCAGGGTAAATCTTATGTGATGTTGGGAGAAATAGGAGCAGGTTGGAGACCTAAAACTAGACCTAAGAACAATTTAAGGTTAAATATGAAAAAGCTTTTGAATCCCAAGCTGTCTCAAGAGAAAGTTACACTAATAGATGATTCCTCATCAGATGAAGATTTAGATTCTAAGCAAATAAATAGTGAGAAAAAATATGTTCTAAATATGAAGTCATCATCAATGAAGGGTCAAATTGCAAAGCCATTAATTCAGTGCAGTACTGAAGATGTTGAATCCCCAGATATTCCTGTAGCGATAGAGGTGCACGAAGAAGATGATGAGGCAATCTATAAGAAGTTGAATATTCCCTGGTCATCAGAAGAAGGCTCTTCATTTCAAGAAGGAAAATGCTTAGATTTAGAAAATCAGAACCTTCAGAAAAATGTTAAGCAATATAAATATCAAATTGATTTTCTAAATGAAAGTAATGACGGTTTGGTTATGACAAACAGGAGATTGAGGGAAGATCTTCAGGATGTTAATTCTCATTATCAGGAGTTGATTTGGGTTTCAAAAGAAGCTATTAAGAGGAAGAGGCAGACTCAGGACACATTTGAAGGCTTGAACCAGAAGATACAGAATTTGACTGAGCAAAGTCAAGAACTGTTAGAGAGACTTGAAGATTTAGAAGCAGAGCAAAAAAGGACAAGAAAGAAAGCACAAATTTGGGAAGGAATAGCCCTTTTGGCTGAGGCAGCCAAAGATCTTTAAAGGCTTTTGGTGACAGGTGTCTTTTAAGTAGTTTTTTCTAAAGTTAATATTTTGTTTTAAAAGAACACTTACTTTAGTGACAATTCCGAGAACTTGACCTAAAATCAGCTAATTAGTTATGTAACTGTTTTTTAGATGTAAAAACATATAAAAGAAGGAATTTAGAATGTAAAATGGTTCGAGTTTTTGGAGTACAAGGGGAAGCTTTGAAGCTCAGACTTATCAAGCTAAGGTTCTAAATATCATATGTAATTTTTTATGACTGATTATGATCTATATGCAAATATAAGCCCATATTATCTCGTTTACTAGTTTTCATTTTTGACTGGTGTAGTCACTCAGTTGACAATTTCATTTCTTGTTTAATGTTATTATTCATGAATTGCTTGTGAACTGTGGATGAAACTTAGTCTTATGTTTATTTTGCTTCTGGTTTATATTTCAGATATGATGCATCTCAGTCTTTTATTTCTACATGTTTAGTGATGATTTTATCCTGATAAGATTTTACTCTCTTGTTGATAAATTTTACAACCAAAACCCTATAAAAACCTAATTTATTTCATTTTACTATTGAGATGGTGTTGGCTTCTTTAGTAGTCTAAGAACAAATTCTGGCACTAACACCAGTGTTGAAATGATACTTGTGTGAAGGGCCTGATGTCATTGCTCTAGCATGTAGTCTTGTTATTATAATGGAAAAACAAGTCTACTACCTGTCTTGGTCAGGATCCTGCACATACAGTACACATACCCCAGTGTAGTAAAGAACATGACCGAGGTTTTGAAAATGCAGAAATCATATAACCAAAACAAGCCGTACCTGAGGGGTACCCATGTAAAATAGAGTCTAGAAGAAACTGTTGGAAATAAGGGTTCGTTGGATCCATGTTGAAGAGCTCGAGGTGCTAATCATGGTGGTGTGAATGGTTTTAAAACGGAGCTACAATTTTTTTGTGGGGCCTAGTTTGAAATTCATGTTAAATGAATACAAATAGGGGGTGGGGCCCACATTTCGAAATCATTTGTAGTATTCGTTGACGAACTCCTAGAGCACAATTTTGGTGATTCTGGGAGATCTGAGCATCCATTCAATAAGACGCAAGTTGCAGGTATGTCATAACCTTAGCTATTTTTATTTGGTTTGGGTAATTTTAGGCAAAATGGGTCCCTGGGATGCCAGGGGATTGATTTAGCCCTTATGTGGCTATCGTATGGGTTTTGGGGAAAATCATATTTTATAGCGGGAGATAATGAGAATATTGTGCGCTTCGGTAGCATGGTTTTTTCCAAAAATCGCATGCGGTAGTGGCACAAGAAAGTAGCACAGAATAAATGTATTGTTTCGCACTATGCATGGGGTTTGAGTTGTTCGGCCGCACACTGGTGTAGCGTGATTGTGCATTGGTCAGAAGCACTACACAACACGGCCCAATAATTCATATCCCATATGCAAGTGTTGCACAGCTAAACGAGGTTGGGTCATGCTGGGCGTGATTTTACTTTTTTATTGTCACGCTATGCGTGGACCTCCTTACAGGAGGCCGCGCATATGAGGGTTTTGTTGTATGTATGTCTAATGGGTGGACATTTTCGTTTTCCAGGTGATATTGATTTCCTCATGGCTGTTGTGGGTGTCGTAGAGTGGCAAGAGAGGAACTATGATGATTTTCGACCACTGGTACTGGGGGATATAGTGGCAACATAAGCTTTACGCAATGCGGGGCTCTTGAATTTCTTCAAGTGCCCCTTAATGGGGTCGTCAGAGTATCTCTTGTGGAGATTGCTGGACATGTGGGACTCAGATAGAGGGGTCTTTAGGGTTGGGGAGGAGGACTTGAGCATAACAACTTAGGACATTTATTTTCTGATGGGGTTATCGCACCGGGGAGTGCGAGAGCCAGTCCCTCCACAGATGGAGGGGGATATGATTCACAGGTTAGTGGATCGGTTCTATGATGGTGACCCGAGTGCTATAAAATTTGGTCAGATTTTGATGAGCCATCTAAGGGCTCTACCGGTGAAGGATATTGATATAGATGTGGTGTGAGTGTAAGGGGTCACATCCTCCAATCGTATTACGGGAGGGTATTTAGTGCTCATGGAGCGAATGCTTGTCAATCGACTGGTGGCATGGAGGTCGATGCTACTACAGATGACGACTAGGAAGATGATGGATTTGCGACAAGGGGATTAGAGGAGGAATTTCTACTTTAGGATTGTTCTATGATCATATTTCTTTGAGCAATATCCTTCCCTGATGCCACCCTTAGTGGTGCCTCCAAGGGGGTCTCAAGAGCCCTAGATGATGTATTGGGGGTGGATCATGCCTCGATCTGGTGGTGGAAATGTGGGGGCTTATTACACCCCATAGATTATGTATGTGTTGGAGGGGAATATTAGGAGGATGGAGTGGTACCCCTGGATTAGCATGGAATACATGGGAGATCTGGAGTTCCCACCTCCGGATGGGGGATTCGATGCTTCAGGTATGCTTTTATGGTTGTATTTTTGATAGTTACATATATTTTTTGTACATATTTGATTTCTACACATTTGATATATATATGTTTATCATTTAATTATGACAGATTCCTTTTTGTGATGCAGACATTGGTTCTGCACAACCGGCTCATCAGGTACGGAAACGATGACCTTGAGCTAGGGGAGCCAAACCAACAACTAGAGATGGTCTGGTTATTGGAGGTGCTGCTGCAGCTGGGGGAGCCACATTGGGAGGGGTTCCTATTGGGGGGGGGGGAAGGCGTGGGGGGAGTCCCTATTGGAGGGGCATATGCGGGGGATCGTATGGGCACAATTATGGATGACTTGGAGCAACGGCTTGGCGGTATGTCCATAGGTGTTGATGACAAATCTATCGTCAAAATTGAGGATGATGAACTAACATTGACGCTCCATCAACCGGCAGAGTGTACATCGGCTGGGAGGCCCATTATGTGGAGGTTAGAAGTGGTGTGCCATGTGGCACGAGAGGTACAACTCCTCCTCCACGACAAAGGTTGTGGCAGGGACTAGGACCGGCTCAGGGGCCCAATTTAGAGATAGCTTGAGGAGAGGTTGTGCGGCCTTTAGCTATCATGGGACTCCGTGATCCACCGGCCGACAGGGAAGCATGATGTTATATAGGGCGATGAGCCCCATTTTGCATATGTTTTTGATGAGCCTATCGGAGGCGATTTATATGATGTACCCCCCTGTTGCAGTTGCAACCTGATCCCCAATTTTTTTTATAAAATTGTAGGGCCCCTCCTTTATTTTTTATTTTACTCAGAGTTTGTTTCATCTTGGATCTACTTACTTTTGACACTTAGATTTTTTCTTGAAAGACAAAAGAAAAGGCATTTTCTGGATCGGGAGAACATTCGATTCTCTGCCGAAACAGTCGGAGAAAAATCCAATTTTCTGCCAAAACGGTCAGAGAAGTTGTGAGTTTGAAGCTGAAACACCTAGTTCTTTTTTTAAAAGAATTATGTTTTGGAGCAGAATTAGATGTTCTACCGAAAAAGTTGGATGAAGTTTCTGTTTTGCGCCGAAAAGTTGGGAGGCTTTGTGTTTGTTTGTGATAGTTTGAAGAAGAAACTTGTTTCAGATAATAAATGTCTTTTACACCGAAACAGTTGGAGAAAACCTCGTTTGCTTCCGAAATGTTTCGACGTGTAAATGAGTTTTCACCCAATTGACATTAGTTTGGCATTTTGCCGAATCTTGAAGACTGAAGGTGGTACGAAAAGTTCCGGCGATATTCGAAAAAAGGCTCGATGCCACAGAAAAGATTGATCCGAAAGCATGTATCGAAACCAAATGAAAAGCGCAGCTGAAACATATCGGTGCCAAATGAACTAGTCTACAAAACAGAATCGGCGTAAAAAGGTTTTCTTGCTCGAACAGTTTCGGTGACAAATGGTGAAATGCACCGAAACACATCAGTTCCAAAAGAAGAGTTGTTCTGAAACACGCCCAAACACTTTTTCGGCACAGTTTTGAAACATGGTCTGAAACATTTTTGGTGTAATTTGGGAAGTGATCCGAAAAGGTGTAATTTGACCCCGTTTAATGTATTTAATGCTAGGGTTATTGTTGGTATATGTATATATAGATAGATATAGTTTCAAATCCTTTCCAGTCACATTGTTTGTAACGACGTTTTGGAGAAATCACTAGATGATGGTAATCACTCGACGTCGTTGAGCTTTGCATTTGGACCAATCTCTCACAGCCAGGTAGGTTGTTTCATTCGTTTGCTTTATTTTATAAAACGACGTTTTTCTATGGTTAAAAGAAATTTGCAAATTGGTCGTTGGCGCCCTACTTATGTTAAATTGTGAAACTTGAGAGGGTATAATGGAAGATTTAGTTTCTTTCAAAAACCCTAAGGAATTTTTGTTTTTCAATTAGGAATAGGATAAAATCTTTGATTTGATAGCCTTAGATGGCGTTGAAAGTAGAATATTGTAAACCGGATTTTTTTAGGGCCTTCCCTTAAAGTGACCACCATGGGCCGCCTATATCTCTAGAGCTTATGCATTCTAGACTCGGAGCGTTGGCTTTAAACTTAATATTTGTAAACTCCCCGACTAGGTCCCGACTGGATAAATGTGTTAAAATCAACATAATACCCTACATCTAACACCCATATTGTCCAGATTTATTCTTGTTTAATGTTCTTCCTTTTTTTTCCTGCTCACACATCACCAAAGAGATAAGCCCCAATTATATTAGAGCATGAGTAAGTCAAACATTTTGAGGCTCATCGCCATAGCCTTTTAGAGAAAGGTGACCTCTAGGAAATGGAAGGAAGGGGTGTGTTTTAGCATATACTTGCCAAGGAAGCCTAGGCTCATAAGTAGCTAGGTTAGTTCCTCAAGCATTTCAAGAACCTTGAATCTCCCTGGGCCACGTAAACAAATGAAATATGTCGTTTTGTTTGAAGAGAGAGTCTAGGTCTTGCTTCTTTTTTAACATGGGCATGCTACACTGTTAATATACCCCACTGATAGAGCTCTTCAATAAAACCTTAGTTAAACTCTTTTCTTTTGGACTCCTAACCAGTAATATGATAAGGTGATGATGGGACTATCTATGATTCTGTTTAAATTTTGAAGGCACTTTTGTGATTTGTTCTTACTTTTGGCCAATGGTGCATTAGAGAATCAGGGTTAATCCACATAAGGATCCATTTATACATTGTTCACTACATATGGGTTTTCACTTTTCAACTAAGTTTCCAATACTGTGATAAACCATAACCAACATCAAACACACCTGACATCATAGAAGTATGAATTTTTTTGTTTTAGTAAACGATATAGAAAAATTATACATTTGCATTTTATTTTCAGAATATTATGTTCATGGTCATTTTGCTTGGAAGCATTGTATTTACATTTGATTTTTGTACATTAACTTTTTGTTCACATCGAGACTCAGAGATGCAAAGAAAAGCTTCCAAGCAGAAGACCAAGGTAGTAGAATCAGATTCAGACATTAAGGTTGTTCCAAAAAATCCAATGGAAACCGTATACGAGGATACCAAAGCAGTGACGGGGATCGTCCCTGAATACAAATGGGATGAACTATATCACCTCATCTGAGATCTGAACATGCCAGATGCATTCATTAAGGATATGATGGTGTATCAAAATATTAAAATATATGGTCTCCATAAAGTTTCCACCCGACCAGAGCTTTTCCCATGCTCCGAAGTTATTGGTTGGATTCTACCTAATGTGGATGTCGGCACACAGATCATAAATGGGGCGAATGGAGTAGGATTGGCATCGTTTCAACTAGGCCATATCAACACAACGTATAAATTGCCACCTCCCAAGGTTATGATGACCGA
Source organism: Larix kaempferi (assembly GCA_027924585.1). Taxonomy (NCBI): domain Eukaryota; kingdom Viridiplantae; phylum Streptophyta; class Pinopsida; order Pinales; family Pinaceae; genus Larix; species Larix kaempferi. The sequence goes on from BSBM01000727.1 coordinate 9,157,987, forward strand.
TGACTGGATAACGGGAGTCAACATAGATCACTTTAAATATGATAATAAAATGTTGATGCTTGGAAAGCAGCTGAGACAAAGGGAAAGTGGGGAACATGATACCCAGAATCAGAAAGCACCATTCAGAATCGTAGCTTTAATGTTGAGAAAAATATTCGGCAAGGTGAATGGGAATATATATAAGATCATTTGGGTGCCTCTCATGTATCATATCACCTTCCATGGTACCGTATTAAATTGGGTTGAAATTATCTCGGAGATCATGGCATCAACGATAGCAGTAGCCCAAGGAGGGATGACGTAGAAGAACGTTGAGTTCTTTATGTCTTCCTACCTTGTTGACTGCATCTTGATTAGACACCCATTCCACAAACTAGGGTGCTATTGGGTCCCGACTGAAACCACACTATATGTGGCTTACCAAATAATGTGGGCCCACAAGTATGCAAGTTTCTACAAGCTCATATGTGAGGAATTCATAATTCCTCTTTATTGGCTAATATTTAATGAAGAACCAAATTGCCTACTAGACAATGCAATGGTCGTCATCTGTGAATATGGATATTTCTACTTTACCTTGGAAGGAACGTATATCTGAATGTATGTGGGTACCAAAGCTCTGTCACTAATGTCAAGGTATGCAAGAGATTATGTGGTACACAAAGAGGCGGTAAGACAAGTCTTCATCAATGGAGTAGGCAATTTTTTAAATGAACATAAGAAGGCTTCCTATCCACCGCTTCCCTTTGTCATTAGGGCGTATAAATTCCCTAAGGTGAAAGGAGAAGGGGTTTTTGTAAAATACTTAGAAGCATTTCATTTTGGAGAAAATATTTTTGTCAGAAATGACAAACTACAAAAGGCATCCCAACACTATGTGCCATGTAAAATTCATTTTGAATACATGGATCACTTCCTTAAGGATGAGGAAGTATATCGGAGGGAAAATAACATGACAGATTTGAATAAACGATTTGGATGAAAAAGTGGCATAGGTCCCAGTCATACTATGGATACTACCAAAGAGGCAGAATTGCAGAAGTCTAGAGAGGAAGTAGAAAGAAAACAAGCAGAGAAATAAAAAAGAAAAGAAGCAGAAGAAGCAGAAAGACAATGAGCAGAAGAAGCATAAAGACGGAAAAGGGAAGAGGAAGAGAAAAGGAAATAAGAAGAAGCAAGAAGAAATAAGGAAGAAGAACATAAGAAGAAAGAAGAGCAAGAAGCAATGGATAAAGCAGCAGAGTTGGAAAGACAAAGAGAAGAAGAAGATAAGCTCAAGAAAGTTGTGGAGGACAAAGAAGTCCAAGAAAGAGACTATAATATTCAAGACATGGACATAGATCCACCGAACATCTCCGGAATTCCGCTTACGGGAGGACACCTTCCATTTGTTGAGCTCGGAGTCACTCCTTTTACCCCATCAAAGCAACATTCAGTAGAAAAACTGGATACAATAATTTTTGGCCCCAAACGGAAGACAATTTCAAGGAGAACAGAGAAAAGGTTGAAAATGAGCACGCAACCAGATATGGTAACTATTCAGGAAAGCACCATAATGGAAGGCACCCACAATGATCTAAAGTTCACTGCGTCAGTCAACATAGCAGCCGCTCAAGCAAATACCGAAAATGTTGATAAACTAATGAACGATCTGGAATGCAACAAAGGAAAATTATTGAAGCTAAAGGATAACTAAGTAAAAGCGAGAGGTGAAGGGATTGAGTTAAAAAAGAAGAAGGATGCAATAATAGCTGAAAAGAATAAATTGATGTTGGATTATCAGAATCTGGAAAATGAAAAGGACTCATTGAATGCAAAACTGGTGATTATGGAAGGTGAGCGGAGTGATTTTTGCTCCCGCATAAATGAGTTAGAAGAAAATGAAGCACATCCAAACCAACAAGTAGAATCGTTGACCGATGAAAGGGAAGCTTTACGAGTGCAAATCGATCAAATGATAGTTGAGAAAGAAAATGTGCAGTCCCAGGTGAAGGGATTGAGTTAAAAAAGAAGAAGGATGCGGTAATAGATGAAAAGAATAAATTGATGCTGGATTATTAGAATCTGGAAAATGAAAAGGACGCATTGAACGTAAAATTGGTGATTATGGAAGGCGAGCGAAGTGATTTTTGCTCCTGCATAAATGAGTTAGAAGAAAATGAAGCACATTCAAACCAACAAGTAGAATCGTTGACTAGTGAAAGGGAAGCTTTACGAGTGCACATCGATGAAATGATAGTTGAGAAAGAAAATGTGCAGTCCCAAGTGAAAGAGTTGGTTAAATAAAAGGAATCTCTGATAGAACAGGTAAACCTGGCTCAAAATCAGAAGCTAGATATGATCCCATTCCACGAGTAGGCCTGCAAAATACAAGAAAAATTTTTCCACTTAGAATAATTGTTAATTGAAGAGATTTATAAAATGAAACTGATGATAGCTAGAATGAAGGAGATCTCTGTTGGTGCTTTATATATAAGACAAAAGTTAGTTGATACTTTTAAAAATATGAAAAGGATGATGATCTGGAAGGAAGGAAATTCAAACTTCCCTAATCACCATCCAAACAAAATGGCTGCAGAACTCAAGTTGGATATAGCACTCCTAGAAAGTTGCAGGACAACGTCCAGAAAGATACATGTAGAAGTACCAAAATCCATCACAAAATGTGAGGAATTTTACAAAAGAATTTATCAAATACATGATAAATGTCATATCGCAATGATTCCAGATATGTACGAGTTGCCCAGCAAGGATCAACGCTCAATGGAATTGAAAAATGGCCTAAAAGAAGATCTGGAATACATCAAGAAACTAGATGTGTTAAATGAATAAGACCTCAAGTAGTACATTGGACAAGCGTCTATAAATGCTTATTTCCTGGAAGAGAGCTATAAAGTAGCTACTGAAGGAGTGATAAGTGTGGAAAAGGAATTATATGTTCATGAAGTATCTTTAAAATTATTAGAAACTCTAAAATGTAATATAATATTTCAAGAAATAGACTTCTGGGACAATTATATTTCCATCCTGGAGCTCCCACTGGAAAGTTAATTTATTTTGTAATTAATTGCCTTTTTTTATGTGCAAACACAAGAGACAAATTGTGGCAATTCAAAGGTGAGGGGTAGGTGAAGTGATTAGTCATGTAAAGACAAATTATCTTGTAATATAAATAGAGGGGTAAGGGTACTAGAGAGAGGAATTTTGCTAGTGAAATAGAGACTAGAGACATTTTGTAAGAGAATTATTTTTCCGCTAATGAGAAGGACCTATTTGCTAGGAAAACCTTGCACAAAATTTTTCGTGGAATGTTATGACTAACAGATCAGAATTATTTCTTCTGTTCATGTTCATGCTGTGAGATATTTCTAACTTTGTTGAACTATTTCAATGGTGATGAATGATTTTACTTGTCTATGCAAATGTCTATGTGATATAAGAGTAATAAATTGATTTAATTGTAATCAAAGATATATTTGTAATTTTCTGCTATGAGTGTGCATACTTTATCTTAATAGCTATCTGTTAGATTTGTATAAGCATTCTCAGATTATTACTCTTCTTAAAACTCGCTCCTTGCAAGGATATATTAGTTAGTTTAGGATAGGATTAGCTAATTGATTAGGTATAAGTGATAAGACGAGAGGTAAGAACCTACGCATCACTTGTGAGGCTTCTGCCTGTCAATTATAGGTTAAATGCATTAGATAGATTAGAAGTACTTGCATACTCATACCTTTAAACATAAAATAAAAATGGTGGGTCGGACCGCAACCGGTACATAAGTTAAACAAACATACTTACAATAGTCGGACCATTAACCGACTGGATTTCCCATACCAAACATTGAATGATCTAATTGGGATTATTCATTGGGGAGAATCCCTACTGTCGATGCTAGGATTTTCTAGGCATCAACACCCCCATAAGGTTGTTTTGTATATGCCCCAGGAAGGCCATTTTGTACATGACACCACACACACACACACACCATTTTTTGCAACATATGTTTTATACTTCTCATGTGTATGTTGTGTTGATGTGTTTTATGTATGGTTTAGGTTTCCTTTATGTTGATGTGATGCATATGTAGTAGTGGATACTGACATGTATGATTGCAAATGGTTATCAATGTTATGAGACATGATGTTGATATATATGTATGTATAGTTATATGTGTGACACGTAGATATATATACATGTTTGTTGAGTGTGTAGGACTAGGAAGTCGTGTGATGTATCAAGTTCCAGTTCAAAACCTCATTTATGATGGAGTCAACTACCACATTGGTGTTTCTTAGTATATGGGTGAAAGTAATGGTTTCAAATTGTTAGATGAGGAGGTGCACGTGCAGGAAATTCCTAAAAAGGAGTGGATTGAGGACACGAAATACATTGTTTAATTGTGAGACAACTAGCCAGGAATTGAGATGTACTTGCGGATGGTGAATACCGAAGTGGGTGGCATCCCGTAAGAGACCTATGAAAGAATTATATTATGCTTGGTTATTTGTCAGTGCCCCCAAGCACACTCCGATGGTGTGGTGAAGTACGTGGGAGGGGGAATATATAACCCATGCAGCTAATGCGAGATTCCTGGACCATCGACTTACACCATTCGTGTAGCCAATGTAGATGTCTGGTTGAAAGGTCATCTGCATAAAGAGGAGATAGAATTGCTCTCAAATCCAAACAATGGATCGGATAAAAGAAACTAAAATTTTGACACAAATAAGAATGGAAACTGGAGATGCCAGATGTCTTTTTTGTGTTTTGGGGGCTGTAAAATGTAGGAATCGCTTGTGGTACTAGTCGATAGTTCCATATATGGGAGGTCATACGATCATTTAACATAGGTATCCCTTGGTGATTTTTAATGATTTGGGAATTCTTGTGGGTGATCCATGTCTTCATCTGAGGACGAGGTGTCAGTACAAGTGAGTATGTCAGCCAAGGGGGGTTCAACGTCGGTGGTATCCGGTAAGGTGGGTATTGCTTCCTCGGTTCGTGACATATGCAGGATCATACTGAGGGAAGAATGTTGATCTTGGAGTCTCATAAGTTCAAGGAGAGATTCTTGTTCAACATGAAGAATGGGGCATTGGAACGAGAAGTGAGAGGTCTCGCCACAAGACTGGTATCTTGTCTTGGTACACATGCACAAAAGTGTTCTTGTACTTCTGGGGAGTTGACTTGATCCAAAATGTAGGTGATGGAACTATGAGGAAGCACATGTGTGGAGTGTCCACGGGATGATCATTCATTATGTGGTGCTATCACCATAAGATTAGGATGTTGAGGATCTTGCGGCGTTGCAGGCTCCATGATGGGGATTACTACTAGGGCATCTTGTGTGGGAGTTGCAATTGGCATTTTCGCTGACGTAGTGTCCACATTGATAGATTCTGCTTCCTATGTTGAGGAGGGAGGGTCCTCAATCGTCAATTGACTGAGGCAAATGGTTTCCAAAGAATCCCAAAATCGAGGGACATCAGGGCAATGGTGAGTGTAATGCCCATACTAGGAACACATGGCACATGCATCATTTGTTCACAGTGTCTTGGTCTTACATGTGGGAGAGGAAGATGCTCCCCCTTGTGCAGTTGGTGGAGCATGGGTTATGCTAACAGAAGTGTTAAGCAATTTTTTGAGCTCCAACAAGGTGGGGCAAAGGTTTGTCACATGGCCTTGTTTCCTGCAAAGAGCACATGGTGGCATGACCTTTTGGCTAGGATTATTGATCATTATTGGGGATTTTAACCGTTGTTGGTTGATTCCCCTTACTTTAAGCTGAGTGACCTCTGACAAGTCGGATACAGGGTTTGGTAATAGGGTACCTTTCAACTTTGGTTTCTTGGTGCCCCCTTTGGTGGTCTTAGTGGTGATCGGTTGTGGTTTAGTAGTGGATCTAATAGGTTGGGATGTTGTAATGGAAGGTGTTATGGGCCTTGCAGGCGTAGCAGCCAAAAAAATGACAAAATCGTAGTGAGCAACTGGTTTAGAATCCATTTATGGGTAGGGTGGTGTAAGGTACCATACCAGAATACCCAAAGTGATCCCAGGTAGAGTCAACTGAGCCATAACCGACGTCCCTTGTACACCTATGGGAGGGTACAAGAATGGGATTTGGAAGATTGGGGGGGATGATGGACTCAACGTTTGTTCAATACCATGACTCAGCAGTGGTGCTTATGATGGTGTTGAGGGGGATGCGGCTCCATTTTCGACGGTGAAAATTGTGCACATTAGGCCATTAGTTGATGTGGGGATCCTAGGTGGTGCTCCCAAATACACTCCTAACAAATTGGAGTCCTTATAAATGCCGGGGGAAATGTCGACATATGGTTGATCGGTGTTGGAGACAATTGGTAGGATGTTGTCAGTGTTTCTAGTGCTGTTGGGATCGTAAGAGTTAAGCTGGTTGAGGGTGATGACCCTCCCATTTAAGGGAAACATCATTATTCAGAAGACCGAGGAGGAAATCGCCTTCATGGCTTACATGTAAATACACCCCAAGAGGATGTTGTAGTCGAGTTTCGCGTCAACTACCTCGATATCGATCATAACCATCTATCCCCCTAGCTCAATGGGGACTTTTTTGGTACAATCCTCTAGTTGGGATGGTCTCCCATCATATGCACAAAGAGAAATAGATGAGGGGACCAACTCTGGTGACCCTAAACGTTTCCACTCTTTAGCGGACATAATGCAAATGGATGTGCCTTCATCGATGATGCAACAATGAATCATAACATTTTTAACTATGTCTGGGACTTGAAATGTGACTAACGAGGGTAGTCATGGTTCACCTTTGTCAAGATCAAAGGTCATGATCGACACGCGTTGGAACGATCAACGACACCGACTACATTGAGTAATGCCTTTCGCTAGGTTGGACATGGATGTAGCACCTCTAATATGAACATGGCTTGCAAAGGGTTGTAATACAACAGTTTGGGGTTGGGGAGGTTCGCAACCTGAGGGGGATTTGTCATTCTCTTCTTCTTGGCTTCCACTAACTGTTGGCAGTCGGGGATAAGAGGGAAATGAAGGGTGTAATGACCATATTATCTGCAAATGGAGAAACAATAATTGGTCCTTAGGTTTGCATTCTTCCCTTGTTTGGGGGGGATTATTAGTCCTCATGTTTTGACTACCCACATTCTGGTTTCGTTGGGGGGGGGGGGGGGTTTCTCCCTTGCCTCGGTTGTTGTTTTTGCTTGTTCTTCCCTTTCTTTTTTCCCTAAGTCTGAGGATTTTGGGGGTTTGTGGTGTTTAATTGCTCAAACTATTGAGCTTGCTGAACGTAATAAGGTTGAACCAAGTTCACCCCCATGTGGGGTTTGGGTCGCCAACCAGTTGGGCATGGGAATGGATAATAAGGGTTATACTATGGGGGTGGGATAAATGCAGTTTGCACTCCATAAGATGTAGAGGTAGGAACGACTTGGGCCATTGGAAGTGTAGGAGCTGTTGTTATTTGGCTAATGTTTGGATAAGTAGGGCTATAGGTTCCATACTGTAATTGACCAACTAGTGGGGTTGGTACCGATATAGGGGGTATCGAAACAGGTGGCATTGATGGGTACTACAGAGCCATATTAAATGGCACCGAAGTGGTAGGAGGAACCTTTCCTAAGTGGGAAATGGACCCAATAATCCCATCCGCCGAATGTGAGGAGCCCGCAGATGTAAGACCCAACGTTTGATGTCGAGGAGCATCAGGAAGGATAGTAGGTAGCCGGATTGTGCATATATGAGATCAAATGCTGGGATTTCATAATAGCCTCTTCCTCTCTTTGGGGCATGGAGGTGGTGACATATTTGGCTATGGAGGATTGGAGAGATTTGACAAACCAATCCAACAAAAAGGGTGGTTGTATTTAGATTTTACATAATATGCAACATCTACACCACTCATGGATGTGGTTCACAATGTGGGTGGATGTATATTGTCAAATTTCTATGATAATTTCAATACTTAGGTCATGTCAGATCAAAAGTTGTAAGTAAGTGATAAATGCAGCGGGCAATGTCACAAAGGTGGCATGGGTCCCTCTTGATAGATTTACATACCATTTGGTTGTCATTATGGTAAGGGTATGCCGAAAGAGGCGAAGCCTTACAGGTTTGTCCATTACGTTGTTAGACAAACACCATAAGTGGAAGGACATGACATGGTTGGTGGGATCATCCCCTTGCTTTCCCTTGAATTTAGGAATATCAAAAGGAATTGTATCTGGCATAGATGGTAATGTTGGATCATGTGCAATGGGGTCGTTGATTAGTTTGGCCAAATTAGGGAGATTTAGACTAATCATGAAAGGTAGGGTAGGAGGGGTTGGCCCTGCCATTGTATAATGGGTGTGTTTTCCACTAGGGGGAGACCCAGGTGGTGTTTAAAACAATGAGTGGAATCCTAATTGAGAGGAGGGATCAAAGGGTTCCAAAGGGTCTATGAGAGGAGAATCCATAGGGATATCTCTTGCAAGGGGGGGAGTTGTAAATGTATCTATATTCTCTCCTAGGGTTTAAAATGAAGGTGCTCCTCTTCCGACGGTGGAGGAGGTGGGGGGATTAACACTTTCTCCAAGAGGATCAAATGCACCAAACAAGGAGAGGCCTCACCTAGATGATCCTATCAATGTGTCCTGGGAGTGACCCCCGCTAGAGTATCTTCCGCGTGAACCACAGGGACATGGTGTAAAAACACCCCTCTAGAGAGGGGAGATGCCTTGTAGTCTTTGAGACTTCCTCAAGGGGTTGTTTTGTTCTTCAATGGTGATGGATTTTGTATCAAGTGAGAGTGATGGTGGAATTTAAACACAATTGAACAAATGAAAAAATATGCCAACCGTAACAAATGCAATATGGTGTAATAAGTGAGTGATATGTGCAAGAGTTAGTTTTAGTGCAAATGTCCCCACATGCAAGTTCTTTTTAATTACGAGTTAGTGAACTTGTATTTAAAAAGAAAATAAATGTAAATTCCCTAAAAATACCTAACGTCCTTCCTCTCAAATGTAATTGGGCCTCCCAAAAGCACAACTGATGGTGATGATGGTATCCATGCACCAATTGACTAGTGGAGGTAACAAAGAGCTAGTTCTACCAACAATGGGGCCAATGTTCCAATCAAGAATACTTGACAACACCTCCCAATGGAAATAACTAACTTTAGGAGTCAATTGCACCCATAGTTTCTCCTTGGCGATATCCTAATTTTGGCCACCAATATACCTTGTGTCAAGTGTGGATCAATGGTTCGGCTTGCACGGTATAGTGTCGCATCCCTACAACGAGATGAGTGACTCATAGGGGAGAGTAGGGAATTTATACCTTGGATTTTACCTCCTTGCTCACGATGCACTTATGATTTGGGTTTTCGTTGAACACTTTCTTATAGCATTATTTTATAAGTACCCTATGATTCAATAATGCTATGTTTCAAGATATTTCTAATGAAACTATATTGGTGGGAATTAATGGATGCCTATCCCAACTAATCCTACCTAACTAAAATTTTATTTTGTGACCTCTTGTGGAGGATTTTAGTTGGTTTGGAGAGTTACAAATTTGATTTTTAAGGGGTTTGAATTTCACTTGAGTGTAAGAGAGGTATTTCACAATTCCTACCTTTCTGTTTCACCAATCTCACAAGAAGTGCAAGGTGAAGAGAATACCAGGATCATAAGATTCGTTAGGTCTTTTAATGTGTGCTAGTGGCGCAAACACATGTGATGAAAGAAAATCGATTGTCGGAAAATTAAATAGAAGAGTATAAAGTAAATGCAAAAGTAGATGTACTTTTAACTCTAAAAGAAACTCAAGGTGCTTTGCAAACCAAAATGCTAACTATTTTGAAAAGTGTGCAAAGGAGGTATTTCATAATTCTCACCCTTTTCTGATTCACCAATTTCACAAGAAGTGCAAGGTGAAGAGAATACTAGGGGAGACAAGAGTCTTTAGACCCTTTCCTGTGTCCAAAAAGTGGATACTACACTAGCCTTAATCCTAAAAACATGTCAATTGTGCATACACAAGGAAGGTCTTGAATACTAGTGACAACAATGAAGCCCGTTGAAAGCCTCAAGGTTGGTTACCTACGTAAGTTTAGATAGAGATAAACTCTTTACTCCCTAATCTTAGTCCATGTGGACTAATTACTAAATAAATAAGTAATTATTGAAAATTAACTTATTTTTAGTTCATTAGTAAGCAGTAATGGGGTTTCCAGATTGTAGTATGTAGATAAAAAGCAAATCAAATGACTGTAGCATGGGGAAACATCACTTTCCTTGTGGTAGCGCAGAAAAATACAAAAAAGACACGTTGTAGTGCAAGAAGAACAAAGAAAATGTGCGCGGTTCAACCAAAGGGAGGTCGTGTGGATCATGAACTAATTCCTGCATTGTTAGCACGACTGTTGAAGGCATTTCCGCACTGGTAGCGCGACCGAGAGGCTGGGATCCATGCTACTGTGTAAAAATTATTTGTGGCCGACAAGGAGCCAAATTCTAGAGTAGAGGTGGTAAACCTGATCTCCTTCAAATGATAAATACCCATAATTAACCACTCAGCATGGAAAACCTAGTTTAAAATAACTAAACAAAAATAAGTGGATTCGCCAATAGTTCGTGGAAAAAATTTCACAAGTGTGAACTCATCCACTTGGTAAGGGGCTAAGACTTGTAGGCTACAATAAGGCCTCGGTCCTTGGAGCCCCTTTGTGTGCGGTTGGTTGTCCTCCAAGTGATCCTACAATAGATTGTTAGTGGAATTCACATAAAACAAAAGGAAAATGAACAAAATGCAAATAAAAAGGAAATGGGGGGAGAATGAAAAATCCAACAACAACCAAAGGTATGCCAAACCAATTTGTATTTCCTAATGGTCAAGTTTTACAACACCTAGGAGGTGTGGGATTCAAGGGAATCCAATAATATCCCTTAGGGAGGCCTTTTTTGTCCAAACTATATGCTAAGTGAGTGGTAGAACAATGGAGAGAAACTATTTCCCCTTGAAGGAAGGTGAAAAGGGAGCTTGGGAATGCTTACAAAGGTAGGAAGAGGTGGAATATGAGGAAGATCGAACACAAATCCGGCATCATAAATTTGCTCTGCTTTTTCTCTACAAAATGCATGCCAATGGATTCCTTTTATAGGACAAGAGGTGGCCAAGAAACAATTAGATCCAAATGTGAACTCACTCCATGAACTAGTTCCAAGGTACACCAAAGGGGCTAGTTAATGCCACCAAGTGTGTGAGAAGCCGAATTCAGATTCTTGGAGATGATAGAGCCTTCCATGCATTGTGGGAAGCAGGTGGTCCTGTCGTTTTGACAGTAGAGCGACTATAAAAGGAATATCCATGAGAGTATCGCATGGGAACTGAAATGATAACATGTTCTATAGCGCGTGTTAACAATGGTTCAGCTGCATGACCTCTTCTTTTGACTGGATTTTGGCATTTTTGGACTCATGCTGCATTTTGGATTTGTTGAGGATGCCTTTGGTGAACTGCATTCTTTATGTTGATGATGCCTAATTGCAAGATTCATGGAACTATCACATGTGTACAAGATTTAGGCGTTAACAAGAGTTCTTATTTTCAAGTCATCCATCCTTCTACTATTTCCCATTTTTCTTCTCAAGATTCTATTCCCCCCAACCCCCCAGTCTCTTGGGTTGTGTTCTCCGATCAAGTGAGGTGTTCCTTTGTTATAGAACTGTCTTGGAAAGAAAATCAATAAGTGGTATGTTTCATCTTCTTGTTCCCAAAATGAGACACTTGACCTTTTGTCTTCAAGTTGATTTCCATATACGATTAAATTCAAGCATTGCTAAGATTATTTCTTACAATTTTTCAGGGAAGGGGTTATTTGAAATCGATTCCATATCATTTACAATAATAATATGACATATAAATAATACAACCCATTCAAATACAAAATAGTTTGCATCCTCTTTGTTGATTATATAAAAAAATATGTTAGTGTACAAATGTTGGGAATATGAAGAGATGAATAGAAAGAAGATGATGACTCATTATGAGTGTTGATATTCCACTTGTAATTGTTCATTGAATTGTTCATCCACGTCACTATTATATACACTTCATCATCACATGCAGTTTATTTGGTTTTCACTTTGTGTCTTCTATTCGTTTCACTATACTTCCATTGTATAGAAAGAAGATGATGACTCATTATGAGTGTTGATATTCCACTTGTAATTGTTCATTGAATTGTTCATCCACGTCACTATGATATACACTTCATCATCACATGCAATTTATTTGGTTTTCACTTTGTGTCTTCTGTTCGTTTCACTATACTTCCATTTTCACTTGTGCTTGAGATTTGTTTCATTTACATCCATGCACATTTTTATGTGGACTTATGCTTAAGAACACTTAACATGCTTCTTCTTACCTTGTTCATCATGTAACTTACTAAACTACACGCACATAAGTAAACAACTCTTGTAATAAACTTCCATTAGCATCATTCCTCTAGTGATGGAATCACTTGATCTCTTACTCCATTGGGGATCAAACATCCCCACTTAGAATTTGTTGGTCCTTTAACATTGTCTTTTCAATTGAAGATACTTCCCTTGTATTCCTTTTCCATGGAAAACCTCACAAAACAAACCCTAGACACATCCTTACATTTCCTGGATGGTACTAGCGTAAACCCATCAATGTTGATTATGACTCATGAACTCATAGGGACATCAAATGGGGCATGCAATGTAACCAACCATCCTAGGGGATTTTCCAAAACACTTTCCCCCATGAAGTTAAAAATACTCAAGCACTCAATCTAGCTCACCGAGATAAAATTCATTTGTATCTATTCTAAGGCATACCACTGTTTGACTTGGGTTGTCTGTGATCTTAGCATGATCTGGTAAATTTTTAGGGTTGATTATCTAGTTCCCCACTTTTTCCATTATTGATCTAAATCTTCTTCCAACAATATTGTTCCAACTTCATGTATAAACTCTTTAGGAACAACCATGGCATTCACTGCTTAATAATCATCCAATATTGATAGCTTGTAGAGATTCTAACAATCTACATGAACACTAGGTGAATAAAATTTCTATTTTAATTATCTTGATTACATGAATATAATTATCTTGCACTATTGAGGCACAGCATTGAGCTACAGCTCAGCGCTCAGCATTTGATGATCAATGATGGTTACGTTCTTCCACTTCTGTTTTTATTAATAGGATATATGCGGGTTGTATGGACAGCAGTATGTCTATTGTTGTATGTATGGGACATTGATGATAATATGGGACCATTAATTTGTGACAATGTAGGGATCTCAGTGATTCTACTACATGTGCAGAATGTAATTTTGTTCATCTATTTGAAATAAAATTACGATTTTTTCCGAGGAAAAAAAAATAATTATCTTGCACATAGAGGATGATCACATCTCATTTCTTCGGATTTTTGTTGTTAAAAATACATTAAAAAAAAAAAAACTATGGTGCAATTTACTATCTTTGTATGACCATTTCTTTGAGCATCGAAGCAATACTTCTCTTTATCTTTGTGTCCATCAATCCCTTGCAATGTCCAAAAAAAATAGTAATAAATTTAATGCCATAGTCATAGATGATTGATGATTGTAAGAAACAAGTCTACAAGAGTGAAATACCTCTCTTCACACATTTCTTGTTTTTAGTTGTCATTTGAAAAATCAATCACAATTGAAGAATTCATTAAATACGAGTGATGAACCATACATGTTTATATCTCTTTACTTTACTTTCTTGTAATTTATTTGCAAACATTCAGTTCAATCATTTTCAATCACACATGTTTTTTCTCACTTGAATCACACATTAAGGGACCTAAAGACTCCTCTCTTTGAAGTATGCTCCTCATCTTACACTCATAAAGTGATCTATATGCATTAGAAAAACTAAGAGGTTTGAAGCACCTCCCCTGCCACACCATTAAATCAATTCAACACTTTAAAATCAACAACAAATCAATCCCAACCATCTTAATTCCTCTACCAAAGAGGTCACACAACAATTTATAGTTTAAGTTAGGGAACCAAATAATGTCGCTCAATATTTTCCATATGAAGCGATAGTAATTGTTGTCTTCCGGGGAACTTGTTACAAATACTACTACACCAAGTTTGTTCAAACTTGGATAAGAAGGTGCGGTGCCCAATGATGCTAAATCCAAGGGTAGGTTGTTTTTTTCGCCACATTAAGCTATCTATCTCTTTGTGGGGGTGACACTTGAGCGTTCGAATATGAACCTCTTATCCACACTTGAGGCATGTATCTCAGTGGAAAAAACTTATGATTATCACTAGGTGGCATTTGTGGGGAGAATTTGCACCTAATTCAATTTTTTTTGGCTATTGGAAATGTTCTCATTCCTTCTGGAACATAGCCCCAATACCCCTCATTATAACTGATTCATTCACACCTTCACTAGCCTTGTTCTTGGGTTCACAACTGCCTGACAAGAGAGATATTAGAAGGCTCAGTTACGCTTTTTGAGAGATAGGACGATAAGTCAAATAGGATTGCATATTCGTTTCTCTAAATTACAAAGAACCATGCGTAATATAGAACATATACTTTAAAATTCACATATATGCTCCCTTGAAAAACACACTTGCACCATTATGCATTTGTTATCTGTGTTACATTTGTCAATTTTAGTTAGTTCCTATTTGCGCATTTTTCTCTCATAGCTAGCATCATGGTAAACCTACTTCCATCCATACATTCTTTAAGGCTTCAAAACCTTCCTCCCATCATACGAAAATTTCTTGCTACACTTCCTCCCCATCCTTGACGTGGGAGGCCACCACTCAACATGCACACATGTGCATCTATGATAGGATCTGCAATTCTGAAACATACCTTGCTCAACACTCCTCACACACCTGTTGGGAGCCCTCATGCGTCAAGGAGAGGTGCCCCCTCCCACCCCACACAATGGTAGAGATTTCTCCAACCATATTACCATTTATGGCTAGTTTAAATCTCCTTGATTTATCTAAGCTCATTAATGACCTTATCAGACATGACAACCTAGCCTAACATGTCGGTTAACTTACCTTCAAACATTCCAAATTTTGAAGGCAAATAGGGGGATGACCCAACCAACCATGTGATGTATTTTTACCTGCGGTGTTCCTCCAACAACATAGTAGAAGAAACCATTCATTTGAGGTTGTTTTAGAGGACCCTCACATGAATATTTGTTAAATGGTATGGAAATATTCCACTAGGCACACACGCCACCTTTATATCCATATCTACTATCTTCCTGACCTATTTCCATCCATATTTTCTATGATGTGTCTTGGATATTGTTATAGCATATTTTGCCACACTTGTCCCATAGATACTCAAGATGGTATGATCTTATCCATTTTCCCATTTTTGTAGACTCCCTTGATCCCTTATTATCTATGAATAATACTTCTTCTGAAAATCTTATTAAAAACTAATTTTTTCAAGTCATATAGGTTGTATTACACTGCTATACCACATATATGTGATTTTCCTTTTCCGAGCCCGTGTATATGTATGTTGTTGAGTATGATTGTCATTGATGCCAAAAGTATTCATTAATGACAAAGGATATGATGATATGGAATGTATGTTGATGTGGCATGTGTGATGAGTGTGCAAATCTATCTGATGGTGTTATAGTACCTTCATGATGTCATTGTTACAATTTGACATCATTATATAAAGGTTTGATAGTTTGGTGAAACTATGGAAATTGACTAAGTATTGGAAAATTAGTTTAAGTTGCTCTAGGAAAATTCCCACCACCTTCTATATTTGATTGATTAATTAATTTTGAGGATATAGGAATGTAGATTGTTGGTTTGTGCATCCAACCATATGATTAGTTTTCCAAAAAAATCATTGAGGGTGAAGATATTGGCTTGCAAAAAATGCCCTCTAGCGTGATTTACACTGTCCCAGTAAAATGCCCGCCAAGGATAGAGGATGAGGTTGTGGAGGATGGAATTGACATGGATGGAATCTGCATGATCTCCCCCATGTTGTGGATGCTTCATATTTCCAATATTGGTGAAAATAAAAATCACCTCATGATTGACTTAGGGTTTGATAAAATTATCTAAGTGTTAAATCAGGGGTTTAAGAGCCCATTTGCAAATGCAGGCCATATGCTCTCTTTGTGTCAATAAATTCAACAAATGATATGGATTTGTTATTTGTTGAATTGTCCATCCATTCATGTTTTCATTTTTCCCTCTAGTGGTCACACATGTGAGAAATGGACCTTCCAAATTGAAGAAAAATCATGTCTGCAAAGTGTATGGAAAATTCCCGCACAAAGCTTTCAAATGCTCGCACGAGCCTAACTTTATTCCCACACAAAGCTTTCAAATGCTCTCACGAGCCTTACAATATGCCTACACAAGTTTTATGAAATGCCCACACATCACTAATCAGATCATAACGAATCTGAAAAATGCAGAGGTTAATATTTGAAGAGCTATGATTAATAAAAAGATATGATCGAAAATTAATCAATAAACTGGGAATTAATTAACCCTATGTGAAAGGGTGTGATGATGGAAGGGATGCAATGATAAAAAGGAGACACCATTCTCAACTGGAAGGACGCGAATGTGAATGGACGTGATGGATGAAAATACACAATGGTTCGATCTCATAGAAGAATATATAAACTGGAGATTGAATTAAAGGAAGAAGGTCTCTGAAGTCCAGATCGATGTAGCAGCAATAAAAGACAGAGACCAAGAAAATGAAGAATAACCAACGACAAAATTGAAGAAATAAGAATATATGGAAATATGATAAAATCAAATTAGAGTGGTTGGGAGGCGCAAGGACAGACTGCAAGCTTGTATGGGGTCGTAGACTACTTCCAGTTGTTGCTGGTAAACAATGTGTTGGTGCATCCTTCAGTTGTTGCTAAAAACTTTGGGTGTTGGTGCCAACAAGTTGGTTCTTGCAAACTATTTGTAAATATATTTTTGTAGTAATATAAATTATTGATGGTTTTCCCAATTGGGCTTCCATGATAATATTGTGTTGTAATATCCCTTTTTTTAAATTTTAAGAAAATGCCCAATTTTCCATTTTTTTTCCAATTTCGACCTTTGACTAGTTTTACTGTTTTGACCTCCAAATCAACCCAAATGCTCCCAAATATTCTGTATGAGTGTATGAATGATATTTAGAATTGAATATTAGGTTCAGGGATGTTTTATGGTCCTCCAAAGACTTCTAAAAACTTGATTTATATTCTAACCAATATATGCAATTTTGACTAGTAATTTGTGCATCAAATCCCCCGGGGTAACACTGAAAAGGGCCTCCCAAATGCCTCTAAACTCCCTCAAATTTATGAACAGAAGTATGTAATGTGTTAATTATGTTATTAAGGTCTCATATGCACCATTAATGGATTATTACAATTGTTCTCACCCTCTCCCATTCAACTGCAAAAATCCCCAATTCGACCCTTGGGGAAATGGCACTATTTCACCTCCCAATACAACTAAACTGAGTGAAAATGCTTCAAATGCTCAAGTACAGTACAAGAAACTTGTATAAGACATCCATGGAAGTATATTTATCACAAAAATATAAGATAATAATCCATCCATTCGAAATAATCAACATTATAGTGTCATACATCAATGCATTGGGGAAATGGACATTGTTTGCTCATTAATCAATATTTTTGCATACAACCAGTGGGTATTTTGACCTGAGACTTTCTGAATATTAATAAAAGAGGATATGAAGCTATTACAATCATAAATATATAATTATAATCTCTCCCAAGAACACAAGAGCTCACCAAAAACGCACTCCCTCAAGGAGCATGAATATGCCTTCAAAACTGGAAACGATGGAGAGAAAGTGTTGTACTAAACCAAACCATGAAACTTCCTGTAGCTTCTACCTGGAAAAAAAAACTCCATTAAAGAACCATGAAAGACCTGAGTGGCCTCTCCAAACACCAACTTGGATGGGAATCTTTCACCCTCGAAATTTGCTAAGGCAAGAAACTAGTCATCCACAAGCTCTCTCTTCACAAATGCAATTTTTCTCAAATCATCAAAAGCCATTCTCATACTTGATTTCTACATTTTATAACCAACATTAGCCTTCTATGGGTCGAAATACTCTCAATAGCTTCAAGAGATTTCCACTTAGGAAATATTCCACATTTGCGACTTGTCTCCTAGTTCCAACCTTCCATCTTCTCCCAAATTCAAATTTGAGTCTCTTTGGCTTCTTCCACTCCCATGAGCACCTTCCTTGAGCCTATTTTTGGGGCTGACATGTCATAATGGTCAGATGTCAGAGGCCAGGTCTGCAATTTGTCATAGTTGTCATAGATTCTCCATGATTGGTGTCATAGGGGCTAGGGAATCTAGCCCAAGTGTCCACAAACTTCCAATTTGACTCTTTATCTTCCATGGAGGTTACCAATCCATCCCAATTCGACCTAAGATGCTCAATTCCATGTCTTATGACTTACCAACTCACCCAAGAGTGTTCACCTTCCCATGAATTTGAATTGGCAAGAGAGAGATGTCATGTGTCATTGAAAAATCAAGCTAGTGTGGGTCCCACACCCTCCATATGTCTCCAAAACCACTTGCCACCTAGAATTTCTCTTGAATTTATTTATTCGCCATATTTATTAAATACTTAAACCCATCTAATTTCTAAACATCATTTATTATCTTCCTTATTACAATTCCACATGTGCCCATCCAACCTAGGAAACTAGTAGGATTGATGGGATTGTCTTACTATGCAATTATTTGAATGGGGACATTACATGTGTGTTCTGTCTTCATTGTTGATTATGTTTTAAAGTGATAAAATTTTAAATAGATAGCCCAATTTTGATTCACCCCCCTATCAGTATTACTTTATATTGTAACAATTGGTGTCAGAGCAGGCTCTTCACTAAAAGTTTAAAACACTTGAAGAGAAATTTTTTTATCACTATGGATCAACAAGTAAAAATGCCCTCCAAGGTTCCAATATTCAATGGAGAATATTATGCGCTATGGAGCATCGGGATGAGAAGCTATATAATGTATCTTGTATTAGATTCTTGGATGTCTATAGAAACAGGGTACACATATCCCAAAACCCCTCCCACAAATATTGAAGGAATAAAAATTCGGAAGCAATGCTAAAGCTGTTAATGTAATCTTGGCTGGATTAGATAGAACTATCTTTGCCAAAGTGATGCATTGCAAAACAACGAAGGAGATCTAGAACAAATTGCAGACTATATATGAAGGACACCAAGGTAAAAGGGGAAAAACTCCATACTTTTAAAACCCATTTTGAAAGTCTAAAAATGAAGGAAGAAGAAAACATTTCAGAATACTTTGAGAGAATTGATGAAATTGTGAATGCAATTCAAGGACTAGGAGAAGAATTGGAAGAAAAAGAAATAGTTGAAAAAGTACTAAGATCACTTCCAATGATTTACAATCCTAATATTTCCACACTAGAAGATAGAGAAAATCTTGAAAAACTCACCATGGAAGAACTATATGAAATTCTCATAGCTTATGAAATGAGGAGTGGGCGAGACAATTCTCAAAAGAAGGAAGCAACTTTTAAAGCATCAAAAGCAGATAAGAAATCTAAAATGAAGTTTCAATTAGAAGACGTTGATGATGAAGAAGCACTTCTTGTTAAAAATATTAAGAGAGGTACTAGAAGGTTCAAAGGAAAATTGCCCTTAAAATGTTTTAATTGTGGGGGAATTGGTCACTTTGATTCCAATTCCTTTATCCCAAACAAGAAGACGATGATGAGTGCCCTGACAATTTCAAGAAGAACAAAAAGATTTTTAAGAAAAACAAAAAGAAGACCTTTTATTCCATGGATGATAGCTGCTCAAATGAGTCTAGTGAAGATGAAGAAGCAGAAGTTTTATTTATGGGAATAGAAAATAAAATCTCTGAAGAAGAGGTAGAAGATGTGATAGATCTTGAAGCATAACTTGTAAGTGCTCTTGAAGAAATAGGAAAGTATAAAAATATGTGCAAAAAACTAAAAAAGTCATATGCCATAATTTGAGGAGAAAAACAATGATGCAAAAAGAATTATAGCTGACTTAAAAAGTCAGCTTCAAGAAGCCAAAAAGGTTGAAAGCAATCTAGAACAATAGCTCAAGAAACGAGAGGAAGAATTAGAAAAGTTCGAAGTTGAAATGATCTTGCTTAGAAAGAAGACTGATGAATAATCCTTTCAATCAAAATTTAAGAGCAACTCAAAAACTTTAGATGACATCCTAAGTTGTCAAAGATTATTCGGTAATAAAACCGGACTAGGTTATGACAAAGGAAAGAAGTCAAAACAATCCTCTTTCATAAATAAAGAAGGAAATAAAAGAAGTTATGCTGATGCACTTATGAAACCAGTTGTAAAGGAATACAGTAAAAAAATAGCTCTCTCAAAATGAAAACAAGACATATAATGTGCCAAGCAAGCATCAACAACTCTTTTTGGGAAATTGTTATGCCTGTAACAATTTCGGACATATAGCTAGAATTTGTAAATTAAATGCTCCTATTGGGAAATGCATTACTTCACAATCTCTGTTATATAAGAAGAATGTCTCTAGAAGCAATCCAAAAGGAAGAAGCTATAACTCTTTTTCTCCTCTACATAATTATAGTATAGAATGTTACAAATGTGGTAACCTAGGACACATAGCTAGAAATGTAAACTAGTGATTCCTATGAAGAATGACACCAAAAAATCTCAAGGCAATGAGGAAAAGAAGGTTTGGAATAAGAAGGAAGATGTGGAATGTTAAATAGATCTATGTGCAACAAAAAAACAAAATATATGGCATGTGGACAGTGGATGCTCAAAACATATGACAAGAGACCCACACAAATTTATAAGCTTAAAAATAAATCAAAAAGGAAAAGTCACTTTTGGAGATAATCTATCCTCTAAAATAATTGGGAAGGGTACAGTGGCTCTTAGAGACAAGATGAAAGCTGAAAATGTTTTGCTTGTAAAGAACTTGAAACCTAATCTTTTAAGTGTGAGCCAAACATGTTATCAAGGACACATATGTATATTCGATTCCAAGAAGTGTGAAATCAGAAGAAAATATTCATGTAAACTTGTTGGGACTGCTGTGAGAACTCCAAGCAATGTCTATATTCTAGAAAATGAAGAACAATGTTATATGAGTCAAATTGATGAAAGTTTACAAGAAGATGATATTCTTGAAGAAGAAGAAGGAGAGAAAGTAGAGAATGAAGACTCCCCTAGATCAGACACAAAAACACCATCCAGACGGATTCAAAAGAATCATCCTGAAAGTCAAATAATTGGTAACAAAAATTTAGGAGTTCACAAGGAGAAATTTTTTTTATGATTAAGAACAAGCATTAATTTCGATAGTAGGACCCAAAACCTTTAAAGAATCTTGCAAAAGTGAGGATTGGATCAAAACTATGAATGATGAACTTGATCAAATAGAGAAGAGACAAACTTGGGAAACTCTAGTGCACTTCGCCCCATTTTGAGGAAGCAGATGGTGTACACTTTATGCACCTAGTTTTGTGGGAATTGATGCAAGGACCTGCACAGCGTGCCGGATAACCGACGACATCCTGGAAATAGTGGCACCAACTGATTTAGCTAAATCTCGGGGATTTAAAAAATGCTTGGAAACATCTTGTACCACACTCTTCCACTTAGGAAAAAATGAGATTGTTGGTACCTTTCCTACCACAATTGACCCACAGAACCTGGGTGGAGAGGATACAACTTCTCCTAACGACCCATGTTAGACCCAATTGATAGATCTTTTTAACTTACATATGAGCCCAAGTATTTGTTAGTGTATCCCTTATAGTTGTTTAAAAACAACCATAACCTGTGGTTGTTTAGTGATCTCTATAATGTCCAGACTCATCAAAGCCACCCATAATTCAACTCTAAGGCTGCTAATTTGATGGAATTACTATTTCTCTGGAACTACAGGTTTCAGAGGTAATGCTACCCAAGAATGCCTTTCTCAATGATGGGATGCTTATAAGTCTTCCAGAGTACATGGAAAGAAACTGTCTTATCTGTCTTTCAAGCAAGCCGATTCTACAAGTCTGCTCCTCTTGACTGCAACTTGGGATATTGTTACAAGTTTGAAAGCATGCAGTTGTGTTTTGTCTCCAAAATGAATATGCTTCCTGAGACTAAACATAATCTAAGATATAAAAAAACACAAGCCTACAAAAAAAATTCAGTACAAAAACAAAAAAGAACAAAAACTAGTGGATGGAGTTTCCTTATAAAAGGACGATTATCTTTTTATCCTTTAAGTTGGGGATATCAGCTGAAATATCATACTTCCTTACCATGGTTCAAAACTCCACATACTTCTGTAGTGTTGCAACTAGCTTGAAAATAAGTCCCATTGTGTTTTTAAGCTGCATGCATGTCTACGTTGGAAATTTGATTTCACATACTAGTTTGTGACTTTTTGTTAGGTTAGGATAGGTTAGGTTTCAATTTTGAAATAATTTTGTTAGATGAACATTATTCCATTCCATCCCATTGTAGTAGAATCTTATTCATATTTCCAATAAATAATATCAATTGTAGGCACACGCTAGGGAATTCCTCCATCTTTAGCTTCGATTAAATTCATTATAATGGTGGACAAAGGAGATGATGACCATAATCTATGGTACTTTCATCTCGGTCACACCAACTATGGATATGTGAGGCGTGAGTATTCTTCACCTTGCTAAAGGCCTTCCACAAATCAACCCTCCTAATGGTTTTTACGAGGGGTGTGTGATGCATAAGCATCGCTGAGTCCTTTCCAAAGGACGACTCTAGACCACCCTCTAAACGTCTTGAGTTAATACACAATGGTATTCTAGTTCCATGGTGACTTCTTATCTTGTGTGAGACAAGTACTTCCTCACCTTTATTGATGATATTTCTTGTTTTCTATAAATATACATCATATAATCCAAGGATGAGGTGTTTGTTAAATCACAAGAGTTAAAAAACCTTGTTGAAGCTCAATCAAAGCAGAAGATCAAGTGCATTCGCTTTGACGGTGGAGGAGAATACATTGGTAATCCCCCATGCCAATTTCTTCGATTGTGGAATCTCTAGGAAATGGCCCATTGTATGCATTTTGTCCCTTTTAGAACACGAAGCTTTCCTTTTGGGTAAAAGCGGTTGTTTGTGAAACATTTATCATCAAACACACACTTTCTTGTGTTGGATTTTGTATGACTCCTCATGAGTGCTTGCAAGGGTAGAAACCCTCTATTTCACATTTTGGGATTTTTGTATCAGGTGCACAGGTCCACCCCATCTTAGAAGGTGGGCTATATCACCTGCCAAGTATACTCCTTGCTAAGATTAAGGTTGTCTATAGTGAGTCTTTTCAGGAAGGTATTATATTTATAACCCCATCACTCATTGTGTGACTAAGCATCATGATGCTATCTTTAATGAGCTTATTTCTCATAATCTGCCAAGATATTTGCGATCACTTCTTTCTAGTGGTTATTCTGGTGATGATTTCATTGTCTCCATGGAACATCTCTCTTTCCTTAATAGAGTTACTTGTTGATGAATCTAAACTTGTTATATTGGATCTTACCACTTCTTCATCGAATCTTGGTATACCCATGGTTACCTTTTTGAACTCTTCTTCTAGATAGTTTTTGGGGACTTATGGGCCTACTTGTTAATTCAACTTCTCTCCTGTTTAAGAGGTCCCTTCTAGCCTTCCCTCATTTGATGATGATATGCAACCTAATGAGAAGCCTTCTTCCAACGAGAATATAATGATCCTTTCTTCAATGGGTAGTTGAGGTATTTTATGGGCCTACTTCTAGGTTGTTACACACATTATCACAATTTATTGCATTTTAGGGTAAGTTTGGCCCAGTCTCCTCCTTTGGGTCAGCACCTTAACCCTAGTAGAGTGGTATAAAATTATAAACACACCACTTCATTTGCAACATCATCTCATTCAAGTGAGTTTATTCATTTCATTTTCCTAAAGACGCCTATGTGTCCATCATTAAGGTGCTTTTATATTTCAACTTTTTTATCATATTGGATTAGGGTTTGTTGGAGAATTCAGTATAGATTCTCAACCTCACGATTTATAACAAGGGAATGAATTTGCTGTTATGGAAGAGTCATTTCTAGTGACAATTTTACTTCTATTGAATGTTGTCATTACTGGTTATTCTGCACATGGGAATGCAACAAAAACAACTGAAACTAATTAAATACATATTCTTGGTTGATTAACTTCAATCATTCTTTGCAATTCTCTTTTTTTTTTTCCTTCGCAGGAGTATGTTGTAGTCTTTCAATCTTGATCTTATTTAATTAGGCACTAGAGTTCAATAAAATACTCTCATTATATGACTCTAAGATAGACCTTGACATATTGAATGCTACTTGAAGAAGTATATTGTATGACTTAAACATTTCGCTGGTTATTCTTGCAGCTGGCCAAGAGCGTTTTAGAACATTAACCAGTTCATACTACATTGGAGCACAAGTTATTATTTTTGGTAAGTAAATTCTCACACTGTTCTTTTGATTTACGAACTTCCTTTCTAATATTGCATGTTTACATTTCTGTTGAGGTTGAAATTTTGAATCTTGGGAAAGAATTCACATTAATCTTTCTAAAGTGAAATTGAAGACATGTGCCTGAGAAAATTTCATACTTGTGGACTTGTTTTTTGTTTATCTCCTTCTAGCTGATCGATTTATTTTAATTTTTTCGATGCTTTGCTCCAGCATCTTGTTATTGAATCCCCTATTGCTAAAATTATATTTTAAATGTACTTTTATTTGATTCAAAGGCACCAAGATTATAATTTGGAACCACTTTTATTTATTATGCAGTTATGCTTATAGCACATCTTTAAGTACAAATAATTAAATGCAGTTTATGATGCTACACGACATGAAACATAATTTTACAAATTTGTCGGAGGTATGGGTAAAGGAGGTGGATCTCTACTCAACAAATCAATACTACATAAAGATGTTGGTTGGAAATAAAGTTGACAGGGTAATCTCTCTTAGAAACTCAATTATTTCAAAGTTCAATTTTTGTGTTTTTGGTAAATGAATGTTACTACACATCAGTTACTTTTATATTCTGGAAACATTAGGTGTTGAGTCATGAATACCCGTGGTCATGGAATGTGATGTGCCAATGTTATGTTTCATACTCTTGTTTTAGGAGAATCCCATTTATGACAGTTATTTCACCAACTATTATACATGTACATATGACCCATCCTTAGATATCTTATTATGTTTGTTTAGACATCTGCTTGGGTCTTTCTCTATTTTTATCATTTAAACACCTAGTGTCATTTTTGGGTCCTCGTAATAAGTGGGAATTTGAAATGCTAAGATGGAAAAATGCTTCTGCTATCTGTACTTTACAATTCTCAATATTCCTTTTTCCTGCAATAGTTAAATTATTTGCTTACTTGGAAAGCCTACTTGTGCTAAAGGTTTTTAATCATTTGAATTGAATCTGTATTTCTTATATGAAGTTCTTTACTAGCATTTCCTACGGAGAGATTATTTGGTTCCTAGTTTTGCTGACAATGTCTATTCCTATGTAAGCGGTTGATGTTTGATAGTTCAGGTAAATAAGATGCTCGTTTGGCATGTGCATAGATTATAAATTTATAAGTTATTTGATGCATTGAATTTTATATACAACTATATATTGCCATGTTCCCATAGTGTACTTCTATGTTCTTTTGAATGCCCATCTTCATGTCTATTATTTTCATATCACAATGAACCAAATGTGTTGATCATGTATTGGGTATGTTACTAGTATATTTTGCTATATCTATGTGAATTTTAATTAACTTCTTTTTTATTATGTCTTAGGAGAATGAGAGAGTTGTTATAAAGAAGGAAGGCTTTGCTCTTGCAAGGCAATTGGGATGCTTGTTTCTTGAATGCAGTGCAAAGACACATCTTGATGTAGAAAATTGTTTCTTGAATGCAGTGCAAAGACACATCTCGATGTAGAAAATTGCTTTGAAGAGCTTGTTCTAAAGGTATTTTATAGAGATAATTTATGATTTTTTTCACTGATATTAGCTTTAGCATTTAATTTTAAGATTCTTTAATCAAATACGTTTTTTATTTACAACATCGAAACCTGTTTAACAAGTAGTCTACATATTGGCTTGAAGCAAATTACCTTCAAATTAGGGAAATCTTAAGAAAGCTCTAATTTAATATCAGAAGCAATATCCCATGGTAGTGTTGTCTAGTGGCAAGCACTAGGTGATTTGGTTTGTATTAACATGGATAACTGGGTTCGAAACTATCCAAGCGGGTGTGGATGAGGCCAGGTGCAAGTCCTAGATGGTTTTGATGGCTTAAATATGCCCCTCATAGCATGGAAGCATAAGAAAAGGGACATATATGAATTTCTAAAAGCATTATTTCCCCACCCAAAAAAATATTAAAAGCAATAAATGAGAAAATTACTATTTCATCTTCCATTGTTTCTACTAATCTCATTCTGTAGTTTACTATCTCATCTTCCATTCATTTCTACTAATCTCATTCCTCGGTTTATTAGCTACACAGGAATTGGGGATAATCTAATTCATTGTATGGGTGGAAATGACAATGCATGTTATAAAAGTTGTAACAACTACAATGTTGGAAAATAATGACGAGGAAGCCAGGATTGGATGTCTTGTGAGTCCTTAAATTAGTAAATTCCTCATGCTCTTTTGCAAGCTGGATCACCCTTTGTGATTAATGGGGAAATCCACTCTGTTGGTTTTAGAATATACTTCCACCAAACATATCCAATCTATGCTAGCTATATCTACAATTTCATTCTTGTAAAATAGATTTAAAAGGGAAAAATATACAAATTTATTTTCTTCGAATAATAAGATACAATCTTTGTCCTTTCAGTTGGAAGATGCAGAAAGCTACTTTTGCTTCTTTTTAATTAAATTGATATCATAACACAATTGTTATTATGTATCTTACAAAAAAGGAATTTATTATAATATTTTGTGAGGTGTTTCTGTATATTAATCTGGCGAATAATCAAGTATCTATTTTCAGTATGCAATGATTTTAGGAACTAATAATCCCTTCTCTTGTAAGTGTGATATATTTCAGAAAAAACACAAATAAGATTTATGGATAAACAAGGAAGCATTTAATGTGGATTTCAAATCTAATGAAAGGAATGGTTTTGCTAATGAAACGATATACCTAGGCTCAAAGGAAATTTAACTTAAAGATATATCTACACAGAAGAAGATTTCAAGTCTAGAGAGACTCCTACTTTATATGAAGTTCAAATTACATATGTATAAGAATTGATTAGAAAAAAATAGTTTTTTATTTTGACTTTGCATGATGCAATTTGTATTTGTATTTGTATGAGAGCATAAACTCGAGGGTATAGACTTGGTTCTTGGAGTGTTAATTTTGTGGTTTATTGGCAATAGTTGACAAGGTATCTTGTAATGTCATTCATGAAAAATTGTAAACTTTTTTATACTATAAAATGATTTAGTTTAGATGTTATGACAAAGGGATATTTGTTCTATCAAATTCACCTAAGAATCATACCTTCCTCATCCTGCAGTCACTCATCGGTCTTCATCCATCTCATTTTTCTATAGGGTTTTGATACTAGGAACAAAGGGCCTTTTTTCTAATAATCATCGTAACTAGAGACAAACTCGTCATGGAGCAAGCTAGTCTGAAGTGAAAAACAAAATGAATCACTAGGATTTCAACAACTAAGTTAATAGAAAATAACTGACCAACCTTTCAACAGCCAGGTTAATAGAAAATAACTGACCAGCCTTTCAACAACCAGGATTAATAGATTTCAATAACCATTTTTTATAATTATGTAAATAAGAACAAGGCTTTTAGTAGTCAAGCTATCATCTCCAATTCTAAGATTTCATGTATAAATTGGCCTTGTATCTAATAAGAATTATCTTTGGCCTTGGTTAGACTGCATTTATTATTATATTATTCAGTATCTAAGTTTCCATACATGAGAATTTTTTTGTATGTTTTTCAATTAACCAATATTTCTTTTTTAATTATAGACTCTAGCCATTGTTTCTATGTATAGTTTTCATTTGGGGAGATATCTTCCATCATAGTTTGGGATCTTGATAGAGAACAACTAGCCTGTAGTATTTAGTTTTCTACAGAAGGATGCATTTCATCCCTGGTTAGTTTATCTGCTCCATATGCATATTTCATGGAGTTTTTTACTAGTTATTTCAAATTATAACTATACTATATGAACATAAAAATGTGGCTAGTTAATCACCATATTTATGTTTAATTGAATTATTAAATCAATTTGGACTTTATACTATCATTTAAAACCTGTTGGATTGACATATTTTGTTTAATTGAATTGTTAAATGAATTTGGACTTTATATGCCATTTAGAACTGTAGGATTTTATTTAGCAAGATGTTGATTCTAGTGGTTTCTGTCAAATGTGAATTCTGTGGTTTGTGAAGTGATTGGAAGTTCTGAGCATTGGTTAATCAATTGTGAAATTACCTTTTTGAATGTTTTTATGATGGTAGGGATTTGATGACATTAGCCCTGATCCTTTCTCGCTCGAAGAAAAGAATGCTCTGACCATTGCTATTTACACATAAGATGTTTAGCATTGGTGCATATTGACCACACCAAGTTATTTCCATTTGTATTTGTCTTTGTTTCCATTTCTAATTTTGTATTAACTTGTAGATAATTCTACAAATGGAACCTTAAACAATGTTGGAGATATTCCAAATGGAGTCGTTTCCATTTCTAATTCTGTATTAACTTGTAGATAATTCTTGAAACGGAACCTTAAACAATGTTGGAGATATTCCAAATGGAGCCATTGGTTTCAAACTAGCTCTTGTCAACACTTCAAGCTATATTTCTAGTGTGCAATCCGAAAATAAATTGGTAATTCCAACTTTCTATATAGATCAAATTGAGATATAGTTTATTTGGCTGCATTTTGATATATGTTTAACTTTCAAGCATATCATATGACATGCTTTCCCAAAACCATACTTGATGTCTTGACTTTATAAGCATATTTGGGAGTCAAATAATATATTGTAGAGTCACTTTGGCTACTTATCGTTTTTATCAAAACTAGTCTTCTACATTTGATTGTATGGATTAACCATTCATATTGACATTTTATTGGTTGCAGGTTGGTGGCCTTGATAAGCTTACACTAGATATCTTATATGAATATGTGATGATGAGGCAGTTATCTAGAAACCATATGGGTCAAGTGGTACCAAATCCCATGGAGGCTTCTCCAAAGATGCAACCCGGACATGACCCTTTTATGCTTCACAAAATATTGCTCCACCATTTGTTGCACATATGGATTTTATGGCTTGGATGATGGGGAAACAAGTTCCTACCAACCCTTTTGGAAATCTATATAAAACTAGATGTCCTTATGCTACAGGGACTCCTTTATGTTGTAAGATCTATTGGTTCATTGTATTATAAGATCATTGGATGTGAAAGAACTTATCAGTGGAAGAAGATGGATACCATTAAATTTGGGGCCCTCTTGGGAAGGAATTATGAAATCTACTTAACATAAGATCATTGTTGTATTCTATGGCTCTGCATCGATATTATATCAATTGAGACTTATATGTTGTATTTCTATTAATAATAATGCTTCAAAAGAAGGCTTGTAAACCACATTTGAAAACATTATTCTTGAAAATATATAAGCATGAAATTTTATTTCTCTAAAAAAATGGTAGATCATTTTAAGGTGACACATATTTATTTAAGTAGATATATTTTTATTTTATGTTATGTTCTTTTCAAACTAAAATTTCCTTTGAGTGATGTAATGTTGTCAGGTTCATTATATGTTTCGACAATTCACCTTAGTCATGTGGTTATCAACCAGGGTTAGTAGACTTATGATCTATAATCATTGCTTGTGCAAGTAAACCAAATTCTTCTACTAGTAAAAGAACCAACAACTATTCTACTGATTCCTAATTCATGGAGGTGTGTCCTATTCAAAAGAAAAGCTAAAACCTAGAATCCTACTAACTAACCCCTAATCCTGAGGAAGATTTGTACAATATACTGTATTTAAATATAGAAGCTTTGTGATGACCTAAAGATGATATTTTGTACAGAATAAGATTTCAGAATTATAAAAGCTTTGTTATGACCGAAAAATGAGATTTTATACAGAATAAGATTTCAGAATTATAAAATATTGTTTATGACCTAAAAATGATATTTTATACAAAATAAGATTTTAGAATTATAAAAGCTTTGTTATGACCTGAGCATAGTATAGATGTGTAACAATTTACAAATAAGTCAAGCGGACACTGTGGCTGTAAACTAGTACTGAAAGTAGTACCAAACTGAGAATGCAAAGGCCAATGAATAAAAGAAAGATTGAAAATTGGATAACCAATACTTCCACATAACATAAACGAACTCTAGAGTTAAATAGGTGAATGCAAATGTTCATTTGAAGTGTTAACTTAAACATCCTAGCTAACCCCAATCTATGTGAGCATTGTTTCCCATAAAATGATATCCAGATTTTTAGATGGAGTATGCCAACAAGATATGTAGGTGCTAATGCAATTGAACCTAAACTACTTATCAAAGAGAACATAGTATAAATCTGTAAGCTAACATGTCACATATACAACTAACAAGGATTTCAATGTCAACATGAAGACCTATAAAAAAGATACAACACCAATATTTTATCTATAATCAATGTCCTTAGAATCTAATACATGCATTTACATATCATCAACTGATTCCTTTTGAGATGACTTGCAGTCCTGGAACCATGTACTATTTACCAAACTATGTTCAAAGAATAGAAGGGAAAACAACATGTACTTAGTAAAATAACTATCCCTCTAAAATTTATATAATTTCTATGATAATGAAGAATAAATAGGTACAAACCCAAAGTGAAATATGACCTATGACGAAAACCAATATTAACATACCTAGGCTATCTGAAAGACTTCGAGGTAAAAGACTATCCACATATAGGGAATTTCATACACACATTCACACAAAAATAATCGCATACAATTTATTGATACATATAAGTTCATTATTACAACCTATCTGTAAGTTCAAAATGCAAGGTATTCATGAATACAGAGTACATAATTATATTCTTACTATCAAAAGTGGTGAAATTACCTACATAATTTATGCAGTTCACAATTAAATAACCAACTAGTTACAGAATGTGAAAAGAGATAACAAACATATGTAATGTTGAGCCTGCATAGGGGATACAAACAGATCAAAGTAACGTAGTGAGTAATTAGACAAAAACAGAGTATGAAGCAACGTCTTCCCAGGTCGATGGGCCCTCCCGTATGGTGAAGGAGCTTTGAAAAGGTTATATCATAGCGGACTAGTAGAAGACACTAAACATTTTAAAATCAAACTTGCATTATCATACTTCAAAATTACAGAAGCAACTGAGTATAACCAACACTAATGACTTTAACAGCATAATAGTGCACCACCTATCTCTTTTTTTCAGTCATATATTATACATATATATAGCTCTCCGGGTCTTTAAAAATAGTAAACAAGCGTTACTGATGAGTCGAGGGTTCCATTAAGAGATGAATCATATTGAAGAAGATCGCTACAAGTGTGTCACCGCCCTAATTGAATGCAACTAGACTGTTACATTCTGGAACTCTTGTTCTGAACACATGTTGTATCATATGACTGGGATCGATTCCTCTTGACATCATTGCATCCTATGCAATCTGGAGGTTGGGTACTTCTATTGGAACTGCATGCTTGTATTTTCTTGAAACTCCTTTGACCATTTTGACTAGTGCTGAAATGGATATCTACTCAAAAGGTCTTCAACATAGGCATGATTAATCCTAGAATAATTTCAATTCACTAAAACATGAAGAATTTATTCAAATATAACAACTTGTACCTCTTTTTGATTGTTGAAGGAAAACCATGTGATAAATACCAAGAGAGTGGCAAGTATGGTCAGATAACAAGAATTATAGACATATGGAAGGGGCAAAAAGGGTCAAAAAGTAAGGTTGTAATGCCAAAAAGAGAGCAAATTGGGAGGCTGACATCTCCCCCGGGATGAGGTTCTTGAATGTCCCCATGCAAGCAAAATAAGATAATGAAAATTAGACTCCAGCTGCTCTGACAAGATGGTCTAAGTCTGAGTTTTTAAGAGCCATTTACTCCTACAATTTATTTTCTAAGTCTTTAACACGAGCCATTTTGGTTTGGTTCTCAGCTCGAGTGTTGATAATTAACTGAGTGAAAGCCTGATTCTCAGTAGTCAAATTTTCAAGTTTAGGCCCTAGACAATGGAGTTTTTTGGCTGCATTATTGAAAGTTCTCCACTGAGTAGTTAAGTTCTCAATTTCAAGTTCTTGGCACATGTTGCGGGATTTCAATTGTTCAATTTCTCGTCTCATCTCCTCCACATTACCTCTTTTAGGCTTAACTTTGGGTGTAGGTGCATTCCCTTTGTCCTCTTCATTGGAGCTGATGTGGATTGGCTTGGACTGTTTTGAAAATGTTGACTTGGATTTGTCTTCTGGATAGAAAATCCCCCCTCAAGTCCTACTCCTTGTCATCCTCCGAACTACAGGCTTTATAGGTGTTTGTTTCAATTTATACTATGGTCTCTCATTAACTTCCTCTGTAGCTTTTATTTCATCAGGATTGGAAGCCTCTCCCAATTCTTTTGTGGATTCTGGGGAATTTACTGTGCTGGTAACCTTATCTCTATGTTCCCTCAGTCGCCTTGTTAAGATTCTGTTGTGAATAATATGCTTATTGGCCACTTTCTTCATTGTCTTTGTTTACCGGAGAAGTTTTCTATTGCATTTCCTAAGTTGTTTAACCTTCATCCTCAACTTTAGACTTTGAGTCCTTAAGAATTCATTTTCACTCTTAATATATTGTTGGTCACTATAGTTTCCTATTAATTGAAGTTAATAAACAGAGTGTTCAATATAAATTATCAACCCAGGGAATTCTGATTATTTCAAAGGTAATCAAGCAAAATATATACATAAACATTTCAGTAACTGATCAATCAATTTGAAGTCACCCAATCTACCTAATTGCTAAGTCTATGCTCTGCTTACTGCTCAATCCAACTTCAATTACTAAATTGACTATCCAATATTAAGAGGGTTTACAATCCTTCTATAGTTTCAGTTCTAGAATCAATTGCTTCAAGAATAAATTAGAAAACTTGATTTTGCAAGAAGTTAAATCCTAAATCAACACCATAAAAGAGATTCAATCTGCAATTGCAATATTCAACCATGAAGGAAATCAGTCTTCTTTCTACTCTGTAAATTATATGTCATCTACCAGTTCAACAATTCAACAATTCATGAAAGGAATGAAGCACTCAATGATAAGAGGAAGGGAAATACTCTTCTCACCAGGTAATCCCATTCAACATTTTTCTCTTATTTTTATTACTATGATTACCATTTGGATATTCGAGTTTCAATGTTTTAACCCTAATCCTATTGGGCACCTTCATGGGTACCTGGAACTCATACTTTGTTTTTTGAGGTCATACATACCACTCTGCAATGATTTATGAAGGCACTGCAACTCGTATAGTCCATGGCTATTTAGATAGCTGGTTATGCTAGTACTTATATAACTAAACATGATCAAATCTGCTCGTGGTAGTTACTAAGGTCTCCCATAGGTTTATATTTCTCCACAATTCATTGCATGACAATTAAAACTTTAGTCTCTTTTGGCTTAGCTTAAATGTTAATCCCCACCTTGGTTATTTGCAGGGTCGAAGGCGACTATCCTTTTCAGTATTTTACCTTGCAGTTGTCTTGTCGTAACGGATCTCTCTGGGTATGTTTAAAATGTTTTGGTCCTCGGCCTTTTCTCCTTCGAGCAAAATAGAGATGACCCTAAATTTATTTTTGGGCAAATTCTCCTATAGGGTTTTACTTCTACTTTGACCCATGGTATTTATCATGATTCATTGCCATTCCAATTCTTTTCAAGCTCAAATTCACTACTGTACTTATTAATTGCAGTCATTGAATTTTGCGGGTGAGATAGAAGACTGAGGGTACTTATCATTGCCATTCCATTTCTTTCAAGCTCAAGTTCACTTCTATACTTATTAATTGCTTTCATTGAATCGAATTTGTAGGTGAATAGATCAGGATTTCAACTTACCCATGGAAATCGTGGGTCGATGGCGCGTTGTGATCCTTTCAAGCTTCAGGTGTGACAGACCCTATGTTGGCAATGAAGGCTTAGCTATGGAAGAAGCTTGGCCATGAAATGAAATGCAATTCATTTGATGTTAATTTCAGACTATTTTTCAGATCGGTCCCTCCTTCATCGAACATCCAAGTATAATATCCATATAACATACGCCTTTTCAACTACAACCTACTATATTGAGGGTAAAGATGTAGCCTTAGGACCTTTGATTATATCTCTATCTTTCCAGGCCTGTCACTTTGGCCGATCGTAGCACAATATTATAATCGAGCCTAAGTATTCCCAACGTTTTAAGCTGCCCAAATGTTGGTGGAATTATTCCCTTAAGATGGTTACCAAACAGATCCAAAATGCGTAGTAAAGACAGGTTTCCAAGGGATGGGGAGAGATTACCTTCCAAATTTAACTCAAGAAGATTAATGGCAACCCCTCTTTCCATGTGCAAACATCACACAATACCTTCCCATGATCATAGCTCATCGATGTTCTTAGCTGAGTAAAAATCCAACTGGATCAGATGTAATTGCCATTTTGAAGGACAGAAAGTGTCCAAGTCTCTTTCGTTGTGAACAGGTTGACACTCCAGATGTCCATACCAATCATTAACTATGACATGCATGGTTGATGCGTGTTAGTGCTTTTACATGTGTTGGGTATTCTCTTGGATATATTTTATATTTCATACCTTTTATTTCTTAATTTTAAGCGATAATTTTGACCAGTGTATTCTTAAATTTCTTCTTTGTGTTATATTTGGAAGTGTATTCTTAAATTTCTTCTTTGTGTTATATATTAAAAAGTAAATTATATGTCACAACTTGTAGTTTGATAATTTTAAAGGTCTATTGATATGACCATAAGGAAAATGGCCACCTTCCTTAACCATAACTCCATCATATTCGTATATGAGGATTGAATTAATAGTTTTATCAAAATAAAGAATCTTTGACATGGCAACTGGAAATGTTTTCTTAATCCAGGGCTTTTTACACAAGGCAATCTGCAAAAAAACTAAGTGTCATTTTCCTCATTTCCAATGCAAGGGTGGCATGATTATGTTTTGTTTACATGTTTTTTAAACACCTATCGAACACTCAAAATGGGAATACACAACAGCTGACAACGCGCACTGGAAAGCCAGATGAATGTAGCATTCATAGGTGAAATAGGTAGAAAAACCGACAATCGGAATCTTAGGAGTGCTAGGAGAAAATAATGATGAAGCATATATCTAGCAAGTAACACTCAATTTCCAGACCCATTTTCTTCACCATGAACACCAATACGATTTAGGAGTAAGGGTTTTTTTGTTGAGTTCGATTCAGAGCCGTTCTAGCGTGACTGCACAAAGGCCCGTTAGATAGGACTGATGAAGGTGGCACCAATGGCCATGCATATCCATTATGTATGTTATTGGTAGTGATAATCTAACTTTACCAAAAAAAAATATTTATAAATAAACCTTTTACCTATATATTTCAAATCCAAATAAGCATATTTTTTTGAGTTTCAAAGATGCATATACTTTTACAATATTCAAATCGGCATATTCTTTTGCAATATTTATTTATGATTTCAAATTATTATGATGAAAGTTGAAAGGTGAAGACGTCGACCACATCTTCTCCAAAACCATTAATATATCAAATCCAGTAAATGAGACTAAACCTTAACTAGGTGACGAGGTAGATATTAAGGTTGAGCAAACATTCTCAATGGACAGAACTCCTTCAACCAAAGAGCTATTCTCATATCTGTTGATTCCAGCGCATATTGGACTCATCATCAATCATTATTCCCGTATTTATATAAAGGGATAGATTTAAAATAACACATTAAAACTCAATCTTTGTTATTATTTTTTCATTATTTCTAATTCTAAATATTTGTTACTATTTTTATTCTCTGTTATCTACTAAAAAAATTCAAAAATATGTGAATCTATCACATATAACACTAGCACAACTACTTAATTTTAGGTTAGTGAACCTATTACAAATTAAGTGCCGTTGTTATAGGTCAAATCTGCACTTCTCCGTCCGTGATCACATTGCTCTGTCGATCACACAAAAGGACGCTATGGATGGTAGAGCTAGACTGACCCTCGATGAAATATTGTTGAGATCACACATCTTCAACTGAAAAATATATTTTTCTGCATATTTCAGTGGATGTGCGCTGCTCTTATAAATGGATACCCACGCACATATCCTAAATGTGCGTAGGTTTCACTATAGACAACCCACGCACATATCCTAAATTTGCGTAGGTTTCACTATAGACAACCCGCGCACATATCCTGAAAGTTGTATGCGCTAGTTGTGCACCGTGCGCAAGTTTGCTAGCGTCATACCCGTGCACATCTTAAGATGAAATGAACAAATATATTAAGATTATGAATTGGGATTAGTTGAAGTTGGTTCTGCAACTTCCCCAACCTCCCAATTCAACCACCTCTCGAATTCAACTGCCTACCTTGTCCCATAAATACAAGGGGAATCCATGAGAGAGGGACCTAGAAGAAATGATTTAACTGTTGTTACGCTGGAGGAATTCCCAAGTCATTGTGAACAGCAGGAGCCCAGGACTCGGTTGCAGAAGTGTCTGGACAGATCAGGTATATCTATACTTTCTACATTTCTTTGACAATAAAAGGTTGAAATACCCTTCCCGTCCCAAATTGAATGCCTATTGGGTTGAATGTTCATTTGGTTTAAATGTATGATTGTATTTGATGTTAAGTTGTTTTTTATTTCATCATATTTATTATAGTCAAGATACGCTAAGGAAGGTTTACTTTGTGTTGCCGGTTCATCATAGCGGAGGATCAAGCAAAAGCTAGAACCAACCATCGATAAAAAGGTACTTCTTTCGATATCTCGATCTCTTTCCATTTGTAGTAACTAATGCAAGACAATGAATGTATTTACCTGTCACCCCACCCAAGTTGGTAGTGTCTTCTCCTCACTATAAGGTATTTTTCCTGCACAACAGACTGGCGACTCCGCTGGGGAGTAATTGGTTGTTTTTCTGCTCTAGGAGACCTTGTTAGGTTTTCTTCCAATTTATTTCAGTCTTTTTGATTCTCTGAGAGGTCTTATAAGTCATTTTTACCGGTTCTTTCTATCTTGATTCATCTCAGTCTGCTTTGTAAAGGCCTTTTTGTTTGCTTTGAGTCCCTGTGTGTTGATTTACTGTACCCACAGTAGCGCATTTTCTGTCATGAACACTACTTTGTCTTGCACACAGTAGCGCATCTTTCCTGGCATGCGTTGGTTGCTATACTACGTAGTAGCGCACTTTTCCTGTATACTTTCTGATGTGTGCGCTGGTTGCTAGTATTAAAACCTGCATACTTTCTTATGTGTGTGCGGGTTTCTAGTATTACAACCTGCATACTTTCTGATTTGTGCACGGGTTGCTAGTGTATACAGTAGCGCACATCCCTGTAAGTTTGAACCTTTTGCTATAGGGTTTGATTTTTGGATGTTGGGTCTGTTCTTTCTTTTCCTTTGCCTCTCTGCTGATGTTGAGACACCCTTGTGTCTTTTATTGGTTTTGTGTAACCTCTTGAGAGTCCTTTTAGATTGCTTTTGCTTACTTTAACACTTGTTGAAGGTGTCTTTTCTGCTTGTTTTAACCTTGTTTAAGGTTGTGCGCTACTCTCTGCTAGACAAAGCTGCACACTTATTTCCCTAGACGCTTGCTGCGGTCATACAGACCTGCGTTCTCAATGCTTGTTGTCTGTGGCAACAGTAGCGCACATTTACTGTGTCTTGTCCTTTTTGTTAGGGTTTGATCCCAGTTTGAGTCCTTACACTACAAAAAAATAGCCCTTTAGGGGCGGTTTTGTCTTGCGGGGGTTTTTGTAAAACCCCGCCTAAAATTTTTTTTAGACATTTGGAGGTGGTCTTCTAAAACCGCCCCTAAAAGTCATGGAAATTGGACTTTTGGGGGCAGTTTTTTAAAACCGCCCCCAAAAGTCCTAAAATTTTACTTTTGGGGGCGGTTTTGGGAAAACCCCCCCTAAAAGCCCAATTCTCATAACTTTTGGGGGCGGTTTGTCAAAACCCCCCCTAAAAGTCATGAGAATTGAACTTTTGGAGGCAGTTTTTTTGGAACCCCCCTTAAAAGTCCTGAAATTTGACTTTTGGGGGCAGTTTTGGGAAAACCCCCCCTAAAAGCCCAATTCTCATAACTTTTGGGGGCGGTTTGTCAAAACCCCCCCTAAAAGTCATGAGAATTGAACTTTTGGAGGCAGTTTTTTTGGAACCCCCCTTAAAAGTCCTGAAATTTGACTTTTGGGGGCAGTTTTGGGAAAAACCCCCCCCTAAAAGCCCAATTCTCATAACTTTTAGGGGCGGTTTGTCAAACCCCCCCCTAAAAGTCATGAGAATTTAACTTTTGGAGGCGGTGTTTTGGGAACCCCCCTTAAAAGGCATGAGAATTGAACTTTTGAAGGCGGTTGTTTGAAAACCCCCACTAAAATCCCAATTCTCATAACTTTTGGGGGCGGTTTGTCAAAACCCCCCCTAAAAGTCATGAGAATTGAACTTTGGGAGGTGGTTTTTTTGGAA
Organism: Larix kaempferi; assembly: GCA_027924585.1. NCBI lineage: Eukaryota > Viridiplantae > Streptophyta > Pinopsida > Pinales > Pinaceae > Larix > Larix kaempferi. The sequence goes on from BSBM01000727.1 coordinate 9,196,988, forward strand.
CCCCCCTTAAAACTCATGATTGAATTGAACTCTTGAGTGATGATTAAGGCCTTGCGACATCACATAATCTCTAAATAGTGAATCTAATTTCAACTACAAGTGGGATATGTCGGTAATTTTTAGATCTATAACACCAAAAATGAAAATTTTCCTACCAATTTCAACATGCTAGTAATTTTCATTCTACCATTACCCTTTCTTCTCATTGTTTTCCCCTTTTTGTGAAGGGCGACTCTAGTGGATTCCAATGGACAACAATGGAAACAAGAGAGCATAACATAACACACACATGCCCATATCCAAGGCCTAGAATATATTTTAAACTAATGAGTTGAGTGAATTCAAGATGCAATTACAATAATTATTAGACAAATTAGCGTTCATATGACCAAGTGCATCACCTTGGATATAACACATATCGGTAGTCAATAACAAGGATGGAACCTTTGGATGTGCATTGGTTAGTCAATGTTAAATAAGGTGACAATTAATTAAGAACAAGTACCTTCTACCCAAATTGATGATCCTCTTTATTAATTACTTAGATGGGAAAAGGTTTTTTCAAAGTTGGACTCAAGTTTTGGGTATCATCATATGAGAGCAAAGACTGGGGTCTGCATTATTTAAGATGTGCCACCACCTGTCGCCTTGCTGTGAATGAGCTCTCCACCATCGTCATCGGTGCCTATGATTGGTGACGGTCAATGAAGAACTTTAGGTTAAACATGCCTGATAATGGCATGGTTCTGAACTTTACATGTATTGTTCCCGAGGAGTTGTTGTTAACACGAAGCTTTGGACCCAGTCTAATGAAATACAAGGAGACAAAATTTTAAAGTTAACCAAAATTTAAATACATTGGTCAGGGTCGATGCTATATTCAACTTCATCAGTTGCCATGTGTGCCTTAAAACAGGGAGGGAGGTGTCTTTCACCAAAATCCCGATTCCACTTTAATCCTTATTTGTTGCGCCATCGAAGAATCCCATGGGTGAATTACCAAATAAAATTGGTCGATATATCAAAAATTTTACTTTGTCCGAACCTAGATCTATGATGAATTATGTTGATGCTTTAATAATCCTTCTCCCAACCTCCTTTAGGTTATGTCTGTAGCCTTAAATAAGAATGGCATTCATTAAAATCCAATTAATATAAGCCCCATGTGACAATAAAGGGAATTGATTTTACCTTGGGTTTTGTTAAAAACCAGAGCTTTAAATTTTCTTAAAGGCGTTGTAGATGCCAATTTTATTTTACTTGAAGAATGTTATAAATCAAAGTACAAAGCTCCTGAGTAATACTACAATCTATTGCAAGATGTTGTATGGTCTCCTCACTACTCAAACATATTAATGGATAGGCTGAAGGTCCAATTCCACCCCTTTCTCTGTAAATCTCCCCTGTTAAGACTTTATTTCGTAAGCATAACCACATAAATAGAATTGATTTTGGAGGAGCTTTGATTTTCCATATCACTATATACCACCACTTCAAATCATCATTCTCATAAAGATATATAAATGCATTAATATCGGCATCTTTTACTGTCTGCACAATCCCTTCTATTTTGTTCCAAGTCCAAGCCAACCTATCCGGTTCTGTAGGCAGACTAGTGATCCCATTTTGGTAAATTCTCTGTATGCAGTATGTGTTCAGCCATTCACTGGCTAGAGTTCCCGTGAGTCCAAGATCTTATGCAGAGAGTCAAATACTCAAATACTAGAACCTATCAAGTTGGAGATATTTGTCTTATGTATATATGCAAGATAATAAAGGCTTCGACTGTCTAGGTGTGGTAGCGGTTCTTCTCATAGTATAAAGCCTGGAGATACTCCACCTAGAAAAGGATCCAAGCCTAAAAGAACTCTCGTACCTATACCAACCTTCCAAGCAATCCACCGCTTAACCACAAGTATTGTAGTCAATATATTTTTCCAGATAATGGAGACTATTGGGACAGCAAAGTGTTTCTTCGACCTCAGCCATGATACTGCAACATCAACTCCTTTCAAATATTTCCTTCTGATCATAGTGACACTCCAAATACCATCATGAAAAAGTGCCCTCCACAGTGATTTGGTAGCTAGCTAGGGCCTTGTTAAAGAGATTGATATCTCTTATTCCCCAACCTCCCTTATTTTTTGGCTTTGCTATCACACTCCATATTGCCAAATTGTAACCCCCCTGAAAGTCCAACTGGTTGTCGCAACACAGTTCCATGCATGTCGAACAAACTTTTAGAAAAAAATATTTAGCTCTAACATGATCCAACATAGTCTCTTGTCGAAGAAACACAACATCAGGTTTAACTCTAAACAAAATCTCCTTGAGGCCGGCTAGCATCTTGGACTAGGCACCTACAATCCCCCTAATGTTAAGAGAGATTAAGACTAGCATTAAGGAACCCTCATATCAGGGTTCAATGCTCTAAGTTGCCCAAAAGGAGAAGGAACAGAAACAGGGTAATTTGAAGAAACCATTATGGGCCGGGGTATGTTTCCAACCCTCCCTGATCAACAACCCCCATGTCTTTTTTCCTGTTAGTGGATTTGTTTTTAGGCTTCTTCCTGATGGTGACATTTGCAATATCCACAAGGCCAGCTCCATCTACAAAGGAGATGTTATAGGTCTGAAGAGGCGCTTTATTAATAAGAAATTCTTTGTATGAGGGTTCCGAGGGTTTGGTAAACAAATTTGTATCCAATGGAGGGGGAGAAGCCAAGATGCATTCACTGTGTAAATGAGGGGTAGTGTGAGGTCCCTGAGGAGAGGTCTCAGTCAAAATAGGGCTTTTGGGATTTGTAACAACCAACTGTTCTGTCGATGAGGGGGAAATCAAAGGAGCATTTTATGAGATGACAGGGTTCAAATGAGAAGTAAATGGATGGGAATTGTTAAAATTTTCTAAGAAAATTCCCAGAAACCCTCAAAAATATCAACCAACCACTCCTCATAACTACTTAGCAAAATAATGTCTTATTCAGTTAAAGAAGTACTAAAGAAATTTGGAAAGAAAATCTTTAACTTACCAATGAAAGATTCAGTAGAGGGGAATTGACTGGGCACGGCCTCCATCTAAGCATTCTGAGTCCTCCCATTTAAGTCTTATTCTCCCACTTTTGAAACCAACTCCAACGAATGAGCCTCTCCAACCATTGAAGGACAATTTGTTTTTATATGGCCAGTGGATCTTTATACATGACACCGAAAGGGTTCTCTTCAATACTCTAGGGTTTGAATGAAGGACCCCTTTTCAGTGACAATCTCAACTTTTTTTGGCAGTCCTAGGTCCATGTCGAACTCCACTAAAAGCCAGGCCATGCATTTGTTATTCCACCTTAGGTCCCTTTCATCAAAGAAAACAAATCTGCCAACAACATCTCCTATCCCTCTCAAAACCGCTAGATCCTAGTATTCAATGGGGAGGTCGAGCATTAGTATCCATAAGCATCTCTTTTGGAAGATCAACACTGTAAAAGGGTTGAAATAATTACCCAAAGACCAAAGCTTAACCATAAGCACCCCTCTGTCTATAATCCAGGTTTTTTCTGCAAAATTTTCCAAATCCTCCACTCACAAGAAGTGGAAATTAATCCAATAGTTGGACAGTAAATTGAACCGCGGCTAGTAGCCCAAAACTTGTTTCCATTCAGTGGAAATCCAGTTTTTCAGTCATAGCCTTTGTCAGTAACCAAGCAATAGCCAAGCAATCAGGTACCAAGCATTTTTTTTAAACAATAAATCATTTGAATCATCAAAATGTTTAATTTCCAACTTTTAGGTTGTTATAATGACCTTAAATAGTGCCTATCCAATCATTTCAAACTTTGATTGTTGAACTCCTCCATAGTTATTAGGATTCTAAACAATTCCTCATAGGTCAATCCTAATGTTCGAAATATTTGAAATTCAAAACTTGACCCAATGGAGTTAGCAATCCATTTTCATAAAGGACCTAATAACATTCAAAAGGACAACCCATTAGTGTATATTAAGGTGATTTCAAACTTAAAATGTCAAAGATAGGAGGGAACCCAATAAAAGGCATTCAACTCTCTTTTGAAAAAAGTGTTCAAATGTGAAACAAGGGACTATAACTTCTCATTGGGCTTCAAGCAAGAATGTAACATTGTACTCAGCTTCTAAAGGTTTGAATCATTATGTTTAAAAGAGACCCCATGGACAATGTTATCGAGTGCCTTTTTAACTTCAAAATGTGAACATGAAAAGAAGCCTAATGAATGGTGTTGGGCTTTTGTTAACAATCCAACTTCGGGCTATTTGGAAAGTTATAAACATTTTAAGTTGGAAAATGGCTCAAAAGCCAATGTTGTTAGGTGCCTTTGCAAATTTGAAAAGTACACATGGAAAAAGGGTTGATAGTTAGTGTTGTCGAGGTAAAAATATGTGAAGTTCGATTGAATGTGTATGTCAACCTCCTTTTCAACTTCAAAAATCAAACATGAAATAGGAACCAATAACAAAGTATCAAGATTCATATGATCTTTGGCATCAAATGAACTCAAATATTCACATGATTTAGAGTTTCAAAAGGGGTCAATAGTATGTATTAGGCTTGTTCTGAATTTTGGGTTTGAAAGTTAATAGAATTCAAAGTTTTGAGGGCCTAAAAATTTGTGTTATCAAATGAACATTTAAAATTTCAAAATTTCAAACATAGGAAAGATACTAATTCATAATAAGTGAACATGTGATTTATTTGAAAACAAACACCCAATAAACCAAAAGAAGCTTCCAAAATGTGTCTCCTATAAAACCTTGCAAAAGATAAAAATTAAAATTAAAAACCTTGTCTCCTATAATAAAATGCAAGATGAAAATTAAAAAGGGGTCATTAAGTATAGAGACTCTGAAACCGAGTGCTTCCCCATTCAGCTACCACTAGACACGGTTGCATCCCTACGGGAAACAAGTGTGCGCAATGCGGCCCCCAAATTTACCAAAAAGCCCAGGGATTTGGGGAAGTTCCCACTCTGCCAACCTCCATGCATCTAGTTAATGAGTCAGATCAAGAATCCATACTTTGTATCTAAAACTGTATTACATGAGCTATTTTCCCCAATTGTTCATTCATCGAATCGACACCTTCCTCTAGTACACGGTTTAAGATTCTTGGTATTTATTAATATGAAGACCACCGATGCTACTACACTTACAATATGCATTCGCCTGTATGAACTGGGACAAAAATGTTAATGCTAATACACTTACAAGTTTAAACCTAGCTAACTTAACTACATTTAAAAGTACACCCTAAAAGAAACATTTATAAAGCAAAGGTCTGTTGTTTTAATTACGCTAGAGTCCTAGTTGAAGGCATAACCTTGAACAATCTTCGCGCCTAAGGGATGATCTATGGACCCCCCTTGGCTTACTTAGTTTAATTCTAACATACAATACTTGTTCTTTGTGGAACAAGTTTGCAGGTGGATACATCCCAAAGATAACGTGCCATGACCTAGTGTTAAACTTGCTTGCAAAAGGGATTTGATGTAAGAGTTTAGGTTTAAAGGAGTGGTAGTCCTACATAAAAACTTAAGAAGCAAAACACCTTACTCCTAATGAACTCTTAAACCTAAGACTATTCTACTTTTCATACCTTAATACTAAACATGGGAATGAAATCAAAATCAAAATGATGTGCCTAGCCTTGTCCTAATTGTCTAATTAATTACTTTTTCATCATAGGAATGAAATCAAAATCAAAATCATGTTTAGGAATCCCGTGCAATGATTTGGAATAGTGGTTCCCGCCACTCCATTTCGTGATTCTGTTTGAGAAATTGGTTCAATCCCGCGCCATCATTTGGAATAGTGGTTCCCGCCACTCCATTTTGTGATTTTTTTTTAGAAATTGGTTCAATCCCACGCTATTTGGATAGACTGGTTCTATAAGCACTTGGTCAGCTCGATTTGGACAGACTGGTTACTGGTTCGCGATTTGGACGCGATTTGGACAGACTGGTTACTGGTTCGTGATTTGGACAGACTGGACAGACTAGTTCCCGAGCACTTGCTCAGACTGGTTCTATTACGAGTCATTTCAATATAGAGAGGTAGTGAAAGTAGATCCCAATTTCTTCTTCTTATGTTCTCGTTAGACCGCCTCACCTCCAATTCGTGAGAGCTAGTGCATCTTCTCCAGCTCTTAGAAAAAGATTTTTATCTCTATTTATTGCTTTTTCAGTGAATGCAGTAATAGCTCTAGGAATCATCCTATTTATTTCTTAGAAACAGAGTTTTATATCTATTTATTTCTTTTTGTAGTATCATTCATCCATCACTCTCTGTATGAGCACTTGTTATCCTTCATCCATCGCACTAGACACAACAAAATGCATCGTTCATATTTGGGATTGGCATTACCATAGACACTAGCACTGGGGTCGGCTCTCAAAGCAGGGGATCCATTTAATTGGCATGGTAATTGAAGAACATTGAAAGGGCAAGGTACGTCCTCATATTTTTGTGCAGTCTTGTTTATTCTAATCTAGTTTTAATGATAAATGACTTGTTGATATTTTCCTGTGGTGCTGCCTTTCTCTAGTCATGCTTCCCCTTATTTTACACATCTCATATATTCTATCACTTCTCATAACAATACTTATCCTTTTCTAATCGTCATCCAAAGTATGAGTTCCATGAAGCCAACCACCCTAATTCGAATGAACTCTTCAAAGGCTAGAAAAACCATCGTTTGACATTAACACTTCAACCATATGCAGTCCTTTGTGGATTCCATCCCTAGGTGGGGCAATAAGGCCACTAGGAAAAGGAAACTGATTTATGACACTCAGGTCATTTACCCAACCCCACTACTCTTAGGGTTAACCGTAACTATGAACCATATAAATCTTCAGGAAATCTTTTGACTAGACAAGCCATGGCACTCCTTACCATTTCTCTACAAACACTAGGAATATACCCTTTATTCAATAAATAGTCCCTCAATCATACTTGAAGGCCTTTCATTTCTTTGCTTAATAGTCCTTCAAGAACATTCATCCCTCTTTGTGTTCTATGTGTGTGCAAAAGGGGTCCAATCTGTTGTTTTCCTTCATGATCAACTCAATAGACCCATCTCTTTGCTCTTGAGCATTCATTGAGGAACATTCTATAGGGATTGTAGGTATGTTCCTACCACCCTGGCCTATATTCTCTTTTGCACCCTTCCCTTTCTCTTCTTAGCTTCAATATCCACCCTTCTTTAGCTATCTCTCGCTACTCAAAGATTCAAATGAGGATGGTTTAGAATGAATGGGAGAGAATAGTCTGGGAACACACAAATTGAGTCGATGACTAAAACATGAATGAATGGATGAAAATGTGAATAGATGGCGATGAATGAATGGATGAATGAATCATAACGAGCAAATGGAATGGTTAGTACAAATCTTGCACGGAGAGAGTGCACGAAGATAGAGGTGGTTCAAATTCCCACAAGGTTCAAATTTTTATGGATATGGAGTCTCTTACACTCTTCATGGACTTGTACTCAACCCCCATGCTCTCATAACTATGAAAATTTTATGGTTAATCTACCTCATGGTATATCAAAAGAATAGTTATAAAAAAAACATGCCTAGGGATTCACTAGTTGGGCCTTAGTTTTCAACTCTACATTTATATCCCATCATTATATCCAAATATTTACAATGTGACCCAAAACATCAAAACAATCAAAATGGCAATATTACAATTTAAATATTATCTTTAACCAGTCCAAACCATAGCTTCTCTATCTAGGATAGAAAACATGGGAGAGACAACTTCTAATTATCTATATCAGAACTAGTTAGAGCCCTGCAATGCTTCCTTCCTCCATGAAACCTAGATCCTTAATATAGCATGTGTTGTATCCATGATGATGAAACAACATAATTCTTCCTAAAAGGGCGTTGATGACCACCATGCTGAATAACCTTTGCATCGATTGTCGAAGGAAAAGCCACTGCCTTTCCAACCTTTTCTAGATTAGAGGAAACCTTTGATTTGTGACCAACTTTGAAATTATTCTTCAAAAACCTAGTTGTTTCTCTTTCTTCTCCTTTTCTTCCACCAACCTTTGTTAATTCATTATTCTTTCCTAGATTTGTTGTTGAACCTATTAGTACCTTCATCATTCTCTAAAACCCTTAGTACCTTCATCATTCTCTAAAACTCTTCTCCCCAAGATTTTGATATATTACGTGGGTTTGGACTAGAGTTTTTAATCACAATAACTATAGGACAAAACATATAATGCCGAGGGAGAGATTGTTGGATAGGAAACAATAGTGGCAAGTGCACTACACAGTGGTACAATGGATGGTTGTGAACCCTTAAAATCTTGACTTGCTCCCAGACTTGGAAGACTATGTCCAAGAACAAGTATCGTTTTTTCTTTTTCGGGTTTGCATTGAAATGGGTTGTTGGTGAGAAAGTCCTATTACCAAACCCAAATCACCAAGAATATTTTTTTTTACGTTTTCTTCAATCTTTGTTCAAATATATATGGATATGTGTGGAATATCTGTCTTCATCAATTACTATTTGGTTCTTAAGCAAATTTGGATTTGTTAAGCTTTGTGTTTATAAACTAGTTCAAACCTGTATTTCTCTTCCAATTAGGGATCACAAATGTCCTTTTGAAGATTGGGGAGGCTTGTGAAAACTTATGAAGCATATTATTTGTTATAAAATTTCACATGTTTGTTATAAAATTGGAATTGAATATTGATTTTTCATGTGGTTGATTACTGATACAAGCTTTTTTTTTTGTTATTTAGGTTGTGTACAAGTGCATACATGGACGTAAGTGATTGTATGTGCTTTAACTATATCATTCTTTTCATGACATTTCCATGCTCATAACATATTATCTTGTACTTTAGTAAGATTCTAATAGGCTACAACCAAGTAATACTCTAATCAATTTGAGAAAACACAGGGAAAACAAATTATGACACGAAATCAAAGAAGTCTGATTATGGAATCTAAAAAAAGAATCTATAAGAAGGATAAAGTGGGGAATACAGGAACATGCACCCCTACAGGTAAAGATTTAGAAAAATTTCAGTTTATTTTCTTATGCAATATAATTTTTATTTTTATTGTATGGCGATGTTATACATATGTCTATTAACGTTTCTTTCTATAGTGACTAAGAAGAGGAAGATCCAAACAAGAGGAAGCTCCAAATTGCCTTTGAATGATTGTAATAGTCCGAATAATGAAAGAAATGACGTTGAAGAGATACTTCCTTCTTTTCAAGAAGAGGGCCAACAAGAAGAACAGGGTATGCACATTAATTATTAGATTTTAACTTTGTGATACCCTTAAATTTTTCTATTAATCATTTCTTAACACCTTTACAATTCCTTCTTCTTTAGATGATGTTCACGAATAATCATGCCAAGAAGATATTAACATAGAAGGGGATGATCCCTCTACACACGCATCGGCTGATACGATCAAGAAGAAGTGTAGAGGACCAACAAGATGTGCAGACATCAATAACTTGGAGGCTCCGCTTGAAATTGAAATTAATGAAAGGAGCCAACCAGTTGGTCCAAACTCTGTGAAGCTATTGTCATTACTAGGTGTACTTGCTAGGGAGATGGTTCCAATCACATATTTTGATTAGCGAAAGGTTCCAATTCCACTAAAGGATGACTTGTGGAACATCATCAATGTGAGTATTAGAACTTTGTATATTTGTTCTCTACATTTGTATTTTTGCATGCTTTCAATGTTTATTTTCAAACAATGGATGACATATAGTAATTCACTTCTTATATGTTGCAGTCCAAATTCATAATCCCTCCTATCCTTAAAGATTATTGTATGCACTCTATAGGACATAAGGCAAACAGTCACAGGCATCATTTGGCTAAAAGATTCTGTGATTCTCATGAGTCCAATGAGGAGAGATTAAAAAGTGTTCCTCCAATTAGGATAAGTGAGACAATTTGGAGAGAGTGTGTACTATCACGAAGCACCGCTGAATTCCAAGTAACAAAAAAGTTCAAATATTTATATAATCAAGTTACATGAAATGTCTATTTGCTTGTAATGTTGACCTATATTATTGTAATTTTTTAATTGATTTGTAGGAGACAAAGAGAAAAAATAAGCAGAACAGGGAAAAGGAGCAAGACTTGCACACTTGTGGACGTCGTGGTTATCAAAGGGTCGAACATGACATGGTAAGTACTTTTGATCCATTATATTTTCTTTATATTAGCATAGTTGGGATTCATTGTAATGCTACAAATTAACCATACTATTTAACTTCTTGTAACTAGAAAAACTCTAGATCCTCCGATAATACATCCACTACCATTACCAGGGTAGACCTATGGAAGAAGTGCCATCAAAAGAAGGATGGAACTCCAATCACACCAGCTGTAGGAGAAACAATAGTAAGTTCCCAACCTTCTATTTTAGATACAGATTAGAATTCCATTTTATGTCATGTTGGAAATTTTTTAACATGATTTTGTTTAATTGCATGAAAATGCCAGCAAAAAATCGAAGAAGCACAATCAAAAGTGGCATCTAAACAATTTGCATCTAGGGATGATGCCCTTGCTAGGGTATTAGGGCCTAATGTGAGGGGACGATGTCGTGGGGTTGGCCTCGGAGTTACGCAAACTAACTTGTTTGGAAGAAACCCATACAAGGAAGCCCTAGTTGCAAGCCAGGTTACGCGTAGAAATATCATGTCTAAAAACAGCAATTTCTGAACTCATGAAACGCGTAGAAGACATGGAGAAAGAAAATGAAATCAACAATGAAAGTGTTAGTATCAAATTCTTTACTATTCTCCCAATGTACATTTTTTGACATTAATGAATTGAATTCTAATATCACATTGTTAATATGAACAGCTTCCTACCGTACAAAATTTCCAATCTGAAATCATGCCTACGGTGGAGGTAAGTTGTCTAAATATTTTTTTGAAGAACATTTTAGTTTCAATTTTTCATTGTAGGTCTTATATTATTTTGTATTTCCAGAGTAAGTTAGGGGAGACAACAATCCCTATGAAGGAAACAGTACAAAAACAATTATCTCCAACACAAACTCCGACATCCCTAGTAAGTTTTGAAAAATATTGTAATTTAGTTCAATTTTGTTCTATTCTTTCAATATATTACAAATCATTCTTTATTAGGTGCAGAGCTGTGCATCAAATTATGCTAAGCATTTGGAGTAGAAAACCCTATTGACCACTACATTTCAAAGTAACAAAATGAAGTCCCCAATCTTAGTAAGTTTTCTATTTTTATTTTTTTTTTATAACCAATATTTAACTTATTATTTCAGCTTATCTTACTTTGTTTCATTCATTGGCAGGAAGAAGAGAATTCTATTGAGTTGCCAACATCTTCCCAATTAGGTTTGGAAGGAAAGAAGTGCTATCTCATTGCGCTAAATTCTCAGGTCAAAGTTGCAAGGGAGACAATACATAACACTGACCCAAATACAATGACCCACTGTGTCCGTCTTGGGGAGGACTATTATGTTGTCAGTCCTACAGAGATTCTAGAACCAGAATTGGGAAGTCTACCTCTACCACGTCCCAATAGCGCATTGTCTACTATAGAATATGCTTTATGGAGCTACATTCCTTGGCATAAGGATAACATTGAGCTATGTGACTAGTGATTCTAGTTAGCTGCAACAATAAAGCATGTTGCATATTGTAGAAATGTATTGACTAAATGGTAAATACATTTTACGCTAAAGTGGTTATATAATAATATATATGACATTTCTGGGATATCTTGTAAGTTGGAGTATAATGGTGTTTATAGTGCTATTGGGCATGTCCATTGTAGTTCCACCTTTATTAACAATACTCATCTTCTGCATTGTATTTCGTTTTTGTATGAACACATGAATGAATAGATAGTGATCACTCATAATATCTGTGTCATATTCTGTATAATGTAATTTTCTCTGATCTCCAGCAAAATGGATATGAGTGCATAATGCTGCCCGAACTAACCAATCTTCCCTTAGTCTATCCAAAATTTCCATCAGAGAAAATTAACTCCATAAATTCTGAACAATGGCAATAAAATCTTGTAAGGTTTTCTTGTAAAGCTGAATCTATCTGCTTCTGTAGGAAGCACATTTCACCATTAGGATGGTTAATATGGATCCACTGGAACACTTCACAAGCAAAATTGCACTCATCGAGAGGAGCATTCCACATTAAAGCATATATTGAGGGAATTTATGGCATATAAACTTTGAAGATGACATATGGCTAGGTGGACCTTATGAAACCTTAAGTCATGGAATTAAGACCACTAAAAGAGGAATTCCCTCCTTGGGAAAGACTCCAAGGCCATTTTTATATTATTTTGTGAAGGATGTGAGTTTTTTTTGTGGTGGAAATGTGGAGAAGGATCTTCTAGGACTTTCTTAAATAATATTTTAATGAAAAGGTTGGAGGGAAAGAAGTATTATTTTATTATTTCATATACCTTATAACCCAATCACTCTAGGGTTTGAAAACTATGAATAGAGAGCTCATTTATTTTGCAAAGGGTGATTCTCAGAGGACTAGAAGATCATGTATAGTTGGTTGTTGTTGTTGGAAGTTGAATCTTTTGGGGTTGCCACTTTCATCCACTCTCACATAGCTGGAATATTTCTAAGGTCACCATTGGATTTCACTACTGCCATATCTTCTGTAAGAACATTGTTCTATTGTTGATTACTATACCAGATCTGTTCTGACTTATAATATCCACTATTAGGGGATTTATCACATCGGCCTTCACACATTTTAGAGCTCCATTGGTTGCCTAGATTCCACAACTCTAAGACAAGGAATTAGTCTTTCCAGATCCACCATTTTATCTTTAAAAAGCACAAAAATATCTTGTTTCACTAGAGTGATATTTGTAACAGCATTGTAATGACTGTTTGGGGATCCTATTAGGGATTCCCCTCCTAACTGGAAAGGCACCAGCTGAAAGAGAGAGGGACTTTCACTATGGTGACATTGAGTAAGTCCCTAGTTTTCCATAGATTTGCATTTGTGTGCTTGGACTTGGGAAATTCAATGACGTTAGGAGGCAACAAGAAGTAGTCCCTTTACCCCAAGTGCAATAGGATGAGGCAGAGCCTAGACTAGTGGTAGGGGGTACTGTCTCTTTGATCTACTATTGATTATGCTTGTGATACCATTATAAGTTGGGCGCTTGATACCAATAGTGGACCCTCGTAGGTCCTTTTAAAGATTTTTTTCAAACAACCACCACCACCATAATATACAGGGCCAAGCATATCAAGTCTGGGTAACAAAAGAAGGTAGTGATGGACCCTCTAGAATCTATGTATAAGTAATGAAATCTCCCCAAAATCTCATAATAGATATGGCAAATGAATATAGAGTGCTTCTCCATTTCCACACCCTAGAGGAAGAAAAGATGACAATTCTTGTCCTCCCACAAAATAAGGTGATCTGTCTCAACTAGTAACTGATGGGAGCATACTCTCAACTAGTCAAATGATTCCTATGGCCATCTGACTAGCACTGTAGTAACTGGTCTAGGTGAACACTGTGCACATCCACAATATGCAAGAACTGGTCAATGGGCTGAGAGGATGCAAGGAAAACCCAAGTGGTGTAAATGAATTGTGTCCTCTCTAATAAAAAATATTTCCTAATATAAATGTTAAAATGAATTGAATGTTTCATTGCAAACAAGAGCAATCTGTGGAATGCAGTGGATTTTCTAGTTTCCTAGCATTTTAATCTGAGTTCATTAGAGGTTTGCAAAAGTTCATTAAATGGTACATGATGTCAAAATGTTTGGAGCAATCATGGAATACTAAATTCTCAGATACCATGTCACAACTCTAATTATCACAGTAAACAACAATAGGCTCCAACAATTTATCCGTCAACTCTACAATTGAATTGCGACATAATCATATAAAAAATGTTACATAACACCTTACTATTTTTTTTTATAGATCAAGAACAGTTTCATATAGAAAACCATGATGATTTCACATGTCATTCTTCCATGATTGATGATCTGGTTATAAATTTATAATGGTTTTTTCATCCTCCTCGACATGATAGTTCTGATTTTTTACTAAAATTACATATAAAAAATGTTACAGAACAACTTACTATTTTTTTTTATAGATCAAGAACAGTTTCAGTGGGAGCCTTGAGCACAGTTCAAATTGTGATCGCGTATTAATAGCTCTAAATATAGCAATAAAAATAAAAATCACCATTGCTATGTTGTTTTTTTTTTCCTTGGAACCATTGCTATGTTGTTACAATGGGAACCATTTTATATTAATTATAAAAAATACAGCATCATCTTCAGGGACAAATATTAAAATAAAAAATAATAATGGTCAAAGCTTTAATTTGTGAACACTACACATGGATTTGCAGTGAATATTCCAATTACAAACTACACATGGATTTGCAGTGAATATTCTTGTTTACCACTAAGCTGTAAACAAGAAGACAACTAATACAAGTAATACTAGACAACTACACATTAGGCTTTCAAAATGTGCCCAGCCTTATATTGTCAAGCTCACTTGATTGTATTTTTCAATTAATTTTTGTTTGTTAAGGACTTTTCATAAGAGTCACTAAATTTTCTTCTTGGAATGGCCTGGAGTTGTATCAGCTCTGGGTATAGACAGTTTCATTGAAGTGATATTTGTGACAGCGTTGTAATGACTATTTGGGGATCCTATTAGGGATTTCCCTCCTAACTGGAAAGGCACCAGCTGAAAGAGAGAGGGACTTTCACTATGGTGACATTGAGTAAGTCCATAGTTTGCCATAGATTTGCATTTTTGTGCTTGGACTTGGGAAATTCAATGACGTTAGAATGCAACAAGAAGTAGTGAACACTACACATGGATTTGCAGTGAATATTCTTGTTTACCACTAAGCTGTAAACAAGAAGACAACTAATACAAGTAATACTGGACAACTATAAATTAGGCTTTCAAAATGTGTTGAGCCTTATATTGTCAAGCTCACGTGATTGCATTTTTCAATTAATTTTTGTTTGTTAAGGACTTTTCATAAGAGTCACTAAATTTTCTTCTTGGAATGGCCTGGAGCTGTATCAGATCTGGGTACAGACAGTTTCACTGGAGTGATATTTGTAACAGCATTGTAATGACTGTTTGGGGATCCTATTAGGGATTTCCCTCCTAACTGGAAAGGCACCAGCTGAAAGAGAGAGGGACTTTCACTATGTTGACATTGAGTAAGTCCCTAGTTTGCCATAGATTTGCATTTTTGTGCTTGGACTTGGGAAATTCAATGACGTTAGAAGGAAATAAGAAGTAGTCCCTTCACCCCAAGTGCAATAGGATGAGGCAGAGCCTAGACTAGTGGTATGGGGTACTATATCTCTGATCTACTATTGATTATGCTTGTGATACCATTATAAGTTGGGTGCTTGATACCAATAGTGGACCCTCGTAGGTCCTTATAAAGATTTTTGTGAAACAACCACCACCACCATAATATACAGGGCCAAGCATATCAAGTTTGGGTAACAAAAGAAGGTAGCGATGGACCCTCTAGAATCTGTGTATAAGTAATGAAATCTCCCCAAAATCTCATAATAGATATGGCACCTGAATATAGAGTGCTCCTCCATTTCCACACCCTAGAGGAAGAAAAGATGACAATTCTTGTCCTCCCACAAAATAAGGTGATCTATCTCAACTAGTAACTGGTGGGAGCATACTCTCAACTAGTCAAATGATTCCTATGGCCATCTAACTAGCACTATAGTAACTAGTCTAGGTGAACACTGTGCACATCCACAATATGCAAGAACTAGTCAATGGGCTGAGAGGATGCATGGAAAACCCAAGTGGTATAAATGAATTGTGTCCTCTCTAATAAAAAATATTTCCTAATATAAATGTTAAAATGAATTGAATGTTTCATTGCAAACAAGAGCAATCTGTGGAATGTAGTGGATTTTCTAGTTTCCTAGCATTTTAATCTGAGTTCGTTAGAGGTTCGCAAAATTTTAGTAAATGGTACATGATGTCAAAATGTTTGGAGCAATCTTGGAATACTAAATTCTCAAAGTCACTAAATTTTCTTCTTGGAATGGCCTGGAGCTATATCAGCTCTGGGTACAGACAGTAATCAACTGGGAAGACATGATGTGTGAAGCTCCTAATTGGATGATAAGGAGATATATGCTTCTGATGAATCTAGTAGTGAAAATTCTGGCTCTGATAGGTGTTTGGATCCAAGCAGCCCTTGACTCTAAAGTTGTGGGCTCGGGTGTCATGGTTAGCCATCGAAGTGGAGAGACCGAGGATAATTTTATTGCAGATCTGGCTGTTCATCTGGCTAGTGGACAGGTACAGGGACACAACTGTATATTGTTGACCACCGATAAAGAGGAAGAAATTGCAGGCGACGACTCAGGGACCGTCCGATCTCGATGATCGACGGTTGCGATCGTCTTTGGTCTTGGGAATTATCCCACATTGATAAGGAAAGTGAGAGTTTATGTGCTTATAATAGCAAGCTTCAGTAATGTTTATTGATGCGCAGTGCAAAGATAGTGTGGGAGCTCTGGGTATTTGATTCTCCATGAGAAGAATACCAACCCGGAGCTCGAGATGCCTATGTCGCCCCCTATCTTTTGCTACACGTGGCATCGAACTTGCTACACATGGATGATGATATGACAATGTTTAAACAACAGCCTATCAGAAGTTTTAGAAAAAAAAATTACCGCGTTGTCCACCAAAATTTAAATAAGTGATCAAATTTCACTCTTTTGCCTTCATCTTCCCAAATTAAATTTTTTACCGCATTGTCCACCAAAATTTAAATAAGTTTTCAAATTTCACTCTTCTGCCTTCCTCTTCCCAAATTATTCTTGAACACCAATCTTCCTGCCCAATAATTTCTCTTAAGTTATATAATTTGTCCATTGCCATTTCTATCTTTAACAAATAGAAAAGGGAAATGGGAAATGGGGGCGGTTCCCAACTTCCATCATAACAGGAGTTTCCTAGGGAAATGGGGGCGGTTTCCTATCCGCCTTCATTCTCTTTCATTGACTTAAAAAAAAAATAGGGTCGACGGGACCTTTCCATATAGGCGAATTCTAAGCACACCTTTAATTTTTTATCTCTAGATCCAGAATGAGGCAATAGCTCCACATCCAGAACGAGGCAATAGCTCCACATCCAGAATGAGGCAATAGCTCCAGTGTGATCTGTTTTATACAAAGCTTGAAAACAGAAGGTCCTGAAGGCAAGACGGACATAGAGCAAGTCAAAGGAGGTTCCTTCTCTTCCACTATCGATTTCACCATTGAATTCGTGGATCGGCCTATGTCTGAAAGGATTTCAACATCAGATCTGTGGTCCACTGTCCAGCACTGGTAAGTTCAAGCACTGTCCGTGGTCCATTAAATTTAAGTTCTGAATTAATTTTTTTTATTTTACTGTATAGGGTTTCATTTTGGTTATGTATGTGGCATGGTATACTATTCTAAATGATCCATAATGAACATTGTTGAAGATAACAAATGATTTCACCCTAAGTGAACTCAACAAATCCTTGATAATTTACCTATCAACCATATCAGCCTCATATGGGCATGCATTTAGATGAATAGTGACTCAGTGTGGTTTTAGCATCATTTAATTCTAGGAAGTACTAATCCTTTACTACCCATTTTGCAAACAAGCAAAGATGTGTAACTTCTTTTCATATTAAACTATGCCCCTAGTTGCTTTGTTATACTGGTAAACTCAACATTTTGGGAGGAGTCTTATATTCTGGCCCTCTTATAACTCAAAAACTTGGTCCTCTTAGTAACCATTGTTGTGCTATAACTAGTCATGGAATCACTTGCATTAATCGAAATAGCTTAACATATGACATATGAGATAGGGCTATTTGGACACTTGTGAGAATATTCTCACTTCTCTGTTGTGCTCGATGTAGGTCCAAATATTTATAATGAAAACAACCTATAGTATGTTTTTTTTTGGCCATCTTTAACCAATACCAACACAAACCACCAAGATATAATACTAATTGATATTTCTGTCTAATTCACAAAGTTGATGAGTGCAATAATTAACATTGGAAAAACTTTGGAGCAAGCCATGAAGCCCTTGATAAACCTAACCACAATATTAGGAGCATGCTGAAGCCACATATTCCTAAGTATACGGAAAAAATGGATCCACCTCAACTGAGATGCTAATTGACAACAGATAGGTATAGTATCCTCTGAGACCACACATTAGATGCCACTCATAGAGCTACTCTAGCAAATAAAAGAAAAAAGTCACAAGTCCCAAATGATCTTGGTTGCATTGTTCCCAACAACATTGGGAGATTTATGAACCTTCAAGTGAGATATTCATTTGTCATAGGACTTTCTTATTTGTTGAAGACCCTCAGAACTTGGAAGAAATATATATATTCAAATCTCCTTGACTCATGTTGAATTCTTTGAATGACCCTTGCAAGAGTGATTTCCTTGGGGTTCAATCGATCTCTTGGGTTCTGGATTTTTATTGTTGAATCCCCTATTACAATCAAAAGCTTGATCTCTCTTAAACTAAGTATATAATGCTTCTTCTAGGTTATTGGAAGCTTTTCCTAAAAGTCCAATGCAAAGCTTAATTCATGATTTCCTTCAACATCAAAATTGATACCTAACACACACATGGAAACAAACTATGGACTGATGTAAATGCGAAATGTATTGTTCAATCCTTCACTGCTGTGCCTTCCTTCTATTAATCACAATGTTGATGTATATGTAACTTCGAAATGTATTTCATCTGTTTATTTTATATATATTTATTGTACCCTTATAAGAGATGTGTTATTCCTCTATAAGGAAGTGTCGTCGTGTGGATTGACAAGTGTCGCAAGTGTGTGTACTTGCCGATGGGTTATTAGACCACCATGTGTGGGGTCGGCCCTAAAATATATATTATATTGTGGATGTATATAGATAGACAAGTCAGCCCCATAAGGTCACTGGGCAAACAGGTTAAGTATAAATAGAGATCAAGATATCTCTATTTGGATCATTCGGAAAGTCATATCTCTCTCACTCAAAAATTGGCGCACTAGTGAGGAGGAGGATCATCTACTACTAGGAGACTATCTCAAGTGTATTTGGGTTGTACTTTGGTTGAGCCATTTCTCTCTCTATCTCTGAGGAAGTTGTGGGGTTTTTCACCTTAGGGTTTTCCCCACGGAAACTCTGTGTCTCTTGTCTCTCATGCTTTTGATTCTTGTGATGCTTGTCATGCTTATTGTGATTGTTATGCATTCATATACTGTATATGTTATTCTCTTAGTAAAGATCCAAGAGTATTGTGAATTAATGCTCAAAATTTAACCTGGTATCAGAGCTAACCTGAGAAGAAGACATTTTGCAGTGACGGAAACTTGAGTTTCTTGTTTATTGGGTTTCTCTCCACATTTTTTGGAAAAGAAGTATAGTATATTGACTCTACTCATCAAGGAGAATCTGTCTATCTAATAAGAATTCAATTCTGAGCTTTTTCAGATTTGGCCCTAAAAATTAGGGTTTCCACAAAAATAGAAATTTCTGAAATCTGAAGACATAGCTGGAAGCTCCATGCAAAAATTGAAGTTTAGAGCTTTGGATTGAGATTTTTGGCTGGGTAGATCTCTGGGAAACTCAAACCCTAATTCAGGGCTCTCCCAGTGAACCCGGGAGGACAAAAAGTCAAATCTGAACGGTAAAACTTTGCTGATCTCAAATTCTGAATACACCAAGCTGATTAGCTCATCAAGGCGCATCTTTCTATCCTTTCAGAAAGTTGAAATTCACATTTTGAATTTTTAGGGTTTTTTCGACAAACCCTAATCCGGGACCAGATCTAGTTTTCAGCATTTCAAATGGTAAGACCTAAATCTTTTCTATTTCCATTTGAAGTACTCTTTAAGATGTCTCACCACACCAAGCTTGAGGATAAGCTTGAAGGGGCTGATAACTTCCGAGCTTGGAAGTATAGGATTGGGTTAATCCTGGAAGAGAATGAGTTGGACTCATATATAAAAGAAGACATCCCTATCCCAGAGGATGAAGAGGCTAAGGTATTGCATAAGAAGAACTTGGTCAAGGAAAAGAGAATCATTGTTGATTCTATCAAAGACCATCTCATACCCCATGTGTCTTCTCTAAAGACACCGAAGGCTATGTTTGACTCTTTGACCAAGCTATTTGAAGGAAAGAACATAAATCGGAAGATGACCCTGCGGAATCAATTGAAAGGGGTCAAGATGTCAAATGGAGAAACCATTCAATCCTATTTCTCCAAGGTCTCTCAGATCAAGGAACAACTTGAAGCTGTAGATGAAATGGTGGAGAATGGTGAAATTGTTATGACTACTTTGAATGGCCTACCTAGGTCATGGGACTCTTTTATCCAGGGGATCTGTGCCAGAAAGAAGTTAATCTCCTTCAGCAGATTATGGGAGGAATGTTCTCAAGAAGAAGCAAGGCTTGTGGCAAGAGAAGAGAAGATGGGAAATGAAGATCAAGCTCTCACAGCTCACACTAAGAAGCACAAGTTCAAGAGGGAGCCATCCCATCACAAGAAGAAATCTTCTCATCATTTTCACAAAGACAAGAAAGATCTAAGGTGTTTCACTTGTAATGAGAAGGGTCACTTTGCTTCAGAATGTCCCAAGAACAAAAGGGACAACCACAACAACAACAAATCCAGCAAGAATAAGAAGGGTAACAAAAGAAGGTACCATGCTCATGCTGCCGAAGATGATGAACCTCCAAAGAAGAAGGCTAGGGCAGAAAGTGATGATAGTAATGATGACTCATCAAGTGAAGAAGAGTATGTTCTAATCTCTGCCCTCACATGTACTATCTCCCATGGTTGTAATGATTGGTTGATTGATAGTGGGGCTTCCAAACACATGACTAGGTTTAAGGAATCCTTTGTGAATCTATCTGAACATGAATCACCCCATAAGGTGAAACTTAAGGATGATTATCAATACCCAATCAAAGGAAGTGGTGAAGCCTCCTACAACCTAGATTCTGGAAAATCTTTGAAGATGAAAGAAGTCCTTTATGTACCTGGGCTCAAGAAGAACTTACTCTCCATCTCTGCATTGGATGAAAAAGGTATGAGGGTTGCATTTGTGGATGGCCAAGTCCTAATGTGGCCAAAGGGAAAGACCATAGATGATGCAATAGTGATTGGAGAGCAAGAGGGAGGTTTGTATAAATTAAAAGGACAACCTGAACATGCCATGGTGCATGAATCCATGGAGCCAAGTGAACTTTGGCATAGAAGACTTGCTCATATGCACTATAGGGCACTTCCAATTGCAAGCAAGGTTGTAGAGGGTCTTCCTGAAATCAATACCAAACATGAAGGTGTTTGCAAAGGATGTGCAAAAGGTAAGAATATTAAGAAGGCTTTCCCAAGTAGTGAAAGCAAGGCAAAAGATATCCTGGAAATCATCCACTCAGATGTATGTGGTCCTATGTCATCCAGTTCTCTAAGTGGGTATGTTTACTATGTCTCATTTATTGATGACTTCTCCAAGAAGACTTGGGTATACTTCTTGAAGAACAAAGATGAGGTGTTTGATAAGTTCAAGGAATTCAAAACCTTGATGGAGAATCAAACTGAAAAGAAGATCAAAACATTCAGATCCGAAAATGGTGGAGAATTCACCTCAGGAGACTTCAAGAAGCTTTGCAGTGATTCAGGGATTAAGAGGGAGTTGACTGCTCCTTATAATCCTCAACAGAATGGAGTTTCATAAAGGAAGAACAGAACAATCATGGAAGCAGCAAGGGCAATGCTGCATGACCAGGATCTACCTATGCATCTATGGGCAGAAGCAGCTAGAACAGCTGTATATGTGCAGAACAAAACACCCCACAAGATATTGGACAACAAAACACCAGAAGAGGTCTTTTCTGGTAAGAAACCTAAAGTCATCCATCTCAGAATATTTGGTTGTCCAGTATACACTCATGTCCCAAAGGAAAAGAGGACCAAACTAGATCCTTCAGGAAAGAAGGGTATCTTTGTGGGTTACAGTGAAAGCTCGAAGGCTTACAGAATATACTTTCCAGGGTTCAAGAAGATTGATGGCAGCATGGATGTAACATTTGATGAAAACTCAGCATTCATCAAATCAAGGAAGGCACCTATCGAAGTTTATGAAGAACCTAAGGAAACTAGATTTCAAGACACTACCATGACAGAAGCAATTCCAGAAGTTGTTCGTGAGTTTGAAGATCCGCAAGAACCTGTAGATCCACCCCATGAGGATAACTCTCACAAGAGGAAACCTGCATCGGCTAGAGAGCTCATTCAATATGCAGAAAGATTTGGCATTCCAGAAGAAGAACACAGAGCAAAGAAGAGAACCATATCACATACCAGCTATGTTGCTTTACTCTGTGACATTATGAACAAAGAACCTTCCAGTTATGAAGAAGCAACGGAAAAGAAAGAATGGAAGGATGCCATGGTTGAGGAATACCAATCAATAATGAAGAATGATGTTTGGGATGTTGTCCCAAGACCTAAAGAGAAGTTTGTTGTGACTTCCAAATGGATCTACAAAATCAAGCATGCTGCAGATGGCAATGTAGAGAAATACAAAGCAAGATTCGTAGCTCATGGCTTCTCTCAGAAAGAGGGAATAGATTATGAAGAAACTTTTGCACCTGTATCCAGGTATACTTCCATCATAACAGTACTTTCCCTGGCTGCAGCAATGAAATGGAAAATACACCAGATGGATTTCAAGACTGCTTTCTTGAATGGTGTAGTTGAAGAGGAAGTATAGGTGAAGTAACCACTCGGTTTTGAAATACATGACAGGGAGTCATATGTGTGCAGATTGAAGAAAGTTTTGTATGGCTTGAAACAAGCTCCCAGAACCTGGTATGGTAGGATGGACAGTTTCCTATATAGTTTTGGCTTTACCAAGAGTAAAGCGGATTCCAACCTCTACTACAAGGTTGAGGAAGGGAATCCTATGATTCTACTCCTATATGTGGATGATTTATTTGTAACAAGAGATGACAGACTGATTGCAGATACTAAGAGGAAGCTTGCTGCTGAGTTCGATATGAAATATTTGGGAATGATGCACTATTTCCTAGGTATGGAGGTGTGGCAGATTGCAGGTGGAATCTTCCTTGGTCAAGGAAAGTACACAGTAGATATCCTGAAGAGATTCAGGATGATGGATTGCAAGGCCATGGCCACACCTATGGAATCGAATCTAAAGCTTCTATGTGATACTTCATCTGATCCAATTGATGTCTCTATGTATCGTCAGATGATTGGGTCCTTGATGTACCTAACAAACACGAGACCAGATATTTGCTTTGCTGTGAACACATTGAGCCAGTTCCTGACGGATCCAAGGAGTGTTCACCTAGTTGCTGTAAAGCATGTTATGAGGTACCTGAAGGGTACAGTGGATTATGGGCTCAAGTATGAAGTGAATCAAAATTTTAACCTGCAGGGTTATGTTGATTCAGATTGGGCTGGCAGTGCTGTAGATAGGAAGAGCACATCTAGATGCTGCTTCAGTATGGGATCAGGTGTGATCTCTTGGTTTAGAAGGAAGCAGTCCTGCGTAGCACTGAGTACAGCCGAGGCAGAGTATGTCGCAGCCTGTTCAGCTAGTTGTGAGGCAGTATGGATACGGAAGCTACTGTCTGAGTTATTTGATCTCCTGTTGGATGCTACTGGTATCTTTTGTGATAACCAGAGTTGTGTGAAGCTGTCTGAGAACCTAGTGTTTCATGATAGGTCGAAACACATAGAGATCAAATATCACTATATCAGGGATATGGTGCAGAGAGGAGCCGTGAAGCTCCTGTATGTTGTGACGGATGAGCAGATTGCAGATGTGCTGACAAAGCCACTAGCCAGGGTGAAGTTCGAGTACTTCAAGGAGAGGCTTGGTGTTCTTCAGATCGACGACACTTCGAGGAAGAAGTGATGGACACATTTGCTGAAGCCATTCCAAGCATGTTGGAAGGAGGATCCTTCACATGGCTGTGGATGTAAGCACTGGATGATGAGTATGAGGATGATGCTCTAGTTACTGCTCTGTATATGCATCATGTTGGATGCTGGATATGATCAATTGGATCATTTATATTTGTATGTATGTACGCATCATGTTGATGCTGGATATGATCAGTTGGATGATTTATATTTGCATGTATGTACACATCGTGTTGATGCTGGATATGATCAGTTGGATCATTTATATTTGTATGTATGTACGCATCGTATTGATGCTGGATATGATCAGTTGGATCATTTGTATGTATTTTTTATATGCATCATGTTGGATGCTTGGACCATGTATCTATATATCTATCAGGTGGATACATTGTATGATCAGGTAGATCATGTATGTTGATATGTATCAGGTATGATCAGGTGGATCATGTATTTGTATTTGTATTAGGTGGATACACTGTATGATCAGGTGGATCATATATGATAATATGTATCAGGTAGATACTTGGTATGCATCAAGTGGATGCATTGTATGATCAGGATGATCATGATGTTGCTCCAGATGATATGTACCAGGATGGTACAGTGATGATGATCAGTATGATCATGGGCATCAGGATGATGCCTCATGCGATGATGATCCGTTGGATCATGAGTATCAAGTTGATAATTGGAGGTCGAAGATGATATGTGGCAGGTTGTGCAAATAGCATGTAATCAATCCTGGGAGATCTTGCCAATCGTGCTGCGGCACATAAATTTTCCTTGGGTACTCTTTCCGGTATTACTATGTAGTATGTAATCAGTCCTCAGATATCCGATAAGTTGAGCTGTGTGCTCGTAATCAGTCCTGGGATGAGGTATTACTACGGAGACATGTAATCAGTCTTGGAGATCCGAGAGGTTGAGCTGTGTGCTCGTAATTAGTCCTGGGATGCTCTTTAGAGATCTTGCCGGTCGTGTTGCAGCACATAAATGTTCCTGGGATGCTCTTTAAAGGTTTTGTCTATCCACATGTAATCAGTCCTAGAGATCCGAGAGGTTGAGCTGTGTGCTCATAATAAGTCTTGGGATGCTCTTTAGAGATCTTGCTGGTCGTGCTGTGGCACATAAATGTTCCTGGGATGCTCTTTAAAGGTATTGTGGAGGAGATGCATGTAATCAGTCCTAGGAGATCTTGTCGGTCGTGCTTAGGCACATAAATGTTCGTGGGATACTCTTTTCGGTATTGCATCCGCACATAAAATTAGTCCTGAGAGGCCACCTCTATCAGACCATTCGCACAGATGATGAAAACCTGCAAGTGGTGGGCCGACATCCAGTATGAAAAAGGACTGGATCTGTAGAACTTCCTATGATGAGTAGAGTCAGAGATTGGTTGATATAGTAGCAGCAGTGACGATGATGAAGACGATGCATCGATGACAATGATCCCGAGAAGAAGACTTGTCTAGCAGAACTGTGTCGAGAAATACCTTCCTAGTTAAGAGGGAGTGTTGATGTATATGTAACTTCGGAATGTATTTCATCTGTGTATTTTATATATATTTATTGTACCCTTATAAGAGATGTGTTATTCCTCTATAAGGAAGTGTCGTCATGTGGATTGACAAGTGTCGCAAGCGTGTGTACTTGCCGATGGGTTATTAGACCACCATGTGTGGGGTCGGCCCTAAAATATATATTATATTGTGGATGTATCTAGATAGACAAGTCGGCCCCATAAGGTCACTAGGAAAACAGGTTAAGTATAAATAGAGATCAGGATATCTCTATTTGGATCATTCGGAAAGTCATATCTCTCTCACTCAAAAAGTGGCGCACTAGTTAGGTGGAGGATCATCTGCTACTAGGAGACTATCTCAAGTGTATTTTGGTTGTACTTCGGTTGATCCATTGCTCTCTCTATCTCTGAGGAAGTTGTGGGGTTTTTCACCTTAGGTTTTTCCCCATGGAAACTCTGTGTCTCTTGTCTCTCATGCTTTTGATTCTTGTGATGCTTTTCATGCTTATTGTGATTGTTATGCATTGATATACTGTATATGTTATTCTCTCAGTAAAGATCCAAGAGTATTGTGAATTAATGCTCAAAATTTAACACACAATGCTACACATGCTGCTACTGGTTGTTGTTAAACACTTATTATTTTTCCATATAGATTTTCCTATTGCAATCATTCTATTACTATTATAGTTACAGAGTGTTTTAATATACGCTTTTGAGGCACTCTTTGCATTGGACAATTTGGCATTTTCTAGGTAGGCTTACCATTTTGGCAACCAGAATTTCCTATTATGGTATCCTTGAGCACCTTTGGTTTAATAAGATATTTCCATTATAGAAATGTTTTATCCATTTTCAATTTATTCCAAGCCTTCTTTATATTCCTTTTAATATGAGGCTTGATGCAATCTATTCGTTGGATTGTTTGCCGTGCTACAGGTGGGCTTTCCATTTTGCAACTAGAATTCTCTATTATAGCATCTCTAAATGGAAAAGAAACGACGTTGGACAGATCTGAAGATGAGGTATATTTTCCATATTTGATTCTCCTATATGATATGATATAGAATATGTCTTTGTTAATACTTGTAGTGATTTATGTTTTTGTGATGTGCAACTTGGTTGTATGTAGAATGTCAAAGGAATATCAAGATGGGGTTGAAAAATTCATAGAGTTTGCTATGAGGCATTCAGAGGATAAGAAGACCACGAGATGCCCTTGTAAAAAGTGTTGCAATGTTGCAGTACTAACATTGGAGGAAGTGCAAGACCACTTGATGATTCATGGTATAATGAGTTCATATAAAATTTGGTTTTGCCATGGAGAGAGGGCTCCTAATCAGGTATGATCATTGTATTTTGTTGACTCAAAATATCATTTTCATCTAGATAATATTAAATAGTACTTCAATTTACATATAAGTACTATATAGATAAAACTTGACTTCTATTTTATTATCTATTGTAGGCATCTATATCTAACAAGGGCAAGAGGTGCTATGCAAACCAGATGCATGATTTACCTCAAGAAATTTCGCATTCAATGGTATGCAAAATGTAATGCAAGTGCCAACAATCTTATGTATGCAATGTTGCTTGAGGGTCAATTTCTATATGAACAATATTGATGTTTCTAATGGTTTTTTCTTTATGTTGTATTTTGTGATATTAAAATGACAGGGTGATGAGCACATAGTCGAACATAATTATGATCATCATGTTGATGAGACTACAACATTGCCTACAAATGATATTGATGTTTATGAGAATGACAATGATGACGATGAAACCATGGTTAACGATCATATGGTTCAAATGGTGAATGATGTTTATCAATGTTTTAATGAACATCTAGACGTGAATTGTGAAAATAGCCAAGCAACATCAATGGAAGAAATGAATGATATCAATCAATATAAGAAGTTAATTGATGATGCCAAGACACCATTGTACCCAGGCTGCACTAGTTTCACTAAACTATCGGCCGCTGTGCAATTGTACAACCTTAAAGTGAAAAATGGATGGTCTGACACAAGTTTTACCCAAATGTTGAAGTTGAAGAGAGAAATGCTTCCTAAAGTAAATACACTTCCAGATTCTTCATATGCTGCAAAAAGGTTGATTAAGTCATTGGGTTTGGACTATGAAATGATACATGCATGCCAAAATGATTGCATTTTATATCAGGGAAAATATGAAAGGACAAATAAATGCCCAACATGTGGTAAATCTAGATGGAGGGTTGATGAACATTCTGGAAAGGTGAGTAAAGGTGTCCTGAGCAAAGTGCTAAGGTATTTCCCCATTGTACCAAGGTTGAAGAGAATGTATAGGTATGATCTTGAACTCTTTTATTTCTAATATAGCATGCACCTTCATGTACCACCGACCTACTCACAAATTATCTTCTTTATTATTTTTAAGTATTGTAATGTATGTATTATAATTGTTTTTTGTTATAGCTCTAGACACATCTCGCAGAAAATGAGGTGGCATCATGAGAATGCAAGTGATGATGGAATAATGCACCACCCAGTTGACAGCCCAGCATGGAAAACTATAGATTCTAAATGGCCTAATTTTTCCAATGATCCTCGCAATGTTCGACTTGCAATGGTTGTGGATGGATTTAATCCTTTTGGAGACTTGAGCAGTTCATACAGCATTTGGCTAGTAGTACTAGTCACATATAACCTTCCGCCATGGTTATGCACGAAAATGAACTTTTGTATGTTGTCAATGTTAATATCTGGTCTTAAGCAACCAGGAAACGACATAGATGTTTATTTGGAACCTTTGGTACATGAACTAAAGGTTACATGGGATGAAGGGGTAAGGACATACGATGCTCAATCAAGGTCATTCTTTAATATGAAGGCTATATTGATGTGGGTAATCCATGACTTTCTTGCTTATGGAAATATGGTTGGTTGCCGACTAAAGGGTTTTATGCATGTCCCATATGTGGAAGGAACACAGATTCAGAGTATCTCAAATATAGTAAGAAGTGTGTGTACATGGGACATAGGAAATATCTTCCAGTAAATCATAAGTATCGTTCTCAAAAAGGACCATTTAACGGGAAGCCTGAGCATCGCATTGCACCTCAAGTTGTAAAAGTGAAAGAAATTTTTGCAGAAACAGAAGGAAAGGAAGAGAACTGGGGGAAGAGTGAAAGTAAAAAAAGAAGGAGAAATATTCAAAAAGGTGAAAAATTGATCCCTGTTGTGTGGAAGAAAAGGTCAATTCTATCAATTTTCCATATTGGGGGGTATGTACACATTAATTCTAGGTAATTATTAAATGTATAATGCTTTAAGGCTTTCACTAATTTATGTGTCTTGTTTGAATCCATTGTTTAAATTTTCCTCCATATTATCATGCATTAATTTTGATATGCTTGGATGCAGAAACTCTTAGTACATCACATCTTAGATGTAATGCACGTAGAAAAAAATGTATGTCAAAGTATTTTTGGCACCCTTCTGGATATAAAAGGAAAATCAAAGGATGGAAAAAATTCTCGTGACGACTTGCAACAGTTGGGTATAAGGAGGTCACTATGGCCACAAGAGCAAGGAAAAAAAATATTTCTTCCACTTGCACCACACACTCTTTCAAAAAAAGAGAGAGAGACATTTTGTGCTATTTTGTTCATATTAAAAGTGCCTGATGGTTATAGTTCAAATCCTAGAAATCATATATCTATGGAAGAACTTAAGTTTTGTAGTATAAAAGCACATGATTTCCATGTTCTCATGCAACAACTCCTTCCAGTAGCATTGTGCCATGTGCTACCAAAAGCAGTGCGAAACACTATTTGTATGCTTTGCTTCATTTATAAGGGAATATGTGCAAAAATGGTGGATCCAACAGATCTTGAAAAATTAGAAAATGATGTTGTGGAGATAATGTGCTTACTCGAAAAATACTTCCCCACCTCATTCTTTGATATCATGATACATTTGACAGCACATTTGGTACGAGAGATACATTTTTGTGGCCCAGTCGCATACAAATGGATGTACACTTTTGAAAGGTAAGTGAAATTTTACTTTGTGTACAACTCCAGATCATATTTGTTGATTTTATATGCATGTAGATAGATTAAAAGTTTCAACATATGAATAGATAAACATGCACATATGAGGATCTTCCTGAAGGTAAGACACTTGCAGAAATATAAAAATCAGAGATAAAACAGAGATACCTTGGGAAACCCTCCTGGGGTATAAAACCCAACAAAACTTCTTTTGGGATTCTTTCAACAAGTACAATATCAAAGCATACACTTAAGAGTAACAGACTGAAATTAGATAGCTAAAAAAAATGAATATGTTTTCAGCTTTTACACATTTCCTGACTGACTGTAACTTCAACTGAATGATGATAGACATTTACCAGTTAGGTGACTGTGATAACACCATCCATGCCCATTATGGATTTCCATTAGTGATTTCCATTATGGATTTCCATTAACCAATGGTGATTTCCATTAGTTAAAATCTCCATGGTGATTTCCATTATGGATTCAATGCTAAGTAGCATGTTCTTCTTTATCTCTTCTAGTGTTGGTATAACCTATTACATGTCCCAAAACTATTAGAGGTGACAACATTCCGTAAGTTTGCTCAAGGTTTGGTATATTTGAATCTAGCATTTTTCAACGAATCCTCTATATATTGTTCCAAATGAATTCTAGGTAGCCTTGTTTTAGTTATCACCATGTAAGAGCCTTTCTAATTTCCTCAACATTCAATCTTGGAGTATGTTTGTTTTTTAGTCTGAACCATTCCTCCATTGTGATCCCCTTAAGATATTTTGTAGCGTGAGTGCTCATGTCTGTGACGAATCATTGAATTTAGACAATCCATTGGTGCATTGAATATGGACACTAGCACAAACCCATCTCAACCTAGGTCTCAAGGTTGTGAAGTTCGAGGATGCTTATGTTGAGTTCTGTAGCCCCCTTGCTGTGGTTGGAAGTGATCCATCAACTGTTTGTGTGTCTGACAAAGCATTGGGTGCATGGAATATGGACACTGAACTCTATAATCTATTGAAATCTCTATAATATTACGATTGATTGGCAAAACTGCTCATCAAAGCCGTAGTTGACCACCGCTCATTGAGATGTATTTTCATAACTCAAATCCAACCATTTCAAATAAGGTTTTAGTTTTTATCCTGGATTCTGGAAACTCGGATAAAAAAAATTGCTAGTCCTATCCACTCCCTTCCCTGCTACACACGCCATTAATATTTCTGACCAAACCTAAATCTTTTTTGGGGGGTATGTTTGTTTGTCAGTTTGAACCATTCCTCCATTTTGATCCCCTTAAGATATTTTGCAGCGTGAGTGCTCGTGTCTTTGATGAATCATTGAATTTAGACCATGTATTTAGAAACTTATCTATAATTTTATATGCACCAACTGGCTGCAAACAAAGATCGTTCAGGAACCCCAACCCCCTATATAATATGGTCGAGCATTACTGATATTGAAGGGATTTATTTTCATATGATTCATAACACGAGTGAATGGAGCCACAATTCAGGACCACATGTAGAGGAAAGGGCTTTCATATGAAGTTGGGTTAGTTTCCTATCAGGTGGAAGTAACGCAGATATGTGATTCTAACGTAGATATGGCGAATATATTACTATCCATTCTTTCCCCATCACCACAGGGGATGGGAAGGATACACAATTCTCAGCTTTTCAATATTGATTCTTCTAGCATGATGAGCAGGGATTCTTAAAAATTGTTTACACAGTAAAACACAAAAAGCAGTACATTTAGAATAGATGTTTCCCCTTCTGGGATCTGGTCATGCATTTAGCAGTGGGGTTACTTGTCTTTCTAGACTTTCTGTGTATTAGTTAAGTCCATTCTTCATGGTTGTCCTGAACCATAGCATCGTTCATGATTGGGGGCTGTCTTGTTACATTTTGTTTGGTTCTTCTCTTGTAGTGAAAGGTCCTGTTGGTGGTGGTGGCACTGACTGCTGCACGTCTCCTGTTGTTTCCTCTAATTGCGTCTCATTTCCTATAATCTCATTTTTGTCATTTTTTGAGTCCATAGGTAGTTGGGGGTGGTCACTAGCTTTGTTGTATCATTAATGCCATCACTCCAGTGGGATTTATTTTGCTTTTCTTTGTGGTTGTGTTGAAGCTGTAGCTGAGATAGAGCCTGTCTGTGCCCCATCCTCTTGGCTCCCCTACTTTACTTGTCCTGGTTGTGGCATCTTTCCTGCAGCGGGTCCTTTTGACTTCCCTTTTTTGTGTGAGGATGTTGGAGAGTCCATTGTTGGAGAGTTAGCTTTCTCACTAGGCCTTTTTGGAATTCCATCCAAAGAGTTGATGGGATGAAGAACAGGCTTCTCTGCTGGAGGTAAGTTATTCTCCATAAGATGTTGCTACTTGCTACCCTTTTCTGAATTTGCACCATGCAGGCTTATTCTGTTTCCGATTTTAGCCTGCAGGGTCAACATTCAAATGAAGTTTGGGGCATCGGGCCACTATTAATGCCAGATCTGTCTAGATCACTATCTAGAAATACATACATTTAGAAATGAAAAGCCAATCTAGAGGTAAATGAGGAGGCAGTTTCACCTACAAGTCCTCTGAATCAGACCTCCAAACATGCTGGGAAACTACTTGGACGGAACCTGGCTCAAAGGGAATTTTAGATAAGCCTCAGTCTGTATGTTCAGTTGACACAAAAACCTGATCAATTCATGGATGTAGATTGTTGCAAGGAAAAATTTTATTATAGTTCGAAATGCTAATCTAGGTAAACAAAGAGAAACTGGTTCACATAATGATCATGATTTACGACAAAAATAGTTTTACAATGACTCACCACTCTTGGAGGAAATTTGCCCCTGGAT
The DNA here is from genome assembly GCA_027924585.1 of Larix kaempferi. Lineage (NCBI taxonomy): Eukaryota > Viridiplantae > Streptophyta > Pinopsida > Pinales > Pinaceae > Larix > Larix kaempferi. The sequence continues at coordinate 9,229,475 of BSBM01000727.1, forward strand.
ACCTGTATCTGTTCCTCCAACATCTGCAAGTGATCATTAAGAATGGAACTGAGGTTTGTGTGTTGCAAGTGGATTATTTCCTGTGTAAAACTTTGGATGGCAACATGAAGATCAAGGATTGACACTTAGGACTGCACCTACAACAATCAACAGTAGAATTACCTATACTAATGTAATCTACCATAAAATGTGGAGCAGCATCTTCTCCTGTTTTAAACATAAAAGTTACATTTATATCAGAAGAAGTGTTAAAAATATAGGTAGATATATGAGCCTTAGGATTGCCTATACAAGTACTTTGAACCAATGACATAAAAGAATAGAAAAAGAGCAATTCAAAACATAGTTACAAAATATTCCCAAATACTTTTTCATTTTTTATCAGTGCTCAATAATTACTAGAGATTACTCCCAATTAAAGTGTTGACTGCTAGAAGTTAAGCCAATATTTTACATGTACAAATATCTGAATGATATTGTTACTACCTGAAAGTGCACAGTTCATTTTGCACATCTCAAGAGCAATCATGGACCATTTTTTTCTCACTTGGGAGGCTCCTAAGGTAAGAATGCAATAAGCAGAAGTGTGCCCCCTTTGATGATTCATTTCAATTTGCAGAGTCTTGGAGGACACATTTGGGTTTGATCCTAACCTTGGCATGCTTGTATCCTTCATTCATGACTTAAGTAGGACAGTAGAGGTCTCATTTGGAAGGAAAACAACAAACTATAGAGGTGAGCAAGCCTAGGAGGTTACCATGTAAACCCTAACCCCATTCATATGTCAAATCAGGGCACTCCCACATATTTCCACACACATATTTGACAAACTTTCTAGTTCTATTGTACTTCTTACAAGATTGAAACTGTGGGACTTTTCATGCAAATATCATTTTCCTATTCATCTAACGGAAATGCTATTGCAAAAGAAATGAGTATGTCCATTATTGCATTTCATTATTGAAACATCCATCTCTTTATCTTCTAAAGTCCTTTTTGATGCTCATAGCCAGTGACATTATTGAAGAAAAATTATTATAGGTTTAAGGTGATGGGTGCATGCATCTCTCCAAACTTGATTTCACAGGCTCTGTCATATTTACTAATTTTCACATCCAAATTGAATAGCCTGAGATGGCCTGACTAGACTGTTAACTTTGGCACAAGGACTGAAGGATCCTTAAATGGAATCCTCTCCACCCGATAGCGGATCTATTGATCCGACAATTACAGGAAGGGAACCCTATGAACAATGATGGTGATGCCCAAAATGCTGAGGAAATTTGTGCCAAGGTCTACCATAAGGTAATCCGAATTCTAAAGAAACTCCCATTGATATCTTTGTTTATGAGGACAAAAATATAAGTATTGCATATAAAGGAAAAACCCTGTTGGAATATTTTGTGGGTAGAGAGCCCCCTGAAATTGTCATTAGGGCTAGGGAAAGAGAAGTCTGGGAATCTCATGGTTGCCATTGTACTCATTCTAGCTGTTTCAATTCACGGTGAAAGCCCTTGTTTAGGATATCATTACCTGTGGACTTTGGGTGTGTAAGAATACCTTGGTTATTTTCTCTCCATGAGATGTGAGGGTGTTTTAGTAGACTAGACTGCCCAACTTTCTTGCCTTGTGTGGGTGGAGTTTCCTGGGCTTTCTGCGCAATTTTGGGATTTTCTAAAGCACATTTCTGTGCTAGTTGGAGGTTTCATTTGCCATGAACCTACACACTTTTCCAACCCTCGACCTCAGAAAATGGGTGCGCCTTTGTGTCAATCACCCTAAATATTTGAAAGAGTTTGTACTTATTTGGGTAGGGGACAAGATGATGATACAGCCGATAGGTATATGAACCTGCCAAACACATGCACATGTTTCCAGCATCTAGACCATAAAATCTGTGACTGTTCATTGATGGTCCATCCTAACCCCCAGTAAGCCTCTGCTGCTAAAGGAAATCAGGTTTAGAATGGTCCTTGTTATCTCCAAAACATGTTCCTTTAAGATACCAAGTCCTAGCACTGCTTGGAGCAACACTGGGGCAATGCTAGAGTTGATGCCCATTGTAACCTTGTCATTCACCTTTCTAGTGTCACCCAATGTAACCTTGTCATTCACCTCCCCCACTTCACAGTTGGTGCTTTTCTAGCTGTAGGGGGGTGTCCTTGATATTGATTTCAGGAGGCTTACTTCCTCAAGATATTCAATAGAGCTCATAGTCACCTTGAAGAGATATAAAATAAAGACTTCTGGCTGAACCAATCATCACTAGTGTTGCAACTTGCAACCACTGGGCTATGCAGTTAATATATTTGCTATTTGGGGTCCGAAACAGGAATGAAGAAATCTAACAGTGCATTTTGTTTTCAGTGAATGCTGCAAATCGACTCTCGCAACTTAGTACTAAAAATAACAATGAAGAAATTTGACTAAGTAAATGATAATTCATTAACACCCCCAAATAATAGAGTAATCAATTAAAGAAGGTAGCTCCACGATCTTTGTCTCTCTCAGGAAATCCTTTGTTTGTAAACTTGATCACCCCACCAAAGTCAAAGATGGTCAGTCCTTTATTTCTGTTAATACTTAATGGTCCATGCTCTTTAATCTATATCTAGGTAATAGGACAGTCTTCCATCTGTCTTTTCAATACAATCAATCATCTCAGTTTTGCAGGTGACTTTAAGAGGAATGGGGGATATGAAATACCAACCACCTTTTCACTTGCTACTTTTATAGAAAGATGGGTGTTACCACCTGTTTCAGCTCCAAAATCCTTCTCTTGCTTGTATACTCTTGAATGGAAGTGCGGACCTGCCTATTCTGTTCTTTGATGTGAATCTCAGGTATGTTGACATGTTCTTGTGATGAGTCTGGAGACAGTTGGGTTCTCCTTTTGTACTTGCACATAAATGCATGAAGGTTTAATAGGTCCCTTCTTTTATTTCATAAACAAAAGATCTGACATCCATGACCAATTGACAATTGGACATTGGAAATTCCTTTTTATCAAAACCACAATGTCTACAGGTTTCTAAGTAATCTACTAAGTGTAATAGATGCATCAGGAAGTGCTCAAAGCCTATTTCCATGTTCATATAATTTCTCTCCATCAGACCATGAGTCCCTCGATGGTATAAATGGGGTATTACCACAAAAAAGGATGTTGTCATACATTTTCAGTAGTGGTGTGTCCCAGTGTCATGTGGCATTGGTTGACTGGTCAACATATGCAATGACAAGAAACTTTGCTTGACAGGTCCTAACTAGGCCAATTTTATAATTTACCTTAGCTTTATGCTCAGTAGATGCATCCCATTCTTGCTCGTAGAAGAATTCTAACCCTTTGCTTGGTTAGGGGAAGGTTAACACTTTAGCCCACTCACTATGCACATGATCTGCACACTTAGTGAGCAAAGGTGCCAATCAAGGATCCTTTGCTCGGTGCCTTATACTTAGTTGAATTTCTTAAATTTTCTCTTAAAACTATGCTTGGGGATTGCACTTTGACTTGTGATTTGCTTGAATTGTGTGATTTTTCCATAGATCTAAGGATCACAAGCCCTTTCTTTTTACCCAGAATCCAATCAAGATAAGCCACAAGATGAATTCCTATGACAATATTTAGTTTGATCATAACTTGCATGGAAAATGACACAATGACTTCATTGTCAACGTTGGCTAGAGTTTGCAAATTATCTAGGATTTAGGTTGAATTACTGGGTTCAGAATTTTCTTACCATGGTCTGGTTTTTGACAAAAAATGGCCTTGGAGTCTTCCCCACAGGGTTTTCCTGTTCTAGTTGTCCTATTGCCACAACTTAGGTTTTGAAAAGGCCCACCTAGTCACATGTCATTTTCATATGCCTTAAACTCTCTCAATAAATGCCTTTAGTGTATAGAGCTCCTTTAGATGAGTGAAATCTTGCTTGTGAAGTGTGCCAAAGGGTCCACATTAACCATCATAATGGTAATATGCCTTCAAATATGTGGAACATGCTTTGAACAATGTGTCCATACCCCCAAATATCTCAAAGGTGAAACATGTCTCAAAATGTGTAGAAGTGTGTGGAAATATGTGGGAGTGCCCTGATTTGACATATGAATGGGGTTAGGGTTCACATGGTAACCTCCTAGGCTTGCTCACCTCTGCGTATTGCAATCTGACCTTAGGAGCCTCCCAAGTGAGAAAAAAATGGTCAATGATTGCTCTTGAGATGTGCAAAATTAACTGTGCACTTTCAGGTAGTAACAATATCATTCAGATATTTGTACATGTAAAATATTGGCTTAACTTCTAGAAGTCAACACTTTAACTGGGAGTACTATCTAGTAATTATTGAGCACTAATAAAAAATGAAAAAGTATTTGGGAATCTTTTGTAACTATGTTTTTGAATTGCTCTTTTTCTATTCTTTTGTAATGTAAAGCTCCATAAAATGTGTCATAGCACCTTATCTTGTTTTAAACATAAAAGTTAAATTTATATCAGAAGAAGTGTTAAAAATATAGGTAGACATATGAGACTTAATATTACTTTGAACCAATGACATAATGGCATAGGTTTCGCAAATAACAAGTTTCCCTATGTAATGTACATAGGTTTTGAATTTCTCCAGGATCTATGCAATGCATATATATTATTTGAATACACTTCTATTAGTCATACAGCACACGGCCCATATGTGGTGCGATAAGAGGAAATTTGTGTTACTGCACAACGTGCCCTTCTGAAATAGAATCTGAAACTAACAAATTTCAAGCATGCTACACCCCCTTACAAAAGAAAGACAATCATGAAAGTGGGAAGCATGGACTTGGTAGGCAATATAATATTCTTCCCTTGACAGAACTCAGTCTGTCATGTAAAATATACTTTTCTTCCCTTTACAGAACTCAGGCTATCATGCAAGGGAACAACATCATCCACACATAGAACATACACTATTAAACATGTGGCTGCAGCTACCGACACCCAACCTGTAAACACTAGAAAATCCCAAATTCCAATAGGCTATCTTCAAAGTGAGCTCGGGAGAACATGCGTCCATGGACTCAAACAACTGCATCAACTACAAACTAACAGGGCATTGCTGCATAATATTTTCAGAATGCATCCTGGGGTCCAGCTGAATTGAGTGTAGGGAGACTGGGCCATGTAGCTCAAGCCCTTATAAACTATAACATGTGCTATCCAAACATTTGCTGTAGGTAGGGAGATGGCGTTGCTTTTCCCTAGATGCTTCCCAACCCGAGACACACTCCGCCATCTATGAACTGCCTGAAATCTTGAATCCTTGGTGGTCAACTCCAGCCTACCAACACCATTTAACAGATTTCCTCCATCACGAGTTTTATTAGAGCCCAACATGCTGGATTAAACAACATTTTATGGCTTTGATGCCTAATGGCCCTGATTTCATTTTCAGATGCCCCATCTACTCTGAGATCAAGGTAAGAGACCACTGCCTTTTCTGTGATTCAGTGAGATCACCTTCATCCAATATCCTGACCAGAGATGTCTATCTCTTTACATGCACGAGGTGGTGACTGTGAAATGGCAGACCCTACAGGTTTCTTCTGGACCCCTCCCTATTAGATTGATCAACTCCTTTTTTTCAGCCAACTTAAGCACTTAGTGGTGCTAAGCATTAGGCAGATCTTCTGGTGAGTGGCACATCCAAGAGAAATCAAATGGTTGCAACAGGCTGTGTACTTAGCTCTGGATATAGTGGGAATTGCACTTAATTATAGTACAGGTGGCTAAATAATGAAGATCCTTCAATCAATTGCAATCCATATGAAGAAGACAAAAATACTTTTAATCATTGTGCAAAAAATGGGACTCCATGACTAGGTGCATAATTTGAATTCTTTGGGCACTAACAAGGTTATTGTGGTATCGACAAAGCCTTAATACATACCTCACAAGCCAATCAATTACAAACTGAGGGTTTTGGTAAGTTGAACTTACGGTTCATTGTACAAGTAGAGGTGGTGCCCAGAACAAAACATCTTTAACTAAAGCATTATTTTCAGTGTTTTTCATTAACCAGATTGGTGTTGAAGTTACCTAGAGTTCTCGCACCTTTTAAAAGTGTACAAACTGACAGTTAATGGGTGACACATTTATAGATAAAGACTGCCGATAGAACTAGTCAAACTAATGGCCCTACTTTGGAGTCTAAAAAACAGTTTGTCAACAGCAATTAAAGGCCAGGCTTAGACAGAAGTCAGAAAAAACAGTAGTCAAATACGCCCTAGTTTATTAAACAGAAGTTGGTAGCCATGCCGCTTTTAAAGATTAGTGGAGGGGTGCAGCTGTGGAGTGAGACTCCTTTTTATTTTAGTTAGAGTAATGCTCCTATTTTAGTCTTCAAAACAGAACATGCACTGCTGAATCTATCTTAGACATAGTTCGTTGTTTATTTCCATACCTGTAGCCTTGAAATACAAGTTCAACAGATCCTTTAGTTTTTCTTTTGCTACTTATTTCAACAAGATTCCAACATATTATGTTCATTTAGTACATCACTAACAAATCTTTATTCATACTTTAGATTTGACTGCAAGTTTTGTGTTCTTTTTTTGTAGGAACATGAAAGTTTTCAAAAGTTATGTGAAGAATAGGAATAGGTCGGAAGGGTGCATAACTGAAAACTTCACTGTGGAGGAATCCATCAAATTTTGTGTTGGATATGTTGAACATATGGAGTATATTGGAAGCATGCGTAGTAGAAATGATCCTTGGGATGATGAAGAAGGAGAAGTTGGTGACTATGGGAAGGCCTTATCTAGTGGAACTTCTATTGAATTAGATGATACTAGTTTGTTACAAGCACACAGATGGGTCTTGCAAAACATGGATGAACTTCAACCTTGGATAGAGTAAGTAATAAGAAAGACCTTATAAACTCTTTTTTTATTAGAATATATCAAAATATCTTGAAAAAAATGGTCATTGACATTATTGGAAATTAGGATGCACTTGACTGAAATCGCAAATAGAAACATCCAAGCCCAAAAAGATGAAGCCTTGTTACAAAAGCTCCACAACCAACAATTTAGTGATTGGTTAAGAAGGAAGGTAATGATATTTTCTTTATATTACAATTATTTAAAATTATTTGAACAAGACTATTATGATGTATGAAACTAAGATTATGTTTGTATAGTTTGGAATTGCATGATTTTCTAACGACATTTAATAATTTGCAAGTGGACGGAAAAGAGAACATATCTCATAACCTTAAATTTTTGGCACGTGGCCCAAGGAAATATGCAACTAAGTATGAGGGCTATTTAATCAATGGGTGCAGATTTCACATTAAAAGCATATAGAATGCTAGGTCCACCCAAAACAGTGGTGTGTGCATAGATGCGCAAACATTAATGAGGTCAAGTGCAAAAGACAAAAATCTTATATGTCAAACAACAACATATTTTGGAGTGATCCAAGAAATAATCATGTTGGACTACTATTGTGTGCAGTATCCATTGTTCAAATGTGATTGGGTAGATGTACACAAGAAGAGTGGATTGAAAGTTGATGAAATTGGTTTTACATTGGTGAATTTGAAGAGATGCTTAAGTAAGGACAGAGTGCAAGATGATCCATTTATTCTAGCATCACAAGCGAAACAATTATTCTATGTACAAGATCCCGTAGAGAATGATTGGTATGTAGTTCTGACATGCCCTCCAAAGGGGAGACATAGTAGCACATATGAATTGGAGTATGCAGATTTATCAAGCGTTGCAAACTTTGAAGGGACAAAATGCAAAGATGATGAAGCTGTAGGTGATGGTGACATGGATTATGTTCGAAAAGATTGTGAAGGCACATGGTTGGAAATTGATAAATGAGTACTATTCATGATTTATTTATCCATTCTCATTGAATTTATATCCATGAAAAATAAAATTACATTTTCACTCTTCATTGTTTTGAATGTACCTGTATCAATTGATTGACTATATTGTTTACTTGAATGCCATTGTTAAAGTTGCTTAGATGACAAGCATTGTTGAAGTTGCTCAAAGGAAGTCATTTCATGGTTTTGTTTTTGTTCTCATTATGGTAAAATGACTAATGTATTATATGCTACTGTTTTATGTTTGTTATATAGCTCCAACTTTAAATTCTTTCTTCAAAATGGTATAAGTGGCTATTTTAAACTATTCTGATTTTTACTCTTTTGTGGGAGATAATGACAGCTTTCTATAGATTATAATGAATTTTTATGTGTTGATAGCTAGTTGTTCTTAAGGGACGGTAAATAACCACCCTAGTAGGTGGATTTAAAAGCATTTGTAATACACCTGTTTAATTGTGGTTATTAACCTCTCAAAGTTTCTATAAGGGAAGTTTAAAACTATCCACGTAGGTTTCTATAATGACATTTCAAACCAGGCCCATAAGTTTTTATAACGGATGTTTGCAATCACCTCCATAAGTCTTAAGGATGGTTTTTGAACTTCCCTGTATATTGTTACAGTTTGGTTCCACACCCCCTCTGCAAGTTGCTATGACGGGGGGTTCTAAATTGTAATCGTATGTTGCTACGACGGGGGTTCTATATTGATCCTCTACGTAGCTATGGGGGGGTTCTAAATTGATATTGTAGGTGGCTATGAGGGGGGTTATAAATTGACCTTGTAGGTGGTTATGAGGGGGGTTGTTAATTTCCACCATAGCTTACGATGAGGGGGGTTCAGAACCCCCCTTGTAGGTCTCTACAAGCGGGGTTTCAAATTGCCACAATAGGCATCTATGAGGGGGGTTCCAAATCGCCCCTATAGACATCTACGAGGGGGGTTCACAACTGCCCCTATAGGACTCTACGAGGGGGGTTCAAAACTGCCCCCATAGGAATCTACGAGGGGGGTTCTAAACTGCCCCTATAGGCCTCTACGAGGGGGGTTCACAACTACCCCTATAGGACTCTACGAGGGGGGTTCTAAACTGCCCCTATAGGACTCTACAAGGGGGGTTCATAACCGCCCCTATAAGCCTCTACGAGGGGGGTTCAAAACTGCCCCTATAGGACTCTACAAAGGGGGTTCCTAACCACCCCTATAGGCCTCTACGAGGGGGGTTTGTAACCGCCCCTGTAGGCCTCTACGAGGGGGGTTCCCAACCACCCCTATAGGCCTCTACGAGGGGGGTTCCAAACTGCCCCTGTAGGCCTCTACGAGGGGGGTTCAAAACTTCCCCCGTAGGTCTCTATGAAGGGGTCTACGAGGGGGGTTTAGAACCGCCTCCGTAGACATCTACAAGGGGGGTTCACAACCTCCCTCGTAGGTCTCTATGAAGGGGTCTACGAGGGGGGTTTAGAAACACCTTCGTAGACCTCTACGAGAGGGGTTCAAAACCACCCCCAAAAGTCACGTTTGGGGGCGGTTCCAATCTCATCAAAAAACCGCCCCTAAAGGGAAAAACTTTTAACATCGGTGCCTTTAGGGGCGGTTTTTCCAAAACCGCCCCCAAAGCCAAACCCCCCCCCCCCCCCGTAGGTCACTTTTGGGGGCGGAAGACAACCCCCCCTAAAGGAAAAAAATGTATTAGTGTTAGGGTGGCTTTGAAAGGTTGTTTGGTCTAGATACCTTCTAAATATCTATTCAGACTTGTTTGAGTAAGTTAAAGCTTTCTAGTTAGCTTTTCTTTTAAGTCCGTGTGTTGGTAGGGTTACTTTTTGGTTTGCTTACCTACTCCTTTGTTTGGCGAGTGTTTTCTTAGGTTTTGGTGCTTAGGAGCAGCCTTTTAGGTCTGTTTTTCCGTTACGGGCATCCCTTTTCCTTGCTTCTTTTACACTTTGTTCCAAGCCTAGATTTTTTTCCTTTGAAACAACTCGGTAGGTGGAGCCTTTCTCAAGTCTTTTGATTTGATTGTTTTGAGCCATTAGGTTGTCTTTCCTTACTCACACTTTGTGTTAGGTCTTGCTTGCTCCTTTTCAAGTTCTTTAAATTCTTTTACAAATATTAGAAAATACAAAAAATTGATTTTGGTAGCTTAGTAGTGAGATTTATCATTGTTTTTGAAGTAGCATAGTTCATTTGCTTCGAAAATTTAAAAGAAAAATAAAAAATATTCTTAGGTTTGCTTGTCTTTTATTCTGAAAGAACATAAACGAAAAGTTTGGTGAAAGTTGTTTACTTTTATGCACTCTCCATTTCAGTCACAACCACGCCACACACTTCAGTACAACCTTTGAGTAAAAAAAGCCTTTAAAAAGAACACTTAATAAAATTTATTGGCAATTTTTTTCTTTTTAGGGTTGTCACTGCACCAACTAGCTTAGGCTAGGGTTTCGGATCAGAACACACTTAAACTATCCGAAATCATTTTTCATTACTCAACAATCATAGTAAGACATTCTTTAGGTAAATCCATTTGTATCAAAATTTCTTGGGAAACTCCACTGAAACCGGAGCTAAGCACGAGGTCGTGTGAGACTGGAATTGTTGAGGATAACTCCTCACTTTCCTTTCGAGCATAAACCAGAGCTGTCTTGCGTACGGGGGTCCTTTCGGACTTTGGGCTTTGTTACCCTGCCCATGCATTACGGCTAGACTGACGACTGTCCCCCCAATAATTTTCATGCTTATGGTAGCCTTAGTATCTCGACCATCTTGGACTCTTCACAGGTGGAGTGGAAGGCTATTTCCACTTCACCTTGGACAGAAACAGAAGGTAACCCTTTGGCAGTAATCCCGGGAGGGCAGTTTGGTGATTCAAACACTTGCACCCAGAGTACCTCCATTGGACGCCATGTAACTGACCGTCTATACTCTATTGGTTTGTTCTAGTCCCTCATCATCCCAGACTGACTTCTGAGAGTATCAGCTTTGTTTGCTTGGTCTTGATCACCTTAGGACATTTTTAGTGGTGTTCTCTTTGTGCCGCTTGTTTTTAGTTGGCCTTAGAATTTTCTAGCCCGTTGAGTCGGGAACTATGGAAAGAATCCCGGTGAGCACCAATCAAGGGACCCCTGTTCAAGGGGATCCTTGTGCTTTTCCATTCATTAGGAACATTGGTACTCCCTTAATGGCTACCTTGAATCTTCTGGGATTCACTATAGGGCTACCGGTTTGGTTGTTTTCCACTTCGAATGCTTTGCATGTTCCTGATGCTTCTCAAGTAAGCACCTCACAGCCTGAGCATCAGAACCCTATGCCTGCTTCGCCAGTAACATCTTCTCCTCCACCTTCTACCTCATGTGGGACCCCTGTTCAAGGGGCTCCTTGTCCTTCTTGTTGTTTTAATGAGTCCAAGAAAGAAAACTCAATAAGTCCAACCATGTAAAAGTTTAACGAGCCCATGGGAGGAAGACTCGGGACCTTCTTCATTGTTTATAGAGTTTGAAGAAGAGATGGAAGAATACTCTATAATACTGATCTCTGGATTTTAATGTCGAGCCGAGATCTGTTCTTGCTCCCCGTTGTTTTCAATTTTAAGGAGTCTAAAAAACTTAAACAATAACTCCATACACCTACCCGTGGATTTTAATATCGAGCCCGGGTTGGTATGTTCTCGTCGATGTTTTCCTGTTTATAGAGTCTGAAAAACTTAAACAATCCTCTATATACCCTATAACAGTCGTGAACAAGTTATGTGTTACTTGTTTTCCTTGCTTACTTGTAATCACTTGTTAATTATGCCTTAGCATGTTACCTTCTTTAGTTAAATGGCTTGTTATCCATTTATGAGCTCAGAGTTATAAATGCATCAACTAGTTATTTTTATATTTTTTTTATAATTGTTTATTTTGAATTTTGAACTACACCCATAAAATCAATTTGGATAGTATACTTGTCACATCTTCCTTCAGTCTAAGAAAAGAATAGATGATAATCCACCCCAAAAATATTCACACCTATCGATGTAAATATTGTTATGGGCTTAGCTTTGGGTTCGTGAAGCTCTATTGGATATTGCTATGGGTATGGCTTTAGGTTCATGCAATCATATGTATAACTTGTTTAAATTGACTTGGATCACTTAATCAAGCAATACATAAGTTTCTGCTTTTTAAAAACATATTAAGTTCGATAAGCATAACAATGAAATGCGTTTACTTCTTATTTGGCTTAATGTTGAATTCATTATACATATTGAGTTAGAATTAATTAGTTGAAATTAACTTTTTGCACTTAATTTTTTTGTTTATTTAGTGTGATTGTAACAAATCAAATATATAGCTTTAAAAACTTGTTCACTACATTCTCCCCTATCCCATGTGAGAGTAACAACCAGGCTTTGTAGAGTTGATTATAGCATCATAGGTGTTGCACATCACTTGTTTTATGAAATCACTAACTTGGGAATCATTTGATGCTTGCATATGCTTTAGCTTTTTGCACAACAACTATTTGAGAAAAATCATTGATCTAGAAATGAGCAAAATTTCAACTTAAAATTATCGAGTAGCATGGAGAGTTCCTATAATGACAAATTGACAATATTCGAAGACCAAGTTGGGTTCTTACAAAACCAATTGGTTGATCCATATTTGTGGAGAAGTAACAAAACCTCATGCTTGAGTAGTGAAGAATGATAAATTAACAATCCACTCATCTCACAACTCTGGAAATGAACTTAGCAAAACTAAAATCCTTTGCTAATTTGAATCTAGTGTAAGATTCCTAATTGGTCTACTAAGTGTCTTTTTTTAGTTAAATCTATTGCACTATGATTTCTTTAATCTAAACTCTATAAAAAAAACAATTTCAACATAAGTCCTAAATATTTACCATAAATTTTCATAAATTTATGTATTTCATGTTGTTTCTTTTCACACTATATCTAGATACTTATGTATTTTTTAGTATAACTTTAAATTGAAACATGAACCAATTTAAAACGAGAAAGAATTAGTTGATTACCTCTCAATTTTTTTTGAATTAGCAATCCACCTAAGTCATCCTCTATTATAGTCCAGTTCAGTATGCCCAAATTGAAATTAACCTCCTAGCCAATTGGAGTAGCCTATCTGAATCCCTAGCTCCAAGAAACTATAGGTTTCCTATCCCTATAGTTTCCTAGCCCTCAATGCCCAAAGCTCCAAGAACAACCACTATCCAACCCAATAGTACTAGTGCACATGTGCAATGTATGTATGCGTAGATAGTGCATACATATGTTGTGTGTGTACTAATGATAAAAAAATAATTGCCTCAAATGCATAGTTCTTGTATGCTCTCTTCCAAGCATGCAAGGCAACAATCATTAATCACAACATCTAACAATCTCACTAACTAGTTCATAATAATATGAACTGGACATCATATTAAGATCATCACACATGAATAAAGTAAGATTTTTAACACACACAAGTAACCAAGTTGTTATATAACTAACTCCCAACAATAGTATTAACTAATCCAAACCATCCTTCCTCCCTAACCTACTTCCATATTATACATCCTATTATTTCCTCTACTGGAATACGTTGGAGCATCAACTATATTGACCTAACCCCAAATAGAATCATGAGTGGAAGTGTCGACTCTATCAACTAGGCTTCATGAGCAAGCAAGCGGTAGTCATTATTACACAACATGGGGAGCATGGCCCAACATAACCCTCCCAAGGCTCTGGTTTCAAAAGATAAATGATGGGTAATACCTCCACCCCTCCTGCTAGAATGAATTTCAACACCCTACATCAACATATTGTTTAATCATTGTTGTTGTTCTTAAAGCCAAGTCATTGAATAACTAGCTTGGGAAACTATCTTTCTTTTAAATCACACACTTGCCCACACATCATAGTAATGTATTTGAAACCAAGAGTAACTCTCAAAATAATGCTTTACTATAATACCATTACTCTTTTGAAATCCATGCCATCTGCATCACCTCAGTTTCATAATTATTCAACTATTGTTGGGTATGTGTTATATTCTTCGCATGTGTGTGTTCGGGGGAGGGGAGGGGATGCTCTTGACAAGAATGAACCTGACGATCCCCACCATACAATGCTCTATCATATGTGTCGGGCGCTACACACGGCGCTAGATCATGGGGGTTATGGGGGGGGTGCGCTGATTCCTTCCCCCTTACGCGAAGCGAGTTCAAATGTTTTTGGGATATTTTTGACCTATTTTTGGGTTTTTCTAAAAATATGTAATTTAATACTGATTAATGGATTGTGGTCTATTTCTAATCCGGTTTAACAGATTAGGGTTTTGGATGATGTTGAATACCTATATTTGTATTATGAGTGGTTAATAATCATAATGAGAAAATAAGAGGTGCATCTCTAGGTTTTATTGGTTTTCCTGGTTAAGGGTTTTCAGGGTAAATCTTTGTGTATTATGTGGGAATCCTATAGTGTAATCTCTATTTTTCTTAAAAGAATATGTATGCGTTGCTTCTCTACATAGGTTTAAAACTTACATGCGGTATCAAAGCTTGATTATTGGCTTGAAGGGGACACCTTTGTTACTGATGGTTTGATGCGGTTGATAGATATTGGGTCTGTGATAAACCTGGGTTCAGTGGGAGCTTTGCAAAGTTGATTTGTGCATTGAAAGAGAATGGTGAGCAGATCGAGAATCGAGATCGATAAATTCAACAACCAAAACATTGAGCTATGGACACTCAAAATGGTTGATCTTCTTGTAGATCGACGGTAGTGGATTGTTGTGGATCAAGGTACACAACCCACTGGAACGTCGAAAGAATATTGAGATAAATTAGAAAGAAGGGAGAGGAGTACAATCCAACTGTGCTTATCAGACTCTATGTTTCCAAACATGTCTGGAGAAGATAGTGTGTTAAAGTTGTGGATGAAGCTAGGGACTTTGTGTCAATCAAAATCCCTGGTAAAAAAGTTGTTTCTGCAAAAGAAATTGTATCACCTTAGAATGGATGATAATGACATGGTGATAGAGCATCTAAATGTATACAATACTCTGGTAAGTAAAATGGCCTCTATTGGCATTAAAATGGATGAAGAAGATAAATGTATTACATTATTGTGTTCTTTGTGCGATTCCTGGGCTAGCCTTATTTTAGCAATAGGTAGTGCTAGTCAAGCAACCTTAAAACTTGATGAAATAGTAGTATCCCTGTTGTCATAGGAGATTAGGCTGAAAGACATGGATAATCATAGCATGGATGCCTTATCTATGAGAGGTCACCCCCAAAAGAGAAACAAAAATAAGGGATATGAGGGGGGATCTAAGTCTAAGGGTAGATCTAAATCCCCAGGAAAATTTACAAGGAAGTGTTTGAAATGCGATAAATATGGGCACTATAAAAAGTATTGTAGATTTACGAATGTGGAGAAATCAAAGGGATCTTAGGATACCCCTTACACAGAAGCGAAGACCTCCTTAGAAGAAGGAGGAGATGTGTACCTAGATTCCACAGGTAATTGTTCAGATTGTGATATATTGTTGATTGACTCATGTGCATTGCGTCATATGACCTCTCATAGGGAGTGGTTTTGTGAATATGAAAAGTACAATGGAGGAGATGTGTTCTTGGGAGATGATTCACCAACCAATATCATTGTACGTGGAAAAGTGAAGTTGAAGATTTAGGATGGAAGGATTAGAAGTCTCCCTAGAGTGCCACACATTCCCAATCTAGCGAGAAACTTGATATATGTCGCAACGATGAATGTTGTAGGTGTACAAACTCTGTGTGGAAATGGAAAATGAAGAATGGTTCGAGGATAAATGGTATTGATGAGGGGAATTCAGAGGGTAAATCTTTACAGACTATTGGGAAGCACCATAATTAATGAATGTAATAGTTATGTTGTGCCTGAGGTAGGAGATAAAGAAGACAGAACCCTAATTGCATTAGGAGGAAAGACAATGCTATGGCATCAAAGATTGGGGCATATCGGAGAAAAGGGCCTTTGAACATTACAAGGTAAAGGTATGGTTGATGGTATGTCTAATTGCACATTCGATTTTGATTTCTCTGAACATTGCATATATTGAAAACATAACCGAGTAAGATTTGCATCTAGTGCTACAAGAGCAAAGGGAATTTTAGAGTTAATACACATTGATGTGTTTGGACCTGTGCTTGTTCCATCATTAGGTAGGTCTGTGTATTATGTTTCATTTATAGATGATTTCTCAAGGAACACATGGACTTATTTCCTTCGTAAGAAATATGAACTATTTTCTAAGTTTAAATAATTTAAATCTCTTATATAGAATATGGCATAAAAGAAGAAAAAGGTGTTGAGGACAGATAACGGTGGGGAGTTCCATGTGAATGAATTCGAGGAATTCTATAAGAATTGTGGTATAGAAAGGCATAATACTACTCCATACACAACTCAACAGAATGGAGTTGTAGAAAGGATGAATATGATGTCGATGGAAAAGGCAAGGAGCATGCTTAGCAGTGTCGGGATAAGATAATAATTTTGGGCAGAGGCATTGGATACTGCATGTTACTTGGTAAATCAATCACCCACATCAGCATTGGTTGAAAACATTCCACATGGGGTATGTACTAGAAAGAAACCCTCTATTAAAAATCTGAATTTTTTTTGCTGTGATGCTTATGTACATGTTCCAAAGGAGAAAAGGAGTAATTTGGATAATAAAGTTGAAAGATGTATTTTTATCGGTTATAAAGATGGTATGAAAGGTTTTAAGATTTGAAATCCTACAACTAAGAAGATTGTTTATAATCGAGATGTTGTGTTTAAATAGGTCAAATAAGTTCCTAGACATGAAGTGATTCCAATGGAAAAGGAACCAGAGAAAATAGAGTTTGAGTTAGAAGATGAAGAATCTGACTCAATGGAAGAAGCTGAATTGGAAGAAGAAGAACACAATACCCTAGTTTTGAGGAGATCATATCGAGAAAGAAGGAAAGCATAAGGGTATTCCCCTCCTGATTTTTGGTCTAATTTTGCTTTATCTATTACTGATGATGATCCTAGAAATGTGAAAGAAGTTGTTGATTAAAGGATCGAAATATATGGAAGAAGGAAATGGGTGAAGAAATGGATGTCTTGGACAAAAATGAATCTTGGGATCTAGGTCAACTTATAGGCCCAGCAGGAAGAAAATCCATTGGAAGCAAATGGCTATTTAAAAAGAAGTTGAATGAAAAAGTTAAAGTGGATAATTACAAATCCCGCTTGGTAGAAAATGGATATTCTCAAGTAGAGGGAATTGATTTTGGTGGAATGTTTTCTACAGTTGCAAAATTAAATTCTATTAGATTCCTTCTTTCTATTCTTGCTGCTTTTGATCTTGAAGTAGAGTAGATGGATGTGAAGACAATGTCCCTACATGGGGACTTGGAAGAAGAAATCTACATGAAGAAATATGAAGGATTTACAGTAAAGGATAAGAAGGAGGTTGTTTGCAAGCTGAAGAAGTCCCTTTATGGTCTAAAATAGTCTCCAAGGATGTGGTACCAAATGTTCGACACATACATATTGGGACTGGGATTTGTGAGAAGTAAAGTTGATTACTGTGTCTATTGCAAGTAGGTTGGAAAATATTTTGTTTATGTCATGTTTTATGTCAATGACATGTTGTTGGTTGGAAACAACATGGAGGTTATCAAGGAGGTGAAAATGCAGCTATCCTCCAAGTTCAACATGAAGGATATCAATGCTGTTAATTTCATCTTGGGGATGGATATCAAGAGAAACCGTGCAAAAAGGAAACTCTGGTTGAACCAGAGAAAATATGTTGAAACAATACTGCAAAGGTTTAATATGCAAGAATGTAAACCAGTAAAAGTTCCTATTCCTATACGTGTAATACTATCTACAGAACAATGTCCCGAGACTAAAGAAGAAAAAGAAGACATGTCCCATGTTCCTTATGCTAGTGTAGTTGGAATTTTGATGTATTCCATGGTATGCACTAGACCATACATTGCCCATGTAGTGGGAGTTTTGAGAAGGTATATGTCAAAACTGAGAAAGGAGATATGGACATCTATGAATAGGGTGTTCAGGTATTTGCATGGAACTATAGATAGTGCAATCTATTATCAAGAAAGAACTAGACAAGGCAGAGTGTTTAATGTACATGGATTTGTTGATGCTAACTGGGTTGGAGATTTGGATCATAGAAGATCTACAAGTGGGTATGTATTTAACCTATTTGGAAGTGCTATCAGTTGGATGAGTAAGAGACAGGATGTAGTGGCACTATCAAATACACAATATGAATACATGGAAGCCATTCATGCAAGTGAAGAGGTTGTATGGTTGCAGAGATTGTTTTTGAATGTTGGGTTTGAACAATAATATGTAAGGTTAAATTATGATAGCCAGAGTGCAATATTTGTGGAAAAAAACCCTTCTTATCACTCAAGAACGAAGCATATTGATGTGCAATATCACTTTGTAAGAGACATGGTTGAAAGCAAGAAGGTGTCACTAGAGAAAGTTGACACTTTGAAGAATGTTGTAGATTCATTGATAAATGTGTGAGCACTTACACTTGAAATCAATCAGAGGTGAAAAACAGGTCAATCAACCCATAACTTGATGATGGAAAAGTGTTTCTAATGTTTAGGGAAGGTTTGACTGAGTTCGGGGCAAAATGAGAAAGTGTGCTATGGTGGACTGCTCCATTAGCTTTCTTCCAGGATTTTTGAAACATGCATAGAAGGCCACAAATTCTCAGTATAATGGTGGGATGGTCTTCATAAATGTATCAAGGACCCAACATGATTGACAAAACCGAAATTGAGATACAAATACTTTTTAATTAAACAAATTGCAAAACTAGTCAAATAGAAGTGCTCAATGAGCTAGTCTTCAGAAATATGAATACAAGCAGTCCTAAAGGGTCATGAATATCTGATTTATGAGATGGGATAGATTATTCAGAAAAATTACCACCTACATCAACTTACAGAAAGGAAAATGGATTTACAAAACTCAATATATTGCAAATTTATGGAAACTAGTCAATAAAATTGCATAGAGAGCTAGTCTTGTGAAAGGTGCACACAATCAACATCTAAGGCTCTCGAATTATCCTTGTGATGACCAAAATTGCTTAGATACACATAAAATAACAGTAGAATATTATATTAGATAATACTAAGTAGAAAATGAAGATAGTTTGATCTCATACTTTACAGAGAATCTCTGACCATGGAATTCTTACAATATTGTGTAGAAGGAGTCTGAGAAGAGAAGAAGAAGCGGGATCTTCTATGGATCCACAATAGAGGTGAACACAGAGCAAATAGTTTCTCATGAATTCGCACCAATTCTCATAGCTTCTCATGGGTGCATTCACCTAACCATATAAAAAAGCAAGGATGCGTTCTTCACAGCTAGAACCCCATAATCTAGTAAAATGGCCATAACTTGCTCATCCGGACACCTTTTTTTATGAGACAAAAAGTGTTTCCTACCGGAAACGATGCTATGGACATAATGGAACAGGTATTAATCTCCATAAATTCTCCAATCGAGACCAGAACCTCCATTTCGTCCCTTCAACAATATTCCCACCGAATGAGAAGAATGCTTCAGAAGATAGAAAGAAGACAGGATGTAATCATAGAGTTGGATCAGATATGAAAATTCATCATCAATGACTGCACTGGATCATGTACAGAAGACTGTAACAGGAACTATGGGGCATATCTCCCACAGGTGGCTAAGGGTGCATCACCAAATCCTAGAGAAGCTTGATCTTTCTCACATACAAATCATCAACTGTCAAAAGATGTGAATGTGGTGCACCCTCATCCTTTTATAAGTGAGATGACTTGTTCAGCAAGTCAAGTTGCTAATGAACCATATCATCCTCATCCAATGTGCCTTCCTTGACTGAGTTGGCACTTTCCTGCTTTTCCCCTAAGTAGCTTTTGCTCTCTTTTGGAAACTGCGCCCTCTAGCTTTTTTGGATGTTTCCTTCCATTTTAAACTTGGCTAACTTTTGTTCCTTTTGGAAACTATGCCCTCCTTATCTTTATGGAAGTTTCTACTTTTCCTCCTTGCCTGCTTTATGCATTGCTTTTGTCAGTTTCCTTCTTTTTTGCTTGACACCTTGCTTTGTGCCACTTTCCTCCAGTTTCCTTCTTTTTTTTGCTTTGCTCTGCTTTCATTTCAGTTTCCTCTTTGGTTGAAAACTCATTGAGCTATCTTTGTATCCTTATACGCCTTTGTCCAACTCATTAGAACATTCAATTAACAATTAAATACAAAAATAATAATTATATCTCCTTCAATTTAATTAAAAACAGTTAAAATTATAGGCTAAATTATTCCTACTTAATAATTGCTTAGGCTAATGTTATCCCCCCTTTTATTAATTAATTCATTGGTCTTTACTAGGATCCATGGGGGTTTGGTGGATTCTTAGCTCCCCTTGGTGCTAGCAAATTGGGGACATGACATTCGGCCTCATCCTCAATCGTTAGCAACTGGCGATTTGACATGTATTATATAATCATGGTTTTTATGCATTAGATTATAATAGAATTAATTTTAATGTTCAATGTTTGGATCTATTGGGTTTCTATAGATCTTATACGTTGTATGTGTTAAAAGAAAGAAAATAAATGTTGCTAAGTTCATTATTCATATCTATTATGTGATTAGTGTATATTAGATTAGCTAGCCATGGGGAGGTGCGTTACATATAGTATCAGAGTTAGTTCCACACTCGGAGGTGTACTCCCTATGCTTATATATGGTGTGTGTTGGTATGAGAATGATAACTTCAACTTGAGTGTTAATGTTTATTTGAGTGTTAATGTTTATGCTTTTATTAAATTGTGAATGCATCCATAGATCTCGGTACATGATGGTTTACATGGATATTTTGGATATTGCTCATTTCAATTAAGGGTGTTGGTTCGACTTCCAATTAACGCACCAAACATGTAAACAAAAAATAAAAGATTAGATCTTTGGGAGGCAAAATTATATTACATAATTGAGTTGAAAGGAAATCATAAAGATCGTTATATCAATACATGATCAGATCTATTTGTGATTATATGGATGCGAAGGCTTGGGCTAATCAATTTTGCTGAACCGTAGTCATCATCTGTGTAAAAAAGATGTCATTCATTTCAAATTCTAGTTGCTTCTAACTTCCCTGCCAACTCCTCCAAAATTCAGATCGATGGAAACCTTACATAGTATTTAGGAACAGGGGCCTCTGGGAGTCGGTGTAAAACTGCGTGAGCATCCAAGAACTGGGCAGCCTGCAAACCACAGTGCAAACATTAGAACTGTGATTTTATATGTTGTAGATCTATAATTATTTTAAAAGAGTACGATTCTAAATATGTGGTTATGCTCATCAGTGGAGTACTAAGATACTATTTGAAGAAAGTAGTTATTGGAAACTATATTTTTATATGAACTTAAATCTGTGTGTCTATATATTTATATGATTTTAGATCTAGCTATTTTAAAAGAAAAGGTGTTAGATCTATATTTTATACAATTTAGATCTATCAATGTAAAAATGATTAGATATGTGGAAACGTATGGACACATACATATTATGGAAAACTTTATTTTGGGTTGTGACTGGCACTGATTGCTATAGCCACACTTCATTTGCACTATATTATATTTAAGTGCAGCATGGGTGATTGAAATACCAGCGCAATAGCACAATATTATATTACATTGGGCTATTAAAGGGTTCGATATTTTGTGATTTGGCAACTATGAAGGATGTTTAAAATTTAAATATAATCTGTATTCCAATTTAATCTAATACCCAATATCAGTCGACATCTCATGGAATGAATCAAGTATTGTAATGAGTAATGTTATGAAAATGTAATTTGTAATATATACGAGGTTGTTGGAAATGTGTGACAATCAATTCCTGAAAACATGGATCTAATCCTAGTCTTAGTTTTGGTTTTATGATTGTATTTAGTTATTCAGTTTTTATAGTTAATTATGTGTAAGATTCTTTAAACCATGTAAGCTGGTAGAGGAAAATATTTTGGTGTATTGGGGAGTGAGGAAAGATTGTGAGTATGCAAGACTCTTGTAATTGTTTATGTTTATTGAATAATAACTGATATCATTGTTTTGTGGATGTTCTCTTTAGATGGTTTTACCACATAAATCTCTAAAGGATTTTACCACATAAATCTCTTGCTGCATATTATTTTATGTGGCTGCTCGATCTATCAGGGACAAGGGACAAGGTTTGAAGGCCAAATAAAAAAAGAATGTTGAGAGACATTATCACCCTAGCTATCAATCAATCAATCGAAGAGAACGAAAATTCCAGATTTCTCGGTACTAAAGCTAAGTGAAGAGTGAAAATTCTGTAATAGCCGGGGACAA
This sequence comes from Larix kaempferi, assembly GCA_027924585.1. Taxonomy (NCBI): domain Eukaryota; kingdom Viridiplantae; phylum Streptophyta; class Pinopsida; order Pinales; family Pinaceae; genus Larix; species Larix kaempferi. The sequence continues at coordinate 9,251,763 of BSBM01000727.1, forward strand.
AATTTTTGGTTTATCGCAGGTCCAATTCTTAGAGTGGAGTGAAAATTTTAATGCACCCTTACGAAATTCTATTTCTTTGAATTTTTCGCGTCCTTGGCATATCGAGACGAGCGATAATCGTTCAGAACATAGAGGTCAGCATGCAGACTGTCCTACATGTAGAAAAATAAAAACAAAATTATTGCAAAAACAAAAACATAACTCACTGCATGAGTTTCCTAGTCTTGGTATGTTTTCTGCCCTTCCAAGATCCGGTGCCTCTGCTAAAACGACAAACTCTCAGGGTCAAAGATCTTTTTACCCTGGAAGAAATCTTCCTGAAACTGCTTTCAGGCAGTACTCCCAAGATGGCACAACTCGAAGAGAGTTTATGCCTACCAGGTCTTCAGCATCTGATCAGTCTGTATTAGATGAGATCAAATTAGCCAACTGGAGTAACTTGCAGCAAATCCATACTGCAAGAAACCTTGACGACATGGCTAGTGACATCCTGTTACTAAAGCAAAGTTGTTATGTCCAAAGAGAACAGTTAGAAAAAGTCATCACAAAGCTCGAACTCCTTGATCATCTACTTCATGATACTACTGAGATAGAGAGAGCCATAGCAGTAGCTTCTGATAAGCTACAAAGAAGAATGGATGTTCTAGCTGACCTTACCAGTAAAACACAGGAACTAAAGAAGAAAGAATATGTTGTTCCTGACCATGTTTTAAGACTAGCTAGGAAAGGTCATACAAAAGCTACCTCTCTAGGACAATTCAATTCAATCCCAGATGATGAAAAGCCCGAATGGGACTTTGGAGAAAGTGATGCCCAAAAACAGGATATAGAAGAATGGATTGATGCATTCAAAGGTTTTAGACCTGTACTTGATCCCAAGTACATAGGAGATTTGAATATGATGGAAGAGTCTTCAAACCAGAGAAGAATAGACGCCCCAAGGCCCCATCATCAAGAAGAATTTGATACCCATATGCCTCATGCACAAGTTGTATCAAATCCTCCAAAAGTTTTCAACTTTGGTATCAATTCTATGCATAATTTAATCTCCCAGATGCCAGAGCAGCTTGTTCTAAACATCCAATGTCAATCTCGAGAGGAGATTAAGAATGCAATTCAGTTATTAACACGTTGGATACTCTATAAGAAGCAACAAGATCACAATCTTACTGGTCAAATGATTGGTGCACAATTGATTGTTGGCTTATCAGGTTTGGCATATGAATGGTGGCGATGGTTGCCACAAGAAACTAGAAATGAGTTGCTATCTGCAAATGATTCAGATGAACAAATTCTAGCAACCCTTGGTAGAGAATTTTATGGTCCTGAAGATACAGAAGACTATGATCACTTGGCTTCTCTATTTATGTCTGCAAGACTATGTGATCTTAGTAAAGCAGAAGAGTATTTCTGTTATATGCAAAAGTTGTTAATCTCTTCAGGAAAGTCAGGTGACCCTACCTATCTTAAGCATTATCTTAGGAGTTACCCTAGTCATGTTCCAGATGCTATGGAACAAGCACTTAAAGACAAAAAGATAGCACTCAGATATCTCTCTCTTTAGCACAGTTGCATAACCACATTTTAGAAACTTGGCAAGAACACTGTCTAGATAAGAGAGTAAGTAAAGATTTCAAGCGGCACCAACAAATGTTTTCAGCTTCCTTCTGCAAAGATGTTGCAGGATTACCTGATTGGGGGTGTGGTGCCCATAATAGAGGCCACTTTGGCAAAGGAGGTTGCCATTGTGAAGGTAAGAAGAAGAAGAAGAAGTTTTATACTTCTGAATCAAGGTATCATCCTGATCGCCCTTATAAGCACAAATCTAAATATAAAGATCACATATATAAAAGGCATTCTAAAAAGAATAGATATTCTGCAAAGAGATTTGTGAAAAGAAGAAAAGAAAAGGGTAAAGGGGATACATGTTTTATCTGTGGAAAAACTGGTCACTGGGCAAGCAAATGTCCAGACAGAAAGTCAAGACCCCGGTTAGCAGCCGTTTGTACATCCTTAGACCCAACTTGGTGGGATCTATATAAAGTTTCCAAATCCTCACCTAGTCCTTCAGATGAAGTTATCTATTTGCCTGAGTCAGAATCAGATTCTTCGTGTACAGAGTCCGAAGAAGAGCATCCTCAGATAGCTAAATGTGGTCAGTCTTCATCCTCGTCTTCGTCCTCAGATTCCGACAGTGATCCACATTTAGGGGGGTGTGAGCTACCCGATTTTGATTTCAGTTTGTATATGTTTTCCAGTTCTATTTCTCCATTTCAGATAGAAAGAAAGATTGCTGAGATTGATTTGCAATTATCTTCCATTCCTGTTTATAGACATATTGAAAGAACTGAACTCATAGATGAAAAGAAAGCCTTGCAAGCTCAGTTGCAAGCTTTGTCAGCAACAAAAGGGAAAGGAAAGGAAAAGTCTGTTGTAGCCTTTAATCCAGTTGAATTATATCAGGATTACCCGGGCAGCCATGAAGATAGACAAGCGCACAGAACTGACAGAGAAAAGTTGTTAAGAATGCAATTAAAGGAAAAACAATCTCAGATTAAAGCATTGCTAAAAGAAGCCGATGAAATAAAGAATGATTTAGTTTCTTTGGTGTTAGATAAAGATCAATCTTTTGATGAAGAGCTTTCTAAAGAGATTGAAAGAGTTTGTGGAAAACCTGAAGAGAAGGAAGAATCCCAAGTGTCTTCCCCTGATAGATCTCCTTCCCCACAATCTCAGAGTGTCAGTCTGTTAGGTGCAGTGTCTGGTCCCAAATTATTTATTACCTTAGAATTTTGTCCAGATGAGTTTAAATCATATCCAATCCAATGCTTAATTGATTCTGGATGCCAATTTAATCTTGCTAAAGGTAATGCCATACCTTCTTTTTATTGGGAAAAGACTAAAGAATTTGGATCTGCAATCCAAGGAACCCCTATATATTTGACTGGTAAAGTAAGCAATTTCCCCATTGCTTTGTCTTCTATAAAAAGTTCTTTATCTTTGCTTAGGTTAGATGCAGTCTGAGAGGATTGTGTTTTAGGTTCTGAATTTTTGCTTAAAGTCAATCCCTTTTCTGTAGATACCCAGAAAATGCTATTTTCTTGTACAGTCAATGGTCAGTCTGTTTCCTTGCCTTTAAGTCATAAGTTTGTACAAAGGTCTAAGCCTATTGTTGAAATTCCTCCTGAACAGTCCAAAGGTTTAAATAAGATGGAAAGATGTATCTCATTTGCAGAGGTACACAGTGAGAAATTCCTTGCAGAGATCACCGAAAAGATCAAAAAAGATTGTTGTTCCGAAAACCCAAATGCTTTCTGGACAAGAGAGAAATATTTTGTTTCTCTACCTTTCGATCCCTTGCAGAAGATTAAGCCCATGAAATCCTCAGCCAGATTGATGAGTCCCTCAGAAAGGGAATTCTGCTCCAAAGAAATTCAAGATTTGCTTAATAAAGGTTTGATTGAGCCCTCGAAGAGCCCTTGGGCTTGTAGAGCATTTGTTGTTAATAAGCATTCTGAGCAGAAACAAGGAAAACCTAGGTTGGTAGTAAACTTCAAACCCCTGAATGCAGTCCTCCAGAAGATCAGGTATCCTTTGCCTGATAAGGCAAGCTTACTACAGAAGATAACTGGTTGTTCAATATTCAGTAAGTTTGATTTGAAACCAGGTTTCTACCAAATTGGGATAGAGGCTAAGGATAGATATAAAACTGCATTCGTTGTTCCCCATGGTCAGTATCAGTGGAAGGTCCTCCCTTTTGGCATTAATTGTTTTTAAGCATGGTTTGGTTCTGTCCGAGTCAAAAATGGAAATAGGCAGAACTGATATTGAGTTTTTGGGTTTGCACATCAAAGCTGGTTAGGTAGTGTTGCAGAATCATGTTTTGCAGTCTTTTGAGCACTTCCCTGATAAAATCTTAGAGAAAACCCAATTGCGAAGGTTTTTAGGCTGTTTAAATTATATCAAGCCATTTTATCGTGGGCAAGCTGCTGATATCCATTGTTTGCAGCAAAGGCTGAAAAAGAAGCCAATTCCATGGTCTGAGGAAATGACTCTAGCAGTCCAGAAAATAAAAGCTAGAGTAAAACAACTACCAGCTCTCAGTCTTCCACAAGGAGTTGGGAAATTGATCATTGAGATAGATGCATCTAATACCACATGGGGTGGTGTTTTGCTAGAAGAAATTGATGGAAAAGCCAATATTTGTGGCTATGCATCTGGATCCTTTAAAGCCGCAAAATTAAATTATCCCAGCAGTCATAAGGAGATTTTGGCTGTAAAGAAAACAGTCAGTCATTTTATTCTGTATTTAAAACCTGTCAGGTTCACTATACGAACCGATTTAAAGATTATGCCCGGCATTTTCAAAAATGAGAATCTTATGGCTGAAAATAGTAGCAAGATCCTGAAGTGGTTTATTTGGTTAAGCAATTTTGATTATGATATTGTTTATAAACCCGGTTATCTTAATTGTCTTGCTGATATGTTAACTCGTGAGACTGTGCAGACTGAAGTTCCAAGTCTAAGCATGTTTTCAGCAGGATCAGGATCAGGTTCCAAAAGACCTATGAGTGACAGGATTGTTCAAGACAAAGGAAAAGAACCAATGACTGAAGAAGAAATGCAGGCGCCAAAAGATGCTTTATTTTTAAAGCCTTGGGATAAAAATATTTCAGTTGAAGAGCGTCAAGAACTGCTGGATTATGCAGACCGCCACCAGGCGGAGAAATACCTCAGCTTAACCCTCATCAAAGAAATCCAAGCCAGCCCTTGCAAGTTGCAGATATTGGAGCGCTGGGAGAAGAAACCTTTTAATGGCTTTCAGAAAGCAGAAGAAAAGCTGAGAAAATGTAAAGAGATCTGGGTTGATTGCAATGAAGAGAAAGAAGGAACTGTATGGTATGTGGATCTAGGTGAAGGTGATTTAACCTGGACTACCTACAATTTAATTTTGCAATTTTGTAGAGAGCAGACCTCCATAGTGATCTGTGCTAACCCAGCAAATTTGAGAGACAGAAAGTGGTCTGGATGGACGGAAGTCTTTCTAGATAAGTTTTGTCCTAGGAAAGATTGGCTGGAGAGAAGAGCCAATTTTATTTTACATCTTGAAGCTGATATGCAGGCCGCTGACCAGCATAATCAGTGGTTTAAATTCTTGCTGCGACACCATGGTGGTCGCTATACTCCATTAGAGCATGTGATGACTATTACCCAAAAATATATAAAAAGAGATGCTGATGGTAATAGATTAGACACTAAAATTCACCGCAGAACTTTGCCATTGAATTACAGAGTTGAGTCACTGTTTGCCTCTGAATTCCTCTTCGGTCCCAATGAAGCATTGAAAGGTTCCGATGTTGAACAGTGCTTTGGAGAATTACTGTACCCAGATATGGATGATGAATTTCCTGAAAAATGAATATTGGCGGTACACAAAATCTCAGCCTTACAGCTGGGAAGATGACCTGGCAAAGCGTGAGCTGGAAGAAAGTTTGCATGATCAAGGAATCCTTGATTGCGTGTGCGGTGGTGTACCTGGTGGAGATGACAGTGATGGAATCCGATGTGTTTGCGGGTCTGGCTATGATACTCCTTGATGCCCGATGCTTTTCCGGGAATGAAGCCAGCTAGTCCGAAATGCATGTGTTTAAGAATCTTGTACATATTTATCTTTGTAAGGAAGCCGTTGGTGAGCCTTCCAGTTGTAATATTCTGTCGGCCATGTTTTAGCCGAATGCTTTTGCTTTTGTAACCTCGGGATGTTTTACCCCGAAGAATTGTAATAATGACTGATGTAATGGGCCAGAGTTGTCGGCCATTGGAATCTGCTTTTAGTAGTGGTAGTCAGTCAATCAGAGTCATAGTACCGGGTCCCCATTTGGCCGAGGCTCTAAGGGACGAGATAACATGGTGCTGTCCCACCATGCCCCGGGAATCTAGCTTTAAGACCGGTTGGTGTATGTTTTGAGTCACCGGTTTACCGTCTTGAGAGCTATAAATAAAGAGCTTGAGGTTCATTTCATTCATTCGAGGAGTGAGTCTTGAGTCGCATGAGCAAGTAGTCCGCTCTGCAACTAGGAGTCGTCTGAGCAAGTAGTCCGCTCGACAAGTGTGTAGGTTGTGTGAGAGTCGAAGCTGTATGCTCTGCAAGTTGCCCTCTGTGGTATAACATCGCATCAGAAAGCTGAGACTCACCCTGAAAATTCGAGTCTATTGTAAGGGTGTGCTAGTGAGCATATATTGGGACTCCCAGGAGCCTGTGAGTAGCTTCATGCCTTCGGGAAGTTGCGAAAACTAAAAGGACCCAAGACATTGTGTTCAGGCACAAGTCAGAGTGTGGTGACGAACTTCGCAGTCCGAAGTCGATCCACTGTACTGTCAAAGTCTGTAATCTGATTGTGAAGAAATAAAGCAAATTTGGAGATCCTGGCATAGTTGGTATCAGAGCCATATTTATAGCGTAGTCGACATTTTTATTCTGGTATTATCTTGTGCTTTACTGTTGTATGATAATTGTTCTGTTGCAATATCATCTCTCTGTACTTTAGTTTTGGTTGATCAGTTCTTTGCATACACTCTAGAGAACAAAAGCATTCAGTAGACGGTGGAAATGACCGTTGAGGAAATTGTAGGAGTCCATAAGGTGTAAGCGTAGTTCGGAATTCGTAGCAGTAAGGCCCGTTGATGTGGTAGGGGAGTAAGTCTACAAGTTGCCCGAAGCGTAGAAGTCATCTTTCACCTTATTTAAAATGGATCCCACAATGGATGTTGTTCCGCTGACATTAGAGTGTGAATCAGCCAATGATACAGAAGTCTCTCTTGTAGAACGTCGCAATAGATCATTCAATCCCTCCACTTCTGGAGAGGATGCATCATACATCACTATAAGTGACTAGAACCCAAGTGAAAACTGGCAGTTACCCCAAATTCTCCCTAAAGATGTCTACAGACTTAAATGGTGGAATCTTTATTCTGTCACCCAAATAAAAGTATCAAGTATTGATGTGTCTTTTACTGATAACCAAGAACCCATCCATATCACTCTACTTGATAAAGATCAAATAGATTGGGCAAAAGAACATAAATTTAAATATGCACATTTTGGTGCTGTAAAGCTTGGTCTTGGCCCACTAGTACACCCTCATCTTCCTGTTTCTTCTTTATGCTGTGTAGTAGATACTAGGCATAATAAGTTTTCTGATGCAGTAATAGGTGGCTTCACTGCTCCTCTGCATGATGGTCCTGCATTCGGTACAATATACCCTAAGTTTTCTGTTAGTTTAGATGATCCGCACATTTATAATATCCTCAAAGCATATATACTGCCAAAAGGATTTGACATGCAGAATGGCTCCCGGATTATCCAGTTAAAGGGAGGTGTCTGTGTTCGTTTCGGAAACGATACCCTTCCCCAGTTAAAGTCCCATGTCCATCAGAGCTCTGCAGACTGCAGCGTGGTGGAACAGCCAAATTCTAAATCTAAAAATGTGACCCCAATAACATTTAACTGGACTGGTATTCAATATCCACAGTCTTGGGAAATGAAATACACTGAGTTAAGACACCAGGAAAGAGTAAAAGCCACAATGAATCTAAAACCGCTTGTATATGATGAAGCTTCATGTTCTTTCCAGTCATCCCAAGAAGAGCCTATTCCTAGATTTGGTCCTCCTCTGATCAGATCTACTTCCATGTCTTCATATCAGAATGCTAAGCGTCAAGCTATGTCGGATCAAGTAGCTAAGAAGTCTTTAGCTGAGTCCTCTGCTTCTGTACAAAATCCTTCTGTAAATACTGAGTCTTTTTCCGGTCTTTCATCCATAAATTAAATTTCATCCAAGATACTGAGTCCTCTGTTTATGTGATTGCTTAACCACATAAATTAAATTTCATCCAATGTATGAATATTTTAAAAAGGTTCGATTCTATAATGTATCATGAATGACTGTGGCATATTATATTTTATATATATTTTGGATATAAGCTTTAAACTTGTGATATGCTAAATGGATGTGTTATAAGGGGGAGTTATAAGGGATATTTTATTTTAAAAAAGGTTTTTTTAAGTGGATCTTAGATCATATAAAGTGGGACGTATAAGGTAAAGTTTTTTAAGTTACTTGAAAACCTTTAATATATTTTTACTATCTTTTTTTTGGATTTTTTTTTTTTTAATTTTGGATTTACTATTTAGAAAGGCTTGGTGTTTTAAGTTTTTGATTTGGTTTATTGAGAAAATGGTAAAAACATTGAGTGTTAAATTCGAAATTGAGAAATTTAGTGGGAGTAATAATTTTGAGTTATGGGAGGTCAAGATGCGGGATATGCTTATGCAGCAAGGAGTGGTAAAGGCACTGGCAGGGAAGATGAAGAAACCCGCGGATATATCAGATGAAGGCTGGGAGGAGATGGATGAAAGAGCCCTCAGTGCTATTCCTTTGTGCTTGGGTGACGATGTTTTGTTTAACAACGTATCTAAAACTACAGCAGTAGGTCTCTGGACAAAATTGGAATGCCTGTATATGACTAAATCCTTCACGAATAAAATCCTCCTGAAGCGATAGCTATTTACTTTGCGCATGAAAGAAGGTACGGATATTTCAGATCATTTGAATACATTCAATACTCTTATTTGTTAGTTGGCTAACATGGATAATAAAATCCAATATGAAGACAAGGCGATTTTACCGTTGTGCTCTCTGCTTGAGTTTTGGGAACAATTTGTAACCTCTATTAGCTTAAGTTCTACCAAGGCTATTAGCTTTGATGATGTTGTGCGAGCCTTGATTTCTTAGGAAACTCGGAAGAAATATAGTCTTGAAACCTCGACATCCAAGGTAATGGTGGTTAGAGGCAGAACTAGTGAAAGAGGGAAGCATTTGAGGGGCACATCAAGGTCAATGTCGAAGGGAAGAAAGAGCAAATTGAAGTGTTAGTACTACAATAAAACAGGACACCTCAAGAAAGATTCATGGAAACGGAAGAAACAATCTAAGAAGGAGGACCCTACAAAGGAGGAAAACATAGCCGAGAAGGATTTAGGTATGATAGATGAGGTATTAACTACATCTACCATCTCACAATACCATTATGATTGGTTAATTGATTCTGGAACATCTCATGACATGTGTCTTCATAGGAGTTGGTACTCCACATACCAATGTATAGATGGTGGGGTAGTTTATATGGGAAATGATGTTTCATGTAAAACTGTTGGGAAATGGAGTATCAAATTAAAAATGTTTGATGAGACTGTTAGGACACTAACATAAGTGAGGCATGTACCTGAACTTAGGAAGAATTTGATATCAATGGAGGTTCTAGATGTTGTCGGTTACAAATTCATAGTTCTAGGTGGAGTTATGAAGCTATCAAAAGGTATCTTGGTTGTCATTAAGGAAAACAGAGTCAGAACCTATATAAACTTGAAGGGAGGACGGAAATTTATCATGCAGCAGTAGCAGCAGTTGGTGCAGTAGAATACACTCGTTTATGGCATTAGCAATTGGGTCATATGAGCGAAAAAAGAATGAAGGTACTTGCTGATTGAAAGTTGCTTCCTAGTTTAAAATCTATAGATTTAAAGTTCTGTAAGCATTGTATTTATGGTAAACAAGCTAGACAGAAATTTAAATCCGGAAAACACACCAGTAACGGTATCCTAGAAAATATTCATTCTGATATTTGGGGTCCATATCCTAAACTCTCTTATGGGGGATCATCATATTTCATCAATTTTATAGGTGATTACACTAGGAAAGTCTGTATCTACTTATTAAAGAGAAAAGATGATGTTTTCGATACATTTAAGCATATTAGAGCTTTGGATGAAAATAACACTTGTAGGTCCATTAAATGTCTCAGAACAAATAATGGAGTTGGATTTACTTCTAACAAGTTTGATAATTATTGCAAGAAGGATGGGATCGAGAGACATAAAACCACTGTCTACACTCTGCAACAGAATGGTGTTGTTGAACGCATGAACAAGACTCTTCTTCAAAAAGCAAGGAGCATGCTCAACAATGCAAAGTTGTAGCAGAAATTGTGGGGAGAGGCATTGCATATAGCTGGTTACCTGGTCAACCGATCACCATCAACAACAATTGACTGCAAAATTCCAGAAGAGGTATGTATAGGTAAACCATGTGATTATTCTAATCTTAGAGTATTTGGTTGTGAACCCTATGCACTTATTCCGAAAAATCATCATTCCAAACTAGATCCTAAATCAAGTAAATTGATCTTTGTTGGATATGGTGATGGTATCAAGGGATATATATTGTGGAATCCTACTGCCCACAAGATCATCATAAACATAAATGTAATATTTGATGGTCTTTCTCTATCAAATTCATATGTAAGTAATGATTTGAAACCGGTTAATGTACCACAGTTACAGCAAATTCAATTTGATGTTAAGTCATCTACAAAGGAGGATGATGAGGATGTCCATGATGAATATATTCATGAGGAAAATCCTCAGGAGGATGAGTGGAAAGAAATGCCTCAAGAAACAAAGGAAATGCCACACCAAACTATACGAATATCTACACAAGTTAGAACTTTTCCAAATAGATATGATGATTTTGTCACATCTGTTGCTTTAATCTATAATGAAGGAGAACCTAGTTGTTATCAGGAAGCATTAGAAGTGCCAGATAGTGACAAATGGAAACTTGCAATGAAAGAAGAGATGGATTCTTTTCCAAAGAACAAAGCATGGGATCTTGTGGAACTTTCTGAGAGTAGGAAAGAGGTTGGTTGCAAATGGGTGTTCAAATTGAAGAAAGGAGCTGATGACATTGTTATGATATACAAGGCCAGACTGGTTGCAAAAGATTTTTCTCAGAAAGTAAGTATCGACTTTCATGAGATTTTTTCACTGGTTATGAAACTTGTTTCTATCAGAGTTCTATTAGCACTAGTTTCCTTATATGATATGGAGTTAGAGCAGTTAGATGTCAAGACAACCTTCTTACATGGAGATTTAGATGAGGAAATTTTCATGGAACAATCAGAAGGGTTCATTCAGAATTGCTACAAGAGGTTTGTTTGCAAGATCAGGAAATCATTGTATTGCCTGAAGCAGTCTCCCAGGCAATGGTACAAGAAATTTGATTATTTCATGTTGAGCCATAATTTTACCAGAAGTGAGTATGACCATTGTGTTTACTTTAAAATTTTGGAAAATGACATGTTCATTATTTTTGTGTTATATGTTGATGATATGCTTGTAGCAAGAAAAAACATGGTTTAAATCAACAGTTTAAAGGCTCAGTTGGCTGGGACATTTAATATGAAGGATCTAGGAGAAACAAAACAAATCTTGGGCATGGAAATACATAGAGACGGGAAAAAGGGAAAGCTATGGTTATCACAAAAGAAGCATGTGGAGAAAATACTTCATAGATTCGGTATGAATAAGGTGAAACCAGTTAATATCCCTTTAGCTTCTCATTTCAAGCTTTCTTTAGGTTTGAGTCCTAGTAGTGATGAAGAAAAGTAGTATATGTCTCGTGTACCATATGCTAATGCAGTAGGAAGTTTAATGTATGCGATGATAAGTATAAGACTAGATATTTCACATGCAGTTGGTGTTGTTAGTATATTCATGGCAAATCCAGGAAAAGAGCATTGGGAAACAGTGAAATGGATTCTTTGGTATCTTAGAGGCACAAGTAATTATTGTATCACCTTTAATGGTTGTGGTGATGAAGTCTGTGGTTATGTTGATTCAAATGTTGCACGTGAATTGGATAAGAGAAGATCCACTTCAGGTTAATGTCTTTACTCTTGCAAGTGGAGCTATTAGTTGGATGTCAAAGCTTCAAAACATTATTCCTTTATCCACTACAAAGGTAGAGTATATATCTGCTTCACATGCTTGCAAAGAAGCAATATGGTTGAAATGTTTGTTGGGTGAGTTAGGAAAGTTTCAAAATAGTATAAAAGCTTTCAGTGATAGTCAAAGTGTTATTCATTTGGCTAAAAATATTTCTTATCACAGTAAGACAAAACACATTCCCGTAAAATACCATTTTGTAAGACATGTTAATGATGAAGGTGGAGTGGTTCTTGAAAAGGTCCACACTCAAAAGATTTGTGCGAACATGTTTAGGAAACCAATTACATTAGAGAAGTTGCGGTGGTGCTTAGCTTCTCTTGGATTGCAAGAAAGGTGATGAACAAAGCAATGAGCAAGGTATCAGGTAAATTTTTGTCAAGGTGGAGATTCTTGGAAATATGTGACAGACAATCAACTCCTAAAAACATGGACCTGATCCTAGTCTTTGTTTTATGGTTTCATTTAGCTGTTTAGTTTCTATAACTAACTATGTGTAAGATTCTTTCAACCATGTAAGCCCGTAGAGTGAAATTTTTTAGTGTGTTGGAGAGTGAGGAAAGATTGTGAGCTTGAAAGGCTATTGTAATTTTTTATGTGTCTTGAACAATAAGATAACCGATACCATTGCTACATAGATGTTTCCCTCTCGAGGGTTTTACCACGTAAATATTTGTGTACATTTAATGTGTTTGCCATTATTTGCTTTCTCGTTTAATTTTTTCCATTGCATATTATTTTATGTGGCTTCTCGATCCAACAACTTCTCAATCCAACAAGTGGTGTCAGAGCAGGGTTTGAAGGCCATACGGAAAAATAATGATGAGAGACATTATCGCCTTGTCTATCAATCGAAGAGAGAGAAAATTCCATATTTTTTCGTGGGTCTAAAGCTACGTGACGAGGGAAAATTATGTAGTAGCCAAGGGGCGAAAAATATGGTTTATCGCGGGTCCAATGCTTAGAGGGAAAAGAAAATTTTAAGGCATACTTACGAAATTCTATTTCTTTGAATTATTTTTATCTTCAGCTTATTGGGAGGAGCGATAATCCTTCATAAGTTTACCTGAATGCGTAACCACATAAATAAAAGTTCATCCAAGGTATGAATATTTTAAAAAGGTTCGATTCTATAATGTATCTTGAATGAATGTGGCATATTATATTTTATATATATATTGGATATAAGTTTTAAACTTGTCATATGCTAAATGGATGTGTTATAAGGGGGAGTTATAAGGAATATTTTATTTAAAAAATAGTTTTTTAAAGTGGATCCTAGATCATATAAAGTCGAAGGTACAAGGTGAAGTCTTTTAAGTTATTACATACTTGGAAACCTTTATTTTTATACTCTTTTTTAGAATTTGTTTTTTTGGGGGGAATTTTGGATCCACTATTTAGAAAGGCTTGGTGTTTTAAGTTTTTTATTTGGTTTTTTGAGAAAATGGCAAAAACACAGTGTTAAATTCGAAGTTGAGAAATTTAGTGGGAGTAATAAATTTGAGTCATGGAAGGTCAAGATGCGAGATATGCTCATGAAACAAGGAGTGTTAAAGGAACTAACAGGGAATATGAAGAAACCGCAGATATATCAGATGAAGATCGAGAGGATATTGATGAAAGAGCCCTTAGTGCTATTCGTCTTTGCTTGGATGACGATGTTTTGTTTAACATCATGTCTAAAACTACAGCAGCAGGTCACTAGACAAAATTGGAAAGGTTGTATATGACTAAATCCTTGACGAATAAAATCCTACTGAAGCGGCAGTTATTTACCTTGCACATGAAAGAAGGTACAAAAATTTCAAATCATTTGAATACATTCAATACTCTTATTTGTTAGTTGTGTAGCATGGATGATAAATTCCAATTTGAAGACAAGGTGATTTAATTGTTGGGCTTTCTGTTTGATTCTTGGGAACATTTTATAACCTCTATCAGTTTAAGTTCTACCAAGACTATTAGCTTTGATGATGTTGTGGGAACCTTGATTTCTGAGGAAACTCAGAAGAAATCTAGTCTTGAAACCTCGACATCAGAGATAATGGTGGTCAGAGGAAAAAGCAGTGAAAGAGGACAACATTCGAGGGGCACATCAAGGTCAAAGTCGAAAGGAAAAAAGAGCAAATTGAAGTGTTGGTACTGCAATAAAACAAGATACCTCAAGAAATATTTCTGGAAACGGAAGCAAGCAGCTAAGGAGGAGAACTCTACAAAGAAGACAAACATAGCCGAGAAGGATTTAGGTATGATCGATGAGGTATTAACTACATCTACTATCCCACAATACCATTATGATTGGTTAATTGATTCTGGAAAATCCCATCACATGTGTCTTCATATGAGGTGGTACTCCACATACAAATCTATAGATGAGAGGGTAGTTTATATGGGAAATGATGTTTCATGTAAAACTATTGGGATATGGAGTATCAAAATAAAAATGTTGGATGGGATTGTTAGGACACTAACATAAGTGAGGCATGTACTCGAACTTAGGAAGAACTTGATATCAATGGGAGTTATGGATGTTTCCAGTTACAAATTCACAGTTCTAGGTGGAGTTATGAAGCTATCAAAAGGTATCTTGGTTTTCATGAAGGAAAACAGAGTCAGGAACCTATATAAACTTGAAGGGAGGACGGAAATTGATCATGTAGTGGTAGCATCAGCTGGTGCAGCAGACTCCACTCGTTTATGGCAACGTCGATTGGGTCATATGAGAAAAAAAAGGAATGAAGGTACTTGCTTATTGAAAGTTGCTTCCTAGTTTAAAATATGTAGATTTAAAGTTTTGTGAACATTGTATTTATGGTAAACAAGCTAGACAGAAATTTAAATTTGGAAAACACACCAGTAACAGTATCCTAGACTATAATAATTTTTATCTTTGGGGTCCATATCCTAAAATTTCTTATGGGGGATCATCATATTTCATCACTATTATATATGATTACTATAGGAAAGTTTGTATCTTCTTATTAAAGAGAAAAGATTATGGTTTCGATGCATTTAAGCAATTTAGAACTTTGGTTGAAAAGAGCACTGGCAAGTCCATTAAATGTCTCAGAACAAATAATAGAGACGAATTTACTTCTAAGAAGTTTGATCATTATTGCAAGAAGGAAGGGATCGAGAAACATAAAACCACTGTCTACACTCTGCAGCAAAACAGTGTTGCTGAATGCATGAATGAGGCTCTTCTTGAGAAAGCAAAGAGCATGCTCAACAATGCAAATTTGCAGCAGAAATTGTGGGGAGAGGCATTGCTTACAACTTGTTACCTGGTCAATCGATCACCATCGACAACAATTGACTGCAAAATTCCAGAAGAGGTATGGACAGGTCAACCATGTGATTATTGTAATCTTATATTATTTGGTTGTGAAGCCTGTGCACTTATTCCGGAAAATCAAAGTTCCAAACTAGATCCTAAATCAAGTAAATTGATATTTGTTGGATATGGTGATGGTATCAAGGAATATATATTGTGGAATCCTACTTCCCACAAGATCATCATAAACATAGATGTAGTATTTGATGAACTTTCTCTATCAAATTCAGATGTAAGTAATGATTTGAAAGAGGTTAATGTACCACGGTTACAACAAATTCAATTTGATGTTCAATCATCTACAAAGGAGGATCATGAGCATGTCCATGATGAATATATTCAAGAGGAAACTCTTCAGGGGATAAGCAAGAAGAAACGCCTCAAGAAACAAAGGAAATGCCACACCAAACTATACGAAGATCTACACGAATTAGAACTTTTCCAAATAGATATGATGATTTTGTCACGTCTGTTGCTTTAATCTCTGATGAAGATGAACCTAGCTATTATCAGGAAGCATTAGAAGTGCCAGACAATGACAAATGGAAACTTGCAATGAAAGAAGAGATGGATTCTTTGGAAAAGAACAAAACATGGGATCTTGTGAAACTTCCTAAGAGTAGGAACTGGTTGGTTGCAAATGGGTGTTCAAATTGAAGAAAGAAGCTGATGACACTGTTCTAAAGTACAAGAACATACTGGTTGCAAAATATTTTTCTCAGAAAGCAGGTATTGACTTTCAAGAGATTTGTTCACTGGTTGTGAAACTTGTTTCTAACAGAGTTCTATTAGCACTAGTTTCCTTATATGATTTGGAGTTAAAGCAGCTAGATGTCAAGACAACCTTCTGACATGGATATTTAGATGAGGAAATTTTCATGGAAAAATCTGAAGGGTTCATTCAAAATCACTACAATAGGTTTGTTTGCAAGCTCAAGAAATCATTGTATCGTCTGACACAGACTCCCAAGAAATCATACAAGAAGTTTGATTCTTTCATGGTGAGCCAAAATTTTACAAGAAGTGAGTATGATCATTGTGTTTACTTTAAAAAGTTTGAAAATAAATTGTTCGTTATTTTGGTATTATATGTTGATGATATGCTTGTAGCAAGCAAAAGCATCGTTGAAATCAGTATATTAAAGGCTTAGTTGGCTAGCACATTTGATATGAAGAATATAGGAGCAACAAAATAGATCTTGGGCATGGAGATACACAGAGACAGGAAAAAGAGCAAGCTGTGGCTATCACAAGAGAAGTATATGGAGAAAATACTTCCGAGATTCGGTATGAATAAGGGGAAACCAGTTAATATCCCATTAGCTTCTCATTTCATGCTTTCATCAGGTTTGAGTCCTAGTAATGATGAAGAAAAGCAGTATATGTCTCGTGTATCATATGCTAATGCAATAGGAAGTTTAATGTATGCGATGATAAGTACAGGACCATATATTTCACATGCAGTTGGTGTTGTCAGTAGATTCATGGAAAATCCAGGAAAAGAGCATTGGGCAACAATGAAATGGATGATTTGGTATCTTATAGGCACAAGTAATTTTTATCACCTTTAATGGTTGTAGTGATGAAGTATGTAATTATGTTGATTCAAATTTTGCAGGTGACTTGGACAAGGGAAGATCCACTTCGGGTTATGTCTTTACTCATGTAGGTGGAGTTATTAGTTGGGTGTCAATGCTTCAAAACATTATTCATTTATCCATTACAAAGGCTGAGTATATATCTGCCTCACATGATTGAAAAGAAGCAATCTGGTTAAAAGGTTTGCTGGGTGAGTTAGGAAAGTTTTGAAACACTATAAATGTTTTTTGTGATAGTCAATGTGCTATTCCTGTAAAATGCCATTTTGTAAGACATGTTATTGATGAAGGTGGAGTGGTTCTTGAAAAGGTCCACACTCAAAAGAATTGTGCAGACATGTTCATGAAACCAGTTACATTAGAGAAGCTACGGTGGTGCTTAGCTTCTCTTGGCTTGCAAGAAAGGTGATGAACAAAGCAATGAGAAAGGTATCAGGTAAATTGTTGTCAAGGTTGAGATTGTTGGAAACATGTGACAACCAATTCCTAAAAACACGGACCCAATCCTAGGCTTGGTTTTATGGTTTCATTCAGTTATTTAGTTTCTATAAATAACTATGTGTAAGGTTCTTTCAACCATGTAATCCCGTAGAGGCAAATATTTTAGTGTGTTAGAGAGTGAGGAAAGATTGTGAGCATGCAAGGCTATTGTCATTTTTTTATGTTTCTTGAACAATAAGATAACTGATACCATTGCTACATGGATGTTTCCCTCTTGATGGTTTTACCACATGAATATCTGTGTACATTTAATGTGTTTGCCATTGTTTGCTTTCTCGTTTAATTTCTTCTACTGCATAGTATTTTCGGTGGCTCCTCGATCCAACCACTGCTCAATCCAACAAGTGGTATCAAAACAGGGTTTGAACAAGGTTTGAAGGTTGTACAGAAAAAGAATTCGAAGAGACATTATCACCTTTTCTATCCATTGAAGAGAGAAAAAATGGGTCTAAATCTACGTGACGAGCGAAAATTCTGTAGCATCCAAGGGGTAAAAAATCTAGTTTATCGCGGATCCAATGCTTGGAGGGGAGCATAAATTTTAAGGCATCCTTATGTAATTCTATTTCTTTGAATTTTTCGGGTCCTCGACATTTCAGGAGGGCGATAATCGTTTCTAAGTTTATGTGAATGCTTAACCACATAAATTAACGTTCGTCCAAGGCATCAATATTTTAAAAAGGTTCGATTCTATAATGTATCTTGAATGAATGTGGCACATTATATTTTATATATTTTTTGGATATAAGCTTTAAACTTGCGATATGCTAAATGGATGTGTTATAAGGGGGGAGTTATAAGGAATATTTTATTTAAAAAGGGGTTTTTTTAAAGTAGATCCTAGATTATATAAAGTGGGACGTATAAGGTGAAGTTTTTTAAGTTATTACATACTTGGAAACCTTTATTTTTTTATATTTTTTTATTGGACTCTTAATTTTTTTGGAATTTTGGATCCACTATTTTGAAAGGTTTAGTGTTTTAAGTTTTTGATTTGGTTTTTTGAGAAAATGGCAAAAACACGGAGTGTTAAATTCAAAATTGAGAAATTTAGTGAGAGCAATAATTTTCAATTAAGGAAAGTCAAGATGTGGGATATCCTCGTGCAACAAGGAGTGGTAAAGGCATTGGCAAGGAATATGAAGAAACACGCGGATATATCAAATGAAGACTGGGAGGAGATTGATGAAAGAGCCCTCAGTGCTATTCGTGTGTGCTTAAATGACAATGTTTTGTTTAACATCGTGTACAAAACTACATCAACAGGTCTCTGGAAAAAATTGGAAAGCCTGTATATGACTAAATCCTTGACGACTAAAATCCTCCTGAAGTGGCATCCATTTACGTTGCGCATGAAAGAAGGTACGAAAATTTTAGATCATTGAATACATTGAATACTCATATTTGTCAGTTGGCTAGTATGGATGATAAAATCCAATCTGAAGAAAATGTGATTTTACTGTTGTGCTCTCTACCTGAGTCTTGGGACTATTTTGTAATCTCTATCAGTTTAAGTTCCAGCGAGGCTATTAGCTTTGATGATATTGTGGGAGCCTTGATTTCTAAGGAAACTTAGAAGAAATCTAGTCTTGAAACCTCGACATCAGAGGTAATGATGGCCAAAGATAGAAGCAGTGAAAGAGGACAACATTCAAGGGGCACATCAAGGTCAAAGTTGAAGGAAAAAAAGAGAAAAATGAAGTGTTGGTACTAAAATAAAACAGGGCACCTCAAGAATTTTGTTGGAAACGGAAGCAAGCATCTATGGAGGAGGACTCTACAAAGGAGGAAAACATAGTCGAGAAGGATTCGGGTATGATGGATGAGGTATTATCTACATCTACTATCTCACATTACCATGATGATTTGTTAATTGATTCTAGAGCATCCCATCACATGTGTCTTCATAAGAGTTGGTACTCCACATACCAATCTATAGATGACAGGATAGTTTATATGGGAAATGATGTTTCATGTAAAACTATTGGGATAGGGAGTATCAAAATAAAAATGTTTGATGGGACTGTTAGGACACTAACGTAAGTGAGGCATGTACCCGAACTTAGGAAGAACTTGATATCAATGGGAGTTCTAGATGTTATCGGTTACAAATTCACAGTTCTAGGTGGATTTATGAAGATATCAAAAGGTATCTTTGTTGTCATGAAGGAAAACAGACTCGAGTACCTGTATAAACTTTAAGGGAGAACGAAAATCGATCATGCAGCAGTAACATCAGTTGGTGCAGTAGACTCCACTCATCTATGGCATCAGTGATTGGGTCATATGAGCGAAAAATGAATGAAGGTACTTGCTTATTGAAAGTTGCTTCCTAGTTTAAAATATGTAGATTTGAAGTTCTATGAGCATTGTATTTATGGTAAACAAACTAGACAGAAAAATAAATCTGGAAAACACACCAGTAAAGGTATCCTAGACTATATTCATTATGATCTTTAGGGTCCATCTCCTAAAATCCCAAGCAATGGTACAAGAAGTTTGATTCTTTTATGGTGAGCCTGAATTTTACTACAAGTGAGTATGATCATTGTGTTTAATTTAAAAAGTTTGAAAATGGCATGTTCATTATTTTGGTGTTATATGTTGATGATATGATTGTAGCAAGTGAAAGCATGGTTGAAATCAATAGGTTAAAGGCTCTGTTGGCTAGGAAATTTGATATGAAGGACCTAGGAGCAACAAAATAGATCACAAGAGAAGTATGTGGAGAAAATACTCCAGAGATTCAGTATAAATAAGGTGGTTTCCAGTTAATATCAGCTTCTCATTTCAAGCTTTCTTCATGTTTGAGTCCTAGTAGTGATGAATAAAAGTAGTATATGTCTCGTGTACCATATTGTTAGAAAAACAGGATCGCAGAGCAATAACAATAAACAGAAATGCAAATATAATCACACATACACATTACAAGAGAGACACAGATATATCGTGGTTCACCCAACTTGGGCTACGTCCACACTGAATTTGCCAGTCCTTATTATTATTACCGTCCAGCAAGTCGAAGGGATACAACCTGCAGCACAACCGCTGCACTTCCTCTTCTCTGTTTCACAGTCTCTCTCCTGATCTCAAAGATCTTTACAATGCATAAAACCTAATACATCAACCAACCCTAGCCGTATTACAATGTCTTTCTTTTATAAGGGAAATACAATGGGAAAATACCACGGGATACCCAAAACCATGGGCCCGTAAAACAGCTGGCGAAAAACAACCCCAAAAATTCGTGGGGGGGCGATGCCCCCCCACACCCCCCCCGCTGGGGTGAGTGTACAGTCCACCTACATATCATATAGAACTGGGGTACAAACACGGCTGATACAATATCATCTATGAGACTAGAAGATCTGGCTCCACAACCAACACATATGCTAATGTAGAAGGAAGTTTAATGTATACGATGATAATTACAAGACCATATATTTCGCATGAAGCAGGTGTTGTTAGTAGATTCATGGAAAATCGAGGAAAAGAGCACTGGGAAGGAGTGAAATGGATGCTTCAGTATCTTAAAGGCACAAGTAATTATTTTATCACCTTTAATGGTTGTGGTGATGAATTATGTGGTTATGTTGATTCAAATTTTGAAGGTGGTTTGGACAAGAGAAGATCCACTTCAAGTTATGTCTTTACTCTTGCAAGTGGAGCTATTAGTTGGATGTCAAAGATTCAAAACATTGTTGCTTTATCCACTACATAGGTAGAGTATATATATGCTTCACATGCTTGCAAAGACGCAATATTGTTAAAAGGTTGGCTAGGTGAGTTAGGAAAGTTTAAAAATACTATAAAAAAATTTGTGATATTCAAAGTGCTATTCATTTGGTTAAAAATCCTGCATATCACAGTAAGACAAAACACATTCCTGTAAAATACCATTTTGTAAGACATGTTATTGATGAAGGTGGAGTGGTTCCTGAAAAGGTCCACGCTCAAAAGAATTGTGCAAACATGTTCACAAAACCAGTTGCACTAGAGAAGTTGCGGTGTTGCTTAACTTCTCTTGGCTTGCAAGAAAGGTGATGAACAAAGTAATGAGCAAGGTATCACGTAAATTGTTGTCAAGGTGGAGATTGTTGGAAACGTGTGACAACCAAATCCTAAAAACACGGATCTAATTCTAGTATTGGTTTTATGGTTGCATTTAGTTATTTTGTTTCTATAGCTAACTATATGTAAGATTCTTTAAACTATGTAAACTCGTAGAGGTAAATTTTTTAATGTGTTGGAGAGTGAGGAAAGATTGTGAGCTTACAAGGATATTGTAATTTTTTATGTTTCTTGAACAATAAGATAACCAATACCATTGCTCTATAAATGTTTCCCTCTCGAAGGTTTATGACGTAAATATCTGTGTAAGATAACCAATAAGATAACCAATACCATTCTTTTTCCATTATTTGCTTTCTCCATTAATTTCTTTCACTCCATATTATTTTATGTTTCTGCTCATTCCAACAAGTGTTATAAGAGCACGGTTTGAAGGTCGTAGAGAAAAAGAATGTTGAGAAAGATTATCACCTTGTCTATCAATCGAAGAGAGCAAAAATTATATGGTAGCCGAGGGGCGAAAATTATGGTTTCTTGTGGGTCCAATGCTTAGAAGAGAACGAAAATTTTAAAGCGCCCTTAAGAAATTCTATTTCTTTGAATTTCTCGTGTCCTCAACATATCGAGTGGAGCAATAATCTTTCAAAAGTTTCCGTGAACACTTAATCGCATAAATTAAAGATCGTCCAAGGTATGAACATTTTAAAAAGGTTAGATTCTATAATCTATCTTGAATGAATGTGGTATATATATATATATATATATTTATTGGATATAAGCTTTAAAGTTGTGATATGCTAAATGGATGTGTTATAAGGGAGGAGTTATAAGAAATATTTTATTAAAAAAAGGTTTTTCAAGTGGATCCTAGATCATATAAAGTGGGAGGTATAAGGTAAAGCTTTTTAAGTTATTACATATTTGAAAACCTTTATTTTTATTTTTTTTGACTTTTTTGGGGGGGGGAATTTCGGATCCACTATTTATAAAGGCTTGGTGTTTTAAGTTTTTGATTTGTTTTCTTGAGAAAATGGAAAAAGCATAGAGTGTTAAATTCGAAATTAAGAAAATTAGTGGTGGCAATAATTTTGAGTTATGGAAGTTCAAGATGCGGGATATGATTGTGCAATAAGGAGTGGTAAAAGCACTAGCAGGGAAGATGAAGAAACCTATGGATATATCAGATGAAGGCTGGGAGGAGATGGGTGAAAGTGCCCTCAGTGCTATTCGTTTGTGCTTGGATAACGATGTTTTGTTTAACAACGTGTCTGAAACTACAACAACAGGTCTCTGGACAAAATTGGAAAGCCTATATATGACTAAAATCCTTGATGAATAACATCCTCCTGAAGCGACAGTTATTTACTTTGCGCATGAAAAAAGGTACGAGAATTTCAGATCACTTGAATACATTCAATACTCTTATTTGTCATTTGGGTAACATGGATGATAAAATCCAATCTGAACACAAGGCGATTTTACTATTGTGCTCTCTACCTGAGTCTTGGGAAAATTTTGTAACCTCTATCAGTTTAAGTTCTATTGAGGCTATTAGCTTTGATGATGTTGTGGGAGCCTTGATTTCCGAGGAAACTCGAAATAAATCTAGCCTTGAAGCCTCAACATCAGAGGTAATGGTGGTCATAGGTGGAAACAGTGAAAGAGGACAACATTCAAGAGGCACGTCAAGGTCAACGTCGAAGGGAAAAAAAATTGAAGTGTTGGTACTGCAATAAAACATGACACCTCAAGAAATATGGTTGGAAACAGAAGCAAGCATCTAAGGAGGAATCTACAAAGGCGACAAACATAGCTGACAAGGATTCATGTATGATCGATGAGGTATTGTCTACATCTACTGTCTCACAATACCATTATGATTGGTTAATTTATTATGGAGCATCCCATCACATGTGTCTTCATAGGATTTGGTACTCCACATACCAATCTATAGATGACAGGGCAGTTTATATGGGAAATGATGTTTCATGTAAAATTGTTGGGATAAGGATTATCAAAATAAAAATGTTTGATGGGACTGTTAGGGCACTAATAGAAATGAGGCATGCAGCCAAACTTATGAAGAACTGGATATCAATGGGAGTTCTAGATGCCACCGGTTAAAAATACAGAGTTCTAGGTGGAGTTATGAAGATATCAAAAGGTATCTTGGTTGTCATGAAGGAAAACAGAGTCGGGAACCTATATAAACTTGAAGGGAGGACAGAAACCGATCATGCAACAATAGCATCATTTGGTGCAACAGACTCCACTAATTTATGGCATTAGTGATTGGGTCATATGAGCGAAAAATGAATGAAGGTACTTGCTTATCGAAGGTTGCTTCCTAGTTTAAAAACTGTAGATTTGAAGTTCTGTGAGCATTGTATTTATGGTAAACAAGCTAGACATAAATTTAAATCTCGAAAACACGCCAGTAAAGGTATCCTAGACTTTATTCATTCTAATCTTTGGGGTCCATCTCCTAAACTCTCTTGTGGGGGATCATCCTATTTCATCTATTTTATAGATGCTTACTCTAGGAAAGTCTGGATCTACTTATTAAAGAGAAAAGATGACGTTTTCAATACATTTGAGCAGTTTAGACTTTGGTTAAATGGAGCACTAGCAGGTCCATTAAATGTCTCGTAACAGATAATGTAGCCGAATTTAATTCGAAGGAGTTTTATAATTATTGCAAGAAGGATGGGATCGAGAGACTTAAAACCATTGTCTACACTCCACAGTAGAACAATGTTGTTGAACGCATGGACATGCCTCTTCTTGAGAAGGAAAGGAGCATGCTCAACAATGCAAATTTGCAGCAAGAATTGTGGCGAGAGGCATTCCTTACAGCTTGTTATCTAGTCAACCGACTACCATTGACAACAATGGAATGCTAAATTCCAGAAGAGGTATGGACAGGTCAACCATGTCATTATTTTAATCTTAGTGTATTTGGTTGTGAATCCTATGCACTTGTTCCGAAAAATCAGCCTTCCAAACTATATCCTAAATCAAGTAAATTGATCTTTGTTGCATATGGTGATGGTATTAAGGGATATAGATTGTGGAACCTTACTGCCCACAAGATCATCATAAACATAGATGAAATATTTGATGAACTTTCTCTATCAAATCCAGATGTGAGTAATGATTTGAAGCAGGTTAATGTTCCATAGTTACAACAAATTCAATTTGATGTTCAATCATCTACGAATGAGTGTCATGAGGATGTCCATGATGAATATATTCTTGAGGAAACTCCTCAGGAGGATGAGCAGAAATAAACGCCTCAAGAAACAGAGGAAATGGCACACCAAACTCTACGAATATCTACACGGGTCAGAACTTTTCCAAATAGATATGATGACTTTGTCATGTCTATTGCTTTAATTTCTAGTGAAGAAGAACCTATCTGTTATCAGGAAGCATTAGAAGTGACTGACAATGACAAATGGAAACTTGGAATGAAAGAAGAGATAGATTCTTTGGCAAAGAACAAAACATAGGATCTTGTGGAACTTCCTGAGAGTAGGAAAGTTGTTGGATGCAAATGGGTGTTCAAATTGAAGAAAGGAGTTGATGAAACTGTTCTGAAGTACAAGGCTAGACTGGTTGCAAAAGGTTTTTCTCAGAAAGAAAGTATTGACTTTCATGATATTTTTTCACCGGTTGTGAAGCTTGTTTCTATCAGAGTTCTATTAGCCACTAGTTAAAGGCTTAGTTGGATAGGAAATTTGATATGAAGGATCTAGGAGAAGCAAAATAGATCTTGGGCATGAAGATGCACAGAGATAGGAAAAAAGGCAAGTTGTGGTTATCACAAGAGAAGTATGTGGAGGAAATACTTCATATATTCGGTATGAATAAGATGAAACTAGTTAATACCCCTTTAGCTTCTCATTTCAAGCTTTCTTTAGGTTTGCGTCCTAGTAGTGATGAAGAAAAGCAGTATATTTGTCATGTACCATATGCTAATGCAGTAGGAAGTTTAATGTATACGATGATAAGTACAAGACCATATATTTCACATGCAGTTGGTGTTTTTAGTAGATTCATGGCAAATCCAGGAAATTAAGAGCATCAGACAGTAGTGAAATGGATGCTTCGGTATCTTTGAGGCACAAGTAATTATTGTATCACCTTTAATGGTTGTGGTTATGTTGATTCAAATTTTGCAGGTGACTTAGACAAGAGAAGATCCACTCCAGGTTATGTCTTTAATCTTGTAGGTGGAGTTATTAGTTGGATATCAAAGATTCAAAACATTGTTGCTTTATCCACTACATAGGAAGAGTATATATCTGCTTCACATGCTTGCAAAGACACAATCTAGTTAAAAGGTTTGTTGGGTGAGTTAGGAAAGTTTCAAAACACTCTAAAAGTTTTGTGTGACAGTTAAAGTGCTATTCACTTGGCTAAAAATCTTGCTTATCATAGTAAGACAAAACACATTCTTATAAAATACCATTTTGTAAGACATGTTATTGGTGAAGGTGGATTGGTTCTTGAAAAGGTCCACACCCAAAAGAATTGTGCAAACATGTTCACGAAACTAGTTACATTAGAGAATTTGTGGTGGTTCTTAGCTTCTCTTAGCTTGCAAGAAAGGTGATGAACAAAGCATTGAGAAAGGTATCAAGTAAATTGTTGTCAAGGTGGAAATTGTTGGAAATGTGTGACAACTAATTCCTAAAAACATGTATCTAATCCTAGTCTTGGTTTTATGGTTGCATTTAGTTATTCAGTTTCTTTAACTATGTGTAAGATTCTTTAAACCATGTAATCCCGTAGAGGAAAATTTTATTGTGTTGGAGAGTGAGGAAACACTGTGAGCCTGCAAGGCTGTTGTAATTTTTTATGTTTCTTGAACAATATGATAATCGATACCATTGCTCGAGGGTTTTACCACATAAATATATGTGTACATTTAATGTGTTTACCATTATTTGCTTTTTGATTTAATTTCTTCCACTACATATTATTTTTTGTGGCTGCTGGATCCAACAAGTTGTATCAAAGCAAAGTTTGAATGATGTACAGAAAAAGAATCTTGAGAGACATTATCGCCCTGTTTATCAATCGAAGAGAGCGAAAATTCCATATTTTTTTGTGGGTCTATAGCTACATGACGAGCGAAAATTCTGTAGTATCCAGGGGGCGAAAATTCTGGTTTATCGCAGGTCCAATGCTTAGAGAGTAGGGAAAATTTTAAGGCATCCTTACGAAATTCTATTTCTTTGAATTTTTTATGTCCTCAACATATCGAGAGGAGCGATAATCATTCAAAAGTTTATGTGAATGCTTAACCACATAAATTAAATTTCATCCAAGGTATGAATATTTTAAAAAGGTTCAATTCTATAATGTATCTTGAATGAATGTGGCATACTATATTTACGCCGTAAGGCGTTTCTACAAGTGAGAATCGACTTTACGAATTTTTTTAAGTGAGTTTTTCGCCGTTCGATCCTTCGTCTGACGATGGAGAGCAGCTCCTCCGTTGATCCTGGCACCGACTCCCCACCGCCTCAATGTACAGCCGCTCGCCCGACTATACAACTACATGCGATCAAATTGTAAATAGGCCTTGGAGAGGAGGAGGTCGTGACTCGTGAGGCTACAGATGATGTCGTAGAAGGAGAGGAGGAGCGCGGTTCTGTGGAACGGAAGGAGGAGGATATAGGCCCTGGAGGCCACGGAGAACCAAGCTAACGATGGATGAGGACATCGCTCTACTAGCCTTCAAGTAAACACGTTTCATTTCTTTTCATTTCATATTATGTTGAGTGAAAGGGTTGGGGAGGACTAAAGGCTTATGGTTAATAAATCTTGGTTTCTTTGCAGTAATTTCGTCTTCCCAAGCAGTGAGAAAGTTATTAGACAGGAAGTTCTGGATGCTTTGTCTGATTTCCTTTTAGTCCAGACAACACGAAACCCTCCGACCATGAATGATGCAGGACTTTTAATTCCCACGAGTTGGGTTTGGGTTCTGTTGGCGTAACCATCGTTGTGGAAAATTTATTAGATGCCAAGTTCTGGATGCTCTGTCTGATTTCCTTTTAGTCCAGACAACACGAAACCCTCCGACCATGAATGATGCAGGACTTTTGATTCCCCACGAGTTGGGTTTGGGGTCTGTTGGCGTAACCATTAAGAAGGACAATTTATGAGATTGCTCGGTTAGCTGATGGTGAAACTAAACTAATAGCAGAATGTTGATGTCATCATGGCTCTCACAACAACTAGGAGTCTCCATGGCACCGAAAAAGGTTGGTAGTTTACACTTCTTTCTTATGGGTTTTGGATAGCTTAAGATGGAATAATGTGTATAAATTCCATTCAATGCAAAACGAATTTTATACACATTATGCCATTAATGTTAACGGCGGTTAAACCCAAAGTTGAAGTTAAGATTGACATGACGAAATGGTTTAAGTAGCTTTGGATAGATGATGGTTGTGTTCACAGGATCTATATTTGGCAAGTGAAAGAACTGGCCTTAATTGCTTAACATTGCCAGCCGAGGGAAAATGGAACTCATCTTCTGGTCAGATGTGTATGGTGGGATGCCTTGGATCCATCAAGAATCACAATTCCCGTAATTCTCGAATCTGCATTTACATGCCCCTTTCACTTTCAATAAAACAAAGAAGTGTAATTGTTGGCAGCATTTTCAGCACTGAAAACACTACAAATTCCTTCTATCTTCTCTCTCATTTGAGCTTATGCATACGCGATATTTGCCACAGGATGTGTTAAACAAAATGTCATACGAATACAACAAGATCAAATTGGCCCAGCTGGAGACAAATGAGCCTGGAGGTTTTGGCAAATCATTCTTGAAGTATCCCCAGAAAGAACCTGGAAAGACAAGATAGAGTTTCTCGGTTCTAAGCAAGGATCTCTCAGTGCATTCATTGGGTGTGTTAATGTTTGAACCATTCTCCAAAGGGAATTTTATCAAGAGCTTAATAGTCTTGGATGTTATAGCCATTGAGGAATTTTGGGGAGTTGATTAGGAGCCGGCCTCAAAAAAATTTGTCACACCTAAGAAGGTTCAGGAATCGGCTCATTCAAAAGGACCAGAGGAGTCCTTGAAAGTTGCTGCACAACTGAAACTGGAAGGAAATGTTTCAAAGCTTTTTCTTGATAGTTTGTACGATCCAAGAGTGGGTAGAATGTACCTAATCGGTTGCAGGGACCTTCGAAGGGATGATCGAGCTCCATCGAAAGTTTTGCATGATACTGGGGATTAGGAGGATGGTTTTGATTGCCTCATTGAAGTGAAAGTGGAATATCCACCTACAAATGCAAGGTGGTTCATAAATCCAACCATGAAAATTTCAATCAAAAGCCAACGAACTAAAGACAGCCCACTTTTCTTTAGGTAAATCGAGATCCAGAACATTCCCATTCTATATCGGAGTCAGAGAGAAGAGATCATCTCTCGCATAAGTATAGAAGTTTAGAACAAGTGTTGCGTATATTGACACTATCAATGATGATTGGGTGCATTCTCAGCCAATTATTCTACAGTTGAGAGAAGACAGAAGTCGCTCCATACATCTCTATTGTTATGCTGGGCTTTCAGGCCCTTGGATATAGTATTCCTCTCATAACAGGTGCAGAGGCCTTGTTCAAAAGGCTGAAATCTTACCCCGAGGGTAATGTTTTTTTGGTTCTGATTCAGGGCCAACAGTCTGACAGGATTGACTACATGGTTAAACTGCTATTGTTGATTGCATGTCTATTGACACTTGGACTGTTCCAAAAGGTTTGGAAATCTCGTATTCGGTTGCTGGCAAGGAGTCCTTTAGAGCCATGGAGAGTGCCAAGTGATAAATGAGTGCTTGCTATTTCCTCAGATATGCATGCTATGGGGTTTTTAATTATGTCGATTGTTCATAATGTGAAAACCAGTAGCCACCCAATTCAGTCCTCAACCTACCTGTATGCAAAACGCTATTCGCACAACCAACATGAATGTGAGACTGAACTTATGGAGTACGTGGGTCTGGTACAGGATTTCTTTATGCTTCCTCAAATTGTTGGTAATACTCTTTGGCATTTTGAACGTAAACCACTTAGGAAACTATATTACATTGGTATCATTGTTCTGCAGCTCCTTCCTCACATCTATGATTACTTGAGACCTCCAGTTTTCAATCTTACTTTGCATATGAATATGAATTTGAGACTCCATTTCTCAATTCTTCCTTTGCAAATCCTAGCTCAGATTTCGAATCTATTTGAAGTTTGGAGATATTGTTATTCCTGTGACTGCTGTTGCGCTTGCCATTGTGATTTTCATCCAGCAAAAATGGAATAAGCTTGCACTGAGTCAGGCGTTGAGATTAATTTCAAGTAAGATGAAGCTTCCTGCAACAAGGATATATGAGAGGCTGCCGTCAAATACATTTGAAGCTGAACTTGTTTCAGGTTGCACTGAGAGAAGTTAGGTGCATTCGACAGCTCAGAATAAGTGAGAGAAGTTAGGTGCATTCGACAGCTCAGAATAAGTGGATGTAAAAAAGGAATTGGAAAACAATATTTTAACATAATATAGATAAATAGATATATAAATAGGAGTAATCAACTGGTTTATATATATCATAGGAGACTCCAAAGTTGTAGTAGAGTGGACAAATGGAATATCCAGATTGGAGGATTTAGTTATGTTCCATTATTAGATATAAATTCCCATCTCTTTCCTTCTAGAATGTATTCAGGGTACTTAACTGCAAGGCTGACCAGCTGTCAAAAGAAGCATTAAAAATATGGGAAGGGACCATGGAGGTGTCCGAAGTCATAGATGGAAATTATCAAGCTTTGTTCCCTTTCTCTCTCTATATTTCTGATTATGTTGAATACAGAAAAGTTTTTGGTATCTATGGTTTAAACTCTTTTTTTTAAGTGTGAAGGAACTTAAAATCTGACTATGAAGATTGATGAGATTAAAGGAAAAGACAGTAAAGCAGTTTCTGTATTTCTGATTAAACAGTAAGCATTTTTCTTTTTTCCCGTGTTGGAAATAGCATTGCATATGTAAATTTGGTTTCATCTCAAAATATAAATATATGTTTTTTATTTTGGTGTGTATATATAAACTCTTAGTTCTTTAAATACTTAGATGTTTGTGTCTCAGTTTTTTATTCTCCTAAATACTTAAAAATATTATGATTAAGATGAATTTATGCTAATAATATAAATCAAGACATTGCCCATAACAAGGGAAATGAACAATTTAGTTTAAGTTAATGTGGCCCTCCATGGCCCTACTTTCAAAAAATGGTTACTATTGTCTGTTTGCTTCTAGAGGTTATACGGATAACTGGATGAAATTGTTTAGGGCTTCCACAATTGATGGTGTAATGGCATGCAAGAATCTGCAAATGCAGTATGCTCACTGCTCTTTGACAGGAAATCTTGACTGCATTGAAAATTCCAGACTATATTGGACCGAATAATGAACACTCACGGGAGAAAACATGACGGTCTATTTCTATTGTTGTTATGCCAAAGAATGAACTTTATTTTGTTCTTGTTTTCTCTTTTGATTATGCATTCACTGCTTAGGTATTAACTTTATTGCCATGAGCCATGTCAACTTGTTTTAGTTGATCGGACTGCCTGTTGCTAACTAATTGCATTTATTTTTATTATACAAAGTGCAACTTATATTATACAGAAAATCAAATATGTACAAAGGAAAGATGCAGTTACTTTAATTCAATCCACACTGTAATCCGCACTGTGATGATGTAGTTTTCTAAAGTATTTTTAGTTATAAATTCATAATTTTTTTGTTTTTTCTATGATGTAGAGGAACCCTTCGGATTATCCAGCAAGTTTGGTTCACTGCCTCACCTAGAGACAAATCTTTCGAGTTAGAGTCAATTAAAGACAAACCTCTTGAGTCAGTTAAAGACAAACCTTTTGAATCATTCAAATCAGGTCTAGTTTTAATGTTGGATAAGATATAATCAACGAAGTACAGTTCTAAATCCATAATTTATCATAACATTGTAATTGTTGGAATTTTGATTTTTCACTGTAATTATTGTACAAATGTATTCATTGGAATTTACATCAATTAGATATGCTCTCTGTTTCTCAATTCTCTATTCTACCCAATGTTGTTCGATGATTTACTTTGACATTTTTTACAGATTAATGGAAATTCTGTGTACATATATGAGTCTCCACGTTTCGAGCTGAGAAGCGAGGAGATACCCAAAGAATCCCGAAAGATTACTGATCCAAGCAAAGTTAATTAATAGAGTTTTGAGGTTACCTAATATTTGCTGAGAACAAGTCGGCTTATTATCGACTGCCTAATAGAGATTGATTTTCACAATAGTCTTATTTGTATGAATTAATATGTGCAGAAAGGAAATATTAATTTTTAATTTGAAAAGGAGTATAAGGAAAAGGCTTTATAAAATATCCTTAATTATTGATTAAGGAGATTCTAATGTGAAACCTTAATTTTTCTTAAGTTGCAATCGATAAATAGGTTTTCTATCTCTCTTGTATTCTAATTTTGTTGATAACCGGTGTCCAACCTTTTTGTGTAGTGGTCCATGCTAATGATGACTTTTGCATTCTCTATACCTATGTGGTGTTTGGATTTTCTTGAATGCTTTGCTATGCTACTGATTAGCATATGTTTTTTTTCCATGATAGTTTGACATTATTGTTGAGACTATATGTAGCCCAGTGATTAGCATATGTTTTTTCCATGATGGTTCATCATTCTATCTGATTCAGATCAAGTATGCAATAGTTTCACTTAAAAGATTTCTCCTTCTAGTTAACCTTGTTATCACATTAAACCTAGTTGGGCTTGTCATTGCTCCCAAGCATCGAGTTTAGTGCCCCCAACCTTAGTTCCTATTCTTACGCTTGGATTTCCTCTTCTTCTTCTTGGATGATTCCTTATTATGTGTCTAGTTTAGAGTGCCCCAACCAAATATTGGCTAGGTTGAGAAGTAAGAGGTAAGAGATAGGACCAAGTTAATGTTTAGTGGAGGCAAGGGGCTTTCATTGGATTGCCATGAGATTGAAAGCATATAAATAGTTAGAACCAAAGTCATGTTAGATGGTAGCAATGATGGCTTTAGTTGGAAGAAAAACATAAGTATTCCCTTGTGGACAATCTTTGGGTTGCAATTTCTTGAAACATTATCCAAGTATTAAAAAGTGTCAATTTGGAAGGGGTGAAAGTTTGTCAAAGAAAATGGTTAAGGAACAAATTAACGAGTGCAAACCTATCTAAGAAGATGCTCAACCGAATAGATTAGGCCTGGGAAGAAAGAAAATCACTTTAAACTAGAGTAAGAAACCAATGGACTACCAAGAGAAGGTCAACTCAACAACCCGTGAATAATTAAAAGTAATATTATCTGAAAGGTTTATTTAGAGCAAAGGTCGATGGATAAATTAATCAATTACTTAGTGGAAGTTTACTAAGGAGGATAAAATTAATAGACTAAGAATTTGTGGGATCAATCAAAACCAATGGATGACAAAGGTTGTTGACTTAATTAATCTTTTGGTTCCTTAATATTAATTGAAAAATAAAAAAATAAAGCACACACCTTATGAAACATTAATCACGATTCAAGCAATCCATATGAAAGAAGGTACCTTCCAAATGCACATCCAACAATGGTGATGAAATGTAATGTAGGGCATCCCCCGGGGTGTAGACCAGTTGGCGATAGGGTGCATTGTTAAGGCACTCCTTGTGATGTCGTGGGTTCAAACCTTGAAGGGCCTGTGCACATTTATAGGGGTGGTGTCTATGCACCTAGAGGTATAGTGGTAGCGGACGGGAATAGACTCTGTGTCACACAAGTACGAGCCCCTCCCTAGCCGTCGATTTCCCTAACCTTATATATATATCCAATGCAAGGCCAACACAAGTGAAGGTAAGAAATTGGCTAGTTATAATTGCCCCATAGGGTAACCACCCAACTTGGTGAAATCCAAGGGTGTAACATACTTGACCAACACAAATAGAATAACATGAACAATATTCAAAGAAATTAAATATGTCAAAGGAAATACAAGAGCAACATTTACACTTGTAGATGCAGTTCTCTTTCTTCTTTAAACTCTTTGAGGCTATTATTTGTTCTGCAATTTGTTCCTTAAGTAGAGAGATTGCTTTGAGCGGACATTCTTCCTACAAATATCCATCAAATAATTAGATGAAAATTCCTACATGCACTGTTAAGATCCTAGTGGGTGGCCTTCACTAACATCTCGAGGTTTTGGTGTAATGGTTCGTATCATTTGGTATCAGAGCCTCCACCAAGGTTCAAGTCACAGAGTGGGTGGCAACGCCGGCATTGCAGTGTTCGTTCGGGGCTCGTACGGCCAAAGGGGACACCACCCTACGGGCACACATCCAGCCCAGAGTCTGGACTGCAGAGCGTGGTGGGATGTTAAAATCCTAGAGGGCGGCCTTCACTAACATCTCGAGGTTTTGGTGTAACGGTTCGTATCATGCACATTGACAATAATTTGATTACTCTACTATTCTAACACTATGGAAACAACTCTCATGGTTCAACACTTCAAATCGAGGTTCTTGTTTCATATGTCTTCTTTAGATGTGCCTACGACATTCCCTTGTTTCACTTGCAATACGACGCTATTTTATTGCACCCTGAGGTGCAATTGCTAGTTTATATATATTATGGATATAAGATTTAAACTTGTGATATGATAAATGGATGTGTTATAAGGGGGAGTTATAAGGTATATTTTATTTTAAAGGTTTTTTTAAGTGGATCTTAGATAATATAAAGTGGCAGGTATAAGGTGATTTTTTTAAAGTTATTACATACTTGAAAACCTTTATTTTTATTCTCTTTCTTGGAATTAATTTTTTTGTTTTGTGGAATTTTGGATCCACTATTTAGAAAGGACTGGTGTTTTAAGTTTCTGATTTGGTTTCTTGAGAAAATGGAAAAAACACAAAGTGTTAAATTCAAAATTGAGAAATTTAGTGGGAGCAATAATTTTGATTTATGGAAGGTCAAGATGCGGGATATGCTCATGCAACAAGCATTGGTAAATGCACTGGTAGGGAAGATGAATAAACCCACAGATATATCAGATGAATACTGGGAGGAGATGGATGAAAGATCCCTTAGTGCTATTCATATGTGCTTGGCTGACGACGTTTTGTTTAACATCGTGTCTGAAGCTACAGTAGCAAGGCAGTGCACAAAATTGGAAATCTTATATATGACTAATTCCTTGATGAATAAAATCCTCCTGAAGTGGCAGCTATTTACCTTGTGCATGAAAGAAGGTATGAAAATTTTAGATCATTTCAATATATTCAATACTCTTATTTGTCAATTGGCTAGCATGGATGATAAAATCCAATCTGAAGACAATGTGATTTTACTATTTTACTCTCTTCCTGAGTCGGGAACATATATAAACTTGAAGGGAGGACAGAAATCGATCATGGAGCAGTAGCATCAGTTGGTGCAACAAACTCCACTCATCTATGGAATGAACGATTGGTTCATATGAGCAAAAAAGGAAAGAAGGTACTTGATGATCGAAAGTTGCTTTCTAGTTTAAAATTTGTAGATTTG
The DNA here is from genome assembly GCA_027924585.1 of Larix kaempferi. Taxonomy (NCBI): domain Eukaryota; kingdom Viridiplantae; phylum Streptophyta; class Pinopsida; order Pinales; family Pinaceae; genus Larix; species Larix kaempferi. Next base: position 9,286,743 of record BSBM01000727.1, read on the forward strand.
AAGTTCTGCGAGCATTGTACTTATGGTAAACAAGCTAGACAGAAATTTAAATCTGGAAAACACACTAGTAAAGGTATCCTACTCTATATTCATTCATATTTTTGGGGTCCATATCCTAAAATCTATTATGGGGGATCATCATATTTCATCATTTTTATAGATGACTACTTTAGGAAAGTTTGGATCTACTTATTAAAGAGAAAAGCTAATGTTTTCGATACATTTAAGCAGTTTAAAGCTTTGGTTGAAAAGAGCACTGGTAGGTCAATTAAATGTATCATAACATATAATGGAGTCGAATTTACTTCTAAGGAGTTTGATCATTATTGTAAGAAAGATGGGATCGAGAGACATAAAACCACTGTCTACACTCAGCAGTAGAATGGTGTTGTTGAACGCATGAACATGACTCTTCATGAGAAAGCAAGGAGCATGCTCAACAATGCAAAGTTGCAGCAGGAATTATGGGGAGAGGCATTGCTTACAGCTTGTTACCTGGTCAACCAATCACCATCGACAACAATTGACTGCAAAATTCCAGAAGAGGTATGGACAGGTCAACCATGTGACTATTATAATCTTAGAGTACTTGGTTGTGAGGCCTATGCACTTATTCTGAAAAATCAGTGTTCCAAACTAGATCCTAAATCAAGTAAATTGATCTTTGATAGATATGGTGATGGTATCAAGGGATATAGGATGTGGAATTCTACTGCCCACAAAATCATCATAAATAGAGATGTAATATTTGATGAACTTTCTCTATCAAATCTAGATGTAAGTAATAATTTGAAACAGGTTAATGTACCACAATTACAACAAATTCAATTCGATATTCAGTCATCTACGAAGGAGGATCATGAGGATGTCCATGAGGAGGATATTCACGAGGAAACTCCTGAGGGGGGTGAACATCCAAGAATGCCTCAAGAAACAGAGGAAATGCCACAACAAACTCTACAAACATCTACATCAGTTAGAACTTTTCCAAATAGGTATGATGATTTTGTCACATCTGTTGCATTAATTTCTAATGAAGGAGAACCTAGTTGTTATCAAGAAGCATTAGAAGTGACCGACAATGACAAATGGAAACTTGCAATGAAAGAAGAAATTGATTCTTTGGAAAAGAACAAAACATGGGATCTTATGGAACTTCCTAAGAGTATGAAAGTGGTTTGTTGTAAATGGGTGTTCAAATAGAAGAAAGGAGTTGATGACATTGTTCCGAAGTACAAGGCTAGACTGGTTGCAAAAGGGTATTCTCAAAAAGCAGGTATTGACTTTCATGAGATTTTTTCACCAGTTGTGAAACTTGCTTCTATCAAAATTCTATTAGCACTAGTTTCCTTATATGATCTAGAGTTAGAGTAGCTCAATGTCAAGACAACCTTATTACATGGATATTTAGATGAGGAAATTTTCATGGAACAATCGGAAGGGTTTGTTCAGAATCGCAACAAGAGGTTTGTTTGCAAGCTCAGGAAATCATTGTATGGTCTGAAGCAATATCCCATGCAATGGTACAAGAAGTTTGATTCCTTCATGGTGAGCCAAAATTTTACCAAAAGTGAGTATGATCATTGTGTTTACTTTAAAAAGTTGGAAAATGGCATGTTCATTATTTTGGTGTTATATATTGATGATATGCTTGTAGCGAGCAAACACATGGTTGAAATCAACAGGTTAAAGGCTCAGTTGGCTAGGACATTTGATATGAATGATTTAGGAGCAACAATATAGATCTTGGGAATGGAGATACACAGAGACTGGAAAAAGTGTAAGCTGTGGTTATCACAAGAGAAATATGTGGATAAAATACTTCAGCGATTTGGTATGAATAAGGTGAAACCAATTAATATCCATTTAGGTTCTCATTTCAAGCTTTATTTAGGTTTGGGTCCTAGTAGTGATGAAGAGAAGCAGTACATGTCTCTTGTACCATATGCTAATGCAATAGGAAGTTTAATGTATGCGATGATAAGTACAAGTTCAGATATTTCACATGCAATTGGTGTTGTCAGTAGATTCATGGAAAATCCAAGAAAATAACATTGAGCAACAACAAAATGGATGCTTTAGTATCTTAGAGGCACAAGTAATTATTGTATCACCTTTAATGGTTGTAGTGATGAAGTCTGTGGTTATGTTGATTCAAACTTTGCAAGTCACTTGGACAAGAGAAGACCCACTTCAGGTTATGTCTTTACTCTTGCAGGTGGATCTATTAGGTGGATGTCAAAGCTTCAGAATATTGTTGCTTTATCCACTACAGAGGCAAAGTATATATCTGCTTCACATTGTTGCAAAGAGGCAATCTGGTTAAAATGTGTGTTGGGTGAGTTAGAAAGTTTCAAAACACTATAAAAGTTTTCTGTGATAGTCAAAGTGCTATTCATTTGGCTAAAAATCCTGCTTATCACAGTAGACAAAACAAATTCCTGTAAAATACCATTTTGTAAGACATGTTATTGATGAAGGTGCAGTGGTTCTTGAAAAGGTCCACACTCAAAAGAATTGTCCAAACATGTTCACAAAACCAGTTACATTAGAGAAGTTACGGTGGTGCTTAGCTTCTTTTGGCTTGCAAGAAACGTGATGAACAAAGCAATGAGCAAGGTATCAAGTAAATTGTTGTCAAGGTGGAGATTGTTGGAAATGTGTGACAACCAATTCCTAAAAACACGGATATAATCCTAGTCTTGGTTTTATGGTTGCATTTAGTTATTTAGTTTCTATAATTATGTGTAATATTCTTTAAACTATGTAAGCTCGTAGAGGCAAATTTTTTAGTGTCTTGGATTGTGAGCCTGCAAGGCTATTGTAATCTTCATGTTTCTTGAACAATAAGAGAACCGATACCATTGCTCCGTGGATGTTTCCCTCTCGAGGGTTTTACCACCTAAATCTCTGTGTACAATTGATGTGTTTGCCATTATTTGCTTTCTCATTTGTGATTATTCTAATCTTATAGTATTTGGTTGTGAAGCCTATGCACTTATTCCAAAAAATCAGCGTTCCAAACTAGATCCTAAATTAAGTAAATTGATCTTTGTTGGATATGGTTATGGTATCAATGAATATAGATTGTGGAATTCTATTTCCCACAAGATCATCATAAATAGAGATGTAATATCTGTTGAATTTCCTCTATCAAATTTAGATGTAAGTAATGATTTGAAACAGGTTAATGTACCACAGTTACAACAAATTCAATTTGATATTCAGTCATCTACCAAGGAGGATCATGAGGATGTCCATGATGAGGATATTCATGAGGAAACTCCTCAGGAGGATGAGCAGAAAGAAATGCCCCGAGAAATAGAGGAAATTCCACACCAAAATCTATGAAGATCTACATGGATAAGAACTTTTCCAAATAGGTGTGATGATTTTGTCATGTCTGTTGCTTTAATTTCTAATGAAGGAGAACCTAGTTGTTATCAGGAAGCATTAGAAGTGCCTTGCAATGACAAATGGAAATTTGCAATGAAAGAAGAAATGGATTATTTAGCAAAGAACAAAACATGGGATATACTGGAACTTCCTGAGAGTAGGAAAGTGGTTGGGTGTACAAATTGAAGAAAGGAGTTGATGACACTGTTCCGAAGTATAAGGTGAGACTTGTTGCAAAAAGATTTTCTTAGAAAGCAGGTATTGACTTTCATGAGATTTTTTCACCAATTGTGAAACTTGTTTTTATCAGAATTCTATTAGCACTAGTTGCATTATATGATTTAGAGTTAGAGCAACTAGATGTCAAAACAACCTTCTTACATAGAGATTTAGATTAGGAAATTTTCATGTAACAACAGAAAGGTTGAGCTCAAGAAATTACGATATTTCTATTTTGTTCCATAGTTATTAGTATTTTATGTTTATTATCATATTTTATATATTTTATAGGTGATTGCATTTCATATTGTAATGCATACAATGATTCTTTGCGTTTAACGGCTTTTGTAAAAGTAAAGTATATTATTATTAGTATTGATTATAAATTATTTAAAATGAATCCTTTCAAGCATTTGGACGCCATTGCTGGCATTTGCTATGATTTGGAGAACATCGAGTTCAATGGCTGCCTTCGTAGCCATGGGCAGCCATGGGCAGAAGGAATCTGAGTTTGAAAGGTAGAATATGGAAGGATGCCCATGGAATCTGAGTTTGAAAGGTAGAATATGGAAGGATGTATATGTTTGGAAGTCTCAGAAAAATAATTAATTTTAGCCGTGCTTTTTTGTCATGAAAGTAAAAGTTTTGAAATATATTGAGTATTTGAGTAGTTCTAATGGTTAAAAACATGTATTATCTCTGTGGAGCTCACAGCTTGCAGAGTGTTAGATATACCCTTTGAAGATTGCTGTTCCCATGGTTAATTTTTTTTTTTAAAGTATATTCTCCAAAAGGAAACATTTGTTCTGCATTCGCTGCGGATGGATTCATGAGTGCCAAAGCAGTGAGTGTGTTTCATACTCTAATGGCCACGTGTCCTCATTGAATGCGTTTACACACAATATATCACTACTACTACCAATTGCATACCAGAAAACAGCGATTGCATACCAGAAAACAAGTAATATAGTGATATTACTTATATCCTAAACCCTCGGCCTCTTCGCCGATGAATCACGCAGTGAGGGTTTGGAGTTAAAATTATGTCTATTTGTTTTCACCATTTGTTTTGTTCGATCTCATCAATGAGCTCTCTAGCCAGGGGTGGACTGTTATAGTAGTACTTTAAATGGCGTTTGGACTGTTACAGTGGTACTTTAAGTGGAAAAAAAACTGTCACTTAAACTCTAGTGGAGTAAAACGTGAAAATGAAGGGCACTAAAAATAGATACCTCTGAACTTTCAAGCCTGATTCCCACTCGTCGCCGCAGCCCCGCAATCCCCCCAATAGATACCTCTGAACTTTCAGGCCTGATTCCCACTCGTCGCCGCAGCCCCGCAATCATCGGATTCTCCCCAATAATTATCTCCTCCGCAGTATCCTCCTTCTCCTCCGCAGCAGCAGGCTCTGCCACCACTTGATCCATCTCCTCCGCAGCACCAGACTCCGCTACCGCCTCATGCATCTCCTCCGCAGCATCCGGCAGTGCCACCCTCCGCTGCATCTCCTCCGCAGCATCCAGCAGTGCTACTGTCCGCTGCATCTCCTCCTCCGCAACAGGCTGCATCAGACGACATAGCAAAGACATAGTTTTGATTATCGTCTGCTGCATCTCCTCCGCAGCAACAGGCTGCATCAGACGACTTGAAATCAGAGCCAGCGTCCACTGCATCTCCTCTGCAGCATCCGGCAGTGCCACCGTCCGCTTCATCTCCTCTGCAGCATCCGGCAGTGCCACCGTGCGCTGCATCTCCTCCGCAGCACCAGGCATTTCTTCCGCAGCACCAGGCTGCGGCCGATGTATAACTACATTTATCATACGACATAGCAAAGACATATGTCTGATAACTGAAATCAATTTGTCCATACTCTGCCCTATTTGATAACGCCTTCTAATGTGAAACCGAGAAACATTGCGCGCGTCTGTCACCATTATAGATGCTTCTTGGACAAGCATGTTCAGTTCCCTGGAATTTTGAAGGGACTGCACCTCATCTTCTAGATTTTTCAACAGTTTTGAGAAGCGATACAGAATCACAATCAATTGAAAAAGTAATGTCAATGCGGCGCCAAGTACCACACCGATAAATCCGGAGAGAACACCAGGATCATACTTATCAAACATTATTTGATTTTCTTAAATAGCAATAGCAGAATATGGTTAAGCTTTTAAAACTCCTATCTGACATGAATCTCAGGGCAAGCCATTGCAGAAGAATATTGGGGAGGGATGGAATTTGCCCGTCAAATACTGTAAAAAATTTCCGATGCCCGTCAAAAACCTTCGTCGAAATCCCAAAACATGTGAGAAATTGTGTGTAACCATCAAATTACCGATCGAATGAGACCGACACCTGACCACGCGTAAATTTGGCCCATTCGTTGACTTTGCTAACTCTCACCCGGTTCAACTTTCAAGAGTCGATCAGAAAAGTGTTGAGGTGGGTCCTACATGGACTCCGCGTACCGTGAAGGATACTTAATTGTGTCATTGCTAGTCTGCGGATCGTAAAAAAATAAGTTTAATTAAATAGTAAGTTGTGTTAACAATATCGTCTTTATTTTGGACTAATGGCATCTCTTATGATGGAAGTATTGTATCTATTGAGAGACTCTCTTCGATAGAGAAGTTGGATGGATAATATGCTTTTGATAAGCTTCAATCATGTAGTAATTGATTGAGAATTTGAATAACAATAATATGTTTTTTTTGCGAGAAAAAAAAATATCGTCTATATGTCTATATCACATATCATCATGGTTGTTGGATCACCTTTTTTTTTAATAAGCCTTTTTCAAATCCAAAATGTGATTTCTAAGAAAAGAAGAAGAAGAAGACAACATTGAAAATGTAAACAGAGTTTTAGGCAGAGCAATAGTAGTCACTCATTTTCACTTATTAATAACAAGGCTTTTCATAGCATGGGCTATACCTTTTTTTCAACTGAAAAATGTTGACCTGCTATTCTTCATTAATTTCCAAGGGTCCACCTGATTTGAACCGGTGTGGATTGGGAAACATCGTCCCACTCAATCGTTACACTATCCACTTTGGACTTCATGGGCTATACCTACTACCCTTATTACAATTGGATTATCATAACATTAAAAACTACAATGGTATAATGGTAAATTATACCATTTTATAGTATATAAAACTTAAAAATAATAATGAGTCATTTTTTCTCATTAACAAGGTTTTTCATGGCTATTTTAGAAATTCTTTACAAGCACATAAGCTATGCATTAACAAGGTTTTTATGAATATTTTAGAAATCCTTTACAAGCACATAGGCTATGCCTCCCACCTTTATTGCAATTGGAATATCATAACATTAAAAACCACAATGGCAAAGTGGTGAATTATAACATTTTATATTATATTAAACTTAAAAATAGTGGTCAATAATTTTTTTCTTATTGAAAAAGCCACAATGGCAATTATATAAAACTTAAAAAATAGTCTTCAGTCATTTTTATCCAGACTTTTTATGGCTACTTTAGAAATCCTTTGCAAGCACATAGGCTATGCCTACCACCGTTATTGCAATTGGATTATCATAACATTAAAAACCACAAATTGGATTTAAATAACATTAAAAACGAATTATAACAATTTATATTATATAAAACTTAAAAAGAAAGGCATGATGGGCTAGATTAACTTGAAATTCTAAGCCCATGAATCCCTTCATCCATCGTTGCCATTATAAATAAATAAACAATATTGTATGGTCGTGCTTTCACACAACTAGTGTGGTTTGGGATTAGTATTGAAATTAAGGAAAAAGGGACAAACATCCCAAGTATGATTAGAAACAATAGTGCGATGTGAAAGATTATATTCACGGACTTGTCTAACAATTTGACGATTTCATTCATTCGACAAAATTGTCCGTTCCATTGTAGCTATCTTTTTTTCTTTTCGACTGACCATTTTCACATTCCATCGACATTTATTGCAAGGTGGTGATTCGGGTTGGGTTGGTGAAATTGAATGGGAGATTATCCCATCATTCCTGTGTGCCCCTTGCAACATTATTTTCCTCCGCAAGCCCCTTGCAACATTATCCCATCATTCTCGTGTGCCCCTTGCAACATTATCCCATCATTCTCGTGTGCCCCTAGCAACATTCTTATTTTCCGTCGATCTCCTGTCGACCACATCTTCTCTAAGGATTTGCAAAGCAAAAACTCTCCCCTAGGTGCAACATTCATGCTCGATTTAATGCTCACTGCTTGCGCATGGTGATCGTGAGAATGATTATAAAGTGATATGTGAGGCATTTGATGTGTCCGAGCATAATGGAGATGGGTTTATCAATGCAAATGATAAAGAGGCAAATGATTGACACTGAATGATGAGTTATAGTTTTAGAGATTTCCATTTAGATTGTTCATGGGCATAGGTGAGTTATAATTTTGGATATTTCCATTTAGATTGTTCATGGGCATAGGTGAGTTATAGTTTTAGAGATTTCCATTTAGATCGTTCATGGGCGTAGGTTAAAGGGTAGCTAAAACGTTTTTGTTTGGTATTTTGGGGAATTTTGTCCACGCTGTTTGCATTGGATTTTAAAGTCTACAACTTCATTTTCATTAAAGTTGAAATTTCAATTGTACATGAATTTGAAATATCGGAATCAATTCAAAAAATTTAAATTGTACTCGAAACAACAGATTGTTTATTTTCAAACTTTTTTAATTTACCATTATCCAACCAGAATTTGATGTTTTAGTTAGTCCATAAGCTAAACGTTTCTGGGTAAATTTGGTGGGTGCAGTTGGGTTTTCAAGCTCTCCATAGATCAGTGGAAGCTAAAGAATTAAATTTACTAGATTATGAATGACAAAATCCCTGAAATTAAATTATATGTCTCAGTAGATCAACCGTGCTTGGATTTTAAAAACTGAAAAGTTTATGGTCTGACCAGTGGGCGCATATTATGTAATATTCGCATTGAAAGTGAGTGCAATCTTTTAAGTTTTGGCTCGAATATCGAAAGGTCTACCAACAAATTCATAGGATGAGAAATTAGGGTTCGAATTTTCTTCAACGTGATCTAAATTGTCTCTCACTAGTATTCAGGAGATTGAAATGGAATTGATTGGGGTAAATGTTGATACCAAATGCCTCCAAGATCTCTTTTGGCTTTCTCTAGCAAACTTGCTTGTTTTTCATTAAATCTTTAAAACTCAATTTACAGATATGCTATTACAGACACTAACAGAGTTCTAAGCACAAGGTACTGGGGTCGTTTATGTTTCGAGCATCAGCAAAGCTGATGTCTAATCCAAGGATTCATGGGCACACCAGTAAATGCTTACTAAACTCTTACAAATCATACATACATATTATCAGTTCGTCTTCGGATTGCGAAGATCATCACTGATATTAACACACTTGAAGATCATATAGCTTTTGATCCCAACTATTCGCTCGAAGCGCAGAGGGAGAGCATACACTACTGACTTCTTACAGACTCTTTACACTTGAGATATTTGTTTTTTGTATGCCAGTTCGTACTAAGCGCGGGAACAAAGGATGCATAGACCTCGACTCAAAGTCTTGCAGAGCTCTCAACTTGCAAAAAACCGAATGTCTAAATGAGAGTCTTGGAGTCTTATTTATACAAAAATTAATCGGTTGCCCAATGACTCCTGACAGACAACATTCGGTCAAAAGTAAAGATTCATGGTGGAGTGTGAGGAAAGCCACATCTGTTATCTCATCCCTTAAGTGGTCTAGCAAACATATGGGGACCCGAATAAATTACTTTAGACAGACTCAGACCGACTCACCTTTTAATACAAAGGGACATACGTCTGAAAGCATAAAATGAAATCATTACAATGTGGAACCTATTAAGGCAGCCACCATGCCTTTCAATCAATCATAGGGGTCCCACCCCTATAGACATATACAAATTTCTCGTCCATCACCAAGATCCACTCCACCACACGGACAATCAAAAGGATCCCCATCAGAATCGATGGGTTCATCTGGCATAATGTATGGGTAGAGAGTATAATCAAAGCATTGCTCAACGTCCAACCCAAACATAACTTGGTTATGTTCACACATAAAATTTCCCTCAAAAGTTGATTCCACTCTATAGTCAAGAGGAATCCTTCTGGTGTGAACTTTGTTGTCAATTATCTTGTCGCCTTGATCTCTTTTGATGAACTTCTGGCATGTATAAACAATATGTTCAAGCGTGTATATATTCCTCCAAGGTGTCGTAATTTAAATTTGAACCACATGTGGTTCTGGTTTGCAACCTGCATATTAGCTTGAAGGTGGAGGATGAAATTAGCCCTCCCCTGAACGCAATCTTTTCGTGCACAAAAATTATCCAAAAATATTTCAGTCCACCCAGACCATTTATTGTTGATAAGATTTGACGGATCTGCACATATAATTATCTCCTGTTCATCTCTGCATAATTGAAGAATAAGGTTATATGTGGTCCAGGTAAGATCACCATGTCCCAAGTAGACATACCATACATCTATGCCTTCTTCTTCATTGCAGTCTAGCCAAACTTCTCAACAACCAATTAATTTGTCCCGTGCCTTTACTAGACCAAGAAAGGCATCTTTTTCCCATTTCTCCAAAATTTGGAGTTTAAGTGGAGAATATTGAATTTGTGTTATGAGAGTTAAAGACATAAACTTCTCGGCTTATGTTCTGTTTGCATGCTCTAAAGACTGCTGACGCTCTTCTTGTGTCAAGGATTCATCCCATGATTTCATGAACAATCCTGCCTGAGAATGACTAAGTGGGGATGGAAATGGCCTTGTCGGACTCTTGCCTTTATCTTGCTGTGAAGAGTTGGATGCTCCTGCACTTAACATATTGATCTAGGGAAAAAAATTGAGTATGGAACTCTTCTCTGGTTAACATATCAGCAACACAATTAAGATAAGCAGGCTTATAAACAATTTCAAAATCAAAATTCTGTAACCATAAAAACCATTTTAAAATCCTAGAATTATTCTTTGCTATATAAATATTCTCATTCTTAAAGATCCCATGCATTATTTTCAAATCAATTCTAACTAGAAACTTTTCAGGCTTAAAAAATAAACGAAAATGATTGACTATCTTTTTAACAGTCAGGATTTCTTTTTGGATGGAAGGATAATTGAGCTCTGCAGATTTAAATGATCTTGAGGCATAGCCACAAATATCTTCTCTCTCGCCATGCTTTTCAATTAGAACTCCACCCCATGCATTTGCCGAAGCATCTGTTTCAATAACAAGATTACCAGTTCCTTGGGGAAGAGAGAGAACGGGGAGTTGTTGCACTTTTGTTTTAATTTTCTGGACTGCAACAGTAAAATATGAAGACCATTTAGGGGGATTCTTTTTCAATCTTTTCTGAAGGATAGGAATATCTTCAGCTTGTCCTTTATAGAATGGTCTGATGTAGTTGAGACTTCCCAGAAATATCTAAAGTTGAACCTTTTCTAATATCTGATCTGGGAAATGCAAGAACACCTTTAAGACATGGTCCTGAAGAATTACTTTCCGTTTGTTTATCTTGAAACCGAGAAACGCGATTTCAGTCTTTCCAAATTCCATCTCGCTCTTTGAGAGAACAAGACCATGATTATAAACTAGATGATAAAATTCCTGTAAATGTTTTAAATTATCTTGCAAGTTCCTAGAGCATATCAGGATATCATCTATGTAGACTAATTCCCATCCATTTTCTTTGAAAATATTCTCCATTCTCTTCTGGAATTCAGAGGGGGCATTGTTTATTCCAAAAGGTAAGACTTTCCATTGATATTGGCCATGGGGAACAAAAAAAGAAGTCTTAAACCTATCTTTTGCTTCAATCCCATTTTGATAGAAACCATATTTCAAATCAAACTTACTGAATATAGTACATCCAACAATCTGTTGCAGAAGACTAGCTTTATCATGTAATGGATACCTGATTTTCTGGAACACTATATTGAGAGGTTTATAATTCACAACCAACCTTGGCTTACCTCTCTTAATATATTAGTGTTTGTCAACAACAAAGGATTTGCAATCCCATGGACTCTTAGAGGGTTCAATTAACCCTTTTGAAATCAACTCTTTAATTTCATTAGCACAAAATTCTCTCTTAGAGGGAGACATCAATCTAGCAGAGGATTTCATTGCTTTATGTTTTACCAGAGAGTCAAAAGGAAGGGAAACAAAATATTTTTTTATGGTCCAGAAAGCATTAGGAATTTTTGAAGTGCAGTCTTTCTCAAGCTTTTCATATATATCAGCAAGGGCCTTGTCCTTATGCATTTCTACATAGGCAATGCATCTCTCCATTTTAAACAATTCTTCAATGTTTGTTTTAGAACATGTTCTCTTCACAGGGATTTTGCATTTCAAATGAGCTTCAAAGGACAAAGGACAAAGGACAAGAAACTAGCTTTCCCTTTATGGTACATTTAAACAACATCTTAACAGTGTCAAAAGTAATAGGGCTCACTCTATTTAGGAATTCAAAACCTAATATACAATCTTCTTTTATACTATCCAACCTATTCAAGGATAAAGCTTATGTGCATCCTTCTATTTGAATAGGACAGTTTGCTACTATACCCAAAAGATGTACAGGGGTGCCTTCTATAGCAACTTTGTGTTCTAAAACCTTCTCCCAATAGAATGAAGTGATTGCACTTCCTTTTGCTAAATTCATCTGACAACCTAAATCAACCATGCAATATAACTTATAGGTCTTAAACTATGGAGGACAAAAAGAAACTTGAATGTACATTTTAGAACATGTGAAAAGTCCTAAGGGAAGGTTTAGGGAAAAAAACATCTTCTTTTGAATCTTTCTTTTCATGCTCACGGATTTTAAGAGCTATGTCATACTGTCGGCACATATCATCTTCAGAAGACTGATCTTTTTCTCTGACTGTTGCTTCAAGCATTCTTTTCAAATCTTCAATTTCCCTTACAATCTTCCTAAGGGAATTCTTATTTTCTTTGATTTACTGGAGAAACATATTTTCTTTATCTTTTCTAAACTTCTTCCTATCCTCATGCTCTCCAGGATAGTGCTTGTATAAATCTGCAGGGTTGTAGAATGAAGGATGATGGGAAGGAAATAGTTTACCTTCTTTTGATTGCTTCTCTTTTCCTTTAAGTAATGACAGTAGATTTTTATTTTCTTCTTTTAATTCTCCTATGAGAATATACTAAAAAACAAGAATCTCGGATAGTTGTTGATCAATTGTAGCTAATCGTTGTTGAGGAGATGATTTTATTGAATTAGAAAACATATAAAAAGAGAAATCAAAGTCCGGAGGTCCCTCACAGCCCCCTAAATTTGCTTCTAAGGCGGAATCAAAGTCAAAAGAGGAAGAATCAGAACTGGAGGGAGCAAATTTATCCAAATGGATATCAGAATCATTATCAGAAGAATAATAATCATCAACGAGAAACATAACTTCTCCATAAGGATACTGATCTTTTTCACAGAAATAAAGGTCCCACCTAACTGGTTCTAGCTGTTCGGAGAAAGCTTCAAGCTTTGGTTTGGATTTATTTTGTGGATATTTTCTTGCCCAATGACCTTTCTTTCCACAAATAAAACATTTTCTTTGTTGGTTGGCTCAAACCTTTTTCTGACATAAGCTTTCTTATGGAATGGGTTTCTAATTTTTTTTTTATAAGACTTGTGAGTCTTACACTTGTAGGCTTTGTCAGGATGATATGTAGGAGCACTTGTATGTAATCATTTCTTTTTATTTTTGCAGTGGCAAGATTCTTTTCCTAAATTCCCTCTATTGTAAGCACCACAACCCCAATCAAGCATTTTTGCAACATCATTACAGAAACTAGGAGAATACATAGATTGGTGCCTTTTGAAATCCTAAATGACTCTCTTTTCTAGGAAATGTTCTTGCCAAGTTTCCATGATAAAAGCATGGAGCTGTGCTAATGAGACTTCGTGAAGATTAATCTTCTTATCTTATAGAAATTGTTCCACGGCATCTGGAACATGACCGGGAAAGCTTCTAAGATAGTGTTTCAAATATGTTGGTTCACTATACTTTCCTAAAGAGATAAGAAGGTTTTGCATATAGCATAATTATTTCTCACTTTGACTCAAGTCACAAATTGTTGCATACATGAATAAAGTAGCTAGGTGCTCTTAGTCTTATTTATCGTCAGGGACATAGAACTCTTTTCCCAAAGCATGCAGTATTTTCTAATCTGCATCATTTTCATTCAAAATCTTATCTTTTGCTTCTTGTGGTAGCCACCGCCACCATTCATGTGCTAAACCAGATAATATAACTATCGGTTGTAAAGCTAATTGTTGACCAGAAATATTTGAATCTTGGGTCTTTTTATATAAAACCCATTGGCCAAGAAGTTGTATGGATGACTTCATTTCTGCACGCGACTGACATTGGATATTCATAATGGGTTTATCAGGCATCCGTGACATCAAGTTATTCATTCCATTTATTCCAAAATGGAATTTATGTGAAGGAGTAGAAGAGGCATCTTGCATGTCTAAATCAAAAGTGGGAGGAGAAGGACCTGAAAAGGAGGAAGAGCCAACTTCATGGCTGAACCCTGAACTATTTTGGGTATCTTTTGTGTGAGAAGGGAATTTAAGCATAGCCATATATTTTTCAGGTAATTCCTTAGGCATTCTATGGAATTGACTTACTAAGCTTTATATTTCTTGGAATTCTTCTTCATCTTGACCAAAATTAAAATCCGGTCTTTCATCTTCATCTTGGACACTCATCATACCAAACAAGTAACTTTTAGAGTGTTGTCGTTGGTGTCCCTTTAGTGCAAGATCCATTGATTCCTTCCTGACTGAGGTAGTTTTCTTTTTCAATTCTTGAGTTTTGGTCAAAAGATTACCTAAGACATTGAGCCTTTTCTTTGTCTTGTCATAGGCTATATTTATTGTAGTTTTTACCTCTTCTGTATCATGCAGCAAATGATTCATAAGGTCTAGTTTGGTTTGGAGCATTGATATCTTATCATGCTCATCCTTCATTGTTTTCTTTAACTGAATGATATCCATGGCCATATCATCTAGATTTTGTGTTGTGAGATGTTGTTGCAAATTGCCATAGTTTGCAAACTTTATTTCATCTGAGACAGTTTCAGAAGGAATAGAATATTTATAAGGCATGAATTGTTTTTTAGTCTTCCCATCAGTTGCAAACTGTCTGAAAGGAACCTCTGGAATATTTATTCCAAGGACAAATGATCTATCACCTTTAGCAGAGGTTATTTCCATACCAAATCCATTCCGAGGTAAAGATGAAAACATATAGAGACTCGGGAGTTATCTATTCTGATTATGCTTTAATCTATGGAGTATTTTCTTACAGGATGGACAACCTAAGGGCTGACCTTTATATTCAGTTTCATAGACTCCAGAAAAGGATGTTTGAACGGAAGCAAGAGAGGCAGGTTCATGCCTATTTGACTTAAAGTTAGAATTATTCGCAGAATGGGTCCTGAGAAGAGGAGGAGTAAAACGACCTTCAGGGATTCAGAATGAGTGGGAGGATCTATCAAAAGAAATCGAGGTATTTACAAAAGACTCTATTTTCTGTACAAAATTATCTTGGTTCCTTAGCTCTTTATATTTCACTTCCCATTGTCTAGGTTAATTTATTCCCGTCCAATCAAAAGTAACTAGAGTAGTTTGTTTAGATTTACCAGTCTCCACCATGCTATGCAGGTGCAAGCTATGATGGACCTTAGACCAGAGCGGGGGAAGAGTATCATTCCCAAAGCGGACAAGAACACAGGCTTTGAGCTATATGATTCGGAGCCAGAATCCATTTTAAATCCACGTGGTGATATATATGCTTTGAGTAAATCATAGATATATGGATCATCAAGGATGAAAAAATACTTAGGAAAAATAGTGCCAAAACATGGGCCATTAGGTAAGGGAGCGATAAAGCCTCTAATGATGGCATCAAAAAAATCGATATGCCGAGTGTCTATCTCTACGCACAAAGAAGAAACTGGAAGATAGGGTCGAACTAATGGACAAAGGCCAATTTTAATTGCACCAAGATGGGAATACTTATATCCCTGGGTTTTAGCCCAATCTATCTGGGACTTATCTAACAAATTAATATGCACATGCTCATCTTTATTTGTAAAAGAAACGTCAACATAGCTAACTTTGATTTGAGTGTGAGTTTTATATTTCCACCATGATAACTTATAAACATTAGAAGGTAAGATGGCTAAGTAATTTCCAATTTGCGGAAGGATTTAAATCTTGGATATTGATTATTGAAGAAGATGTAGAAGTCTCATGTTGAAAAGAGGAGCGTCAGACAGACAATGATACAAAAGTATCTTTAGCTAAAAGACGCCTGGTGACTCCTGACTGACAACATTCAATCAAAAGTAAAGATTCGGGGCGGACTGTGGGGACAACCACATCCGTTATCTCATCCCTTAAGTGGTCTAGCAGACATATGGGGACCCGAATAAATTACTTTAGACAGACTCAAATTTACTCATCTTTTAATACAAAGGGACATACGTCCGACATCATAAAATAAAATTATTACAATGTGGAACCTATTAAGCCATCCTACCATGCCTTTCAATCAATTATAGGGGTCCCACCCCTGCAGACAGATACATATTTCTTGGCCATCACCGATATCCACTCCACCACATGGACAATCAAAAAGATCCCCATCAGAATCCATGGGTTCATCTGGCATAATGTATGGGTAGAGAGTATAGTGAAAGCATTGCTCAACGTCCGACCCAAACATAACTTGGTTATGTTCACACATAAAATTTCCTTGAAAAGTTGATTCCACTCTATAGTTAAGAGGAATCCTTCTGGTGTGAACTTTTCTATCAATTCTCTTGCCATCTTGATCTCTTTTGATGAACTTCTGGGATGTATAAAGAGTATGTTCAAGGGGTGTATATCTTCCTCCAAGGTGTCGCAATTTAGATTTGAAGCACATGTGGTTCTGATCTACAACCTGCATATCAACTTGAAGGTGGAGGATGGAATTATCCCTCCGTTGAACCCAATCTTTTCTTGGACAAAGCTTATCCAAAAATATTTCAGTCCACCTAGACCATTTATTGTTGATATGATTTATCAGATCTGCACATAAAATTATCTCTCGTTCTTCTCTGCAAAATTGAAGAATAAGGTTATATGTGGTCCAGGTAAGATCACCATGTACCAATTCGACATGCCATACATCTTTTCCTTCTTCTTCATTACAGTCTAGCCAAACTTCTTGACAACCAATTAATTTGTCATGTGCCTTTTCTAGACCAAGAAAGACATATTTTTCCCATTTCTCCAAAATTTGGAGTTTAAGTGGAGACTCTTGAATTTGTGTTATGCTATTTAAAGACATAAACTTCTCAGCTTATGTTATGTTTTCATGCTCTAAAGACTACTGACGCTCTTCTGGTGTCAAGGATTCATCCCATGAATTCATGAACAAGCCTGCCTGAGAATGACTAAGTGGGGATGGAAATGGCATTGCTAGATTCTTGCCTTTTATCTTGCTAAAGATATGGATGCTTCTGCACTGAACATATTGATCTGGGGAAAATCTTGAGTATGGAAATCTTCTCTGGTTAACATATTAGCAACACAATTAAGATAACCAGGCTTATAAACAATTTCAAAATCAAAGTTCTGTAACCATAAAATCCATTTTAAAATCCTAGAATTATTCTCTGCCATACGATTCTCATTATTAAAGATCCCGGGCATTATTTTCAAATCAGTTCTAACTAGAAACTTTACATGCTTAAAAAATAAACAAAAATGATTAACTGTATTTTTAACAGCCAGGATTTCTTTGTGGCTGGAAGGATATTTGAGTTCTGCAGATTTAAATGATCCTGAGGCATAGCCACAAATCTCTTCTCTCTCTCCATACTTTTCAATTAGAACTCCACCCAATGCATTTGCCGAAGCATCTGTTTCAATAACAATATTACCAGTTTCTTGGGGAAGAGAGAGAGTGGGGAGTTGCTGCACTTTTTAAAAAAAAATTTGGACTGCAGCAGTCAAATCTGAAGACCATTTAGGGGGATTCTTTTTCAATATTTTCTGAAGGATATGAATATCTTCAGCTTTCCCTTTATATAATGGTCTGATGTAGTTGAGACTTCCTAGAAATATCTGAAGTCGAACCTTTTCTAATATGTGATCTAGGAAATGTGAGAACACCTTTAAGACATGGTCCTGAAGAATTACTTGCCCTTTGTTTATCTTGAAACCGAGAAACTCGATTTCAGTCTTTCCAATTTCCATCTTTCTCTTTGAGAGAACAAGACCATGCTTATAAACTAGATGATAAAATTCCTGTAAATTCTTTAAATTATATTGCAAGTTCCTAGAGCATATCAGGATATCATCTATGTAGACTAATGCCCATCCCTTTTCTCTGAAAATATCCTCCATTCTCTTTTGTAATTTAGAGGGGGCATTGTTTATTACAAAAGGTAATACTTTCCATTCATATTGGCCATGGGGAACAATAAAAGCAGTCTTAAACCTATATATTTATTCAATCCCAATTTGATAGAAACCAGATTTCGAATCAAACTTATTGAATATAATATATCCAACAATCCGTTGCAAAAGACTACCTTTATCATGTAATGGAAACATGATTTTTTGGAGCACTATATTGAGAGGTTTATAATTCACAGCCAACCTTGGCTTACCTCTCTTAATATCTGAGTGCTTTTTAATAACAAAGGCTCTGCAAGCCCATGGACTCTTAGAGGTTTCAATTAACCCTTTTGAAAGCAGCTCTTTAATTTCATTGGCACAAAATTCTCTCTTAGAGGGAGACATCAATCTAGCATAGGATTTCATTGCTTTATGTTTTACCAGAGGGTCAAAAGAAAGGGAAACAAAATATTTTCTCTAGTCCAAAAAGCATTAAGGCTTTCTGAAGTGCAGTATTTATCAAGATTTTCAGAGATATCATCAAGGGCCTTGTCCTTATGCATTTCTACATAGGCAATGCATCTCTACATTTTAAACAATTCTGCAATGTTTGTTTTAGACTTTGTTCTCTTCACGGGGATTTTTCATTTCAAATGAGCTTCAAAGGACAAAGGACAAGAAAATAGCTTTCCCTTTATGGTACATTTAAACAACATCTTAACAGTGTCAAAAGTGACAGGGCTCACTCTATTTAGGAATTCAGAACCTAATATACAATCTTCTTTTATACTATCCAACCTATTCAAGGATAAAGCTTCTGTACATCCTTCTATTTGAATAGGGAAGTCTGATACTCTACCCAAAAGATGTACAAGGGTTCCTTCTATAGCAACTCCGTGTTCTAAAACCTTCTCTCAATATAATGAAGGGATTGCACTTCCTTTTCCTAAATTCATCTGACAACTTGAATCAACCATGCAATCTAACTTATAGGACTTGAACTATGGAGGACAAAAAGAAACTTTAATGTACATTTTAGGACCTGTGAAAAGTCCTAAGGAAGGTTCAAAGAAAAAATCATCTTATTTTGAATCTTTCTTTTCATGCCTAGGGCTCTTAAGTGCTACATCATACTGTCAGCACATCTCATCTTCAGAAAACTGATATTTTTCTTTGACTATTGCTTGAAGCATTCTTTTCAAATATTCAATTTCCCTTACAAGCTTCCTAAGGTATTTATGCTTTTCTTTGATTTGCAAGAAAAGCATATTTTCTTTATCTTTTCTAAACTTCTTCCTATCCTCATGCTCTGCAGGATAATGCTTATATAAATATACAGGATTGTAGAATGTAGGATGATGAGAAGGAGAGAGTTTACCTTCTTATGATTGCTTCTCTTTTACTTTAAGTAATGACAATATCTTTTTCTTTTCTTCTTTTAATTCTCCTCTAAGAATATACTCAAAAACATGAATCTCAGATAGTTGTTGATCAATTGCAGCTAATCGTTGTTGAGGAGATGGTTTTATTGAAGCAGAAAACATATAACAAGAGAAATCAAAGTCTAGAGGTCCCTCACAACCCCCTAAATTTGTTGTCAGAAGAGGAAGAATTAGAACTGGAGGGAGCAAATTTATCCAGATGGATACCAGAATCATTATCAGAAGAATATTCATCATCAGGGAGAAACATAATTTCTCCAGAAGGATACTGATCTTTTTCACAGAAATAAAGATCCCACCATGCCGGTTCTAGCTGTTCGTAGAAATCTGCAAGCTTTGGTTTGGATTTCTTTTGTGTACATTTGCTTGCCCAATGACCTTTCTTTCCACAAATAAAACATTTTTCTTTGTCGACTGGCTCAGACCTTTTTGACATAAGCTTTCTTATGGAATGGGTTTCTAATTTTTTTCTTATAAGACTTGTGAGTCTTATGCTTGTAGGCTTTGTCAGGATGATATCTAGGAGCACTTGTATGGAATCCTTTCTTTTTCTTCTTGCAGTGGCAAGATTCTTTTCCGAAATGCCCTCTATTGTAAGCACTACAACCCCAATCAGGCATTTTTACAACATCTTTACAGAAACTAGGGAATACATAGATTGGTGCCTTTTGAAATCCCAACTGACCCTCTTTTCCCGACAATGTTCTTGCCAACTTTCCATGATAAAATTATGGAGCTATGCTAATGAGAGTATGCGAAGATTAATATTCTTATCTTTTAGAAATTGTTCCACAACATCTGGAACATGACCAGGAAAGCTTCCAAGATAGTGTTTCAAATATGTTGGTTCACCATACTTTCCTGAAGAGATAAGAAGGTTCTACATATAGCAGAAGTATTTCTCACTTTGACTCAGGGTGCAAATTCTTGCAGACATGAATCTCACATTGAAAAACAAGTTCATACGTTAATCAACATGAGGATTAGGTTTGCTTCTCACCATTACATTATATTTGGTATTCAATGGAAAATCCATGTTTCACATTTTTATAGTGAAATGAAGGTGCTTGCCATTTAAACTTTTCTTTTCAGAAATTTTATTACTTTAAGTGTCTAGGAATTTTTGAAAGAGCTAAATTTTCTTTATTGATTTTTTTAAATTACAATAAAAAATGTTATTTGAATAATACAACTTCAATTATGAATTATTACAATTATTATTTACAATTTGTATATAGTAATTTCAATAATTTAAATAAATTTAGAAATATGAAAAGAATTTAGAATTATTGTTTTTTTATAATAGAATTGCAAATTGAAATTGCAGTTTTTAATGACTATATGTAATCAAATTAAGAATTATGAGCTCATAGTGGTGTTGGAGTATGTATATATATATAGATATAAGAAAAATATTTAATCACAATTTCAATATTTATTTAACTCTTTAACATGCATGAATTGAAGTATATAATGTTTTTAAAAAATTGACAAATAAAATTAAGAGGTATATAATGTTTTTTAAAAATTGACAAATAAAATTAGGTTGGTGTGAGATTGTTTTCATTGTAGATAATGTTAAAATCAAGTTTAAAATACATATGATAATGAGAGTTAATTCAATCGTGAAGAATTACTATAATTAAAATAGATAAATTCATCTTAATATAAATTTATTAAAATTTAGATGTATTTCATAATTAAGCTTACTTTAATGAATATGATATTAATGAGGTGAACAATTTATATAATCATATAAACAAATTTTGAAATAAATTTATTAAAAATTTGAAAAATTAAAAAATTATATATCCTATTTACATTATTATTATATTTTCATTTTCGTTTACTAATGTTATTTAATATTAGAAACTAAAAACAATTAGAATTTTAAAAAAATGAAATTATATATATTTTTCTTATTTAAATAGTAAAATAAAAATGTTTATCAATTGTTACTTGTAAATCTAATATATAAAATTATGAAGTACTATTACATATCATCAAACTTATAAAAATAAATAAAAACTAGTATAAAAAAATTCAAAAATAACATGAAAATACTTCGCAATTCACATTTCATTAATAATTTATATAGATTTTATTAATTTTAAAACCAAATTTTTTATTGATTAACATTTCATTCCTAATCTATATAAATTTTGTCAATTCTAAAATCTTTATTTTGGAGTTAGTTTGTTTTCATTATAAAGATGCACACTTATGACTATTTGGTAAAGTGGAGACTATTTGATAGTAGATAATTTGTAGCAAGTTCTTCTCTCGATCTCTTTCCATTTTTGGGTGGGTTCTTTTGATTTTATTTATAATTTTTTTAACAATTAATTTTCTTAAATAAAAAATATAATAATGATATTGTAATACCCCCATTTTTACCCTTATAATATTTTGGGCTATAATGTAAATATTGTATGCATCTTATGTATGGTTTCTAGCGTGGAGCTCAAGGCCAAGGCCCCGCTAGTGAACACTCAACCTTGAAGAGGCAAGTAATGGATATTATGTTGCCCATGTGCTAGAGAACCATGGGAATTGTAAATATGCATTTTAATATAAATTTCCACAACTAGCTATGCAATGCAACAAGAGATGGGGGAATGATATTTACAAGGAATTGGGAGGGAAAGATTCAAACCCTTGATCCAATCAAGTCAAGCCAAGTGTCAATGAGAGAACCCATGAACCCTTAACTACCCATGTTGACTTTTGTGAACAATCATTAATTTCTCCCAAGATTTGGTTGAGGTAGTTAATGCCTTGGGGAATGGAGAGGTATGGCTGTCCAAATTCGAGTATGGGCAAGCCACCCTTCCTAAAATTTCGTGTTTGGCTTCTTGGGCAAGAAAAGAGCCATGAAATTGCCCCCAAGCCATTATTCAACCATCAGTTTTTCTCTCTCACGAGTTTGGAGCTGCCTGGGCGTTTTTCTCCATGGATTTCCTGTGTTATCCTTCTTTTTCATGGCTGGGAAGGGCGTTTTTGTTGTGGCTAACAATAGGGAAGAAGGGGAAACGATTTGGGGGTTTTATAGAGGCTGTTTTGGCCCACTATATGCTCATACATCTGTGGGAAAAATTGGTTTTCTTCCCTGGGGATGATTCTCTCTTCCCACAATCCGTTTTTGGGTGTGCAACAATTTGGGAAAGACCCATAGACCGTATTCTGTGAATCCCATTGCTGAAATGTGTATCCATGCCCAGTTTTGAGTGGTTGTGTGTAAATGAATGTTGGGGTTGAGATGGGTATCCATGACTTTGGGCTGTGCTGAGCTTGAGAGTTCCCTTTTCCTTGTAGATATCATTCCCAGCTCGGGGGTGGTCTCTGAGTGCTGAAATACTACAGGCTGGGCAGAGACCTACGGTTGGGTGGAACGTTGCAGTGACATAGCTAGTTTCTTGGGACAACATTGCAGCGAGATAAGTAAATTCGTTTATGTGTATTTTCTTCTGCACTATTTTAATTAATGGAAGGTTGATTTTTAATATGCTGACTGCATGTGAAATGTGTGTGGATGATGTTTATTCCGCTGTGCATGTTTTCTTGATTTGCATTTGCACACATATGCATTATATAAATAATGCCAATTGATTATATTTATACAATAATGAATGTTGGAATGGGCTAAGTCTTATAAACGCCCAGATTATTGGGTATCATGTTCCCTTCCTTGCATTAATAAATGGGAGGGTTTGTGACAGATTGGTATCAGAACGTATGGTTCAACACTGCGGTTGTTGGGCCTTTTATAGAGATATAAATCATTGTGTGTATATGTATTTAGTATTTGGAATTAAAATGCATTAAAGAAACTTGAAGATCTAATGGCTTCTATTTGTTTAGGATGGGAAATCATTCCCATGATTTTTTTGGGAATTATTTCAAAACTGCTTGCATTGATTTCAACTTATGAAAATGAGGAAGGAGGGAAAAAATCCCTTTTCAAGTTGAATGCTTGCTTTACATTGTTTCTAATATAGTAGCAATTTGTTTTTGTATTTGTTGTTTGCCTCCATGGAGGAGATAAAGGAGGCGCAACCCCTTGCTATCTGTATATTATTCTGTTGTTATATTTTGACATGAAGAGATGCAATTTATTACATCTTTTTATTGTTCTATTATATGCGAAGTATGATCTCTAATTATGCTTCCTGTTGAGCAATGACCATCACAGAAAGAAGAAGGAAAAATTTTAAATTTTTCTAAGTGTTTTTGAATTTTGCCTAAGGGCTGCAGCGATGGAAGTTACGCTAACTTTCTACGCGCGCGCGGTGAAGTTAAGATTAACTTTGCGATGCGGCGGCGGGAGTTACGCTAACTTTATGCACGCGTGCGGCGAAGATTAAGATTAACCTTGCAATATGGCAGCGGGAGTTGCGCTAACTTTCTGCGACACGCGGCGATGAAGTTAAGAATAATTTTGCGACGCACAGCGGCGAAGTTAAGAATAATTTTGCGACGTGCGGCGGCGAAGTTAAGAATAATTTTGCGATGCGCGGCGGCGAAGTTAAGAATAATTTTGAAACGCGCGGCGGTGAAGTTAAGGATAATTTGTGCGACGCGACAGCAAAATTTATGCTGAGTTTGTGATGCGTGGAGACAAACTTAGGGTTAAATCTGTGACACGCGCGGTGGAAAAATTAACGTTAAGAGCCGCGCCACTCGCGGCAATTTTAACGTTAAGATCCGCGCCAACTGCGGCAATTTTAACATTAATATCTGTGACACAATTGGAGGAGAACTCGATAAGTCCACCAAACAGGGAAAATCGCCATGAAAGTTATGCGCCACAACGGGGCAAGCCCCCTTGACCCCCGTCATCCCCTAGAGACAGTCGTTGAAAGTGTGAAAGGAATTCTCTATGCTTGGAATGTGCCCCATGAGTTGCATAAAGGGGGTGTCAAATTCTCAGCAAGGACAATTGGTTGTAATATCCACTATGGAGGATGAAAGGGAAATCTCTCACGTTAATCTATTTATGTTTATAACATAATAATTGTATGCTTGGACAGTATCAAGAATGAATGTTATACACATGCATACATATATTGAATTTCTACTTTGTGAGAAGATCATAGCTAACAATTGTTTGTGTGCATCGTAGAGAGCCCAAGAAATTGGATCATCTATGATGTGGAAGAGGAATTCCATGCTACAACGAGGAATTGAAAGGGAGAATTCCTCCACTACCCTCTTGATATTGTATTTATAATTCTGAAGTGGTCGTGCATATAAACTATGGCATAGGAATGCTAAAATGCAAGAGAATAGCAGATTTAAAATATGAATTAGTGTGCATGATTAGAGAATCATTGCATAGTGCATGTAAATTGATTATGCATGAGCATGATGTTGCATAGGGGTAAAGGTAGTGAAGTTACACATGCAGTGGCCCATTAATGGTATCGTCTATGCTTGATGCCAATTAATGGTTGTATGAATCAGACCATAGAAGCATGACTGGACATGTAAGAGATTAGATAGATGAAGTGAATATGCACTAGATGGCATATTAATAAACATTGCACCGTGCATATGAAAATATTTTTGTGTATATATGATATTACACATTGATTAAATGGTGAGGTTTTACATATACAAAGAGCCACTCAAGATAATGATTGTGGTTGCTAATAATTAATGGTGTCCGCATTGGTTGTAGGCCCAAAGATAACCAAAGCATGGCTAAAGATGTGGATAATGTTGTTGCACATGACCAACAACCTTATGAAGAAAGGTTGGGGCAAAAAAATCTATGATCATGAGGGTAACAAAAGAACTGTGAAGCCTTGGTAAGAGGCCAACTAATTAAGTAACATCAAGCGATGTTAATAACAGACATGCAGGTAAGGGTTAACTGTGCTTAATTGCATGAAGACTGAAAGAGGATTTGGTGAGATCCCTTCAACTATGTTTAAACTATGTTGAATTGTTTGCATGTGAAACTGAGTTCCTGAATGTGAATATAATCCTACCAAGTATGGTTAGGTGTGGGTAAGTGAAGGCAAGGAGCATTACACCCTATAGTTTCATAGAAATCTCAATGCATTCATATGAAATTATATCATGCCAAAGCAAGTGATGACTTATGGGCCTGTTGTAGTGAATGCTATGTGAGATAGTCATGGTTAGGCCATAATATGCTGGAATACGTAGTATTCATGGATTAATGTAGGGTTGTATTGGGATTATGCATTTAGTGGATGTCTATTAAAATATTATGCAAATGTTGTGAATGTGAGATGCATTGTGTGAATGCATGGTTGTGACATATATGTGTCTCAATGCAGTTAGATAGTAGAATGAAATGGTGAACTATTGTTAATTATGAGACCATTTCATGAGATACTGTGAATGCAGGAGAATAATTGCATGAAGAAGGTAGACATGTTGATGGGATACCGAGGGTGCTCTGTTAAAAGGACAGAGTTGCATAAAATGATATGGCTATGAAGTAACGAGTATCTAAAGCTTCATTGAATTGCATAAATGATGTGACTGAGTCTTGCAATTTTATTATGATAATGATGCATATATATATATATATATATATATTTCATTGTATTTCAAATGTTAACAGCTAAGGGTGTTTGAGTTATCAAGTGTTATAATTCTGAGATCACTTCAGTGACTATTGTAGCAATGAAATATTATATGCATAAAGACTTACAGAGTTTTTGACTGATTGAAGTTTCAGATTTCGGGTAGATTGTTTTGGGCATGGCAATGTCGGTAAGTCCATGATGAAGATTGGAATCTACCATGTGGAAGATCCAAACCTCATGAGAAAGGTCTCATGGGGGTAAAAATAGTTTATGTACAGAACATGTTGTCAATTTTGGACTTGTAGATTTCAGATTTGAGAATTTGCTTATAATTGCTAATCATCGTTGGATTTCATAGAACTATGTCAGGAGGACGTGTTGCAAGTGGATGTTCATGTTATAGTAGAAGTGTAAAACCCTAATGGGAAGCTGGGTGCCACTTGCAAGGGACAAGCAATATGAGGATAACCTCATGACTAAGCAAGTCAATTTCTGTAGTAAACAGAATTGCAAATTCATGATTGAATTTAATTCTTGATGCCATGGATTGGCTATGAGACAATCAAATTTGAATTTTATTGTTAAATGTTGTTGATTGTTTGGCTATTTGATAAGTGTGCCAGGAAGACAAATTGTAGGGAGACCTTGTGTGATGGCTTGCAGAAGCCAAACTTCATGGGAAGGACCCCGTGCTTTGGAAATGGGTTTCGGGTGAAACGCCATAGTAAATTTTGATAATATCCTAGCTGCACTGCATGTTGGAGAGCCATGTGAGCGAAATGGTGAAATTATGCCAAGAAGGCATGTGTGGGTTATGGAATGTGAAAATATTGGGGTGGCAAACCGAAGGACTGTTGACTCAAAGAAGGGAGCCCCCATTCTTCGCAATGAGGAAAAGATACATATGTAAAGCGGATAAGTATTCTGTAACCCTAACTAAAGATATACATATCTGGTTATTATATTTAATATGTAGAGCATGTTCAATATTATTTATATTATTTCAGGTTGCTGGAGTGTGATAAGGACCTACATGGCTCACATCGAAAAGAGGTGCACACCTTTCAGGTGTTGGGTTATGATAGGGTTTTCAATATTGAATACACCCTAAGGGAATGGACGCATTCCTGGTGTTTCAATACTTGATAGCGAATGTTATAAGTTATGCTTCAATTTTAGAGCAACAATACTGATGAGTTTGCTTATCCATCTTTTGTTTTCAGCTAAAACAGATGCAATTTGGGGCTGCACATAGAAGAAGCATAATGGAAGGTTGTTATGAAGGGTTGTTACATGCCTAATAAATCCAGTCAGTGCAATGGTTTAGCATTATTTACTTGGATGTTGTGGGTGTTGTGGAGGTATTGTGAAGGATTTTTGCATGCCTAATAAACCCATTCAGTGCACTGGTTTGTCATTATTTACTTGGATGTTGTGGGTGTTGTGAAGGTTGTTGTGAAGGGTTGTTGCATGCCTCCTAAACCAGTCGGTGCACTGGTTTGGAATTATTTACTTGGATGTTGTGGGTGTTGTGGAGGTATTGTGAAGGGTTGTTGCATGCCTAATAAACCCATTCGGTGCACTAGTTTGGCATTATTTACTTGGCTGTTGTGGAGGTATTAGTGAAAGGTTGTTATATACCTATGGCTCCGTAGTAGAGCTTTGGCCTGTAATGGTCGGTGGCGCAATTTCCTTCCATTGGTCTATGACCCAGACGAATGTGCTGGCTCGACAATGGAGAGGGCCAACCAGGTATGGGACCGGTTGGGCACCACAAATGCTTGGTAAACCCAGTCAGCGTGAAGGTGTACTGGTTGGGCATTAAACATCCACCCCACAGGTGATCCAAGGCTTGTAAAGCAGAGAAGGAAACTTGTGGAGTAGCAAGGAGCTGCCCAATACAAATAAGTATTGATTTTCATTCAATTTTGTATAATGAAAATTTCATGAACAAGTCTTATGACAGCCAGGCTGATACACTATTGTTTCTTTGTTGGAAACTTTGGTCTTTGCAGGAAAGCAAGAAGCCTTGAAGGCATCCTAGGGATGCATTTGGACACGTGAATATCCTAGAAAGCTCAATATGAGTAGCAATGATAAGAATGGTGCTAGTGGATATGTGTGGGCGAATCCTAGTAGCCAAAGGTTCTATAGAAAAACCATGGGGAGGAGATTCCCTGATGGAGAAAAGCCTGAGACAAACCTTAGACACTAAGTGTCATAGCCAAGAAAGGGAAAGTCAAGCATTCACATTAAAGTGAAAAAGGCTAAGGAGCATAGAACCATAGTGATGGAGTGGCTCTGGATTGGAACAAGAATAAGAGGGGGAAATTCTTACTCTTCTCTTTCCTTTTGACTGATGCATCTTAGAAACAGAAAATTGTGGAATGCATGTCATGACTGAAATTCTATTGTGTTTATTTGCTTAAAATAAATTGTGAATGCTGAAAAATCTAATTCCCTGTGAAAGGATGAACATGAATGAGTTCATATGTATGCTGGGCAAGCATGAAAAGTGTAGAAGTCTCATGAATAAAGCATGGACGTTCCATGTCAATTGGGAAATTAATTGACTAATTTTAATGTTTATGTTATGCTTGGCCTCACAAAGAATTGCAATAATGAATTTCACAGGTGAGAAATTGAACGCAATTGGTTGCAGCCGTTACAAAAATAAACAAGTGGTGCTAGCAAGCAAGTGAGGAAAGCTGTGCACATTGACCATCGCCGCAGACCAAGGGCTATTGGATTTAGTTGAAATTCTTCTTCAAACAATTTCCAAGACCCAAGAAAACCTTGGAGAGATGCTCAAGCTACAGAAGCAGCAGAATGCAATGAACCACAAGGTTTTGCAGGACTCTATTCGTCTGCAAAAAGAGGTAAAAAGTATTATGGGAGCAATCAGTAAGGGAAAGAAATGTGGACCAATGATGAAACATTCATCCAATCACCCCATCAAGAAACACCCAAGGCTGGAAGAGAGAAAGAATGTTGACAAAGGAAAACAGAGGTAGCCATCTCCAATAGAATGTTGGGGATGTGGAGAAAGTCACCTCCTCCGCGAATGTCCAGCAAGGGGTATCAAGAAAACCAATATCCAACAGGAGCAATGTGTAGAGGTTAAAGAACCTCACCTTGACATCTCCAATCAATGAAATGCAGGACATACCTGCCACATTTTGTGAATTTTGGAGATATATAAAGCGTGTATGTATTCCCAAGTTATGGAACACCAAGGACAATGTTATTCCAAGGGGGAGGGAAATGTAATACCCCCATTTTTATCCTTATAATATTTTGGGCTATAATGTAAATATTGTATGCATCTTATGTATGGTTCCTAGCATGGAGCTCAAGGCCAAGGCCCCGCTAGTGAACACTCGACCTTGAAGAGGCAAGTAATGGATATTATGTTGCCCATGTGCTAGAGAACCATGGGAATTGTAAATATGCATTTTAATATAAATGCCCACAACTAGCTATGCAATGCAACAAGAGATGGGGGAATGATATTTACAAGGAATTGGGAGGGAAAGATTCAAACCCTTGAGCCAATCAAGTCAAGCCAAGTGTTAATGAGAGAACCCATGAACCCTTAACTACCCATGTTGACTTTTGTGAACAATCATTCATTTCTCCCAAGATTTGGTTGAGGTAGTTAATGCCTTGGGGAATGGAGAGGTATGGCTGTCCAAATTCGAGTATGGGCAAGCCACCCTTCCTAAAATTTCATGTTTGGATTCTTGGGCAAGAAAAGAGCCATGAAATTGCCCCCAAGCCATTATTCAACCATCAGTTTTTCTCTCTCACGAGTTTGGAGCTGCCTGGGCGTTTTTCTCCATGGATTTCCTGTGTTATCCTTCTTTCTCATAGCTAGGAAGGGCATTTTTGTTGTGGCTAACAATGGGGAAGAAGGGGAAACGATTTGGGAGTCTTATAGAGGCTGTTTTGGCCCACTGTATGCTCATACATCTGTGGGAAAAATCGATTTTCTTCCCTGGGGATGATTCTCTCTTCCCACAATCCGTTTTTGGGTGTGCAACGATTTGGGAAAGACCCATAGACTGTATTCTGTGAATCCCATTGCTGAAATGTGTATCCATGCCCAGTTTTGAGTGGCTATGTGTAAATGAATGTTGGGGTTGAGATGGGTATCCATGGCTTTGGGTTGTTCTGAGCTTGAGAGTTCTCTTTTCCTTGTAGATATCATTCCCAATTCGGGGGTGGTCTCTGAGTACTGAAATACTACAGGCTGGGTAGAGACCTACGGTTGGGTGGAACGTTGCAGCGACATAGCTAGTTGCTTGGGACAACATTGCAGCGAGATAAGTAAATTCGTTTATGTGTATTTTCTTCTGCACTATTTTAATTAATGGATGGTTGATTTTTAATATGCTAACTGCATGTGAAATGTGTGTGGATGATGTTTATTCTGCTGTGCATGTTTGCTTGATTTGCATCTGCACACATATACATTATATAAATAATGCCAATTGATTATATTTATACAATCATGAATGTTGGAATGGGCTAAGTCTTATAAACGCCCAGATTATTGGGTATCATGTTCCCTTCCTTGCGTTGATAGATGGGAGGGTTTGTGACATATATGAAAAGTGGTTGTATGTGTGGCAGAGCTTAACAGTGGAACATGATACCCAATAATCATGATAACAAGTCACTTCAAAAATAATGACTTTATTATTTTTAAATGTAAATTATTTTCATAAATCTAGATATTAAGATGTATAGTGTTAATTTTAAAAACAACAAAAATTTACCATTACAATTTGTTATTCCTTTCCAAGGAGGGATATACTAATCATGGTTAGTCAATCTATTTTGGCTTGCAATTTTTGCATTTTTTTTCACAATTTGTTTTCTAAAGTTTAAAAAAAATATTTAAATTTTTGTTATTAAATTAATATTTTTGAAAATTAAAATAATTTCTACAATTTTTAAAATTTAAAAATCTTTTGATTGGCTAAGTACGTTTTGGATGGGACATAAATCCTTAAAGGAGTTTTCTCGATTAATAGAATTAAAAGATAAATAAAATTAATTTATAAAAGAAAAAAATTATGGGACTTACACCTATCTTATCTTGTACAAATATAATACACTAGGTCATGTATCAATACACAATACTACATAGTTGAAACCACTATAGGTATCAATTTATTTGATTTCCCCTCCATCCCATTAATTTTTGAATGCAACACATTTATAAACAAAGTTCTACAATACCTTGATCTATATCACAACTGTAAACTAATACTAGCCTAGATCCAAATCCTAGGCTCTATTAAGCGCCGAGAGGGATCAAATCTCCCAAGGTGCAAACCTTTCCTCGAAAAGCTCCTTGAGTACAATACCTGAGGAGAGGTTTGCACCTCGGGAGATTTGATCCTTCTTGGAGCTTGATAGAGCTTAGGATTTGGATCTAGGCTGGTTTTAGTCATGGGTGGTGACACAAAAATGGAGTTTGATCAACATTGTAAGGAACAGGTTAAGTTGAAAACATAGATACATTTACAAGGATTATCATAACGTAAGTAATAAGTATTAAGGATTGAGTAAATTGTTAAACTGAAAAATAGAGACAATTAGCCTAACTTTTTTTTTCAATTCTCTTTTTGTTGATCTGCGTTTTGTTTTGTTTGTTCTTCTACTTCTTCTTCCATCATTTCATCATTTCGTACATTTTGATATATTTGTTGTTTTGCAAACTGATTTTTTTGTTCTTCCAATTGCTTCAACTTTCTCTCTCGATACGCTCTTTGTCGATCAATGTTTCGTTTTCTTTGTTCTTCTCATTCTTTTGCTGTCAATTCACCTAACTTTTTTTTCGATTCTCTTTTTGTTGATCTGCATTTTGTTTTGTTCGTTCTTCTCCTTCTTTTGTCGTCATTTCGTACATTTTGATTTATTTGTTGTTCTGCAACTTGATTTCTTTGTTCTTCCAATTGCTTCAACTTTCTCTCTCAATACACTCTTTATCGATCAACATTTCGTTTTCTTTGTTCCTCTCGTTCTTCTGTTGTCAAATCGTCTAACTTTCTTTTTCAATATTCTTTTTATCGATCTGCGTTTCGTTTTCTTCGTTCTTCTAGTTCTTCTTCTCTCATTTCGTCCAACTTCCTTTTTCGAAATTATTTTTGTTCTTCTGCTTTTCGTTTCAAGTCTTCTTCTCGTTAT
Organism: Larix kaempferi; assembly: GCA_027924585.1. Lineage (NCBI taxonomy): Eukaryota > Viridiplantae > Streptophyta > Pinopsida > Pinales > Pinaceae > Larix > Larix kaempferi. The sequence continues at coordinate 9,319,018 of BSBM01000727.1, forward strand.
TTTGTTGTCACTGAAATCAATGTATCCATACACTGAAATCTGTGTGTCCAAAAAATAACATCTACACTGAAAAATATGCAATAAAAGACCCCATACACTGAAATCAATGTGTCCACAAAATAACGTTTATACTGAAAAATATGCAATAAAAAGACCCAATACACTGAAATATATGCAAGTATAAAACTCACTTTACATGATAATGAAATTCAATTTATTTACAAAATTCTATATTTAAAAAAAAAGTAGGTGATCCGGGAGGATTGAACCTTGAACCTCACGCCCATTATCCCAACACCCTTACCACTATACAACATGTAGTTCTTATTATACATAATAAAGAACTTATATACTTATATGTAAATATTAATATATATTTTAATTTAAATTAAATGTTAATTTAATTTTAAATATAATTTCATGTAGTTTAAATAATAAAATAATTATTAGAAAATAATTAACTTTCATTGTAAATATAAATAGTGTTTGAAATAAAAAAAATTATAACAACTTAAGAGTTGTTGAATTTGAATGGTTAAAATGTTAATTCTTGGTTTTTAAGTAAAATTTACATTTTAAATTTAATTATTATTTATATAATTTGGTTAAAATTGTTAGGATAATGTATATGACTACGTCTCTAATTAAAAAATAGAGAAAGTAGATACCTAATGATTAACTCGAATTGTTGTATTTAATTCAAGTAGATACCTACTGATTATGACTGAAATGTGTAAGTCTATATTTCTCACCCTTATATATATATATATATATATATATTGTAAGTCAATATTTCTCACTCACATATATATAATATTAAAAAATGTACTTTCAAATATTTAAAAAATAATAATAAGATTCAACTTATCGAAAACTAAAACTAAAGGTTCAATTAATAATTAAAATTATTTCCAATTTGTTATATTATTTAAATAAAATGTCATGTATTCTATATCTATTTCTTAAAAAATAATCATTTGAAACTTATGGATTTCAATTAAAAACAACGCGAATTAAAAAAGTAATAGTGAATGTTATAGCGATCATCACGCGAATATTATTTCTTAAAAAAAAATCATTTGAAGCTTATGGATTTCAATTTAAAAAAGTAAAGCTAATATTCACATAAAACTAATATTCATTTGAAACTTATGGATTTCAATTAAAAATAGCATAAGTTAAACGAATTAAGAAATATAACCTACTATTCAGGTAAAGCTAATATTCATTTGAAACTTATCGATTTTAATTAAAAACAACAGAAGTTAGGTAAATTAAAAAAGTAATAGAGAATAAAAAATGTGAAGCTAATATTCACGTAAAACTAATATTCATTTGAAACTTATGGATTTCAATTAAAAAAAACAGAAGTTAGGCGAATTAAAAAAGTAATAATGAATATTATAGCGATCATCGCGTGAATATTATTTCTTAAAAAAAAAATCATTTGAAACTTATGGATTTCAATTAAAAAATATAAAGCTAATATTCATGTAAAACTAATATTCATTTGAAACTTATAGATTTCAATTAAAAACAACAGAAGTTAGGCGAATTAAAAAATGTAAAACTAATATTCACGTAAAGCTAATATTCATTTGGAACTTATGCGAATTAAAAAAGTAATAGTGAATATTATAGCGATCATCACATGAATATTATTTCTTAAAAAATTAATCATTTGAAACTTATGGATTTCAATTAAAAGATGTAAAACTAATATTCATTTGAATAATCATTTGAAACTTATGGATTTCAATTAAAAAATGTAAAGTTAATATTCACTTAAAACTAATATTCATTTGGAACTCATGGATTTCAATTAAAAACAACAGAAGTTAGGCGAATTAAAAAATGTAAAGCTAATATTCATTTGAAACTTATGGATTTCAAATAAAAACAACAGAAATCTTTGCAGCAGATTCTTGACCTGAATTTTTTTTTTCTTGACCTGAAATATTTTTTTTATAATTTGTATAATAGCTTCCTTGTTTATATAGTCAATGATTTCATTTCGGAAATATTTCGAAAATACACGTCTTTTTTATTATTATTAATGGCCAACTAAACAATATTTCAAATTATATTTTGTTATTATTTTGTTATGTTACTCGACAAACTCACACATGTTACAACATCTCCCTCATACTACACTCGACAAACTCACACATGTTACAACATCTCCCTCATACTACACTCGACAAACTCACACATGTTACAACATCTCCCCCATACTGGGTTGTAGAGCACGTCTCGGCCCAATTATACTATTATTGATACATGCTTTATGGAAATAACTAAATATTATACTAAATAATTGTATAGAATGTTGATATTTTAGATGTGAGTATCTAATTTAAATTAATTCTTATAAATATATTCACATCTTTTAAATAAGAATCATATTTAATTGAAAGTGAAAATATACATAAAAAACAATTCAATAACTACTTAAGTATAATAGTTGGAGATTTAAGTACTCGAGTACAAAATTGCTAACATACTAGATTAGCACAAAATCTAATCCTAACTTTAGATTGATCATATATAGTTTTAAATGTGATTATTATTCAACTAATTTGAACCTCCATGTAGTTGAGAACCTAAAACCTTTTGTGCATTCTCCTAATCATTTCAACCCACATGTAATCAAGAGATAAGAGAAAAAAAACTCAAGAAAAAATGAATATATTTTATTAATATTATATAGAAACTTCTCTATATTAATGTTTAGCAATCTGTGCTTCAATTTTTAAACTATTTGTTTGTCACACTTGCACATTTGACACATGAATTTTCTGTAGACTATATGATCAATAACGACTCTAGCAGAAACCTTAGTTTATTGATTGTTCGGGCAATGGGTCTTGATTGTGTCATGATTACTCTCATCCATCCTAATATGATACAACTTATTTCAAAGAGACAACTTATTTACTAGGGCACATACTCATAATGAATAAGATTAAAAAGATGAATTGATTTTATTAATATTATATAGAAACTTCTATATTCTATAAATGCCAACAAACTCATTATTAACGAATAACTAGAAAAGAAGGGGAGGCAGGAGGGGGAGGGGTTCTCACTAGCCCCGATGGACAATTGATATTCACCTATTCTTGGAACTTAGGAGTGGAATCCAACAACATGGCAGAAGCCCTGGCCCTTTGGCAAGGACTTAACCAAGCTCTTCTACATGGCGCACAGCAAGCAACTGTCGTAGGGAACTCCAGGATGATTATCCAATGCATAAACACCATGAATTTACCTGCGTCCATGCGACTTCGTCAGGTTCTCCAAAGAATTGCTCAGCTAATTCCTCTATTCCAGGACATCGAATTTTTCCACGTCCTGCGAAAGAATAATGAACAGGTTGACAAAGCAGCCAATGAAGCTATTAACTTACAAAAAGGTTGTTTAAAATTTAATGAAGGAGTCAATAGGGTCCCCATCCCGTAATAACGTTCCCATGGGCATTTGGCATGGAAATAGCAAAACTCGTGAGGGCTGCTGGCTTCGGACATCAGGCACCTGGCGCCTTCGTGGACGGATGGACTACATGCGGGGGTGCGATGTGTCCACAAACGAGGACACCTCCCTCCTCCTCAGCTCCTGTTATCTCCCCCTCTCCATCGCACGCTCCTCTTCAGCTGGGGTGACGGCATCTTCGACTAATCTGATGATGGCTTGTACCAGACGCCGTACCAGGGATCATGGCATTCAATGGAGAAAGATCTGCTCGACTCCTCCTGATCACCTGGACGTCGCCAAACGCGGGGTTTTGCTGCCCTCAATCCAGCTCAGACTGTACGCCATTGCCACAGGGGATTTCAAGGCCAGTTTTAATAATGATACCTCGCTGGTGCAGGATTCACCGGAGTTAACTGATCTCGAAAGTACGAGCCGTTATTTAAGAGATGGTACGAATCTGGGTAAAGGAGCAAGCCGGAACTGGCTGAAGGACACGGGAACATGTGATGAGTTAATGGCTATAATGCCGAATTCATGGTATGAAGTGGACATCAGTTTTAAAAATGGCAACCCCTGCTCCGGCTCAAATCGGCTCACCACCCTGGCTTTAGACTCTACTGGAAGGAAGAAGCGAACTTCATACGCTGCTAATTTGTGTCACCTGGTTGGCATCTGGTTCCAGCTTTCCATGGCAGATACAAAAGACTCGGCTGCATCTTCCCCCGACCCATTGTGGGAAATAGAGGCGGAAATTCGGGTGCTCCGTCGTCGAGTAAGAAGGCAAGGAGAGTTTATGAATCGTATGGACGCTCAAGGAGGAAGAAGACTGGACAGACTGGACGAAGAAGTTGGAAGCAATCGTGAAGAGTTTGAACTAGATCTGGAGAACCTGGAAATGAAAATTATGGCCGCCATAGAAAACCTGGACCAAAGGTTGCAGAACCTGGAGCTTGCGATGGAGAACTATCGTGGAACTGGGGATCCAAGCTCGAGCAAGAACCCGCCAAAGGCAAGCCAGTCTGCTGGAGCTCGTCATCGTTAATTGCAAGGTTCTTTGTTTACTAGTTTCGTTTTGTAATCAACCTCTGTTTTCTAGTTTTCTTGAAAAGTCCTGATTAGTTACAGGCATATGTAATTTTGGGCAGCATGGCTGACAGAACTGCTTTCATTTTGGCTTGTAAAACTTTGAGTGGCTCTGCCACAGATCTTTAATTTAAATCCTTTAACCGTTTCTGTCAAAAATAAACAAATAACTAGAAAAGAGAATAAGGTATTCTATATGCAATGCTTATAATAAATATCTTCAAATGATTTTATTGTTGAAAACTTCTATAGACAAAATAATTAGATAATAAGAGTTATTTGTATTGCACTAACTCTATACCCTTGGGCAACATATGACACTATGCATATTTAGAATTCTATTTGTGATAGCGAGTGACCACATTTATTTTAAAGTAATTAATTTGAATCACTTAACCAAACAAACAACGATTTAAACTCTTTATCCTAAACATTTTGAGAATTGCTCCTTTTCCTCGTGCTCAAAATAATTAGAAGGGAAAATCTTCTAAGTGCCCAAAATAACAAGAAGGAATTTCTAAAAAAATGGAGTTGCACAACATTGGAAGTTAAATCACACAATATAATAAGAGTCTTAGATAAACAATTGCATCCATTCGCAACTATTATTTAAACAAAAGCATGATTGATTTTAAACAATCCAATTTGAACCTTATTTATTTAAAAAAATCAATTTAAACTAGTAACAAATTTTCTATAAATAATTCATTATTAATTATATTTTCTCTATTATAATTGAAATTATTTTCATCATAATACATTCACCTTCATGTTTAAGAAGCCTTTCTAAACATTCCATTGGCTTGAGGATTCAATCCTCCAAAATGTCTCAATTGGCATCACTTCTTGTAGTTTAGTTCAAATTAAAAATATTATAGAATTATTTAAGATGCAAGATCTTCTTATTATATTCAACATTTAAGTTTTGTAACATGTGGAAAAAAGTGGTTGCATGCAGAGCCTTTTGTGTTTCCCAATATGATGTACGTTTAGTAAATACATTTGTTCTAATTGTAAGTATTGTTACATATTATCATCTTATCATTCCATATCATAACCTTGAACAATGTAAGTTGATGGAATGATGAATATCATAAGCATTATTGATTGACCATGAACCATTTGGTTAGTAACAAATATATAGTCACGAGGTGGTGGAATCTTGAATAATGCATATGGAACCTTGAATAAAGTTAGTGTTGATGAAACCATAAACATATTTTGTGGTAGAATCTTGCACATTTGGTGGTTGGATCTCAAACAAAGGTAATGGAACCATGAGCATTGTTGGTGGAACCATGAGCTCTATTTATGGAACCATGAACATTAATGGTGGAGCCATGAGCATTGTTGGTGGAGCCATGAGCATTGTTGGTGGAACCATTAGCTCTATTTATGGAATCTAAGTAATGGTCACGAGGTGGTGGAAACCTATATGGTAACTCGAAAAAAATTCATGGAAAATTAGCATTTTAGGGGCAAAAACATGAAGAATATATATGGAACCATGGATAATTTTGATGGAACTATGAACAATGAGGGTGGAACCATGTACAATGCATACAAAACCATGTGAAATTAAGGAACCTTAAACAATGTTGGTGGAATGATGAACATCATAAGCATTATTTATGGACCATGAACCATTTGGTGAGTAACACATACATGGTCAAAAGGTGGTGGAATCATGAATAATGCATATGGAACCTTGAACAAAGTTAGTGTCGATGAAACCATTAGTGTCTTTGGTGGTAGAATTTTTCACATTTGGTGGTTTAATCTCAAACAAAGTTAATGGAACCATGAGTAGTGTAGGTGGAACAATGAGCTATATTTATGTAACCATGAGCATTGTTGACAGAGCCATGAGCATTGATGGTAGAACCATGTGTTTTATTTATGGAACCATGAAAATTAGTGGTGGAACCATGTGTAATGGTCACAAGATGGTGGAACCATGCAAGGAACCATGAACAAAATTCATGGAAAATGAACATTTTAGGGGTGGAACCATGAAGAATGTATATGGAACCATGGACATTTTTAATGGAACCATGAACAACATGGGTTGAACCATGTACAATGCATATCAAACCATGTGCAAATAAGGAACCTTGAATACCTATAAATAGGATTTTGATGGAACCATGAGCATTGTTGGTGGAACCATGAGCTCTATTTATGGAACCATGAGCATTATTGGTGGAACCATGTGCATTGTTGGTGGAACCATGAGATCTATTTATGGAACAATGATATTTATTGGTGAAACCATGAGTAATGGTCATGAGGCGGTGGAACCATATAAGGAACATTGAACAAAACTCATGGAAAATGAGCATTTTAGGGGTGGAACCATGAAGAATGTATATGGAACCATGGCCAATTATAATGGAACTATGAACAATGTGGGTGGAACCATGTATAATGCATACAAAACCATGTGCAATTAAGGAATATTAAATCATGTCAGTGGAATGGCGAATATTATAAGCATTATTTATGGACAGTGAACCATTTGGTGAGTAATGCATACATGGTCACAAGGTGGTGGAATCCTGAATAATGCATATGGAACCTTGAACAAAGTTAGTGTTGATGAAACCATGAGCATATTTGGTGGAAGAATTTTGCACATTTGGTGGTTTAATCTCGAACAAAGTTAATAGAACCATGAGCAATGTTGGTAGAACCTTGATCTCTATTTATGGAACCATGAGTGTTGTTGGTGGAACCATGAGCATTGATGGTAGAACCATGAGATCTATTTATGGAACCACGAGCATCAGTGGTGGAACCGTGAGTAATGGTCGTGAGGTGGTGGAACCATGCAAGGAACCTCGAAAAAAAATCATCGAACATTAGCATTTTAGGGCTGGAACCATGAATACTGTATATGGAACCATGGACAATCTTAATGGAACTGTGAACAATGCAGGTGGAACCATATACAATGCATACAAAACCATGTGCAATGAAGGAACCTTGAACAACGTTGGTGGAATCATGAATAACGTAAGAATTATTTATGGACCACAAACCATTTGGTGAGCAATGCATACATGGTCATGAGGCAGTGGAATCCTGAATGATGTATATGGAACCTTGAACAAAGATAGTGTTGATGAAACCATGAACATATTTGGTGGACATTAGAGAAAATTTCAATTTAAAATGGGCCTTCCAAAAATAATACAAATTCCATGTCATCATGTATTAGCCAATCAAAATGCTTTAAAATTAAAAAAGGGAGCACCTAAAAAATTGGAGGGAAAAAATAAAAAACTATTTTTTTTATCATATTTTCAACTTATGTCCTTGTATGTTTACTCAAATTTCAAGCGGGGGGACTCGTTGGATGCATAAATGCATCCAACGCGTAGCCATGTTGCATACTTTTAACAACATCCACACCATGAAAAATCGAAAATACATTAAAAAACGTGTTTTCTCTCACTAGAAACACATTTTTTAATGTATTTTCAATTTTTCATGGTGTGGATGTTGTTAAAAGTATGCAACATGGCTACTCGTTGGATGCATAATTTAATTAATTTAATTATGCATCCAACAAGTCCTCCCGCTTGAAATTTGAGTAAACCTACAAGGAGATAAGTTGAAAATACAATCCAAAAAAGTAGTTTTTTACTCTCTCTCTACTATTATTTTATTATTTTCCTTCGGAGGCCCATTTTTTACCCAAATTTTCTCTAATGATAATTTTGAACATTTGGTGGTTGAATCTTATACAAATTTAATGGAACCATGAGCTCTATTTATGGAACCATGAACATTGTTGGTGGATTCATGAGCTCTATTTATAGAACCATGAGCATTATTGGTGGAAACATGATCATTGTTGGTGGAACCATGAGATCTATTTATGGAACCATGAGTAATGGGAAACATGTTTGTATATTGTCTAGGGAATCACAAATATTATTTTCTATTTTCTAGGGACTCCCCCTTGGTCTTAGGTGTTGACATAAAGTGTTCAAGAAGCTAGGATATGGTGACATTGAGATCTACCTTCTTCCACGATTTCGACTTATTACACTGTGATCTGTGACTTTATCATGGATTCTATTTTGAGAAATAATATTCCCATGCTCCCCCCCCAAGCTTAGTTTAGGGATTAAGACCAATTTCTTTTTACACATAGGAATGCATGCTACATGAAAGAATGTGTGTACACTTTTATTCAAAAACACACTTTCTTTTATAACATAGTATGTGGGGGGAAATATGGAGGCATGCATAGGGAATGTGTGGAGACTTAGTAAGGGCTAAAGTAATTAAAATAGTTACACATGCACCATGTATTTATATGCCTCAATGGTTTCTTTAGGGCCAAAGGCATGGTATTTTTCCTTGGAACATCATTCTAAAGGTCCTGAGGCACCTATATACGAATGATGACAATGAGACTGCATGATGCGTTGATGCAAACGTGGACGATCTAAAAGATGATTATGTGAGGACGTTAGGGATCCTTGAGTCTTGAAACCCTCACATACCGTCAAGGCATGTGTCTAGTCTAACCATGTCAAATGTTGGTGCATCGAGGAACAAAATGAAGAAATTTCAACATTGGCCCCATTCATTTTTTATTGTGAGACCATACCTGGTACGAGGGAATTACATTATGTTCGGAGTAATGACATGGGATACATATTCACCATTGAAACGAGGAAGTATGCTTGTTTTTGTGATTTTTTCATTGACGCAAATGGATGCGGGCTTCATCACTGTGAAAATGATGTATATGTGAAACCATGGAAATATGTTCCTCTTAATCCAAATGGCCCACATACAATTCCAACATGGCAAGATATGTACACTGACCAGGCAATGGTCTCACTAGATCATGATCAAGTTTATGATGTGGTTAGGGAAGGTACACGACTTCATTAAGTTAGTTAGGTCACTATATATTACACATATACAAATCTTGTATAAATGCATGTAGGAAATTTGAATAATATTTGTAATTTATCTCGTAGGTGATGTATTTGTTTCCATTGCACTCCCCCACAATCAAGAAAATGTGGCATATTATTTGATGCGATGCACACAAATTAAAAAAAAAGTTGGTGCGACCATTATATCAAGATGGAGAATTCACATACCAAATTGGAGACCTGGTTCTGATGGGCCACTTTTATGAAAAGAGTGAAAAAACAAGGTGCTTATATTATTTACAGATATTTTATGCCTGAATATATATCATGCCAATACAGTCATTTGGTGGTGGAAGCTCGGATACATATAAAACAAATCAAGGTGAAGAGTGAGCCAAAGAGATGGAAAATGGAAACAGTTGACCATGATCGTATTATGGAGACTTGCATTCCTATAACCCATTGGCCAGATGAATGAGTTACATGTATTCCACTTTCAACATTGACATAGCTATCATGTTGAATTGTTGAAGATTTTATTGGAGATTTTTGTGGAAGTTGTTTTTTCCTCGTTTATATAGGGTTTGTTTTGCAAGGTGACCAATAGTTTTACAAATGTATTTTTTTAGATGCTTTAATGCCAAGATTAAAAATACTAGATGGGAGGTTTTTGTGAAAATTGGTTCATGATGCTCCAATGTGACAAGCACATGGATAATCTGAATACACTTCAATGTATGGTCAGTGCTCCATGAACTTCCTCCATAATAGGTTTATAAATATTTGTTTAGATGCTTTAAAATCAATATTAAAGATCTACTAGATTGTTGAATATTATCAATATCTAGGATAAACATGTGTTAAAGAGTCATAATCTCTAAAAACCACGAATTATTATTTAATACAACCACCTATCCTTGTAAAACGGGTAAATTTTATTTGATAGTAGTTCTAGGAAACAATTTTTTATCTAAAGTTTACGTGGATGGATAGAAACTAAATCCTCTAAGAAATATCCCTAAGTTGCATGTATCCATTCATAGAATGTTTCATACACACAACAACCTTCTATTTGATATAAATAAGGAGATACGACACATATACAACCTTAATATAATTGTAATTTAAAATACATCTATATGATGTAAAATTGTAATTTAAATTTTAAATTGTAATCTATTCAAATTTTAAATTTTGATTTCATAGAGGGGAATGCATAGAGGCTTCACGTATCATGGAGCTTTTTAGAACTCTCCAGTTTCCAAATAGAATTACATATATGCAAGTGCATATATGGAAGGCACATATATGGAAGCGCTTTCATACATGGGTTTGAAGCACTTCCATATATGCACATATACGGAAGCACATATACAAAAGGTGCATATATGGAAACATTGTTGTTGGAACCATGAGCACTATTTACAGAACCATGAACAATATTTAGTGAAACCATGAGTAATGGTCAGAAGGTGGTAGAGCATATATGGAACCTTGAATTTTTTTTGTGGAACCATATAAGAAAACTTGAACAAAATTCATGGAACCATGAACATTTTATGGGTGGAACCATATTGATTGCTTATGAAACCATGAATAACATTAATGGAATTGTGAACAATGCATACAAAACCATGTACAATTAAGGAACCATGTAAAATGGATACCAAACCATGTGCAAATAAGGAACCTTCAATAATGTTGGCACAACTATGAATATTATAAGCATTATTTATGGACAAGGAACCATTTGGTGAGTAATGCATACATGGTCACGAGGTGGTGGAATCATGAGCAATGCATATGGAACCTTAAACAAAATTACTATTGATGAAACCATGAACATATTTGGTGGCAGAATCTTGGACATTTGTGGTTGAATCTCGAAAAACGTTAATGGAACCATGAGTATTGTTGGTGGAACCATGATTTTTTATTTATGGAACCATGAGCATTGTTGTTGGAACCATGAGCTCTATTTATGGAACCATGAGCATTTTTGGTGGAAGCATGAGCTCTATTTATGGAACCATGAACATTGGTGGAAGCATGAGGTCAATTTATGGAACCATGAGCATTATTGGTGGAACCACGAGTGATGGTCACGAGGTGGTGGAACCATATAAGGAATCTTGAACAAAATTAATGGAAAATGAGCATTTTAGGGGTGGAACCATGAAGAATGTTTATGGAACCATGGACAATTTTGATGGAATTGTGAACAATGCAGGTGGAACCATGTACACTGATGCATAATATCATTGGTTGAATATCGTTTGTAGGTCTACTCCCTAAGAGCTTCGCCAACAAGATTATGGTTAAGCTCATGGGGAGTAGATCTACTAACTAGATTCAACCAATGATATTATGCATTATACATGGTTCCACTCACATTGTTCACAGTTCCATCAAAATTATCCATGGTTCCATAAACATTCGTCATGGTTACACCCTAAAATACTCCTTTTCCATGAATTTTGTTCAAGGTTCCTTATATGGTTCCACCACCTCATGACCATTACTCATGGTTCCACCAATAATGCTCATGGTTCCATAAATCTAGTCCATGCTTCCATCGACAATGCTCATGGTTCCGCCAATAATGCTCATGGTTCCATAAATATAGTTCATGCTTCCAGTGATATTGCTCATGGTTCCATCAATAATGCTCATGGTTCCATAAATATAGTTCATGCTTCCACCAACAATGCTCATGGTTCCATTATATGGTTTATCACTAGGCACTTATCCTTATCACTAGGTGCTTATCCTTATTTCATGGTTTATTACAAAGAAGCAATATTCATTATGTGTGTACAAGATTGATCAATGAGGCACGTGTAACACCAAAATTAGGTGTGTACCAAATTGATCAATTAGGTGTGTGTAAAACTAGAACCAAAATTAGGTGTGTACTAGAGTAGATCCTTAAATAGGCATGTATACCATATTGAGTAGAATTAGGTGTGTGACAGAATTAGGCGTGTACGAGAGAGAAGGGCATCACCAGAAATACTAGCTACTCCTTTAGGCATGTGTCTCAAACCAACACCCATAAATACTTTGAACACCCTAAGATGGCCTTCACTCTTATACATGGGGATGGGGGGTTTGAGTGCTATCCTATCTATCAAGTGCCACTTTAACTAGACTGGATTAGATGGGGGGTACTCACCATCACCATATAGATAGATGGCATGGCACTGGACTGGCTTCCTACTTGATTCTAAACATAATATGACCTGGCCTCATTTAGTGGTTGGGCCAATGAATAAATATCTTAGATCTCTAGCCACCCACTAGTATTTGGGTTGGTGTAACCACCCACCTATTGATTGGGATTGGTATGGTGCAACTTGACTACCTATGTTTCATCAACCACCTTGCAATTAATAATATCAAAGATAAATGATTGTGCTTGTGCTTGTGTTTATATGGAAGTAAAAAACACATTTTATATATGTCATCACAGTATTTAATCTATGCCTATGGACTACAAAATGTAGGAACAAAGAAAACCCGATTTAATCAACTCAACAAATGTTAAATATTCACCTCCATCACATGGGGTGTTTGTTACACCTAAAATCCAACATCAAGAGATTCAGTGTATACATCCATGAAGTTTCATTGGCTAGGTCATTTACCTGGAAGGGATACCATTGCATTTATGCTAGGTTTTGAGAGGTCATTTTAGGTTGCACTCATGCAACCTACGACGTCTCATATTGCTCTATTGCAGGGTGCGACAAAGTCAGTTAATGCACAAAAATAGGTCCTTCGAGCTCATTCTCGAAGCCTGCTAAGTTGGATCCTTAACCATGACCTCTTGGGAGAGCTGGAACTCGGTTCCTAACCTCTTGGGGGCATCCCCTATCTCTCTCCTACCATATCTCAACCTACCATATCCATACCCTATCCACTTAGTCCTATATAAGTGAAGCTCTACCCCTCTCCAAAGGGAGGAATTCTATAGTGTCTACATGCTGGTGAAATCATCTTGGAGAGATCTCTAACTCATCCATTGAGAGACTCACACTTCCTTGGGAGGATATGGAAATTGGCTTGGATGGAGGAGGGATACTACGTTAAGCTTTGGTTGTAGTCATTCTTACCTATGTATTTTCCCTATATTTATAGTCATATAAACGCTTTCCACCAATATTGTTTATGTGTAATGATATTGTGTAGTTTACCTACTTAACTACTTACTTAGATCTCTTATTGTATAGATGCTCTTTACTCGTTTGCATTGTTCTATGTGTCTTGACAGGTCTTGTAGCTAAGATCTGATGACCGCGAGACGTGGAGCGGCATCCAGGAGAAAGGATTGCGAAGTTAAGGTAGGACATCTAGTCACTTGGTCCTTAATCAGATCTAGGAAATTAGTGTGGTCTGTACTATTTGTTCTAGACGCACATTGAGCTAGGGAGATCCGGCTCGCGTCCACTCGATTGGATTTTCCGTCAAACAAATATGGCGACCATACTGGGGAAAAGAACATTGCTTTGTAGTTGTCAATTTGAATGTCGTTTTTCAGTTGATTTCTTGCCAAGCCATTCGATTTTGTAATTTCCTTCTTTAGTTGATTTCACCATCAGATATTCACTTTGAAGAGTCTGATTGCCTTCCTTTGAGTTTGTACTTCTCATTTACAGACCTTTTTTATGCTCATTACCTGGAGAATTGGTTCATTTTTTAACTTAGATCTTGCCTGTCCCACCTGGTCAGTGTACCCAGAGCGACACTGTGTTTTTTTTATCTCTGTTCTTTGCCTGTTAGTCTGTCATCGCAGCCCTTCCATTGGTATACTATGACACTGTCTCACTTCTCACATTGGTGAACTGTGACGTCACACTGTGTACAAGCACATAGTGCGTCGATCTGTCACTTTTTCCATACAGGCACCCTTTCTCCATTTTTGTTTTGAGTTTTGGTTTGTGTGTAGACTCCCTATGTACTGTAAGATCCAGTCAGAGATCCCATTTTTCTTTATGTGTTGAGTTGTTTGGTTTTATTTGGAGTTGTTCTGGGTTCCATCTTGGACAAGTCTGAGATTTGGTAGTGGTGGACACTCTTATCTCCCCCACCTGCATCCACTCACCCTTGCGTTCCCTCATCTCCTTTCCAGATCTAATCATTGTATTGGATCGGTTTCCAGACCTCATTTGCATTCATCTTTGAGCTTTGCTTTCTTTTAGTGTTGCTTGTTACTGATTGATTTTGAGTATTTGTGTGTATTTTCAGCCCATTGAGTGCTCATCTTTTCTTGATATTTTTTGAGTTATTGGAGTGCTGCAAGTGATATTTTCATTTCAAGTATTCATGTTTAAAAGCATCGTTGTTGTCAAATTGTTATTTTGATACATCCATTCAAAGATCAAAAGTACTTTATTTCCGTCATTTTTCAAGATCATTTGAAGAATTGCACATGCATTGGAATGTCTCATTTGTAGAACTTTTGGAAAAGTTGAAAGAAAATTGCATTATTTGTGTTTTTCATGAACTATGAGTTGCTCATTTTCTTGAAAAATTCAAATAGATATCAAGTTTTGCAAAAGTAGTTCCATGCTTGGAAAGTTGCATTGTATCTTTTGGTTTTTGTGCTTTTAGGCCATTGTAGTGAAAGTGAAAAGCTTGCAACTTTACTTAGAAACTCTCTCTTTTCATCACTTAGTATCATTTTCGTTTTGAAAAAGATAAAAGAAAAAGAAAAAAATGTTTTGATTTGGTTTAGTAGTGTTGTGTCTTTTATGTTTCGTTGAAAAGGAAAAAGAATACTTTATAGTCATTTTTTGGTAGATTTGGGATTGTCTTGTATTGCATTGCTTTGGTGAAATTGTTGGAAAGAAAAATAAAATTTCTCCTTCCGATACATAGAGTTCATTGAAAGAAAAGTGTATTTTTGCATGTAGTTAGGGCCTGCATTATGTTTACGATTATGTACTCACCTCAGATAAAATTAACGGTAGAACTAGGGTAAAATTTTTAGTAACTTGTGTGTAAGTTAGTGACGTGTTTCGGCATCGTTAAGAGTGGCAACTGTCGTTATTTTCCATCACTGTATCCCGAGGGTATTATAGTCTTCCACGTACTTATCGGTATATCGAGCTCCTTCACGTACCCACCAAGTACCACAAGTACTTGGCGTATATCAAAGAGTGTATCACGTACTCGGTAGTATATCGGAAGGTCTCTTGCCAAACGGTTGTGCATTAGACAACACCACTACGGATTTGAGCTCCCACGTACCTTGCGTATATCGGGAGACACCCTTAGGATTCCTGAAACCGAGTTAACTTTTCGGCCGTCTTGGCAGAGTAATACATTGAAAACAACACTTGGGGAGCTACTACGCATGTACCGTCCAGGTAATTGGGTATTCAGGAAAGGGTACGGTCCCAATCCTCCTTGTCACGTTTTACTATTGGACCCTGCGGTATATTACGAGTTGCGAAGCCTTGACAATCCTGTGAGGTTCCAGACCGTTCAATCCACTCTTATAACATAAGTTTTCTTGTGGACTTAGTTTGTGTAGGTTTTTTCTGGTCTTCTTTTCTTTCGTTTAGCTTGCCTCAGGAGAAAAAAAAATTTTCAGTCACTCTGGCTGACTTTCCTTGGAGAAGGTCTCGGAAGATTCAGAATTTTCCACCTAAATATCCCCTTAACCAAGAGGTAATTTCGAGGGTAAGGATGGATCCACAAGCCAGGGTCGGGTCACATGAAGTGGAAAACCCCACTTTGAATGTTGGAGGAATTTTGTTCCCTCATACTCCTCCAGATTCACCAGCCTCTCATCCCCCGCAGGGTGAAGAAGCACAAATCCCCACTTCACAAGACTTACCTCCCATTGCACCGGGAGAGCCTGGGTCGTTGGAATGGATAAATCAACCCCAGGATGACCCCACAGCAGTTGTTGGTCCTTCAGCAGCTTATTGGACATCTTCTACAGGCCACCCAGTGGCCCATTTTGTCGTTGCACCCCCACCTAGTGGGATTACTCCGGATGACCCCTTAGATTACTATCGTAGCCAATTGGATCACTTTTTTTCTATGGCTGAGAGGTGTCAGAGTTCAAGTCTCCAACGAAGGGTTGAGGACCCAACGTTACCTCCTCACAAACCAATCCCAGGTCGCTCTTTATCTTTCGAGTCACCGGAATCATCTACGCAACATGTGACCACTGCTGAAACTGGTCAACCATCCATTCCTGCACACGCATATCCTAAACAGGAGACCAGTTCAGTACCTCTCACAACGCAACCTGTTGAAGGAAAACAATCCAACACACCCGTAACTACCATAGTTATGTCACCTGCTCCTCCCCCAACCCAAACTTCAAGGTGAGGATACTCTTTACCCCCTACCTTCTTTACAGGAAGTGGTAATCCTACGGTGAATGATCAACAACTGGTGTTGGGTCAACCTTTACTTAGTGGTTAGCAAGTTGTTGCTGGGGGGAAACCCCCGTCTCTTAACCATAATACTGCAGCAGGAGTTCCCATCGGGCCTTCTGTTGGAAATTCCTTACCCCCTAGACCTTCCACTTCAGGACTATCCCATGTTGGGGGACCGTCCAACGTAATTTAACCTCCATCGAGTCAAGCGTATCTAGGTCATCTTAACCTTGTGCCAAGTCAACCTAATCCCAGAAATGCACTCTACGGGGTACCCTACCCCAATAATCCTCACACTCTATGGGGACAACAAAATGTTTTACAACATGGACCCCCACTTACAGTGCCTCAAGGCCCTCCACCCCTGTTGGTTCACCCCCACCTCCCATTGGAGGTGGAGGCCCCCCACATAACTCTCGAGGAGGCAGAGGAGGCTCATGGCCCACCCCCTGGTGGAGGTAGTGGAGGACCACCCCCCCTGGCAGTGGTGATGGGGGAGGACCATCTAATCTTGGTGGTGGCGGAGGAGCCCCACCCCCTCTCAATGGTGGTGGCGGAGGACCTTCTCATCCTGGTGGCGGTGGTGGTGGACCACCACCCTACTATGGTGGAGGAGGCGGAGGAGGATCTTACCCTTTCGGCAACGGCGGTGGCCCACCACCCCCTCCCAGCGGAGGTGGTGGAGGCCCATCCTATTCCGGTGGTGGTAGTGGACCATCACCTCCTCCTGGCGGAGGCGGTGGCTACCCATCCTACCCTAGCGGTGGTGGAAGACCCCCACCATTTGGAGGTGGCCCACCCCCTCCCAGCAACGGAGGCGGGCCCCCACCTTATGGTAATGGGCCACCTTATTATGGTTATGGACCACCTTACTACGACGACAGACCTACATTTGGTTCGGGTGGCACATACCCCTATGGCCAGTTTCCTCCTAGAACACCCTATGGTCAGTCGATACAAGGTCCCACAAGTCCATACATGCCTTATCCGTACTATCAATACTCGCAGCCTAATCCGCAACTGCCCTTTTTTGCTACTTTGGATCTACCTGACCTGTCTCACTTAACCAACGACCCCATCAACCACGAAATTAATTGGCCACCCATTCTAGTGAAACTTCCATCAGATATCCCAAAATTTGATGGTAATTCGGGTGAGGATCCTTAAAACCATGTGATGACATACCACTTATGGTGCTCATCCAACTCCTTGATGGACGAATTGATCCATCTTAGATTGTTTCAAAGGACTCTCATTGGTTTCAGCTGCTAAGTGGTATATTGAACTACCACCCCCATTCTTTTCCCAACTTTGGTTCTCTTGTTATGAACTTTTTGACTCATTTCCAGCTGCCTATACGGTATGAAACTGGTACAGAGCTTTTAACCTCGCTCCGTCAAAATACCGCTACTCATATCTCAGATCATATACATGAGTGGTGAAGGAGACGACGTCTCATTAAGGATCCTATTCCAGATCAACTCCTAGCAAAATAGTTTACGAAGTCTCTCATTCCTACCACAGCACGAGATGTTGCCATGGGTTGGGCTGTCACTGAGGAACAAGTCATCGCTCGTGCCCATTTGCTAGACTTAGTCTATGCTCAATCTGGCATGTTGTTTGATATTCTTCCCGATGCGCCCCGCAACACTTAGGACCCCACAAAACCACCCAAGGGACCCCAAGTCGATGGCATCATTGGATCCCTTCACACCCAGCCTTCCTCTCAAACTGTTGGTTCGTCGAACCCCGAGGGTTCTTCCCCATCACCAACATAGGCTAGTCACGGCACCACCAAATCATCCACTCCTACTGTCACCCAAGAAGTGAATTATCTTTCATCAGCTTCACCTCAAAAGTCTAATGGTAAGAAGAAGAACAAGGGGAAACCTAAGAAATCTTCCACCCAGCAGGAACAAAAGAGCACCCCTGATGATACCAAACAGAAAAAAGAAGTTGAAGTATCCTTGCCTACTATGTGGTGATGATCACTTTTCTAAAGAGCGCCCCCATAGAGACGAAGTTCAAAAGTTTCTTAAGGGAAAACCCACACCCGCAGTTCTCAACGATCCCTTCCCTGCTCAAAATCAGCAGTCGATCGCTCACACTTCTTCTTCCCAAGGAGAAGCATCCACCACCGCACATGTTCTCATGGTACGTAATGAGACTATCAATTTGAACAGCCATTCTCGTTCATATGACTACGTTCTAGCCAAAGAACCTATTGGAAGTAATACTGAAAAAGCTTCCACTTCGATGCTCGAAGTAACCGTATCGGCTGCTTCTCTCACCATTGAGAAGCCCTCATTTGAGTCAGTGTTGCGTCCACCCAAGAGCACGATTAGAAAATTGGTTTTCAATCCTAATGCTCGGGTTGCTCAAAACTACAACATTGTAGAGGACCTAGCACAAGCTCCTTGTGCTATGTCGACGCTCGAGGTCTTGCAAAACTGTTTGAATCAGCACAAGACTCTCCTTGCTGCCATTGGTGCAGTTGATCTGGTTTCATCGAACACTATCATGTTCCGGCTAGAATACTTCAAACCGAGGCTCTCCCATCAATTGGCATTTCAAGTTTCTACAAACATTGCTGGGAAGATAATCCATCGTACCATTTTGGATGAAGGAGCCTATTGGAGAGCCATTGGTTCTCCCGAGTTGAACCGTTCTCCTACCACTTTGAGAACCTTCAACGGGCGTGGCTTTCAACCTCATGGAATGTTACAAGCTTTACCAATCGAGCTGGGGGGAAAGACCGCAACCCTTAATGTGGAAGTGGTCGCTGCCCCATTAGATTATAATATTATGCTTGGTCATAATTGGTTTTACGCCATGACTGCGGTCACGTCATTTGTCTTCCGCATAGTACAATTCCCCCATCAAGGCTGAATTGTCACAGTTGACCAACTGGATTTCTGCACATCTGACACCACTACTCACCTGGGCGATAACGTTCCTTCAATTGGACAATCTTCGCAAAAGTATGAGAGTGTAGGGGTTGGCCTCCTTAAGGATTCATCCCTTATGCGCGTCTTTCCTACTTCGGATCCCCCAAACCATGTTTCCATGGTGAACATGATCTCCTCGCAGATTTCACCTATGCCCAACTCCACTGATTCATGGCTTGTATCTGATGAAGCCACCACACACCTGATTGGAGACACCATTCCTCTATCACCCGCTAAACTCATGTATGAGGCTATCCATTCAGCACCGGAGGACCACTTAGCTGTAGCCTCCACCTCTTGTTCTCTACAATGGACATCATCTGATCCTCTGCTATGAACTTTTCATTCTGACGAGTCCATTATGGAAATCATGAGTGCAGACGATCCACCGTGGGAAGAACTCCACCATCTTTCATCTTTCATTCCCTTGTTGGATACTGTAGAGAACAACATTCACACCATCTTTTCACCGAACGTCTACTTTGGATCTCAATCCTTTATACTCGCATGTCAAACGGACTCCGAAGGAAACTTCGCCAACATTGAGCCTACCACTTTGATAGACATTTCGGTTACTCCCGGTGTAGTGGAACACATTCAGTTAGACCAGAAGTGTTCCCCTAAAGAAGTCATTGCCGCCACGGCCTTATTCAAGCAATTCTGAGACGTGTTCGCTTGGACTTACGAGGAGATGCCTGGGATAGACCCCTCCATTGTTTTACACGAAATTAAAACCTATCCCGACGTCAAACCTGTCCGCCAAAAGTTGTGACTGGTACACCCTCGGAAGACTGCGGCAATCAAGGCAGAGATTGAGAAACTCTTGAAAGCCGGTTTCATTTACCCTGTCCCATTGACAGAGTGGGTCTCAAACGTCATCCCTGTTAATAAAAAATAGGGTACCATCTGTGTCTATGTCGACTATCGGGACCTCAACAAAGCTTGTCCCAAGGACAACTACCCGACTCCCTTCATCGACCAGATCATTGACAATTGTGCTGGAAGTGTCATTTTTTCATTCATGGATGGCTTTTCCGGATACAACCAAATTGAGATCCACCCCACCGACCAACACAAGACTGCATTCATCTACCCTTGGGAAACATTTGCGTATCGTAAACTTTTGTTTGGTCTTAAAAACGTTGGTGCCACATTCCAACGGGCCATGTCGTACGCCTTCCATGATGTGAAGGACTTCATGGAACCTTACTTGGATGACCTCCCTGCTCACTCAAAGCAGCGTGACTTCCACTTAGATCATCTGACGGTCGTTTTCCTTAGATGCAAGCGGTACAATATCTGTCTAAATCCTCGCAAAATTATTTTTTGTGTCGAATCCATACGCCTCTTAGGGTTTATCGTCTCGAAAGATGGGATCCGTATTGATCCCTCGAAGGTGGAATCCATCGTCGCTCTTCCACCTCCAACCAACATTACGAAACTTCAGAGTCTGTAAGGAAGAGAAACTTATTTATGGCGCTTCATTTGTAATTTTGCGCAAAAAACACAAGGCTACATGAGATTAATGAAAAAGGATGTCCCGTTCATCTGGGATGACCAAGCTCAACGATCTTTTGATAGTTTAAAACATGCCATCATGCATGCCCCTGTGATCCAACCACCAAATTACTATCAATATTACATTTTATATCTCGCCGCTTCCGACACCACTATCACCATGGTTTTGGTATAGGAAGACCAGAACGCCCAAGAACATGTGATATACAATGCAAGTAAAGGTCTTATTGACGCTAAAACTCGCTATTCACATGTTGAGAAGCTCTCTCTCGTGGCAGTCATAGCTGTGCAGAAGTTCTGACATTACATTTTGCTTCGCACCACCACCATCATCACTGATTCGAACCCCATTTACCACGTTCTGAATCGTCAGGTACTTGGGGGAAAGTATTCATGCTAGATCGTGATAGTGCAAGAATTCGATCTTCTTTTCAAAAAAGCCAAGTCGAAAAAATGTTTGGTGTTTGTTGATCACATCTACGACCTCCCCCATACTAATGCAGAATCTGAGCCCAATGACTCTTTTCCAGATGAGTCATTGTTTCTTATCAGTACGTCTGATCCATGGTATGGAGATATCACATTGTATCTTCAAACCCAATGTTTCAGCCCTGAATTGTCTCGTGACGACCGCCATCGTATACCCCACCATGCAAAGTATTATTGACTATCAGTGATACTTTGTACCTCCGTGGTATTGATTCTATCCTTCGACGTTGTTTGACTCATGATGAGGATGAACACGTTCTGAATGAATGTCACGCTGGGGCGTGTGGTGGTCACCTCTCTGGGATGGATATAGCCCATAAGATTTTGTGTGCAAGATATTACTGGCCGTCTATCTTCAAAGATTGTATTGAGGCCGTAAAAAAAGTCCTCCATGTCAACATTTTCATACGAAAAAGCGCACCCATCTCGCCCCATTACACTCGGTGATTGCCATTGGCCCCTTCTCGAAATGGGGCATCGATTTCATGCATTGTAAGCCTACCTCGGCCGAGGGGCATAGTTATGTCATTGTAGCTGTGGACTGCTTTACAAAGTGGGCCGAGGAAATGCCTACATACACGAACGACGGGAAGACCTCCGCACTCTTCATGTTTAAACATGTAATAGCATGGTTTGGAGTTCCTCAAGCGATAGTTATTGACCATGGTTCTCACTTTATTAACTATATGGTTGACGAGTTGAGTGAGAGATTGGGTTTTTTCCATGAAAACTCAACACCGTACTACCCACAGTCGAATGAATAGATCGAGGCCATCAACAAGGTCTTGAAAACTATGGTCCAACGTATGGTGGGTACTCACAAGGCCAATTGGAATAATATGCTCTTCTCCGCGCTTTGGGCTTATCAAACCTCCATTAAACTGCCACTGGATTTAGTCCCTTCCAACTAGTGTATGGATTGGAGGCGGTCCTTCCCATTGAGTGAGAGATTCCGTCCCTCAAGCTCGCCATCGAACTTCTCCCAAACACTACTGCCGAGGAAGAACGCTTCCTCTACCTAGCTAAGCTCGATGAGACTCACCGAGATGCCACTCTTGTCAATGAGGTTCATAAGAAACGCATCAAAGCGCAGTACGACAAGTCGGTACAACCTCACACCTATAGTGAGGGAGATTTGTTCCTCACATATGACCAAAAACATGATAAGCTAGGGTAAGAAAGTTTGAGTCCATGTGGCATGGACCTTACATAGTGAAACGTGTCTTGGAGAAAGGAGATTATGAGCTTGAAGACTACGACGGAATATCTTTGAGTGAGCCCCGCAATGGGATCTACCTAAAGAGGTACTATGCCTGAGTCTTTCATCCATAGGTACTCTTGTATATACTGTACATGGCGTGTGTGTGTTTTTGTGTGGTGTGATGCTTTTGATTTCTTGCGTGTTTAGGTCTTGTTTCATTTCTTATACCATGTTCTGTCTAAGTGTGCAGATGGCAATGTGCTATGGATTCACAGACGGCGCCAGCCGGCATACCCATAACCTTGCTTCGGCAACCTGGGTACTCTATTAACCTACCGACGAGCTCATTAGATCAAGGGGAATGTGTCTAGGTTTCGCAACCAACAATGCTGTAGAATATCAAGCAGTCATTGGAACCATAACTGACACCATTTCTTTGGGTATGGACCACGTTGTCATCCACCTAGATTCTCAACTAGTGGTCTCTCATCTTAATCGAGTCTACGCCATCCTTGATCCTATCTTACTTCGTCTCTATTGACAAGTCCATCTCCTGGAAAGGTCCTTCGAGTCCATTCAGTACCTACACATTCCACGAGATGCGAACACAATTGTCGATTCTATGGCCAACTTCATAATAGATTGGTACATTGCACACACATAAGCATATATAATGAACTGTTAAAAGTAGACATAACATGTAAATAACTCATTTTATATAAGCAAACACATAACAAGACCACACCATTCATCCATTTTAAACACATAATGTATAAATCGTCGGAATGTCTGTATATATATATATCATAATAAAAAGTAGTGCTAATACAAAATCTGAAGCACAACGGCTTTCAATGAGTCTCTACAAAATCTGAAGACTCGTAGATTTCAGTAAGTACAAAAAATCTGAGGCCTCTAAGCTCTCAGTACATGATAACAACATCAGGCCTAACACCTGGCCCATACACCCCTAGGTCTGACAGCTCTAGCCTGTTGAGTGTGGAAACAGTCAACTGCTCTGGAAAACCTGCGAAGAAGTGCGTTTAAGCGCGCAGCCGCTCCAACCATGTACACCTGCATGGGTCGTGGCACCTCATCTACTGTCAACTCAGGAACGTATAACGTCAACCCACTCAGGTTGGCGTAGACTCCATCCATCTATGCAATGGAAACATGTACGACAGGACCCATGATTGCTCCCTCTCCTCTCTCTCTCCTCGCAAGAAGAGAGACTCCCACTAGTCTTACAGGGCCCACATCTACACACACATGTTGTTAACTTGTTAGCACTATAACAAAAAAATTATAAAAACACAAAACTTAAAAGTGCAAGGGTTTATTGTTCTTACCTATGTATCCCCATGCTGCTCCCTCGGGCAGCGGCAAGTTTGGGTCATCTCTGAAGTCCGTACCACTGTACAGGAAGTCCTCTACCATAAGCAACTAGCCCTCTAGCCAGTTGAAGAACTCAATACCATATGAGATGATGGGACCCCCACCATGTCGAGCCATCACCTCTGTCCATCTGGCCATGTGTGGATCCCTAGGATCCCTCTCATCCAGTAGTAGCTGAGGGCGCAAGAGGGGAACCCATTCCAATAAGAATGAGATCACTATCGAATCGTAGCCAAATTGTTTGAGCTCTCCTCGCCGACACTTGGTCAGCTGAGATCGTATGTTTGTGAGGAGTCCCTCGTACCAGTTGAAGATCTTCGAATACATGCAGTCCTCTGTGTATAGCATCTGAGACCTGGTGGCTAAGTGAGGAGCTTGGCTCCCTGCCATCCTCGTAATGGTGAAAAGTATGGCACGCAATGGACGTTCCCGTACTTCTTTAATGGGAATCTTCCCACTAGAAACATGGGTGTTGGGAGTAGAGTGTTGTAGGATCATGTCGCCCACAGTCCGATCACTTCCCCGTGATCCAGTAAGAATCACATTGTCCCCTCTTCGGGACAATCCAGTCAGGAAGTAGATGTCATCGACATATATGGTAAGCACGTGCTCATCGATCATGAAATATTGCTAGGCCGCATCCCAACATCAGAGCATATGTGTCAGTAATGGGATTTGGGCCCTCATTCCCTGGATCTCGAAGAACTTGAGGATCACACAATTCCTCAGTGCTTCCACACATTGTGGATCATTTGTAGCCTGTATATCATCTATCTCATGCTCCCGTTCACGCGACTCCAAAATCATTCTAGTTGTTGGTAACCTGCCAAAAGGAGAGTTTAAACATGTTAGGAACCCGTGTCAACACTTCTCTTTACTTTGTTAGTATATTGTTGTTGGACGCATATTCTTTGTAAGTCTCCCCGTAGTATTATATGTCCCATGGTTTTGACTCATAGTATTGGACATAGACTTAGTATATAAGTGTGTGTTGAGGTCATTGAAGGCACCGTGAAGTTAATTGTATTGAGCTTGCTCAAAGGAGGTTGCCCCCTCGAAGTGGCCCGTGATCAATATAAAACTGATTATGAGTTCTATTATTTCTGATATCTCGTGTATTTTCATTAATTAATTATTGCAGGTTCTTCACATCTGGTATCAGAGCACTTTCTTGGGCTTGTTGGGCAAAATTTCTGCCAAAATATTGTTTTCACATCTGTTGCAAGTTTGGATCTAGGAATAATCCCTATCCGCTTAACTATGGGAAGTACTTGGGCATAAGCCCTAAAACTCATTGTGAGGAGTACCACAGGAACCCCAAAGTAGCTGGCCCATTGAGACAACCTGGTAGCGAAAAGGGCAACGACCCCTACCCGATTAACTAGTTCCCACCCGTGAGGTAAACCAAGAGCTGTCGTTTGTGGCAAAGCGGTTATCAGTTTTACCTAAATCGTGGAGTGAGGGGTACTGCCCCTATACGCAAGCCATCAGACAGCATTGGTGGCCAAGTGAATCCCCTTAACCGATAGGAAGCCGCACATACTTGGGGTCCATATCTATTTTCAGCTGAACTGTTGCCGATCACTTCCACTCCAGATCCAGCCATTTCAGATCTATTATGAAAGTCGTTCCAGAGCCAGTCGTCGTTTCAGATCCAGCCATTTTTCGATCCCTTCCGCGCCGTTGCAAATCCATCTGTTGTGGATCCCTTTCGCACCGTCGTTGCCGATTAATTTCTGGAAAAAAAAAACTGTTTTTCGGGCATATCTCCCTTGTTTCAACTTTGTTTTCCCTTAAACTTCACTGACATCCCTACAATCCCATTTTGCATATTTCATTCCTGAAGACCCTATCCCAAATTCCACTTCCCAAGACCAAAAATCCCACATTTGTCTATTTTTAGGGTTTTCCATAACTCCTTCAATTTTCACCCAAACGCCTTCAAATTTTTCCACCGTGTTCCTTTCCTAATTCTGCTTCTTTGTCCCTATCTACCAAATTTTCTCATTCTTTCACCCCGCTTCTGAAATCCCCATTTTTTTCCTCCCTATCCATCAGAAAGTGTCCAAATCCTAGTCAAACCCAAATTACCAATCTGAGTTTTTCCCAAATCCAAATTTTCCTTTACTAAATAAGATTTTGTTTGTGTTTTTCTATCCATTTCCCCCCAAAAAAAAACTCCTAGTTGTGGTTGTCACCCGCGCAGGAGCAAAAACCATGGAAGAAGCACTTGTCGCCATCCAAACCAAACTCCAAGATCTGGATGAAAAATTTCTCAGCCTCCATCTTCAGCATTCAGCCATGAACAATAACTGACAACCAGAATCTTTTACAGCCACCGAATTCTCTTCTTCCAGCAATTTTCATGGGCCGAAGCTTGATTTTCCTCACTTCAATGGTATTGATCCGACTAGATGGATATACTGAGCAGAACAATATTTCAGTCTGCATAATACTTTTGATGTCCAAAAAGTTCCACTTGCATCCTTTCATTTCGAATAGGAAGCCCTTCAATGGTACCATTGGTACATCAAAGCTCATCCCAAGCCAAACTAGACATATTTTTGCCAACTCCTTTTGCCACGATTTGGTCCGAGTGCTTTTGATGACTTCACAGCAGCACTCACTAAACTTCACCAAACTAGCACAGTGAGAGAGTATTAGATGGAATTTGAGAAACTAGCCAATCACACAGAAGGATTGTCTGATGAATTCTACAGGAGTTGTTTTATCAGTAGTCTCAAGGATGAAATCTGCTTCGAGGTCAAAATTTTCTGTCCCAACACAATGATGGAAGTCCTAGGGTTAGCTAAGCTGGCCGAGGACAAGATCGCAGCTCAACAGCGCTCCAAAACCACCTTTGTTCCCTTCAGAAATATGGGTTCCCAACAACCTCCCATCACGCCTGCTCCTCGACCAACTCCTATCAAGCATTTGTCTGAAACAGAGATGCAGACACGTCGAGAAAAAGGGATTTGTTATAATTGTGATGAGAAATTCACTCGGGGACATAGATGTGTTCAACAAAAGCTCTATCTCTTGGATTTGGATTCTCCGGCTGCCTCTGAACTTGGTGAAGAAGCTCTAGATATAGTAGATGATCAGGTTGACATTCAGCACCCACCTGTTGACACCCCATCTCAGGACGACCCACCCGAGATCTCCCTCCATGCTGTAACCGGCGTCACCACCCCACAAACAATGCGAGTCAGGGGATACTTCAAGAAGCTCCCTCTTACCATACTCATTGATTGTGGTAGCACTCATAACTTCATTGACCCTCAGATTGCCAAACAGGCTGATTGTTTTGTCCATCCTTGCTCCCACTTTGAATTCATGGTTGCTAATGGGGGCACCTTACCTTGCAAGGGGAAGTGTCACAATGTGTGTATCTCTATGGAATATTATATCCTGTGCTCTAACATGTTTTCCTTGTCCTTATGCGGATGTGATGTGGTTTTGGGCATTCAATGGTTACGCACACTTGGCCCCATCTTATGGGATTTTGGTGAACTTTGGATGCAGTTTTCAGTCAATGGGGCACAACACAAATTTATGGGCTTACAACCAAGGTCTCTCTGCATCATTAGCTCACATCACCTGGAAAAAAACCTTAAGAAGAATTCACATGGTGTCATTGCTCAGCTCCATTCCATTCAGATGCACCCATCAACAGTCTCCAATACTTCCTTGGATAGATATGCAGGTGTCTTTGCTGACCCAATGAGCTTGTTGCCTTCAAGAGACCTTTCCAGTAAGAATTTAGCCACATCTACCTCTCAGCAGGAAATGATGGGTATTTTGCATGCATTACAGAAGTGGCAGCCATACCTATTAGGGAATTATTTCTGCATCAAGACTGATCTCCAGGGTCTGGAAAATTTCTTGGAACAATGGGTCTCCTCCCCAACACATCTAAAATGGGTTATCCCTATGCGATCACTTACAATAAGGGTAAGGACAATATGGTGGCAGATGCTCCTTCTCTCACACTTGATGACCCAATTTCTCTTACAGCTATTTCTCTACTTGTTCCAAATTGGTTGCAATATGTTCAACAGGGTTATCTCTTCTATGAACTCCATGCTTCTTCATCAGCAGGGCACTCTGGGTTCTTCAAAATGTATGACTAGGAACAATGTAACTTCTTTTGGCAGGGACTGAAAATGATAATTCAACAGATGGTGGCTGACTGTGATACTTTCCAGGTCAACAAGGGTGAAACGACACTCCTTTCGGGACTGCTCAAACCCTTTCCCATCCCTACACAGATTTGGCCAACTATTTCTATGGATTTATTAGAAGCGCTTTGGTGGTACAATACCACATCTACAAGGACACCATATGAAGAAGTCTATGGACAGACACCGCCAATTCTTCTTCCATACACCCTTAGCAGCTCCCCAGTTCAGGAAATTGACTTGGTTCTTCGAAACCGCGATCAGATTCTTCTCATTCTGCAGGACAATCTTCGCAAGGCTAGAATTCCACTGCAACAACAAGCCGATCAGCACCCTTCTAAGCGCACTTTTCACGCAACTGATATGGTTCTTATTCGTCTACAGCCTTCCAAGCAATCCTCCCTGAAACTCCAAAGGCATCAATGGCCCGAAATGCAACCCGGGGATGCTACCGGGGAACCACTCTTTCAGATTCTGCATCAATTTCCCCGACCAAAGCATTGAGGACAAAGCTTTTTCTAAGGGAGAGGGGATGTTAGGAACCCGTGTCAACCCTTCTCTTTACTTTGTTAGTATATTGTTGTTGGAAAAATATGCTTTGTAAGTCGTCTTGTAGTATTTGTTGATCCATAGTTTATATTATCCCATGGTATTGACCCATAGTATTGGATGCATATGCTTTGTAAGTCATCCCGTAGTATTATATGTCCCATGGTTTTGACTCATAGTATTGGGCATAGACTTAGTATATAAGTGTGTGTTGAGGTCATTGAAGGCACCGTGAAGTTAATTTTATTGAGCTTTCTCAAAGGAGGTTGCCCCCTTGAAGTGTCCTGTGATCAATATAAAAGTGACTCTGAGTTCTATTATTTCTGATATCTCGTGTATTTGCATTAATTAATTATTGTAGGTTCTTCACAAAACATTATTAACACTTGCTTCAACCACCAAAAGTTCTTTTTTGGGGCATGGTTTGTGTTTTGGGTTGGATGTTTCCGTTGTCGCACCCCGTTATTGCTAACAGTGCGACGTCGTTGCAGTCTAGCCATGCGAGCCTTGCGACGACTCAGTCTCGTTGCAGTTCCCGAAAGTGCAGACTACGACGACCCGAGGACGCAATGGCCCTTCACAAACCAAGCTAAAACCCAGAAAAATGAACCAAATTCAAAAATGTAAACCACTACAATTATGCTAGATGAAGTTTAGAGTTACCTGCTCCAGATGGTGGGTGAAATGGTTGCTCGTAGCTCCCAGAATCGACAAGTGAAGTTTTGGCTCCGAATGACACTTCTCCTCCCAGTTTGGCAAATGAAACAATGGTGACTTTATTTGACCCATTTTTCTATTTATAGAAAAAAGAAATATATTTTTTTTCAAATATTTGATGATGTTAGGTCATTTGCCATAGTTTAGATCATTTTTATTACATTTGAACGTTTGGTTAACTATTTGACCTAGTTTCTGAGTGTGCAAGAGTGATTAAGTGTCTTTTTACGTTGTTTACCGCATTGGAACTATCATCTCAGGTATGAACACCCCTTGTGTGTTTTTGTTGTTATTTTCCATTCATTAGATTGTAATTATTTTATGATGATGAGCTTACTCTTTGTTCTTTCTCGTGCTCTTGAAACTATGAGAATAAGTTACCGAGTTATGATTTATCACTTTTCCGGGCTCATTAAACTCCTACAGAAAAGGAACCCCCTCGGAGTCTATCTTTAAGCTCTTTTCAGGCTCTAGAAATACAAAACGATTGCCAAGCGAACTTGTCGCATTCACGCTTGTTAAAGAATTTGAATGGTCGTATTCCTGGTGATAGTTTACCCCTTTTTCGGACCAGGGGGCACTACTTACGAAAAATTTATACTCCATCCAATCATGACTGGAAGAGTCCTCTCCCGCGTTGTCTTACCCTTTTTTGGGTGATGAGGCTAACTTTACGAAAAAGGACCGTTGGAGTCTTCTTTAGTTCTTTTCAGGCTCTCTAAACATGAAATGATAACCGATTTTACCTTCTATGGACTCGTTAAACTTTCACATTGAAGGCCCCGCCATGGGACAAACCCCTCCTATCCCAAGTTCGAAAAATATTTGGGATTGGACTCATCTATGAGATGAGCTATACCGAGCATCTGGTTACCCTCATCAAGCTCGTAAAAAAAACATGAGGAACTCATCATTCATGATGGGGAAAAATGAAAGCTTTTATGTTACACCCCTTATCAGTGGCAGTATCTAGTCATTTCTTGAACATGGTACTCATCTGCATTTGCATACTACACTTGGATCATCCGTTTGTCCTCGAGTTTCACCTATTTCCTAAGTCTTGTTACTCCTTTGAGACATTCAAAGAATGCTTCCATCATCAGTTTCATTAGGAGTTGGTATCATAACTCGTCAAGTCAATATTGCCAAGGCATGCCATGCCCATGTTCAAGAATACTCTCACTACTTGTTATTTGTAGTCAATACACCTTCCATCATGTCAGTCTACTCTGAGTCAGTCTTGCATGTCACTTTACCGTCCAATCTTCTCTACACATCCTTTGTCGTGTTTAGTGTCGATGATGGGGGATTCATCATGGCCCTCCTTCAACGGATTCATCCTTATCGACTTCAAATCATGATCCGAGCATTGAATCTAGAAACCAACCAAGTACCTTGGCCCTGCATGCCTCAATGGCAGGTTACCTCGCTTTCGACATGAGTTTACATCAGTGACTCTTGATCGGAATATTTCATATCACGTTCGACTTCAACTCATTTATTCACGCTTGATGATATGTACTGTGATACCTTGGGGATCATTGACATTAATGGTGATTTCCCTCGCGCTTGTTAACGATATACATCAATGACCGAAAATTAAGTGGTTTCTACCATGTTCGACATTAAGACATTTGTAATCACATGGATAGATTCGTATCATTGCGGGTTCAGCATGAAGACCCTGGGGAGTCATGTTTTAACAAGGTTGCGATGGAGTTTGTATTGAGTCATGTCACACGGATCCACATTTGTATTGGTCATGGCTGTGTTATCATCTCATCATGGATCTACACTTGTGTCTAGTAGCCATGATTGTGTTCAGTTAGTCATTACTACCATGGATCTGCAATGTATTGGTCGGAAGCCATGTTGTATATCATATGAGACAGTGTACTCAGAGTTAGTTGTACTGCAACAGTGTCCTTCGTCTGACAAGCCATTGCCATTCTTTCTGTCAAAGAATTTCACCTGTCCAATTTTTCAACAGCTTCATGCTTTGGGGGGCATTCTGTTACACCTAAAATCCTTCCATCAAGAGATTCAGTGTATACATCCCTGAAGTTTCATTGGCTAGGCCATTTACCTGGAAGGGATACCATTGCATTTATGCTAGGTTTTGAGAGGTCGTCGCAGGATGCACTCATGCAACCCGCGATGTCGCATCTTGCTCTACTACAGGGTGCGACGAAGTCAGTTAATGGACAAAAATAGGTCCTTCGAGCTCATTCTCGAAGCTTGCTGACTTGGATCCTTATCCCTGACCCCTTGGGAGAGTTGGCACTTGGTTCCTAACCTCTTGGGGGGATCCCCTATCTCTCTCCTACCATATCTCAACCTACCCTATCCACTTAGTCATATATAAGTGAAGCTCTACCCCTCTCCAAAGGGAGGAAGTCTATGGTGTCTACATGCTGGTGAAATAATCTTGGAGAGATCTCTAACTCATCCATTGAGAGACTCACACTTCCTTGGGAGGATATGGAAATTGGCTTGGATGGAGAAGGGCTACTACGTTAAGCTTTGGTTGTAGTCATTCTTACCTATGTACTTTCCCTATATTTACAGCAATATAAACGCTTTCCACCAATATTGTTTATGTGTAATGATATTGTGTAGTTTACCTGCTTAACTGTTTACTTAGATCTCTTATTCAATAGATGCTCTTTACTCGTTTGCATTGTTCTATGTATCTTGACAGGTCTTGCAGCTGAGATCTGACGACCGCAAGACGTGGAGAAACATCCAGGAGAAAGGATTGCGAAGTTAAGGTAGGACATCTAGTCACTTGATCCTTAATCAGATCTAGGAAAGTAGTTTGTAGTCTGTACTATTTGTTCTAGACTCACATTGAGCTAGGGAGATCCGGCTCACATCCGCTCGAGTGGATTGTCCGTCAAACAGTGTTTTAGAGTCCAATTCTAACTAAATAATTTAAAACAAAACATTTGGAACATAATAATAATAATAATAATAATGATAATGATAATGATAATGATAACTCATACTCACTTAATTTGTTGGGTGTGTCATAACCATGTAGGCCCTCAATTAATATACTGTACTATCTAGATCTACAAGAGCATTAGTCTACTAGGGATGGAAATAATATGACTGTAAATGAATGTGATATGATGCAATAAATATCCATGCCACATAAGTAGGTGAAACCCTTTTTGGATATATCTAAAATTTTGAAATAGTCTCAAATGGTTGCGAAGAATTATAATCATATTTCGAAGAATTTTTACCATTCAATATGTTCATTTTTTGAAAAGTATGCATGTAATATTGTATAAGAACTGGTGCTAGTGCACATTTAATGTTCGGTCTAATTTTTTCTCTCGGTTCTTTGTGGGCTCTTCTTACTCATGCTATGATGTAATATGGGACCTACCACATCAACACATATAGTCATAGGCAATTCCCAGGTTAAATGATGCCTGCTAGGTCACCATATGGGTTGGGATGCATATAGTATATTTTTTTAGGCAATTCTTCTCACCATCCCTAGTCATTCATCTAAAATCCAATTTCTCAACAATTTTAGGCCAAGGGCAGCTTAGACCTAGTTTTTTGGGTGTCACTTGAATAACTAGCAGTAATAAATTATAAGTACCTATTGTGATAGTAATGGAAGGGTATAAAATCAATTGAATATTTGTACAAAGTATTTGTAATGTAGCAACACCCCAAGTCACACCACCAGGGTCAGATACACAAGGATTCTAACGGGAAAGGGTTGATTCGAATGAATGCATAGTGGAATAAGGTTTAATTATTTCTACGCCAACATGCCAACAATCCAAATAAAGTAAAACAATTAGCCATTAAAGGAAGACAACGCTTCTAATGCAAAATTTTCCCCTAATGTACATGCGATGCAAGGTAATTGGAACAGGAACGCAACCATGTCTAAGTAACCCCTTCACATGTAAATTTAAAATCATCATCACATCTATGGGTAGCCGCCCATTTCCATTTAACCAATAATAAATTCATAACTACATATGTTAATCAAATTCAGCCTTACGACAATAAGAAAATCGACATTACAATATTCTAATAAAGCATAATTTCAACACCATAATACACTAGATTTATGACATTAATCCACAACCATTAAAACCATAACATATCAAATATAGAAGTTGCCATCTATAGCCATATAATTAACATAAGTACCATATCTATTGGCTGCCACAAAAAATAAACCAAATAACATCTACTAGTTGTAATAACACATAAACAAATATGCTCTATGAACTGCCAATTTAACACTATTAATTCAGCCATATAACATAAGAATATAATCAAATATGAAGCATAAAAGATAAAAGATAAACCCAGCCTCCATGGACACATATGCATCATAAAAAAACAATAAATAAATTCCAAATAAATACCTATCTTTGAAAGGCACAACTAGCTTCAATAGTACAGCGTTCCCTCTGTTTCAGGTGTGGAGCCTACCCCAATTTTTCAGGGTACTGAAATAGGGCAACTAGAGTGTCTGGTGGATGTGGAGGGTTTGAAGGTTTCTCCTTATGAGTGTTGTGCTTGGGAAATGTGTGGATAGTCCGATTAGTGGGCATGTTTCTCCACCCGATCCGAAGTCTTCGTCTCCCCTAGTATTTGTACCATTAAACCCTAACCCTAACCCCAAGCCTAGCCCTTCACTACTACTTGGGGATTTTCCTCCTCTTGCCAAGGATATTCCTAATAAGATGGGTATTTTTATTTCTTCATCTCCTATTTGAGATTCTCCTGTTCATCCTAAGGGTTCTGATGAATTGGGAAAAACCATGAATACTTACACTATCTGCCCTCCCGAGGGTTTTGATATCATCCCTATCTCTTCGAAATTTAACAAGAATGTTACTATTCGAAAGCCTAAAAAGTTACAAAATGGTAAGGGGGTGGTATTTTGGCGATGGGAGAAAGGATTGAAAACCTTTATACAAACCCTAAGGTCTCGTCATTATTTGAGAAGGGTTTAACCAGAGACTCTAATAGGACATTGCACTCTTCTGTTGGGGCTCTTAGAGAAGTTGCGGCCCTTCAGGGGGTTACTAAATGAATATTGTCTCCTTCAAAATCCGAGGGATAGAAAGTGGACAGAAAAAAGATTCCCTAAAACGTTTTCTGAAGAAAATTCATCGTAGTATCGTGCTACTACAGGAGACAATGACCAACTTTGAAAGTGCTTGTAACTACTTTCTAAAGATTAAACCAAACTGGAGGGTCTGTGCTATTGATTCGTCTGGTTTGTCCGATGGGACTTTGGCAGCTTGGGATCCGACTGTGGCTAATTTGAAGGATTTCTATACATTTGCAGTTATTTATTTGGAGGGTAGTCTTAAGGGTTGTCAAAATGTGGTTATAATTATGAACATATATGGACCGTACAATAACATAAAGTCTTTCTGGGAGCAGGTTTTGGATTTTAATGTTTTCAAGGACCCTTCGCTCATCCTTGCGGGTGATCTTAACCTAACATTATCCTCTTAGGAGACTTGGGGGACGAAGCATTCTATTGATCCTCTCTAAGAGTTTTTTGTGTCTCTATTTGAAGATGCTAAATTGGTTGACATTGTCTTGAATGTTTTGGTCCCGACATGGTCGAATGGGCATTGTGGGGAAGCTCGTGTAGCAAAATGATTGGAAATGTTTTTTTATGTCAGAGGTTGTATGTGATTCCTTAGGCCGGTATAGGTCTTGGTATTATTCTGTGGGGATTTCAGACCATAAAGCGATTATTCTGCAGCTTGATT
The DNA here is from genome assembly GCA_027924585.1 of Larix kaempferi. Classification (NCBI taxonomy): domain Eukaryota; kingdom Viridiplantae; phylum Streptophyta; class Pinopsida; order Pinales; family Pinaceae; genus Larix; species Larix kaempferi. The sequence goes on from BSBM01000727.1 coordinate 9,354,645, forward strand.
TTGATACACATTTCATTTAGTACCCTTTCAATTTTAATCATGTGTGGTTGGAGGATCCATCTTTTTATGCCCTTGTTCGCAAGAAGTGGGGTGAATACTCTAATTTACACTATCTTCCTCCCATTAAAAAAATGTTAAAAAAGATATCTCTATTAAGGGAGGATGTGAAGATTTGGAAAAAAGCGAAGAAGGTAGATAATGTGAGAATCCTCACTAAGCTTGATCAAAAAATTCAGATGTTAACTGATCTTGTGTATGATGAATTGTTCTCAGGAAAGGAAATACGAGCTTCTTATGTTGGAGGCTGAGAAAATGAAAATATTGAAGCAAATCGAGGAAACTTGGAGGTAGAAAAGCAGAGCAGTGTGGTTTAGGGTTGGAGATAACAATACTAGGTTCTTCCATTATTTTGCTAACCATCAAAGGTTAACCAATGCTATCTGGGATATTATGGACAAGAAGGGTAATGTCTTAAATGGTAATTCCTCTCTTAAGCAAGAAGCGGTCTGTCATTTTAAATATAGTTACACTAATAGGTATTCTTCCAATGTGGAAAATCAGCTGAAAACTATTAAAAATTTCCCTCATTTCTTTAGTAGGGAAGACTGTTTGGAGGTGGGGAAACAAATTACCGAGGATGTTATGAGGGTTTTGATAATCTTTGCTAAAGATAAAATTCTGGGACCGGACGGGTGGACTGTTGAGTTCTACTTAAGTTTCTTCGATTTGCTGGGTAAAGAACTTACTAAAGCTATTGATTATATGCGAAGCAATGAGAAGGTGCCTAGCAGTCTTAATTCCACATATATTACTCTTATTCCTAAGAAGGACAAGCCTATGGATTTTTATGATTATAGACCTATATCCCTGTGTAATATGTTTTACAAGAATATCACCCAGATCATTTTGGAGAGGGTGAAACCTATCTTAAGTTAATTATATCTCTGAAGAGCAATTTGGTTTCTTACCAAATCGTCAAATTATGGATGTTATCGGGGTTACTCAGTGTTATAGTTCAAATCTGCACTTCTCCTTCCGTGATCACATTTCCCTGTCGGTCACACAAAAGAACACTATGGATGGAAGAGCTAGATTGACCTTAGATGATTTACTGCTGAAATTACACCTCTTCAGCTGAAAACTATATTTCTTCTGCATATTTCATTAAAGATGCGCTACTCTTACAATTGGCATCTAGTGCACTGTGCGTTGGTTCTACTAAAGCAGATCCATGCACTTATCTCAAAAGTGGTATGCGCTAGTCTTTGAGCACACTAGATGTGTCTTATGCGCAAGTTGTCTAGTGTGATACCTACGCACATATTAAGATAAAATGGAAAAATATATTAAGATTACAAATTGGGATTAGTTGAGGTTGGTATTGTAACTCCCCCAACCTCCCAATTCAACTGTCTCATGAATCTAACTTCCTTCCTTGGCCATAAATACAAGTGGAAGCCATGAGGAAGTGGCCAATGAAGAAGAAGCTATTGTTACGTTGAAGGAATTTCTAAGTCATTGTGAGGAGCAGGAGCCCAGAACTCGGTTGCAGAAGTGCTTGGAATAGATCATGTATAAATTGTATTTGGTTGCATTTCTTTGACAATAAAGATCGAGATACCCTTCCTGTCCCAATAGAATGTTGTTTCTATTGAATTTCTGATTATAGTTAATGTCATATTGTTTTCAATATCATTATATATTTGTAGTCAGGATACACTGAGGAAGGTCTATGTATTTTGCAAGTACATTGTTGTGGAGATTGGGCAAAAGCTAGGACCAGACGCCATAAACAAGGTACTGATTTCAGAATCCTAATCTCATTTTGTTTACAGTAATTAATGCAAAGTAGAATGTATCTATATGTCACCCCATGTACGTTGATAACATCCTTTCCCCTGCTATAGGGTATTATCCTTCACAACACTCAGGGGAAGTATTGCATTTGGTGAAGCAAAAAAAGTTTTCTATTTTATTCTCAATATGGATATCATGAAAGCATATGACAAGGTGGATTGGACCTATCTAAGGTTCATTCTTATTCAGATTGGACTGATGGTGGAAATCACCAACTAGATCATGGCGTGTATGTCAACTTCCATATTTGTTTCCTTAATCAATGGGTCTCCATATTCCTATTTCAGTGGCAATAGGGGGCTATGCCAATGATGCCTGTTATCCCCATATCTGTTCATTCTGGATATTGAGGGCCTTAGTATTCTTATTAATCAATCAAATGAGCATAAGCTTATTCAAGGTATAAAAGTCACTAGTTCTCTGACTATCTCTCACATACTTTTTGTTGATGATGTTCTTATATTTGGCGAAGGCTCTTATGTTGAGTGGTCACATTATCATTCTATTATATCTATTTTATGTGATGCCTCGGGAATGACCATCAATGTGAAAAATTCATTTTTTTTAAATCACTGTGTTGATCCTTCCTTAATTCATCTTGTAAAATCTTTGATCCCTTTTAATATGGCTGAGTTAGTTGCAGGCATCAAATTTCTTGGTTTGTTCTTGAAACCTAATGGATACAACTGGTGGATTGTAAAAAAGATACAAAATAGGATTGGGGTGTGGTCATTTAGATGGTTATCGCTTAGAGGAAGACTTGTATTGGTTAATTCGGTCTTACAGAGCATACTTGTTTTTTGGTTTTTGCTCTTTATTATTCCTAAATTTTTTGTCTTGATGATAACTAGGAAGTTGTTTCAATTCCTTTGGGATGGTAAATTAAACCTTTCTAAGTTCCATCTTGCTAGCTGGGAAAGCTTATCAAAACCAAAGGCCACGGGTGGCTGGGGTATTAAGAACTTAAGCAGTTTCAAAAGAGCTTTATGCACGGAAACTTTATGGAGATGTGTATTTAAAAAAGGGTTGTGGGGAAAGTTGATTAAGTCGAAATATTTGAAGAGATTGCCTTTTATATACTGGCTGCGATATCAGGAAAAGAGGGTTAAAAGTGTTTCATATATCTAGAGTAGTCTCATTAAATATTTCCTATCATTAACCAAGACATATGTTGGGAGGTGGGTCGGGGTACACAGGTTTATTTTGAATTGGATCCCATCTCGGGCCTGGGTGATTGTTATAAACTATCTCATGATGCTCTGGAAGCATTGCACAGGAAGAAAATTTTAGTTCTCAGGCAGGTGGTGGTGGTATCGATTGAAGGGGAGACGTGGTGGTTGTCTTCTAGGGAGTTAGCTCTGAACCTTTTGACTGTTGTGGAATGGGATGGATATGTGCATAATATCTATCAAGCAAGTATTTTAATTAATGATTTTGAAGAAAGTCTTGTTTGGTCTTATAATATATCAAATGGCTTTGTAAATTCCATATGTCCCATGTCTCTATTTTAGAATCGGAATCAGTGGACAACAAGAAGTGGTGGACAATGTATGTTTGTAACGACATATGTCCTTTAAAACTCAATCGCTTTGTTTGGATTGATTTTCTAAAGAATATTTAAACTTAGGACTCCTTACAGAGTAGGGTTTTTATTGCACCGGGGTGGTGTTGTCTTTGCAAGCGAGACCTGAAAAACATCAATCATCTATTTGGGCAGTGTGGCTTCTTTAAAGCGGTATGGATTGAAATTGGCAGGTTCTACCCCTATATGGGTGGTTGGGATTCCGTAATATTTGAAGAAAATATGAAGTGGTATGCTAATAAGAGAGCCAATCGTGATCTCCTCTTGTTCTTATTATGGGAAGTGTGGAAATCAAGAAATGGCATTATTTTTCAGAACTATAATGCCAGTCTGATTATAGTTTGTGTGAAAGTTTATTCTTCTTTCTCCGATTTCCACAAAGGGGAAACTTTAAAACTGAGCAAAAGGATCAATATCCCTAAGATTGTTCCTAGTATGCCACTTGGATTCTTTGATGGTGCAGAACAAGGAGGTATTTGTGGTGCGGGCATGGTTTTATAGGTACAAAGTTCACATTTTTTCCATCCGAAGTTGGTAGTTGGAAAAGGTAAAAATACTAGAGCATAACTTATTACTTTGTGGGGATTTCTCTAGTTTGTGAGGAAGAAAGGATTTGGCCACCTACAGGTTGTTGGGGATTCGAAATGGATTATTGAGTGGGTCTATGGATTTTTTTCTTTGCACTCTTTGTCTCTCAAACACTGGAAGACTAGAGTTTGAAAATTGATCTTATCTTTTGATCATGTCATTTTCAACCACATTTATAGAGAACTAAACGTGTATGTGGATTGGATATCTAAACAATCTATTCGGACCATGGATGGGACTTTTTCCTTTATGGAACTAAAGGAGGGATGCCGAGTGGAATCAGGTAGTTTCAGGTGTTTCTAAACCGTTGATATTAGTGGTAGTGTGATGTTTTTTGTATTATGGATATGTACTGATGGATAAGTATTTTGGTATATAGTCAATTTTTGAACTGCTGTCAGGTTATGTTACTTATAACATAAGTAAAGAACTGGTTTGAATGAATGGGAGTGGAATCTCTCCTCCTATCGCTTTATTGTTGTAATATGACACAACTTTTGTTAATATAAAGTTGTCTCTTTTTTCCTGTATGAAAAAAAATGTCCATTACCTGAAATTAAGACATAAAACATCGAATTGGCTAAAAACAATGGTGAGCACATGTGGATCATGGACGCACGCTTCATGGATTTTGGTGGTGGAATCCCCTTGGGCATCTACCTATGACCCCACATTATCATTATAGAGAACAATGTACAACCTCACTTTCATACAATTGGTGTGGGTTGCGATTAATCTCCTAATTAAGGCTTCAAATAGTGTCATTCCCTAGCAAATCCTTGTAGATGAATTGTAATGTATGGAAAATATCTCAAGTATAATAGAAAACAATAGCGTCATTTAGTGGTTAATCATTGTATATGAATTGTAATGTATGGAAAGTATCTCAAGAAAACAATAGCGTCATTTGGTGGTGAAGTGATCACATCCCACAAACATTATTGTAGAGTATGTACAAATGATTCATTTATGGACAATGGCAATGATCCTTCATGTCTCCGCCCATGTCACCCTACTACCATTATAGAGAACGTTGTATGATCTCGTTCTCATATAATTGGTGGGGTTGTAATTGTATAGTCTGAGTGGGCCTAATGGTTAAGAACATGTGTTTCCTCCTAGGAGGTCATAGGTTCAAATCTAAAGGGGGGTAGGGTATATACACCTATGTAGACTTTAGCAGTTAAATCACTATGTAGATTGGGGCCCCTTGTGCCACAAACAAAGAGGTCTCATACACCAAACTGGTTTCTAGCTTAGAGGTGACCTTAAAAATAGATTATTATTATTATTATTAATTAATATCCTACTTAAGGCTTCAAACAATGCCCTTCCCTAGCAAATCCTTGCAAATGAAATGTAATGTGTTATTTCATTGGGCATGGAAAAGTATCTCAAGTACAATAGAAAATAGCGGTGTCATTTAATGGTGAAGTGATCACACCTCACTAACATTACTTGTCAGGTTGACAACTATTTTCTTAATGTTTTGATCTCCTTGTAGCCATAGACATCCTTATGCATTTACCTCATATCATATGCTCTACTTGAGATGCGTCTAACAATGCAATGTCATAAGTATGCAAGGTGCATAAATGCATTACATAATTCACAGTTGTGGTTTTGGAAATGCAGCATCATCTATGGCATGAATGGCAAGTTTAGTGACAAAAACGATGACAAGGTCAAAGTTGTGAATGTTAGTTGGATGCTTAGCTTTGTCCATGCATAGTATACATGTTTTTTATCACTGAAAATATTGCAGACAAGTTTAAGACCAAAATTGGAGATTTTATTAAGTGTTTCCTCATGGATGTGCAAGGTGTCTCGAGGCCTCCTTTACACATAAAAATATGATTCCTGAAATGTGATCTTAGGATGTCAAGATTCACATCAAAGCTTGTATAATAGGGATGGGAGATGAACAAATAAACTTGAATCATAGATAAATGGCTAATTGCATGAAATCAGTGCTTTAGCCAGTTGATTAATTTATGCATATTCTTAGGGGTTTTCCAAGTTAAGGTTTTAAGTGTCAAAAGGGTCTACTTAGATTTTTTTGGAGCATATGTGCTCAACACAATTAACGAAATTCAATTCCAAGTTTTGTAACTATGAAAATTTCAATTAAATTTCTTTCTCGCAAATGACCCAATTTTTGCTTCGTGATTGATTAATGTGGATGAAATGGTAATAGAATGTAGCATGCAACTAATCATTGGAAAGGTTTCAATTTTTATTATTCTCATCAATGAGTGGTTCATCAACTCGAGATCGACAAAGGAATTATAGCTATACAAATCCTAGAAACCAAGGGGTTACACTGATAGGGAAATTAATTAAATTTTTAATACTTCTTAGCGATTCTTTGAAAAGTGTTTTTATCCAAATTTGAACGGTATTATATGATAATGGTATTGTGGTATTGTTATTGAGTCTCAAATATTTTTTCCAAGTACTAACCATTGTATTGTCACCAAAGCCCAAAACACTCATGATAGTTTTCAAAGACCCAAACAAGCCACTAAATAAATGGAAAGCCATTGAATTGCAGTGGATTAGCTATGAAAATGTGTTTTATCAAGTTTAGATTTTTGGCTTGTACATCAATCTAGATCTTTCTTGTCCCTAGGAGCAAAAAATTGCTAAGTATGGGCATATTGCTCACTTGGGAGGTTTGTTCCCCTCCTAAGCCAACAACATGCCTTTCTTGGGACAATTGTTGGTTATGAAGGCCAATAGACCCCCCAAGTGGTCGATGTAACATCCCCTCCTATCATACCAGCATGATGGAGAGGATCGTGATACTAAATCCGGGCATCTAGCCCCATGAACTTTTAACTAAGCATTCACATAATATAAAAGACATATGGAATGTATGATTATAAGAAAAACACAACGGAAATAATATCAATAACACATCCATCATACATTCAAGATATTCATCAAATAATAATTTTAAAGTTAACACAAGAGAATACTTATCTTAACAAAGTAGTCCCAAGCAACTGGCTATGCAACTGCAACGTTCCACCCAACCATAGGCCAGTTGTGGTCATCAATATCTCCACACACTGCCACCCCCGAGCTGGGCATGATCTCTACAAGGAATTAGGGAATAGCAGACTCACACATAGTCCAAAGATACACCAAATCAGCCAAGCCAAACTACAGATGGGTTTATCAGGCTATTAGGAAATGGAAAGGAAGAGTGGCTAAGCTAGTGAGCTCAAGCACAGAGCCAAGGGTAACCTTACAAGATCTATCTAGCTTGGCACCCACAATACCTACACACCCAGCACAAGGAAGTATTCTTTTCACTGTTGTACAGTCCCTCAAGCCATACCTTCCCCATCTAGTGCTCTCAGGATGTGCATAGAAGAGTAGCCAAAGCCCTCTTGATCTTCTTGAGAAGTTATCTCCCCCACTAGGTTTATCAAGCCTTCTTTGTCCTCTACCACTCCAATCTCTTTCTTACAGTCTCCAAATCAAACAGGGATGCAGATAATCAGCTAACTACAATTGTTGGGCATGAGGAAAAACGTTTCTTCAATGGGATGTCCAAAGAGGGGGGTTTCTACCAATTCAGAAAAACGTGGAAAATCCCAAAAACGAAATGGCAATTGGGGAACAACCCTGGAGAACAGAAATCATTTTCAGAAAAACGTCCATGGGCATTTTGGGGCAAAAACGACCTCCATCACAGTCCCAAATCGTGGCCCTTCTCTCCCAGCTGCTGTACAATGCAAAAACGAGCTCCCAGGCATGGAAAATGCAGGAAAAAGGGTGAAAAACGTGATGGGGAAGGACCCAATAGTTCAGACTGCATGAGAGAGGAAAGACTGTGGGTTTAGAATGGCTTTGGGCACCATTTCGTGGGTGTTTTCTTGCCCAAGAAGCAAAAATACAAATTCCCAGGTTGATGGCTTGCCCATGCACGAAATTGGCTTACATACCTCTCCATTCCCAAGGCATTAGCTGCCTCAACCAACTCTTGGAAGAATTAAATGATTGGGTGCATAACCCAAAATGGGTAGTTGGTGGTTTATGGGTTTTCTCATTGACACATGGATTAACACCATTGGCTCAAGGGTTTGAATAATTTCCCTCCCTATTCCTTGTAGAATCATGCCCCCATCTCTTTGTTGCATTGCATAGTTAGTTGTGGGTTTTTCATTAAAATTCGTATTTACATGATGTCTTAATTTACATTGTGCCTATCTAGCACAAGAACCATAGGCATCTATTTTTAATTGCCGATACATAAAACGCTAAATCAATGGTGGGGCCTTAGCCTTGAGCTCCTCACCATGATTAAATTACAATATTTACATCATTTACGATTTAAATGCAAAGGGGGACAAAATGGGGACATTACAGTCGATGTGCATCTTCATCTTGAGCTTGGTGATATATTTTCTAATTAGGTAAATAAAAGCGTAAAAAAGTAAAATTTGTAAATAAAATAGCCCAAGAAAAGGCCCATTGCTCACCAAGCAAGCCAATACACTATCTACGCCAATGGTTTCCTTCTAAGGCTCTTAAATTAGCAATAGGAAGCCCTAGAAGAGCTTGTTGTTCTTCTCGGAGATTAGGAAGCGTGAGAACCCAATAATCTACCAGTCTCATGCTCGAACTCAATGATGGAGGTCCCAGAGAGTCCCATTGCTCACTTGGTTTCCTTGTATATCTTCTAGTATGTGTATTCACCTCCTAGGAAACAAAACTTAGAGATGGGAGCCTTTATGAGTAGATCACTCACTTGGAGAGATCATACACCTTCCAAGCTAGCAATCCAACCCTCCATAAGTTGAAGCTAGTGATCTCACTGTCCATTAATCTTCTAGCATCTTAGGAAATTAATTGTTGGGTGTTTCTCCTTTCATCTTCTCATTCTTCATTTGCAAATTGCGTTCTCTTCCTGTATACTTCCTCTTTCATGGTTTTTCTTGTTTTACAAGTTTACACATAAGGAGCTATGACAACCATTAAAACTGATTTACAAAGTAAATGCTTATTGGAGGACCATGGTTTTGTAGCCCATTGTAAACTAATTTTGGTTAATGAATTAGGGTGGTAATCTAATCCAGACTAATGGATCATGGTTTTTTTTTCTATAATATTGTATTGTAACAAAAAAGATAATACAATGAGATAGAGAGTGGAGAGACTTTAAAAAATGCTACTTTTCTTGATTTTGGGTTTCCAGTGTAAATATCCATGTAATGTGTGTGTGAGCCGTTGTTAATTCTTTTGTTGTAGATTATGTTTGGTATTTCTATTCTCACATCGGTTTATTAAAACTCCTAACCAAAGACATGTATAAAGGTACATAATAAGGCGATCAAATTCATCCAGCATCCCATGAACCCAAAGTAATATAAAATGCACTTGAGGGCAGATGTTGGATATGCAAAGAATATATGAGGGTGCAAAAATTAAAGTGGATGGGCTTAGGCTCTTGTGAGATTGATGGTTTCTCCAAAACACTTAAATGCAAGAGGCCCAAGTGCTTTCCCAAATTCAAAATGTACTTAGTTGAACAAAGTTTAAGAAGAAATGTAAATACCTTAAAAACCATTGGAACTCAATTTAATTTCCATTACCATAACCAATCCACTCTTTGTGTTAATCACTCTTTGTTATCCATTCATTTAATATTACATGAAACCTTCTAAAAAACATTATGAGTCTATCATGAAATCCAAATAAACCAACATAGATCAATCTTAAACTCAAATCTATCAAGCACCAAGAGGGGTTCACTTTCTTGAGGTGTAATTTTTATTTTTATTTTATGAGCTGACATGGATTTTGTAATTATTATTATTATTATTATTTTGGTAAGGATGGTACCCATGGATTTTCGAACTAGTGACCTTACTCAAGGAGTGCCTTAATAGTACACCCATTCACCGTCTATTCTACGGCCCGTGGGCTTAATTATTTTTTTATTTTATAAGTTGACATGAATTTTTTTAATTACTTTTTATTTTATTTTTGGGAATGTTACATTAATTAACATAATGTGTCAACATCTCCCCATACTTGATTGTAGAACACCTTTCTACTCTCGATGCAATAACCCAAAAAACACATAACCAAAACAAATAAGGAGATCTTGAAGAATAACTCATCATAAAAACATTGAGATTTTAAAATGGCATACATGTAATAAGGAGATCTTGGAGAATAACTCATTATGGTAAAGGCAGTGAGATTTTGGAATGGCATACATGTAGATTATATCCAAATAATCTACATGTGGTTTTTTGTGGTCCACGCTGAACATACGTGGTGGTTCATCAATTGCACAGGACGAATGGGAGATCCTGCAAATACTACCCAAGCCATTCCCTCCCCATCTTCGACGGATTACTGGATTGAAAAAAATGGCCTTATGAAGCCGGATGACTTCTATAAAGAAATTCTAAAAGGAAAACTTCCCTTGGTGCCGAGTGTTGAACAATATTCTCTCATTGGCTGCCACATATCAAAGAAGGGGCAACTATCCACCACACAGGGAGAGAAACACTCGGGGGGATCTCACCCTCACTGGGATCGTGATCAGGGGGTTAACTCCTCCAAAGGCACCCGTCGCGCTCATTATTCCTTTCATAGAACAAAACGAGGGCTTGAGAAGGAGAAGAGATGTCCGGGTGAGCATTGGCTCACAATGGGAAGGGATATTGGGCTTGGAAGAGCTGGTTGAATACAACATGACTGCACTAGTTGACAGATTTTCATATGTGGATATGAACATGAAGGATATTGTCCATTGGGTAGATGACACTTGGGGTCCAATTTTTAACTATGTCCCTAAGGTAACTATCCTGGCCCGTGGATGGTATGGTTTCAAATTTAAGGAGGAAGAACATGCTTCCCATATCCTTGAGAAACTATGGCTAAAAGGTGCGAGAAGCCTTATTTTGCAGAGGTGGCACACTGATTTTGACCTGGATAGGGCCACGATCAGATTCAGGAATTTGTGCATTCTTCTTCCCATCTTTTCGCTAGCTATGTGGAATCGAGGGGCTTTTGAAGCGGTCGGAAATAGTCTTGGGTGTTTCCTGCATCTTGTGGAGGAAGTTCTGAATGGTGTGGAAAAGAGGATGGGGCGACTACTGGTTTAAGTTGACATCTCACTTGGGCTTATTGATACCCTTCATATTGACTGGCGTGGTTGGAAATTTCCCAAGTTATTGATTATTGGGGCATTCCTTTTCGTTTCTCCCATTGTAAAGAGGTCGGCCACCTCTGGCGCCTATGCAAGAATTCAGTTCATCCTTCCCGGCACTTGGCCGCGGATCCCTTGTGGTCGTCTGAGGATGGAAACGAGCTCGAGCTGGATGAGGCTGGCGTCATGGATGGTTTTTCCAATAGGTTCCCCGCCCCCCGGGCTCTGCCGAGCTGGATATCATGGGTAAGCTTGAACACTACGACCCATCATTTTTTCAATCACTTAATGATTTGGAAAAATATTTTATTAGAAATTTAGCTTTAAAAAAAAATCCAAAAATGGGACCTCTTCTGAACTTTCTCCTACTTCCCATGAGTCCTCTAATAATGATTTCCTAGTCAACGCCACTCTCTCTCCTCACTATCCTATTGAGGAGAGAGAGTGGATATAATAACGTATGTCCACGTGGACCAGCATGGACCACCTATGTCCATGTGTGTGTTGGCTTTCTTTGTGCCAGGGTGTTTTCTTGGAGGGTTGTTCTGTCGCCGGTGCTAGATGTGGTACAGGGTTTCAGGTAACCTTTTCTGTGTCGGCTTTGGTATCGCTTTCACATATGGCTGTCAATATCAACGGTGGGGTTTTTTTCCATGAAGGTGTGTGGTTTCTCACTTGTGGTGGTGTCAGAAAGGGGTGTTTGGTGACTTATGTGTCGTATTTTTGGGTTCTTCTCTTCCCTTTTCCCCCTATCTGCCACCGATGCCGGTAGTGAGTGCGGTTTGTATGGTATCCTTTCCAGTGTTGATATTCGGATAGTGTTTTCCACTGTGTCCTAAACAGGTGGTTTTCTGTGGTCTACGTTGGACATACGTGGCGGTTCATCAATTGCATGTGACGAATGGGAGATCCTGCAAATACTACCCATGTCATTCCCTCCCCATCGTCGACGGATTACTGGATTGAAGAAAATGACCTTATGAATCTGGATGACTTCTATAAAGAAATGCTAAAAGGAAAATGTCCCTTGGCACCGGGTGTTGAACAATATTCTCTCGTTGGCTGCCATGTATCAAAGAAGGGGCAATTGTCCACCACATAGGGAAAGAAACACTCGGGGGGCTCTCACCCTCATTAAGATGGTTATCAGGGGGTTAACTCCTCCAAAGGCATCGGTCGTGCTCATTATTACTCCCGTAGAACAAAGCAGAGGTTTGAGAAGTGGAAGAGCCATCCGAGTGAGCATTGGCTCACAATGGGAAGGGATGTGGGCTTGGAAGAGCTGGTTGAATACAACATGACTGCACTGGTTCGCAGATTTTCATATATCACTATGAACAGGAAGGATATTGTTCGTTGGGTAGCTGGAACTTGTGGTCCAATTTTTAACTATGTCCCTAAGGTATCTGTCCTGGAATGTGGATGGCATGGTTTCAAATTTCAGGAGGAAGAACATGTTTCCCATATACTTGAGAAACTATGGCTAAAAGGTGCGGGAAGCCTTATGTTGTAGAGGTGGCACACCGATTTTGACCCGGATAGGGACACGATCAGATTTAGCCATTTGTGGCTTCTTCTTCCCAGCTTTTCGCTAGCTATGTGGAATCAAGGGGCTTTTGAAGTGGTCGGAAATAGTCTTGGGCGTTTCCTGCATATTGAGGAGGAAGTTCTGAATGGTATGGACAAGAGGATGGGGCAGCTGCTGGTTGAGGTTGACATCTCACTTGGGCTTATTGATACCCTTCATATTGACTGGTGTGGTCGGAAATTTTCCCAAGTTATTGATTATTGGGGCATTCCTTTTTGTTGCTCCCATTGTAAAGAGGTCGACCACCTCTAGCGCCTATGCAAGAATTCGGTTCGTCCTTCTCGGCACTTGGCCGCAAATCCCTTTTGGTCATATGAGGATGGCAGCGAGCTCGAGCTAGAGGATGTTGGCATCATGGAGGGTTTTTCCAACATGTCCCCCCCCCCCACCGGGATTTGCCAAGTTGGATATCATGGGTAAGCTTGAACACTATGACCCATCAATTTTTCAATCACTTAATGATTTGGAAAAATCCTTTATCAGAAATTTAGCTTTAAAAAAAGATCCGAAAATGGGACCTCTTCTAAACTTTCTCCTACTTCCCATGAGTCCTCTCATAATTATTGCCTGGTCAACTCCACTCTCTCTCCTCATTGTCCTGTTGATAATTTATCAAACCCCTCCACGAATGGGTCGGACTCGCTGGTTTATGTCCCGTCTTTATCCAATATCATTCGTGTTTCCTCGGACCACTCTCCACTAGTATCGCCGATTGCTTCCCCTTCTCTACCTGATTCTCTTCCCCTCGTGTCCCTCCCTAACCCTGTAAATGTGGTTCCCGATCCATCAACGAATTTGGTGGAAAAATCCTCACCTTCTGGTGATCCCCTCCTATTGTGAGATGGTTAAAAAGGAGCTTATCCCTACCTTTTTCAAGAATCGAAAGGTGGCCTTGGAAACTACTGCTAAGCCGTCGGAGCCCCAGATGTCGGGACTACATTCAGATCCTACCAAACATATAAAGGGGGATCGTTTTGGTGGACTTGCCCCTGATTTCTCTCCACTAAAAACCCGTAATGCGAGGAAGGCTAAGGTTTGTAATATAAAGGACAACTTGGTGGAAGAAACTACCCATTGTACACCAGATGATACACTCTCTCCAAACTCTAGGGTGCTTAGAGGCATAAAATCCCTTGCTCGGGGTCGTAAATGATCTATCTTTCTCTGAATATCTAGGGATATGGGGGCCTCCCAAAGCTACTAGCCCTCAAGTGAGTTTTTCATATTACAAATATGGATGTAGTTCTTCTTTAGGAAACTATGGTTTGTGAGGAGAAGGACAAATCCTTCTTCATCAAAATTAAACAAAACTAGATGGTTTGTGCGGTCAGTGCGAATGTTTTTTCAGGTGGCCTTTTGGCCGCTTGGAACCCTCGAGTACTGAGTTAAATTCCTATATTGTCTCTCTGAGGATCCTTCTGTCAAGCAAGTTGAAGGGTTTTGCAAGTGGTATCAACATTGTTAACGTTTATAGCCCTTATAGAGATAGGGAGCATTTTTGGGTAAATGCTTACTCTGAACACCTACTTGATTTAGATAACTTGATCTTGGCAGGGGATTTCAACTTCACCTGGGGGGCTTCGGAAATCTGGGGGCATCATGCCAAGCTAGACCCTTTGGGAAACCTTTTTAGGGATCTTTTTACTACTAAACAACTAATGGATGTTGAACCATATCCTATGGCTCCTACGTGGACAAATAGAATAGAGAATGAGGCCCTCATCTCAAAACGATTGGATCATTTCCTTATCTCTGAGAAATTACTGGATAATTTTTTCAATTTCAGATCTTGGGTGCAGCAGACCCGTATTAGTGATCATATCCCTATTATTCTCCAAGTTGATATAGAAGTGGCCCATCAACGATATCCATTTAAATTCAACTCAACTTGGTTATCTGTTAAAAACTTCAGGCATGCTGTGGATTCCCATTGGAGAAATATAGATGTTTCAGGTGAACTCTCGGCGATGGAAAAATTGGTAGCAAAGTTGAGAAGTTTAAAAATTTTCACGGTGCAGTGGGAAAAACAAAAATGAATGGAATTGGATATGGATATTGAAATGATTGAGCGAGACTTGAGTGTCTTGATTGACAAATCGGTTATTGGTAAGCTCAGTGCATGTGATCAGGCTTCCTTATTAGAACTAGAAGGGAGGAAGTTAAAACATCTCAAGTTCCAAGAGGATTCATGGCGACTGAAGATTCGTGCTATATGGATCAAAGATGGGGATAAAAATTCAAAAATTTTCCATAAATATACTGATGCCCAAAGAGTCCTAAGACAATTCTGAAAGGTATTGGAATACATATCTTCTCTTTCATTTGGTCTAGTGGTGTGGAAAAGCATAATTTTCATTTCGTCAATTGCCAGTTGCTAGCTCGTCCTTGGCACAAGGGTGGTTGGGCTTTAAAAAATATTGATAACTTCGCTATGGCACTGCAAACCAAAATTATGTGGAGAGCTCTTTTTTCAAACTCTGCGTGGAGCATTCTCATCAAAGGAAAATATTTAAAATCCCTTTCAATGGCTGAATGGTTCAGAAATGGACCTCCCTATGCAAAGGGGGTCTCAGACCTTTGGAATGGATTGCTGGGTTCCTTCCCAAATTTATCAAATTGGTTGTCTTGGCTACTGGGGCATGGTCGTGAGGTACGCCTTGGCGAGGATCCCATTTTGGGAGGCCCTATGGAACATCAATTTTCACCGGATGTACTCAGGATATTGAAATCCAAGGGTTATTATTCACTATGCCATTCTATGGTTTCACTATCTGCTGGTGTGGGACGTCCTTCCTGGATCTCAGCGCAACCATTAGGACTTATCGGCAGTATGGCGCTGGAATGGAACAACTATGTTAAGGGGCTGAGTAGTCTAAACATTACTTTGCAGGAGACCTCTAATAAGCTTGTCTGGTCTTGGAATATCACCAGTGGGGTAGCCACAACTAAACTTGCTTATGACTCTATTGTCTCTTCAGAAAACTCGCAGTCAAAGTGGTGGTTTACTAATATTTGGAACTTTTTAATGCCCCTTAAGTTAAAATGGTTCAACTGGCTTGTCCTTAACAACCATATTCTAACTTGGGACAATATTTGTCGGAGGGGTTTTTGCGGCTCGGGCCGATGCCAGTTGTGTTTTTCACTGGAGGAAACTGTGGATCATCTTTTTTTTAAGATGTCCCTTTGTTAAGAGATTATGGTTGGTAATACGCAATTTCAGTGGTCGGCACCTGGAGGATGGTTTGAACTAATGGGTGCGGAAATATAATGACTAGAAAGCCCTTCCTTGTTTTATTTTTTGGGAGGTTTGGTGAGCACGTAACTCTTGCATCTTTGATGGAGTGTTTCCCAATGCGACAGTTTTTGGTTGTCGGGTTCTATCATCGTTTATGGATTATAACTCCCCGGGACCTCCAAAGCTGGGCTATTGTTGTGGCCTAGTTCCACAAGCATCCCATGTACATTTAATTTACCCCTGTGGTTTCTTTGATGGGGCTTCCCAAAAGGGTGGAGCTATTAGTGGGACAGGTGTTGTTCTATTTATCAGTGACAACATGTTTTTTAAGTTATGGATGAATTCGGGCATGGGTACGAATTCTCGCAGTGAACTACTTGCACTATGGATGCTCCTTCGTTTTTCCTGCTCAAAATAGGTTTCTTTCCTACAGGTTTGGGGAGATTAGAAGATTATCATTTCATGGGAAAATGGTTCGACTTCTTTAAATGTGTTTTTTCTCACACATTGGATTATTGAGACTCACTCACTGATTGAGTGTTTTGTTAGTATCTCTTTTCACCATGTACTCCATGCTTCTAATCAACTGGTGGATGATCTCTCCAAGAGGGCTCTTACTTCTCCTGAGGGCATCATTTTTTGGGAGGACTAGTTTTTGGATCAAATGGTTGTTGTTGGCTGGATGGATCTTCTGTTATAGTTAAGGTTTTTCTCATTTATGCTGTTTATTTATTTGTGGCCTTTATATTCTGCAAGTGTTTTTGTGCCCTTTATATTGTTCTGTGACTCTGATGTTGCAGATTTTTTGGGTTTTATGTTATGGTATCATGATATTTTTTTCGGCATTTTATGTGGTTCCGTAGTTTTTGGCTTTGGTGTTGCCAATTATGTATATCTGGATCTGATTTGTGACTTTTCTTTGGGACTTTTATTGCTCTATTGGGAGCTTGGTAAATTTGGGTCTATCTTTGGACATGGTTTATATGACCTGTTTTAGAATTTTTCTAGAAAACTGATTATAGCCTTTGATATTATACTCAGTTTATACTATTTACCACATATTAATAGTATGCTATTTTTCCTCCCCTGAAAAAAAAAAAAAGATTATATCCAAATACACCGTCATTGAACACATCAATGAAGTTTATATAAACTATGTATGGTCTTTCTATCCCAATATGAAAGAATAAAATAAACTATAACTAGTAGTAAGTCCATCAGTGGAAAAACGCCAATATAAACATCGTGCACTCACTATCACCTCAGCGTATCAAACATTTACATTAATGAAGCAAAAGGTTTAAGCTTTAAAGAGACGGTAAATAATGTAAAATTAGTCACAGCAGATCTAATGAACAAGTAAATCAATCACAACAGATGAACATAGAAAATATGGTGCAAAACTGTGCAAAACATGCAGCAGTGCTCTCTATCCCAGAAAGGGTGAATGAATTACAATACAAACTGTCACAATGACTGAGCAATTCGAATTGCCTAAGGAGGTCATTCGAATCACTGAAATGGAGTAGCTTGACTCTATCTAGGAGTCCTCATCAATCATCGGTGGTGCTCATCAATCACAACAACCAGTCATCCAGGTGTCAAACTGAGTCTAACTGAGTGTAATAAATGTAACTGAAGTGTGTAGCATTGATATAGGATCTGGAGGCTCAGTGGGGGCGCATGGGAGGCTAACTGAAGTCAGAACAAGTCACCTAATCAAACTGGAGGTCAAACGGAAGTGATACAGTCAGTCGGGAGTGAAACTAGCCTCAAATCAGGGAGAATCGGAGCTAACTGAATGTAACTGAAGTGGAACTGCAGTGGTAGGTGAACAAGTGCGCCCTTCTCTGGCAGTAGGTGAGAAGTGGGCGCCTTTCAGCTTAGGAGGGCTAAAACTCTGTGGTAGGTGGCTCCCGGGTGCTAGAAGAAGGTGGATAAGGTGCTCGAGGCATCAAACTGGTGACTAGGATGCATGCAAGTGCATGCAAGTGCATGCAAAACCCTAGATTCTGCATATCCTGAAATAGATCATGCAGGATCCTGAAATAGATGATGTATCCTGAAATAGATGATATGGATATCCGAACAAATAAGTAATAATTGTTTTCAAATAAAATATAAAAACATATAAAATTTGATGTATTTAAATTCCTTAGGCAAAAAGTTGAGCTTTAAAATATAAAAACATATAAAATTTGATGTATTTAAATTCCTTAGGCAAAAAGTTGAGCTTTAAAGAGAGGGTAAATAAGTAATAATTTTTTTAAATAATTAAAATATAAAAATATATAAAATTTCATGTAGCTTTTTACAGATATGTGGACCATAAAATTTTCATTCAATTTCTTTTTATTAACTTGGATTTTGAATATTTTTTCATTGTTGGGAAAAAATAAATTTCATTATAACCATTTTATTAACTTGGATTTTAAATATTTTTTCATTGTTTAGAAAAAATAAAATTCATTATAATCATTTTATAATTTTGGTGAAAATACTGTTTATAATGCAAAGTGAGAAAAATACCAAGCTTCCACCTGAAAAAATAAGTTCCATCGAAAGGCAAAAGAACAATATGATTCACTTCATAGAAAGAATCTATTGCTTACGCATGTACCTCATAAAAGTATAAACGTATGACAATCCAAATACACAATGAGACAATTTTACTATCATATTCTAACCTTGTTACAATTTACACCGTTGGTCGAAATCGTCAAATTAAACCACGAAAATTGTCATTTAAGCACTTATTCTCAGGAAAGAGGCAAAGTTCTAATCCAAATATTTCTAGCTTATGTGGTTTGACTTCTTCTCATGTTGAATTTTGTCACATACAAAACAATTTGAGCGCCCGATATCACATGCCCAAATAAATAGACTTTACTAGACTTAAGTATGAGGATTTGGTGGAGACGTAGTTCTATACATTCGTGAGAGGCCAGGTATCACAATGTAATGGGAGTGGCATTTGAAATGGTGTTAAAAGTGATTTATCCTCCAGGGCTACCACACCCACAAGAAAGCATTGTAATAAAGGTGTAAAAAATGGTTGGGTGTAAAATGGTGTTAGTCTTTATTAAGGCAAAATATCCATATATACACATGCATTATTGTGTCTATATAAAACTTATTCATGGTTGGGACAGAGGCAAAGTTCTAATCCAAATATTTCTAGCTTATGTGGTTTGATTTTCCGTGTGTCTTAATCCATTAAAACTCCATTTATTGGTATAGTTATTTATATGATAGAGCATATGTTATAATGTGATGGTAAAGTTGAGGATAGTATGAATTATCATTAGCTATGGTGTTATTCTAATTACATTTCATCACAACTTGATGTGAATTTTATGTATATGAAATACTAATATTACTCAATTTTGCTAGTATATTACAAACACCTTGCAAGTATGGATACAATATGTTAGATATAGAGTTTTATATGTTAATAAAGTTACTATGGAGAAGTTCAAACATTAGAATGAAAAATCAAGTTGGGGAATTGGCGAAATATATTATTAGATAACACACTCAAAGGATAAACCATTAGAGAAATCAATGTATCCACTAAAAATTGTATACATGGTGAAAAAGTCTACAATGTAAGGAGGGAGTTGTGTCAACTAGTTTGGAATCTTGGTTTATGTTTTTGGAATGGTAAATGGCCTTGATCATCAATTTTGATTTTGAAAGCTCCACATAAGAGGTTGTGAGAGTAGAGTTGAAGCTATAGAATGAAGGATACAAAATGCCAATAAAAAAGAAAGAGAATATAGAATATGCAATAAATTCATTAAAACAAATAATCAAAACTATCAAGAATGAACAAAGCAAATATAGCATTAACTAAAGAAGCCAAAATAATTGAATAACATAGGTTTTTTAAGAAAAAATTTTAAATTAAATCCTATTTATTATTTAGACATTTGTGACTTTGTTTACAAATAAATTAATAATATATTTTGAGAAAATTTCAAAATGAATAAGTACAATTATGTGTATGTTGAAGTATTATATCTCGATGATATAATAAGTGTGGTGGAATGTGATTTTTAATGTTTCTCTTTATGACATGATTTAAATTATTAGTTATTAGTAATCAAAGGTGTATGGAATGGATATTTCTTATCCCAATTTGTTAGTTCATGTCCAAATGTATGGAATAATTGCAAAAAATTAAATAAAAAAAAAAGTACGTGAATAACAAATCAATGCACACTAAATTAAGAAGAATAAACTTAGTATTGTATTTCAAAGGCGTGATGTATATCAAATATTTGTGTTGATTTTGATTGTTATAACCAACCCATGTTATCTCATATTTAATGAATTATGTGACATGCTACTTAACAAGGAGAGATCTAGGAAATACATATAGCAATCACTCCTCAAATGTTGATTACCTTAGTTCCATTAGTGTTCTTAATCTTACCAACGTTGGAAGTATTTTTTTAATATAATAACTGTGATTACTATTGACAAGTATATAGTCGATGTAGAATAGAAAATTGAAATAAAAACCTGCATAAATAGAATTTATAAATTGAAAATTTTGATTGTTTATAAAGTTTACTTTTATTTAAATGCAGTGAACATGAATATACAACTATGTTGTTTATATGATGCAATGTAAAGTGGAAACTTGCAAACTAATATTTACAAGTATATGAAGATGGTACAAGTTAACCATATATATAAAAAGATTTATGGCTTTGACAATACCAATTAAGATCTATTATTGGAGTAGCATGTGAATCATATGTTCCAAAAGTGCTTTTAATTTAAAGAACAATTCAATAGTTAAAAACATGTAATAAGATGAGTTATCAATCTTAACTTATAATTTGATAAGATTTCTTAACCATATTGATTATGTATGGAAATATAAATCATATCCTTAATTGTGAATTAAAAAATTACATAGTTAAAATATAATAATATTTACACTAAATAACAATCTAATAAAACACATAAAAATAAATTTAAAAAATTAACTTCAAATAACAAGGATTAAGTGGCTCATCTTTGCGGATTGGATTCACTTCAGGACTTCTTAGTGGTCATCAAATGGGTCAATAAACAAGCTAATCTTAAGAATATCTATCTTCATCATTGGTGCTTCAAAATTTGTAAATTTTTGAACAGGTTCCAAAATCTCTTTATAATCCGCACTTATAGAGAGAACAACGTTGAGGCAGATGCATTATCCAAATTTTCTATTGATGGTGATCTGAGTA
Organism: Larix kaempferi; assembly: GCA_027924585.1. NCBI lineage: Eukaryota > Viridiplantae > Streptophyta > Pinopsida > Pinales > Pinaceae > Larix > Larix kaempferi. Next base: position 9,375,915 of record BSBM01000727.1, read on the forward strand.
CTCTCCAACGGGAAGAATGGGTGGAAAATCTACTTATTTATGTTGGTCTTTGTAAAAAAAAATTGCCGAGATTCACCAAGATGGTCTTTCTAATTTGAGGCTTTGTATGAGCCTATTATATTGGAAAAATTGAATGATCCATGTATTTTATGCCCACTCATAGTTCCACTGCTGGTACTGTTAGGGGTATAAACAGTCATGTGAAGCTTTTATATTTGTAAGTGCTGTCATGATTTTGACCTTGTTTTTGCTTTTTGATTTCAAGAAAATAACATTTAAGTACGATTTTTTTTCTCTGAAAAAAAAGGATCAAAGTTGCTTTGCAGCTAAGTCCCTGCCAAAAGATGGAATGGAATTCCTCAGAGGCTTTTTCAATACATCACCGATGCTTATTGTTTAGTGCCCATCAATTTTGCACGTGTTTTCGAACGTGCGTGCTATCATGGAACTTGAGTCGAAGCCATTTCCAATAGTGAGCGACCTCTTACCCATTACTACCTCGACACTCTTGCTCATTTCCTCGGAGGATTTGACCATAGGAGGGGCGGAGGATGTTCAAGCCTGCGTTGGGTGGACTCTTGGATAAATTCTGGGAAATAGGCGCTCAGTTCTTAGAATTGCATGGATCAGAAAACATACATACCTGCTGAATGGAAATGCGAATTCAAGACGATTCTCTACAAATATGGATGCCTGTGTTAGAGGATAATGGCGAAATCCTAGTATCCTGTAGAGTTATTTAGAAAGTAGGTTGTTATATCTGTTTATAACAGAGTCTGTTGAAATAGTTCATTCACTATAAATGTGATTGCAACTAATAAAATGTATGTGTGTTGTGTGTTCACTCTGTGCAAGCTTTGCATGCTAATTTTTCCTATTTGGTATCAATGCCTACCTGGGCTTAATTCCCTCACGTGAATTCCCAAGAATATGTGAGAGATTGGGAGTTGATCCTCTATACATGATAGTAGAATAGTTGTGTGTGATAAATAGAATTTCGGTGTGAAGTGTGTTTCCTGTGTGTTTATTATTTTATTTATGTCTGCAAATAAAGCCATTGTGCAACAAGATACTTGTCAGATCTAAATGAGCCACCTTATGGTACTTGAAAAGAGAGTTGCACACAAAAGGATAAGTGTTCACAACCAGAGGGAATCTACATTACTGTGGAGAGGATTCGCTCCTATTTGCAGAGAGCATCCACAATGTTGCATAAGGGGACCACAAATTCTATGGATTGTATGGCTAGAGTCGAGATATTATCTATATAGAGATTTTAATGATGAATAAAGTTGCTCATGTGTAAAGTGCGTTGTCCAAATTGTTGTAGTAAGCCGCCAAAGAAGAAGAGAAATCATTGGTCGCTAAACCCAATTTAATTGCTGAGTCATCAGTTCAATTGAGAAGCAATATGATGGATGTAGTAGCTATCATGTACAGAGAAGCACTTGAGGATTTAAAGTGTGGAGTTGTGATCTTCTAACATGGACAAGTTCTTGTTGGTTTGATCTAAAGTGTGTATGTTATACTTATTTTGTTTGTAAGTTTGTAAAATGTTACTGGTATGATTAACTTTGGGATACGTTCAGTACTTAGTACTCTCCTAGATACCATTGTATTCAGCGAGCTATGTGTTCAACATATGGAAGTATCTCCATAGATTGTTCTAGTTACTTGGCTAGTTCTTTTCCAAACTCAACGAGCTATGTACTTTGGCAGAGTAAAGTATTCAATATTGTTAGTCACTACAATTTCTTTATTGATGGTCAGAAGTTGTTGCATCTTAGATGAGTCAAGTGGGAAGCTCAAAGTTGTGGATGAGAAAGAGCGTAAATCGTAAGATTTCAGAGTGAGTGCAATAGCTGATGAAGACCATATAGACAAAGATCAGAGTTCCATAATGTTTATTATCGTGTATTGTAAGGATCTCATATCTCCATTAAAAGGGAGTGTTAGAGAATAATGGCGAAATGCTAGTATCCTGTAAAGCTATTTAGAAAGTAGGTTGTTCCAGATCTGTTTATAACGGAGTCTATTGAAACAATTCATTCACTATAAATGTAATTGATTGCAAGTAATAAAATGTATGTGTGTTGTGTGTTCACCGTGTGCAAGCTTTGCGTGCTAATTTTTCCTATTGCCCGCGAGTCCAAGACGAGTTGGAGAATGCAAGCTGAGGATTGGAACATATATATTCTTTATAAACATGCATACTAAAGAACCAAATGTGAATACTGATAGCAGTCTCTTGCCGCGGAATCGTAAATGAGAAATGAAGGTTGTTTTCTCCTTAAAGCGCCTTGTTATCTATTATATACATCAAAATAGATTGAAACTACATATCTGATTGGCATAAATAATGAGAGATATCCATATCTCCATCCGGCCAAAGCCAAGGCCAAGAAAAAAATTGGTCCCAGGCTTGATGGGCACAAGAAAATAATCTTAATTCTCCTTAGTCCTAGAAGTCGGACTACGAGAATGTAATAAACAAATTGTAGATGACAACAATGAATCAACAGATTCTAACGATGGTAAGAACTAGAAAGAATGAATATTTCGGGAATGTGCGGATGAGTGGCATATCCACTGAATAAGCAGATTAGTTTCACATAATGGCCATGGATCAAAGACAATTGTTGATTTCGCCATTGCGTTTCCATTGGATGATCTGAATTCACAATAGAAATATAAGATTGTCCAAAAAGATCATGTTATTCAAAGACATTATTAGCTTGAAAAGATAATGCACCTTAACATATAAAAATGAACTTCTGAATCCCAAACGATCAATGTGCTGTTAAAAAAGAAAAGATTTATGGATGAAATTTTAGCCATTTCTTTGAACCAAATTGGTACATCTCTATATGCAAAATTGCATAATTGTGATCCACTTGTCCCATCAATGAAACTGGTGTTGAAGAATGGTGCAACCTCATGATCATTCAGTTCACTAGACCATGAAACTCTTCCTTGTGGGAAGATAATGTCAACAATGTAAGTGTAAGCGCACACTAATCTAGAGTAACGTCCCCATGCCCTGCCAAGGTACATTAATCCACTTCCTGTAATATTGCAATTGAGAAAGGAAATCTACTCTGAGCTGTAATTGCGCCATTTAGCTTAGGGATGGTATGTAGATGACAGTTTTGCAATAAACAATCACCAGAATTGTTTATCAGCTGTGAACTCTGATACAAAAATAAACAAAATACTTTGTGTTGGAAATATTGTATTTATGAACTGATAGCGTATCTTATATGCGCCGACTCTATCAGACTCCCAGTCAGTCATTTTGTCAGTCTGCAATGTCAGACAGTCAGTCAATTTGCAATCAATTCGGCTCAAGACAAGCTAGTATTTATGTAAACGAGTTTGTATTTCTCAGGATCATAAATTCTTAGGTAGAAATTTATTATAGTCTTTAATGAAACCCTGTAGCTTCGAGGTGAAGCAATCTTAAGTTGGTTGGTATGAAACTCTTTAAGAAGAAGAAGATAATTGAAGATCAGAGAGAGATGTGTAAGAAGAGTAAAAGGAGGAGAAGCTCATCCCGTGAAGTGTATGAAGAGCCCAAGCTTTGTAAGAAGTAAGAAATCAAAGTAAATCCCATCTCCATGTATTAAGGCAAGTTGTGTAGTTTACTGTGGTAATATATAAGTTCATATTTTTATGTATTCATTCTAAAGAATGTTCAATATTTCATGTCGTACATCTTCTCCTGAATTACTTGCGTGAATGTTGTTTACATTTACGGTGTGTGAAAGAAATCAATATTTCCAAATAATTCGTTGTGGTGAAAGTTCTATTTTAACCAAGGGTAACTATGCGTAAATGTTTTTGGTTCTTCTGCTGTGGTGAAAGTTCTATTTTAACCAAGGGTAACTATGCGTAAATGTTTTTGGTTCTTCTGTCCTAACAAGAAATATTTCAATATAAAGTTTGTTTAAGAAATTGCGAAGTTAAGAAGTAACGCGCAGTAAAAAGGATTTGCAAAGTAATTGAGAAGTCTGCGAAGTCAAGTTCGCGAAGTTAGAGAACTACACATTTATGCGAAGTTCATCTGCACAGTAGAAAGTCGAATTGCGCAGTTAATTTAAGAAATAAAGTGTTCGGCAAAAATAAGGAAGAAAAATTTAGAGCAAAGTATTTGCTAGGAGAAGCGCAGTCCTAAAGCAAAGAAAAGGAAATTTATTTATTTATTGCCCAGTTCAATCTTTTGACTGCGTGGTGTGTTTTTCCCCTTGATCTGGTATCAGAGCCTGGTTTACGGAAAGTAGAAATTGTATTTACAAAAGGGAAAAGTGATTAAGAATGGCTTCCACATGGGGTAATTTGCAAACTCCAATATTTTCTGGTAAAAATTATGAATATTGGTCTCTAACTATGAAAGCCTTGTTTATAGGTCAAGATGTATGAGAAATAGTCCAGAATGGCTATGCAGAACCAGCAGATCTAGCAGCATATAACAATCTCACACAAGTTGAGAAGGATGTTCTGAAGGAACAGAGGAAGAAAGATGGAAAGGCGTTGTTCCAAATACATCAAGCAACACATGAATCCATACTCCCAAGAGTAGCAGCAGCGCAGTCAGCTAATGAAGCGTGGGACACACTGGAAACTTCCTATCAAGGTTTGAACAAGGTAAAGACTGCGAAACTTCAAATTCTTAGAAGAGATTTTGAATCTCTATCAATGAAAGATACAGAGTTAGTAGACTCATTCTATACTCGTGTTATTGGTCTGGTTAATCAAATAAAGTCTCATGGAGAAAATCTAGGTGACCAAAGGGTTGTTGAAAAATTTCTTAGAGTTCTTCCAAAGAAATTTGAATCTTTAGTTGTAACCCTGGAGGAAAACAAGGATCTATCCCAATTCACTATTGATGAGTTGCAAGCCTCATTACTCAATCATGAACATAGAATCAACAGATCAATTACATCACTAGAAGGTGCATTTGCAGCACAGTCATCTATAAGTCGTGGAAGAGGCAAAGGAATATCAAACTCTAGAGGCAAAGGACGAAGTTCTTTTAGAGGAGGACGCGGCAAAAGTCCTATACATGTCGCTGGTAGAGGTCAGAATCAGATGCCCAGTCAGGAAAATGGACAAAGGTATGACAAATCAAAAATTCAATGTCATTACTATAAGAAGTATGGCCACTTCGCATATGAATGCAGGAAGAAGCAATATGACCAAGGAAAGCAAGGCCAAACACAGTCCAGCAACAATAGCACTACGAACAACTCACTATTCTTAACATGTGCATCTCCACTTGAATGCAATGTTGTCCAAGAAAGTCCAAATGAAATATGGTATTTAGACTCGGGTTGTAGCAATCATATGACTGGTAATTTAAATCTATTTTCTAGTGTAGATAAATCAGTTCAAACTGATGTCACACTTGGAAATAATATTCAAGTCACTGTTTTGGGAAAGGGTACTGTTGATATTTTAACCAAACAGGGGGAGCAGAAATTTATGCCTGATGTTTATTATGTTCAAGGTTTGAATCATAATTTGATGAGCATTGGACAGCTGATGGAAAAAGGTTACATAGTTCACATGATAGGAAATCATTGTGTGATCAAAGACATATATCCAAGCAATCAGTTAATTGTCGAAGTGCATATGATAAGCAATCGCTTGTTTCCTTTGAGGATAAGACCAATCATAAAAGGAAAAACAACTCAAGTTGTTCATGAAAGACAGAATGAAAATTCTGGAGTTGCATTCAAAGCAGAAAGCAAATAAGCAGACATTCATTGCGACAAGGAAGAAAAAGACAGCAAAATGCAAGCAACGTTTCAAACAGAAATAAAAGATGAATCCTGGTTATGGCACTTCAGATTTGGACATCTAAATTTTGGTGGGATGAAGCTACTGCACATGAAGGACATGGTGAAAGGATTGCCATTGATTGAAAAGCCAAAGAAAATTTGTGAAGGATGTATTTTTGGAAAACAACACAGACAGACTTTTCCAGTTGGAAATTCATATAGAGCTCGCACACCACTTGAAATTGTGCACTCTAATATTTGTGGACCGATACAAACACTGTCCATGGGAGGATGCACTTACCTTCTCACATTTATTGATGATTTCACAAGAAAAACCTGGGCATATTTTCTAAAACTTAAATCCGATGCGTTAGGTTGTTTTCAGCAGTTCAAGGCACTCGTGGAAAAGCAGAGTGGTTACAGCATCAAGATATTAAGAACAAATAGAGGTGGTGAATATGTTTCAAATGATTTCTTAATTTTTTGTAAAAATCATGGCATACAGAAGCAATTCACTGCGCGGTATACACCGCAATAGAATGGTATCACAAAGAGTAAAAACAGAACCATTATGGAGATGGCGCGTGGTATGTTGGCAACCATGCATCTGTCAAATGAATACTAGGCTGAAGCAGTGGCAACTGTTGTTTACATCATGAATCGATGTCCGACGAAGAGAGTGAAGAACAAAGTTCCATAGGAATCATGGACAGGTATGAAACATAGTGTTTCGCATTTAAAATTTTTTGGTTGTGTAGCATATGCACATGTTTCAGATCAACTAAGAAGGAAATTAGACAATAAAGGATAGAAATGCATTTTTATTGGGTATTCTGAAGACACAAAGGCATACAAGTTATATAACCCTGTCACAAGAAAATTTATTATCAATCAAAATGTTTAGTTTGTAGAAAATGAAGCATGGGATGGAACTGTAGAGAAGAATGTGAAAATCGTGTCACATGTTGAAAATGATGACATCACAGAAGATGTGGTTGAGACTCTGCATGTGAATCAGAACCGCGTAGTTCCGTCTACTCCCAGGAATGCGCAACATGTTTCAGCACAAAGAAATCCGACACAAGTCGCAATTCAAGCTACTTCGACAAACACACCAAGTGCGCAGCAAACTCCATCAAGCAGTTCGCGCCAGCAACTCCGACAAAGACAAGAACTCTGCGTGAGATATATGAGACTGATAAACCTAATTCATTCTCTGTTTTTGCATTATTTTCTCAAGTTAATGATCCTCTAACATTTGAAGAAGCTGTTGAAGATCAAATTTGGGCACAAGCCATGGATGAAGAAATAGGATGCATTGAGAAGAATCAAACATGGGAATTAGTTGATATTCCTAAGGACAAGGATGTAATAAGTGTAAAATGGATTTATAAAACCAAGCAAGATGCTGATGGAAATGTGCAAAAGCACAAGGCAAGATTGGTAGCAAGAGGATTCACACAGCAACTTGGCATAGACTTCAATGAAACTCTTGCACCTATAGCTCGAATGGACACTATCAGAATAGTTTTGGCCATCGCAGCACATCAGACATGGCCTGTTTATCAAGTGGATGTTAAGTCTGCATTTTTAAATGGTTACTTGGAGGAATAAGTATATGTGGAGCATCCACAAGGCTATGAAGTTCCAGGACAAGGACACAGAGTATACAAACCAAAAAAGGCACTCTATGGTTTGAAGCAAGCTCCTAGAGCTTGGTACAGTCGCATTGACTCTTACCTGATTCAGAATGGATTTTACAGAAGTGAATGTGAGCCAACGTTGTACACAAAAATCAACCAGCAAGGTAATAAGCTAATTGTCTTCCTATATGTAGATGATTTAATATTTACTGGTGATTTTGGCATAGAAGAATTTAAATCAGTCATGGAAAGTGAATTCGAAATGACTAATTTGGCGCTTATGAAGTATTTTTTGGGCATTGAAGTCGAACGGACTGAAAAGGGTATTTTTATAGCTCAGTCAAAATATGCAAGTGATGTCTTGAACAAATTTAAGATGTTAAATTGCAGGACAGCCTCAACACCAGTGATAACAGGTTTGAAATTGAGCAAGGATGATGATGGATCCAATGTAGATCCTACGTTGTTTAAAAGTCTTGTTGGAAGCCTTATGTATCTTACAACAACAAGGCCAGATATCATGTATAGAGTCAACTTAATCTCAAGATTCATGGAGTCACCAAAAGAATCTCATTGGAAAGCAGGTAAAAGAATTCTGAGGTATGTAAGTGGAACAAAAGACTTTGGTATTTTGTATTCAACCTCATAAAATTTCAATCTCATTGGATACACTGATAGCGATAATGGAGGCAGCATGGATGACAGAAAAATCACATCTGGGAATACATTTTATGTAGGAACAAGTGTTGTATCATGGGCTTCAAAGAAACATCCCATAGTAACTCTTTCTTCAGTAAAATCAGAGTATGTTGTAGCTACAAGCGCTGGGTGTCAATCCGTTTGGATGCGGAGGATGTTAAGTAACCTATCGCAGAACCAGCAAGAACCCACAGTCATTTACTACGACAACAATTCAACTATCGCACTATCAAAGAACCATGTGTTACACAAGAGAACCAAGCACATCGACACAAGGTATCATTTTATCAGAGAATTGATAAACAACAAGAAATTTGTGTATAATTTTGCAAGTCTGAAGATCAGGTAGCAGACATATTTACAAAACCATTGGCAAGGGACACATTCCAATAACTGCGAAGTTGTTTCGGAGTGACAAGTTCTGCGCAGTGAACTATGTCATGAACAGATCATGTTCCAGCTCTGAAATATTTTATAAAATTTATTTTTGTTTAATGATCCCCATCTGCTCATAATTAAGGGGGAGTGTTGGAAATATTGTATTTATGAGTTGATAGCATATTTGATATGCGTCGGCTCTGTCAGACTCCCAGTCAGTCATTTTGTCAGTCTGCAATGTCAGACAGTCAGTCAGTTTGCATCCAATCCAGCTCACGACAAGTTAGTATTTATGTAATCGCGTTTGTATTTCTCAGGATCATAAATTCTTAGGTAGAAATTTATTATAGTCTTTAATGAAACCCGGTAGCTTCGAGGTGAAGCGATCTTAAGTAGGTTGGTATGAAACTCTATAAGAAGAAGAAGATAATTGAAGATTAGAGAGAGATGTGTAAGACGAGTAAAGGGAGGAGAAGATCATCCTGTGAAGTGTATGAAGAGCCCAATCTCTGTAAGAATTAAGAAATCAAAGTAAATCTCATCTCCATGTATTAAGCAAAGTTGCGCAGTTTACTGTGGTAATATATAAGTTCATAGTTTTATTTATTCATTCTCAAGAATGTTGAATATTGCATGCCGCACATCGTCCCCTGAATTACTTGTGTGAATGTTGTTTACATTTATTGTGTGTGAAAGAAATCAAGATTTCCAAATAGTTCACTGTGGTGAAAGTTATATTGTAACCAAGAGTAACTGCGCGTAAATGTTTTTGGTTCTTATGTCCTAACAAGAAATATTTCAATATAAATTTTGTTAAGAGATTACGAAGTTAAGAAGTAACGCGCAGTAAAAAGGATTTGCAAAGTAATTGAGAAGTCTGCGAAGTCAAGTTCGCGAAGTTAAAGAATTGCACATTTATGCAAAGTTCATCTGCACAGTAGAAAGTCGAAATGCACAGTTAATTTCCGCGCAAATAATTTGTGAAATAAAGTGTTCGGAAAAATAGGGAAGAAAAAATTAGAGCAAAGTATTTGCTAGGGGAAGCGCAGTCCTAAAGCAAAAAAAAGAAATTTATTTATTTACTGCACAGTTCAATCTTTTGACTGTGCGGTGTGCTTTTCCCCTTGACTTTGCATGATTTGAGTCAGGTTTACCTCATAGAGAGATTTTCCACCAATGCATATGAAATCATTGGCACCTTCGATGAAACAATTTCTAATGTAATGTCTTCCTATGTCATCGGACACTGTGTCTTGATAGACCAGAAATCTGTGACATAAAACGCACACCGATCTCCCACAATCCTCAGAACCATGGCTTGATCACCAGGACCATATGAATTATGCACATCAACTATATGTTACACTCCGAAGCCCATATTGATCCCCAACGTCTGTCCCCTACACCACTATATCACGCCATTTGGATGATTAATGTTGAAAACGTGAAAGGATCTCCCCCACTTATGTTTCTTTTTTTAACTTATGGGTGTTTACAAATGATGCTTCAAAACGGGATCGTGCCCGCTGCAAATCGATTCCCCTTGCTGGAAAAATCTTGCAGCAGCGTCCTCGTCCATGTCCTCTAAGGTCAATCAAATTATGTGATAAGATTTGGCATTAAACTAAGTAACCAAACATTACACTGTACTTTATTTCATCATTCATTCCATCAGTCAAACATGACATACATTCATTGTTCTCTTATTTGTTGCACATCATTAGTAGAATGAAATGTGCACCTTGTTTTAAGGCGTCCTTTTTAGCTTGTTAGTTTACGGTTATATGTATAAGTGCTCAATGTGTGTTATTACTCTTCCCCAACCATGTGACAAGTGTTGCATTCCTAAGTAAATGAAAGAGAGACCTTGGCTAAAATCACCCTTTGTCTTGGGTCAATATATAAAAGTATAATATGCCTTGTAACAATCCAAGAGCATGTGCTCGTGACTTCTTGACTTTCAATGACCTATATACTACCACATAGGCTTTGTCTGGAGACAGACAACTCTTGGAATAAAACGAAACTAAAATCTTGTGGGAAAAAACATTCTCTGTATACATTGTGTTCCAGTGCCTCTACATACAAGCTACAACCATATTTGAAAACTACAAACTATCCTCCCATATTCCAATCAAAAGAACAAAACCTTGTATCTTTATGGTCATTTAGAATTTTTTTTTCTTTTTTTTTATAAACAAGTGAGTCATACGGGAGTGTTTTATTATATGTGTTCACTTTCTTGCAACCCTTTTCTTTATTAGGAGGTGAAGTTAATATCTAAATCTATGATATTTTCCCGTGGATTGGTACATGACTATCCCCATGCATAGGGGGGCTTGCCTATGGATTTGGGGGCGAAGCCCCAATGGTGAAAAATTATGAAACCTTCCAATGTATTTCAATTCCTTATGGAGCCCTCTTATGTATTCTATAAAAGGAAAATGGCCCTACCACTTTTGTGCAAGAAAGGATTGTAAGTTCTTTTCAGAGTAATAATAAAAGTTGAAGATGCCATTGGCCATGATTTTACCTACGCACAACACAGTTTCCAAATAAATATCGTGTTCTATTGTGATTGTTGTTTACTTTTTTCTTTCTTTTTTTCTAGCAATCTTATGTTTGATTGTTAGATTTTGTACAATTCTAATAGTATAACTATTTGCAGATAATAAAACAGGATCACTAAAAGAATAACCAAGCACATAAACAATAGACAAAGTTTTATCTCGGGAAACCCAACAGGGAGAAAACCCAGCAACCTTTGTATAAAGATAAATAGTCCAGAGATCAGTGTACATCTAGATATCAATAAAAGAGAGAAAAAGATAAACTTCTCCAAGTGTAGAAACCCCAAAAAGTATTCTCCTAGCTGCAGTAGCGAACTTCTTCCTCTTTGTGGTGAGAGTTTCTTCCTACGGATAAGTAGCTATCCCCTTGGGATTGGAAAAGGCCCCTATTTGCCTACCCAAGATAGAGAGGAAACAAATAGACACTATAGTCCTCCTAGATCTATCTAACACATTGGCTAACAAGCTATGGAAAGACAAAGCAAGTAGACGATGTACCTTACTTTGATGGTTGTCCTTGCTGCTCCTAAGTTGCTCCAACTCCAACCTTTGATTATGGACTTATGAACCTGTTCACAAAGGAAAGACAACACCTTCTCCAAAGAAATACATGTATAAACAAATATCTAACTATAAAAACATAGACAATTTCATGCATTCATCATTAAAGACATGAAAATAGGCTAAGTTATATTAATGATAAGAAAGCCAAAAGAAGTTGATTACAATGTTATACCTTGATGTCCAAAGTAGCAGCACCTCCTTCCAAGCTCTCCAACATCACCCTTACAAGACTCATAGGATCATAAGTTTAGTGCTTCCAAGATCACCCTCCCATAGCTCATGGATGGCTCTCTTTAAGTAGGATTTGAGAGGCCAATCACTAAGAGGAGATTATGGATCTAAGTGAGGAAGATGTGGATCAAGGATCTAAACCATGCCAAGGAAGGAATGTGAGATGGGATTCGAAGGGGTACCTCATCCCAAGAAAATCTCCATGAGATCCAAGATCCAAAATCAAAGGGATACACCTAAACCAAAATTGCCGCTCCCCTATAACTAAGCAAAGCACGACAATATTGAAATTGTCGCTCCCCCATAGGCATGCAGGGTGCGACAATTTGAAATTGTCGCTCCCCCATAGACATGCAGAGCGCGACAATTTGAAATTGTCGCTCCCCCATAGGCATGCAGGGCACGACAATTTGAAATTGTCTCTCCCCCATAGGCATGCAGGGCGCGACAATTCCAGAAGGCTAATTTTTTGAGGTGGTTAAGGTGGGTTTCGACCCCTTGCTTGTTGGATTTGCTTCCAAATGTGACTAGGGAAGGGATCAACATTAGAATGAAGGGTCCTAACACCCTTAGGAGGCATAAACATCATGTTTTCCTTGGTGGTGAAACATGTATATTATCACTTACACATGGTGTGGAAATTTGAGGTATAACAGATGCTCCCTAAAGTGCGAGGTCAGAAGGAATCTGATGGCTGAAACACTTTACCAATAATAAGTCTGCAAGGATATCTGAAGGAGAACTAGAGAAGAGCTGCAAGCAAATATCAACAATATGTCTAACGACCCTGAGGCGAGCATACCCATGCTTGGAACAACTGACTCAAAGCATGGTTGTCGACCAATACATTGCAGATCCATGATAGTACTGACTTAAGAATGACTGAAGATAAATAATGCTTACTAGACTACAAGCGTAGATCCATGACAAGACAATAACACAGCCATGACCAATACAAGAGTGGATTTGTGTGACAGTACATCAATAAGGTCACCAACATAATGTCTATGTGGGAACCTACTAAAAAAATCACCATCGCAACCAGGATGTGCTAAATAGACTTCAGAACCATCCAGGGTCTTCTACCCGATCCCAAATCGATACAAATCCAACCATGTGATTACAAGGTGTTGAAGTCGAACATGGTAGAAACCACTTGATTACCAGTTAATGATGTGAATCATTAACAAGTGCGAGGGAAATCACCAATGATGATAATGACTCCCAAGGTATCATAGTATATCTCGACGAAATGTGAATAGATGAGTTGACGTCGAACATCCGCGAGATCATTCGATCAGAGGTCAATGATGAAAACCTAATGTTGAATATGAGGAAACCTGCCATTGAGGCATGCAGGTACCAAGGTACTAAGGTTGGTTACTAAGCCTAATTCCTAGATAATGAGTTGAAGTCGACAGGAATAGACTCGTAGAAGGAAGGCCATAATGTATCCCACATCACCGACACGAAACTGACATAGGAAAGTGATGTGAAGTAATGAATTAGGTTAGTATGGATTGACACAAGGATGTAAAGGTTGATAATATTGCAGAGGCTGACTCAGGTAAACTTCCCTTGAACATTGAATGGCACGACAATAATGACTTGGCATCATTGACTCAACGAGGCAGAGACCAAGATATAATGCAACGATGACTAAGGATTCTTCAGGTGACTTGAAGGAGCGGGACAAATCATAGAATTGGCATGACTCAGAGACAAGTAGATTACCTAACTGTATGACGAGATGCAAATAGGTGCCATGTTCAAGGGCGACACAAGCTACGATAAAGCTTTCTAAAACAAACTTAGCTTATTTCTCCCCAACCCCCATCATGCCCGATGAGTACCTCTTTGTTTTTTAACGAGCTTGAGGAGGATAACAGATGCTCGGTATAGCTCATCCTTCGGATGAGTCCAATCTCACATGTTTTACGAACTTGAGAGAGGAGGGGTTCAGTCCCAAAAGGGTCCTTCTATGTTTGATTTTACTAGGCCATGGAAGGGAAACTCGGTGATTTTTCGTGTTTAGAGAGTCTGAAATAATCTAAAGAAGGCTCCAGGTTTTGGATTTTTCATAAAAGTTAGTCCCTAGACCCGAAAAAGTGTAAAATAATATCTGGAAGAACTCTCCCAGTCAAAGGTTTACTAAGGTATACCTTTCTCGTAAATAGTCTAAACAGTCTGAAAAAGGGATAATCTACCACCGAATAGACGTCCTTTCAAATCCTTTTACGAGCGTAAAAGAAACAAGTTCGCTCCGTGATCTTTTCCTATTTTAGGAGTCTGAAAAGAGCTTAAAGAGGACTCCATGTACAACTTTGTCATGGTTGGTGACCGAGTATGACAAAGGAAAAAGTAAACTCGCCACAGTTCCTTTTCCGTAATTATTCTAGCGAGGCCGGATAAAGTGATAAACCTATACTCGTTAGACACACATTTTTACTTACTTTTTAATGAGCACGACAATGGTATCAAAAGCACTCAGAATATTTTTCATGTTTAGATCCAGAGCACTGTTAACACCCAAAAAGTGCTCACTAGCTCATTTCCTTATTCACATGACCCATTTGTCCACTTTTCCACCATTTGAGCCTCTAAAGCCATCAAAAGGTCACCAAAAGACCATAATACACCCATTTTTCCCCTCAAAAAGCATAAAAAACCCTCAAAAAGGGTCCAGAATTCCCAAAAATATTAAAAAGGGAATAAAATTATTCAAAATATTCAAAAAATGAAAAAGGAGGGAAAAGGTACGTAAACCATGTTGGTCAATACCATTGGTTTCCTCAAAACCATAATGGTATTCCCCACCACCAAAAACTATAAAAAGGTGGTAGGGGCTCCTCACTTTCCATCCATCCATCATCATATCCTCACGCTGTCAAAATCTCTCATGAGACTTTTGGCCATTTGCAGCATCTTGGAGAAGAGACCTTTGGAGCTTGGAGCTACTCACCTTGGGAGTTGCTCAACACAAATCCTCACCATTTGAGGTATCTTAATACAAAATACTTATTCTTTTATTTCTTTTTCTTGAATCATTTTTAAAAAAAAAATTATTTGTTATATGCACATGCTAGTTTAGATTTAGATTTAATTTATAATTGCTTTTGCTTTCAATATTGAAACTGCTATCACATTGTTGATAGGTGCCCATTGCACAAAGCTTGGTTGCAAAACCAAGCCAACAGTTTTTTTT
Source organism: Larix kaempferi (assembly GCA_027924585.1). Taxonomy (NCBI): domain Eukaryota; kingdom Viridiplantae; phylum Streptophyta; class Pinopsida; order Pinales; family Pinaceae; genus Larix; species Larix kaempferi. Next base: position 9,390,985 of record BSBM01000727.1, read on the forward strand.
TTTTTTACATCACCACCTTACACTGAAATTTTTAAAATATTTCTCACCATTGAGAATTTAAGACGATCTCGTCGTCTTCAGCGTGACCCCCTCAGTTCGGTATACTTGGTTCTACACGTCATAGACGTAGAGCCTTATCCCTTGACTCGACACGTCATCGTCCAAACACACAGTCATCCGATTCTAACACGCCTCACTTCACATCTGATTCTGAGGCTGAATCCAAAAACCCTACTGAAATATCTCCAACCAACCTCATGGCTAGATCACAATACAACCCACTTTTCGCCAGTACTATTGGAGATACATCCACAAACCCTTCTACTGTTGTGCCACCCATGGTAACAACTACCACTTTAGGCATGCCTAATATAGGGGCCACTCCACCTTTAGGTATTCCCAACACAGGACCACCACCTATTATGGGTATGCCCAACATAGGAATCACACCCCTTCTCATTACCACAACCCAGATCCCAGGAATTCCTGGCACTATTCCTAACCCCTTTGCAACCCATGTTGCACTTGGGAGCACTGGCCCATCCCACAGCACAACGGTTGGAGGACACATACCTTCAATACCTAGCATCCCCTTAGGGGCTACTTGACCACTACATAATGCCACCATTAATAGTTATGTCCCAGTCACTACGCCACACCCATCTGTTAGTTTACCTTACATGGCTAGTATGAACTTACCATACCTAGCCAGGTTAACCAACAATCCTATCAGGCACAACCCTACATGGACACCCATGCCTACAAAGCTCCCCTCAGACATCCCCAAGTTTGAAGGAAAACCTGGGGAGGATCCCCAAAACCACATAATGTCATTTCACCTATGGTGTTCATCTAACTCCATAGTGGATGACTTCATTAAACTAAGACTGTTACAATGAACGTTCACTGGATCTGCAACCAAGTGGTACATCGAACAACCACATGGGACCCACAATACATTTACGTCTCTCGCCTCCACTTTCCTTCAGTTTTTTCAGCTACCTGTACGCTATGATGCAGGAGTTGAAATATTGTTGTCTTGCAGACAAAACACAGCTACCCACATCACGGACCATATCCATGAGTGGCGCAAGCGTCGTAGCCTCTGTAAGATAAAACTGGATGACCGTATATTTTTGGACTGGTTTCTTAAATCACTCCTACCCCTCATAGCCAAAGACATAGCTTCCGAACAACCCCAATCAGAGGAAGAAGCTATCTTAAAAGCTCGGAAATTCGACCTGATTTATGCCCAGTCAGGCTATCTCTACACCATCATACCAGACGCCCCACGAGGCGATTCTTCACGCGGTGACGCTCCTGGGGCATCACATGCCGCTGATGGTATTATCGGCCAAGTCACGGCACAAAATAAACCTTTTAGCATGGTGAGCACCATAAATGCCCCATACCTCTCTAGGGCTACATCTAATTCTAGAGCGACAACTTCGTACGCTCCAACGAATCAGACTCATCACACTCATGGAACCTCTTGTCCACAACATTGCTATGGGAAAGCGCCATCGACATATGTACCACCCACATACTATAATCAACCGGCCACCCAGAACCCAATTCATTTACCGACCCAACCAATGTATTACCCATAGCAAGCTACACCAGCTAACCCAACACTTCCAATAGCTCAGGGTTACCAACAACCCCAGCAGGCAACTGGACCACCTCCATCCCCACCAGCTTATTATCCACCACAACCTGCTACCGCACCTGCGGCACCCCAAAATCCTCCCACTACTCAAGGGCAAGTGTACACACAACACAATCAGCCCCAACACCAAAACAACCAACGCAACCAAGATGGACAACAAAACCATGGAAGAGGACGTAACCGCGGCAACAACCAACAACATAATCAAGGTCCACCACCTCCCAATCCTCCAAATAATAACAATGTTGCTCCTCCCAACCAGAATCCTAATCGTCATCCCAAGCAACCAAAAAAAAATAACCTGAGAACAAACCGTCCATGTTCTATATGTGGAGTCTATGGACACTACACTCACAACTGCCCCCATTTAGAGAAAGCATGTAAACTTTGGGCTAACGATGCCCAACGCCAGGGCCACGCTGGACAGCCATCTCCACTTAATCAACCGCAACCCATGATATTACAAAACCCATTGCCAAACCAAGGAGTAGTAAATACTCTCCCTACGGATCCCCCATAAGGATCTGCTGCACCCCAGCAGCAAATCACCTATGCCGCAACTGATTATCAGCATACGGATCCAGGTACACACCATTTATTAATGATCTCATCCAATGACATTAACCTCCAAACTCGCAGGAATCAGTACGGCCCACCCCCAGAAACTCCTCCCACTGACGCATCCACCTCCCTTCCACCAAATCAACCACTATGCATACCAAATATGTCGTTGGACGGAGGACCTAAAATCCCTCACATCCCTTTGCGAAGGATTAAGAACAATCCTAATGCTCGCACAACATCCAATTATAATGTCGTGGAAGACCTAGCACAATCCCCCGCTGCGATGTCTGCTTTAGAGGTACTGAAAACATGCCCTGCACAACGAAAACTACTACTATCCGCCATCGGAGGAGTAGACCCCAACGACACACACATGATGGCTTTCGACTTAGACCAAGTCGAACCTCGATTGCCATCAAATTTGGCTTTCCAAGTATCAATAAACATTCAAAACCTTGTTGTGCATCGATGCATCATTGATGAAGGAGCTTCAGCCTGCGTTATGTCCACCCTTGTGTGGCAGAAACTTGGCTCCCCCGCTTTACAACCATCCACCATGGCATTACGAGCTTACGACGGGCGCTCAGCTCAACCACAAGACCTCTTAGCGAACGTACCAATAGAACTAGGTGGAAAATTAGTTCTTATCGACATCGAAGTGATCAATGCCCAGCTCGAATACAACCTCCTTCTTGGACGTAGCTATATGTACAAAATGAAAGCAGTGTCTTCATCTGTTTTCCGCCTCATGATGTTCCCACATGAAGGACGCATTATCAAGATTGATCAACTCACATATTATGATTCTAACACCCCCGCAACCCCTCAAAATGTGCTACCAATGATTGAACAAACCATTCAAACCGCACCAACATCATTTGTGTCGTCAATTAGTCCTGGAATCTACCACGAGTCACCTATGACTTCCACATTTCCATCGATCCCACCACCTTTACCAATAACAAAAACATCAGACTTGTGCACCTTGTCGCACACCACACAACAGCCTTCGTCACTACCGCAAACACCCATAGTGCCTACTCATATTGGCACAATGCCAATTCATACTATCCCGTTCTTGTTCCCATTTTCCGGAGTTGTCAGTTCGCCAGTAATGGCTACACTCAACCTTCTTGGTTTAACATTAGGGATACCTGTATGGTACTTACCTACTCCAAGCCCCCCGCTGACTCCGACTGTTATTTTACAATCGGTACAACCTATCCCTACTACCAACCACCCACCCCCTCCTATCACTCATCTGCAAAACAGACCACCCCCAATAGTGACTATGGCATCAACGTCCAGAAACGCCCCACCTCCGTTACGAAACACTGGGGGCAGAGGCCCACCAACTTATAACACTGGACCCATAACTCGCACCCCCCCAGCAACCCCCAAGGTAGCTAAAAACCCCCCAACTATTCGCATTCCCCCTAAGTGCTCGTTGTGTGATGACGTAGGCCATGCCACTCATCAATGTCCACAATTACCTGCACTCCAAGAACACATGAATATGTTGGATGACGACACCGGAATTCCAGTGGTAAGACTTGAGCCACCTCCTCAACCTCGCGACAAAACACTTCGCACAAACCACCCTTGTGCGATATGCGGCATTTATGGCCATTATTCACACCACTACCCTGATCTCCCATATTATAGAGCAACCTTATACGAGATGAACAATGCCAACTTAGAAATATATCCTCCCCTCATCGAGGAGATCTACCCTCCGAAATCATCTTCTTCGGAAGAAATCAATACCATCTATATGATTTCAACCACATACAAACCAGAACCCGTTGATTTATGGTCTGATTACTTTCGTACTGATGAGCAAATTCTAGAAACACTCACTGCACTGGACTACCCTTGGGACGATATGCATCATCGCTCATACTTCCTCCCTGAGGTGTCTACATCCACCGCAGAAAACCAACTATCAGGCGAATCGAAAGATTTCCTACCAACTAAGGTTGATTGGTTCAAAGACCCCATCACAGCACCAGATGCCTTCGAAGAGGGGAACATGTCCAACATTTCCCCTATTATACAAATTGACATTTCCACCACACCTGGAAAACGTGAGCTCATCTCACTAGGCGCATCATGCACTCAAGCGGAAACTCAGGCATTTAAGAAACTCTTCCAAGAGTTTTGTGATGTCTTCGCCTGGTCTTACACCGAGATGCCTGGCCTCGATCCCAAAATTGTGGAACATCACATCGATACTTGGCCCAATGTGCCTCCTGTCTGACAGAAACAACTACCAATTCACCCGTCCAAGCTCCTAGCTGTTAAGGCTGAGATTGAGAAACTCCAAAAAGCAGGATTCATATATCCTATTGCCTACACCACCTGGGTTTCAAACCCAGTGTCAGTAAACAAAAAAGTGGGCACCATATGCGTTTGTACTGATTTATAAGACCTCAACCTCGCTTGTCCCAAAGACAACTTCCCCACACCTTTCATTGACCAACTAATCGATGAATGTGCGGGACATGAGGTCCTTTATTTTATGGGCAGTTTCTCCAGATATAACCAAATCAAAATCCGTAAAGAAGATCAATACAAGACAGCTTTCACTACCCCATGGAGCACCTTCGCATATCGTGTCATGCCTTTCGGTCTCAAGAATGTTGGAGCCACTTTCCAACGCGCCATGACTTATTGCTTCCACGATCTACACATAATCATAAAATTTTATCTGGATGACCTCAACGCTCGATCCAAGAAACGATCTGACCATTTAGACGACCTTCGACAAGTTTTCTTGCGTTTTCCAAAATACAACATCTGCTTGAATCCACTCAAGTGTGTCTTTTGTGTTACAGCAGTTCGCCTGCTAGGGTTCGTCATTTCAGAAAAAGGCATCACTGTAGACCCCTTGAAAGTCCAAGCCATTGTCGACTTACCGTCACCCCGTACATTAAGACAACTTCAAAGCCTTCAAGGGCGGTCCAACTTCCTCCATCGCTTTGTCCCTAACTATGCCACAACGGTCCACAGTTTCCTACGACTACTACGTCTGCATACCGGTTTCATATGGGACCAACAAGCAGAATCAGCTTTCACCGACTTAAAGAAAGCACTTAGGAACGCCCCCTTGATCTCTCCTCCAAATTTCACAAAAGATTTCACCCTCTATGTTTCAGCATCCGAATATGCTGTATCTGGATTTCTTGTCCAAGAAGATACTGCTTGCCAAGAGCATGTCATCTACTATGTGAGCCAGACCTTGTCAGGCCCACCCCTCCGCTACCCACATGAAGAGAAGATGGCCCTCACCGTCGTCTTTTCAGTACAAAAGCTGCGACATTACATTCTCATGAGCCACACCACGGTTGTAGCCAATTCCAATCCAATGGTTTACCTCTTGGCACGTCGCCTCCTTCAAGGCCGCGTAGATAAATGGGTGATTATCCTACAAGAATACGACCTAACTTTCAAAACCCCAAAGAGCACCAAGGCCCTAGCACTCGCTCAACTCATCACAGATCTCCCATCCTCTTCGTCATCACCCGCTATCCAAACAGACCTCATTGACGACCACATTTTCATCATTTCTTCTGACGACCCATGGTACGGAGACATCTTAATCTACCTCCGCACACAAAAATTTCGACCCCACATCGATCGTGACGGACGCCGTCGTATACGACACCACGCCCCCCAATATCTCCTATTAGGCGATGTAATTTATCGACGTCGCGTCGATACCATCTTACGACACTGCCTATCTCATGATGAGGCAGAACAAGTCCTTAATGACTGCCATAGCGGTGCCTGCGGAGGCCACTTCTCCGGCATGGCCACCGCCCAAAAGATCATCCACGCAGGTTACTTTTGGCCTTCATTATTTACTGATTGCATCATCGCAGTCAAACATTGTTAAAAATGCCAAATTTTTGCCCCCAAGGCAAGAACCCCACCCGCCCCCCTTCATCCAATCGTCACTGTCATACCATTCTGCAAATGGGCCATCGACTTCCTAGATTGCAATCCCACGTCAGTTGGCGGTCATAAACACATCATTATGGCCGTATATTATTTCACCAAGTGGGTGGAAGCCATGCCAACTTACAATTGCAAAGCCGACACCGCAGCACGTTTTTTCCTCAACCATGTTATCGCTCGTTTTGGAGTGCCAAAGAAACTCGTCTCAGACCATGACTCTCACTTCAAAGATGTCGTTTGGAGAGAATTATCAACCCTACTGAAATTTGAACACCATTTCTCTTCCTCCTACTACCCCCAAGGAAATGGCCAAGTCGAAGCGATTAATAAAATTTTAAAGACCATCCTCCAGCGCACTGTTGACAAACACAAATCAAATTGGCACCACATGCTCTTCCTGGCACTATGGGCATACCGCACGTCAACCAAAACCGCCACCGATTTTACCCCTTTCCATATAGTTCACGGTGTCGAATCCATCCTCCCCATCGAGTGCCAGATTCCAGCCCTACATATGGCCATTGAACTCCTACCGGACACTTCCCCAATTGAGCAACGCTTACTACTCCTGGAGCAAGCTGATGAAGATCGGCGCACAACCCTCCAAACCATGGAAGCAGCCAAGAACCGATCCAAACTGAGTTATGACAAACATGTCCACCCAAGAACTTTTACTGAAGGGGACCTTGTCCTCTCCTATGATCAAGCTCATGACAAAACTGGAAAAGGAAAGTTTGTGTCCATGTGGCAAGGCCCATACATTATACACACTTGCCTCGGACAGGGGGCATACATTCTGACCAATTCAGAAGGCAACCCCCTATGCAACCCACGCAACGGGTTGTACCTCAAGTGATTTTACCCATAGAAAATATGATGGACACCACCATCCATTATTGTACAGTCTTATTTTGTTTTTCACAAAAAATTCAAAAAACCTAAATATTTGTTTTTTCTACATGACCACAGATGTATCCCGGTCCACTCTGCTACATCGGTTTCGCTGATGGTGCAAGCTCTATAAGAAGTAAGAAATCAAAGTAAATCTCATCTCCATGTATTAAGGAAAGTTGCGCAGTTTAATGTGGTAATATATAAGTTCATAGTTTTATTTATTCATTCTCAAGAATGTTGAATATTGCATGTCGCACATCGTCCCTTAAATTACTTGTGTGAATGTTGTTTACATTTATTGTGTGTGAAAGAAATCAAGATTTCCAAATAGTTCACTGTGGTGAAAGTTATATTGTAACCAAGAGTAACTACGCGTAAATGTTTTTGGTTCTTATGTCCTAACAAGAAATATCTCAATATAAAGTTTGTTAAGAGATTGCAAAGTTAAGAAGTAACGCGTAGTAAAAAGGATTTGCAAAGTAATTGAGAAGTCTGCGAAGTCAAGTTCGCGAAGTTAAAGAATTGCACATTTATGCGAAGTTCATCTGCGCAGTAGAAAGTCGAAATACGCAGTTAATTTCCGCGCAAATAATTTGTGAAATAAAGTGTTCGGAAAAATAGGGAAGAAAACATTAGAGCAAAGTATTTGCTAGGAGAAGCGCAGTCCTAAAGCAAAAAAAGAAATTTATTTATTTACTGCGCAGTTCAATCTTTTGACTGTGCGGTGTGCTTTTCCCCTTGACTTTGCATGATTTGTGTCAGGTTTACCTCATAGAGAGATTTTCCACCAATGCATATGAAATTGTTGGCACCTTCGATGAAACAATTTCTAATGTAATGTCTTCCTATGTCATCGGACACTGTGTCTTGATAGACCAGAAATCTAAGCCATAAAACGCACACCGATCTCCCACAATCCTAAGAACCACGGCTTGATCACCAGGACCATATGAATTATGCATGTCACCTATATGTTACACTCCGAAGCCCATATTGATCCCCAACGTCTGTCCCCTACACCACTATATCACGCCATTCGGCTGAGTAATGTTGAAAACGTGAAAGGATCTCCCCCACTTATGTTTCTTTTTTTAACTTATGGGTGTTTACAAATGATGCTTCAAAACGGTATCGTGCCCACTGCAAATCGATTCCCCTTGCTGGAAAAATCTTGCAGCAGCATCCTCGTCCATGTCCTCTAAGGTCAATCAAATTATGTTATAAGATTTGGCATTAAACTAAGTAACCAAACATTACACTGTACTTTATTTCATCATTCATTCCATCAGTCAAACATGACATACATTCATTGTTCTCTTATTTGTTGCACATCATTAGTAGAATGAAATGTGCACCTTGTTTTAAGGCGTCCTTTTTAGCTTGTTAGTTTACGGTTATATGTATAAGTGCTCAATGTGTGTTATTACTCTTCCCCAACCATGTGACAAGTGTTGCATTCCTAAGTAAATGAAAGAGAGACCTTGGCTAAAATCACCCTTTGTCTTGGGTCAATATATAAAAGTATAATATGCCTTGTAACAATCCAAGAGCATGTGCTCGTGACTTCTTGACTTTCAATGACGTATATACTACCACATAGGCTTTGTCTGGAGACAGACAACTCTTGGAATAAAATGAAACTAAAATCTTGTGGGAAAAAACATTGTCTGTATACATTGTGTTCCAGTGTTTCTACATACAAGCTACAACCATATTTGAAAACTACAAACTATCCTCCCATATTCCAATCAAAAGAACAGAACCTTGTATCTTTATGGCCATTTAGAATTTTTTTTTCTTTTTTTTTATAAACAAGTGAGTCATACGGGAGTATTTTATTATATGTGTTCACTTTCTTGCAACCCTTTTCTTTATTAGGAGGTGAAGTTAATATCTAAATCTATGATATTTTCCCGTGGATTGGTACATGACTATCCCCATGCATAGGGGGGCTTGCCTATGGATTTGGGGGCGAAGCCCTAATGGTGAAAAATTATGAAACCTTCCAATGTATTTCAATTCCTTATGGAGCCCTCTTATGTATTCTATAAAAGGGAAATGGCCCTAGCACTTTTGTGCAAGAAAGGATTGTAAGTTCTTTTCCGAGTAATAATAAAAGTTGAAGATGCCATTGGCCATGATTTTACCTACGCACAACACAGTTTCCAAATAAATATCTTGTTCTATTGTGATTGTTGTTTACTTTTTTCTTTCTTTTTTTCTAGCAATCTTATGTTTGATTGTTAGATTTTGTACAATTCTAATAGTATAACTATTTGCAGATAATAAAACAGGATCACTAAAAGAATAACCAAGCACATAAACAATAGACAAAGTTTTATCTCGGGAAACCCAACAGGGAGAAAACCCAGCAACCTTTGTATAAAGATAAATAGTCCAGAGATCAGTGTACATCCAGATATCAATAAAAGCGAGAAAAAGATAAACTTCTCCAAGTGTAGAAACCCCAAAAAGTATTCTCCGAGCTGCAGTAGCGAACTTCTTCCTCTTTGTGGTGAGAGTTTCTTCCTACGGATAGGTAGATATCCCCTTGGGATTGGAAAAGGCCCCTAGTTGCCTACCCAAGATAGAGAGGAAACAAATAGACACTATAGTCCTCCTAGATCTATCTAACACATTGGCTAACAAGCTATGGAAAGACAAAGCAAGTAGATGGTGTACCTTACTTTGATGGTTGTCCTTGCTGTTCCTAAGTTGCTCCAACTCCAACCTTTGATTATGGACTTATGAACCTGTTAACAAAGGAAAGACAACACCTTCTCCAAAGAAATACATGTATAAACAAATATCTAACTATAAAAACATAGACAATTTCATGCATTCATCATTAAAGACATGAAAATAGGCTAAGTTGTATTAATGATAAGAAAGCCAAAAGAAGTTGATTACAATGTTATACCTTGATGTCCAAAGTAGCAGCACCTCCTTCCAAGCTCTCCAACATCACCCTTACAAGACTCATAGGATCATAATTTTAGTGCTTCCAAGATCACCCTCCCATAGCTCATGGATGGCTCTCTTTAAGTAGGATTTGAGAGGCCAACCACTAAGAGGAGATTATGGATCTAAGTAAGGAAGATGTGGATCAAGGATCTAAACCATGCCAAGGAAGGAATGTGAGATGGGATTCGAAGGGGTACCTCATCCCAAGAAAATATCCATGAGATCCAAGATCCAAAATCAAAGGGATACACCTAAACCAAAATTGTCGCTCCCCTATTACTAAGCAAAGCACGACAATATTGAAATTGTCGCTCCCCCATAGGCATGCAGGGTGCGACAATTTGAAATTGTCACTCCCCCATAGGCATGCAGGGTGTGACAATTTGAAATTGTCGCTCCCCCATAGGCATGCAGGGCACGACAATTTGAAATTGTCTCTCCCCCATAGGCATGCAGGGCGCGACAATTCCAGAAGGCTAATTTTTTGAGGTGGTTAAGGTGGGTTTCGACCCCTTGCTTGTTGGATTTGCTTCCAAATGTGACTAGGGAAGGGATCAACATTAGAATGAAGGGTCCTAACACCCTTAGGAGGCATAAACATCATGTTTTCCTTGGTGGTGAAACATGTATATTATCACTTACAAATGGTGTGGAAATTTGAGGTATAACAGATGCTCCCTAAAGTGCGAGGTCAGAAGGAATCTGATGGCCGAAACACTTTACCAATAATAAGTCTGCAAGGATATCTGAAGGAGAACTAGAGAAGAGCTGCAAGCAAATATCAACAATATGCCTAACGACCCTGAGGCGAGCATACCCATGCTCAAAAAAACTGACTCAAAGCATGGCTGTCGACCAATACATTGCAGATCCATGATAGTACTGACTTAAGAATGACTGAAGATAAATAATGGCTACTAGACTACAAGCGTAGATCCATGACAAGACAATAACACAGCCATGACCAATACAAGAGTGGATCTGTGTGACAGTACATCAATACGGTCACCAACATAATGTCTATGTGGGAACCTACTAAAAAAATCACCATTGCAACCTGGATGTGCTAAATAAACTTCAGAACCATCCAGGGTCTTCTACCCGATCCCAAATCGATACGAATCCAACCATGTGATTACAAGGTGTTGAAGTCGTACATGGTAGAAACCACTTGATTACCAGTCAATGATGTGAATCGTTAACAAGTGCGAGGGAAATCACCAATGATGACAATGACTCCCAAGGTATCATAGTACATCTCGATGAAATGTGAATAGATGAGTTGACGTCGAACATCTGCGAGATCATTCGATCAGAGGTCAATGATGAAAACCTAATGTCGAATACGAGGAAACCTGCCATTGAGGCATGCATGTACCAAGGTACTAAGGTTGTTTACTAAGCCTAATTCCTGGATAATGAGTTGAAGTCGACAAGAATAGACTCGTAGAAGGAGGGCCATAATGTATCCCACACTAACGACACGAAACTGACATAGAAAAGTGATGTGAAGTAATGAATTAGGTTAGTATGGATTGACACAAGGATGTAAAGGTTGATAATATTGCAGAGGCTGACTCAGGTAAACTTCCCTTGAACATTGAATGGCACGACAATAATGACTTGGCATCATTGACTCAACGAGGCAGAGACCAAGATATAATGCAACGATGACTGAGGCATTCTTCAGGTGACTTGAAGGAGCGGGATAAATCATAAAATTGGCATGACTCAGAGATAAGTAGATTACCTAACTGTATGATGAGACGCAAATAGGTGCCATGTTCAAGGGCGACACAAGCTACCATAAAGCTTTCTAAAACAAACTTAGCGTATTTCTCCCCAACCCCCATCATGCCTGATGAGTACCTCTTTGTTTTTTAACGAGCTTGAGGAGGATAACAGATGCTCGGTATAGCTCATCCTTCGGATGAGTCCAATCTCACATGTTTTACGAACTTGAGAGAGGAGGGTTTCGGTCCCGAAAGGGTCCTTCGATGTTTGATTTTACTAGGCCAGGGAAGGGATACTCAGTGCTTTTTCGTGTTTAGAGAGTCTGAAATAATCTAAAGAAGGCTCCAGGTTTTGACTTTTTCGTAAAAGTTAGTTCCTAGACCCGAAAAAGTGTAAAATAATATATAGAAGAACTCTCCTAGTCAAATGTTTACTAAGGTATACCTTTCTCGTAAATAATCTAAACGGTCCGAAAAAGGGATAATCTACCACCGAATAGACGTCCTTTCAAATCCTTTTACGAGCATAAAAGAAACAAGTTCGCTCCGTGATCTTTTCCTATTTAAGGAGTCTAAAAAGAGCTTAAAGAGGACTCCATGTACAACTTTGTCATTGTTGGTGACCGAGTATGACAAAGGAAAAAGTAAACTCGCCACAGTTCATTTTCCGTAATTAGTCTAGCGAGGCCGGATAAAGTGATAAACCTATACTCGTTAGACACACATTTTTACTTACTTTTTAATGAGCACGACAATGGTATCAAAAGCACTCGGAATATTTTTCATGTTTGGATCCAGAGCACTGTTAACACCCAAAAAGTGCTCACTAGCTCATTTCCTTATTCACATGACCCATTTGTCCTCTTTTCCACCATTTGAGCCTCTAAAGCCATCAAAAGGTCACCAAAAGACCATAATACACTCCTTTTTCCCCTCAAAATGAATATTTTTCCTCAAAAAGCATAAAAAACCCTTGAAAAGGGTCCAGAATTCCCAAAAATATTAAAAAGGGAATAAAAATATTCAAAATATTCAAAAAATGAAAAAGGAGGGAGAAGGTACCTAAACCATGTTGGTCAATACCATTGGTTTCCTCAAAACCATAATGGTATTCCCCACCACCAAAAACTATAAAAAGGTGGTAGGGGCTCCTCACTTTCCATCCATCCATCATCCTATCCTCACGCTGTCAAAATCTCTCATGAGACTTTTGGCCATTTGCAGCATCTTGGAGAAGAGACCTTTGGAGCTTGGAGCTACTCACCTTGTGAGTTGCTCAACACAAATCCTCACAATTTGAGGCATCTTAATACAAAATACTTATTCTTTTATTTCTTGTTCTTGAATCGTTTTAAAAAAAAAAATTATTTGTTATATGCACATGATAGTTTAGATTTAGATTTAATTTATAATTGTTTTTGCTTTCAATATTGAAACTGCTATCACATTGTTGATAGGTTCCCATTGCACAAAGCTTGGTTGCAAAACCAAGCCAACAAGTACGAAAAAGGAAAAAGTAAGCTCAAACCACTTTTCATATTTTTAACCAGAGCACAAAAAAGTGAAAAGTAAGCGCGACACGTCTTACTGCTTTTAACGAGCTCGAAGAAAGGTTGGAAGAATGCTCGTGGTATCTGCTTCATTTTTTAACGAGCTTGCAATAGAAAATGAACTATGCTCGGGATTATTTTCATGGTTTAGCGAGCTCAAAACCCAAAAGAAAGTTTGCTCGAAATGGGATACTTCCCAACATGATGTCCAGAGGTTGGAAAGTTTTCCCTCAACACAAGAAGCTGAGGGATTACCTCTAGTATTATTTCTAAAGGTTGGAGACATGCCCCCCAAGCTTCGTTTCTTTCGTCTACTCTTTTCCTTCATCCAATCAAATTCATGGTTACTAATAGGAATATGTTCACCAAGGGAGGATGAAAAAAGAGGATTAAATAGCATAGGCGAATGAAATGAAGGTTCAGATATTAAATCTGGCGAAAGACTCGACTCAAGGGGAGGGGATCTGTTTCATTTTTCAACGATCTTGACACAGAAAGGGAACTATGCTCAGGGTGACCTATTTCATTTTTTAACGAGCTTGACACATAAAGGGAACTCTACTCATTATGGGTTTCATTTTTACACAAGCTTGAAACTGAAAGTAAACTATGCATGTAGGGGCCTATTTTATTTTTTAGCGAGCTTGAAACAGAATGAACTATGCTTGAAATGGCCCATTTCATTTTTTAACGAGCTTAAAACGAAATAAAACTCTGCTCAAAATGATGGTTGGCTTCATTTTTACACAAGCTTAAAACCAAAAGTAAACTATGCTTGAGATTGGTTCCTACCAACATGATGTCCAAAGGTTGGTAGTGTGCCCCCCAACCTAAGGATCCAGGGGGTAGCTCCAACATGATGTCCAGAGGCTCGATACATGCCCCCTATCCTTAAGGGGAAGAAACCACCAAAACATGTAGAACATTGAGGGAAGTCTAATGACTGGCAGTCATGCAATGATCCGGTGTCACAAAGGAAAGTTGATCAATGGTCACGATCCTCCCATCATAAGGAAAATGCATCACTCGAAAGAGTATGGACACTACAGCTTTCATAGCATAGACATAATCACGTCCAAGGAACAGATTAAAATCTAAGGGACCTTGGACTACTGTAACACTAATACAGACAATTTTCCCTCCTAAAGTGATAGGTAACTACGGAAGGATCCCTAAAGGTCCAGTAGGCCTTCTATTGAAAGCCAGTATCTGGTCAGTGACTGGCACAAGCCGAGGAGAACCTATAGCTTGCCAAGCAGTTGAGGATAAAATACTAACATAAGCTCCTTCATCAACAATAGTGCGAAGTACATTACTACCGATAACTTCTACAGATATCTGGAAAGGAACACCTGAAGGAAGACAGGATTCAGCTAGGCTATTCCAATCAAAGGAAATGACCTCAGTACTTGGAGGGGGATCCGTCAAAATGGGTAAAATGCCCCCTTGTCGAGCGCAATCTGAACTGACTAGGAAAACATCAGCGGGTTTTGATTCACTCTCCACTAGAAAATTAGTTTGAGACGAAGATTGTGTCATGGTGACTGCTTCAGTCTTGGAATTTTCCAATAAAAGAGAGGGATCGAGAGGATATGATATCGACTTGACCAATTCAACTTCACTCTTTAAAGAAAGAGTGGGATCGACCGAGAATGGGGCTGGATCAACCACTTCATCAACCAACAGGGGGTGAAGGGACGACTTAAAACATTGAGCTGAAAGGTGTTTTTGAGATAGAGTAATGTCTTCCAACAATTGTGAAGCTTCATCCATGCGTGGAAAAAGGTAAGTAAGGTGTATGCCCTTGCATAACAAACAAGGATTCTTGACTTTACCTTTATGACCCTTAACCAGAGAGTCACTGGTTGATGGGGTATCATCAGTATGATGTCTAGAGGCTGATGATATAGGTGGTTTGGAGGCTTTAGACCACTCTTCTAACACTTTGGAAAGACCGAGACAATCCTTGAGAAGTTGATCACCCTTGCAAAGCTTGCAAGGGAACTTGGGTCTACGAGATGTTTGAACAGAATGAGCGCCATTAGAGGCAGATGGTTAATGCTTGGTCTCTTTCTTATCCTTCTTATTCTTAAATTTCCTTTTCTTCTTCTTCTTATCCTCCTAATTACTAACACGATTGCTTTGATCAGGCGAGGAAGAAGGAACGGAAGAATATACATCTGACGAAGAAGGGGAAGGATCAGTTTGGGATTGACACTCTCGTGGTGGAGAGGTAACATTCGAAACATTGGGTACAGTCGGGATCACCGGATTAAATAACCACACCGGTAATCCTATGGTTAATCCAAGAAGATTTAAAGTGGCAATAAAGGGAGGAACAATATTTCCAACTGGAGGAAAGACAAAAGGTACCCCTTGAAAAGGGGTCTCTTGATTGGTAGTCCCAAAAGGAGTTTGGGTGCATGGAGATGGATTTTCCATGGAACAAGACCAAGTGATGTGGACGAAGTCTTTCTAAAAAGAACTCAAAAACCCTCAGGAAATCGGGCGTTCAAAAGGGGAGCTAGAAGAAAAAGAGGCACACAGGGCAAAAAAGCAAGCTCAAGAAACTATATTGGGACCGACGTCACCGTAATCGAGCTGAAACAAAAGCGGCCAAAATTCCAACAAGCAGCACTAAAAATAAAAAGACCCTCTACAAGGTAAAATAGAAAGCAGTCCTCCTAACTAAGGTCTGGAGACCTCAACAGATCGTATCCCCTGCAAGGTGATGAAATCCAAGTTGGACAATACGAAGTGAGAGACCAAAAGATGAAGGGATATCCCTTTACCAAAAGGGATCCCTGGTAAAAGAGCCCTAGAAGAAAAGTCACTAAGCTACCTTGTTCATGACACATACGAGAAGGATACTGGAGCTTCTGCCTTTTGGCCCTTGTACAACCAGTATGGTGGCTGGAAAATACAAGGAAGAAAATGGATAGATGTCCTTAGGTGCTAAGTGGAGTGCGGCATTCCAAAAAGTATGTCTGGAACCTATCCTCGCTACTTACCCCCATGAAACGGGAGGCCCTCTCAACAAACTGGTTGATGACCGTTTCAATAAGTAATAGAGGATTTTAGTACCCTAGAGGACAACAACTATGTTTCAGATGAAAAGTGACAAGGGGGAATTGTTTGGATTCCTATCCCCGGTGTCCTACCTAACTAACAAATTATTTTGTATCCTCAAGTGAGGTTAAGATGTGTTAAGTTAGGGAGATAAATTTTAGTGGTTTGTTGTCTTACTTAATTAAGTAAATGGAAGTGCAATTGGATGGTGTGTAGACTTGACTCAAACCATGTAATTATGGATAAATTATGCAATTCTTTTTCCTTCAATGAATTTCTAACTAAAGTAAGGAAGAATTATTTTCATTCCCAATATGTACAACCCAATGCAAATGTAATTTTAGATTTTTAATGAATGATAACCAATCATGTAAACCATACCCAAACTATCCTAAAGTGAAAAAAATAGATCTTTTTACGAACACCAAATGCAATAATTATAATCTATTTCCTATCTCTTTACACTCGAAAAAGACACATCTAAGCTATGGAAAGAAGGATTCCACAAACGTTTCCAATCAAATACAAGACAAAGAAAAGTACCTAATAACATTGTCTAACTCAAATGCACAGAAATATGAAACAAGTCTTTCTTCTTCTTATGAATGTAAGACCAGCAATGTCAAATGATCAAATTAAAGCAAGAAGAATACTTATGTTTTCCAATTTCATTAATATATCAAAAGAGTGACAAAATAAATCTTTGCTTTGAACAAAAAATGGAAACAAGGGAATGATATATTCCAATAACCAATAAATAGATAAAGATGCAAAGGAAACAAAGTGTAAAACCCAAGAAAATGACTTCAAAAGGCAAGGATGTCCCAAGTTTTTCAAAGCCAATCAAATCAATCCAAATGATGCCAAACCAAACAAACCTTTGGAATATCACACTAAAGAGATCTCTAAAAATTGAATCCAATCACAATCCGATGGCAAGAATAATTTTAAAAACAAATGCAAGCTATTGGGACTTGAAAAGAATGACAATTCTACCCAACAAGCAAACAAAGCACTAGTTTGACTCAAGAGACCAAACAAAGGCTTTGAACTTCCAAAACAAGCCAAATATGATTTGTATCAGTCCAAATCAGTCATTTAATGGTCACAAAATCATTGTTCAAGAGAGTCTAATTCAGAAAATTCGAAAATGTACACAAGGGATCAAGTTAACCCAAGGAGATTTCAACTTTCCAAGGTAGAACCTAGTCTTCCTTCAAATTCTCCCAAATGAGGTTTGGATGGGTTCAAACTTATGTTATAGAGATCCTAAAGTGAGTGGGAAGGTACACTTGACTCCCAGAACTGAAAAATGGCTTAGAGCACTCATGTAATGTCTCTTTTTTAAAAATTTATGAAAATGCCCAATTTTCCAATTTTTCCTCAATTTCGAGCTTTGACTAGTTTTATTGTTTTGAACTCCAAATTAACCCAAATGCTCTCAAATCTTCTGTAAGGGTGATATTTAGACTTGAATATTAAGTTCAGGGATGATTTATAACCCTCAAAATACTTCTGCAAAATTAATTTGTATTACGGTCAATGTATGGTATTTTAGCTACCAATTTATGCATCAAATCCCCCCTGGGTAAACAATGAAAATGGCCTCCCAAATGCTTCCAAACTCCTTCGAATCTCTGAATAGAGGTAGGGGATGTATTAAGGATGTTATTAAGGTCTCATGTGCATCATTATTTGAATTTTATCTATGTTCCAACCCTATCCCATTCAGCTGCAAAAATCACCAATTCAACCCTTGGGGAAATGGCACTATTTCTTCTCCCAATGCAATTAAAATGAGTAAAAATACTTCAAATGCTCAAGTACAGTACATGAAACTTGTAAAATACATACATTACATTTTATTAACCATAAATGTATCAAATAATCATCCCTTCATTCGAAATCATCATCATTATCATGCTATACATCCATGTAGTGGGGAAATGGACATTGTTTGCTCGTTAATCAACATTTTTGCATACAATCAATGGGTATTTTGACCTAAGACTTTCTGAATATGAAGAACATGGGATATGAATCTATTACAATCATAAATATATTATATGAATCTCTCCCAATGAGTATAAGTGCTCACCAAAAACGCCCTCCCTCAAGGAGCATGAATATGTCTTCAAAACTAGAAATGGTGGAGAGGAAGTGATGCACTAAACCAAACCATGAACCTTCCTGTAGCTGCTACATGCAAATACAAACTCCATTAAAGCACCATGAAAGACCTGAGTGGACTCTCCAAACACCAACTTGGATGGGAATCTTTCACCCTCGAAATTGGCTAAGGCAAGAAACTAGTCATCCACTAGCTCTCTCTTCACAAATGCAATTTTTCTCAAATCATCAAAAGAAATTCTCATACTTGATTTCAAAATTTTATAACCAACATTAGCATTCTAAGGGTAAAAATCCTCTCATTATATTCTAGAGAGTTCCACTTAGGAAATATTCCACATTTGCCACTTGTCTCCTAGTTTCCAACCTTCCATCTTCTCCCAAATTCGAATTGGAGTCTCTTTGGCTTCTCCAACTCCATGAGCACCTTCCTTGAGCCTATTTTGGGGGCTGACATGTCATAATGGTCAGATGTCAGAATTCAGATCTGAATTTTTTCATAGATGTCATAGATGCTTCATCATTGTTGTCATAAGGCTAGGGAATCTAGCCCAAGTGTCCACTAGTCTCCAATTTGACTCTTCCTCTTCCATGGAGGTTACTATTCCATCCCATTTCGACCTAAGATGCTCAATTACATGTGTATGCCTTACCAACTCACCCAATATTTTTTTCCTTCCCATGGATTCGAAATGGTAAGTGAGATTGTCCATGTGGCAGTGAAAAACCAATCTAGTGTGGGTCCCACATCCTCCAAATGTCCTCAAAACCACTTTCCACCTATAATTCCTATTGGTTTCATTTATTCAAATTATTTATTAAATACTTGGACTATTCTAATTTATAAACATTATTCCTTTGCTCCCTTATTACAATTCCCAATGTACCCATTCAACCTAGGGAACTTGGTAGGATTGATGGGGATTGTCTGCTATACAATTATTTGAATGGAGACATTACAGTCCTCCCCACCCAAGATTGCTTGTCCTCAAGCAATTGAAAATTAGTATGTTGTAAAATCTTCTCTTCTTCCCATGTGGCATCTTCATTTGGTAGGTCCTTCCATTGTACTAAATATTCTTTGATAATTTTTCTCTTCAACCTCCTTTCCTGTGTCTTCAAATCTTTTCCAGAACAAATGTGAGCTGACCTTCATCATCCAAGGGAGGAAGTATTTCTGAAGTGATGATTTGCTAACCAATGGCTTTCTTGAGGCAAGAAACATGAAATCATTATGGATTTTACCTCCTTCTAGAAGTTCTAGTTCATATGCTACCTCTCCAATCTTCCGCACTACCTTGTATGGCCCATAGTACCTTGTGTTGGCTTGGTTTTGCAACCAAGCTTAGTGCAATGGGCACCTATCAACAAGTGATAGCAGTTTCAAAGATTGAAAGCAAAAACAATTATTATAAATCTAAATCTAAACTAAACTAGCATGTGCATATAACAAATAAAATTTTCTGAAAATGATTCAAGAACAAGAAATAAAAAGAATGAGTATTGTATTAAGATACCTCAAATGATGAGGATTTGTGTTGAGCAACTTCCAAGGTGAGTAGCTCCAAGCTCCAAAGGTCTCTTCTCCAAGATAGCTACAATGGTCAAAAGCTCATGAGAGATTTTGACAGCATGAGGATAGGATGATGGATGGATGGAAAGTGAGGAGCCCCTACCACCTTTTTATAGTTTTTGGTGGTGGGGAATACCATTATGGTTTTGAGGAAACCAATGGTATTGACCAACATGGTTTAGGTACCTTCTCCCTCCTTTTTCCTTTTTTGAATATTTTTAATATTTTTATTCCCTTTTTAATATTTTTGGGAATTCTGGACCCTTTTTGAGGGTTTTTTGTGCTTTTTTGAGGAAAAATATTCATTCTGAGTGGAAAAATGGGTGTATTAAGGTCTTTTGGTGACCTTTTGATGGCTTTAGAGGCTCAAATGGTGAAAAAGTGGACAAATGGGTCATGTGAATAAGGAAATGAGCTAGTGAGCACTTTTCGGGTGTTAACAGATTGCCCCCTGATGTGTGAGGGCAGGAGCTCATCGTATGGCCGATAGACATCATAGTTCTTTTGTCTTTTTTCTGGGGTTTGGGGAAGAGAAGAGACCGATTGGAGACTGGATCCACGGCCCTTGGAAGCTGCAAAATAAACAATATTACATGGCCTCAATATGAATGAGGAATAATCTATGATAATGGACAAGGCGGGCATACCCATGCTCATATCAAGACATATACATAACAATTAGTCCCAAGAAGGGGGACCTGAAAAAATACATAAAAAGTCTGCTGGTGCATCATAATGGTCCAGAGGGGACATCATTTTGGGACGTACTGATGATCATAACATGACTGATCTCAATAACTGATACACTGGAATAAGGTCTCAAAAGGTTTGATGAACTGCTAAAACGGAAGGTGTCCAACATCTGTAGGGACTCAATGATTGTGAGTCATCACTGGGAAGTAATTGTAACTGTATACTCGAGGGAGTATAAAACTGGGGTACATCTAAATATTGTCGCCATGCGCAGACCGGATATCTATAGAAAAAATGTAACTGGTTGTTTCCATAAGTAGACTCTCAAATGTGGAAGAGTTAGGTGGTATCTGGGGTCTTGAACAAATAACTGAACGGACCAATACCATGTGCGCGTCTCAACGATGTGATCTAGGTGTTGAAGTCGAGCATGTGAGAAACAACCATTTGGAGAGGCATTGAGGACTCTTCTCGAAATGATTCGTAGGCACTCATCGTAAATGGTGATGAGCCCAAGACACAGGGACCTCTAGGTCTATCCTCTTGAATAAATTTGGTTGTCGTCGACAGAGGGAGACCAGCAACTAACAAGGCAATGATGTTTCCTTGATAGGAGCGCGAGGTGTAGAACTGAAGTGTGGTAGTACTGATGGTAGGACTGACATACTTGTGGGGATGGGAAGTAACTGGGGTCATATAGTGGGTAGACTCAAACTTCCTTTGTTCAGAGCATGATGACATGGTTGACCTAGCAGCGTAGGGAACTGACTTGTAGGTGCGGGGATCATAGCTTTTAAGGACTGAAGGGTATGTATTAACTGAGGGGACGAGCTGATGGGTGCTGTCAAGGGATTCTCAAGGTGACATACTGCAGAATACTCTGAACAAAGGCGACCAAAATGGGGAAGCTGCCATATGAGTAGACGTGATCTGTTGTGGCACCAAGAAGCACCATTGGGTCCTTCTTCGTAGTTTTAATGAGCTCCAAGAAGGGATAAAAGTGTGCTTTGAAATGGTACCGTCTTGTGGATTTTGTGAGCCCAAGACTGTTCGTGCTCATGGGTGCTTTCATTTTTAAGGAGTCTGAAAACGATAAGAAGTCTCTGCAGTGGTTGTGAGTACCGTCGTGTTGGTTTTTACGAGCCCAGGATGGTGATTGCTCATGGTCGCTTTCATGTTTAGAGAGTCTGAAAGCTGTAAGGGGACTCCATTGGTGTTCTTTTTCGTAAGTTAGTCTCCAAGTCCCGAAAAAGCATAAAATGATGCAAATGGAGAACTCTTCTAGCCGATGTGACTATAGTATTCCTTTTTCGTAATTAGTCTACAAGGTCCGGAAAAGGGGTAAACTTATACCATGTAGACGCCCTTTCAGATACGTTTAGCGAGCATGAAAGGAAGCAAGGTTGCTAGGCGATCTTTTCATTGTTTTAGGAGTCAGAAAAAAGCTTAACAGAAACTCCCTAAGTGCCTTTTTCGTAAAAGGAATTGCTCGACCCGAAAAAGGGGTAAAATTATACCGAACCAAAAGGGATTGATGAGAGCGAGAAAAGGTCTCAAGCATCATCATGTGTGCGGAATACTGAATCCAGTGACATAAAGATTGTCAAAAAGGGGCAATAGCCAATGTGGCACGCAAATCAAGGTGACAAGGGGGCATGGGAAAAATGCCCAAAAATATGGGCATGAGAGCGAGAAATGATATCAAGCATCATCACGAGCGCGGAAAACTGAATCCGGCGATATAAGACTCGTTAAAAACGGAGAACGGTCGATGCGACACATAAACCGAGGTGACGAGGGGGCATGGGAAAAATGCCCAAAAAATTTGGGTGTGAGAGTGAGAAATTATGTCAAGCATCATCACGAGCGCGGAAAACTGAATCCAGCGATACAAGACTCGT
The DNA here is from genome assembly GCA_027924585.1 of Larix kaempferi. NCBI lineage: Eukaryota > Viridiplantae > Streptophyta > Pinopsida > Pinales > Pinaceae > Larix > Larix kaempferi. The sequence continues at coordinate 9,413,685 of BSBM01000727.1, forward strand.
TAAAAGCGAAGAACGGCCGATGCGGCACGTAAACCGAGGTGACGACGGGGCATGGGAAAAATGCCCGAAAAATCTGGGCGTGAGAGCGAGAAATGATCTCAAGCATCATCACGAGCGTGGAAAACTGAATCCGGTGATATAAGGCTTGTCAAAAACAGATGACGGCCGATGCGGCACGTAAACCGAGGCGACGGGGGGGCATGGAAAAATGCCCGACGTAAGCAGAGTGGAACAATATCTATCTGTGGTCAAGCAGAGAAAACAAATATTTTAGGTTTTTTGAACTTTTTGTGAAAAATAAAATAATACTCTACAATAATGGACGGTGGTGTCCATCAGATTTACTATGGGTAAAATCGCTTGAGGTACAACCTGTTGCATGGGTTGCGGAGGGGGTTGCCCTCTGAATCGGTCAGAATGTATGCCCCCTGTCCGAGGCAAGTGTGTATAATGTATCGGCCTTGCCACATGGACACAAACTTTCCTTTCCCGGTTTTGTCATGAGCCTGATCGTAGGCGAGGACAAGGTCCCCTTCAGTAAAAGTTCTTGGGTGGACATGTTCGTCGATGTGATGTTCCATAATTTTAGGATCGAGGCCAAGCATCTCGGTGTAGGGCCAGGCGAAGACATCACAAAACTCTTGGGAGAGTTCCTTATATGCCTGATTTTCCGCTTGAGTGCATGATGCACCTAGCGAGATGAGCTCAGGTTTTCTAGGTGTGGTGGAAATGTCGATTTGTAAGGGTTGAACATGTGTGTCAAAGGGATCAATGGAAGGGGCCAACCGGACAGAGGGGTATCCAGTGGAAATTGTGTAAATGGTGTTAATTTCTTCCGAGGAGGAAGATGGTGGGGGATGAATTTCCTCAATGAGAAGAGGGGATATCTCGAGGTCGACGTTATTCATCTCGTACAAGGCCGCTATGTAATCTGGGAGATCGAGGCAGCGATGTGAATAATGGCCGTAGATTCCGCATATTGCACAAGGATGGTTTGTGCGCAATGATTTATCACAAGGCTTAGGGGTTGGATCTAGTTCGAAAACCGGGATGTTGGGGTCGTCGTCAAGCATTTGCATGTGTTCCTGTAATGTAGGTAATTGTGGACATTGATGAGTCGGATGGCCTAACTCATCACACAACGAGCATTTGGGGGGAGCACGAAACATGGGGGGGGTTTAAATGTCTTGGGAGGGGGTAAAGCAGTGTATGGTTGTGGGCCTCTGCCCCCAGTGGGCTTTATAAGAGGAGGGGGATTTGTAGATGACGAAGGGGTAGTGACACCGGGAGGTGGTTGACTAGTAGTGACAATGAGTTGCACTAGTTGTAGGATGACATTTGGTGTCGGTGGGGGAATGGGAGGCGAAATATACCACACGGGTAAGCCTAAGGTTAACCCGGGGAGGCTGAGGGTAGCCATAACTGGGGCACTTACTACTCCCGAGGGAGGGAATAGGAAGGATATTGTGTGGGTGGGTTTAACACCAATGTGACTAGCTACCAATGGTGGTTTGGGTAACAAGGGCGGTTGATTGTTGGGTGTTTGTGTATTGTGGGAAAGAGTGCAGAGGTCAGAGACGTGCGTCGCGGGTGACGGGGGTGGAATGGATTGGAATGTAGACGTCATTAGCGTGTCGGAGTAAAGTCCGTGTCCCACGGAGGAAACAAACGAGGTAGTTGCACCACAAACAGGTTGTTCAACCATGGGGAGAACATTTTCGGGTGCAGCGGGGGCCTTGGGATCATAATAGATGAGTTGGTCGACCTTGACCATGCGTCCGTCATGAGGGAACATCATGGTACGAAAAACGGATGAGGCAACCGCCCGCATGGCATACATGTAGCTGCGGCCAAGTAAGAGGTTATAATCTAGTTGGGCATTGATGACCTCTATATCAATGAGCATGGTTTTACCAGCCAGATGGACAGGGACATTAGCTAAGAGACCTTGGGGTTGAGCCGAACGGCCGTCGTAGGCGTGCAACGCAGTGGTGGACTGCTGGAGAGTAGGGGATCCCAACTTCTGCCAAACGAATGTGGACATAACTCATGTAGATCCACCTTCATCGATAATGCACCGGTGGATGACAAGATTCCGAACGGAAACAAAAACTTGGAATGCTAAAGTGGAAGGCAGGCATGGTTCAGACTGGTCCGAATCGAATGCCATCAGTTGTGAATCATTGGGGTCAATAGCACCAATGGCAGAGAGCAAAGTCTTGCGCTGTGAATGACAATTTTTTAAGACTTCTAAAGCAAACATGGCTGCGGGACAGCATGAGGATAGGATGATGGATGGATGGAAAGTGAGGAGCCCCTACCACCTTTTTATAGTTTTTGGTGGTGGGGAATACCATTATGGTTTTGAGGAAACCAATGGTATTGACCAACATGGTTTAGGTACCTTCTCCCTCCTTTTCCTTTTTTGAATATTTTTAATATTTTTATTCACAGTGTCGCATGTTCACCATAAAAATAGCCGATGACACTTCCCCTACTGCTTAAAACACCTAGAAGAGAAAAATGATGAATGATCCTTGAAGACAAAACCTATTCTGTCAAGAATCGACCCAACTGAGACTTCATATACCTACACTACCGCGCCTTGCTCCAACTTAGGTGCGCGGTAGTCCACACTACCGTGCTATGCTCTTTCTATGCCACGCGGTACTACCGCGTTATGCTCTGTTTTAGAGGCACGGTACTCCCTTTTTATCCTTTTTTCCATGGCTTGTGGGATCTTGATCTTCGAGAGATTTTTGAGGATTGGTGTCCCTGATTCGATCCTAATTCACTTTCTGTGATTAGTAGGCCTGATCCACTAAACTCTCCCAAGATCCACCTTTCTCTCTTGTTGGTTAACCCTACTACACACTATAAGAGAGAGACATTCCATGAGCAAAGGGGAGGACTCTTGGAGACATCAAACTTATGATCTTGAATCTTTGTGGAGATAGCTAGAGGAGGAAGCACTTGGAGCTGGAAGTTGGCTTGAATATCAAGCAACCATTGTAAGTGACTTCAAGTTGGTAATAGAACATAACTTGTCTTATTTCCCAAATCACATGTGTTGATTTTGTTTCAATTATATGATTTGTATCTGTTATAGATTTAGATCCTAACTCATATTTCAAGTTGTTAAAGAATCGTATATGCTTGTATCTTGGTTTCATTTTGACAGTTTCATTCGCGAGGACTTGGAAATTGGAGCAACCACTAAGACAAGCAATTGGATTGAAGGTCAGTTAGATCTCTTCTCTTAGATAAAACCTAACCTCGATCCGTGGCTTAACACCCGATTGGTCCATGATCTCTATTTAAAGAGCATGGAGGGTCATTGTTTAGCTGATCGATTAGGAGAAGCTCATTTGTAACTTTCTTTCTTTGCATTATAAATTGTCCCGTAGAAGCTATTTGGCCGGGGTCGTGGAGTGTTTCCCTCAAGAGGGTTTAAACCATGTCAAAACATCAGTGTGTTGATCTGTGATCTGTTTATGTGAAGTGGTTGCTCATGGTGTTCGGTCCTTTGGTAGTACCCTGTGTACCCGAACATGGTATCAGAGCTTTTATGAAGTGCCGCTTCCGGTTATGATCTAGATCTTAAATTGTTGTTGTCAAAACTCGAAAGGGATTCTAGTTCTAGTATTTCTGTGCGTTTCTAGGCTGTGGGAGGTGTTCCATTGCATCCGGAGTGTCGTTTCCATTGGAAAATAGTTTTCGTTTAATCGAAAACGGTTCCCGGTTGCTCCAGAAACGCATATTTCATCAGATCTGAAGGTACAATGTTACAGTGACGTTTTTTTTTTTTTTTTTTTTAAAGAAAAAATCTCATATTTTATCTTTTTTTACTGTTAGATTTTTTTGGGGGGTTCGGATTGTTGCTTTCCCGTCTGCGTATGTTCTTTGCCGTGCACATTGAGCGATCTCGGCAAATCAGAAACAGAAAGGGAAAGGGTTTTTCTCGGCTGCGTATGTTCTTTGCCGTGCACCTTGCGCGATCTCGGCAAATCAGAAATAGAGAGAAAACATAGACCTTCCTGGCAAGCTAACAAGATCTAACTCCACAAGTGTGGAAAAAAAAAATTTGTTTCGATTTGTGGTGTGTTTTGCAGGAAAAAGGGCAAGCACGCAAACCGAGCAAGAAGAGTAAAATAAATAAATAAATAAAACCCTTCCTCATTCTCATATTTTACATACCTTTTAATCTAGCTCACTTGGTTCAAAGTTGTTTTATTCCTTAATAGGTTTTGAGTTCAAGTCTTAGGAAGTTACTTTTAAAAGAAAAAGTGCATGCAATTTCTATTTTCAAGTTATTTTATTGTAAAAGTGCATCTCACTTAAATAATAAAAAATAAAAATACAAGTGAGTCACTTAAGTTTTTTTTTTTATTGTTGCACTATTTAAAAATAATATCATTGTAAAAGTGAAATAACTTATTTTACAAAAGTGGTTCACTTAAAGCAACTTTCTTGTAAAGTGATTGTCAAAAGGTTCATCTTGGGAAGAGGGGGGTTCTTTTTTTGCTGGACATTCTCTAGCTGCCACGTCACTATTGGGGACATCTTCAACAGTTTCTTTGTTCAAGCATAACTTCATCATATAGAGTCAGTTTTCAGTGCCGTTTTTTTTAAACCGCCTATTTTTTCGAGCTCTTCACATCCAAACTATTGGTTTCTGCTTTTACCGCCATTACCGCCATTAATTTACAAATATGGCTGCCCCTTGTGATATTCTACTTAACAGTTCCAACTATTTCTCATGGAAATCTCGTATGGAGGATGTTCTACGAAGTAGGGGACTTTTCAGAATTACCTCAGGGAAAGAAAAAGAACCCACTGATGATGATAAGAAAATAAAATGGGCAAATAGATGTGATGAAGCTCGTGGATTGATTGGGATGTCAATCTCTACTGATTTGCGATTCCACATATCTGGAATTGATGAACCTAATGTTGCTTGGGACAAGTTGGAATCTGTGTTTGGTAAACACAATGAAATTCGAGGTCACCAACTCGGAAATGAGTTGATTTCTTTAAATCCAAGTGACTTTTCATGCATTCAAGATTATTTATCTAAGTACAAAACTCTTAAACTCTTATGTGCAGAATGTAAGATTGAGAGGGAAGACAAACAATGCATTTATCATATTCTTTCCAAACTTGGACCTGCATATTCTGTTTTTGTATCTACATTTTACTCCATGAAAGCATCTTTGAATGCAGCTAGCTATCAAGAGCCTAGTCTTGAATCCTTTTGTGATTCTTTGATTATGGAACAAGATAAACTCATTCATCTTGGAATAATCAACAATGCAGATACATTTGGGAAAGCCTTATTGTCCCAACAGAAAGAAAAGTCTAAGCCTCCCAAGAAACAAAATTTTCGCAATAATAAGTCAAAGAAGGGTCCCAAACCCTCTCAGTCAGCTCCTTCTTTAAAAAATGACAAAGGATCCAAGCCAAAAGGCAAGAATACTGAGCGTCATTGCAACTATTGCGGGAAAGATAATTATGATGAATCTAAGTGTTTCAAGAAGATGGCAGCCTTGGAAGCAACAATGAATAAGCACCACATCAGCCTAGATTCGTCTTCAGAATCTGTCTCTCATGGACATGCACTTTGTGCTTCTGGTTATACTTATAATGCATCTTCTTCTTCTACTTCAAATGAATGGCTCATTGATTCTGGAGCATCTTATCATATGGCTAAGGATCAAGCCATCTTTTCTACTATGCATGAATGTAACATCAAACAAATATTTGTTGGTGATGATAGATCTCTAAGTGTTGTAGGAGTTGGAACAGTTCCAGTAGATAATGGTTATTTTAGTGATGTACTATGTGTTCCAAGAATTTCCTGCAATTTGTTATCAGTCTATCAGATCACTCATTCTAGTGAAGGTAAAAATGTGACCTTTACACCTTACCAAGTTGTAATCAAGGATTTTAAAGATCCTCAACGGGTCCTAGCTACTGGAATTGTTGATGATATTACCAGGTTGTACAATTTTAATAACTTTGGGTCATTAACTTTCCCTTCAGTTTTTGTTGCTCATAGTGATAACTTGAGCAAACTTTGGCATGAGCGATTTGGTCACTTAAATTATCGCTTATTGCAACAACTATGTAAAGAAAATATGGTGACAGGTCTTCCGATGGTATCTTGCAGGGATGGTGTTTGTTCCGGTTGTGTACTCGAAAAACATCATCGAGACAGTTTTGACAAACATGCCTCTTGGAACGCCTCGGTTCCCTTGGAGCTTGTGCATAGTGACTTGTGTGGTCCTCTTCCATCTGCTTCCTTTTTCTGGTTTCAAATATTTCTTAACTTTCATTGATGATTACACCAGACGCACTTGGGTTTATTTCCTAAAACTTAAGAGCGAAGTATTTAACATGTTCTTGGCCTACAAGGCCCTTGTGGAAAAACAATCTGGTCATCAAATTATTAAGTTAAGATCTGACAATGGAGGAGAATATGTTAACAATAAGTTCACTACTTTCTGCACTGAACAAGGCATCCAACAACAACACACTGTTCCATATACACCACAACAAAATGGTGTAGCTGAGCGGAAGAACCGCACTTTAAAAGAAATGGCTAATTGTATGATCCAATCTAAGGGACTAAGTCTTCAATTTTGGGCTGAAGCCATTAATTGTGCAAATTACATAGTTAATCGCACCCCCACTAAAGCATTACAAGGTATAACACCGGAAGAAGCATGGAGTAAAACTAAACCTGATGTAAGTCACTTCTGTGTGTTTGGTAGTGAAGCATGGGCTTACATTCCGGATGAAAAACGGAAAGCATTGCAGCCTAAAAGTGAAAAGTGCATATTTGTTGGATATTCTAAAGATGTAAAAGGTTATAGACTTGTTCAACCACATTCTCATGATATAATCATTAGAAGAGATGTTAAATTTGATGAAAATCTCTTGGCCTGCGAGCCTAACTCGGCGATTGTGCCATCTTTGGCCTGCGAGCTTGATTCGGCGTTTGTGCCTTCTTCTTCTTCTTCCAACTTCCTTGACAGGTTTCCAACTCCAATCTCTGATGATGACAGTGAGGATGAAAATCCACCTCCGCCTGCTCATGTTCCTACAGTTGCACCAGCCCAAGTGCTTCCTCGATGGGTCCGTTCAACATGTGAAGCAGCTGGTGATCTTGCCAGTGATCCTAGAGATCAATGTCGAACACGTTCTCAATTTCAGCGAGCCTCTTCTCTTTTGGCTCAAGTTTCCGAGAATCATGATCCAGAAACTTTGCAGAAGCTTTAGGGAATCCAGATTGGGATGCAGCCATGGATGAAGAATATCGTTCCTTAATGGCGAACAATACTTGGGATCTTGTACCTCTTCCAAAAGGAAGAAAACTTGTCAGATGTAAATGGGTCTACAGAACTAAGTATGCATCAGACGGAAGTGTTGAAAGACTTAAGGCAAGGTTAGTTTCCAAAGGTTTTTCCCAAGTTGAAGGGATTGACTACAATGAAACCTTTTCTCCCATCGCAAAAATGAACTCCATCCGCCTTGTTCTTTCCCTTGCAGCCTTACACAACTGGGAAGTCCATCAAATGGATGTCAAGTTTTCCTTCTTACATGGTGATTTACAGGAGGAAATTTACATGGAACAACCTCCTGACTATGTTCAGAATAACTCTAGCCTTGTCTGTCGCCTTAAGAAATCCTTATATGGCCTTAAGCAAGCTCCTAGAGCTTGGTATGCCAAAATGGATAACTTTCTCCTTGACATTGGTTTTTCTAGATGCCATTCTGACCCCAATGTCTATACCAAGAAAGTAGGACACCATCTCATCATACTTGTTCTATATGTTGATGACCTTATTCTTACTAGTAGTGACCCTAAGCTTATAACCCATGTGAAATCCAGTCTTAAACAAAATTTTGAAATGTCAAACTTAGGACATTTGCATTATTTTCTTGGTCTCCAAGTCCTGCAAACCAAAGAAGGAATCTTTCTTTCTCAGTCTAAGTATGCTTGTGACCTTCTTCGTCGCTTTCACATGGAAGATTGTACACCAGCCCCTTCTCCCTTCCAGTCTGGAGTCAAACTTTCTGCCACTTGTACTTCACCTGAAGTCGATGCCACCTTGTATCGTCAGCTTGTTGGTAGTCTCTTATACTTGACTCATTCCCGTCCTGACCTTTCCATTGTCGTTGGTCTTGTTTCCCGTTATATGCAGACACCTCATGAATGTCATTGGAAAGCAGCTAAAAGAATACTTCGATATATTCGAGGTACAGTTCAGTTTGGGATTCATTACAGTACAGGGGGGAAACCTTTGTTGGTTGGTTTCATTGATTCAGATTGGGCCGACGATCCTGATGATCGAAAGTCTACTGCATGTTATGTTTTCAGTCTGGGATCTGGACCTATTACTTGGGCTTGTAAGAAACAACAAGCTCTTGCTCTTTCTTCAACAGAGGCAGAATATCGAGCCGCAGTTAATGCCAGTCAAGAAGCTTTATGGCTTCGACAGATCCTTTCAGAATTTGGATTCGAGCAGCAGCAGCCTACTCCACTTTGGTGCGACAATCAAAGTGCCATTAAGCTTTCCAAAAATCCAGTTCTACATCAACGCAACAAACACATTGAGCTACATATGCACTTCATCATAAATCTTGTTCATGATCATGTTCTTGAAGTGCTCTTTTTCCCTACAGATGATCAAGTTGCAGACATCTTCACCAAGTCTCTTACAGAAGTGAAGTTTTCTAAACTTCGATCTATGTTAGGAGTTCAGGAACTTGTCATTAAGGGGGGATAAGCTCTAATGCCTCCTTCCTTCTCCTAATAGTGTCACTTTTGTAAATCCTTCAATCCTATCCCAAGTTGTTCTTAAGGGGGGATGTTAGGATATTTAGACACTTAGGAGTTAATTAAGATCAACTTGTGTAATATATCCGTTAGGGATAGTGTGTTTCTTTAGTATGCATTAGTATGCATTTGTAAATACTTAATCCGACGGTCATGATATGTTCCCGACATAGAGTGATCCGACGGCTCAACTTCTCTTAGATCAAACCTAACCTTGATCCGTGGCTTAACACCCGATTGGTCCATGATCTCTATTTAAAGAGCATGGAGGGTCATTGTTTAGTTGATCGATTATGAGAAGCTCATTTGTAACTTTCTTTCTTTGCATTATAAATTGTCTCGTAGAAGCTATTTGGTCAGGGCCATGGAGTGTTTCACTCAAGAGGGTTTAAACCACGTCAAAACATCAGTGTGTTGATCTGTGATCTATTTATGTGAAGTGGTTTCTCTTGGTGTTCGATCCTTTGGTAGTACCTTGTGTATCCTGTGTACCCGAACACACATAAATTCTCATTTTTTGAAGCATCCTAGTTGCAAGATCAGTGAATTGGAAAGAAGTGTTTATTTCAGTTTGGCTCTACTTACAAAAAGAAAACAATTTTTTTTTGTTTTGAAGTGGTTTTTAATTACTTATGAAAGTTTCATGCATTTATGATCGAAGAACTCTCTCTCTTCCATAGCTAGTTTTCATCGAATACAAGGCTTATTTCGATTCATTCTCACTTGCATGGTTTGGGTCGTCACAACACCACCAAGTTTCACGTCCATTTACCCGATTGAGTAATACAACCACTAAAATTAATCTCCCTAACTAAACCAACATTAACCTCACTTGATGAAATCAAAAGAATTTGGTAGTTAGGTAGGACACCGGGGATAGGCATCAAAATAATTCCCCCTTGTCATTTTCATCTGAGACATAGTTGTTGTCCTCTAGGGAACTAAAATCCTCTAGTATTTATTGACACGGTCACAGCCAGTTTATGGAGGGGCCTCCTGACTGTTTTTAACTTTCAGGGGTTAAACCGCCGCGAGATTGAGAACCGGACGGACTCTGTGGAATGCCGCACTCCACTTAGCCCTAAGGAAACATCGATCATTGTCTTCCTTTTAATTCATAGTAATGCAAGGGTGATAAGGCAGAAGCGCCGAAAACCTTTTCCAATGTGTCATGAACGAGGTAGCTTAGTGACTTTTCTACTAGGGCTCTTTTACCCAGGATCCCTTTCGGTAGAGGGATATCCTTCTCATATTGGTCTCTCATGTTGTATTGTTCGACTTGGATTTCATCACATTGCGAAGGATACAACTTGTTGAGGTCTCCAGCTCTTAGTTAGGAGTTTGCTTGTTATCTCATCTTTATAGAGGATCATTTTTCTTTTTAGTGACTGCTTGTTGGCATTCTGGCCATTATTTTTCTCAGCTCGCTTACTGATACATCGGTCTCAGTATAGATTTTAGAGCTTGTTTTTTTTGGCCTGCGAGCCTTGCTTTTTCTAGCTCCTCTTTTGCACACTCGACTGCATTAGATTTTTTGAGTTCTTTGTTACGAGACTGCCCCTGGATTTCATATTCCTTCCATCATGTTAGAACCACCACGGAGATCACGACGAGTACAGGGCAAAATCCCTCCACCACCACCACCGCCACGGACCTACGGTCCACCTGCATCACGTATTCCCACTACTCCTGGCCGCGGTGCTAGTCGAGGGAACATTCCACCGCCGATACACACTACATCTTCAGTTCCATCTGTAACCGTTACTCACAGCACAGTCTCAGAACCTCTTGCAGTTTCTGCAACCACTAGTACATCTGATATTCCCACTATCACTTCACCCTTTGTTATTCCAGATATATCTGCCACAGTGGATAACATTACAGCGGCTGAATCTAGTACAGCCCAAAATACTAGACTAGAGGCCATCCTCCTACCTGATGTCAACACCTCCCTTCCACCAGAAACTTTCCACGATGACACAAACGGATCTGTTGGCACCACCGAAGGATCCGACCAAGATATATCTGGCTTGATTTCAGTCCCGGGCGGGTACGTCGAAATTATTGAAGACACTCAACTTCCTGATACACCTTTTGAACCTGACTATGGCTTTATCACTTCCCAGGCGGAGCTTTCGCCTGTTATCACCGCGCCATCCAGTGTTCATCCACAAAAAACCAGTTCTTCCAGCAACATACCTCGCACCATATCTCTCCCCAACCTCCCTCCGGGACATGAGATCATGGCCTCCATTCAGTCTAGTATGGTTAGTCTAGCAAATTCCCTGTTAGCATCGGCACAGTTTAAACGTGACACAGAGCAAATTCTTTCGACAGCTTCCAGATATCCCCCTGTTAACCATCCTCCTGACTATCGGGATCCCAACATCCCGTCTAGCACAGAGTTTCATCACTCCTATGCACACGGCTCCAGACCTTCAGACGTTACTATACCTATGTTCCCGCCGAACCCCGAAAACCCTTTTCAGGACATGATCCCGTACCCAGTCTTCGATGGTCCTCCTATCGTTGAACACGCTATGGACGATACCCCTCGGTTAAATTCCCCACATTTGCTGCCATCACCCATGTTTGGCGCACATTCTATGAGGGATAACCCAGTTTTTTCTCCGTCCTCGCCTATCAGATATGGAAGACCCCCTCCACAAATCAGCACTTTTGGCGTTGTTGGCCAATCGACACTATCGTATTTGGCTAGTGTCGGAAAAACACCAAGTCATACTGTTGGATCTTCCATTTTGACCGGAGGTTCACCTTCGGCCACTATCTACACTATCTCAGGAGGTGGACAACCGACTGCCATGACTCCCAACTCCAACAACCAAACTCCTGCTGCCGGGCCATCAATCCAACCTACTGGAGGACAATCCTTTGTTGGGAACCCTGTTCCTAGTCAACAACCTTCTCCTATAGGGCCATCCAACCCATCTGCTGGAGGGGAACCCATCGGCACCATCCAACAGCCCTCCCAACCAGCAGCATCTGCTCAGTATGGTATGTACAACACACCTGGCAGCGAACAACCTTATACCGGTTTCCCAACCGGGCCTCATCTTCAACATCCCTCATCAGGTGCGCTTCCTTCTTGGGAACCTCAAATCCCACAGAGTGGGGGGTACTCATTATTTGGAAATTGGAACCCAGCTGGGGGGAAATCTCAGATTCCCCCCAACTTGAACTCCGACTTCCCTTATCCTTCGGCTGCTACAACTCCATGGAACCCATCTCTTCAATTTCCACACGTTCCTCAAGGAGGAACGAACCTTCCATGGACACCACTGTCGCAGCCACCCCCCAACCCTGCTATGGGAAACCCTCCACTTACTCAATATAGTGGTAACATTCCTGGAACACAACAACTCCAGTGAAATTTTCCCCAACCAGGAGCAGCAACCATTCCTGGGTTACAGAAACCCCAGGGTACCATACCTACCATCCCCACTCAGCAGAACATCCACCAACCGGTTACCAAAACTCAACCGGTTAACCAGATGGCCTACTACACGCAGAACTTCCAGCAGTACCCCGCGGGTAACACATATGGGTATAACATGCAACAGTATACTATGCAGGGCCCCCCAGGTTTCTCTGCACCATACGGTTATTACTCATACCCGCAAACTAATCGTCAACTTCCCTTTTTGGCCACGCTAGACTTACCTGATTTGTCGAGGCTCATTAATGATCCCATATGGAATGAATCACTGGCCACCCATTCCAGCGAAACTTCCATCGGACATTCCTAAGTTCGATGCTAAGCCTGGGGAAGACCCCAAAAACCACGTAATGACCTTCCATCTTTGGTGTTCATCCAACTCCTTGATGGACGATTCCATTCGACTACGGCTCTTCCAGCGTACGCTTACTAGCACGGCAGCAAAATGGTACATCGAGCTGCCACAACACTCTTTCCACGATTTCAACACCTTAGCTATGCAGTTTCTGACCCATTTTCAGCTCCCCATCCGGTATGAGACTGGAACATAACTGTTAACCTCGCTGCGTCAAACCACATCTAAGCACATTTCAGATCACATCCATGAGTGGCGTCGACGCCGTAGGCTAATCAAGGAACCCATCCCAGATCAACTACTCGCTGATTGGTTCACAAAGTCATTTTTGCCTCCCATAGCTAGGGATATCGCTATGCGTGGGCCGATCACAGAAGAACAAGCCATCTCGGCAGCTCAGTACATGGATTTGGTATATACCCAATCCGACACTTTACACGAACTTCTTCCCCATGTCGCCCGCATTACCACTGATCCAACGAAACCCACCACTGAACCCCCCATTGATGGTATTGTTGGTTCAGTCAAGGCCCAGCCTACTACCAACTCGACGAGGCAACAAGCTTCTGCTTCCCCCACTCTATCTCAGGCTGCTCCAAAAACTACTACTTCTCCTGCTATCTCCTCCAAAGTGAACGTAGTTCAATCTACGTCACAACCATCCAGAGGAAAGAAGAAGAACAATCGTGGTAAATCCAAGAAGAACCAGCAGGAGAATCCCAAGCCACAAACCACCCATAACGACCCGAAACCACGTCAAAAGGCTAAGTTTCCCTGCCTAATTTGTCAAGACGATCACTACACGCGTGACTATCCCTACAAGGATGAAGTCAACAAATTCGTTAAAGGATCCTCTCGCCCGACAGTGTTAACTAACCCTTTCCCTCAGCAACAACAACAGATGGTTGCCCAAGAAACCCCACATGGGGCAACTCGAGCAACCCAACTCACGGAGAGACGTCCGCAAATCGAGAAATCTTGATGACGAGTAATGAGGAGATTCATATAACCACTCGTTCAAAGACATATGAGAACCCTCCAAGTTTAAACAAACAGTCGGAGATAGCCAAAGGCAAATCTCTTGTTGAAGATCCAACTCCTACCCCTCCCCCTACCGGCCATCTCCATATCGAGAGACCGCTTACGGACACAGTGCTACGCCCACCCAAGGGCACCATACGAAAGGCGACATTTAATCCCAATGCGCGAGCTACCCAAAATTACAACATTGTTGAGGATTTAGCTCAAGCACCTTGCGCCATGTCGACTCTCGAGGTTCTTCAACACTGCCCTACGCAACGTAGAACCTTACTTTCAGCACTGTGGGCAATGGACCCAGATACTTCAAACACTATTATGTTTAACTTGGAGTATGCTAAACCTCGGCTTTCTCACCAGTTAGCCTTCCAGGTTCATACAAATATCCGTGGAAATAGCATCCATCACACTGTTTTAGATGAAGGTGCCTCCACGTCGATCATGTCTTTGAATTGTTGGATAGCCTTAGGCTCACCCGAAGTCACGACGTCTCCCACTACTCTCAGGGCATTTGATGGACACGGTTTTCAACCTTATGGACTCATTCCCTCAATTGGTGTTGAACTGGGGGGTAAAACAGTATCCGTACACATTGAAGTCGTGGATGCAACATTAGATTACAATCTTCTACTTGGTCGGAACTGGTTTTACGCCATGACCGCCATAGCATCTACTGTCTTCCGGATTGTGCAATTTCCTCATGAAGGGAAAATTGTCACCATAGATCAACTTGATTACTGTATCCCAGATTCTCATCCGAACTCCGCCAACACCGTCCCGTTATTGGATCAACCTCGGTACCGGTTCCAAGACGTTGGCGTTGGTCTTATGAAGGATTCTTCCCTTATTGGAGTTTTTCCAAAGCTGGGGTCCCATATTCAACCAGTCAACATGATTTCATCAAATTTCACCCCTTCCAATGATTCATGGGTGATTCCGAGTCCTGCTGAAATTGAAAACTACGGCAACTCCATGCGTTTGAATAGAAACCTCGCAGCGTACGAAGCGATCCAATCAGCCACCGATTGGGTCGATTGTTCTACCCATCACACCGTGGCATAGCTCTCGTCTGAGACTCATTCATCCCCACCACTTATTGATCCTCTCAATTTTATTTTTCCCACTGACGAATCAATTATGGAGGTTATGTGCGGTGATGAGCCACCATGGGGAAATTTTCACCATCGATCTTCATTCCCCACCATTCGGACGCTTGAGCTCGATACAAAACCCAGTACTTCACTTGGAATGGTTCAAACCAAGTTTCCCACTTCCCTCGATGAAGTATTTTTCGAAGGAAACTTGGCTAACCTTATGGAAACCACTCCCATAGATATTTCAGTGAAACCTGGTATCGTGGAAAACATACATATTTGCAAAACATGTACTCCCCTCGAAATGGAGTTCTACACTGCCTACTTCAAAACCTTCCATGATGTTTTTGCTTGGAGTTATGAAGAAATGCCAGTAATAGATCCCTCGATTGTGGTCCATGAAATTCCAACCTTCCCTGGCACCCGACCTGTTCGACAGAAACTTCGACCCGTCCATCCTCGTAAGGCAGCCGCTATTAAAGCAAAAGTTGAAAAACTTTTGCGTGTTGGTTTATCTATCCTGTCCCATTGACAGAATGGGTATCTAACATCATTCCCGTAGCCAAGAAACAGGGAACGATTAGAGTTTGTGTCGATTACCGCGACTTGAACAAAGCTTGTCCAAAGGACAACTACCCAACTCCATTCATCGACCAGATCATCGATAACTGCGCCGGGAGTGTCATCTTTTCATTTATGGATGGCTTTTCTGGCTATAATCAGATCGATATTCTCCCATCCGACCAGCATAAAACAGCCTTTATCTGCCCTTGGGGGATTTTCGCATATCGAAAGTTACCTTTTGGCCTTAAAAATGCCGGGGCAACTTTCCAACGGGCGATGTCGTACGCATTTCACGATATCAAACATATTGTAGAACCATATCTTGATGATCTTCCCGCTCATTCTCAGACCCGGGATGACCATCCTGATCATTTAGGTGCCATTTTCGAAAGGTGTCGTCGCTACAATATCCATTTGAATCCACATAAGTGCGTCTTTTATGTGGAAGCCGAAAAACTTTTGGGATTCATAATCTCCAAAAGCGGGATACGCTTAGATCCTGCGAAGGTAGAAGCTATCTTAGCCCTGCCTTCCCCTAAAAACATTCCAGAACTTCAAAGTTTGCAAGGGCATGCAAACTTTCTACGTCGTTTCATCTGTAATCTTTCCGAGATAACAAAAGGCTATATGAGGCTTCTCAAGAAGAACACTCCCTTCATCTCGGACGACGAAGCCCAACGTTCCTTTGATAATCTAAAGGCGGCCTTAACCAAAGATCCTGTGATCCAATCCCCCGATTACACACGGGATTACATTCTTTATCTCGCAGCTTCGACTTCCACCATCGGTATGTTGCTAGTCCAGGAAGACCATAACGACATAGAACATGTGGTATACTATCTTAGTAAGAGTCTTCTCGACTCCGAAACTCGTTATTCACATGTTGAAAAACTGGCTCTGGCAACAGTTTTCACTGTCCAGAGGTTCTGTCATTACATTCTACTCCGCCGGACCACTGTTATAGTCGATTTCAATCCAATGTATTATATCCTCACGCATCAAGTGCTTGGGGGCAAATATTCTCGTTGGATCGTCATCCTACAAGAGTTTGACTTGGAATTTGTCAAAGCCAAGTCCAAGAAGTCTTTGGTCTTTGCTGAGTTGATTTGTAACTTGCCCCGTGCTACCGAGCAATCCAAGCCCATCGATTCTCTTCCTGATGAATCGTTGTTCCTCATTAGCACGTCTGATCCATGGTATAGGGATATTTTATTATATCTCCAAACCCAACTTTTCCGCCCCGACCTCACTCGCGATGAACGTCGACGTATCCGACATCACGCCAAGTACTACCTCATAGTCAACGATACTCTTTATCGACGTGGTGTCGACACTGTTCTTCGACGTTGTTTGACCCTAGATGAAGCGGAATGCGTTCTTAATGACTGCCACGCTGGAGGATGTGGTGGTCATCTCTCTGGGATGGCTACGACCCAGAAAATACTGCGAGCGGGATATTTCTGGCCCTCGATTTTCAAAGACTGCATTGCAACGGTCAAGAAATGTCCACCGTGTCAATTATTTCATAATAAAACACGCTCACACCCTGCTCCACTCCATCCTGTTATTGTCGTCGGCCCCTTTTCCAAATGGGGCATAGATTTCACGCACTGTAAGCCCACTTCAGCCGGGGGGCATAGCTATGTCATAGTAGTTGTTGACTATTTCACAAAATGGGCTGAAGCGATGCCTACTTATGCTGAGGATGGAAAAACAGCAGCACAATTCATATTCAATCACATTATAGCTAGATTTGGTGTCCCACAATCCATTGTGACCGATCATGGCTCCCACTTTAGGAACCATATGATTGAGGAACTAAGTGCCAAGTTGGGTTTTCGCCATGAAAACTCAACCCCATACTACCCATAGGATAATGGCCAAGTTGAAGCCATTAACAAAGTTCCGAAACGAATGATTCAGCATATTGTGGGTACTCATAAATCCAACTGGCACTCAGCTCTATTTTCAGCACTATGGGCATACCGAACCTCAGTAAAAATTGCTACTAGGTTTACACCATTCCAACTAGTGTATGGCCTGGAAGCCATTTTATCGATTGAATGTGAAATTCCATCACTTAAGATAGCCATAGACCTACTTCCCCACCCCACTTCCGAAGAGGAACGGTTTCTATACCTAGCTAAGCTAGATGAAACTCGCCGCGACGCTGCTTTAGCCAACGAAGCTCATACAAAATGCGTCAAAGCACCGTTGACAAATCCGTTCAACCTCGGATTTTCAACAAAGGTGACCTCGTACTCACATATGATCAAATGCATGATAAACTCGGAAAAGGAAAACTAGAATCTATGTGGTACGACCCCTTTGTTGTAAAACGTGTCTTGGAGAAAGGAGCCTATGAACTTGTCGATTGTGACGGCACACCATTGGCACGGCCCCGCAATGGGATATACCTCAAACGCTTCTACGCGTAAGGTTATCATACGCGAGATACTTTTTTGTACATAATGTACCTAGCTTGTTTTCACTCATCTTTTTGGTGTGCACGCACGGACCTCATATATCCATTCTTACCTTGACTTGTGATTTTGTGCGCAGATGTCTGCCTACTTCTGATTCGTCGACGGTGCAAGCCGGCATACCCGGAACCTCGCTTCCGTAGCATGGGTAATCTATTCTCCCACTGACGAGTTGCTATCGTCAGGAGCCAATTGTTTGGGTCCTACAACCAACAATATCGCAGAGTACCATGCAGTCATTGGACTCTTGACGGAGGTTGCATCCCTTGAAATTGACTCCATATCAGTCTTTTTAGACTCCCAACTCGTGGTTTCTCATATGAATTGTGTTTACACAGTTCGCGATCCCATCCTACTTCGTTTATTTCGAAGGGTACGCCTCTTGAAACGATCTTTTAATTTCATTTCATATCAACACATACCAAGGGAATTCAATTGTATAGCTGATTCATTAGCTAATTACATTTTGGATTGGCATCTTGCCCATACATAAAAACACATCACAAAAATAAACACACAAGTCATTGTAAATAAATAGGTCATAAAAGTAGGTCCATATATATATCACTGTATATAAAAATGTTTTTTCAAATACATAAAGTTTGTGTTTTAAATACAAAATTTGGGACCTAATCCCATACAAAAATTTGGCTCCCAAAGCCTACATATCGTATACATGCCGCAAAAAGATAAAAGCTACCATCTAAGGAGGTCTAGGGGATCTATCATGTTCCTCATCAGATTCCTCACGCTACTGGTGATAACACACTATAGCCCGAACCACCTTACGGAGGAGTCGGCCAATACGCCTAGGCACACCTACGGTATGCCGCTGGAGATGCAAAGGGATGTCGTCCACCCTCATAGCAGGGATACCATGGGTTAAACCCTGTAGGTTCCTCTCTATCTCCTAGACCCCTCCCGCCTCATCCTCGTCTTCTTCCTCATCCGGAGCGGCTTGGTGATCAACACCACCTCGGCGTAATGGCGAGTACCCTGCCGGTCTCTATGGTCCACGATCTGCGACATGCACATGTACATATATTAAAGTCTTTTACACATTCTAAAAAACAATAAAAATTATATATTCAAAAAAATATATATCCATGAAGGTCATACCTGAATTGTCCCAATCCTCATCTTCCGGCAGTGCCAAGTCTATGTCCTCGCGGAAGTCCACCCCTGCATAGGGGTAGTCATCGATCCTCACAATATGTTCCTCGAACCACGAGAAGAAATCCTCACCGAAAGCCAAACGCTGTGGTCCCCCAAGTCGTCCTGCATATTCACTCCATCGATCCATCCAGGGCTCGGTGGGTGGACGAGGGGGGGCATGGCTATCTATGGGCGCAACAATGGCACCCTCGCCAAGAAGAAGGTGACTAAGATGCTCCCATACCCAAATTGAGAATTCTCTCCAAGCCTGCACTTGTTCACTTGCTCTTTGAGGTTGGTCAATACTGCCTCACACCAGTTGAATACTGTTCCTGCCATGCAATCCACTGCAAGATTCATCTAGGTACGGGACACCTGATGAGGACCCGTGCTCCCTGCTGCATGTGTGATGGTGAACAACACAGTTTTTAAAGGAAGTTCTACAATGTCCTTAATGACCACCTTGCCGCTTTTCTTCCCCGAACCTTGACGGAAATAACGAGCAATTAAAGCATCCGTGCTCACCTCCGAGGCTGTGAACCCAGTAAAACTCACCCGGGCTCCTCTTTTTGAGAGGCCCGTGAGGAAATAAATATCCTCGAGTTCAATCTCGAGGGTGTGTTCTCCCACTCGGAAAGCCTGAATGTCGGGGTCCCACATTTGAATAATGTGGGTGAGAATTTTTGCCTGCTTATGGATGCCTTTGGTCTTGAAGAATTTTAACAAACCACATTCCCGCAACGCAGTCAAGGTTTCTTGGTTATCTTCGACCAACAAATCATCCGCTTCATGCTCTCTTTCTTTCCAATGGACCATTTTTCTCCAAACAAGTTACAAACACCTGCAAAAGGTCATAGGAAACATTCGTTAGTCATTTAACAACTTGATCTCAGCTAAAAATTTGAGAAAAAATAATTTTTTCATCTTAAAATTCGCCACTATCGCGCCTGGGGAAAATTTGACTGCGCGGTACTGCACAGTACCGCTCCCAGGTTTAACCTTACAGTGCGGTACTGTTGCACAGTACCGTGCTTCCCGATATAGCACCCGCGTGGTACTGTGGAAGGTGAAAATTGCCCAATAGGGCTCACCCAAAAAAAAAAAAGTTTTTCCCTACTGAAATCAAGTTATTCATACATAAAATGAAAGAGGGGCTTGCAAGCTCTTACTTGGCGTAGACGGCTGTTGAAACGATGCTCCGGATCTCCAGATATGAACTCTTGAAGTTTTTGCTCCTCAATGGGTAAAATCTCCTCTTTTGGCAAATGCACAAGTGAAATGGTAACTTTCCATATTTACCCATCCTTTATATAGCTTTTTCACTTATTTTTTACTCATTATTTTATTTAGTTAAAATAAAACCCATTTCACATTACTAATATCTGATTTCATGAGCATTTGTTGATAGGATCTCCTTTAAAAAATATTCACATTGACGTTCATTTATTGTTTGACCTTCATTTTGAGCCTACTTTATCTTTTTCGTGCTCTGGATTAAAACTTGAAAAAGATTCCAAGCGCTTTTACACCCGTGTCGTGCTTGTCAAACTTAAGTACATGGTGTCGAGCTTAGTCCACTTTACTCATGCTCGTTAAACGATGAGGAAAGTATTATCCTGGTTGTGTTTTATTCTTTTTTCGGACCAGAATAATTAAAAATTACGAAAAAGACCATTGGAGTCCATAGTTAAGCTCTTTTCAGACTCCCTAAAATTGAAAAGATTGCCAAGTGATCTTGAATTTTTCACACTTGTAAAAGTATTTGAAAGGTTGTCTATTCGGTGATAGGTTACCCCTTTTTCGGCCCGTCTAGACTATTTACGAGAAAGGTATACCTCGGTCAATTTTTGGCTGGGAGAGTTCTCTCGGGAATTGTTTTACACTTTTTCGGGATTGAGGGACTAAATTTATGAAAAAGTACACTTTGGAGCCTCCTTTAAGTTTTTCAGGCTCTCTAAATGTGAAAAACTACCAAGTTTTCCTTCCTAGGACTCGTTAAAATTTGACATCGAAGGACCCACTTTGGGACAAACCCCTCCTTTCTCAGGTTCGCAAAACATGTGAGATTGGACTCATCTATGAGATGAGCTATACCGAGCATCTGTTATCCTCTTCAAGCTCGAAAAACAACAAAGAGGTACTCGTCTATCATGTCGGGGGAATATGGGAAACAAGTCAAGTTTAGTTTGACAGCTTGTCAGTCGTCACCTTTGAACATGGCATGCGTCTGTCCCTTGTCTATTTTGGGTATCTATTTTTTGCTGAGTTATGGTCATCATCCTGAGTCGTCTCTCTGGCCACGAGCCTACTTGTTCGGTGTCTATCCTTTCCTATCAATAATCCCTGCTGCCAAGTCTGTTACATGTCGTTACATGTTCAAAGGGTTGCATTGTTCATATTCATTCATTGTGTCAGACCTCCGTTGTGTCAGTACATACTACATTGTTTCATCATCCTATACTATCTTTCGTTCCGATTTCGTGTCGATGATGTGGGAATTATTATGGCCCACCTTCGACGAGTCTATTCCCGTCGACGCCAAATCACTATCCGGGAATTGGACTTAGGGATCAACCGTTAGTACCTTGATACCTGCATGCCTCAATGGCAGGTTTCCTCGTGTTCGACAGTAGGTTTACATCATTGACCTCTGATCGAACAATCTCTCGAATGCTCGACATCAACTCATTCATTCGCATTTCGTTGAGATGTACTATAGATACCTTGGGGATCATCGTCATCATTGGTGATTTCCCTCGTATTTGTTAACGGTTCACATCATTGACCTGTAATCAAATGGTTTCTACCATGTTCGACTTCAACACTTTGTAATCACATGGCTAGATTCGTATCATTTGCGATTGGGTAGAAGACCCTGGGCGCACTTTTGTATCTTGATTGCGTCCAGGTTGCGATGGAGATGTCCTTTGTATTGTCACGCAGATCCACTTTTTGTATTGGTCGTGGCTGTGTCATTACTGTCTCATGGATCTACGCTTATTCATAGTAACCATGATTTGTCTACAGTCTATATCATCTCAGTACTGATGGATTTGCAATGTATTGGTCAGCAGCCATGCTTTGAGTCAATTGTTTCCGAGCATGGGGATGCCCGCCTCGGTGGTATATCTAACATTTTGTTTCTGTTTTAGCTCCTTGTTTCTCTCCTCGATGCTATCTCCGCACATTAAGTCTTTCGGCCATCAGTCCCTTCCGACCTCACACTTTAGGGGGCATCTGTTATACCTCCATATTTCACAGTGTCACATGTTCACCATAAAAATAGCCGACGACACTTTCCCTACTGCTTAAAACACCCAGAAGGGAAAAATGATGAATGATCCTTGAAGACAAAACCTATTCTGTCAATAATCAACCCAGCTGAGACTTCATATACCTACACTACCGCGCCTTGCTCCTGATTAGGTGCGCGGTAGTCCACACTACCGCGCTATGCTCTTTCTATGCCACGCGGTACTACCGCGTTATGCTCTGTTTTAGAGGCGCGGTACTCCCTTTTTAGCCTTTTTGCCATGGCTTGTGGGATCTTGATCTTCGAGAGATTTTTGAGGATTGGTGTCCCTGATTCGATACTAACTCACTTTCTGTGATTAGTAGGCCTGATCCACTAAACTCTCCCAAGATCCACCTTTCTCTCTTGTTGGTTAACCCTACTACACACTATAAGAGAGAGACATTCCATGAGCAAAGGGGAGGACTCTTGGAGACATCAAACTTATGATCTTGAATCTTTGTGGAGATAGCTAGAGGAGGAAGCACTTGGAGCTGGAAGTTGGCTTGGATATCAAGCAACCATTGTAAGTGACTTCAAGTTGGTAATAGAACATAACTTGTCTTGTTTCTCAAATCCAATGTGTTGATTTTGTTTCAATTATATGATTTGTATCTATTATAGATTTAGATCCTAACTCATATTTCAAGTTGCTAGAGAATCGTATATGCTTGTATCTTGGTTTCATTTTAACAGGTTCATTCGCGAGGACTTGGAAATTGGAGCAGCCACTAAGACAAGCAATTGGATTGAAGGTCAGTTAGATCTCTTCTGTTTCTTCCAGCAGTTTAATCTTGAAATGTCTGTTTAGATCTAGGAATTCAAGGTAGCATTTGTTAAGTTTTGTCTTAGTTTAGAGTCAGTTAAAGTCTACTTTAATCTAAGAGAATTTCTACCTATCCGTAGGGAGAAAATTCTACAACAAGGTACGGATTTCAGAGGAGATCATGATTTGGCTCTTCCTGATGGGGATCAATGGGGAGAGATTGGTAAGAAAGAAACTCTTTTTATTTTTATGTATCTTATGATTTTTTTGTTGTTTTTGTGTAGTATTGATATGTCATATCTTGGTTATGCAGATATTGGCCCATCCAGACCAACAGGTACCTCGCTGATAGAGAGGAGAGGGGTTGTTCGATAGATGGAAGCAATCCATCAGGAGGCGGTAGAAGAGCTTGATGAGCTCGAGGAGAACCTCCAGCGATTGACCGCTGATGTCCCAGACATTTCCGTTGTGATCTTCTTAGAAATTACCAGCGTAGGATAACTGGAGTCTCGGGACGGTTTGGTCGGTTACTCCGTTAGGTAGCTAGGGACATTATATGTTATCATGAGCATCCTCAGGGATAGGCTGCATAAATGATGATGTATTGAAATCCATAGGCTTTAGATTTTGTAGATGTGACCTACTGAAAGCTTATGAGCTTCATATTTTTGTATTAGTACCCTTTTTGTACAACATTTTGCGGCCATACATGTGATATATATATATTCTATGATGGATTTTGGATCTTATGTGTGCTTGCCTATACACTATGAATAGTTTACATGTTATGTCAATTTATGCATCTTTGATCAAAATGTTTAGGAATGTGCAATATACCAATCTAATACAAAATTAGTTAAGGAATTGGAAATTGCGTTCATACTTCCTGGAATATGTAGGTATTGAATGGAATCAAAATACCTTTCCAAGAGACGTACCTGTTGAAACAAGCGTAATAATATAGGGTCACAGATAGCGTAGACTCGGTTTAAATGAGAGACCACTAGTTGCGAATCGAGGTAGATAACAACGTGGTCCACACCAAGGGAAAAAGCATCGGTCAATAATCCAATCACCGCGTGATATTCGGCGACGTTATTGGTTGCGGGACCTAGGCAGTTCCTCCTGAGCTTATCAGTTCACTGGTAGGGGAATAGAGTAACCATGCCGTCAAGGTGAGGTTGCGGGTGTGTCGGCTAGCGCCGTCTGCGAATCCATAACAGGTTTCCATCTGCACATCCATGCAAAACATGGTATAAGCGCAAATCGAGATAAGATCCTAACACACTAAAAGAAAGTGTCACACCAAACAAAAACACACGCCATGTACAATATATACAAGGTACTAATACAAGACGATTTAATCATAGTACCACTTTAGGTAGATACCATTGCGAGCCTCCCCTAAATATATTCTGTCATAATTGACTAGTTCATAGGCTCTCTTTTCCAAAACATGTTTTACTACATATGGACCATGCCATATGGACTTAATTTTTCCTACCCCTAGCTTATCATGTTTTTGGTCGTAAGTGAGGACCAAATCACCCGCGCAGAAGATACAGGGTTTTACAGATCTATCGTACTGGGCCTTGATGCGTTTCTTACGCGCTTTTATGTGTTTCTTACGCGCTTCGTTGGCCAGAGCTGCATCATGGCGGGTTTCGTCCAGTTTTTCCAAGTATAAGAATCATTCTTCCTCGACAGTTGTGTTTGGTAAAAGTTCAAGGACTAGTTTTAGAGATGGAATCTCGAACTCAATAGGAAACACTACCTCTAGTCCATACACCAACTGGAAGGGTGTGAAACCAGTGGCGGTTTTGATGGAAGTCTGGTATGCCCAAAGGGCTGAAAAAAGAATCACATGACAATTTGAATTGTGTGTACCCACCATGTGTTGAATCATGGTTTTCAAGACCTTGTTAATGGCCCATACTTGTCCATTTGATTGAGGATAGTAGGGGGTTGAGTTTTCATGTTGAAAAACCAATTTTGCACTTAGTTCATGCACCATCTTGTTTTGGAAATGTGATCCATTATCGGTGACGATGGCTTGAGGGAATATGAATCTAGCAATGATGTGATTAAACATAAAGAGTGCGGAAGTTTCATCATCTTCCTTGTATGTAGGCATAGCCTCGACCCATTTGGTAAAGTACGCTATTGCGACAATGATATAACCATGCCCCCCAACCGATGTAGGCTTATAATGCATGAATTCGATGCCTCATTTGGAAAAGGGACCAATGACGATAACTGGATGTAGAGGGCCTGGGTGTGAGCGCTTTTTATAATGAAAAAGATGGCAAGGAGGACACTTCTTGACCGTTTCCATACAATATTTGAAAATGGATGGCCAGTAGTATCCAACACGTAATATTTTTTGGGATGTATCCATCCCATAAAGATGATCACCACATGCCCCCGAGTGGCAATCATTTAGTACATGCTCGGCATCCTCGTGATTTAAACATTGTCAGAGGATGGAATCATTACCACAACGGTATAGTGTATCACCAATGATTAGGTAATATTTTGCGTGGTGACGGATACGATGCCGTTCATCACGAGATAAGTGAGGACCGAAGCATTGGGTTTGGAGATACAATGTGATATCTCCATCCCAGGGGTCAAAAGTAATAATAAAAAACAAGGACCCATCAAGGAGAAATTCAATGGGATCATAGTCTTGATCAGTACGGGGAAGATCACAAATGACCTCCACAAATACCAAGGACTTTTTGGATTTGGCCTTTTCAAACTAGAGATTGAATTCTTGTAGAATCACGATCCAACGCAAATATTTTCCCCTAGTACTTGATGCGTGAGAACGTGGTACATAGGGTTAGAATCGAAGATAATGGTAGTAGTGCGGAGTAGGATATAGTGGTGGAACTTCTGGACAGCAATGACTGCTTCCAGAGATAACTTCTCTACATGTGAGTAATGGATTTCAGAGTCAATGAGACCCTTACTAAGGTAGTATGTCACATGTTCCTGCGCGTTGCTATCTTCTTGTACTAAAACCATAGCGATAGTTGAAGTAGAGGCAACAAGATAAAGGATGTAATCCTTGGTGTAATCTAATGGTTGTAATACGGGCGCATGAGTAATATCATACCTGAGGTTGTCAAAGGCCTTTTGGTCTTAGTCATCCCAAATAAACGAGATGTCCTTATTTAACAAACACATGTACCCCTATGTTTTCTCTGCGAAATTACACATGAAACGACGCAAGTAGTTTGCCTTCCCCTGCAAACTTTGAAGTTCTGTAATATCTGTGGGTGGGGGTAGGGAAACAATGGTCGCTACTTTGAGCGGATCAATGCGGATCCTGTCTTTGGAAATGATGAAGCCAAGGAGGCGTTCGTACTCCACACAGAATATGCACTTATGGGGATTTAAACAAATATTTTACCGTCAACATCTAAGAAACACAGCCATCAGTTGATCGATGTGGAAGTCACAACAATTTGAATGAGTAGGAATGTTGTCGAGATAAGGTTCCACGAAATCCTTTACAACGTGAAAGGCATACGAAATGGACTGTTGGAATGTGGCATGAACATTTTTAAGGCCAAAAGGTAATTTTCGATATGCAAACGTACACCAGGGGCAGACGAAAGCAGTTTTATGTTGATCGATCGGGTGGATCTCAATCTAATTATAGCCGGAAAATCCATCCATGAATGGAAATATGACATTTCTGGCGCAGTTGTCGATAATTTGGTCGATAAACGAGGTAGGGTAATTGTCCTTAGGACAAGCCTTATTCAAATCCATGTAATCAACAAAAACTCGGATGGTTCCCTATTTCTTCATAACCGGGACGACATTGGAGACCCAATCTGTTAAGGGAACATGGTAAATGAACCCAACTTTCAACATTTTTTCAATCTCTGATTTGATAGCTGCAGTCTTCCTAGGGTGCACTGGACAGAGTTTTTTCCGGACAGGTTTTGCATTGGGATATGTTTGGATTTGATGCATAACAATAACAGGATCAATCCTGAGCATTTCCTCGTATCTCCATGCAAATACACTACGGAATTGTTTAAATAAGGCCATAAGAGTCTTGATTTCATTAGGAGAACAAGTTTGGCTTATGTGAATATGTTCCACGATTCCTAGTTTTACCGAGATGTCTATAGTAATGGTAGGCATGATGTTTTCCAAACTCCCCCTAGTTACCGTATCCTGGGTAAGAATAGGAGATTGAGGGTGAGAAAATACATTTGGTGAAACGATAGTATGAATTGCGTTTTCTACCGTTTCAAGAGGTGGAGGGGAGGACGATCGATGATGAAGGTATTCCCATGGAGGATCATCCGGGATCATAATCTCCATGATTGATTCATAAGAGTGAAAATTTTGGAGTAGAGAGTTAGGTGATGGTAGGGATGAGTTCCGTTGGGGCGGAAAAGATCCTGAGGTAGATGCCACTAAAGAGTGGGCATCCGATAAATCGAGTGCTGATTGGATGGCCTCATAAGTGATTTCAGCAAGGCTTAGAGGAATCACGTCTCTAATCAAATCCATATGGTTAAGATCGGGCACAATCCATTGGTTTGTTGAGTTGGAAGAGGTTGGGATCATAGATGAGATCATGTTCACCGTGGAAACATGGGTGGGGGATCTGGTGTTGGAAAGACTCCCATAAGGGATGAATCTTTAAGGATTACTACCCCCACACTCTCATATATTTGCAAAGAGTCTCCTAAGAGAGGGACATTATCCGCAGGATGAGTAGCGGTGTCTGGTGTACAAAAATCTAACTGGTCGATAGTGATAATTTTCCCTTGATGGGGAAATTGCACAATCCGGAAGACTAATGATGTGACCGCGGTCATGGCATAAAACCAATTTCGACCAAGCCACAAATTATAATCCAATGGGGTGACGACTACATCCATGTTAATGGAGACAGTCTTGCCTCCCAACTCTACGACTAAGGATTGTAACATCCTGTCAAGTTGAAATCCACGTCCCTCAAATGCCTTTAATGTAGTGGGGGAACGATTCAACTTGGGAAAACCGATGGCTCTCCAACAAGATAATGACATAACCGAGGTAGAGGCTCCTTCGTAAAAAATAGTACGATGGATACTTTTCCCAGAAACATTGGCAATGATATGAAACGCTAATTGGTGGGAAAGCCTCGACTTAAAATACTATAATTTGAACATAATAATGTTAGAGGAATCGGGATCTACTACTCCTATAGAAGATAGCAGATTCTTACGTTGATTGGGACAATTTTGTAATACCTCTAGCATCGACATAGCACAAGGGGCCTAGAATAGATCTTCTACAATGTTGTAGTTTTGAGCGGCCCGGGCATTAGGGTTGTAAATGGCTTTCCAAAGTGTGCTCTTTGGTGGATGCAATACTGCATCTGGTAAAGGTTTATCTATGACTAGAGGACCTTGAGGTGAGGGAACATTGGATGTATATGTGGAGTATTTTTCAATATTACCTCCATTAGATTCCTTATCAAAATAGAGTCGTATGTACATGACCTGGTAGATAAGTTGACCATTTCACTGCGCATTATGATAACATGAGCGGTTGTGGATGATTCTCCTTGAGAAGGAGGTGGTGGTTGTGAAACCATTTTCTATTGTTATGGGGGGAAGGGTTATCTTAAAACTGCGGGTGTGGGGTTTCCCTTGAGAATATTTTGGACTTCTTCATGATGTGGACATTCTTTCATGAAGTGATCGTCACTACACAGTAAACAAGGATATTTGGCCTTCCGTTTCTGTTTCATGTCGTCGGGATTATTTTTGGGCTCCTGCTGGTTAGAAGACTTTTTGGATTTTCCTTTGTTCTTATTTTTTCCACTGTATTTCTGAGATGAAGCAGATTGAACTGAATTCATCTTCGCAGTGGAAGCAGGGCTAGGTGATCAATTGGTGTTGTTTCTAGCCTGTGATGAGGATGGATTCGAACTAAGGTGGTTTGGTGATCCATTTGATTGGGTAGCAAGCTGGGTGTGAACAAAACCAATGATGCCATCGGTGTGTGGTCCCGTAGGGGTTTTGTTGGGTCGTGTGTAGGGCGTGGGGCATTAGGAATAATGTCATACAATGTGCTAGATTGAGCATAGACTAGGTCTAGGTATTGAGCACGTGAGATGGATTTTTATTCTGTAATGGACCCTCCCATGGCAACGTCTTTAGCTATGATGGGTAATAAAGAATTCGTAAACCAATCGGCGAGTAGTTGATCCAGAATGGGAGCTTTAAAGAGGTAACGTCTCCTTCTCCACTCATGAATATGATCAGAAATGTGAGTGGAGGTTTATTTTCGAAGAGATGTCAAAAGATCTGTGCCAATTTCATAGCGGATCGGTAGCTGAAAGTGAGTAAAAAAGGCCATAGCTAAAGATCTAAAATAGACGAAAGAGTGTGGTGGTAATTCAATGTACTAATTTGCAGTAGTAATGGTAAGGGATCGTTGAAAGAGCCTCAAACGGATAGAATCATCCATTAAGTAATTTGAGGAGAACCACAAATGGTAAGTCATTACGTGGTTCTTTGGATCCTCACCAGGTTTGCTGTCAAATTTAGGGATGTCCGATGGTAACTTCACAGGAATAGTTGGCCAGTTTATACCATGTTGGATGGGATCATTGGTCAAACGTGACAGATCTGGCAGATCTAATGTAGCCATAAATGGTAATTGTCGGTTTGGTTGTGGATACTGGAAATATTGATAAGGCATATGGGTACCAGTATGACCATGGATTGAATGATCATAAGGTCCTCCCATAGAGTGTTAGCCATATGGAGGTGGTCCTCCCAGTTTAGGAGGTGTACTTGAAGGGGCCTGCCTTTGGAATGTGGAGGTCCTCCTCCAGAGTATGGGGTCCTCCGAGTGGTGGAGGTGGAGGTGGGACAGGTGGTGGGAGGGGGTGGGACAGGTGGTGGGGGTGGTCCACCGGTTGGAGGTCCAGTCGGTGGAACATTTTGATGCCCCCATGGGGTGTTCATATTTCCAGGATAGGGTAATGCAGGAAAAATATTCCCTGGGTAGTTTTGACCTATAACAATATTATGATTACCTGGGTGTGTATGCCCCCATGGGGGTTGGGTCCAAGTAGATGGTCCCCTTGTTTGATGTGCCCATGTAGGTTGTCCCATGACTGGAATTGAACTTCCAACCAGATTGTAGTTCATGTATGAAGGATATCCTCCGCTTACACTTTTTCCCCTAACTGGATGGTGCCCCCCAGTTAGATTTTTTCCACTGACTAGGGGTTCCCCCTAGTTGATGAAATTGTCCACTAATTGGAGTATTCCTAGTAAGCATATGTTGACCACTAATTGTAGGTTGACCCATGATCATATGTTGACTACTAACTAGAGGGTAACCTCCGCTCTAATTTTGAGGCGGAGGTGGTGTTCCAATTATGAAGTTTATGGTAGTTGAAGGTTGTCCTCCAGTCGTTGGGGTCAAGTGGGGTGTAGAACCAGTAAAATGATTTGGAGTTGTACCAAACGGAAAAGATGGTTGTCCTGGTTTGTAAGTGGTCATGGTGGGTGTCGATATTCTCGGTGAAGAGAAATAAAAAGAATGTATAGGGGAATGTTGTTCAGGGATTGGTACCTCCGGATTGGGCCGCGGAGGAAAACTCTGACGCCTGACCCACTCACCAAGTGATCGTAAACATTTGATGGTCTCGTAGACTGGTGTAATAATTTCATCGTTAGAAATCCGTTGGGAAGGGAACAAGCGTGGTGGATTTTCCACCATCAGAAGTGAACCAAAATCATAAACATTATGACATAAGGAGGTCTCCCAAAATGATGTTGTTGGACCAAAAGCAGTTGCTATCGGGTCATCCAGGGGTCGACTGAAAATACAATTGACAGATATGGGATTACCTTCAAGCGAGTGATGAAAAGTTGTTTCATGTAGAGGAGGTTGCTCCACCAACAAAGGTCATGTAGGATCAGTGATAGGTGGATTTACAAGAGGAGAGTAGTTCACTTATGATTCAAGGGTAGGAATGCCTCCTTCGTGTAATTCAGATGTTGTGGGTTGATCCATGCTTGCTCATGAGTTCTCCTCCTGGTTAAGGGGATATTCAGGTGTAAAATTTAATATTCAGTGGGATCTCCTTAAGGGCTATTCAGCTAGGGAGGATTATATAAAATTTCTCCTAAAAGTTTTCTAGAAAAAGAAAATCACACTTCAAGACCTACTCAAGCTAAAGTCACAAGCAAACTTATGTGATAGGTGGGATTCAAAAGTCTGGAACCTCACGGTATTATCAAGGCGTCGCAACTCACGATATACTACAGGGTCCAACAATTATACTCGGACCAATATTTCAAAGCACTAATCAAGGATGATTGGGACTGTACCCCTGACCGTATAACCCGACTACCGGGCAGTACGTGCTTAGTATCTCCCCGAATGTTTTTCTCGGTGTATTTCCACGCCAAGACGGCCAATGGTTAACTCGGATGGTTTCAGGAATCCTAGTGGCGTCTCTCGATATACTCAAGGTACGTGGGAGCTCCAATATGTAGTAGTGCTTTCTAATGCACAATCGTACGACAGGAGCCTTCCGATATACTGTCGAGTACGTGAAGTACCTTTCTATATACCCGAAGGTACGTGAAAGACCGTTCGATATACCGACTCGTACGTAGAATAACTACAGTCCCCAGGGATGCAGTGCAAACAGATAACGACAGATGCTACATTTTAAGACGTCGGGACACGTCTCTACCCTATAACACAAGTTTCTATACAATTTTAACCTAGGCTACCGCTTGATTTTATCTTGTACGGTTAGGTGAATGCATGAAGTGTAGACTTGGAATTTAAACATGATGCAAAACTTATCTATATGAAATGCAAGTTTTTCATCTTGCTTTCGATGAAAACTAATTAATGTAAGGATAAATATTTTCTTTTTCGATAGCAAAAATGAACAAAGTACCTCTACTTTCTTTTCCAAATTAACCAAAAGACTAAAAGCACTCTTTCATGTAATCGAACAAAAATGAACGCAACACACCAAATCTAAATATTTTCCCTTTTTTCTTTTCAACTAAGCAAACCTATGAGAAAAATAAAAAGATGAACTTCCCTTTCGATTGTTGATAACTCGAAAACAAAGACTAAAATAAGTGGAAAGAAGATAAAAAATAGACGAGCTTTCACTAGTTTTTCCAGTACTTTGAGAAAGCCTAACTTCACTTAATGTTTTCAATGAAATGAACAATGAAATTTTCAAAACCAAGAAATCATAAGCATTGAAAAATTTTAGCTTTTTCAAAGGTTGTTAAACAATTATTTCAAAGCATGAAAAACTCTCTATGACAATTTCAAGTAATCCACTCGAAATGAAGGTAATAAATAAATTTCTGATTTTCACACTAATGTAATCAATGAATCTGAGGATTACGCTACTCCTTTAATCTTGATTAAGATAATTATACAATATTTTCTACTGCAATATTCAAACAACTGGAAATTCTCAAGAAATTAATCACCCAAAATCTTAACACAACACATAAAACCACACCAAATTTTGCAAAAACTCACAACAACTTGACTTTTGGAGGGCTTAGAAGTCAGAGTGAACAAATCAGATAAACTGAGAGGGAGTCACAATACTGAATCTACTCGCAAGGGATTGAAATTTTCCACGACTGGAGAAACACTCGCTTGACTAGCTAGGACTCAAATCAAACTCTAAATTTGGAAAAATAGACCAAGGATAAAGCACACTGGGTATGAGGAATACTGTGGGTGTAAAGGACAACAGACAGACCTCAGCAAACCAATACAAAACCAATTTGAGAGATTTTTTACCTTATGCACTAAATGTTGTAGGGAAACGCGCCCTTCAAGTGTAAACTAGAGCATTAGGATCTCAATGACGCACTTTTCACACACGGGAAGTGTGTCAGTGACGTAGGTTGTATACGTGAAAAAGGCGTCAGCGACACAGTCTGCTTGAAGGTAAAATGCGTCAGAGTTACAACGACGCAGGTAGAAAACTGCCCAGGTGTGTCGGGAGGGATCCAAGTATGAAAAAATAAAAAATCTCAACAAAAAAAAGATAAATGGCTAAGTTGAAAGTCCCAATCAAGGTCTGGATCACCCAGAAGCTCTCTAATAAACAGATCCAATGGAGAAAGAGGCAATTAAGAGGCTTATTGGAAGGAAATCAAGAAATAAAAAATTACAAACAACTCAAAGACGATGGGCTGCCTATCCCCAGTACGTTCGCCATTTTTGTTTGCCGACAATCTGTAAGTGCAGACACAAACTGATCTCCCTAGTCCGAATGGTTTGGACCTAGAACAAAATAAATACACAATACAAATTACTTTCCTAGATTGATCGAATTGCAAAGGATGTTAGAAGATAACTCACCTTATGAACGCAGTACTATCTCCTTTCTTGATTCTATTCTTGATCTTCAGATCTTCAACTGTAAAACCATGTACAACGAGTAGAAACAAGTAAGTAATAATAGCATGTAAATGTAGATCAACCTAAGCTAGCAATCAAAGAATCCAATTCTAAATATCTTACAATAACAAGATGTTTATGGAAAGAATCTGCATTAATGTAATTAAAAGAAGCACATAGAGAGAGGTTACAACCGAGCTTTGACGTCATAAAACCTTTCAAATGATCCTATCCTCAAAGATCCAAGATATTGCCTCTTGATGGATGAAAGGGAAGCAATCCTAGTAGAATTTCACCAGCATTTTAGTGCTCTATCTTCCTCTCCCTTAACCATGAAGAGGAGGTTTATATTTATAGGCCTAAAGGGATATGAAAGGTTGAGGATTTATGGGATAATCTTAAGGGATCATCCCAATAGGTAAGGGGATCGAGTGCCACCTTTCCTAACATGTAGGGATAAGCCTCCATGCAATTAGAGGTCCGAGAGGTCACTCGAAGCTTCTATTTTTCTATTTTAACCAACAACGCCGCACCTTGCACACAAGAAAACTACATCTTTTAGGGATGACGCATCTTGTGCAAAGGAAACTAGCATCATTGGCACGCTTTGTCAATGTGTAGCGCGCGTCACCTATGGTCTGACACACCTTGTCAATGAGCAGGGCATTGGGGTGACACCAAAAGTTATGAGGAACAACAACAACTATCCTTTCAATCATTTGTCCTAGGTACTTTAAGAATTAGGGCAAATAGAGGGATGACGAGATTTTGGTGTAACAAAGGATTTACAAAGGTGACACAATAGGAGAAGGAAGGAGGCATTAGAGCCTATCCTTCCTCAATGAAAAATTATTGAACTCCCAACAAATCAAGTTTAGAAAACTTCACTTCTGTAAGAGACTTTGTGAAGATGTTTGCAACTTGACCATTTGTAGGGAAAAATAACACTTCAAGAACGCGATCATGAATAAGCTTTCTGATGAAGTTCATGTGCAACTTATTGTGTTGATGTTGAACAGGATCTTTGGCAAGCTTGATCACACTATAATCGTCACCCTAGAGGGTAGTCGGTCGTTGCTGCTGGAATCCAAATTTTGAAAGGATCTATTGAAGCTACAAGGATTCCTGACTTGCATTAACTATGAATCAATACTCTTCTCCTACTGAAGAAAGAGAAATTACTTGTTGGTTCTTATTCCCAATTGATAGGTCTGGAACTGAGATTGAACATAACCTGGAGTTGACCTCCGATCATCAAGGTCACCGACCTAATTTGAACCAGTGAAACCAACCAACAAATGAGTCCCCCTTCAACTGTAATGTATCCCAAACTAAATTGTTCCCTTGATATACCGAAGTATGCTTTTTGCTACTTTACAATTACTTTCATGGGGTGTTTTCATATATTATATGGAAACAAGACCAATAACAAAGGAAATATCAAGATGTGTATGAGTCAAGTACAAAAGGATACAAACTAACTAGTGATACAAGGTGGCAGTAAGTTTGACTCTAGAATAGAAGGGAGATGGGGTTGGTTTACAATTGTCCATGTGAAAGTAATGAGGAAGGTCAAAAGCATATTTAGAGTGGGAAAGAAAAATTCCTTCTTTGGTTTGCAAGACTTGGAGACCAAGAAAATAATGCAAATTTCCTAAGTTAGTCATTTCAAATTTCTTCATAAGGCTTGATTTCACATGGGTTAAAAGGTTAGGATCACTACTACTAATAATAAGGTCATCAACATAAATAATAAGTATTATGAGATGGTTTCTAGCTACCTTCTTGGAATAGACATTTGGGTCATAATGACATTAGAAAACCCAAAGTCAAGGACAAAGCTATCCATTTGGGTATACCAGGCTCGAGGAGCTTGCTTAAGGACATAAATAGATTTCTTAAGGAAACAAACAAGGATGTAGTTAGCCTAAACATATCCAAGAGGTTGTTCCATTTAAATTTATTCTTGCAAATCACCATGCAAGAAGGTAGATTCGACATCCATTTGATGGACCTCCCATTTGTGGGATGCGACAAGGGATAGAGCAAGGCAAATGGAGTTCATTTTGGAAACATGGGAAAATGTTCCATTGTAGTCAATTCCTTCAACTTGGAAAAATGCTTTGGAAATTAACATATCCTTAAGTATTTAAACACTTCCATTAGATGCATACTTAGTTCGATACACCCATTTACATTTGACAAGTTTTCTTCCTTTTTAAATAGGTACAAGATCCCAAGTATCGTTCGCCATTAAGGAATGATATTCTTCATTCGTTACGATGTACCAATCTAGATGGCCAAAGGTTTATGCAAATGTTTCTAGATCACGAGTCTCAGAAACTTGAACCAAAATATAAGAGCCTCTATGGAACTGTGAACGGGTTCAACGCTGATATCTAGGATCACTAACAAGATCACTAGTTACTTCACATGTTGGATGGGCCCATCTAGGAAGAGGTTGTGTTGGTGCATGTGAAGGAGGAATGTGAGTAGGAGGAGGTGGATTTTAATCCTTCTTATAATCATCTAAAGAATAAGTTGGATTATAATCAGAGAAGTTGGGAAGAGAAGGTGGCATAAGCGTCGAAGATGGCTTGCAGGTCGAGGATGGCACAAACACTGAATTAGGCTTGTAGGGCGATAGATTTTCATCAAATTAAACATCTCTCCTAATAATAATGTTATTGGACTTTGGTTGAAGAAGTTTATAACCTTTGATATCTTCAAATATATATAACAAAAATGCACTTCTAACTTTTATGTTGCAATGCTTTTTGTTTTTCATTAGGAATACGAGCCCATGCTTTGCTACCAAACACAAGAAAGTGACTTACATTTGGTTAAATTTTAGTCCATACTTCTTCCGGTGTCATTTACTATTTAATTAGCACAATTAGTGGCTTCTTCCTAAAAATGAGGACTTAGTCCCTTATCTTGGATCATACGATTAGCTAATTCTTGTAATCTGTGACACTTTCTCTCAACAACACCATTTTGTTGTGGTGTATATGGAACATTATGTTGTGGTTGAATTCCCTATTCAATGCAATAAGTTTTAATTTTACTATTTACATATTCGCCTACATTATTGGTTCTTAAATTTTGTATTTGATGTCTAGATTGTTTTTCTACAAGGCCTTGTAGGACAAGAACATGTCAAAAAATTTGTTGTTAAGTTTCAAGAAGTAACCCAAGTGAGTATGGAGAACTTATCAATGAAATTTAATAAGTACTTGAAACCAGAGAAAAAAACAAAAGGAAGAAGACCACACCAATCATTGTGAACAAGTTGCAAGGGGGTCGAGGCATGCCGAGAGGCATGCTTTTCAAAATTGTCTTGATTATGTTTTCCGAGAACACACATGGGAAAAACACCATCTCTATAAGAGACGAGAAGATTATAAGTCACCATTTTTTTATTACATGGTTGTTGTAATGAGCAATAATTTAGATGACCAAATCACTCAAGCCAAATGTTTCTCAAGTTATCGTTGTGAGCGACACAAATTGATGGGAGATGTTATGACACAAAGTTCTTTAATCTATAAAACCTAGTAATATCATCAACAATTATAGTTGCTAGGACATGCTTAAGATCTTTGAAATCCTTGATTACAACTTGGTGAGGGGTAAACTCTACAGTCTTACTTTCACCAGAATGAGGGATTTGATAGACTAACAACAAATTGCAGGAAATACTTGGAACACATAACACATATTTAAAATGACCATCATCTAACTAAATTATTTCAGATCCTACAACACTAAGAGATCTATATCAACACCAAATATTTGTTTGGTGTTATATTCGCTTAGAGAAGAAAACTGGCTTTATCCTTGTCCATATGATAAGATGTTCCTGAATTAATGAACTACTCATTAGAAGAAGAAAAACAACATCGAGAAGATGCACTAAGTGAAAAACCAAAAGTAGATAGTTCATGTCCATGAGAAGAATAATAAGAATCAAGGTTGATATTCTGCTTCTTCATTGTTGCTTCCAAAGCTTCCATCTTCTTGAAACACTTAGATTCCACACAACCATATTTCCCACAAAAGTTGCAATGGCACTCAGTCTTTTTGCCTTTTGATTTGGTTCCCTTGTCACCATTGGAAGGATAAGATGGTTGATAGGTTTTGGAACCCTTCACTAATAAAATGGGTAATTAGTTACTAAAAAATGACTAAAAATCAACTATACATCAAAGGAAATTTGGATAAAAAATGGGCCTCCTAAGAAAAATAATAAGAAAATAATAAAATAATAGTAGAGAGAGAGTAAAAAAACTATTTTTTTGGATCGTATTTTCAACTTATCTCTTTGTAGGTTTACTCAAATTTCAAGCGGGAGGATTCGTTGGATGCATAATTAAATTATGCATCCAACGAGTACCCATGTTGCATACTTTTAACAACATCCACACCATGAAAAATTGAAAATATATTAAAACCGTGTTTCTAGTGAGAGAAAACATGTTTTTTAATGTATTTTCGATTTTTCATGGTGTGGATGTTGTTAAAAGTATGCAACATGGGTACGCGTTGGATGCATAATTTAATTATGCATCCAACGAGTTCTCCCGCTTGAAATTTGAGTAAACCTACAAGGAGATAAGTTGAAAATACGATCAAAAAAAAGTAGTTTTTATTTTTTCCCTCCAATTATTTTAGGTGCTCCCTTTTTGAATTTTAAAGCATTTTGATTGGCTAATACATGATGACATGGAATTTGTATTATTTTTGGAAGGCCCATTTTAAATTGAAATTTCCTCTAATGAATAACTAATTTTGGTCACATGACCGCTGATGACAAAGTAGCAGTCACTTACCTCCTGACCAAATTGGTCATTTATCACTTGGTCATACATTTCTTGAATTGTTTCAAGCGTTGGTCATATATTGAGTCATTTATTTTGTCATTAATTGATATTATTTGATCATTTATTCAGTCATTATTTGTTGTTATTTAGTCATTGATTGTGACCATATAATTAGTCATTTATATGGTCATTAATTGTTGTTGTGTGAACATTTATTTGGTCATAATTTGTTGTTATTTAGTCATTGATTTGGTAGTAACTTTAGTCATTTATTTGGTAATAGCTTTAGTCATTTATTTGGTAGTAAATTTAGTCGTATATATTCTTATATATGCGACCATTTTAGTAATATATTTGGTCATTTAGTTAGTAATTAATTGTTGTCATTTTGTAATCCATTTAGCCATTTGTTTGGTCATAATTGCCACTATATGGTAATACATTTAGTCGTTTATTGGTAATACATTTAGTTATTGTTTGGTCATTGTAAGCTGCCACCATTTTATAGTAGTACATAATTTACTAGTTTAATATTTAATAAGATCAATTGTTGTCATTTTGTAGTATATTTAGTGTACAATTTTAACTATTTCAAAATTTCAATATTATTCCAAAGAGTTAGAAAACACTTAAACACAAATTAAAGTGTCTAGATAACTTATATGTACTCATTCAAACAAACAGATTACACGACAAAACACAATATAAAAAAGGATATTTTTATTATCAGTATAACATCTTGTTACAATATTGATCTATTCCTTTAGCCATTAACAGAACAATTTAGTTGAAAATAATGATATACATATTTTTGCACCCCAATATTGTTTTGAAGTCATGCAAAGCCAACAAACATATGCAAACTATTGATACAAGCTTGGGAAATAACAATGGCCATTAAAATACATCAATTTATATCTTCCAATATGCGAGAACATTGGGATTTTTCTCCCAATCTATTTCTAATCAACTTCATACACTCTTCATCTCTGTTTTAGTATCCTAGCTCTCCATCTCTACATGCATGTGAAAATAGAATTCTTCAAGCATCTATTTTATCATCATCTAAAACATTCGCAAAGATTTTACAAGGTTTTATAATTTAGTGAAAGAATCACCAAGATTTTACAAGATTATATAATTCAATGACAAATTCAACATAAAATTATATATACATAATATAACATTGATAAAATAGCCTTCATATTTTCGTATATATAATGGGGATTTGTCCATTTATTATACATAAAAAAATTTGGGGGTGCTCTTAAAATTTTCCCTGCAACACATTTTGACAAGATTTGTTCAAACTACAAGGCACCTAGTTGCAAATGAGCACAACTTATCATCCCAAAATGGATGGCTAAACAAAGAAGTCAACAAGGTTCTAGCAACCTATTTGAGATGTTTTGCTTTGGAAAAACACCATGAGGTGTAGTGGTTACCTCTAGTTGAATGGTGGTATAATAACACTTATCATGATGCTACAAAAATGACCCCATACAAAATAGTATATGTCCAACAACTACCTTCAATAATTTCATATATCCCATAAACCTCAATGGTGCATGTAGTGGATAACATGCTCTACAATTGTGAAGCCATTCTCTGCACACTTCAGAACAAATTGGCTATGCCATCATAATTTCATGAAACAATAGGTAGACCAACATCTTTTAGAATTTTCCTTTGAATTAGGGGGTTAGGTTTTCTTTTAACTCCAACCCTATAAGAAAATATATCTCAAAGTTAAATGTCATCAAAATTTGGCACCAAAATTTTATGGCTCCTGTTATGAACCAAATGCTTAAGATAGCATAAGATAACAAAATACACACCATGTACAAAAATGTAAACGTCGAGCACAACTCCAATAAATATAAGAATTATGAGTTATAAAATGACTCCTTAAAAAATAAGAGATCCTTCTCTAAATACACCAATAAAATCATGCATACTCTTCACATATTCCTCAACAATGACTACATTACCCCTATATATACCTATTCACTCATTGCACATGTGGCCCCTTCATTAAGCAAACCATTATTAAATATACATTTACTTCATTACATATACATTTAGTCCCATGTATGCCCCCCATTAGGATCATATTATATACATTTAACCCGATATATGCCCCTCTTGGGCCATAACAACCCCTATCAAATTATAAACACATTGGACAAGTGGCTTACAAATTAGCCCTTCCAGCACACTCCAAGATCTACCTATTATTTCATGTTTCTTGTTTGAAGAAGGTTATGATGCAAAACTTATATGTTCAAATTACCTTACCATAACTTGATGAAGAAGACTCCATTTGGATCCAACCAGAAGCAGTTTTGGACACCCGAGAGATATGCATATTCGAACGCATTATCCAAGAAGTTCTCATTAATTGGAAGGATATGCAGCCAAAAGATTCTACTTGGAAACCATCAACCATTTTGCAGAAATTTCTCCATCTCCGGCCTTGAGGACAATGCTTCTTTTCGGGGGGTGCATATTACGGTCCTACCCCAACCACTCTACTTTGAAGATACTAAAGAGTATTGTATTAATGTATGAGGCCATGTTCTTTGAATAAGGCCTATTATATAGTTATTTGATGATTACTCAATGTAAAAATTATCTTTATCAAGTAAGACCCAATTGGTGGTCGACCCTCTTTAATGGCGTGACCGCGGGTAGATAGGGTTTTTTTTATTTATGCACTTTATATAGAGTAGAAGGTATTATAATGTGATCAAGAATTGTTATTGTATTTGTAGCTCTACTCATAGGAGGTTTCCCCTTTAAAGAGGAAAGTGAACATTACTCTCTCTTTTAGACATCACTAATACAAGGGTTATTTGTCAAGTTCTATCTATTTCTATCTTTTATTTTATGTTCACCATTGGTATTTTATCACATTTTGTTAATTTTTTCTCTATAATTATGGGTTTAAGTACATTACATTCATATTTAATTATTACTAGATTACTGTATGAAATACTAAATAAACTAAAAAAAAATGACATAAGTTAAGAAAATGACACACCATCCACACAATGAGCACAAGATGCACCCTCGGTCTCTATTTCTTCTTCCATGGCCCTTTTCCAAAGTTTACCCTCTGTCGATTCGATTGCTTTCTTTACTAACCTGATATCATTTCTATGGAAGATGATGCAAAAACAGAGAAAAAGTTGGGTGCACTATACCTTTTGAGTTGTTTCCTTTATCGACCATACACTCCTAACATTTGGAGTCTATTGTTCCACCTCGTTGTTGGATTCATTCGACTCACCCAAATCCATACTTTTATCATTCATTTCAAACTCTTTCTTTTCTTATTCATTTTCTCTTTTAACCCCTTCAGTCTTGGAACTACCAATAACTTCTTAGAATATCACATCTCGACTACAAACTTCCTTCCTCATTGATGGGTTCCATAGATGATATCCTTTCACTCCATCCTTGTACCCGATGAAGATACACTTCTCTAACTTGGTGCCGAGTTTAGTTATTTTCTCCTTTAGGATATGCACAAAGGCTTCACACTCAAACACTTTGAGATGTGTAAGAGAGGTCTTCTTACCATCCCATGCCTCATATGGAGTCTTGTTAACCAGAGTCGTCGACGAAAACCTATTCACCAGGTAACATTTCATGTCAACTATCTCTGCCTAGAATTATTGTCTCATCCATGCACCACAGAGCATACTCCTTGCTTTCTGCATCAACACCTTGTTCATTCTTTCAACAACTCCGATATGTTGAGC
The DNA here is from genome assembly GCA_027924585.1 of Larix kaempferi. NCBI lineage: Eukaryota > Viridiplantae > Streptophyta > Pinopsida > Pinales > Pinaceae > Larix > Larix kaempferi. The sequence continues at coordinate 9,455,761 of BSBM01000727.1, forward strand.
TGTAGGTAGTTGTGTTTTGTCGAGCTATATCATGCTGTCTACAGAATTTTTCAAATGATTTTCCACATAATTTCTCTTTGTTATCAGTTCTTAGCACCTTTATCCTTTTACCAATCTAATTCTGCACAAGAGATTTGAACTCTAAAGCCTTATCAAAAACCTCATATTTCTTCCTCAAAAAATACAACCATTTCATTATGGAGAAATTTTCTATAAAATAAATGCAATACTAAGATCCTCCTAGTGAAGGGACTTAAATATGTCCAAACACATCACTATGTATTAAATCAAGTATTTGTTTATCTCTAGTAGCACCAGATGAGATCCTAACACAACTCTGCTAACCATAAACATAATAATCACAGAAATCGATTTCATTGAAACAATCAAGAAGACCTTCTTTCATACCTTTATTGTGCATAGAACGGATAAATTTCTTTCCAATATGTCCAATCCATTGATGCCACAACATAGTTGAGTCAACTAGACAAGAAGATATATCGCCAAACTCAGGACATACCACATTAGTACTTGCGGCCGTATTTATTTTTCCCAATAACTTGTACAAGGTTCCTATCTGAACTCCTCTCATCAACACCATCATTCCTCACACCATATTGCATGTATATTTATCAAATATAAATTGTACACCTGCATTCCCCATCTTACTTACCAATATCAGGTTTTGATCCAAACCCGTGATATGAAACACTCTTAGAAGTGTTCATGTTCTTCCATCTTTCAACTTTAGTTGAAATTTTCCTCTTTTGACTATCCTAGCCGTTGAGTCATCTCCCAGTAGGACAGCATTGCTTTCGATCTTCTCATACTCATAGAACCACTCTCTGCAAAGTTTCATATGATATGACACACCAAAGTCGATTAGCCAAGGGTCACAATCTGACTGTATACTTGACAAGGCCAAATAAACATCACCTTTCTCTTCTTGCAAAGGCTTACCATCATTTGGATATTCATACCCTTTTCCTATCTTGACTTCCTTCAACTTGTAGTTCCATCTAAAATTCCCAACTTTACCGCATCGCTAGCATGTTGTCATCATTGGAACATGCAATCTAGTCTTAGATCTGCCCCTCGACTTTGCTTCTATTGAATTTTTTTCCCTTTCCTCTGTCTACCAATTGACCTCGTACCATCAAGGCATATTGGGTCATACCTTCCAAGTTATTTCGTCTCATCTCTTTAGATAAAAAAATATGCAACCACGTCGATCTTCAATGTCATGCTATTGCATCCAATAGCCATGAACATGCTATCCCAGGAGTCTAGAAAATAACATGACAGACTAATGCCCTCTTCCTCCTCGGTGATTTTAATATCCATGGATAACAACTGGTTGATAACAATGTTGAATGGCTTTAAGTTCTCTATGACCGAGTCACATTCACCCATCCTCAAAAGATATAGCTTCTTCCAAAGAAACAACTTGTTAAATAGAGATTTCAACCAGTACAAGTTTCCCAACTTTTCCCATAGCTTCTTCGCAATGTCTTCTTCTAATACATTCAACAATATAGAATCCACTAAACAAAGTAGGATTTTACTCCTTTCCTTTCTGTCAATCTTTTTCTAGTCTTTATTCGACACACCTGCAGAAGTTGTTCCGGGGTCGACTACAATCCATTGTTCTTGATCTACAAGGAGATCATCCATCTTAAGCTTCCGAAGCTCAAAATTTTGACCATTAAACTTTTCAATTTATATCCTTGACATGTCATCCATTTTAACTATAGATCAATGCTTCCAGAAGGCTCCCACTACAACTAGTGTTCCCTAGATTTGGGGCCAATCCGAAACTCTTAGCAACAAAGGCACGCCCCTGCAGATAATTATAGCTCGGATACCAAATGTTGGTTCTTAACATCGATTATAATAGATATGCAAATTGATTATATATAGTTATACAATATAAACATTAAACAGTGGCACACACAATACATCAAGAAACACATTACTTGGAAATTACCTTGGAAACCCCTCTCTTGGTAAAACCAACAAACTAGTGAGCCTAACTGGTCATCTATTATAAAGCATAAATTCACTACACTTGGGTGGTACCGACTAAGACCAGTCAATACTCACTTATTACACATTTGTGCTTCTACATCCACTCACTCACTTGTTCTATATGTCGTATGCATTATAATCGTATTTATAAGTGAAATACAACCAATCACTCATTAGTGGTGGTCCACATCTTAACCACTTTATATTATTATGTTATATCTAACTTCTACTGAGTCAAACATACTTATCCAACTGTTTAGTGTTTCCATTGATGACCAAGTGTCCATCAAATCCATGCTTCGTCAAATTTCTCTATCGAGCCATCATTTTCCTTTTGACCAAACAACTATTCAAGTTGACTGACTGACTAGACTAACCACTATCTATTGCCTCCAACTCCAGTCAACCTATATCAGTCAACTATCGACTTTGCCATTCGATGTACATGCAAAGAATATAACACTCCCAACAATAAAAATCATGTAAATAATGTTTTTTGTTATTACTTACAAAATAATGAAGTTATAGATAACAACTTAGTACCGCTTGCGGATGGTAATGGACCTCTATAGTGGATCCACGGGGGGGTTTCTTCTTCTATCATTTAATACCAATGTTCTAGCCTAGTGCTGAGTGAATGCTTCCATGTAGTGGTGGAGGATATGAGAATATAGCAGCATCTTAATCTTCTTGATGGAATTTTTGTAGCATTACAGTGATTTGGATGAATGGTATGGAATGGTGATCATGAGTGTTGTATACATGGGAAATTTGGTGATTCAAATGAGGTTTGGTTCCAATGTGGATTCCGTCCAACTCATTGATGACTTAGTGGAGTGGGTAGGCTTGGAAGACCAAATATGTATGTGGTTACAACTAAAATGATCATTATGCCCACTTTCCAGCCACAACTTTCCTTGGGAAAGCATGAGACAATAATAATTAATTGAATTTAGAATTTTTTATCAAGTCACAGGTTTTTTATTAACCGAGTGACCCAAGTCACGCGCCTTTCGAAGAAAAAGTCGTGACCTAGTTTATGTGGTCAATTTTGCTTTTTTTCATTTTTTTTGGTCATTTCATGCTGATCACATGGAAATGGATGGATGGAAATGGTGCTAATGATGACAATTATTATGTATGAAGGTGATGTAACTCATGACAAGGTAGGTAAGAAAAATATATTGATAACAATTAGTGTTTTGTGTATGCTTTAACCCCTAATTAGTGATAGGGTTTTTGCATGCTTGAACCCTTAGTTAGTGTTAGGGTTTGGTCCCTCTAGAATCTTCTTCAAAGTCTACAAATGACTAGCTCCACATGTGTGAGTATTGCGAACCCAATGACCTCACAATTGCAATTAGGCCATGATGCATCCATAATTTTACCCAGGAATACCTCTATCATCCCAATTCAGTTTTTCGCTGGTTTACTTGAGATTTATAATGGAGTCATAAATGAATTTGAACACTATAGCCAATATAATTATGTATGAAAACAATGCAATCCTATTTACCATGAATGCAACCCCATAAATGTCAATAATGCCATGCAATTTAATAGGCATACTACAATAATTATGTTAAGCATATTCATAGATAAATAACCCTCATTTATACATAGGAGAGTACTTATCTAAAAGTGTAATCGATTATCTGTATACCGAGGATGTTCCACCCAACTGTAGGCTCTGTCAATCCTTATATTTCTTTTACAAGCCACCTCGAGATAGGAATATCAAACCACAAGAAGGTGTTGGATTCTCTAGCTACAATTATCCCAAACCTCTAGTACTCCTTTCCCCTCAACCTGCACAACCCAAGGAATGTGGCTCCCTTATCTACGTTAACATTACCTTGGGATCCCTTATTTGAGCTAACAGTCCCTCGATTCTGTTACCCCCAATTCCCTTCCAAGGATCCAACATAGGCCGACCAGCTCTTCATGCTAGGACTCAAGAGAATTTGATTGTTCTCATGATGGTTCTTTGTCTATGGTACAATGACCATGGTACGGGGATGGTAGTATGGGTGAAAGGGGTTCTGATGCAAGTAGTTCAGGTCTGGAATCCAAAAATGATTGTCGTTGACATGAAGGAATGATGGAATAATGGGCTAGTTCTCACTATTTATATGCATGGTGGATACTAGCCAAGTGACACCAAGGTTTATAAGAACTAGCCACTTGGCATCCATGCAGTTGAACACTTTTCCCCCTTTTCTAAGGAGAGTTGGAAAAGTGGCATACTTGGGGTTGAAAATATTTTCCCCTCTAATCCTAGGCTTAGGATGATCACTCTCCCCCCTTGTGGAAGGATATTCCCCCATCTCTTTTTTGTCCTTTAGTCTGTAGTAGTCATGGATTTTTATATTAAAAAGTGGAAATTTATGAATTTACATAGCTTTGTCACTATGGACCATACATATCCGACTTGTATCCCTCTCCTCAATATTTACATTTTTATACATACTAGGGTAAAAAATGGGATGTCACAGTGAGTAATGAAGGTCGACGTGGCATCCATTGGATGTCATGGTGATCAATAAGATAGATCAACTTGTGAGAGGCATAACTTCCGCATACAAACTCTAATTGAGGTGATTTTTGCACCATTGGAAAGACGTCGATGTGTGGAACACCATCAAGATGTTGGCAGTTAAGATTGCAAAATTTTGGCCCCAAAATCCATTGTTTAAGGGATCAATTAGGCTTGAAAAGGTTCTAGTTCCCAAATGAGAAAAGGGGGACCTTCTCATAAAATGGGCCCTACAAGCCAATACCTTCAAATTTCCACTTGGAAAGTGTCAAAATAGATGGAAAATTATATAATAATCCATTTTGGATCAATTTTAGTTAAATTGTTGTTCAATTTTAATATTATCATATTTTTAACAATGTAATTTTAAATTTTTTTTACAAATATGTCTATGGCATATTTTTCTATGATATATTAATATTATGTAAAAAATCTAATAAAATAAAAAATCGGTATTTTACATTCCTATTCATTACATGCATCCAACTACTACTCTCTAAATCAAAAGCACATTTGGAACATATGAATCACGTGCTAAGTTCCCAAAATAGTTCTTAATGGCACTGTTAATGTCATAGATCTATTTGTATATATTATTAACTCGTACCATTTTCATAGGATCATCAATATTTGTTTACAAATTTTTAATTTACATTGCATCATATAAACAACATGGTTTTATATTCACATTCACTGCATCTAAATAGAAGTAAACACTCTAAGCAATCAAAATTTTCAACCTTTTGGTTTTATTTATTTAGTTTTTTGTTTCTCTTTTCCATTCTTCTCAACTAATAATTGCCACTAGTAGCCACAATTATTATATTAAAACAATGCATGTAAATTTGGTAGGATTGTGAACATGGGTGGACTAAAGTAATCAACAGATAAGGAATGATTGCTATAGGTAATTATTAGATCAATACTTGTTAGGGTATTTTTTAAGGATTCTAATATTATACTTAAGTATAGTATCATAGGCGATTGTTTTGGATTGAAAAAAACATGTATATAGATAGGTAGGCGAATATTAAATATGAAACATGCAATTTACTACTGAAATATGTAAATTTTGGGTAATATTATGGCAAAAAAAACATATTTTATGTAAACATAGGCGATATTAGAGACTAAAAATGACCAAATAACGAATTTATTTATAAAAAAAAAAAAAAAAAAAAATAGCCAATTGGCAAAATTTCGCCCCTAAAAATTACTTTGATCCTTGTTAAGTAGAATTCCACATAATTCATTGTATTTGAGACAATGTGGGTTAGCTACTACAATCAAATTCATCATAATATTTGATATACATCATGGCTCTAGAATGTATTACTAAGTTGAATCTTCTAAATTTAATGTGCATTGGCTTGTTATGTTTTTGTATTTTTTTGCAATTATTCCATACAAATTGTGTTAGGGACTAACAAGATGGGATAAAATTTAGACACTTATTTATTGAATTACCCTTTCCATGTACCTTCAATTACCATCAAGGAAATACAATTAAAAAATCCATGTCCTACTAACAAACTCTTTCGAATAATTTTAGTACTCAAAATTACTATATGATCAAGATGCAACAACTCAAAATACACATTCCTAAACTTATTCATTTTTAAAATCTATTGAGATGTATTAATAATTTATTTTTAAACAAAGTCACAAATATCTGAATAATAGGTAGGCTTTAATTTAAAATAAAATTCTCTTATTAAGTGATCTTGGCTTCTTTCTTTAGTGTTATGTTTGCTTTGTTCATTCTTGATAGTTTTGATAATTTGTTTCAATGAAATTATTCTATATTCTCTAACCTCTCTCTTAACTAACATTGTGTGCCCTCCATACTAAATCTTCAACATCTACTCCCACAACCTCTTATGTGGGTTTAACCTCTATATGGAGCTTTCAAAATCAATATCAATGCACAAGTCCACGCATTGCTCCAATAACATAACCAAGATTCCAAACTAGTTGATACAACAACTCCCTACTCACATTGTAGAAGTCTTACTTTCGCCAGGTATACAAATTTTAGTGGATACATTGATTTCTCTAGTGCTTTCCAAACCAACATAGATGTAGTGGTTTATCCCTTGACCATCTCATCTTAATGTATCTAGCCAATTCCCTAATTTGATTTTGCATTCTAACTTTTGAATTTCCCCATAGTAACACTATGGGTAGGTAAAACTTTACATTGACATATGTCTTCCAATACATGCAAGGTGCTTGTAATATAGTAGCAAGATTAAATAGTACTAACCTTAATGTACATAAATTTATATGCAGTTTCAGTAGGGGTGTAACTCCATAAATAATGATATCTCATACCATCCTCAACTTTAATATCACAATACAACATATTCTGTAAAATCATATAAATAAATATAATCAATAAATACATTTTCAATGGATTTAGACACACTCAAACCACATAAACTATAAAAGGTTGGTAGAACAAGACAAGTAAAGAATGGATATAGAATTATATAAAAATCATTTCAAACAAATTTGTGACAACCAATCCCCTTAATTTTTTGAGTGAACTTTGATTAATAAGTGCTTCCTACTTGAATTTTTTTTAAGTCATGCACATGAACTAATCAACCTTAAGAAATACATACTTTATGGCCATGAACTTGAATTTTTAACTTTTAATTTAGAATTGATCTATATGATATCATTTTGTGTTATTTTTGTTTTTATGTTCAACTGTGTGTTTTCAAACAAATTTGTGACAACCCATCCCCTTAATTTTTTGAGTGAACTTTGATTAAAAGTGCTTCCTACTTGAATTTTTTTTAAGTCATGCACATGAACTAATCAACCTTAAGAAATACATACTTTATGGCCATGAACTTGAATTTTTAACTTTCAATTTAGAATTGATCTATATGATATCATTTTGTGTTATTTTTGTTTTTATGTTCAATTGTGTGTTTTCACACTGCTATGTTTAAAATTTGAGATATGTTCAAGTTCCTTACAACGAAGAATAAATCTTCCTTAAAAATTTTGAGCAATTCATGTATATTTTTAATTTTCTAAAATTTTAAAATGGCATGTTTTGTATATGTGAGTATGTTGTGGTTCTATGTATGCTCTTAAATTGCTTCTTATTGGCTAAGATCTAGTCTTCCTCAAAATCAAGGAATTAGGTTAATGGACCAAGGGTTAGAGGCATCTAGTAGGGGTGGAACGTTTCCCCCTTACTAACCACCAACAAGTTATTTTAAGTGGCCAAGTTTTGTCTATACACAATGATACATATGCACGTCTAGATCTTGAGATTGTATTAATAGAGACTAAGCCAACAACCCTGAGTATTGTATCTTTTTCTGCTTTAGAAGAAAAGAGGTATCTACTTCGATATTTTAGATGTATTTGATTTTTTAGTTACATACTTTCTCTGAGCATAATACCTCAAATACTCAAACAATTAGCGTCAATTTGACAGTCAGTGTGACATTAGTGGGGTGTGATCACTTCACCTCTAAGTGGAACTATTATTTTCTATTGTACTTGAGATACTTTTCCATGCCTACTGATATTATACATCATCGTTAATTTTCCAGGGAAGGACATTGTCTGAAGCCTTAATTAGGAGATTAACTGCAACCCATGCCAATTGTGTGAAAGAGATGTTGTACAATCTACCCATGCCGATTGTGTGAAAGAGAGGTCGTACAATCTGTAACAGTGATGTGGGTCATTGGTGGAGGCATGAGCAGGCTTGGAATTCAACGACAATAGGCCCATTTTTTAATAAAAAAATGTATTTAACACGTAGGCATAAAATTAGCACATCAATATCTACAGGTATGAAATTTCTAGAATGTTGATTTGATGTCCAACTATTTACATTACCCATCATAAATTTTAATATGTACGTTACATATGGCAGGGGGTTCATAATTTTTTTGTATGTTAATTAATATAGTTGGTTAAATAAATATGAAACCGAATTCGTATTTTGAATCTTAAGCTATAGATAGCTCATTCCAAATTCATTCATAGTTTGGAGCTTGAGTTGTGGACAACAAATTCCAAATTACAGTTCATTATGTGGTTACTCTTAGAGTCCAATAGGTCGAGTCGAGTCTCTGAATCAAACATCGAAACTTTACTCTACTCCCATGACTCTATTAGAGTGTTAAAGTTTTCATTCGATATATAGAGTGTCCGCTGAAGCCCTAGCATAGGAGGAGAAGAGAAGTATTGAATTTTGGAAAAATCAATGCAAAAAAAAATTTCAGGTATGTATTTTATGCCCCTCCCACAACAACTATGTTGATATTAAAATTTATGTCATGAATGACTTAGGCTATATTATGAATTGCACCTATTTATTAATAATAAGAGCGAGATACTTGAGTAGCAATTGGACATTGATACCCTGCGGTTGGAGTAGGTGTTATTATTTCCCATAGATATGATCAAAAGAGGGATAAATACAATCGATAGAATGCCAATTTCCTTTTTCTTGAGAAACATATACTTTACATTGAAATATTTCCATCTTACAAAAATGTCAATTACAACATTAACTTTTTTTCATTGGACATGTAACCGTGTTGTTCTATGTCCCATTTATAGAACCTAGGAACCCTTCTAACCTCATCTTTTGAAACCTTCATCATCATTTATTCCAAAAAATTTAGAATAATTTCAATTCCATTTTGTTAGGATATTTAGATACTTAGGAGTTAGTTAAGATCAACTTGTGTAATATATCCGTTAGGGATAGTGTGTTTCTTTAGTATGCATTTGTAAATACTTAATTCGACGGTCACAATATGTTTCCGACATAGAGTGATCCGACGGCTCAACTTCTCTTAGATCAAACCTAACCTTGATCCGTGGCTTAACACCCGATTGGTCCATGATCTCTATTTAAAGAGCATGGAGGGTCATTGTTTAGTTGATCGATTATGCGAAGCTCATTTGTAACTTTCTTTCTTTGCATAATAAATTGTCCCGTAGAAGCTATTTGGCCGGGGCCGTGGAGTGTTTCCCTCAAGAGGGTTTAAAACACGTCAAAACATCGGTGTGTTGATCTGTGATCTGTTTGTGTGAAATGGTTTCTCTTGGTGTTCGGTCCTTTGGTAGTACCCTGTGTACCCGAACATGGTATCAGATCACTCATTCTGGTGAAGGTAAAACTGTGACCTTTACACCTCACCAAGTTGTAATCAAGGATTTTAAAGATCCTCAACAGGTCCTAGCTACCGGAATTGTTGATGATATTACCAGGTTGTACAAGTTTAACAACTTTGGGTCATCACCTTTCCCTTCAGTTTTTGTTGCTCATAGTGATAACTTGAGCAAACTTTGGCATGAGCGATTTGGTCACTTAAATTATCGCTCATTGCAACAACTATGTAAAGAAAATATGGTGACAGGTCTTCCGATGGTATCTTGCAGAGATGGTGTTTGTTCCGGTTGTGTACTTGGAAAACATCATCGGGACAGTTTTGACAAACGTGCCTCTTGGCACGCCTCGGTTCCCTTGGAGCTTGTGCATAGTGACTTGTGTGGTCCTCTTCCATCTACTTCCTTTTCTGGTTTCAAGTATTTCTTAACTTTCATTGAAGATTACACCAAACGCACTTGGGTTTATTTCATAAAACTTAAGAGCGAAGTATTTAACATGTTCTTGGCCTACAAGGCCCTTGTTGAAAAACAATCTGGTCATCAAATTATCAAGTTAAGATCTGACAATGGAGGAGAATATGTTAACAAACAATTCACTACTTTCTGCACTGAACAAGACATCCAACAACAGCACACTGTTCCATATACACCACAACAAAATGGTGTAGCTGAGCGGAAGAACCGCACTTTAAAAGAAATGGCTAATTGTATGATCCAATCTAAGGGACTAAGTCTTCAATTTTGGGCTGAAGCCATAAATTGTGCAAATTACATAGTTAATCGCACCCCCACAAAAGCATTACAAGGTATAACACCGGAAGAAGCATGGAGTAAAATTAAACCTAATGTAAGTCACTTTCGTGTGTTTGGTAGTGAAGCATGGGCTCACATTCCGGATGAAAAACGGAAAGCATTGCAGCCTAAAAGTGAAAAGTGCATATTTGTTGGATATTCTGAAGATGTAAAAGGTTATAGACTTCTTCAACCACATTCTCATGCTATAATCATTAGAAGAGATGTTAAATTTGATGAAAATATCTTGGCCTGTGAGCCTAACTCGGCGAGTGTGCCATCTTTGGCCTGCGAGCCTGATTCGGCGTTTGTGCCTTCTTCTTCTTCTTCCAACTTCCTTGACAGGTTTCCAACTCCAATCTCTGATGATGACAGTGAGGATGAAAATCCACCTCCGCCTGCTCATGTTCCTCCAATTGCACCAGCACAAGTGCTTCCTCGATGGGTCCGTTCAACATGTGAAGCAGCTGGTGATCTTGCCGGTGATCCTAGAGATCAATGTCGAACACGTTCTCAGTTTCAGCGAGCCTCTTCTCTTTGGCTCAAGTTTCCGAGAATCATGATCCAGAAACTTTTGCAGAAGCTTCAGGGAATCCAGATTGGGATGCAGCCATGGATGAAGAATATCGTTCATTAATGGCGAACGATACTTGGGATCTTGTACCTCTTCCAAAAGGAAGAAAACTTGTCAGATGTAAATGGGTCTACAGAACTAAGTATGCATCAGATGGAAGTGTTGAAAGACTTAAGGCAAGGTTAGTTGCCAAAGGTTTTTCTCAAGTTGAAGGGATTGACTACAATGAAACCTTTGCTCCCGTCGCCAAAATGAACTCCATCCGCCTTGTTCTTTCCCTTGCAGCCTTACACAACTGGAAAGTCCATCAAATGGATGTCAAGTCTTCCTTCTTACATGGTGATTTACAGGAGCAAATTTACATGGAACAACCTCCTGGCTATGTTCAGAATAACTCTAGCCTTGTCTGTCGCCTTAAGAAATCCTTATATGGCCTTAAGCAAGCTCCTAGAGCTTGGTATGCCAAAATGGATAACTTTCTCCTTGACACTGGTTTTTCTAGATGCCATTCTGACCCCAATGTCTATACCAAGAAAGTAGGAAACCATCTCATCATACTTGTTCTATATGTTGATGACCTTATTCTTACTGGTAGTGACCCTAAACTTATAACCCATGTGAAATCCAGTCTTAAACAAACTTTTGAAATGTCAGACTTAGGACATTTGCATTATTTTCTTGGTCTCCAAGTCCTGCAAACCAAAGAAGGAATCTTTCTTTCTCAGTCTAAGTATGCTTGTGACCTTCTTCGACGCTTTCACATGGAAGATTGTACACCAGCCCCTTCTCCCTTCCAGTCTGGAGTCAAACTTTCTGCCACGTGTACTTCACCTGAAGTAGATGCCACCTTGTATCGTCAGCTTGTTGGTAGTCTTTTATACTTGACTCATTCCCGTCCTGACCTTTCCTTTGCCGTTGGTCGAGTTGCCCGTTATATGCAGACACCTCATGAAAGTCACTGGAAAGCAGCTAAAAGAATACTTCGATATATTCGAGGTACAATTCAGTTTGGGATTCATTACAGTACAGGGGGGAAACCTTTGTTGGTTGGTTTCACTGATTCAGATTGGGCCGGCGATCCTGATGATCGAAAGTCTACTGCAGGTTATGTTTTCAGTCTGAGATCTGGACCTATTACTTGGGCTTGTAAGAAACAACAAGCTCTTGCTCTTTCTTCAGCAGAGGCAGAATATCGAGCAGCAGTTAATGCCAGTCAGGAAGCTTTATGGCTTCGACAAATCCTTTCAGAATTTGGATTCGAGCAGCAGCAGCCTACTCCACTTTGGTGCGACAATCAAAGTGCCATCAAGCTTGCCAAAGATCCAGTTCTACATTAACGCAGCAAACACATTGAGCTACATATGCACTTCATCAGAAATCTTGTTCATGATCGGGTTCTTGAAGTGCTCTTTTGCCCTACAGATGATCAAGTTGCAGACATCTTCACCAAGTCTCTTACAGAAGCGAAGTTTTATAAACTTCGATCTATGTTAGGAGTTCAGGAACTTGTCATTAAGGGGGGATAGGCTCTAATGCCTCCTTCCTTCTCCTAATAGTGTCACTTTGTAAATACTTCAATCATATCCCAAGTTGTTCTTAAGGGGGGATGTTAGGATATTTAGACACTTAGGAGTTAGTTAAGATCAACTTGTGTAATATATCCGTTAGGGATAGTGTGTTTCTTTAGTATGCATTAGTATGCATTTGTAAATACTTAATCCGACGGTCACAATATGTTTCCGACATAGAGTGATCCGACGGCTCAACTTCTCTTAGATCAAACCTAATCTTGATCCGTGGCTTAACACCCGATTGGTCCATGATCTCTATTTAAAGAGCATGGAGGGTCATTGTTTAGTTGATCGATTATGAGAAGCTCATTTGTAACTTTCTTTCTTTGCATAATAAATTGTCCCGTAGAAGCTATTTGGCCGGGGCCGTGGAGTGTTTCCCTCAAGAGGGTTTAAACCACGTCAAAACATCGGTGTGTTGATCTGTGATATGTTTGTGTGAAGTGGTTTCTCTTGGTGTTCGGTCCTTTGGTAGTACCCTGTGTACCCGAACACATTTTACTGTGATTTCTCTACTAAAACCTTTCAAATTACAACTCTATTTAGGATTCTTCAAACTTGTCAAAGTTCAATGGCTCTCAAATTTCCGATCTGCATTTCCTCTCTTCTCCAGTTTTCTTATCCCCTTTCCTTTACTTTTTTTGGTTTTCTTTTCATTGGAAAAAATTGTGGAGAATTTATGGTTCCCTGGGGATGTTGGGCATATTGTATGATTGTTTAAAAATATTCTAGAGCCATCATGTTCACTAAAACCAATAAATAAATAATAGAAATGTTATGTAGTTGTAAAGATGATATTGTGATGAAATTTAATGCACTTGTAACATAAAACATCATGGATGCTACAATTTGCCTCAATAATCCTTCATGTTAAAAATTTCAGAAAAGGTTTTCCAATTGTTAGAGTTTGTCCAAATCTCAAAGTGTTTGACTTTGTTTCAAATATGTTATGAAGTGCTTAGGTGTATGGCACACATTGAAACGATTGTAATATTGAAGGAGGTTTGATATTCCCAACTCCTACTTCTTGTTTTTGTGAATGTTCAAGTTCATAGCATATATGCACCATGGTTCTTTGAATGTATGGATCTCAAACTACTTATGTTGCTCCTATGATTTCCCCCATTGGTCGACATTCCTGATCGTTGACCATTTTTGTCTTGGGGTTTTCCTTCATAATACTCAATAACGACAACAAAAGTGTTTGTGTGAATAAAACAGAGAGTTGTATGTGATTATCCATAAAATAAGCTTAATGTAATTTTATGTGACATTACGCCAAATATGGAATCTTCCCACAAGATTTTACATCCCCATACCCATGCCAATGTAATAATTTTATTTTTATTGCTAGCTCTTATTTCCATTTTGACATTGATAATTTTATTCACTCAATGATTCAACTTTTCTTGTTGAATTCCACTCTTAACTAACAAACTTTAATTATATCAATGAATCCCTACATAATCAATGCTGAAAATAATGTAACTTTGGAAGTTATTCTTATTGTATAGTATTATATTGTTATTGCACCTTATTCGGGAGAAGATAATTGATGTATTTGATCATGTAAAAACCTTGAAAGAACCAATGTAAAAATTGAGTGGGAATTACCCAAAGAAAATATTTATTAAATGTAATTTTATCTTCTCCCAAGACAAGTCGGCCCAGTTGAGGAAAAAGTCACTTTGTGACTAGTATAAATAGAGAGGTCGCACCTCTCCATTTTTCACTCACAAAACATAAGAAAGTTCGCTCAAGGAGAAGAAGAAGTTCGCTACTGCAACTAGGAGAAGACATTTTGGGGATTCTACACTGGGAGAAGTTTCTATTTCTCTCTTTTTTATTGATATCTGGATGTACACTAATCTTTGAACTATTTATCTCTATACAAAGGTTGCCGAGTTTTCTCCCTGTTGGGTTTCCTAGGATAAAACTGTGTGTCTATTGTTTATGTGCTTAGTTATTCTTTTAGTGATCTTGTTTTATTATATACAAATAATTATACTGCTAGAATTGTACTAAATCTAACATGGTTTTAGAACAGTTCTAAAAGAAGCCATCGTCAGAAATTAGGGTTTCCAATTTTTAACCCTTCTATCTATAGATTTGGCTCGATCTTACCTCTTCTCAACTCCCCTTGATAGGGAACATCTATCTATGTCATGAGCGACTTAGGGTATATTATGAATTGCACCTATTTATTAATAATAAGAGCAAGGATATGCTTGAGTAGCAATTGGACATTGATACCCTACGGTTGGAGTAGGTGTTATTATTTCCCATAGTTATGATTAAAAGAGGGATAAATACAACTGATAGAATTCCCATTTCCTTTTTCTTGAGAAAAATATACTTTACATTGAAATATTTCCATCTTACAAAAATCACTATTACAACATTAACTTTTTTTCATTGGACATGTAACCAAGTTGTTCTATGTCCCATTTATAGAACATAGGAACCCTTCTAACCTCATCCTTTGAAACCTTCATCATCATTTATTCCAAAAAAATTAGAATCATTTCAATTCCATTTTACCGTGATTTCTCCACTAAAACCTTTCAAGTTACAACTCTATTTAGGATTCTTCAAACTTATCAAAGTTCAATGGCTCTCAAATTTCCGATCTGGGTTTCCACTCTTCTCTCCAGTTTTCTTATCCGCTTTCCTTTACTTTTTTTGGGTTTTCTTTTCATTGGAAAAATTTGTGGAGAATTTATGGTTCCCTGGGGATGTTGGGCATATTGTATGATTGTTTAAAAATATTCTAGAGCCATCATGTTCACTAAAACCAATAAATAAATAATAGAAATTTTTATAGAAATGTTATGTAGTTTTAAAGATGATATTGTGATGAAATTTAATGCACTTGTAGCATAAATCATCATGGATGCTACAATTTGCCTCAATAATCCTTCACGTTAAAAATTTCAGGAAAGGTTTTCCAATTGTTAGAGTTTGTCCAAACTTCAAAGTGTTTGACTTT
This sequence comes from Larix kaempferi, assembly GCA_027924585.1. Taxonomy (NCBI): domain Eukaryota; kingdom Viridiplantae; phylum Streptophyta; class Pinopsida; order Pinales; family Pinaceae; genus Larix; species Larix kaempferi. The sequence goes on from BSBM01000727.1 coordinate 9,471,408, forward strand.
GTTTCAAAGATGTTATGAAGTGCTTAGGTGTATGGAACACGTTGAAAGGATTGTAATATTGAAGGAGGTTTGATATTCCCAACTACTACTTCTTGTTCTTGTGAATGTTCAAGTTCATGGCATATATGTACCATGGTGCTTTGTATGTATAGATCTCAAACTACTTCCGTTGCTCCTCTGATTTTCCCCATTGGTCGACATTGCTTGATCATTGACCATTTTTGTCTTGGGGTTTTCCTTCACAATACCCAATAACGACAACAAAATTGTTTGTGTGGATAACACGGAGAGTTGTATGTGATTATCCACAAAAGAAGCTTAATGTAATTTTATGTGACATTACACCAAATATGGAATCTTCCCACAAGATTTTACAAGCCCATACCCATGCCAATGTAATAATTTTATTTGTTTTGCTAGCTCTTATTTCCATTTTGACATTGATCATTTTATTCACTTAATGATTCAACTTTGCTTGTCAAATTCCACTCTTAAATAACAAACTTTAATTATATCAATGAATCCCTACATAATAAATGTTGGAAATAATGTAACTTCGGAAGTTATTGTTATTGTATCTTCTTCGGGAGAAGATATTGATGTATTTGATCATGTAAAACCTTGAAAGAACCAATGTAAACCTTGAGTGGGAACTACCCAAAGAAAATATTGATTAAATGTAATTTTATCTTCTCCCAAGACAAGTTGGTCCAAACAGTTATACAAGTTGTCCCAGTTGAGGATAAAGTCACTTTGTGACTAGTATAAATAGAGAGGTTGCACCTCTCATTTTGTCACTCACAAAACATAAGCAAGTTCGCTCAAGGAGAGGAATAAACTCGCTACTGCAACTAGGAGAAGACATTTTTGGGTTTCTACACTTGGAGAAGTTTCTATTTCTCTCTCTTTTATTGATATATGTATGTACAGTGATCTTTGAACTATTTATCTCTATACAAAGGTTGTCGGGTTTTCTCCCTGTTGGGTTTCCCAAGATAAAACTTTGTGTCTATTGTTTATGTGCTTGGTTATACTTTTCATGATCTTGTTTTATTATATGCAAATAATTATACTGCTAGAATTGTACAAAATCTAACATGGTTTCAGAACAGTTCTAAAAGAAGCCATTGTCAGAAATTAGGATTTCCAATTTTTTACCTCTTCTCAACTTGCCTTGATAGGGCGCATCTATCTATGGAATAAGTTTTCCAAAACTCCTATCTCCTACTAGGGTTTCTAGTTTAGCACTTCAGTCAAGATGAGTGGAATGAAGGTTGAAGATAGACTTGACAGGTCTTCCAACTTAAGCTCTTGGAAGTCTAGAGTTCTCCTCATACTAGAAGAAAATGATCTCTTGAAGTTCGTCAATGAGAAGGTTTCAGAACCTAAGGCGGAAGATGACAAGACTCAATGGAGAAAGAATGATGCCAAAGCTCGAAGAATCTTGGTAGATTCAATCAAACATCATTTGGTTCCTCAGATTCCATAGAAGAATATAGTCACGAAGATTTTCAAAACCCTAAAGAAGTTATTTGAACATAGTAGTATCAATCGTACTCTTGCATTGAGGAATCAACTATCCAATCTCAAGATGTCAAAGTCTTAATCAATTGCTTCTTACTTCATTAGGATCTCTGAACTAAGGGACAAACTAAGCACTAGTGGAGAATCTCTTGAAGATAGAGAACTTTTTATAACAACTCTTAATGGTCTCCCTCCCTCTTGGGAATCATTCATCCAAAGTATAAGTGGACGAACCAAGTTGCCCAAATTTTATTGATCATGGGCATATTGCATTAAGGAGGAAATAATAATTGCAACATGAAATAAACTTCATGGCACTCAATCTGAAGAGAATCAAGCATTTATATCTCATGCCAAGAAAGGTATGGGAAAAGGAAAAAAGTTTCACAACAATAGGAACAAATATAGGATATCAAGCCCACCTCCATATGAAAAGAAGAAGAAGAAGAAGGATCTCTCTCATATTCAATGCTTCAATGCCATAAATTATCGAAGTTCAAAAAAAGGAAGCATGAAGCCTTAACTGCTGATGTAGATGAAGATACTTCTCACAAGAAGCCAAGGAATGATGATCGTATATAATTCTTCTTCATATCAGCTTTATCAGGTATTGTTCCCACCACTATTGATACTTGGTTAATAGATAGTGGTGCATCTAGGCATATGAATGGTTATAAACAAAATATTTCATTATTGATTAAGAAAGAATCACATCTACGTGTTGTACTTGGGGATGATACTAAATACACTGTGAAGGGATCTGGGGATACCTCCCTTCAGTTGGATTCTAGTGATACCCTACACTTAAGTGATGTGTTATATGTACCTGGTATGAAAAGGAATCTTGTTTCCATATCAGCTCTGGAGGACAAGGGTTATAAAGTTGCATTTTCTGATGGGAAGGTTCTTGCTTGGCACAACAACTCAAGCATGAATTCAGGACGGGTGATTGGTGTACGAGAGGAGAGATTATACAAGTTGAGCACACCACCAACTCAAGCACTAGTACATGACTCTACCAACATGGGTGAACTATGGCACAGAAGACTTGATCATCTTAACTATAAATCTCTCCCGTCATTAAGGAATATGGTGACAAGTCTACCAGTACTTCATGTAGACAATGATGGCATATGTAGAGGATGTGCACTTGTCAAGAGTGCCAATGGATCTTTCCTGAATAGTGAAAGTAGATCCAAATGGATTTTGGATCTAGTACATCATGACTTGTGCGGAATCATGATAGTTGCATAATTGGGTGGCTACTACTACTATGTGACATTTATTGATGATTATTATCGAAAGAATTGGATATACTTTCTCAAGAGCAAGGAATCCGAGGAGGTGCTATGCAGATTCAAAGAATTCAAGGCACAAGTCAGGAACTAGTCAGGAAAGAGGATTAATATCTTGAGGTTAGACAATGGTGGAGAATACACTTCTACATATTTCAGTGATTTCTGCAAGGAAGAAAGAATTAAGAGGGAGTACACGGTTCCCTACAACCCTCAAAAAAATTGGATTGTAGAAAGAAAGAACAAAACTATTGTTGAGGCATCCAAGTCCATGATACATGACTAGAGTTTGCCTATGTTCTTATGGGAAGAAGCATCCAGAAGAGGTGTCTATGTGCAAAATAGATTCCGTCATAAAATTTTGAAGAACATTACTCCAGAAGAAGCTTTCACAAGGGTTAAACCATAAGTGGACCATCTTCGTATCTTTGGTTGTCCAGTCTACATTCATGTTACCAAGGAAAAGAGGATGAAGTTAGAGCCTTCAGGAAAGAATGGAACATTTGCAGGATACAATGAGTCTTCAAAGGCTTATAGAATCAACATCCCAAGATCGAGACAGATCTAGGTCAGCAGGGATGTGTCCTTTGAAGAAGAAATGGCTATCAGAATAGCTAGAGGATCCAAAATGGATATCGATGATGAGGAGCTGATAGATCCAAAGGGGATGAGATCATCTCCCCCTCCATCATTTCATAGGGAGTTAGCTAAGACGGATGAGTCGATTGATCCCATTGATCGAATTGAGCCAGTTGATGCTCCCACAGATATTGGAGTAGGTCATAAGAGGCCTATATGGGCACAACAGACATTGCACGACGTAGAGGGGCATGAAGCTCCCCATGGTACTTTTCAAGAAAGTAAGAGAACTCGGAGATTCTCGAGTTATGTAGCATTGATGAGTCACATCATTGACTCAGAACCCTCCACTTATGAGGAGGCCTCCAGACACCAAGTATGGAATGATGCCATGATGGAAGAATATAAATCCATCATGAAGAATGATATGTGGGAGCTTGTACCAAGACCCGAGGGGAATTCAGTAGTGAATTCCAAGTGGCTTTACAAAATCAAGCATGGAGCAGATGGTAGTGTTGAGAAACACAGGGCCAAATTTGTTTCTAGAGGATTCTCTTAGAAAGAGGGAGTTGATTATGATGACACATTTTCTCCTGTGGCTCGATATACTTCCATTCGGACAATTATTGCTATTGCTTCAGCTATGGGATGGAAGTTGCATCAGATGGATGTCAAAACCGACTTCATCAATGGTGTAATTGAGGAAGAATTATATATTGAACAACCAAAGGGTTTTTTGATCCATGGAAAGGAGTCCCACATATGCAGGTTGAAAAATGCCTTATATGGAATCCAGCAAGCACCACGTGCTTGGTATGGACGGATAGATGGATACTTGGTGAGCTTGGGATTCACCAAGAGTGATGCAAACCCCAACCTTTACTACAAGGTTGTGGATGGTGAGCCACTAATTTTGGTACTTTATGTTAATTATATGTTTTTCACTAGGAATGAGAAACTTATTGTATGGTGTAAAAAGAAGCTTGCCTCTGAATTTGAAATGAAGGATCTTGGATTGATGCACTACTTCTTGGTATTAGAAGTATGATAGAGGCACAATGAGATTTTCTTGAGCCAAGGAAAATACACCATTGACATACTGAAGAGATTCAGAATGTTGGATTGTAAATCCATGTCCACTTTGATGGATGTGAATCTAAAGAAGCTGAGAGACTCTGCTTCCGATTTAGATTTGATAGATCCCACCATGTACTGCTAGTTGATTGGATAATTGATGTATTTGATCAACACTAGACCAAATATATGTTTTGCAGTGGGTTCCCGTAGCCATTTCATGTGCGAACTGGGATAGATTCATTGGGTTGCTACAAAAAATGTGTTGAGATACCTGCGTGGCACTGTGGGATATGGCCTGAGATATGCTTTAGATTGTGACTTGAGATTGCAAGGATTTTATGATTCTGATTGGGTTGGGAGTTCTGTGGATAGGAAGAGAACCTCCAAGTGTTGCTTCAACCAGGATTTACCATGATTTCCTAGTGCAGTAGGAAGCAGACCTGAATAACACTTAATACTGCAGAGGTTGAGTAAATGGATGCTAGCACTGCAGCTTGGGAAGTTGTGTGGATTCTGAAACTCCTTGCTGGTTTGTTTTTCCAGATCCCAGAGCCAACTTTGATTTACTATGATAATCAAATCTATTTGTAGATGTCAATGAATCCTGTATTCCATGATAAGTCGAAGCATATCGAGATTTGGTATCACTACATTCGTGATATGGTGCAGAAAGGTGCGGTTGAGCTACAATATGTTTCAGCTAATGACTAGACTGCAAACATTCTTACCAAGCCTCTTCTTGGGATAAAGTTTGCATACTTTCATGAAAGGCTTGGTGTGGTTGAGAATGTGTCCCTCCTTGAGTGGGAAAGATGATAAAGAGACCAATGCATTCTCCCGGTCACTCCGAAAAGAGTAAGGAGATCTCTTGGCCATCCCGATAAGGATGGAGAGGCCAGCACACACTCCCGATCACTCCAAAAGGAGTGAGGATATCTCTCATGGATAGATTTAGTGCATTCTCCATATCACTTTGAAAAGAGTGGGGAGATCTCTTAGACATCCTGAGATGGGATGGAGAGGTTGGTGCACATTGGCACACACTAGTACTCTTGTATGGACTCACCGATGGGACTGGTTGAGTTTATGCATGCTCCCCAATGGAATGGATTGAGTTGATATATAATGACTCTCCGATGGATTGCGCAAAGTTGTTGAGATGATCCACCAATGGAATGAGTGGAGTAGATTCATGATGACACTTCTCGACGCACTGAGACTGTGTTGAAGACCTTCCTGTATGTATATAGATGTTCGAGACATATGTGATGTATAGTTGAGATCCAGATGATCGTGTCAAGTAATGTTGATGATGACTATGTCCAAAGAATACATTCCTTGTTAAGAGGGTGTGTTGGAAATGATGTAACTTCGGAAGTTATTCTTATTGTGTTTTATTATATTATTATTGTACCTTCTTCGGGAGAAGATATTGATGTATTTGATCATGTAAGAACCTTGAAAGAATCAATGTAAACCTTGGGTGGAAATTACCCAAAGAAAATATTTATTAAATGTAGTTTTATCATATCCCAAGATAAGTCGGCCCAGACAATTAGAAAATTCGGCCTAGTTGAGGAAAAAGTCACTTTGTGACTAGTATAAATAGAGAGGTCGCACCTCTCATTTTGTCACTCACAAAAAATAAGCAAGTTCGCTCAAGGAGAGGAAGAAGTTCGCTATTGAAGCTAGGAGAAGAATTTTTGGGGTTTCTACACTTGGAGAACTTTCTCTTTCTCTATCTTTTATTGATATCTGGATGTACATTGATCTCTGAACTATTTATCTCTATACAAAGGTTGTTGGGTTTTCTCCCTGTTGGGTTTCCCAGGATAAAAATTTGTGTCTATTGTTTCTGTGCTTGGTTTTTATTTTATTCGTCATGTTTTATTATCTGCAAATAATTATACTACTAGAGTTGTACAAAATCTAACATGGTTTCAAAGGAGTTCTTAAAGAATCCATTGCTGGAAATTAGGGTTTCCAAATTTTAACCCTTTTGTCCATAGACTTGGCTCGATCTTACCTCTTCTCAACTCGCCTTGATAGGGCGCATCTATCTGTGGAATTAATTTTGCAAAAGTCCAATCTTCATTTTTGACCTAGCTCCTACCAGGGTTTCTAGTTCAACACTTCAGTCAAGATGATGGGAATAAAGGTTGAATATAGAATTAAGCTCTTGGAAGTCTGGATTTCTTCTCATACTAGAATAAAATGATCTCTTGAAGTTCAACAATGAGAAGGTTCTGGAACCTGAGGTGGAAGATGACAGACTAAATGGAGAAAGAATGATGCCAAAGCTCGAAGAATCTTGGTAGATACAATCAAAAATCATTTGGTTCCTCATATATCACAACATAAAACAACTAGGAAGATGTTCAAAACCCAAAAGAATTTATTTGAACATAGTAGTATCAATCATACTCTTGCATTGAGGAATCAACTATCCAATCTCAAGATGTCAAAGTCAAAATCAATTGCTTCTTATTTCATGAGGATCTATGAACTAAGGGATAAACTACGCGCTAGTGGATAATATTTTGAAGATAGAGAACTTGTTATAAGAACTCTTAATGGTCTCACTCCCTCTTGGGAATCATTAATCCAAAGTATAAGTGGACGAACCGAGTTGCACAAATTTGATCGATTATGGGAAGATTTCATTCAGGAGGAAACAAGAATTGCAGCACGAAATAAACTTCATGTCACTCAATCCGAAGAGAATCAAGCATTTACATCTCATGCCAATAAAGGTAAGGGAAAAAGGCAGAAAGTTTAAGAACAATAGGAACAAATATAGGAGATCAAGCCCACCTCCAGATCAAAATAAGAAGAAGAAGAAGGATCTCTCTCATATTCAATGCTTCAAATGCAATACGTACGACCATTATGTCAGACATTGTCAAAGTTCAAACAAAAGGAAGCATGAAGCCTCAATTGCTGATGTTAATGAATACATTTCTCACAAGAAGCCAAGGAATGATGATCGTACATAATTCTTCTTCATATCAGCTTTATCAAGTATTGTTCCCAGCACTAGTGATACTTGGTTAATAGATAGTGGTGCATCTAGGCATATGACTGGTTATAAAGAAAATATTTCAGAGTTGATTGAGAAAGAATCCCATCTACATGTTGTACTTGGGGATGATACTAAATACATTGTGAAGGGATATGGGGATACCTCCCTTCAATTGGTGTCTAGTGATACCCTACACTTAAGTGATGTGTTATATGTACCTGGTATGAAAATGAATCTTGTCTCCATATCAGCTTTGGAGGACAAGGGTTTTAAAGTTGCATTTTCTGATGGGAAGGTTCTTTCTTGGCACAAGAACTCAAGCATGAATTCAGCACTGGTGATTGGTGTACAAGAGGAGATCTTATACAGGTTGAGCACACCACTAGTCCAAGCACTAGTACATGACTCTAGCAGCATGGGTGAAGTATGGCACAAAATAATTGCTCATCTTAACTATAAATCTCTCCCATCATTAAGGAATATGGTGACAAGTCTACCAGTACTTCATGTAGACAATGATGTAATATGTAGAGGATGTGCACTTGGAAAGAGTTCCAAGGGATCTTTCCCGAATAGTGAAAGTAGATCCAAAGGGATTAATTTGGATCTAGTACATTCTAACTTGTGCGGATCCATGACAGTTACATCATTGGGTGGCTACTACTACTATGTGACATTTATTGATGATTATTCTCGGAAGACTTGGATATACTTTCTGAAGACCAAGGAATCCGAGGAGGTGCTATGCAGATTCAAAGAATTCAAGGCACAAGTCGATAACTTGTCAAGAAAGAGGATTAAGATCTTGAGGTCAGACAATGGTGGAGAATACACCTCTACAGATTTCAATGATTTTTACAAGGAAGCAGGAATTAAGAGGGAGTACACGATTCCGTACAAACCTCAACAAAATGGGGTTGTGAAAAGAAAGATCAGAACAATTGTTAAGGCAACCAAAACCATGATACATGACCAGAGTCTTCCTATGTTCTTATGGGCATAAGCTTCCATAACAACTATCTATGTGCAAAATAGATGCCCTCAAAAAATTTTGAAGAACATTACTCCAGAAGAAGCTTTCACAGGGGTGAAACTAGAAGTGGACCATCTTCGTATCTTTGGTTGTCCAGTCTACATTCAATTGCCCAAGGAAAAGAGGATGAAGTTAGATCCTTCAGGAAAGAAGGGAGCATTTGTGGGATACAATGAGTATTCAAAGGATTATGGAATCTACATCCCAGGATCAAAACAAATCGAGGTTGGCAGGGATGTTTCCTTTGAAGAAGAAATGGATATCATAAGAGATAGAGGATCCGAAATGGAGATCGATGAGTAGGAGATGATAGATCAAAAGGAGATGAGATAATATCCCCCTCCAGCATTTCAGAGGGAGTTAGCTTAGAAGGATGAGCCGATTGATCCCATTGATCCAATTGAGCCAGTTGATGCTACCATAGATATTGCAGTAGGTCATAAGAGGCATAGATGGTCACAACATCCAGTGCATTATGTAGAGGGGCATGAAGATACCCATGGTATTTTTCGAGAAAGTAAGAGACCACATATATTCTTGAGTTATGTAGCATTGATGAGTCACATCATTGACTCAGAACCCTCCGCCTATGAGGAAGCCTCCAGACACCAAGTATGGAAGGATGCCATGACGGAATAATATCAAGCCATCATGAGGAATGATGTGTGGGAGGTTGTACTAAGACCTAAGGGGAATTCAGTAGTGACTTCCAAGTGGCTTTACAAAATAAAGTACGGAGCAGATGGCAGTGTTGAGAAACACAAGGCTAGATTTTTTGCTAGAGGATTCTGAGAAACCTTTGACTGGGAGAGTTCTTCCAGATATTATTTTACACTTTTTCGGGTCTAGGGACTAACTTTTACGAAAAAGTCAAAACTTGGAGTCTTCTTTAGATTATTTTAGACTCTCTAAACACGAAAAATCACCAAGTTTCCCTTCATTGGACTCATAAAATCAAACATTGAAGGACCCTTTTGGGACCGAACCCCTCCTCTCTCAAGTTCGTAAAACATGTGAGATTGGACTCATCTGAAGGATGAGCTGTACAGAGCATCTGTGATCCTCCTCAAGCTCGTTAAAAAACAAAGAGGTACTCATCAAGCATGATGGGGGTTGGGGATAAATAAGCTAAGTTTGTTTTAGAAAGATTTATGGCAGCCTGTGTCGCCCTTGAACATGGCACCTGTTTGCGTCTCGTCATACAGTTGCGTAATCTACTTGTCTCCGAGTCATGCCAATTCTATGAGTTGTCTCGCTCCTTCAAGTCACCTGAAAAATGCCTCAGTCATCGTTGCATTATATCTTGGTCTCTGCCTCGTTGAGTCAATGTTGCCAAGTCATTATTGTCGTGCCATTCAATGTTCAAGGGAAGTTTACCTGAGTCAGCCTCTGCAATATTATCAGCTTTTACATCCTTGTCTCATTCCATACTCACCTAATTCATTACTTCACGTCACTTTCCTATGTCAGTTTCGTGTCGTTAATGTGGGATACATTATGGCCCTCCTTCGACGAGTCTATTCTTGTCGACTTCAACTCATTATTATGGAATTACGCTTAGTAACCAACCTTAGTACCTTGGTACCTGCATGCCTCAATGGCAAGTTTCCTCGTATTCGACAGTAGGTTTTCATCATTGACCTCTGATCCAATGATCTCGCGGATGTTCGACGTCAACTCATCTATTGACATTTTGTCGAGATGTACTATGATACCTTGGGAGTCATTGTCATCATTGGTGATTTCCCTTGTACTTGTTAACGATTCACATCATTGATCGGTAATCAAGTGGTTTCTACCATGTTCGACTTCAACACCTTGTAATCACATGGTTAAATTCATATCGATTTGGGATCGAGTAGAAGACCCTGGATGGTTCTGAAGTCTATTTAGCACATCCAGGTTGCGATGGTGATTTTTTGAGTAGGTTCCCACATAGAAATTATGTTGGTGACCTTATTGATGTACTGTCACACAGATCCACTCTTGTATTGGTCATGGCTGTGTCATTGTCTTGTCATGGATCTACGATTGTAGTATAGTAGCCATGCTTTATCTTCAGTCATTGTTAAGTCAGTACTATCATGGATCTGCAATGTATTGGTCAAAATCCATGCTTTGAGTCAGTTGTTCCGAGCATGGGTATTCCCGACTCGGGGTCGTTAGACATATTGTTGATATTTGCTTGCAGCTCTTCTCTAGTTCTCCTTAAGATATCCTTGCAGACTTATTATTGGTAAAGTGTTTCGGCCATCAAATTCCTTCTGACCTAGCACTTTAGGGGGCATCTGTTATACCTCAAATTTCCACACCATGTGTAAGTGAGAATATAAATGTTTCACCACCATGGAAAACATGATGTTTATGCCTCCTAAGGGTGTTAGTACCCTTCATTCTAATGTTGATCCCTTCCCTAGTCACATTTGGAAGCAAATCCAACAAGCAAGGGGTCAAAACCCACCTTAACCACCTCCAAAAATTATCCTTCTCGAATTTTCATGCCCTGCATGCCTATGGGGGAGCGACAATGTCAATATTGCCGCGCTTTTCTTAGTTATAGGGGAGCGACAATTTCGGTTTAGGCTTATCCCTTTGATTTTGGATCTTGGATCTCATGGATATTTTCTTGGGATGAGGTACCCCTTCGAATCCCATCTCACATTCCTTCCTTGGCATGGTTTAGATCCTTGATTCACATCTTCCTCACTTAGATCCATAATCTCCTCTTAGTGGTTGGCCTCCCAAATCCTACTTAAAGAGAGCCATCCATGAGCTATGGGAGGGTGATCTTGGAAGCACTAAACTTATGATCCTATGAGTCTTGCAAGGGTGATGTTGGAGAGCTTAGAAGGAGGTGCTGCTACTTTGGACATCAAGGTATACCATTGTAATAACCTTCTGTTGGCTTTCTTATCATTAATATAACTTAGCCTATTCCTCCCATTTTCATGTCTTTAGTGATGAATGCATGAAATTGTCTATGTTTTTATAGTTAGATCTTTGTTTATACATGTATTGCTTTGGAGAAAGTGTTGTCTTTCCTTTGTGAACAGGTTCATAAGTCCATAATCAAAGGCTGGAGCTGGAGCAACTTAGGAGCAGCAAGGACAACCATCAAAGTAAGGTACGCCATCTACTTGCTTTGTCTTTCCATAGCTTGTTAGTTGATGTGTGAGCTAGATCTAGGAGGACTATAGTGTCTATTTTTTTCCTCTCTGTCTTGGGTAGGCAACTAGGGGCCTTTTCCAATCCCAAGGGGATATCTACCTATCTGTAGGAAGAAAATCTCACCACAGAAATTGGCGACCATACTGGGGACTTTTTCCCTAGTTTCAACTTTGCTTGCTTGTTTGGATCATCAAATCCTCTTCTAAGTGTTGTTTCTCATCACCTTAGATCCTCTTTGATCATCATTAAGGACCATTTTAAACTCAAGACTTTATCCTTGCTCGGATCTAGGCCAACCTTTCAATTTTTCAATCCTACAGGAGAATTTTCGCTCCCTCAAAACAGGTTACGGAACGACATTTCTAAATTGTTGCTCCCTAATAATGGGCTAGGGTGCGACAATTTTCAAACTGTCACTCCCCCACAGTGTTCTAGGGGGCAAAAATTCGTTGTGTTGGTCATTTTTGAGCATGTTTGGAGGGGTTCCCTTGGGTTTATTGCTTCCAAACTTTTGGGGTGCCTCCATATGGTCCATTGGCTTCTTTTTGACACCTTTTGAATAAATTTGAGTCTCTTTTGAGTCCTTTTCATCCACATTTTGTCTCTAGTCCTTCATTGGCATCTTTGAGGCAATTTGGTCAATTTTGAGTTGTAATGTCCCCATTCAAATAATTGTATAGTAGACAATCCCCATCAATCCTACCAAGTTCCCTAGGTTGAATGGGTACATTGGGAATTGTAATAAGGGAGCAAAGGAATAATGTTTATACATTAGAATAGTCCAAGTATTTAATAAATAAGTTGAATAAATGAATCCAAGAGTAATTATAGGTGGCAAATGGTTTTGAGGACATTTGGAGGATGTGGGACCCACACTAGCTTGGTTTCTCACTGCCACATGGAAAATATCACTTGCCATTTCAAATCCATGTCAAGGCAAACATTATTGGGTGAGATGGTAAGGCATACAAATGGCATTGAGCATCTTAGGTCGAAATGGGATGGAATAGTAACCTCCATGGAAGAGGAAGAGTTGAATTGGAGACTAGTGGACACTTGGGCTAGATCCCTAGTCTTATGACAACAATGATGAAGCATCTATGAAATCTATGAAAAAATTCAGATTTTCCTTTTGAAATATGACCATTATGACATGTCAGCCCCAAAAATAGGCTCAAGGAAGGCATTCATGGAGTTGGAGAATCCAAAGAGACTCCAATTCGAATTTGGGAGAAGATGGAAGGTTGGAAACTAGGAGACAAGTGGCAAATGTGGAATATTTTCTAAGTGGAACTCTCTAGAAGCTAATGAGAGGATTTTGAACCTTAGAAGGCTAATGTTGGTTATAAAATGTAGAAATCAATCATGAGAATATCTTTTGATGATTTGAGAAAAATTGCATTTATGAAGACAGAGCTAGTGGATGACTAGTTTCTTGCTTTAGCCAATTTCAAGAGTGAAAGATTCCCATCCAAGTTGGTGTTTGGAGAGGCCACTCAGGTCTTTCATGGTGCTTTAATGGATTTTTTATTTGTAGGTAGAAACTACAGTAAGGTTCATGGTTTGGTTTAGTGCAACACTTCCTCTCCACCATTTCCAAGTTTGAAGGCATATTCATGCTCCTTGAGGGAGGGTGTTTTTGGTGAGCACTTGTATTCACTGGGAGAGCTTCATATAATATATTTCTGATTGTAATAGCTTCATATCCCCTTTTATTCATATTCAAAAAGTCTCAGGTCGAAATACCCACTGATTGTATGCAAAAATGTTGATTAATGAGCAAACAATGTCCATTTCCCCACTACATTGATGTATAGCATGATAATGCTGATGATTTTGAATGAATGGATGATTATATGATAAATTTATGATTAATAGACTACCATGGATGTATTTTACAAGTTTCATGTACTGTACTTGAGCATTTGAGGTATTTTTACTCATTTTAATTGCATTGGGAGAAGAAATAGTTCCATTTCCCCAAGGGTCGAATTGGTGATTTTTGCAGCTGAATGGGAGAGGGTTGGAACAGAGATAACAATCAATTAATTATTCAAATGAGACCTTAATAACATCCTTAATACATCCCCTACCTCTTTTCAGAGATTTGAAGGAGTTTGGAAGCATTTGGGAGGCCATTTTCATTGTTTACCCAGGGGGGATTTGATGCATAAATTGCTAGTTAAAATACCATACATTGACCAGAATACAAATTAAATTTTCAGAAGTCTTTTGAGGGTTATAAATAATCCCTGAACTTAATATTCAAGTCTAAATATCATTCATACACCCTTACGGAATATTTGGGAGCATTTGGGTTAATTTGGAGGCCAAAACAGTAAAACTATTCAAAGCTCGAAATTGAGGAAAAATTGGAAAATTGGGCATTTTCATAAATTTTTAAAAAAGAGACATTACAAGTGGTATCAGAGCATGGTCTTGGCACCTGATGGTATTAACAAGAATCCAAACAAATAAACCACCACCCTTTGAACCAGTAGTTGAAGAAGTTTTGGTTGAAGAAGAGATAGTAGGAGAAAAAGAGTTTTTTTTCTAAAATAATGGGTAGAGAGGAGGATGAAGAATTAAGACAGCAGGAGAAACTTATTGCAACCTTAGAACCATGTTTCTCTAAACTTTCCACTAGCATGAACAGAGTGGGTAACAAAATTATGCACGGATTGGAATTGTTGATCAACCAACTTGGAAGCAAAGGGGTGATAGGAGATAACAGTGGTTCACACTCAGGGGAAATGATAAAAGGGAGTGAGCATATTTTTTCAAGCATAGGACCACATAATAGACCTGATTAATTACAAAGCACACAAAGGCATACTGCACCTAAATTTCTCATACCCAAAGAAGAGCCTGACATTCAGATGGATAGTATTAAACTAGCAACTGATTGGAATGGGTTGAGCGAAGAGTGTAAAAGAGGTTTACCATTCAGTGACTATATTGATGCTATACATAAAATGAAAAGGAGGGAATACAATAGGAGTCCATTCCAAAATAAATAATTAAATAGTGCTATTGGAAAACTGTCACTTCTTACTTTTGATGGTTCTTCTCAAAATTCTGCTAACACTTGGGTGCAAAAATTGGATGTATATTTTCAGCTGAATCCTATGTTGGAAGAGGATGCGTTAAAAATGGCCATTTTGCATTTGGAAGGAGATGCCAATGAATGGTGGTTTCATGGGCTGAAAACCTTGGGTCATAATCATGTTAAAACATATGGAGAATTTGTTGACAGGGTACTGGAGATATTTGAACAAAAAGATCCAGAATTGCCTTTCAAAGAACTAACTCAGTTGAAGCAAACTGGGACCCCTACTGAATATATGTTGGAATTTCAAAAACTATCAGTTAAGGTGGCTGATGTATCTATGGGAAGGTTAGTATTTGTTAATTTTTGAGCATTAATTCAATATACTCTAGGATCTTTACTGAGAGAATAACATGTATAGCATATCAAGTATAACAATGCATATCAATCACAACAAGCAATCACATGAGACAATAGACACACACAGTTTCACTGGGGAAAACCATAAAGGTGAAAAACCTGTTGATGCTTCGGATATCGTAGCATCAATCAGAAAGGGATTCTCCCCGAGAGATGGTCCCAATTAGACTATCTCCCGTTTGGTGAAGGGAATCCGTCCGGTTAGCGGTTCCGGCAACCGTGGGTTTGGAGTTTAAATCCGATTCTACCGATTATGGCCCGATCCACCTTTCTTTTTGGATTTTATGTCTTTTAAATGAGATGCAAATCCCTAGTAATATTTGATCTAGATGCAACTAAAACAGATCTAAGTCTAGAAAGTGAAATAAATCTACCTATCCTTGCAGGGAACACGTTTTAAGGATGAGCAATGGTCTGTAACAGATAACATAAAGAAAGAACAGGTAGTTGTCAATTCTTACAGGTAAAGCTACAGCCAGATGAAAGGATCTTAGAAGATAGCTTCTAGTTTAATGTAAAGTGCGTCTATTGCTCATGAAACAGAGAAAGAAGCAAAAATATCTAATCTAAATAGCAAGAACGCAGAAACAGATCTAAATGTAAACAAACTGAAATTAAATTTAAAGATCCCTGCAAGGAGCAAATTAAAGGCATGAACGATGAGCCATACGAATTATCTTGAAGAAAGAACAGTTAGTCGTTTGATCTAAAAGAGAATTCTACAGCAATGGTAAATATATCAGCAGGTAGCTCCTGATTCACTATGAAACGCATTCATTGTTCACAGAATAGAGAAAATCGCATGCACAGGAAGGAGCAAAAATCATTGATACAAAGAAATAGTTCAGATGGTAAGAATGATCTCACATTACAGAACAGCAGTCATTAGAATAGTCCAACATACATTCGTCCAACATCCCATGCAAAACATCCATCTCCCGTGGCTTTTATTAGAAAATTCAATTTTACAGAAACGATACAAGATAGCTCGTAAAGGTTTCCTAATTTCCTTCCTTGCCAAAAGTCCTCTTCTATTCTTCCTCTCTTCTATTTATAATTACAAAACTGCCCTTTGGGATGCCACCTAGCACCTTCCACTTGTCATCCTCAGAAAATTCTCTCCTAAAATAGACAAAAATGAGATTCCCTTTCATTTACAGAAATTATTTAAAAGAAAAATAGGGACAGTTGTCCCACAGTTTATCCGGCTTTACACATTTGAGAGTCAAATATAACAGAAATAATGCTTTGAAATCAACGATTTCAATCCTGTGCGTGAGCTTCTGCTGGTAGAGGATCGCCCAAGTTAATTGCTGCTGACGCTGCCTGGGAAGAGACACTCGAGCCTATTGATGTTGCTGGAGTGGCTGCTGGGAGAGAAGATTCTAGATCTGCTGATGCTCCTGCTACTGCTGCAGCTTTCTTTTCCTCTTCCGCTATGTAGCTATACCACATACCTGTGTCCCTTATGACTATGTTTGCTGCAGCAGGAAACAAGATTTTCTGAGAAGTTACATTCTTCCCGAGCTCTGCTTTAATGCTTTGAACTTCTACTACTGCAGCTTGATGCACTTCCTTCAGCAAATGGTTGTGGAGGGATGACAATCCAACATAATGTTGGAGGTCATCAATAGCCAGAACATCAATCCTTTTCACATACTCCGTTTGAACGCCTAGCTCTTCCTTTAGCTGAGACAACCGCTGCTCCTTTTCCGGAAAGTCCTCCAGGGTCTGAGGGAAACTCAATGTGCATTTGTCATGAACCCCTTGGAGCTTTTGGTATAGACTGTTAATTTTATCTGTTGTTCTTTGCACACTGGTTATCAGCTTACTGGCACAGTTCCTGCCAAACTCCAGCAAGGCTATGTCCTCATTAAAATTGTCCACAGCTTTAAATGGAAGATGCGGGGGGAAACCCCCTTTCCCTTCTCTCCATGCCATCTGACTTATGATATTTTCCTTGACACGGGTATTCTTAGCTTTGAGCCTATGGGCCTCCGCATTAATTTCTTTTAACCTGACTACCATGGCCTTGAGCTTGCAAACCTCATCAGTGATTAGCTCCTGAGTGTCATTTATTTGCTTCAGGATGCTGTAGGACAGCTCATGGAAGGGAGACATGTCCATCGTTCTGCTCTCAGCTTGCTCTAACCGCTCAGCTAATGCCTGCTTGTCTGCTTCTAGCTGAGATGCCTTTTCTTCCGCTTCCACAATCATCATTTGGAGTGTTAGCTGGTCCTTTTCCTCCTCCAGCTGGTTATATTTACCTGTTAGCTCTTTATGCTCAGCATATAGGCAATTATACTTGTTTACTACCAGATCCCTTTGGGCTTGCTCATTAGCCATAGTCTGTTGTAGCGAACGAGCTCTTTTCTTTGTCAAAACATTTTCTCTAACTATCACACCCACATTGTCCAGCGATGCTCTTGCTGTTTCTACAACTGCGGATACCATAGCAAAGGGATCCTTATCTGTATTTTTCATTACAGTGACCTCCCGATGGGTAACGATGTCTTCATGGAAGGGACTTTTGACCCTCTCTTCTGATTTGAGGACCATTGCTTTCCTCTTCTTGTCGTAGACAAACTCATTCCACCTGGACACTGTATGTTTTCCCGATGGCGTGTACGGGACAATTGGTCGGTTTATGATGTCTATGTCTTCTTCAGCAGGTGGGGTCCGGACTTCTTGAGCTGGATCCATGCCCTTCTTTTGGGTACCAAAGCCTCCTGCTTGAGATGTGTCTACATCCATGTCTTGGACACCGGACCCACTGGCTTGAGCATCTCCCCTTGCTTTCAACTCTTCTTCCGCCTTCCTTTCTGCCTCAGCTTGCTCAGCTTCAGCCTCTCTCTGCTTTTCGGCTTCCTCAGCCTCTTTCCGCAGGCTTTCATTTTCAGCTTCTTGCTGCATTCTTGCCACTTCAGCTTCCTGCTGCCTTCTTGCCATTTCAGCTTCCTGCTGCCACCTGGCTTCTTCTGCTTCCCACTGCAGTCTGGCTTCCCCAGCTTCCTGGAGTAACCTTGCTTCTTCTCTTAATCTGAGCTCTTCCTGAGCTCGGGCTTCCTCAGTTTCTTTCTCCTGCTGCTGGCTGGTCTTCTGGACCTTGGCTGAGCTAGAGCTTGCTCCAGTGCCTTGGCGGCAGACTCACAGCTTAGTCATGTTGCTGATGCCCCTGAATGTTTCTTCCTCGGCATCAGGGTAGTGAGAATACTCGAAGTGGGCATAAATTTCCTTACAGTGTTCAGCGACTTTTCCCCTCCTGTCATTCCTGTGGAAGATTACCTCACTGAAGTGGAAGGCTTTCAGCTCCTGCAAAAATTCTTCGGTTGAGGCAACCCCCGAGAACTTGTAAGCACCTATGCAGAAAGGTAGAGGGGGAAAGGAAGCCTTATGCTGTTTGTGGAGCATTGCCCCAATTCCATCCAGGAAGATTTGTCTTACCGCTTCCTTAAGGACTACATAATATGTGGCATACTGCGGCAAAATGTATGGGGGCTTAGTTCCTCCAAACATTCTGAGGTAGGTGCCTTGCTCCGAAAAGTAGAAATCCCCGTAATTCTCAAGGACTTCCAAAGCATTCTCTGACAAGCAGTTGGGCTCCTCCTTGAATATCTTTTCATACAGGGGCATGATGAACCCCTCACAGATGAGTTTGTAACTAGGCTTGTAATTCTGAGCCCACAAAATCCTGAAAGCGATATAGACCGGGGTAGTGGCCTTATCCCATGTGCAGCCCAATTTGGGGAAGTCTATCTTGGCCAAAATACAATCAATCAGATAAGAAGACATAAAAAATTCAGCCTTCTTCAAGGCTAGTCCCTCTTTAGCAGCAACTATCATCGAGGTCAAACTATCTGACAGGAGAGTGGCCCAGTCAAACACAGTTCCCTTGAATGCCACGTAGTGGATGATAGGGACCCACTGAATCTTAAACACTGTGCCATCGGGCATGCCGAAGATTCTGCACAACATTAAAGCGATCAATCTGAAAGGAGCTCTCAGATTCTGCACGTCATATTCATCACTTCCTTTCTTTCTCAAATGTTTGCCTGCCATTAGCAGCTTCTTGGCCATCTCGACATTGTTCATCTGGCTCAACCATTCATCAGTCAGAGCTTGTTGGACACGGGGAAATTTGTAGGCTGCCGTAAGATACGCGGGTTGAAATGAGGCAATAGCCACTTTCCCGCTATCATTTATCACTCTCCCTTCAGCATCGGCATGTTGGAGTATCCATCCGATCACTTCAGCACAGGGGAACAGCTCAGGGCGGGTAGCGGCTCTAGTTATGCCTGAGGCTCTGATATTGAGATAAATCGGCCCTTCCTCTAGCAACATATCTGGGATCTCTTGGTCCCGGATCATTCTGTAGATGTCACCCCATCTGATTTCAGGAGGGACACCGGTGGTGCACCTAGTATCCTGGAGTGAAGTTTCAGTTTTAAGTGGCGCCGGTTTCTTTTCTGACATTTTAGCCTTCTTCTTACCAACTTTCGGCATTTTGATTTATCCCTGATAACACCCATATACAAGTCATCATGATATTGAGCAACATACTGTGAGGTTTTAACAGAGAGCACCATTGTTTTAATATGTCGATGAGATAAGTACAATGAAGCTGCATATTTAGGAAGTAAAAACACTATTTCAACATGAAACATAAATTGAAACGTTTGAATCTTTTGAAGGGATGAGTTTTGAGATGCTCTGGAGAGGATAGGTATGTCGCGGAAACAATTTTCTCTCGGCCCGGTAGGCGTGTTGCGGAAGCAACCTGCTTTCGGTTTAGCCCTGGGGAAGAGGGTAACTTTCGTCATTGTGCTTTTAAAAGGCTAGTGGCGGGGAAGTCTGGGGTGAAATAACCCTGCGATGAAATGAGGAGCCACTTTCACCTTTACGACCCGGCGAGGGCTCTGAACGCCGTTGCCATTTACGGCACTTGCCGAGGTGCCCTATGGGAGGTTTGAGTTCGAGCGAGGGTGATGGCGCCGGAGAAAGATTGACAAAAAGGCTCAGGCGGCCATAGTTTAAGGGTGACATAACAATTTTAACTACGAGATCAGGGAGGAGGTCCTGCGTTGACACATAAGCGAGGGGTTTGAGTCCAAGCGCCGTCGTTATTCACAACCTTTAAAGGGGCGTCCTATGGCTGGTTTGATCAGGGACGATGGTGCCCTTTTCTTTTTTTAAAATGGGTAGGCTATGCCGGTTTCTCTGGCTTATAAAACTCGGGGCTACGTTTTTAGCTTACGGCTGGGGACATAAAAAGTCTCTGGGGCTTCGGCAGGGACTTGGGAAAACAATTATCATTTTCTTAATCAATATACCAACGATAGGAAATACGAATTTAGACCACATTCGACGGGCAAAAACAACCCATGACGGGCATTTTGCCCGTCGACATTCAACCCATGCCTATCGTTTTCAAAAGAAAGATAACCCAATAGCAATATGACGTGTAGAAGG
The DNA here is from genome assembly GCA_027924585.1 of Larix kaempferi. Lineage (NCBI taxonomy): Eukaryota > Viridiplantae > Streptophyta > Pinopsida > Pinales > Pinaceae > Larix > Larix kaempferi. The sequence continues at coordinate 9,492,044 of BSBM01000727.1, forward strand.
GACAAATGTAAGGTTAAGATCCTACCTGGCACCGACGAGAAACGCTAACTGAGGTGGCCGCGAACGTGGTTGCGCAAGATGAGCTGGAACGGTCGCGCGGCGTCCAATGGTTTTGTCAATAAACAAAATGACAATGGGTTGGCTCGTACCCCGTCGATTATTTAAATGGGCCAGGCACGTGCGGCATTCAAATTGGTTGTTGGCGCATTTAAAACGTGGCTTAAATACGTCGTACGCCGAGGTCACGTCAAAATATTTCAATCCGCGTGCAACCGCCATTCGCGGGACCATCTTGTGAATCGCATCCACCGTTGCGGAAGGATACAGGGAAAGTTTCCGCCGTTTCGGGGCGCGTCGCGGAAGGAAAACTCGAATCCCTCCGCAAAAGAATCCCGCGTCGCGGACGGATAACGCCAAGACTTCCGTCGTTTCGGGAGTTACTCGCTAATAGCTTCCGCAAATTGAAAAGTTTCTAAGTCTCGCGGGGTTTCGGGAAGAAATAGCGAATGCTTCCCGTTGTTTCGGAAGGTAATTTGAAAGCCTCCGCGGTTGCGGGCGGTTTTTATGAATCGTTCCGGAAAGGCTTGCATGTTTCGGCGTTTCGGCAAGATAGTGCAAACCTTTTCGCGGTTTCGGGAGGAAAAGATGAACGGTTTACGCAAAAAGGACACGAACATTTTAATTCCTTCGGCGGACCTTGCGGAGAGCTTTCGCCAATGGCTTCCGACGTTTCGGAAGACTTCAGCCAATGCTTCCGAAAAAGGCCCTCGCGAAATCGAGAATTTTCTAAGTTTCTGGCGACACTCGCGTCCGATGTTGCGGAAAGCTCTCGCGATTTGCTTCCGCCGTTTCGGAAGGATAAAATGAATGGCTCCGCAGGTTCGGGATGGAAAGTCCAACAGCTCCGCAAAGGAAAATTTCTAAGTCTCTTCACAGTTTCGGAAGGAATTCGTAAATCCCTCCGCGGGATTTCGGAAAGCTTTTGTGAAAGCTTTCGCAAATTTTCAAAGAAAGCTCCTAAGTTCTCTTCCGAGTTTCGGGACGATTTTACCAATTGTTCCCGCCGTTTCGGACAGAAAACTCCAATCTCTCCGCGAAAGGTCGAAAAAAATTTCTAAGTCTTCTTCGGGAGAGTTATGTAACAAACTTCCGCCGTTTCAGGAGAAGAGACCGAAATGCTCCGCGAAGCTTCCTTCTTTCGTCTCGCAAACGCTCAAACTTTTCTAAGTTATTTTCAAAAGACTTATACGTTTGCCTTCCGCAACTGCGGGAAGATAGCCCGAAAGACTTCGAAATGTCGGGAGACTTTCCCAAATAGTTTCCGCAATTTTCAAAAGGAAAATCCAAGTTGCTTGGGATCCTTATGTGAATGGTCCCCGACGCTTCGGGAGCACAAAGCTGAATGCTTCCGCGGAATCTCTTCCCTGTGTTCCGCAAATTTTAAACAGTTTCTACGTTCTCCTTCGAAGGTTTAAACAAAGGCTTCCGCCTTTCAAAATAAAAAACGCAACTGCTGGGAAAAGTCTGAGAAGCTCCGAAAATTTGGGGAAAATCTTCTAAGTTCCTTTTCTGTCCTTTGGAGGAAAATCGGAAATGTTTATGGCCAAAATTTTTCGTTGGGAAGAAAAGATAAAAGCTGGGAATGGCCCCTTGAGGCAGCCTTTCTAAAAAATTAAAAGGAGGGGCCCCAATATGTACAAAATTTTGGGGGGATGTTGCTGCAACAACAAAACCCCACAACTTCTTCAGAGATAGAAAGAGCAATGATACAACCAAAGTACAAGAGATAGTCTTCTCCTACCAGCTACTCCTCCTCCTCAACTAGTGCGCCACTTTCCAAGTTATGTAGGAGTGAATAATGAGATGAACAAATAGAGATCTCCCGCTCTCTATTTATACTTGTTCTGACTTTCCTAATACACTAGCAGGGCCGACTTCTCTAGAAGAGTCTAATAACCCATGGTTACATTAATCTGAGCCGACCCCACACTTGGTGGTCTAATAACCCATCACAGCAAGTTACGACACTTGTCAATACAAATGACGACACTTCCGTATAGATGAATAATAACATCTCTATAGGAGTACAATTTACATGGGTGAAATACATTCCAAAGTTACATATACATCAACACTCCCTCTTAACTAGGAAGGTATTTCTCGACACAGATCTTCTAGCACAAGTCTTCTTCTCTGGATCATCATCAGTGAATCATCGTCCTCGAATCATCGTCATCGTCACTACTGCTGCTATCTCAATCAATCTCCAATCTGCTAGTCATAGGAAGTTCTACAGAGCCAGTCCTTTTTCATACTAGATGTAGGCCCACCAACTGTAGGTCTTCATCATCACTTGCCATACTGTGGAATCCTCAGGACTGATTACGTGCATCAACAAAACCTCGAAAGAGAATCCCAAGACTGATTACGAGCTTGCTGCTCAACCTATCGGATCTCCCAGGATATTTTACATGTTGACCTTCACAAAACCTACTCAGAGCATCCCAGAATGTTATGAGCACACCACTCTACCTGTCTGGATCTCTATAGAGCATCCCATGCTGTTACGAGCACACCGCTCTACCTATCTGAATTTTAAAGGATCTTTTCTATGTGAACTTCTGCAAAACCTGCTCAGAGCATCACAGGATGTTACGAGCACACCGCTCTACTTGTATGGATCTCAATAGAGCATCCCAGGATGTTACGAGCACACCGCTCTACCTGTCCGGATTTTAAAGGATATTTTCTATGTGAAACCGTAGCAAAACCTACTAAGAGCATCCCAGGATGTTATGAGCACACCGCTCTACCTGTCTGGATCTCGATAGAGCATCCCAGGATGTTACGAGCACACTGCTCTACCTGTCCGGATTTTAAAGGACCTTTTCTATGCTACCTGCACAACCTATCCACAGCCACAGAGTATCAACCTGATACTCACCATACATCATCCTGATGTAAATCATCACATGATCAACCTGATCATCATCATAGCATCAACCTGATGCATATCATCTGGAGCAACATCTAGAAGCTTGTCATCTATGATCATCCTGATCATAGCATCAACCTGATGGATATCATCTGGAGCAACATCCTGAAGCTCGTCATCTGTGATCATCCTGAGCAAACAATGTATCCATCGGATGCATACAAAGTATCTACCTGATACATATCATCATACATGATCGACCTGATCATACAGTGCATACACCTGATACATACATCAGTACATGATCTACTTGATCATACATAAGTACATGATCTACCTGATCATACAATGCATCCACCTGATACATACATAAGTACATGATCTACCTGATCATACAATGCATCCACCTAATACATATACAAAAAATACATGATCCACCTGATCATACAATGTATCCACTTGGTACATAAATACATGATCCACCTGATCATGTATCAAGCATCCAACATGATGCATATACAAATATATCAAGCATCCAACATGACGCATATACAAATACATGATCAAATTGATCAAAGCATCCAACTGATGCATATACAGAGCAGTAACTGGAGCATCGTCTTGATGCTCATCATCCAGCACTTACATCCACAGCCATGGGAGGGATCCTCCTCTCACCATGCTTGGAATGGCTCCTGCAAATGTGTCCATCACTTCTTCCTCGAAGTGTCGTCAATCTGAAGAACACCAAGCCTCTCTCTGAAGTACTCAAACTTCACTCTGGCTAGTGGTTTCGTCAACACATCTGCAACCTGCTCATCCGTTGCAGCATACAGAAGATTCACTGCTCCTCTCTGCACCATATCCCTGATTAAGTTGTCATTGATGCCAACAGTGCCTGGTCATTGATGCCAACAGTTGAGTCTTGGCCTGGTCATTGATGCCAACATTTGAGTCTTGGTGCCCCTTGTGGGGACCCTAAGGGTTAGTGTTTGTTTTGTGGTTGTCTGTGTCAAGAGGAGACCTTTTGACTTTGTCCAAGCCCAAGTCTGAAGCCCTTGGAGGCCTTGGGACATTGCCAAAAGCCCCGTAGAGTGTTCAAGTAATCCTAAGTGGGTCGAAAAAGTTGCTAAAGTCCAAATAAACTCTTCAGTGGTCTTTTGTGTGCTATTAAGTTCTTGGTACCCTAGGAGTCCCTAAACCCATAATCTTTTAACCACTTTAAAATCTTTTAAAGACTTACACTTGAATACTTAAATAATTTCAAAAAGTTTAATAAATAAATTGGTTTAATAAATAATTATTTTTTTAACCAATTAAATTTTTTATTATTAAAATTTTGAAAATATAATAATAATAATATCTTATTTAAACATGGAAAGATGTCATTTTTTAAAACAAGAAAAGTTTAAATTCAAATATTAAAAAAAAATTTAAATAAATAAAACATTTTAATAAGTAAATTTTTTAATATATTAATAACTTTTTAACTTTATGAAAAGCTTTATTCAAATTCAAAACAATGGAAAACATGTTAATGTTATTAAAAAGCTGGAAAGTCGGCCCCATAATTGGAATTAAAATTAAATTAAAATGTCAAATTAAAAATTATATTTAGCAAGGTCGGCTGGAAAAACTAGTATAAAAACTCCCCCCCGATTTCACTTTTTGGCGGTTTTTGGGTTGGAGATTAAGAGCTCGCATTCTTTGGTGAAGGAATATCTCGATTTTTTTGGTGAAGGCACAGCACAGTTTCATAACACGATTTTTGTGAAGGCACAGCTCAATTCTTTTGGTGAAGGCACAGCACAGTTTCATAACACGATTTTTGTGAAGGCATAGCTTGATTTTTGTTTTGGTGAAGGCACAACACAGTTTCATAACACGATTTTTGGTGAAGGCACAGCGTTTTTAATAGCCCGAATTTTTGCTCGATTATTGTGAAGGAACAGCAGTCTGCAAATTTTTGATATTGGCGTGGAGAATTTAGTATAAGCTCTGATTTTTGGTAGACGGGCGCACCATTGGAGACTATTCTCACCGCTTGAGACTATGAGGGGCGCTGCTAGTAATCTGTGCATTATAGGCTTCATATGTATTAGCTGCCACAACAAAGAAATCGTGACCATCTAAGGGTGTTTGCTTCTGGTCCAAAGCTCAGTCAAATTTGCAGATATAAGTGTTATTTGTTTTGCTGGTCAATACTGAGTACGCAATCTCTTTGTTGCTGGGCGTGATATGGTGGGTGCATCCAACGTTCACCATTCTTCATTTATGTGATTGTTGGAAGGTGACAAGGCAATATAGAAGACAAATCTGTATGCACAAGCGGCTACAGGAGTGACTAGAAGACTAGACCAATTCCATAAGCTGCTACAGGAGTTAGTGGATATATTTACAGTGGCTATCTATAGCATATTTAATATCCCAGTGTTCGAATCTTCCAACATCTGCTACAGCACCCAAAGGCTTCATTTTGAAGGCAACGCTGGAGATGAACTCTGAATTTTTGGTGAAGGCACTGCTCGGATTATTTTTTGAGACACAGCTGGTTTTATAAATCTTTTTGTATGTGGTGATTGGGTTCAACTGCCAAGACAAGAAGGGCGCACTAATTTCTGGCAGATACATATTCTGTCAAGTCTTTTTCATTGGTCAAAAAGTGGAACAAGTTGTGGGCAGAGATTTATGCAGACACAGTTAAACAATTCTTTTTCACTGCCGGTCATCCACAGGAGTTATTTGTGGCTGCTGGGCATTTCATGTGGGGGTTGTGCTGATACTTCTACACATATATTTTGAAGGACTTTTCTCTCTACGTATTGCAAACTCCATTGGAAGTGTATCATCATCTTGTTGCTGTTATTTTTGGTTAAGGATAGAGATCATGTATTAAAATTGATCAATCAGGTAATTGGCAGTGATGACAAAATAAGGCAGCCTGGGCACAATTTTTAAGCGTGGTAATGCCCTAGCTGGACAATGACCTTGATGAGCAGCAGAGTGACAGATTTGGCATACTTCTGGGGACAATAGCAGATGTGTAAATTGACAACATATGAACAGCAAAACAGTGAATGACAAGATCTGTGATGATTAATGCTCAGTCAGAGATCGTGTTGGTGATGATGCTCAAGCTAAGTGAAGCAGAAACTATGATGTGTATTTGAGCAGAAAAGGCCCCTTGACATATTGGCATGAGCAGTGTATAAGCAGACTCGTTGGATGACTTGACTGATACAGCAGTAGTGAATGTGTTCTCTCAGAAAACTGGTTGACATCTTGAATAGCAGTAATGAGTAGGTGACAAGTTGATGGCAGCAGCAGTTCATAGAACAGACCTTGATGATTCAGCAGTAAATTGAGGAGCTGTGATTATTGGTTGATATGCACAAATGGTTGAGCAGAGATTGAGTCTATTGCAGAAGTGTTGAGCAGCAGAGAGTACAGGGTTTGACAGGTCCACAGGTTCAGCAATTTTTTTTTACAGGGTGGTAGGGTGGTGCTAGGGCTCACAATCTTGTGAGCTGAGCTGTTGCAGCAGCGTGTCAGTTGTAGCTGACGAAGCCTAGGGGTTGTAGCCCCTTCCAGTTGTAGCTGGAGAAGTTGAATTAAATTTGTAACCCCAGTTGTTGTTGGGTCAAATTTTATTATAAAAGGCTTCCGTGGTTTTACCCCCAGGACTTGGGTTTCCACGTAAAAAATCTTGTGTACTGTGCATCTTATTTTATTGCTGATGATTTACTGCTATGATTGGTGATTAGCAACTTGCTTTCAGTTAAAAATTTTCATTGGTAATTAGCAAATACTGATTCACCCCCCTCTCAGTATTTCAACAATTGGTATCAGAGCGGGTTCCTTCAAGAACAGTCTAATCACTAGAAGGAAATTATGGGCAAGTTTGCCAAGCACAGTAAAAATGGAATACCCATGTTTGATGGGACTGGCTATACCTTTTGGAGTATACGAATGAAATCCTTTTTGCTAGCACAAGGAGTACAGGTATGGCAAATAGTTGAAAATGGATATAAAGTACCAACACCCCCACCAACAGATCCAGATGACTTAGTTCGTTATGACACAAATTCAAAAGCCACAAATCATATTTCAAGTGCATTGGATGAATCAGTCTTCATCAAAGTCATGCATTGTACATCTGCTAAGGAAATGTGGGACAAACTCAAGACCATCTATGAAGGGGACAAAAAGGTCAAAGAAGCCAAACTCCAAACCTACAGAGGACAATTCGAACATTTAAAGATGAAGGATGATGAGAATATTGCAACCTACTTTCTTCGAATTGATGAACTTGTAAATACTATCAGAGGCCTGGGTGAAACGGTTGAAGAATCAATTGTTGTTCAAAAGATACTAAGAACGCTACCCAACAGATTCAATCCTAAAATCTCAGCCTTGGAAGAAAGGACGGATTTGGATACTATGACAGTAGACCAGCTACATGGGACACTTGTGGCTTATGAAATGAGATTAGAAGATGAAGACTCACCTAGAAAAGAAGCAGCCTTTAAAGTTTCCTCCAAGCAAGCAATGAAAGACAAACAAGCCAAGAAGGACAATTCAGAAATAAAATCCAAATCCAAGACAGCATACCACTTCAACTGCAGTGACGATTCAGATGATGAGGAGATAGCAAACTTCATAAGAAAGCTCAAAAGAGGCACAGGTAAGTACAAAGGTAAGTTACCTCTTAAGTGTTTTTCATGTGGTAAAATAGGTCACTTTGCTTCAAAATGTCCCTATGCGAAAGACTCTGATAGTGATGGCAGTTTTAAGAAACACAAGAAATACAGGAACTTCAAAGGAAAGAAAAATGGAAGGTTTGCAAAGAAGAAAAGTTTCTACTCTAAAAGAAACTCTAGCTCATCAGATGAAGATTCTGACAATGACTCAGATAGTGAGAGTGATTCAGAAAGTGACAGTGACAACGAATCAAAAAGGGTACTCTTCATGGCTGTCGATTCAAAAGACTCAGATAAGATCATCGAAAACAAAGAAGAATCCGATTCAGAAGGTGAAGTAGACCTGGAGGAAGAATTGATTAGTGCTTTGAAAGAACTAAGAAGAGAAAGGAAAAAGAACAAAATATTTAAAGAGGAGATACAGATGTTACGGGAAAGACCTCAGATATCTGAAGAAGCAGATCAACTCATTCAAAGTCTAACTATTCAACTAGAAGAAGCCAAAAGAATTCAAGACAATCTCAGAATACAACTAGAAGAAAGTATGAATGAAGGTGAGAAACTAATGGGGGAAATAGTGACTCTAAGAACTCAACTACAAAAGAAAAATGTGAGTCAAGGCTATGACAACAGTTCCAAGATACTTGATCAGATCATCAATAATCAAAAGCCATATCTCGACAGAACAGGTCTTGGTTATAAGAAGCACAATGATGAAGGTTCAAGCTCCAAGACAGCAGAGGATAAACCAGAAGCTATCAAAGACTCCGTCATCCAGGAAGTACCCATATATCAGCCAAAACAACAACCAGAACAGGCTCCAAGTGAAAATCAACAGGTTAACACGACAATACCTCTAAGAAGACCATTTCAACCTAGACAATCAACCTCAGAATGGACTCCAATTGAAAATCGAAGTTTCAGATGGGCAGCACCTCCAAGAAGACCATTTGTTCCCAGGTATGAATATGCATTTTATGGTTATTGTTTTTCTTGCGGAATATTTGGGCATAAAGCAATGTATTGTACAAAAGGAAGATATGCAGAAAACAGAAGCAGGTATGAAAATTCTAGATGGCAACAAAACAACAACAACAGTTTTTCTCCCTTGTATTCTGAAGTCGAATGTCAGAAATGCAACAACTTTGGGCACACAGCCAAAAATTGCAGAATGACAATCCCTCCTACAGGCATTAAACAAGTATCAACCAATCAGACAGGTGACCAACAAAAGGTATGGATCAGACAGAAGAACAACCTGAATGTTCATGAATGTGGGATAGCTCTTCAAGCTCAAGCCCAAACTAGTAGCAAATGGTATGTTGACAGTGGTTGTTCTAGGCATATGACTGGTAACAAAGATGCTTTCATATTTCTAGAAAAAGATAAAAGATCTGTCTCTTTTGGGAACAATAAATCAGCAAAAGTTGTTGGAAAAGGTACAGTAAATCTTGGCGGCAAAGATACAGTAGCAGAAAATGTGTTGTTTGTCGACAGTATGAAGCATAATCTGTTGAGTGTCAGCCAGATGTGTGATCAAGGACATGAACTTACATTCAACTCGAAGTCTTGCAAAATAAGAAAGGAAGGATCAGGAAAGTTAGTTGCCACTGCTACCAGGACTCCAAACAACATATATGTTCTGGACGAAATCACGGAAGAGAAATGTCACTTAGCAAAAGAAGATGAAAATTGGTTATGGCATAGAAGAATGGGACACGTACATTTTGATAATCTGGTCAAGATCAGCAAGAAGCTAGCCGTAAGGAACATGCCACAGATTACCAAGCCTACTAATACTATCTGCAAGCACTGTCAGCATGGGAAACTTACGAAAGCAAATTTCAAGACAAAAGAATACTCTTCTACAAAACCTTTAGAGCTTGTTCACACTGATCTATGTGGCCCAACCAAGAATAAAGGATTGGATGGTGAAGAATACTTCATGCTGCTCATTGATGACTACTCCAGGATGACATGGGTCTGCCTTCTTAACAGGAAATCATAAGCTTTTGAATGCTTCAAGATCTTTAAAGAACAGGTTGAAAATGAAACAGGTAAACGAATCAAGTGTCTCAGATCTGATAATGGCGGAGAATTCACATCAAATGAATTCTATCAGTATTGTGAAGAAAATGGTATAAAAAGACAATTTTCAGTTGCCATAACACCTCAGCAGAATGGAGTAGCAGAAAGGAAGAACAGATCAGTGTTAGAAATGGCCAGAACTATGTTGAATGAAGCTAAACTAAGCGAAAAATTTTGGGCTCAAGCAGTACATACAGCAGTCCACATTATGAACAGAGGATTGCTCAGAAGCAACACTGATAAAACTCCTTATGAGTTATGGACGGGAAGAACAGCTAATGTTCAACACTTCAGAGTGTTCGGAAGCAGGTGCTACATCAGAAGAGATGACAAGAAGATTAGAAAATTCGAATCTCGTGCAGACGAAGGAATATTTGTTGGGTACTCCTCCACAAGAAAGGCCTACAAGTGTTACAACCTGAGATTAGGTAAGATAGTGGAAAGCATCAATGTAAAGATTGATGAATCGAGCTTGCCAAAATGTCAGGAAGACTCAAAAGACCATGAAGAAGAAGAGGATGATGATGAAGTAGAAGAAGAAGAAGAAGAAGAAGAACACAGAAAAATTCAGCCAACAATTACACAGGATCAACAAGTACATGATCAACAACAAGAACAACAAACATCTCCTAAGAATTGGTATCAAAAGAATCATCCACAGGAATTGATTATTGGTGACAAAAATGCCGGCATAGAAACCAGAAAAGATCGAAGACAAGTCCGAAGACCAGAACAAGTACATTTCTCACTACTATCTACAGTTGAGCCGAGTAACTTTGCGGAAGCCAGCACAGATGAACATTGGGTCAAAGCCATGGGAGAAGAACTTGATCAAATCGAGAAAAATGAAACTTGGGAACTAGTTCCCAGACCCAAGGACAAAAATGTGATTGGCACAAAATGGATTTTCAGAAATAAGCTGAATGAAGATGGACAGGTAATCAGAAACAAGGCAAGATTGGTTTGCAAAGGATATGCTCAAATCGAAGGGATAGACTTTAAAGAAACATTTGCTCCAGTAGCCAGAATGGAAGCTATAAGAATGATATTGGCCCATGCTTGTGCTAAAAACATCAAAGTATATCAAATGGATGTCAAATCAGCCTTTTTGAATGGAAAACTAGAAGAAGAAGTCTACATTGAACAGCCAGAAGGATTCCAACTATCAGCAAACAAAGACTATGTGTGCAGATTAAAAAGAGCCCTATATGGGTTAAAGCAAGCTCCTAGAGCTTGGTACTCCAGATTGGACAGTTACTTGCAAAAACAAGGTTTCAAAAGAGGAACTGTAGACAGCAATATGTACATCAAGACTGATCGTGACAGCATAATTATTGTTGAAGTGTATGTTGATGACATTATCTTTGGTAGTGATGATGATACTCTGAGCCAACAATTTGCCAAGGTTATGCAAAACGAATTCGAGATGTCACTACTTGGTGAACTGACCTTCTTCTTGGGACTTCAGATATCACAATGTGAAGACGGCATCTTCATCTCTCAGACCAAGTACATTAAAGAAATGTTGAAGAGGTTCAAGATGGAAGATTGTAAGCCTGTGAGCACTCCTATGACTACTAGTTGCAAGTTAAGCAAAGACGATGAATCAAATGCAGTGGATCAAAAACATTACAGGTCAATGATTGGTAGCCTACTGTATGTGACAGCTTCAAGGCTAGATGTGATGCAAGTTGTTGGACAGGTTGCAAGATTTCAAGCAGCTCTGAAGGAAACTCATGTTATTGCAGTTAAAAGAATCTTCAGATATCTCAAAGGAACTATGGACTTTGGATTATGGTATTCAAAAGGAAATGAGTTGGACTTATTAGCTTACTCAGACGCGGATTGGGCAGGATGTGTGGATGACAGAAGAAGCACAAGTGGTGCAGCATTTTTCTTAGCAAACTGTCTGGTATCATGGTCTAGCAAAAAACAATCCTCAGTGTCCTTGTCAACAGCAGAAGCAGAATATATAGCAGCAGCAGCATGTTGTACTCAAATCCTTTGGATGAAACAGAACCTGCAAGACCTACAAGTAACATATGATGAGCCGATTCCAATTCTATGTGACAACACAAGTGCCATCAGCATCTCCAAGAATCCGGTCATGCACTCCAAGACAAAGCACATCCCTATCAAATATCACTTTCTTCGTGAACAGGTCACAGAAAAGCACATCAAGTTGGAATATATTGAAACAAAGGAGCAGATAGCAGATATATTCACCAAGCCACTTCCTAAAGGGACATTTGAGTACCTCCGAGAAAAATTGGGGGTCATTCCTTCTTCCCACTAAATTGATTCTTCACACAGAAGTGCCTGGTGTTTGGGAGAGCATGTTCTGAGGGGGAGTGTCACTTCAAGGTAGTACCCTTTGCCATTGATGCCAAAGGGGGAGAGAAGTTGTGGTTAGGGGGAGCCTGAGTGTTGTCATCAATGACAAAGGGGGAGATTGTTGATTAAGTTGTCATTGATGCCAACAGTGCCTGGTCATTGATGCCAACAGTTGAGTCTTGGCCTGGTCATTGATGCCAACATTTGAGTCTTGGTGCCCCTTATGGGGACCCTAAGGGTTAGTGTTTGTTTTGTGGTTGTCTGTGTCAAGAGGAGACCTTTTGACTTTGTCCAAGCCCAAGTCTGAAGCCCTTGGAGGCCTTGGGACATTGCCAAAAGCCCCGTAGAGTGTTCAAGTAATCCTAAGTGGGTCGAAAAAGTTGCTAAAGTCCAAATAAACTCTTCAGTGGTCTTTTGTGTGCTATTAAGTTCTTGGTACCCTAGGAGTCCCTAAACCCATAATCTTTTAACCACTTTAAAATCTTTTAAAGACTTACACTTGAATACTTAAATAATTTCAAAAAGTTTAATAAATAAATTGGTTTAATAAATAATTATTTTTTTAACCAATTAAATTTTTTATTATTAAAATTTTGAAAATATAATAATAATAATATCTTATTAAAACAAGAAAAGTTTAAATTCAAATATTAAAAAAAAATTTAAATAAATAAAACATTTTAATAAGTAAATTTTTTAATATATTAATAACTTTTTAACTTTATGAAAAGCTTTATTCAAATTCAAAACAATGGAAAACATGTTAATGTTATTAAAAAGCTGGAAAGTCGGCCCCATAATTGGAATTAAAATTAAATTAAAATGTCAAATTAAAAATTATATTTAGCAAGGTCGGCTGGAAAAACTAGTATAAAAACTCCCCCCCGATTTCACTTTTTGGCGGTTTTTGGGTTGGAGATTAAGAGCTCGCATTCTTTGGTGAAGGAATATCTCGATTTTTTTGGTGAAGGCACAGCACAGTTTCATAACACGATTTTTGTAAAGGCACAGCTCAATTCTTTTGGTGAAGGCACAGCACAGTTTCATAACACGATTTTTGTGAAGGCATAGCTTGATTTTTGTTTTGGTGAAGGCACAACACAGTTTCATAACACGATTTTTGGTGAAGGCACAGCATTTTTAATAGCCCGAATTTTTGCTCGATTATTGTGAAGGAACAGCAGTCTGCAAATTTTTGATATTGGCGTGGAGAATTTAGTATAAGCTCTGATTTTTGGTAGACGGGCGCACCATTGGAGACTATTCTCACCGCTTGAGACTATGAGGGGCGCTGCTAGTAATCTGTGCATTATAGGCTTCATATGTATTAGCTGCCACAACAAAGAAATCGTGACCATCTAAGGGTGTTTGCTTCTGGTCCAAAGCTCAGTCAAATTTGCAGATATAAGTGTTATTTGTTTTGCTGGTCAATACTGAGTACGCAATCTCTTTGTTGCTGGGCGTGATATGGTGGGTGCATCCAACGTTCACCATTCTTCATTTATGTGATTGTTGGAAGGTGACAAGGCAATATAGAAGACAAATCTGTATGCACAAGCGGCTACAGGAGTGACTAGAAGACTAGACCAATTCCATAAGCTGCTACAGGAGTTAGTGGATATATTTACAGTGGCTATCTATAGCATATTTAATATCCCAGTGTTCGAATCTTCCAACATCTGCTAAAGCACCCAAAGGCTTCATTTTGAAGGCAACGCTGGAGATGAACTCTGAATTTTTGGTGAAGGCACTGCTCGGATTATTTTTTGAGACACAGCTGGTTTTATAAATCTTTTTGTATGTGGTGATTGGGTTCAACTGCCAAGACAAGAAGGGCGCACTAATTTCTGGCAGATACATATTCTGTCAAGTCTTTTTCATTGGTCAAAAAGTGGAACAAGTTGTGGGCAGAGATTTATACAGACACAGTTAAACAATTCTTTTTCACTGCCGGTCATCCACAGGAGTTATTTGTGGCTGTTGGGCATTTCATGTGGGGGTTGTGCTGATACTTCTACACATATATTTTGAAGGACTTTTCTCTCTACGTATTGCAAACTCCATTGGAAGTGTATCATCATCTTGTTGCTGTTATTTTTGGTTAAGGATAGAGATCATGTATTAAAATTGATCAATCAGGTAATTGGCAGTGATGACAAAATAAGGCAGCCTGGGCACAATTTTTAAGCGTGGTAATGCCCTAGCTGGACAATGACCTTGATGAGCAGCAGAGTGACAAATTTGGCATACTTCTGGGGACAATAGCAGATGTGTAAATTGACAACATATGAACAGCAAAACAGTGAATGACAAGATCTGTGATGATTAATGCTCAGTCAGAGATCGTGTTGGTGATGATGCTCAAGCTAAGTGAAGCAGAAACTATGATGTGTATTTGAGCAGAAAAGGCCCCTTGACATCTTGGCATGAGCAGTGTATAAGCAGACTCGTTGGATGACTTGACTGATACAGCAGTAGTGAATGTGTTCTCTCAGAAAACTGGTTGACATCTTGAATAGCAGTAATGAGTAGGTGACAAGTTGATGGCAGCAGCAGTTCATAGAACAGACCTTGATGATTCAGCAGTAAATTGAGGAGCTGTGATTATTGGTTGATATGCACAAATGGTTGAGCAGAGATTGAGTCTATTGCAGAAGTGTTGAGCAGCAGAGAGTACAGGGTTTGACAGGTCCACAGGTTCAGCAATTTTTTTTTACAGGGTGGTAGGGTGGTGCTAGGGCTCACAATCTTGTGAGCTGAGCTGTTGCAGCAGCGTGTCAGTTGTAGCTGACGAAGCCTAGGGGTTGTAGCCCCTTCCAGTTGTAGCTGGAGAAGTTGAATTAAATTTGTAACCCCAGTTGTTGCTGGGTCAAATTTTATTATAAAAGGCTTCCGTGGTTTTACCCCCAGGACTTGGGTTTCCACATAAAAAATCTTGTGTACTGTGCATCTTATTTTATTGCTGATGATTTACTGCTATGATTGGTGATTAGCAACTTGCTTTCAGTTAAAAATTTTCATTGGTAATTAGCAAATACTGATTCACCCCCCTCTCAGTATTTCAACATGATCTACCTGATCATACAATGCATCCACCTAATACATATACAAAAAATACATGATCCACCTGATCATACAATGTATCCACCTGGTACATAAATACATGATCCACCTGATCATGTATCAAGCATCCAACATGACGCATATACAAATACATGATCAAATTGATCAAAGCATCCAACTGATGCATATACAGAGCAGTAACTGGAGCATCGTCTTGATGCTCATCATCCAGCACTTACATCCACAGCCATGGGAGGGATCCTCCTCTCACCATGCTTGGAATTTCTCCTGCCAATGTGTCCATCACTTCTTCCTCGAAGTGTCGTCAATCTGAAGAACACCAAGCCTCTCTCTGAAGTACTCAAACTTCACTCTGGCTAGTGGTTTCGTCAACACATCTGCAACCTGCTCATCCGTTGCAGCATACAAAAGATTCACTGCTCCTCTCTGCACCATATCCCTGATATAGTGATATTTGATCTCAATGTGCTTCAACCTATCATGGAACACTGGGTTCTTAGACAGCTTCACACAACTCTGGTTGTCACAAAAGATACCAGTAGCATCCAACGGGAGATCAAATAACTCAGACAGTAGTTTCCTCAGCCATACTGCCTCACAACTAGCCGAACAAGCTACAATATACTCTGCTTTGGCTGTACTCAATGCTACGCAGGATTGCTTCCTGCTAAACCAAGAGATCACACTTGATCCCATACTGAAGCAGCACCTAGAAGTGCTCTTCCTATCTGCAACACTGCCTGCCCAGTCTGAATCAACATAACCTTGCAGGTTAAACTTTTGATTCGCATCATACTTGAGCCCATAGTCAATTGTATCCTTCAGGTACCTCAGAATATGCTTTATAGCAACCAGGTGAACACCTTTGGGATCCGTCAGGAACTGGCTCAATGTGTTCACCGCAAAGCAAATATCTGGTCTAGTGTTCGTCAGGTACATCAAGGACCCAATCATCTGATGATACACAGTGACATCAACCGAATCAGATGAAGCATCACACAGAAGCTTCAAGTTCGATGCCATAGGTGTGGCCATGGCCTTGCAGTCAATCATCCCGAACCTCTTCAGGATCTCTACTACATACTTCCCTTGTCCAAGGAAGATTCCATCTGCACTCTGCCACACCTCCATGCCTAGAAAATAGTGCATCATCCCCAAGTCCTTCATCTCGAACTCGGCAGCAAGCTTCCTCTCGGTATCGTCAATCAATCCATCCTCACCTGTTACAAACAGGTCATCCACATACAAAAGTAGTATCACAGGATTGCCTTCCTCAACCTTGTAGTAAAGGTCGGAATCTGCTTTACTCTTAGTAAAGCCCAAAATCGATAGAAAGCTGTCTATCCTACCATACCAAGTCCTAGGACCTTGCTTCAAGCCATACAAGGCTTTCTTCAACCTGCACACATATGACTCCATGTCATGTGTCTCAAAACGAAGTGGCTGCTCCACATACACTTCCTCCTCGACTACACCATTCAAGAAAGTTGTCTTGACATCCATATGGTGTATCTTCCATTTCATCACTGTAGCCAGGGAAAGTACTGATATGATGGAAGTGTACCTGGCTATAGGAGCAAAAGTCTCTTCATAGTCTATCCTCTCTTTCTGGGAGAAGCCACGAGCTACAAATCTCGCTTTGTATTTCTCTATGCTACCATCTGCAGCATGCTTGACCTTGTAGATCCATTTGGAAGTCACAACCGACTTCCCTTCAGGTCTTGGGACTACATCCCAAACATCATTCTTCATGATCGACTGGTATTCCTCGACCATGGCATCCTTCCATTCTTTCTTTTCCACTGCTTCTTCATAACTGGAAGGTTGTTTGTTCATGATATCACAGAGTAGGGCAACATAACTGGTACGTGATCTAGTCCTCTTCCTTTCTCTTTGTTCTTCTTCTGGAATGCCATATCTTTCTACATCTTGAATGAGCTCTCTAGCCCATGCAGGCTTCCTCTTGTGAGAGTTCTTCTCATGGGGTGGATATACAGGTATTTGCCGATCTTCAACTTCATGATCTGCTTCTGGAATTGATTCATTCATGGTGGTGTCTTGAAATCTCGTTTCCTTTGGTTCTTCATGATCTTCAACAGGTGCCTTCTTTGATTTGATGTAAGTTGAGTCCTCATCAAATGTTACATCCCTGCTGACATCAATCTTCTTCAACCTTGGAAAGTATATTCTGTAAGCCTTCGATCTTTCACTGTACCCCACAAATATACCCTTCTTTCCCGAAGGATCTAGCTTTGTCCTCTTTTCCTTTGGAACATGTGTATATACTAGACAAGCAAATATTCTGAGATGGCTAACTTCAAGTTTCTTACCAGAGAATACCTCTTCTGGTGTCTTGTTGTCCAATATCTTGTGAGGTGTTCTGTTCTGCACATATACAGTTGTCCTAGCTGCTTCTGCCCAAAGATGCATAGGCAGATCCTGGTCATGCAGCATTGCCCATGCTGCTTCCATGATTGTTCTGTTTTTCCTTTCTGTAACTCCATTCTGTTGTGGATTGTAAGGAGCAGTCAACTCCCTCTTAATCCCTAAATCACTGCATAGCTTCTTGAAATCACTTGAAGTGAATTCTCCGCCATTGTCGGATCTGAATGTCTTAATCTTCTTATCAGTTTGATTTTCCATCAAGGCTTTGAATTCCTTGAACTTATCAACGACTTCATCTTTGTTCTTCAAGAAATAAACCCCAAGTCTTCCTAGAGAAATCATCAATGAAAGAGACATAGTATACATACCCACTCAGAGAACTGGATGACATCGGACCGCATACATCAAAGTGGATAATCTCCAAGATTCCTTTTGCTTTGCTTTCACTGCTAGGGAATGCCTTCTTAATGTTATTTCCTTTTGCACATCCTTTGCAAACACCTTCATGCTTTTTCTTGATTTCAGGAATACCTTCTACAACTTTGCTTGCAATTGGTAGTGCTCTATAGTGCACATGTGCAAGCCTTCTATGCCAATGTTCACTGGGCTCCATGGATTCATGCACCATGGCATGTTCAGGTTGTCCCTTCAATTTGTACAATCCTCCCTATTGCTCTCCAATTACTACTGCATCATCTATGGTTTTACCCTTTGGCCACATTAGGACTTGGCCATCTACAAATGCAACCCTCATGCCTTTTGCATCCAATGCAGATATGGAGAGTAGGTTCTTTTTGAGCCCAGGTACCTATAGAACATTTTTCATCTTCAAAGACTTCCTAGAGTGTAGGTTGTAGGAGGCTTCACCACTTCCTTTGATAGGATATTGATAGTCATCCCCAAGTTTCATCTTATGGGGTGACTCATGTTCAGATAGATTTGCAAAAGATTCTTTAAACCCAGTCATGTGTTTGGAAGCCCCACTATCAATAAGCCAATCATTACATCCATGAGAGATAGTACCTATGAGAGCAGAGATTAAAACATATTCATCTTCACTTAATGAAGTATCACTTTCTTCCCTAGCCTTCTTCTTGGGAGGTTCATCATCCTCAGCAGCATGAGCATGAAACCTCTTCTTGTTGTACCTCTTCTTCTTGTTGAATTTGCTGTTGTTATCTTTCTTCTTCTTGGGACAATTTGAAGCAAAGTGTCCTACTTCATTGCAATCAAAACATCGAACATGAGATAGATCTTTCTTCTTGTGATGAGAGTGAGGATGATTCTTGTTATGAGATCTCTCCCTTTTAAACGTGCTTCCCTTGGTGTGTGCTGTGAGAGCTTGATCTTCATTCCCCATCTTTTCTTCTCGGGCCACAAGCCTTGCTTCTTCTTGTGAGCATTCCTCCCATAGTCTACTGAATGAGATCAACTTCCTCCTTGCACAGATTCCTTGAATGAAGGAGTCCCATGACCTAGGTAGGCCTTTCAATGTGGTCATGACAACTTCACCATTGTCCACTACTTCATCCACAATTTCAAGTTATTCCTTGATCTGAGAGACCTTAGAGAAATAAGATTGAATGGTCTCTCCATTCTGAAGCTTTACCCCTTTCAATTGATTCCACAGAGTCATCTTCCGATTTATGTTCTTCCCTTCAAATAGCTTGGTCAGGGAATCAAACATATCCTTGGGTGTCTTTAGAGATGACACGTGTGGTATGAGATGGTCTTTGATAGAATCATTAATGATCCTCTTTGCCTTGACCAAGTTCTTCTTATGCAAGGCCTTAGCCTCTTCTTCCTCTAGGATAGGGACCTCAGAACTTATGTAAGTGTCCAATTCATTTTCTTCCAAGATTAACCCAATCCTATACTTCCATGCTCGGAAGTTATCAGCCCCTTCAAGCTTATCCTCAAGCTTGGTGTGGTGAGACATCTTAAAGAGTACTTCAAAAGGAAATAGAAAAGATTTAGGTCTTACCACTTGATTTGCAGAAATCTGGATCTAGTGTCGGATTAGGGTTTGTAAGAGAAACCCTACAAATTAAAAATATGAATTTCAACTTTCTGAAAGGATAGAAAGATGCGCCTTGATGAGAAGATCAGCCTGGTATACTTAGAAATTGAAAACTGCAAAGTTTCACGCTTCAGAAATGCTTTTCAATATCCCGGATTCACTAGGGAGGACCCTGAATTAGGGTTTGAGTTTCCTGGCGGTTCACCCAACCAAAAATCTCGATCCAAAGCTCTAAACTTCGATTTTTCCAAGGAGCTTCCAGGTATTTCCTCAGATTTCAAAAATTCCTATTTTTGTGGAAATGCTAATTTTTAGGGCCAAAAATGAAAGTGCCTAGAATTGAATTCTGATTGGACAGAAAGATTCTCCTTGATGAGTAGAGTCAATCTACCTTGCTGCTTTCCAAAATCTATGGAGAGAAACCTAATAAACAAGAAACCCTAGTTTCTGCCACTGCACAATGTCTTCTTCTTAGGTTAGCTCTGATACCATGTTAATTTTTTAGCATTAATTCAATATACTCTAGGATCTTTACTGAGAGAATAACATGTACAGCATATCAAGTATAACAATGCATATCAATCACACCAAGCAATCACATGAGACAATAGACACACAGAGTTTCACTGGGGAAAACCATAAAGGTGAAAAACCCCACAACTTCCTCAAAGATAAAAAGAGCAATGATACAACCAAAGTACAAGAGATAGTCTTCTCCTAGCAGCTACTCCTCCTCCTCAACTAGTGCGCCACTTTCCGAGTGATGTAGGAGTGAATAATGAGATGAACAAATAGAGATCTCCCGCTCTCTATTTATACTTGTTCCAACTTGCCTAATACACCAGCAGGGCCAACTTCTCTAGAAGAGTCTAATAACCCATGGTTACATTAATCCGGGTCGAACCCATACTTGGTGGTCTAATAACCCATCACAGCAAGTTACGACACTTGCGACACTTGTCATTACAAATGACGACACTTCCGTATAGAGGAATAATAACATCTCTATAGGAGTACAATATACATGGGTGAAATACATTCCGAAGTTACATTTATATCAACAGTATTGTTGTTCACTGAAGGTTTGGCTGAACCCTTAAAAGGTTTGCTCAAAGCCCACAAGACAACTACATTAAAAGATGCAATGAGCTTGACTAGGGATCTCCAAAATGTGCTTCCTTGAACAAGATTTCCTCCCAAGCCTAGCTACAAATTTGAAAGGAAACCTTGGAAAACAGATGGATATGATAATAAACCTTGGCAAAGAGAGTGATTTGAAAGGAATAAAAAAGAAGGACCAAACGGGGATAGACTTCGAAAAAAGAAACTGTGCTTCACATGCTTCCAACCATGGACTCCGGGGCACAAATGTACTAAAGGAAAGGCTCAATACATAGAAGTATTTTCTGATAATGAGGGGTATGATGGGGGCATGGATGAAGATGGACATATTTCAAATCAAGAAGAGGCATATGAGATAGCAGTAGAAGAGGAAAGACAAGAAGAAAATTAGCCTTCACCGGACAAAGCAAAAATGGCAGTACTTTCAACAGTACCTCGCTATCATACTATCCGATGCAAGGGTGTGGTACAAAGACAGAAGACTTACGTTTTGGTAGATGGAGGAGCCACCCATAAATTCATTGATGCAGAGATGGTGGAGAAAAGAAAGATATCTATTGAACCATTTGATGGCTTCACAGTGGTCATTCTCGGCCACAATACAATGTAATGCAAAACATGAGTTCCAAAGCTGCAAGTCACCGTAGGTAACTATACTTTTGTTGATAGTTTTTATGTGGTTGATGTTGCTGATACTAATGTGATTTTGGGAGTGAAATGGCTATATTCAATAGGATAGCATACAGTAAATTATCAAATTCCTGAAATGAAATTCCAAGATTCAAAAGGGGTACAAAGAGTTGTGAGAGGGCAGCACACTTATCCAAATCAAGTAGTGACTTGCAATAGTATGAGATCTATATTGAGACATGGGGACACAGAATGGGCTGATAAATGTCATATTACATCTCCCAAGCCAAATATAAAGATTATTGAACACCCAAAGGAGATAGAGAGACTTTTGCAAAAATATGAAAAAGTTTTTAGAGACCTTCCACATGGTAGACCACCGGATAGGGGGGTTGAGCACAACATTATTTTGGAGGAGGGTACTTCAACCATTCAGATACCACCTTATAGACATCCTAAAAGGTTCAGAGATGAGATTGAAAAATCCATCCAAGAACTCCTAGAGTTGGGACTCATTAGACCAAGCTCTAGCCCTTATGCTTCTTCAATAGTGCTAGTGAAGAAAAAAGATGGAACATTGAGAATGTGCATAGATTTTAGAGCCTTGAAAAAAAAGACTATCAAGAATAGGTATCATATTCCTAGACTGATGAGCTCATGGATGAGCTGCATGGGGACAAATACTTCTCCAAAATTGACCTTAGATCAGGGTATCATCAAATTCGAATGAAAGATGAAGATGTGCAAAAGACTGCTTTTCGATGTCATTATGTTCACTTTGAATTTCTTGCCATGCCTTTTGGGTTAACTAATGCTCCAGCCACATTTCAAGAATGCCTGAATAAGATATTTTGCAAGCAACTAAGAAGGTTTGTTTTGGTTTTCTTTAATGACATTCTCATTTACAGTAAAACATGGGAAGAGCATTTGCAGCGATTAGAGATTGTGTTGAAAGTTTTGCAAGAAGAGTCATTATTTTCTAAGTTGTCAAAGTGTGAATTTGGAATGAAAGAGTTACTGTATCTTGGGAACATTATTGGGAAAGAAGGAGTGAAGGTACACATGGAAAAAATCAGGGCTATCTTAGAATGTCCATCACCAAAAAATATTACTGAATTGAGAGGATTTATTGGCATATGCACCTACTACAGAAAATTTGTGAAGGGATTCTCTAAGTTGACTTCTCCACTCACTGATTTGACTAAGAAGGATGCTTTCAAGTGGGATGAAGAGGCTGAAAAGGCCTTCCAAAAAATGAAAGAGGTAATGAGTAGTTGTCCCATGCTTACACTTCCTTATTTTACGAAACCTTTTGTTGTGGAATGTGATGCTTCAGGTGGAGGAATAGAGGCTTTTCTAAAGCAAGGCCAACACCCCATATCCTTTGAGAGCAGAAAGTTGCAGCCTCATGAAAAACTTTACTCCATTTGTGATAAAGAAATGCTGGCCATTATGCATGCATTGGCCAAATTCAGACAATACTTGGTGGGTAGCAAGTTTGTGGTGAAAACTGACCACAATAGTCTAAGACATTTTCTCACCCAAAAAAGATCTAAATGAAAGGCAACAAAAGTGGGTAAGCAAAATCCAAGCTTATGATTTTGATATTGAATATGTCAAGGGAAAGAATAATATAGTAGCAGATGCTTTGTCAAGAAGACCTTCTTTTTCTCTCATGGACATTGCCAAGGATTGGAAAAACATGCTACTAGTTGAATATGCTAAAGACAA
This sequence comes from Larix kaempferi, assembly GCA_027924585.1. Classification (NCBI taxonomy): domain Eukaryota; kingdom Viridiplantae; phylum Streptophyta; class Pinopsida; order Pinales; family Pinaceae; genus Larix; species Larix kaempferi. Next base: position 9,515,073 of record BSBM01000727.1, read on the forward strand.
ATTTGTTTGTGATGTGTTGGATGGAATCAAAAGAGATGATAACTACAAGATTTTGAATGGGATGATATATTATAAGGGCATAATTTATTTTGTTCAGAACTCAAAGCTCAAGTACCGAATTTTGCAAGAAGCACATGATTCTCTACTAGCGGGCCATCCAGGGATCTTCAAAACTTATAGACAGTTGAGGCAAAGGTTTTTTTGGAAAGGGTTGAAGGAATATGTTCAGAAATATGTGAATGAATGTAAAGTATGTCAACAAAACAAATCAGAACTCACATGTCCAGTTGGGCTATTACAACCATTGCCCATTCCGGAGCAAAAATGGGACAGTATCTCCATGGATTTCATCACCGGTTTGCCTAAATATTTGGGTAAGGATTGCATCTATGTGGTAGTGGATAGGTTGACAAAATTTGCTCATTTCTTTGCTGTTACATCATCTTTTAGTTCTGCACAAGTGGCTGATATTTTTTTCAAATAAATCTTCAGATTGCATGGGCTCCCCAAGAGCATTGTCAGTGATAGAGATAGTAGATTCATGGGTGCCTTTTGGAAAGAACTTTTTAGGTTGGTGGGCACTCAATTGACTCCAAGTACCAGCTATAATCCACAAAATGATGGACAAATAGAGAGGGTGAATCAATGGTTGGAAGGGTACCTAAGAAACTATGTGGGAGAGCAGCAAAAAGCATGGGAAAAATGGCTACACTTGGGTGAGTTTTGCTACAACACCACTTATCATATGTCAATAGGGATGTCTCATTTCAAAGCATTATATGGTTATGATGCACTCACATTTGTTAAAATCATATTTGGTGATAGTAGAGCCCTAAAGGCTAAAGATTGGGTGGAAGAAAGCCAAGATATTTTAAAGCTCTTGAAAGACAATTTGCAAGTTGCTCAAAATCAGCAAACACAATATGTTGATAGACATAGAGAAGAAAGAACCTTTCAGGTCAATGATTTAGTATATTTAAGGTTGTAGCCATATAAGCAAACATCTCTCAAAAAGAATGGAGCAGAAAAATTAAAACCAAGGTGTTAACACCCGAAAAGTGCTCACTAGCTCATTTCCTTATTCACATGACCCATTTGTCCACTTTTTCACCATTTGAGCCTCTAAAGCCATCAAAAGGTCACCAAAAGACCTTAATACACCCATTTTTTCCACTCAAAATGAATATTTTTCCTCAAAAAAGCACAAAAAACCCTCAAAAAGGGTCCAGAATTCCCAAAAATATTAAAAAGGGAATAAAAATATTCAAAATATTCAAAAAAGAAAAAAGGAGGGAGAAGATACCTAAACCATGTTGGTCAATACCATTGGTTTCCTCAAAACCATAATGGTATTCCCCACCACCAAAAACTATAAAAAGGTGGTAGGGGCTCCTCACTTTCCATCCATCCATCATCCTATCCTCATGCTGTCAAAATCTCTCATGAGCTTTTGACCATTGTAGCTATCTTGGAGAAGAGACCTTTAGAGCTTGGAGCTACTCACCTTGGAAGTTGCTTAACACAAATCCTCATCATTTGAGGTATCTTAATACAATACTCATTCTTTTTATTTCTTGTTCTTGAATCATTTTCAGAAAATTTTATTTGTTATATGCACATGCTAGTTTAGTTTAGATTTAGATTTATAATAATTGTTTTTGCTTTCAATCTTTGAAACTGCTATCATTTGTTGATAGGTGCCCATTGCACTAAGCTTGGTTGCAAAACCAAGCCAACAGTTTTTTGCGACTCCGCTGGGGACGAATTCTTAGATCTCAGTTTTTTGCTTTAGATCTTAGTTTTTGTTAGTTTTAATCAGTTTAATTCATAGATCTGTCATCCTAGACAGGAGATCCATTGCTGTTCTAGATCTTGGCCCCTTCTATTGCCATTAACAGCCCGAAATTTCCATTTTCGGGTTCGTTTTTCGGCGTCCGTTTTCGGCTTTCGCCTCGCGGTTTTTTGCCCGACAGTCGCGCGGCTCATCGCAACCTTGTGGCTTTTTTCCGCGCGGCTTCGCGGCCAATTTACGCGCGGCTCGCCGCGGCTTCGCGGCCAATTTACGCGTTGCACATCGCGGCTTCGCGGCTATTTGCCATGCTGCACATCGCGACTGTGTGACGAAATCCCGCGCTGCACATCGCGGCTTCGCGGCTGAAACCCACGCTTCCCATCGCGACTGTGTGACAGGAATCCGCGCTACACATCGCAGCTTCGCGGCCGAAACCCGGGATGCAAGTTTTTTCAATTCGACCAATTTTTTGAAAAATATTTTTTGCTATATTTTCTGCCCATTTAGCATATTTTACAGTATTAAATTTCCTGCATTTTTACAGCCATAAGAAATCTTTTACTATTTAGAATGCTTCATTAAAAGTCGTTTTACAAAATTTTCAGAAATTGAAAGAGAGATTTTTCTGCATTTTATCTAGATCAAGGTTTTACTGTTTATTTGCTCGATACTTTGCCCAAGCAATTTTTAAGAGATCCATTTATTTCTTGAAGTATCCATGTTATTTGCTTTCCTTCGAATTATTTCAAAGATCCATTATTTTTGAAAAGTTTTTTCAAGCATTTACATTTCAAAAACGCCTTTATTTTTTGCAAAACTGGAAGCGTCTTTTCTTTCATTTGTAAAATTGCCCAAACGAGGCAAATCAATTTCAGTTTAAATACCACACTTGCACCCACTCTGCCACATAATTTAAACTAAGCCTTAAAATTTACCTTAAACTCAACCAACTTTTAACCCCACTTGGGGAGCACTTAAAAGAATTCGTCCCCAGTGGAGTCGCCAAAAACTGTTGGCTTGGTTTTGCAACCAAGCTTAGTGCAATGGACACCTATCAATAAGTGATAGCAGTTTCAAAAATTGAAAGGAAAAACAATTATTATAAATCTAAATCTAAACTAAACTAGCATGTGCATATAACAAATAAAATTTTTTGAAAATGATTCAAGAACAAGAAATAAAAAGAATGAGTATTGTATTAAGACACCTCAAATGATGAGGATTTGTGTTGAGCAACTTCCAAGGTGAGTAGCTCCAAGCTCCAAAGGTCTCTTCTCCAAGATAGCTACAATGGTCAAAAGCTCATGAGAGATTTTGACAGCATGAGGATAGGATGATGGATGGATGGAAAGTGAGGAGCCCCTACCACATTTTTATAGTTTTTGGTGGTGGGGAATACCATTATGGTTTTGAGGAAACCAATGGTATTGACCAACATGGTTTAGGTACCTTCTCCCTCCTTTTTCCTTTTTTGAATATTTTTAATATTTTATTTCCTTTTTAATATTTTTGGGAATTCTGGACCCTTTTTTAGGGTTTTTTTGTGTTTTTTTTGAGGAAAAATATTCATTTTGAGTGGAAAAAGGGGTGTATTAAGGTCTTTTGGTGACCTTTGGATGGCTTTAGAGGCTCAAATGGTGAAAAAGTGGACAAATGGGTCATGTGAATAAGGAAATGAGCTAGTGAGCACTTTTCGGGTGTTAACACGCACCCCACGTGTGCAGATAGTGCGCCAACGATGCACTTTGCCCATAGGGAAGGTGCTTAAGACCCTTAGCAACGCACTTCTCGAAAGGGGAAAGCGCATCTCTCAGGGAACACAATTTCTCCTCCAAAATAAGCTCAAAAACCCAAGAAACATGCATTAAAAACAAAAATTAAACCATCAAAAACAAAGAGGATGAGATTTAGGATTACTTGCAACTGACGTGAGGTTGAATGGATAACCGAAGCTTCTGTAATCGCCACCGAGAGATCGAGCTCCAAAGAGGTCTTTTCTCCATTATTCAACTTAGTAAAATGAATTGGTAAATAATTTTTACTATTCACCCTTTTTATATAAAAAAATAGAATATTCCTTTTTTAATATTTATTTTGTGGTTATTTACTATAGTTGACTTCTTTTATTTTTTAAAACCTTATAATAGACCCTAACTTGGTTCCTAGATCTCGTAGATAGAGGAAAATGGTGTTTTGACTATGTTGGTAACCATCGTAGACTTTTTGTGCTTTTTATCAAGTATGACAAGTCTTTGAGCATTTTTGATACCGTTACCACGCTCGTTAAAAATAAGCATTAAAGGTATCGAGATCAGTCTTTGTTCCTTATCGTGCTCGTAAATACATGAGGATAAGTCACCGAGTTATCTTTTATATCTTTTTCGGGCTCGTAAAACTCCCAGGAAAAAGGAACCCCCTCGGAGTTCTTCTTTAAGCTATTTTCAGACTCCCTAAATAGGAAAAGATCGCCAAGCGAACTTGATTCTTTCACGCTTGTAAAAATATTAGAAAGGTCGTATTTCTGGTGATAGTTTACCCCTTTTTCAGACTAGCGAGACTATTTACGAAAAAAGGAGCACTCTAGTTAATCATGACTAGAAGGGTTCTCTCTCATATTGTTTTATCCTTTGACAAGTGAGGAGACTAACTGTTACGAAAAAGAACCATTGGGAGTCTTCTTTCGACTGTTTCAGACTCTCTAAATATGAAACGTCATCGAGTTTAACTTCTTTGGACTCATTAAAATCTGACATTGAAGGGCCCTTTTAGGGACAAACCCCTCCTATTTTAGGTTCATAAAACATTTGATATTGGACTTGTCGTAAGGATGAGCTATACCAACCATCTATTACACTCCTCAAGTTCATTAATAAACAAAGAGGTACTCATCAATCATGATGGGGAATAAGGAAAGAGTTTGCATTTACTTGTAGTAATGACAGTATGTAGTCACTCTTGAACATGGCGCTCATTTGCATTTCATTCGAATCGCTTGGATAATCTGCTTATCCTTGAGTCTCGCCAATTCCTTGAGTCATTTCACTCCTTTGAGTCATCCAAATAATGAATCGGTCATTAGTTTCATTAGGTCTCGTTGTCAATCTCGTCATGTCAATGCTGCCAAGTCATTATGTTCCATGTTCAAAAGGAGTCTGTTGATAGAGTCAATCTCTGTAGTCATTATACCTTATGTTATGTCAATCACCCCTAAGTCAGTCTCAAACATTGATCTACAGTCCAATCTACTCCAAAACATCTTCGATCTTGTTTCGTGTTGATGATGAGGGAAACATCATGGCCGTCATTAGACGGGTTTATCCTTGATGACTTCAACAAATTATCCAAGGATTGAACCTAGAAACCAATCAAGTACCTTGGGCCCGCATTCATTAATGGTAGGTTACCTCGCATTCAACAGTAAGTTCACATCATTGACTTCGAATTGAAAGATTCCATCGAATGTTCGACCTCAGCTCATTGATTCACATTCGATGGTATGTACTATGATACCTTGGGAATCATTGACATCAATGGTGATTTCCCTCATGCTTGTTAATGGTATACATTAATGACCGACAATCAAGTGGTTTCCACCATGTTCGACTTCAGAACATTGTAATCACATGGTTAGATTCGTATCATTGCGGTTTTGGCTTGAAGACCCTGGGTTAATTTATGTATCTTACCCAGGCTGTGATGGATATTTTTTTAGTCATGTCACATGGATACACTCTTGTATTGGTCATGGTTGTGTAGTTGTCTCATCATGGATCTACGCTTATGTATAGTAGCCATTATTGTGTCCAGTCAGTCGATACTACCATGGATTTGCAATGTATTGGTCGACAGCCATGTTATGAGTCATTTGAGACATATATCTCATAGTCGGTTATATTGCAGGAGTCTTTGTTCGTCACTCTGACCGATGATACTTGCCTTATACTTTCATATTTCAAAGCATCTCACCTACCCTATTTCGCTAGCTTCATGCTTTGTGGGGCATTCTGTTACACCAAAATCTCGTCATCACAAGTTGTGTGTCCTCTATTTGCCATAATTCCTAAAGTAACTAGGCCAGATGATTGAAAGGAGATTTGTTGTTATTCCTCATAACTTTTGTTGTCACCCCGACGCGCCCTACTCATTGACAAGGTGCGTCAGACCATAGGTGACACGCTCTGCACATTGATAGAGTGCGTTAGTGACGCTAGTTTCCTTTGCACAAGACGCGTCATCCCTCAAAGACACAGGTTGCTTGTGTGTAAGGTGTAGCGTTGTTGGTTAAAATGGAAAAACAGAAGCTTCGAGCAACTTCTCGAACCTCTGATTGCGTGGAGACTTATGCCTACATGTTAGGAAAGGTGGCACTCGATCCCCTTACCTAGTGGGATGATCCCTTAAGCTTATCCCATAAATCCTCAACCTATCCTATCCCTTTAGGCCTATAAATATAAACCTCCTCTCCATGGTTAAGGGGGAGGAAGACAGAGCACTAAAATGCTGGTGAAATTTTGCTAGGTTTGATTCCCTTTCATCCATCAAGAGGCAAGATCTCGGATCTTTGAGGCTAGGATCATTTGGAAGTTGTTTCGACGTCAAAGCTCGGTTGTAACCTCTCTCTATATACTTCTTTTAATTACATTAATGCAGATTATTTCCTTAAACATCTTGTTATTGTAAGATATTTGGAATTGGATTCTTTGACTGCTGGTTTAGATTGATCTACATTTACATGTTATTTTTACTTGCTTGTTTCTACTAGTTGTACATGGTTTTGCAGCTGAAGATTTGAAGATCAAGAATAGCATCAAGCAAGGAGATAGTTCTGCGTTCATAAGGTGAGTTATCTTCTAACATCCTTTGCAATTCGATCAATTTAGGAAAGTAATTTGTATTGTGTACTTCTTTTGTTCTAGACCCGGACCATTTGGACTAGGGAGATCAGTTTGTGTCTGCACTTACAGATTGTCTGCAAACATCCTTCAATCATATCCCAATTTTTACTTAAGGTGGTATGCTAGTATATTTAGACACTTAGGAGTTAGTTAAGATCACTTGGTGTAATTTAGTGTATTTAGGTAAGTGTGTTTCTTTAGTATGCATTAGTATGAGTTTGTACTTATGTAATCTAATGGTAATCGCTCTTAATGACCATTGAATTGTGGCTTAACACCTTATTGGTCCATGATATTTATTTATCGAGCATGGAGGGTCATTTGTTCGATGACCAATTGTGAGAAAATCATATGTAAATTGTTTTTCCATTTCCTTAATGTATTGTCTCATGTAGTTGTTTGTATAGGGCCGTGGACTATTTCCCTCTTTGAGGGTTTTAACCATGTAAAAATATCGGTGTTAATGAGTGATTTGTTTGTGTGAGCAGTTTCAAGGTGTTCGACTTCTGTAGAATACCACGTTTTAGTTGAACACTTCGTAGTCTCATTGGGGGGGGATGCTTCTGTGTAAGTAGTCTGGTGTTTTTGTTCTTAGTGATCATGGCCTATGATGTATTTTGTCCATACGATGAGCTCCTGACCTCACACATCAAGGGGAAATATGTTGTTAGTATATTTTACTCATCTATCTTGTCATGAGTTCCTTCACCTTCATACATCATCATTGGTAGAATTAGCACAATTTCCATCCATCCATTTCCATGTGACCAAACATCAAATGACCAAAAACCAAAGAAAAACACCAAAATTTACCATGTCTACCAAATCACAAATTTTCCTTCAAAGGTTTCATCCTCGGTCACACATTCTACCTAAAAACCCATGACTTGGTAAAAAAAGTCCAAAATTAGTTACTCGTCATCGTCGCATGCTTTCCCAAGGAAAGTAGTGGTTGGAAAGTGGACAAAAATAATCATTTCAAATGTAACCACTTATGGATATATTTAGTCTTCCAAGCCTATCCTCTCCACTAAGTCATCAATGAGTTGGAGGGAATCCACAGTGGAACCAAATCTCATTTGATTCCACCATATATCCTATTTATACAACAGTCATGGTCACCATTCCATACCAATCATCTAGAGCACCATAATGTTGCAAAAATTCCGCTAGGAAGATTGAGAGACCATAGTATTCTCACATTTTCCTCCATTCCACAGAATCATTCACTTACCAATAGGCTTGATAATAAGTACAAAAGTATTTGAGAAGAAACCCACTTTGTCTTAGCTACAAAGGTCCATTACCATCTACAACCGAGACCAAAGACGGTTGTCTACACCTTGACTCTTTTGTGTAAGGAATAAAAACACCATGTTTTACATGTATGCAGTCTTGATTATGGAGCATTTTCTTTATTTTTTTTCTTTGCATGATGAATGGTAATCTATTTTTAATAGTTTTGTTTATCTTTAGTTAATATCATTTGATCTGCTACTAGAGATTGTACAACCCTTTGGTCGGTGCCTTTTGCACAAGTGTGTGGGCAATCACATGTGACACCTTCACACACTACATGCCTACCCATAAGACTCCAAAATCGAAATAGAGTGTTAAAACACCTTAACCATTGATTATTATGATCCCAAGCACACATTATCATGTAACCACAATGAACCCCGCACACAAGAATTAATTTTAGCTTTCGCCACACTGGGGAATCTTTGGACTAAAGATTCTAAGATATGGTGGTGATTTCAAGTTTTGCAACACCATGGATAGTTCTTGTAGCTAATGTATGGGCCAAGATCAAAATACAAGGTCTAATTCTTTACAAATGCTCTCTAGGGATCAGGTTCATGCATAGTACCCATAAGAAACATGTGATCCCTAAATGGGGAATATTTACAAGTGAGGTATGGTCATCATTTTGAGGATGGTACTTGGGGCCCATGTAATGGTTCAAGATAACAATTTGTGGGATTATAGCACAATTTTTTTTCTCAAGAGCTCATTAACCATGTACAGGCTCCCTAGATGTCAAATAGGGATTTAATAGGAAACCCATGTCCCATGAGTTCAATGTGGTGCCTTTTTAAAGGTTAGGTGAACTTGGGATGGTTCTTGTAAATTAAATCATGGTATTAAGGATATATGGCCATGTGTGGGGTCTAGAGAATCACAATATGCCCAATGCACACTAACCTCTTGCACCCCTTACACAGTACCCCCTAGCCCATGGGATTCCAAGCATGACAGCAAACCCCTAAAACCCTTTACCTGTATGACCTCAAGAACACAATGCCCCATTATCACAATGACCTTATAGCACACTTACCCACCCCCAAAGACTAGTTAACGTTGACACATCATGGTTAGCGAACATGCTATGCCCCATTATACAATAATTGCTCCCACTTCTCACACTCTATACCCTTAACAGTAAGACGGTAGAAATGGAAGCAGATTGCTTAAACACCTTAACACTTGATCATTACGATCTTGATCACACATTATCGCATAACCATAATGAACCCCTCACACATAGGACTCAGGTTTAGCTTTCACGACACTAGGGAATCTTTAGACTAAAGGTTTTAATATATGATGGTGGTTTCAAGTTTTGCAATACCAATGATGGTTCTTGGATCCAATATATGGCCTAGGATCAAATTACAAGGTTTGACTCCATATAAATGGTCTCCAAGGTTGATGGTTCATGCATAGTACTCCAAAGAAACACAAAATCCATATATAGGGAATATTTACTCTATAATTGAGGTACGGTCATCATTTGAGGATTAGTGCATCAAGGATTGGTCCTTAGGGCCCATGTAATTATTCAAGATCACAATTTGTGGTATTATAACACAAAAAATTCTCTCAAGGGATCATGCACCATGTACAAGATCCCTAGTCATCAAAAATGAATTTGATAGGGAATCCATGTCCCATGCATTCAATGTGGTCGTTATTTCAAGGTTAGGTTCACTTGGGATGGTTCTTGTGAATTAAGAATGGTTTTAAGTATCAAGGGCCATGCGTAGGCCCCCATAACATCACATTATGCCCCAATGCACACTAACCCCTTTCACCCCTTACATTGTATCCCCCTTACTACTAGGATCGCAAACATGACAATAGACCCTTAAAAACCTTTACCAATATGACCTCAAGTGCACATTTCCCCATAATTATTGCAATGACCATCTAGCACACTTACCCACCCCCATACACTTAGCCTTGAAACACCATGGTTCATGAACATGTTACGCCCCATTATACAATAACTACTCCCACCCCTTACACACTACACCCCTAACCCATTATACCCTAGCAATGTTGTGAGAACCTGCAACAATTAATTAATGAAAATATACGAGATAGCAGTAATAACAGAATTCAGAATCACTTTATTGATCACAGGCCACTTCGAGGGGGCAACCTCCTTTGAGCAAGCTCAATACAATTAACTTCACGATACCTTCATTGGACTCAACACACACTTATATACTAATTCTATGCCCAATACTATGGGTCAATACCATGGGACATATAATACTACGAGACGACTTACAAAGCATATGCGTCCAATACTATGGGTCAATACCATGGGACATATAATACTACGGGACGACTTACAAAGCATATGCGTCCAATACTATGGGTCAATACCATGGGCTAATGCAAACTATGGATTAACAAATACTACGGGACGACTTACAAAGCATATGTGTCCAACAATAATATACTAACAAAGTAAAGAGATGGGTTGACACGGGTTCCTAACATCCCCTCTCCCTTAGTAAAATATTTGTCCTCAAAGCTTTAGATGTGGAAATTGATACGGAATCTGAAGGAGTGGTTCCCCGGTAGCATCCTCGAGTTGCATTCCGTGCCACTGAATTAATGCCTCTGTGATGGAGTGAGAGAGAAGCTGACACCTTTTGAGTTTCAGGGAGGATTGCTTTGAAGGTTGTAGACAAAGAAGAACCATATCAGCTGCATGAAAATGGTGCTCAGAACGGTGTTGGTCGGCATGTTGTTTCAGTCGAATTCTTGCCATGTGAAGATTGTCCTGCAGAATGAGAATAATCTGATCGAGGTTTCAAAGAACCGAGTCAATTGCCTGAACTGGGGAATTGTTGAGGGTGTATGGAAGAAGAACTGGCAGTGCCTATCCATAGACTGCTTCATATGGTGTCATTTTAGATGTGGTATTGTACCACCAGAGCGCTTCAAGGAAATCCATAGAAATAGCTGTCCAAATCTGTGTAGGGATGAGCAAGGGTTCGAGCAGTCTCAAAAGGAGTGTCGTTTCACCCTTGTTGACCTGGCAAGTATCATAGTCAACCACCATCTGTTGAATTGTCATTTTTAGTCCCTGCCAAAAGAAGTTACATTGTTCCCAGTCATACGTTTTGAGGAACCAGAGTGCCCTGCCGATGGAGAAGCATGGATTTCATAGAAGGGATAGCCCTGTTGATCAGATTGCAACCAATGTGGAACAAGCAAAGAAATAGTTCTAAGAGAAGCTGGGTCATCAAGTGTGCGAGAAGGAGCATCGGCCACCAGATTGTCCTTACCCTTCTTGTAAGTGATCGCATAGGCAGAACCCATGAGTTGGATAACCCATTTCAGGTGTGTTGGGGAGGAGACCCGTTGTTCCAAGAAATTTTCCAGACTCTGGAGATCAGTCTTGATGCAGAAATAATTCCCTAGTAGGGATGGCTGCCACTTCTGTACTGCAAAAAAAATAGCCATCAGGTCCTTCTGAGATGTAGATGCGGCTAAATTCTTACCGGAAAGGTATCTTGAAGGCAGCAAGCCCACTGGTTCAGCAAGGACACCTCCATATCTATCCAAGGAAGTAGTGGAGACCATTAATGGGTGCATCTGAATGGAATGGAGCTAAGCGATGACACCATGTGAATTCTTCTTAACGATCTTTTCTATGCGATGTGAACTGATGATGCGAAGAGACCCTGGTTGTAAGCCCGTAAATTTGTGTTGTTTCCCATTGACTGAAAACTACATCCAAAGTGCAGCAAAATCCCATAAAAGGGGGCCACGAGTGCGTACCCACTTAACGCCCAAAACCACATCACATCTGCCTAAGGACAAGGCAAACATGTCAGAGCGCAAGTTATAATCTTCCAAAGAAATACGCACATTGTGACGCTTCCCCTTGCAAGGTAAGGTGCCCCCATTAGCAACCATGACTTCAAAGTTGGAGCAAATATGGACAAAACAATCAGCTTGTTTGGCAATCCGAGGGTCAATGAAGTTATGAGTGCTACCAAAATCAATGAGTATGGTAAGAGGGAGCTTCTTGAAGTAACCCCTGACCCGCATTGTTTGTGGGGTGGTGATGTCGGTTACAGCATGGAGAGAGATCTATGGTGGGTCGTCCTGAGATGGGGGGTCAACAGGCGGGTGTTGAATGTCGACCTGATCATCTATTGTATCTGAAGATTCTTCACCAAGTTCAGAGGCAGGCGGAGAATCCACATCCAAGAGATAGAGCTTTTGCTCAACACATCTATGTCTCCGAGTGAATTTCTCATCACAATTATAACAAAGCCCTTTTTCTCGACGTGCCCGCATCTCTAGTTCAGACAAATGCTTAATAGGAGTTGGTCGAGGAGCTGGCGTGATGGGAGGTCATTGGGAACCCATATTTCTGAAGGGAACAAAGGTGGGTTTAGAGCGTTGTTGGGTTGCGATCTTATCCTCTGCCAACTTAGCAAACCCTAGGACTTCCATCATTGTGTTGGGACAGAACATTTTGACCTCTGAGCGGATTTCATCCTTGAGCCCACTAATAAACAACTCCTATAGAATTCATCAGACAATCCTTCTGTGTGATTGGCCAGTTTCTCAAATTCTGTCTAATACTCTCTCACTGTGCCAATTTGGCAAAGTTTAGTGAGTGCTTCGGTGAAGTCATCAAAAGCACTAGGACCAAATCGTTGCAAAAGAAGTTGGCAAAAACCTATCCAGTTTGGCTCGTGATAAGCTTTGATGTACCAACGGTACCATTGAAAGGCTTCCTGTTCCAAATGAAAGAATGCAAGTGGAACTTTTTGGACATCAAAAGTATTATGCAGACTGAAATATTGTTCTGCCTGGTATATCCATCCAGTCGGATCAGTACCATTGAAGCGAGGAAAATCAAGCTTTGGCCCACGAAAATTGCTAGAAGAAGAGAACCCAATGGCTGCAAAAGATTCTAGCTGTCGGTTATTGTTCATGGCTGAATGCTGAAGATGGAGGCTGAGAAATTTTTCATCCAGATCCTGGAGTTTGGTTTAGACGGCTGCAAGTGCTTCCTCCATGGTTTTTGCTCCTGCACGGGTGACAACCATAACCATGAGTTTTTTTTTTTTGAGTGGGTAGATAAACAAAAACAGAAACTGTTTTAGTAAAGGAAAATATGGATTTGGGAAAAAATTTGATGGGTAATTTGGGTTTGACTAGGTTTTGGACACTTTCAAAGGGACAAGGAAGTAGAAAAGGGGGATTTCAAAAGCAGGGTGAAAGAATGGGAAAATTTGGCAGAGAGAGACAAAGAAGAAGAAATATGAAAAGAACACTGTGGTAAAATTTGAAAGCGATTGGGTGAAAATCGAAGAAGTTATGGCAAACCCTAAAAATAGACAAATGTAGGATTTCTGGCTTTGGGAAGTGGAATTTGGGATGGGGTCCTCAGGAATGAAATATGCAGAATGAGATTACAGGGGTGTCAGGGAAGTTTCAAGGGAAATGGAGTGAAAACAAGGAAGATATGGCAGAAAAACAAAATTTTACACTTTCTTTTTTCGGAATGGATCTGAAACGGATTTCTGAAATGGCTTTCAGAATGGATCTGAAATGGCTAGGAATGGATCTGAAACAGCTGTCAGAATGGATCTGGAACGACACGGAATGGATCGGCAACAGATGGATCTGCAATGGCGCAGAAGTGATCGACAACAGATGGATCTGCAACTGCGTGGAAGTGATCGGCAACAGTTCAGCTGAAAATATATATGGACCCCAGGTGTGCTCGGCTTCTTAACAATTCAGGGGTTTCACTCGGCCACCAATGTTGTATGACGGCTTGCGTATTGGGGCAGTACCCCTCACTCCACGGCTCAAGTAAAACTGATAACCGCTTTGCCACAAACGACAACTCTTGGTTTACCTCACGGGTGGGAACTAGTCAATCGGGTAGGGGTCATTGCCCTTTTTGCTGGCAAGTCCTCTCAATGGGCTAGCTACTTTGAGATTCCTGTGGTACTCCTCACAATGAGTTTTAGGTCTTATGCCCAAGTACTTCCCACAGTTAAGCGGATAGGGATTATTCCCAGATCCAAACCTACAACAGATGTGGAAAAAAAAATTGGCTGAAATTCCACCCAACGAGCCCAAGAAAGTGCTCTAATACGAGATGTGAGGAACCTGCAACAATTAAATAATGAAAATACACGAGATAGCAGTAATAACAGAACTCATAATCACTTTATTGATCGCAGGCCACTTCGAGGGGGAAACCTCCTTTGAACAAGCTCAATACAAATAACTTCACGGTACCTTCATTGGCCTAACCACACACTTATATACTAAGTCTATGCCCAATACTATGGGTCAATACCATGGAACATATAATACTACGGGATGACTGACAAAGCATATGCGTCCAATACTATGGGTCAATACCATGGGCTAATACAAACTATGGATCAACAAATACTACGGGACGACTTACAAAGCATATGCGTCCAACAATAATATACTAACAAAGTAAAGAGAATGGTTGACACGGGTTCCTAACAAATGTGAGTAAACTACTAAAACATCTTAACCATTGATCATTATGACCTTGAGCACACATTTTCCCATAACCAAAATGAACCCCTCACACACTTACACATCCCACACACCCAAAATCCACCCATTATGGCATGAGGCACATTTTTTCCCAATGCACACTAATCCCTCCAACCCTTTGAACATTGTATACCCTAACCATTAGGATCCCTCACATGATAATTGATTCCTAAAACACCTTAAACTTTGAAATCATGAAATTGGGGTCTCTTCATAACCAAATACTAGAATCCTAGTTTCACCTAGTGTGAGAAAGAAAAATGGGATATGGGCAATAGAATCCCCTCCGCGGGTAGATGGTGGAGGTGATGTGTGATGGTTGACATGAAGTGGTAAGTGGTGGTTAGACAAATGGGGTCAAGGGTGGACAAGATGATGTCTAATTCCATGGTTGGACAAATCTCATAGTGCGTAAATTGATCAATCTCCCTATGACTATTAATGATATTCCTTTAATAATGTAACTAAGCCTTCAAAAAGTCCCAACGACGAAGGATGAAGTTCCCCGAAGTCGACTAGTGAAGGCATGATAGAGTTAGTTATGGTGAAGGGCACTAAGGGCATATTCCAACATGCAACAACTATCTTCCTTAGGTATAATCACACACAAAAAGTCACCTTGGTGATAATCCTAGCTTTTGGCCACTAAGATACCTTCATCAGGTGTGGATAAGAGATTCAACCTCAAACGGTCACAGGTCACGGGTAAACAAGAGCTGGGTGGCTCAAGAAACCATAGAGAAACACTTGACCTTAGGTTTAGCACCTTAGGGCACTATGCCATTCTTATATTGGTCTTTGCACACTTGGTATAGAAATATTTCAAGTTCCGTAGCAAAACAACTATGTTTTGAATGAGAAATGATTGGGAGGTATTATTTGGTTGCTTATCCCAATAATCCTAACTTGGACTATAATTTTTTTTTTGTGAACTCAACAAACAGGAATTAAGTTGGTTAGTTGCGTTGCTTGAATTAAGATTTCACTTTGATTTATTAGATAGCTCAATGGTTATGAGAAAATATTTAAAGAAATCCACATCAAGAATTATAAAATAGATGTGCATTTTAATGGCTAAATATAAACATAAAGAGTTATAAAATAGATGTGCATTTTAATGGCTAGATAAAAACTTGATGAATCATTGATATTTCCATGAATTGGATGCCCCAAATACTCTCTTGTTAGATACACCGAAGGTGAGCAATGGGTTGACCTACAACTTCTTGTTCTCTCAATTCTACTCAACTTTGTCGCATCCTCTCTCCAGCCTTCTATTATACTTAATTTTCATCAACCTATTGGCGATCATATTTCCTACTGCACTTTTTAATATTTCCCATGTTGTTGATTAATTTATTCCTTCAAGAGCCTTCCTTTCAATGATAGTTATTGATTGTTGACCGGCTGACTTTTTTTTGTAATCTTTTATCCAAAAATTTCTTGGGATTTTGTAATAGTTAAAATTTTCTCAAGTTTGGAGGAGCTCAATCAAGTGCCATAACTTGATTAAGCTTTTCTTCCAACTAATATTTAACACACCAACATGATTTTTTATTGTGTTTGCAGGAGATCTATCGAGCTCCTCAATACGCTAAAATATGAGTTATTGGGTGTTTACAAGAGCTTGATCAAGCCCACTATATCAGTCAAGAAAAATGATCAATCAAGCAATCTGTCAAATGAAAAAAACCTCAATTGAGGATTAACTTAGCCCTCGATCAAGGTAATTCAAAAATTGTGCAAACTGCTCAATTGAGCACTTAATTTTCCGCATTCCAACCCTTTTGCTTCAGTATTTTCTGCAGCTACAACTTCTAGAGGGTGAAACCCCTTAATATCTTTCATCTTAGGTGGCAGAGTTTATGTTAGTGGATTCTTTGATGTACCCTCTATTGACCGGCATATCATTTTCACACTTCCGCTTTCATACTATATTATTTTATTTTATTTATTTTAAAACTCATATTTAATTTCTTTTCCAAGATTTCAAAAGTGCTCAAAGGAAAATCAATAAGAAAACAAATACACAACCAAAAAATTATAAAAAAAAAATGTATATCTTTCCTCTTCAAAAGGGTAAATAGTTGATAAAAGGTAGGGTATGACACACAAATGTATAAAATGTGATTCAAATATTTATGGGTCAACTTCAAAAAGGATAATATATATATTGTATTTTTTGGTGTATGAGACCCTCTTGTTTGTGGGACAAATGTCTATTAAGGCATACATACGCTACCTCCCTCCTAATTGAACCTATGACCTTCTAGGTGAAAAGACATGTTCTTAAAAGTTAGGCCCACTCAGGCCTTAGAGAGAGAGAGAGAAAGAGAGCGTTATACATTTCCTAAAACTTTGTGGGCTCAAAGGGGTTTGTCATATTTGTGAGACTGTAAATGTTGAGGATGAAAAACACTTTCTTATATTGCCCTTAGTACACCCACCTAAGATCTCAATTTCAAAACTTTGTTACAATACGGACTTGCCTAACCTTCTAACTTATAAAAAATATAGCAATCTAGGAACTCTCATCTCCCAAAACAAATTTCTAAATAAAACCAAATAATTTATAATTTCTTTTTTCTTAAATCTGATAGTATATGTTAATTATCATCATCATCCTATATATATATATATACAAATATAAATATAGGCATCTCATCCTTCTATATTTATACTTTTAATTATATATTAAACATTAAATTATTTGGAAAGAAGAAAACTGATTTATTAACTTACACCAGAATCTTTTTCTTGTACTTGCCATGCCTTCTACACTAATCTTCTCGGTGCTCTTCCATTACTCTTCTTAAATTGAAGGGGCTGAACACCAACACACGTTCATACTATTAAGAGACATATATTGTGTAGTGCCAACACCAATACAACACTACGCATTGTATAGCAAAAATCCTATTTGATATGCTATGAAGATTCTGACAAAATAAAAATTCTACATTCACCATCTACAGATTCACTAACATATCATAATTTGTTCAAAGTATGCACATTTCCAGGCTATAAACCCAAGGAAAAGAATGTAAACTTAACCCTAGAAGACATCGACAAAGACAACAATCTCTTTGTGCTTGAAAGTTGCCCTTGTCTGAATAAGGTAAGTTATATTCCTTCATTTCTAACTTAAAATTATTCATCACTAGACATTTAACATAAGAATTTTAAAAAAAAACACTTAACACGAAAACAAAGCCTGCAATGGATCCACGGACCTGCTTTATCTGATTCGAAGGAGAACGCCCTTTTATTTCCATTATCGGACGATACGAAGGATGACTCTACCCACGGGATTGTATTTTCTTTTCTTATGTTCTTTCCATTCTTTCTTTCAACCACCTCATGAAACTGTTTCCTTCCAAGAAAACATCTGACGAAAAGTTGAGAGCTTTTTCCATCTCTGTGACATACTGTTCAAATTTTCTATCTAGCTTGTGTAGGCCTTGTTTCATATTTTCCAAGTCTTTCAGAGCCTCTTCTACATGTGCCCAAAAGCATGAGTCGGAAGTGAAGGATGGACATTTTGTGCGGGGTTTTTGGAGATTTTCAGTCGCTTCCATCCATTTCTGAAGAACTTTATGGCGATTGGGTCTTCCATCTAAAAGATAGTTGCCGTTGCCATTAGTGCGATAATAATGTGCAATATCCAGAGGTTCTACAACTATTCTATATGCATGGCCAGCATTTATCCACTTCTTTCGGAATTCGAAATCACTGGGCAACTCATGACCCTCCCACATTTCTATAATCTTATCCCAAAACTCTGCAAGCTTTAGCCTTCTCATATCAGCATGGATATCTTCCTTGTCATTTTGATTTTTGAAGGTATCATAATATCCGATCCCACCGTCTTTCTCACAACTCTCTTTATACCATTCAAGCTCTGCCATACTACTTTGTTTCTCACTTAATTCAATATCTAGCTTATCCACAGCTCTTCTCTGATCATTCTGCACAAAGTTATCATCACCAATTCAATAATACTTCGAGCATCAGTTACTGTGCCTACAAATAAAAGTCGAAAATTCGAAAGTGTATATAAATATAATGCTACAGTGAAAGCTTATATCAAATCTTACACCAGAATAAACTAAACTATCATGCAGAAAGCTGAAAAGGCCAAACTAAGAAACACAGCAATCACAGTAAAGACTGGCAATTCATTAGATTACTTTTCTGTGGATGATTTGAAAAATTAAATAGAGAATTAACCTTTTATACCTTGTGGGGCGTATTTTCCTACGGATGAATTCAAAAATTTAATAGAGAAGTAACTCTTACACCTATTCCGCGTACTTTCTGCCATTTTTGTTATCGCCTCTTGGGGGGCTATGGGGTGCTATGGCTGCATCAAAGTTGGTTTAAAAGTTTTAGGCGAATATTATTCAGTTTGTTGTAGGTCATTTAATGCGGTGTCAGCAGGTTAGTTAGCGGTCAATTGTTACTGCATTAAATAACCTACTGCAACCACATTTAAATGACCTACAGCAAACTGTATATTGATCATCTGATAATATGATAAGAGTCCAGTGCGCTCAAACCTAGCAAAAATTAAAGCCATAAAACACTCGGGAGCTTTTTATTTTTATTTGAAAGGTACAGTTGTTTGAATTCCTGGTCCATCCGTGTAGGCAGCCTGCGGTTTAAGAAAATTTTGAATTTTGAAAGATCCAGATAATGGGCAGAAGGAATCTGAGTTTGAAAGGTAGAATATGGAAGGATGTATAGGTCTGGAAGTCTCAGAAAAATAATCAATCCCGGACGTTTTTTTGTCATGAAAGTAAGAGGTGTGAAGTATATTCTCCAAAAGGAAACATTTGGTCTGCATTCGGTGCGGATGGATTCACGAGTACCAAAGCAGTGAGTGTGTTTCATAATCTAATGTACATGTAATGGCCATGTGTACTCTTTCAATGCGTTTACACGCAATATATCACTACTACTCCGGTACTCCCCATTGCATACCAGAAAACAAGTAATATAGTGATATTACTTATATCCGAAACCCTCGGCCTCTTCCCCATAAGGGTTGGACTTAAAATTATGTCTATTTGTTTTGTTCCATCTCATCAATGAGCTCTCCAGCCAGGGGTGGACTGTTATAGTAGTACTTTAAATGGCGTTTCGACTGTTATAAAAGTACTTTAAGTGGAAAAAAAACTCACTTCGGGTAGGATAAAAGACAACCAAAACGTTTTGCTTTCCTGGTGATTTTGGTATAAAAATTGGTTAAAATTCTGGTTAGAAATTATTATTTTCACATTTTTATAATTTCAGTAATTAAGATTGTCTATTGTAAATTAATTGCCCAATTTTAAAACTACCCAAATTACCACTACCACTGAACACTCCAAATTATAATTTTAATTCAAATTGTGATTTTAACAAAAATTGCTTTACCAAATTAGCCATTATACAGCTACCTGTCACTTGAACTCTATTGGAGTAAAACGTCAAATGAAAGGCACTAAAAATAGATACCTCTGAAATTTCAGGCTTGATTCCCACTCGTCGCCGCAGCCCCGCAATCATCGGATTCTCCCCAATAATTATCTCCTCCGCAGTATCCAGCTGCGCCCCCTCCGCCTGCTCCTCTGCAGCAGCTACCTCCGCATCAGCAGCAGGCTCCGCCACCGCTTGATCCATCTCCTCCGCAGCACCAGACTCCGCTACCGCCTGATGCATCTCCTCCGCAGCATCCGGCAGTGGCACCGTCCGCTGCATCTCCTCCGCAGCATCCGGCAGTGGCACCGTCCGCCTCATCTCCTCCGTAGCATCCAGCAGTGCTACCGTCCGCTGCATCTCCTGCGCAGTACCAGGCTGCATCAGACGACATAGCAAAGACATAGTTCTGATATCTGAAATCAGAACTATCTTCTGCTGCATCAGACAACTTGAAATCAGAACCAGCTTCCGCTGCATCTCCTCCGCAGCACCAGGCAGTGCCACCGTCTGTTGCATCTCCTCCGCAGCATCCGGCAGTGCCACCGTCCGCTGCGTCTCCTCCGCAGCACCAGTCAGTGCCACCGTCCGTTGCATCTCCTCCGCAGCACCAGGCAGTGCCACCGTCCGCTGCATCTCCTCCGCAGCACCGGGCTGCGGCCGATGTACAACTACATTTATCATACGACATAGCAAAGACATATATCTGATAAGTGAAATCAATTTGTCCATACTCCGGCCTATTTGATAACGCCTTCTAATGTGAAACCGAGGAACATTGCGCGCGTCTGTCATCATTATAGATGCTTCTTGGACAAGCATGTCCAGTTCCCTCGAATTTTGAAGGGTCTGCACCTCATCTTCTAGATTTTTCAACAGTTTTGAGAAGCTATACAGAATCACACTCAGTTGAAAAAGTAATGTCAATGCGGTGCCAAGTACCACACCAATAAATCCGGAGAGAAAACCAGGATCATAGTTATCAAACATTATTTGATTTTCTTAAATAGTAATAGCAAGATATGGTTAAGCTTTCAAAACTCCTATGTTACATGAATCTCAGGGCAAGCCATTGCAGAAGAATATTGGGGATCATTGCTAATCTTCACAGCTCTCACAGATTGAATGAGACCGGACACCTGACCAAGCCTACTCTCAGCCGTCTCAAGTAAGAGTCGACGACAAAAGTGTTGAGGTGGGTCCTACATGGACTCCGCGTACCGTGAAGGATACTTAAGTGTGTCATGGTTGGTCGTACAAGGACTATGCGAAAGAAGACATTGGAAATGTAAATAGAGTTTTAGTTCAGTGAGAAAAATGGTGGACGGTGACAGAATGGTGAATTACAATGGTGACAGAATGGTGAATTATAACATTTTATATTATATAAAACTTAAAAAGAAAGGCATTCGAAAAATTTTAATCAGGAAAATTTATTTGATTGGCTAGATTAACTTGAAATTCTAGGCCTGTGAATCCTTTCATCAATCGTTGTCATTATAAAAAAAGTTGTCATTATAAAAAAACAAGAAGATTTACGAGGTGGTAATGTCTTTGACATTGTCATAGCTCAAAAGTGGTGCTTATGTATGTCTTTGTCTATTTAATTATATCTATACTCTCAATCCCAATTTTGTATTTCATTTATGTGCATTTTTTAATGTTTACTGTAAGATTTATTTGTTTTCTTTCTTTTTTTTCTCAATCTATCGACACACTTTGGTTTGCTAATTTTACTTCTGTAATTACATTACAATTGAAATTCAAAAGAAATGTCAAGGTCTCCTTAAATCTTGATATAAATCTATATTTTAATACATTTAGATTATGAGAGTGAGGTTATAATTGTAATCTTCATAGTTGAATTGAAGGTGAGGTGGTCATTGAATATAATGAGAATGAATGAATGATTCCAAGACTTGCACCGTAAAAGATATAAACGAAGAGGGGAGCAAAGGAAACAAACTAAGAACACTACCCAAGCGGTCGTGAGCATAACGGGGAACTCCTTCCAAAGGCATGGCACGTACGAGAGCATGTTTGGAGCCATGCGGTTAACTGCAAAAGCCGGTAATCGAGATAGCGGGTTGTGCAATAGCCCTCACGAAATGACGATGATCCAAATTTCCATTAGGGTTGCTAGTGTCCGAGATCGCATAAACTAAGTTAATAGACGGTGACGTTGATAATCTGAGATCGCATAAACTAAGTTATCTTCCAGGTTCTGAGTGATTATGATCAATTGCAGAGTGGGCAGATCTACTTCCTTCTTCCTTAGAGAAAGTTACAATTTGTGTCAATGGCCCCAGACATGGCTGCTCTTCTTTTCAATATTAGTACTGCGCTATCAGAACAGAAGGAAAAGGCGACAAAGAGGCAGAAGAGATCAAAACTATCATGTGGGTTTGGTAAAGCCCAGGCATAGGTCTACTTTACCCACAGCTAGGCCTCATGGGAGTAAGAGGCCAGTATCTAAATAAAAATTCCATTGATTGGGAATCCTAGGTCGAGTGCTAAAAACAAAATTCCAATTATATAAAGGACGAGCCCAAAAATTTGAACAAAATTACGCATTGCGACGATCAAATTTTCTTATAGCCGTTCTCATTGTGAAAGGCATAGTTAGCTGTGAAAGGCATAGTTAGCACGAACAGGAGACCAAACCCACTGAACTAATATTCGAAGAAGAAGCCAAATGTTGATTGGTAAATAAGCAAAATACAAAAGGACCCAAATTTTGAAAAAACCTCGTCGC
This sequence comes from Larix kaempferi, assembly GCA_027924585.1. Taxonomy (NCBI): domain Eukaryota; kingdom Viridiplantae; phylum Streptophyta; class Pinopsida; order Pinales; family Pinaceae; genus Larix; species Larix kaempferi. The sequence continues at coordinate 9,537,847 of BSBM01000727.1, forward strand.
AATGCAAAAGTCTAGCATGATTCAACCCAACGTAACCATCTATTAACTTAGTTTATGCGATCTCGGACGCACCACTTATGAAACATGTTTGGAGCCATGCGGCTAACTACAAAAGCTGGGAATCCACATAGTGGGTTGTGCAATAGCCCTCACGAAATGACGATGATATCATATATATATTAACATGGTTAACTTGTTGACATGCCATTAACTTTAAGTTATTTTTAAATTGTATAATTTAAAATATGACCATTTATTAGTTGTTGACAACAGTGTTAAGGTTTTTATTATATTTCATTTATTATAAATAAAATATATTTTTTTATTTTGTGAATTGTTTTATTATAAATAAAATATATCTTTTTCATTTTGTGAATTTTTAGAATTGTTAGTAATAACATTTAGAAGACAAAAGAAAAGAAAAAAAGAAAATTGTTTGTTAGTCTTTAAATTTGTTAGTATTAATATTTGGAATAATTATTTTTTAAAAGAGAAGAATAAAGAAGAAAATACAAATTATTTTATTGTTTATAGTAATAAAATATTTATTTTAGAATTTTTAATAATAACATTGAAATAAATTAACAAATAAATAAGAAAATAAAAGTTATTTTATTGGTTTAACATCATAATAAATTTATTATTTAAAATAATGTCATTTTTTTATTAATAAAAATAATAAAATTTAGTTTAAAAAAATATTTTAATTTTAATATATAATTAAAGTAATTACTTTATTGATTAATAAAGATATTAAAATAATAATAAAAACAAAAATTATTTATTATATATCAAATTGATTATTTGGAATTATGTTATTTATTATTTATTATTGCACTAGGAGGCGCTCTATAGTAGAGCCCAGTATGATCATGTAACATGTGTCGAGTGTTTGTTGTACAAAGTAAAAAGTAATAAATATTATGTCGGCCATAAACAAAAAAGAATATAATACAAAGTAAAAAGTAAATATGAGACTTAAACTAAAGACTTTAGAACTTAGGATTAGGTGATAAAAAGAATAATACAAAGTAAAAAATAAATATGACTTAAACTATAGACTTTACTTTTTACTTTTAATACAAAGTAAAAAGCAAATATGAGATTTTAGAGTGTTTGTCGAGTTTGTCTAGTAGCAATATAATACAAAGTAAAAAGTAATAACAAAATAATACAAAGTAAAAAGTAATAAATATTATGTCTGCCATAAACAAAAAGGAATAATACAAAGTAAAATGTAAATATGAGACTTAAACTAGAGACTTTTATACCTGGGAGATTTGATCCCTCTCGGCCCTTGATAGAGCCTAGGATTTGGATCTACGCTAATTTATTAATTTAGAAAAGAAAAAGAAAAAAAAAAAAAAATTAATTTATTGATGTTTGTAAAATAACAATAAATTTAAATTTATTATTTAATAAATATATTAAAACTATTATATTGTTTTATAATAATTTATTGTCTGAAATAAAGTAATTCATTATTTAACAAAGATAGTAAAAACAAGTTACAAGTTGTGAATTACCAATACTTACCATGCAAAACATGGAAACTTTGAGTTATGGTTTTAATCAAACTGAACCAAACAAACCTGAACATGCCGACTCTACGTTTCGAGCAAACATTCGTTTCCAAAACTTAGAAGACATAAATTACAATCCTCTAGATAATTGCAGCTTGCATCATTGATTGTTTTATAATTCTAGTGTCTAAATCATTTAACTTTGTTTAATTTCTGAAACCTTGTCATGTTAATCTTAGCTCATATTCTCTGCTTAATCTTCTTACCATTGACTTTAATGGTCTTGGATGTTCAAGTTCCTGGTATTCAAAAGATATTTGTACAAACTATGAATATAGAACATAATGAAGCAATATAAGTAATTTGTATATATAAGTATATGTCGACTTATACTCATTATATTAAAATTAATGTTAGCAAACCGGCTTTATAAATTTGGCACTTCTCCATTAATGTCATGGAAAAACCAAAAGTTAAAAACTAAAAATATTTTCATTGTACGATTTTGCAGATTTTTTTATGGCACATATTTTTAAAATATCTTAAATTTCTTTTTAGATACTCCCTTGAAATGTTATTTTTTATATTTTTCCTTTAAAAAAAATGAAATTTCTCTTTAAATAGTCTCTTGAAATTTCAAAACCCGTGGCTACCAACATGCACGCATCAAAATCACAATCATTGAGAACCATGCTCCAATCTGATATATACTCTCAAAATTTCTCTTTAGATAGTCTCTTGAAATTTCCAAACCCCTGGCTACCAACATGCACGCATCACAATCATTGAGAACCATGCTTCAATCTGATATATACTCTCAAGTTTATTTTAAAAGGCATTTTTGGAATGGTTCAACGGGATGGATGTCATTTCATTATGCATTCAAGAATTGGTAATAGACTTTCAATGTAAAAAAATAGCTTACCCATGAGACAAAGTCATTGGAGGATTAAAAAAAATTATAAAGAACAAGAATTAGAAGAGACAAAGTCATTATCCAAACTGATATTGGAAATTGAAAACTTATTGTGAACCCAAAATAAACTAAACTATTACATGAAGACCATTCCAACCAGAATGTTAAGAATGATTACCCGCCAGAGCGTAGCAGTCAGTGACACACTTCAATGCTCATGCGCAGCCAAATAGTATGGCAACTGCTACATGGCTATTCAAAAGTAATGGTGGCCATTCTATGCCTTAGTTCGAGTGGCACAACGAAGTCCTAACTATTATTACTAGCTCTCCTTTGTCTTACCTTCTTCATTTTCTTTCCTATCCATTGGCTTTTGTTACCAGAAGAATTAAGGAATCATACGAACTAAGGAATCATACCATTTGGTTGGTTGCTTTTCACCTATAGATTAAGGACTGGGAAGGAAGGATAGTGAGTGAAGCAGTCGTTCACTTTGTTTCCTGGCACGAGGGAAGAAACTGCTCTGTTCCACCAGGCGATTTGACAGGGTTCCGGCTTGGCCTTGCATCGTCTAAAGAAATTGTAAGTAGTTTGAACTAAATAGATAAGAATAATTGGTACTTGGGTTCTTGTTTACAGCAATTCTGAGGCAAATAATCTACGTCATTAAAACTCATTTTCATAATGATTCAGTTGGAAACCACCTTTAAAATCCTAATGTAAAGAATGTATATGTATGTATTTCAAGTTAAACAAAATATCACTTTTTTCTACTACTTGTTTTTGTTGGTAGAACTACTTGCTATAAACAGCCATAGCTATAGCTGCAACTTGCAAGCCTCTAATTTCTGAGACTAGATGCATGCAATGTTGTAATCTGCATTTGCAGGAAGTTATATCTTATCCTTATAACTTTAAAAAAATTGCCACCGGGCACAACTGCTCTGACCGGAATATAAGTCTTGATACTTACCACCCGGCGTTGTCTGTGTTTGCCTCCTATCATGAATTTGAAGTAGTTGGGCTCATTTTTTCTAAAGAATTGAGGTTTTTCAAGATTGGGCAAAAACTCTACGGCATAATTTTGGTTCATGGTGGAAATATGATAGTCGATTTAGTAAAATTTTGTGAGAGTAAGGAGGGTTACAAAGCTTCGGATTCATTCATGTTGAAATTATAAAATTTCTATTCGATTATTCATATTACTACTATGACCACTACTTCTCACGACAGGAAACCGATGGCAATATACACTACTACATAGTGTATATTGAGACAATATTTCTGTAAATTGTCTCAACTTAAGACAAAACAGAAATTGTGTATTGTCTCAAATATTGTCTTTAAGCGAGTGTCTCAAACTATTGTCTTAAATTATTGTCTCAAACTATTCACTCAATAAACCGCTATCATAGCACGTTCGTTCGTGGCATATGAAACAATACCCCTTATTTTACTAAATATTGGAAAATACCTTCCAAAATCGTTTTTTTTAACCCCCTCTCAATATGCCTTCCCAATTTAAAAAGGCCCATATTTTCACTAGATATTGTATGTATCAATTTTTTCATTAACATTTTTTATATCCATTTATATTTCTACCTAGTATAGTGATATGATATCCCTCTTATGACCCCACATGCATTCTACAATGCACCTTGCTTCTTTCGATGTATATTGTGGATGCACATTACTTCACCCACAATGCAATTACTCAACCACATATCATTATGATTTGCAACATCTAATGGTCTAATGAAGAGATAGGAGATCACTTCTTGTATGTCACTAGAGCCAATGCACATAGTACAACATTTAGATTGTATGTTGCAGTTCCCCAATCACTGACTAAGTTTGTTGTGGGATAGGTATCCAAGCCCCTAGGACCTGTAACAAGCTCTAGGAGGCTGACTAAACCTCCCAAGGCCTGTAATAGGCACGAGTGGTTGAGTATTCAAGCCCCCAAGGCCTATCGAGGGCCTATAACAGGTCGTGGAGGCTTAGAGCCTCCCAATGCTATTGGTAACAACTGATTGAGTGCTATTGGTAACAATTGGCTATCAATGACCATTGTCTCTCGACTATGATCGACTGGAAACCCACTTCACCATGAAACCCCCTGGCCTCAAGCATTCCTCAAGACGCGATTTCCATGCGTATTGGTAAGCCCGAGCCTTGCCTCAACCCGATTTCTCATCCGGTTGTGATCTCGCCATCTCCATTTGGCGGATATTTGTCAGCCCGCCCATATAAAAAAGACCCCAAAGTATTTTTGTATTGTTACACTCAATAAAAAACCCTTTGCCCCTTAATATATAAGCAATATAATTTTTAGGTTTTCATGAATATTTAATACCGCAATATGAATGAACGTGGTATTATATTGCCTTCTAGTGAAGCCCCCGTGAATTTAAGACAATAGTTTGAGACACTAGCTTAAAGAAAATATTTGAGACAATACACAATTTTTGTTGTCTTAAGTTGAGACAATTTACAAAAATATTGTCTTAATACCCCCTCTCTATAGAATGAAAATATTTATGATAGGGCACAGTGAAATCGAACCACCAACCTTCTGCATTATATAATGCAAATGCTCTACCATTGAGCTAGTACCCTACAATTTCATATACATGAAGAATATTTGTATTTTTAGAGTTTTTTTAAGCAATAAACACAAGAAAGGTGAAATACTCTCTATCAATGCATCCTCATATCCTATATTCATATGACACTTTATATGCCAAAGACATAGGCATAACTCACTGGCCAACCAATCAAGACTAAAATAGCTGGAAGAAATACAATACATGCTCCTATGACAAGCAAGCTAGATAAATTGAAGAGCTAAACCATTAATTGTGACAGCATCACATGTTCACAAGAAAGATGTCTACAACAGAGGTTTACAAAAAGTACATACTTCCAATTCCATTAATCCACTTAACTTATTTATTGGTATATCAAATGTAACAACCCTATTCATTATACATTAACTATCCTCCACATCCACACACACTATCCATGTGATCTTTCAAATTCCAAATCAAAAAATTCAATTCACTCTTCTCGCCTTCTCGTATATGAGTATCGCAGTAGCAAAGTTTCACATATATATATATATATATATATAATGTGACGTTGCTTAGTAACTGGGGTTATGTAACTCCCTGGATACTCGTGTGTTCTATATTAGTATGATTATCAGAGTTGTTACATAGGATATTAATGTAGTTCTTGTGTAAGTGTGTTCAGTCAATTAATGGTTGGCCACCTTCCATCAACCGCAGGTTCCTTATACCATCTTTACTGCCACCCTATCGAGGGACGGGGAAATAATTTCTTAGGCTTACACCCAAAACAGAGAGGTGTCTTGAAAATAATTGTAATAAGCTGTGTTCAATGAGGTATCCCGTTTTGTAATGCATATTATAATGGTTACATAATTGTAACCATTTCCATTTCAGGCGACAATATCAGTGATAATAATAGTATCACTATCTCCTACCAAATTTGTATCCCATAGTCTGTTTAATAAATAATGTATCGTTCTAACTTAAATGAACATAACGCTATAAATGTAATCATTATAATATCACAATGTAATGCTAGAATGCTAGCTATAAATGTAACCTTAATTCTGATAAGGATAAAGTGAGACTTCTTACAACAGTTTTTAGACCCGTGGATCATTTTTTTCTTTAGATCTGAAGCGCACAAAGTGATAGAGATGCCAACGTTCTCAATCTCTCACTGGTGTTTTGTACTCAAGAAGTAGGAATCTTTGTTTGTAATTTGTTGGGTTGTAACTGATTGGTCTTGATGAGACTTTGTCACAATCTGTGTTAAATGGACCTTGAATAATGCTAAGTCATATAAATAAGGGTATGATAAATTAAGATCTTTACACTGCACATAGGTGTTTATATTTTAGCATTTGGGGTGGACTAATATTTGTTTTTCCTAGATTGCACGAGAATGAGATAAGTGTACTGTCCAGATTGATTGTATGGTTGTTGCATTATTCACTATCCATCCCAGAATAATGCTTACTCTAGAGGTGGAGAACTCACTAAATAGATATTTCTGCTAGACTCCGGCTCAAATTCAAAAGATAATTGGTAAAGATGAAAAATGAGTAAAACAAAGAGGAAAATATTTTTTAATATATTTCTCGTTGGCTACCAAATGTTGACAATTCTTGGACCAGGGACACTAAATTTTTCTAGACAGTTGGCTTTACTGATAGGTTAAATTTCTACCTCGGAAAGTGGTCTCCGAAGAAGAAGAGAAGGAGATTCTTCTTCAACAGGATGAGATGCAATAGCAGCTTCGTCAATTACAAGGAATAACAAGTCCGCTGGTCAAAGCCAATGTTGGCCACTCTGCAACAAAAACCAGAGATATGGATGACACTCCTCCAAATTCTGCAAGAGAAATAGATTCTGCATCACAATCATGTATCGCTTTGCTTCCCAATTAATATAGAAGTCCCTACTGCTGGAATGTGCTCCATCTCTCTCGGTGTCGAAAGATTCCAAGACCAAGAACCTGAAATTGGTTTGCAACCTCCAGTAATACAAATCCCACAATATTGGGTTTTGACTTCAAAACAGAGCACCCTCCACTATTGAATGCGACCTCCAATATAGGTATGTAAATAAAAACATTATTTATATTTTACTGAATTTTAAAATTTATCACTTAATATCTATAAACTATATGTTTATTTAAGAATTTTTTTATCTTATTTATTTATTAATGCATTTATTAAAAAGTAAAAACTATTATAAATTTTTCTAAAAGTTCAAAGTCTATTAAACCCTAAAAATGGTCAAAATCCGTGAAGTAAAAACTTGTACATTAAAAAATTTAATTCCTGGTAATTTATAATTGCAACTAAAATAAATCTATCATTTTAAAATTTATCACTTAATATCTATAAACTATATGTTTATTTAAGAATTTTTTTATCTTATTTATTTATTAATGCATTTATTAAAAAGTCAAAACTATTATAAATTTTTCTAAAAGTTCAAAGTCTATTAAACCCTAAAAATGGTCAAAATCCGTGAAGTAAAAACTTGTACATTAAAAAATTTAATTCCTGGCAATTTATAATTGCAACTAAAATAAATCTATCATTTTAAAAATAAACAAAAATTCTAAAAAAATCCAAATAACACAATTTCATAACACAGTCCAATATAAAAAAATAAAAAACAAAATCAAATACAGACAAAAAATTTCAACTTTCTCCAGAACTTCCTAACAGTCGTATTCACAAGACAGCTTACTAAAACTATCACATTTCAATAGAGAGATTGAATGTATGTATACTAGTTTATCCCTTTTGAGGAAGTATCAGGTCCTTTCTATAAATTTATAAAACCAATGGACCTGGCTTCTGTACTTTATAGGGGAAGTACAAAAATGTGCAGGGGATTTTATGGCGGTTATGTCTTTGGATGTACTTTGGGATGCTAAACATAGTGTGATGTGCAGTTTAATGGTGATGCAAGCTCTTCCATGTCTATGCTACACCCAACATCTAAGTGACATTATTTATTCAATAATATAATATGGTAAATAAAATGCAAGGTCATTGTTCAACATAATTATTCATGAAAACGCTGAATCTCATTCACGGGAGCAGCTTCCCACTCTTGAGTAAGATACCAGGTGACACGATTCCATGAGCAATTAATCCCACAACAACAATGACATTAATTCTCAAAACCGGCAACCATGATTTGTTATCAACATGCCCAAGACAATGACATTCAATGATTTATGGGACCAGTTCGATTTGAGTGTAAAATTTGTGATAAAAAGAGGTAGAGTCTATGATGATCTGGTTTTTGGATCTATTTAGAATGGATAAACATTATTTTACTCTATATAAAACTCATTTATATATAATTTTAATTAAATTTAATATTTAAAAGATAACTTATTTAATTCAAGTTTAAGTGACTCTAACATCTACATATACGAGATTTAAAAAATAAATCCTTTCATTAAAGAATTGAATTCTATGAACACCCACACACTTTCTTTATCACATGCTAACAACATTCTGCTAACCATATATATAATATATATTGTTTTTTATTTTTAAAAGTTATCATTAACAAATTGGAGTTACTATTGAGCACACACTAGAGGTTGCTTACAAACCCAAGGACAAATTTTTGCACCCTCCAAAGCTCATTTATTATGAAGTGATTCAGTAAGTGTGAAAGCACTTACATAAAAGAAGAAACATTGAGTTCGTCCCTCTGCAACCTGCACTCTACCTTTATTTATATATGAGTGATTCAAGCTTGAATATTACTCATCAATTCATGATAGTATTCTCCGGCAATCTTGTAAGTTCTCAGTCTCCACAAGTGTAGGCATTTTAGTAGAGTATTATCATTGTCCACAACTTTTCAAGGTTTCAATCCAAATCCAATGGATAATTATTGTACGAGTATCTATAAATACTATCCTGATAATTATTGTACGAGTATCTATAAATAGTAATACTATCCTGACATATGTAAAGAAGCTTATTCAGATGATATTCAGGATAACCATCTTGAGTATCATCCTTATGCAAGATGATGCTCAATATTTTGACATAGATATTTAATTTCCCTTGTCCCCAACCACAGACACCATCCCTATGTGAAACTCAGGCTCAATCTTAAATGAGGATCATAGTGAAGATTAATTTGTTTTGAACTTCTCTATTTTTAACGCCAAACCCCAAAAACTAAATTACTACCTACCTTTCTCATACAGATAAGTTGTTTTACTATATTTAATATGGAGTCACCAAATCCTTACGATTTTCTAATTGGGATGTAAAACTTCTAGCCATTGGTAATTCTGATGACCCTGAGTATATGCACAACCAACAAGAATAGCCTTTAATGATAAGGCTGTTGTGAAAAACGATCTCAATGACAACCACCAACAGCAATCCAACTACGCTAGAGAGGATGCAATTGATCTAAATACTGCTAGACATTATTGGCCTTTGGCCTGGGCAAAGTGATGTCATCACTTTCCTCAAATAATTGTTGCATTGTGAAGAATGAGGGGTTTCTACATGTAGGTTACTTTTCAATTTGAAGAGCTTTGTCATCCCATTCACTGTACTTATTTTTCCTTCTAGCTCTTAGAAAATTTGCAAATGAGGTGCTAACTTACACACCCAGATGAATCTTACTGAGTTTGAGAGCTTTGGAATATAAAGATCTAATCGGAGCTTCTCATTTTGGTGGAAGGAAGAAAGGATTAGAAATTGGCTGTTGGTTCATTGATTGTGCTTAACCATAAAGAGAAGTAAATAACTAATGTACTTGAAGGTGTAGGTTCTCTACCATAGGCAGAAGAAATTGTTCATGAGGTAGCTAAAATGTCTCAAGCTAGCCTTTATTAACCTCGTATTGATGTTATTCAGGCTATGTTTGTGCCACAGATGACTTGGAGTCTTCAAGAGAACACTGAGAGAGTAGGTCCTTGGAAAGCTCATATCTTCGATATGCTTCATGTGATGGTCAGTATAAGGTCAAGGAAAATTTCCAGGGGATATGAATGATGATGAACTCTTTGCATCCTTAAGCAATACACTTGACTTAGATCAAGGAACATATGAGTACTAACTGATGATAAGTGGAAGTTGGAAAATGCAATTGCTGGAGCAGAGGGTGGTACAAGTGATGACTTTGAAGATGTTGAATATGTACCTAGGAAGATGTAGAAAATTCAAATCAAATGTCATGGAAGAGATGAAAGGATATTATGAGTTTGAATTTGTTGGTATTGAGAATTTATTCTCTCATATGTACCACTAGAGCTCAAACTAAGTACTCTGCTCTACCTCAAAAGTAGAGGGACGAAAGTAGATGGATATCAATCTTACATATATAAAATAATTTCAACTTTGAATCTTTTATGGAGTGGAGGAATATTTTGCAAAATTAATCCTTAACAAGAAATCTATCCCTTCAAATTCCATACTTCATCACTGGTTACCAAACACTTTTGCTCTTCAGCTGTGCCAAAATTTCTCAGTGAAACTAAAACCCTAATTAATTAATTATCTCAAACTTGATGGGTTTGAAATATAACGTCCAATCCCCAAAAACAAATAAAATAGAGGAGTTCATTTTATTGTGTCCACTTTAAAAGGGGTAGTGAATAAATCCACTTCGGGACAAACCTATCACGAGCTCTCAGGAAGGGCCTTAACCTATTATTCTTAGGTAATCGACTCCTCAAGAAACTGTGGCTAGTATCAGCATACCTTGTATACAACATTTAATACCATCTGACATGTGCGATAATTGACCTATTAATTGAAGCCTGTGAGTATAAACCTAGATCAAAAGCTTGGATTTTTTAAAATTCCAATTTCTCGATGATTTTGGCACATGAAGGCTATAAAAACAAAATAAAATTTCCTATATTTGGCATTAAGTATGAGAATGGAAATTTAAGAACAATTAATGTGATTACAAATTAAAATGGGAGAAAATTTTCACTTAGAGTTAATATATTTACCTCCATCTCATTGTCATTTGCATCCTTCACAAATAGCCAATGCCATCTCCAAGGGTTTTGATGACTCCAATGATATGCTTGAGGTGCACTCTGCATTCCAAATATAGTGGAAAAGGGATCTGATCATACAAGTTGAATAACCTTTCATATGTATACATAGATACCAACAGTATGATCCTAGATGAAGTATGAAAGGTTGAACATTACCCGTGATATGTATTAAAGAAACCCAAGAAATGTTAGAGAGAGTTAGACACGGAGTTCATGGGAGTAAAAGCCCTAATTTCCCTTCCTAATTGAGTGTTCTTCTGTATTGCAAAGTAATTCAAAGTAAGTCCAAATGCTGAGTCCATCGATGGCATCCATCTGTCAACACAACAAATAAACAAGTATTAGAAATCACTGATTAAATATAAAGAAATTTCAAAATGAACCCAACACCCAAATTTTCAAAAACATGTGTCTGATCTTTCTCTTCCATTATGAACATATCTACTTTAGCACTATGACTCTAAAAATATCTTGGTAATGAGGATAACCACGGTTCTAAATCCTAGATGTACAGGGCAATTGAAGTTTCATTGGGTGAAAACCTTGGAACTTAAAATAAAATAGGTATTGTATCTTGTTAAGGAAAGATCAGGGATCCTATCTTTGTTTCCCTCACAAAAATTACCTTTCGATGGCACCTAAACATTCCTTACAGTATGATGCATGAAACAAATTTCAACTTTTTGGGGTGAGTTGTAGCTCTAATGTAAGGAATGAATGCCACTAGAATGCATGGAAATTTTGATCATATCTTCCACTGTTACATTTCTTTTTATTATTGAAAGCAAAAACTTAACATACACCAAAGTAATTTATACAACATAAACAAGTCATGAGGCCATGAAACATTGATTACAACACAATAACCGTAAGGCAGTGACGTTGAATCCTGCAACAAACCAAAATAAACAACACGCCCTGGTTTCATTCAACTAGCCACAAAATTCCAATAAAGAAAACCAAAAGAATATAATAATAAAATAACTACTTCAATTTACTTGGTTGATCTTGTTGATTGTCCTCACTGTAAACCCTTGCGGCGTCCTCCTCCACCTCCATGGTTCACTAAACATGTGCGAGGAACCATTGATCTCGATAGGGTTTCAATTCTCTTCATTTGGCTTTGATGGCAAGCCATACACTGAGAAATCAATTTTAAAAAAGAGGGATCCAAACTAAACTAAATTAATTAACATGCGGTGAGACAAAGAGAGTCATACACAGAGGAGAGAAAAGCAAACATACCTGTAGTGGGAGCGGCGATTTGATTTAATGGAGTGTTTCGGCAATATAGGAATGGAGATTCCAATGGTGTTTCCTTACTAATTATTATCCCATCCCATTAAGAAGCTCTTCAAATGGGGACTCCCATTCCATCCCTCCAGAACTAATAATAAATACCAAACCCTTTTCCTTCCTTCTCATCCCATCCCGTAAGAGCACCTCGTTAGAGCAACTCTTCAAATGGGGAGTAGATATGGTAAAGATGGACTACCCTGGGCGAGCACAGAAGTAGTTGATTCAAGGGTTTGTTCGATGGACATTGAAAGAACTCAATGAATGGTAATGGGAAGGGGAGATAAATAAATCCTCTCCATGGTCTAGCCAGTTTTCCTCGCCCCTCTTTAGCACTTCTAGAGCTATATCAATCCAATCGATCTCGAACTTAATCTTGGAGTTGAAGTGCTACTATGAGAAGAGAACCAAGCGATCACTGAAACGCCCATCCTTGTCATCTCTAGCATGACATTGCACAACATTCCATAAAAAACGAGAGATAAAGAGAGCGGTGCCAAGACGTGTCAGAATGTTGTACTAGTGGCATGCAGATGATCACTGTCATAAACCCCTGCTCATTCTCTAACATATAATCATGGAATCTTTAGGGCAGAAAATCAATAGAGTATTCCATCAACCTAGCATCAGAGAGCATTGACAGAACCCAATGAGCTTTCACTCATACGGGCCTCTAAACCCTTGCTCAACTCCTCAATCGAATTGCTCAAAACTGTATAACAAGAATGGAAAATTAGCTTTGGTACTTTTACCCAAAGTTTGAAACCCTATCTTTCGTTTTGCCTGCTATTTTTTTAATTTTTTCTTCTTGGCTACAAAAACCAAAAAATAAGGGCGGCAAGTTAGAGACAATATGATATTTTTGTCTCAAATAATTGTCTCAAAATGGCCTCTCTGTAGTAATGTAATAGTCTATCATTTGTCATTTGTTGAGTTTGTTCACGACAGCCGAAAGAGCACTTCGGCCACGGCCACTGCCACTGCTGCCAGTTCTTCATGGCCACGGTTCACCGTCTCGCTACATCCGAAGCTCTCGAGTTCAAAACTTCTAGAGCATAAACCACCGTCTCAGATTATAAATTGTCATCACCAGCGGCACCAGACTGAGCTTGTGTACCATATGTACCATTGGCAGAGGTTTAGGGTAAGGTTGGGATGGGAGTCGGCATCCTGGTGAAGAAGGAATTTCATGTTTATTGTTATCAAGCTAATAACCCTGATAAATTTGCCCTGCCATTGTTGCAGGCACCGTAGGAAGGAGTTTTTTCGTTGATCATATTTGTGGAATAAAACCTGTTGTGTGAAAGGTCATTTCAGCTGCAATCGACAAAATCGATGCACAAGTGGTGCAGGGGGCATATGGGCATCTTACTTCATCTATCTGTGAAGTGTGTAGACAGATATGTGAGAAATAAATTAATGTGAATGAAAGAACCTCGTTCTTTTTATTATTTAGATATGTCTAATATGCATGCGCACGCACCTTCATTGCAAATTCCCTCGGACCTATCAATCATACCACTATCGATCGACTAAAGAAGGAAGAAAGTAGAAAGCCAATCCAGTTAGGTGTTTGATGTCGGGACTTAATACCTACAGCAAGACATGTGGGCACTGCAGGCTTTGACAAACAATTACTCACCGATATTGTTGTATTTTATTGCCTAGTACACAGTAGCACAACGCACAAATGCGGTAGCATGTAAAGATATCCACAGTGTGTATATTTTATCAACGACATTATGGATTAAGTAAACCTGTTGCTTCCGTGACAATATTGAATTGAATTGGGTGGAGGAATTTAAGGCGCCAGATCCGACCAACGAATTGTACATAGATTCAGAAAAAACGTTCAAAAGGAAAACGAAAAAAGCAAAAATGCATCCCTAACTCTAGATAAGCTTTACAAACTTAACTGGAATTAGCCATGTAAATCTCGCTGACTTCATTGGGGTCGAGCCAGACTTTTCCCTTCCAGAACTTCAGAACGCTTGCCACGAGTGGCTTCTGCAACTTCAGCGAAACCATTGTTCCTGAACCTTCGTCTCCCTCACAAGCTCCTCTCCTCTGTCAATTTTGGGGGTTTAAGGGTGGGGTCGAGCCAGACTTTTCCCTTCCCACACTTCAGAACGCTCGCCGCTCGCCGCTTCTGCAACTTCAGCGAAACCATTGTTCCTAAACCTTCGTCTCCCTCACAAGCTCCTCTCCTCTGTCAATTTTGGGGGTTTAAGGGTTTGATAATATACAACACCCCAATTTCATAACCTCAATTAGGGTTTTGAGGGTTTCATTTATACAGGAGATTAGCATTTTTTTTTACAAATGAATAGAAAACAGTATAACCTTGAGATGCATGTAGGCAAAGAAAACCTCAATCGCAGTCGCAAGAGGTACTGATTGACAGGAAGGAGGACTTGCAAGAGGCCTAGAGTCATTATTTTCTTTAGTCAGACTGTCATTTCACAGCAGTCCCATGCTCTGACGCTTGTATCCCCACTGATGTTCACCCACCGCCGAGTCCCAGGCACCAAAACTCGAGGCTGGCGTTAGCAATCAAAGGGCCAATCAGCATCAAAATAAATATGTTTTTTAAAATACATTTAATATAAAAAATTACAACTTTACCATTAACTTAAGTGAACCAGTCTACCCGGATGACGTTTGCCCGCCGCCGAGGCCCGGGCACCAAATATCGAGGCCAACGTCATCAACCAACAGGCAATGAATATTGAGATAAATGTTTTTAAAATAAATATATTTAATATCAAAAATTGTAACTTTAGCAATGACTTAAGAAAATAGCGATATGGACATCAAACTAATTGACCTTAACGAATCATATATGTCAAGGACATAATAAACAATATTGTATGACCGTGCTTTCACACAATTTATGTGGTTTGGGATTAATCTTGAAATTAAGGAAAAAGGGACAAACATTTCAAGTATGATTAGAAACACTAGTGAGATACGATCATGTCGAACTAACATTATATTTATGGAGTTGTCTAACAATTCGATGATTTCATTTGTTCGACGAAATCGTCTGTGCCACTGTAGCTATCTTTTTTCTTTTCGACTGACCGCTTTCACGTCCCTCAACATTTATTGCAAGGTGGTGATTAGGGTTGGGTTGGTGAAATCGAATGGGAGATTATCCCATCATTCCCCTGTGCCCATTGCAACATTATTTTCCTCCACAAGCCCTACAACATTCTTCTTTTCCGTCGAGCTCCTGTAACCGCATCTTCTCCGAGGATCTGCAAAGCAAAAACTCTCCCCCAGGTGCAACATTCATGCTCGATTTAATGTTCACTGCTTGCATACATGTTGCTTAATAAATTTTATCATATAGACTCAACAACGTATACAGGGTTGGAATTTCACTGGAATCTTACCTGTCACACTTTTTTTTTACGTTTTGAGCTTTACCATTTCCCTTCATTGAACGTTTTACTTAATATATACCTGTCAATAATAACGTTTTAGTGTTGTAATTTGGAAATATAAAATGAACTAAATAGGGATAAAGAATAACCAGCCACGTGTATTCATATTTCCTTTTGCAAATATACTCGAGAAATAGCAACATAACGTGCAAGCCCCCAAGCAGCTTCCTTGACAACTAATTCAGAAGGCCCATTTGGTATGCTGACAAAAGTTCCCCTTATGAGATGGCACAATGTCAAATTAAACAACAATCACGTGGTGGCAATGTCCCATCATTGCCACATGCCAATGCAATAGGTGTGATGTTTCATTGTTGCATTGGCCAGAGAAAACACGTTTTTTTTTACTTTATACGGGGTTTGAAAATCAAAGTTTGTGCCATGCAACATTGGGGAAGGGATTTGTACAGTGCGCTAATGCCTATCTAGAGACATTACTCTTGGAGTCTACTAGGCTGAATTTAAAATAAAATGCACAACTGGAAGGTATTTTCTACAGGTTGAGGCTAACATGCCTAAAATGCCTAACCATATTAATTCATTCTGCCATGGATCTATTGTTGGCATTTGATAGCTCGGTGGCACTCCTGCATCAGGTGCCTAGGTGCAGGGGTCAATAACGTGGAGTCTCATTAATATTCTTAAAGTGACTTTATTAATGAGTATTTATTAAAGTACCTTTTTGATGTGACTTTATGATTTAAAAGTGAGTTGCACTTTATTATGTTTCTAAAGTGACGTTAAGTCATAAAGTGTACTTTTTAAATATTTAGGGTAATGTGACTTTTCAAAAAGAAAATTTGTTGTAAAGTTCACTTAGGAGGTTTAAGTGAGTGAGAGATTAGATCCTAGCCATAGATCTCTTGGCCAAGATCTAATCTCATCCATTGAAGTTGAAAAGTCATGAGAGTAACCTTAATAGGGTAAATAAAAAGTGTTTGAGACTTCAGTTTGGGCACACATTCCAAGAGAGCAGCTTGGAGAGGCACGAGTTTCTTGAGGAGAGAGGAGAAGTTGAGAATAGGAATAGAGAGAAAGCTGGGCACTGAAGGGAGGGGGGGGCACATTTCCCTAGAAGAGGAGCACGCATCCCTAGAAAGATTCCAGCATTAAGTTACAGCAGCAAGAGGGGTTCGATTCCCAAGGTAGAGAGCACAGTCTACAGTGAAGATTTACATCAAAACAGTGGTTGTTCCGTACTGCAGAAAGAGAGAGGTCCGTACAGTGTTGAAGAGTGACATTACAGCTACAACCAACAGAGAAATCAAAACAGCCAAGTGGGCACGATTTCTGAGTTGAAATTTCTGCTGTTCTATTTATCTTCTGTCTGCACGAACTTCAAGAAAATTTCTGTTGTATTTATTGTTGTTTGCACAGGCCTGTTATGGCACTGTTTCCAAGGTAGTTTGGGTACTGTGACTAAGTATAAATCCTGTACATTAATCTGATGTAAATGTTGTTGCTGTACTTCTCATTATTTCCTAATACAAACTCTCTCTCTTGACTGGTTTTTTCCCCGAAGTGTGGGGTTTTTCCAAGGTCATGGTTGACCAAAAACCCTGTGTTTATATGCTTCTTACTGCATGCTGGTACATTATTTCTATGCATGAACTTTTATGACAGTCTGCTGGTTATTAAGTTTTTCCACTGCTAAATGTACTTTACAGACAGTATATTAGCCTACAATCAAGTTAATTTAATGTTTGATAAATGTGCATGACTTGTGTTTACTGTTGAGGTTAATATCAGTGGTTTGTAAAGTGTTTGACATCAGATTACAGATGGCTGTTAAGTGGGCAGATTCTGAGTTTTTTTTGTTGTCATTTTTCAACATCTATATGCAATTTTCAGGCACGCAAGGAAACCCGTAAACATAACCATTATGCCATTAAATTGGACAATAAACAAAACTAGAATTTAAGCATGCAGAAACATAAAATACAGAGCGTGCCAAACTCATCATACACGCTGCTTGCATCAACCATGCCTATATCCTTTTCAGCTTCACATTTAGATGAGCTAAAAGACCTCCAAAGATACCAATGTTTCTATACTTAGCAGCTCTTCTAACTCAGAGAACCGCTCAACATACAGCAAGCACGAGGTGCAAAGAGCAATTGCTATTTATTATTATTAAACTAACAGTTGATAGTTAAACTTGTTGAGTATGGCCCTCTTGCATAATTACCTCAATCACACCCAAGCTTGGCGAGTTATGACAAACTTCTTTATTATTATAAGATCCTTCTTACTCCCATGACAATAACTTTAAAAAATGATTTGCAGTTTATATCTGGTTTCTTCTATGTGGTGGATCTTAATCTTGAAATTATCAACAAAGATCATTGGAATAAAGACAAATCAATAAAGGACAAAAATAAAAGATATTACACTCATAAGACAAACTTTATATTTATCTTCTTTTGGCATTTGCATACAACCTTAATACATGGCTATCATTGCAATCTACATTAACACGTGGAACTTTAACCTAGCATGAATAACATAGGAATCATTAATGATTTGCACATGTAAGTGGTAACTTATTTCTTAGTTGTAGCAATTTGCCTCTTTGTATGTATAAGACTTGAAAATTTGAAATTCATTTACAATAACTAGTTAATGATACAAGTTAGACAAATTTGAATCAATTCATATCTAGAGCAATTAAATATAAGCGCAACTAAAGAAATGAGATGTTCTCATATAAATATTTCAGATTTTATCTAATTATATTCCAAATTTGCAATGTCTCATAGCACTATCTAATTATATTCCAGATTTGCAATATATCAGAGCATTAACAGCCCTTGTATCCTCTTTAGTTTCACACAATCAAATAAAGTAAAGATGTCCAAAGATATCAATGTTTCCATACTTGGCATTTCTTCTAACTTAGAGTACTCGTCAACATACAACAACCAAAGTTTTGAACTTTCACATTCAAGGTGTGATACCAAGCCAACAGAGTAAAATTATCAAGGGGAAAAAAACTTGAATCAAATTGACTAAATTATGAAATGTTGTTTGTGCACCATTGCACAAACAACATTTTACAATACCAACCACGTGGGCATCCAAGGAAACAAGAGTATTATGCTATAGACACCTTCAATTAATTAAGATTTTAAATCAAGAAAGAATTGGCATTTTGGCAATGACACAATCCAGACCTTCAACATGACTACCTGCTCCAAATTGCAATTGGAAAGTTAGCTTGACAAAGTTTTGCATGTTTTTCCGACTGTAGAATTTGTTTGGAAATCAAAATTTGCATTACATAACATTGATAAATATGTGAACAATAGTTTGATATAACAGAGCAATGATGGAGAGCAATACATGTTCATTTAAATGCTTTGAACTAAATGTTAACAACGATATATGTGAGTAGTTGAGGTAAACAAACACGTAGGGGCTATGCTACTGCAGAACTGTACAGTAGCAAGAGGATTTGATCAATGGCCTTCCTTTGACTAGACAATGCATAAATTACATGACTATTTTAATTTCAAAATCCTTTTATCCATCAACAATGTCAATGTGTTGTGCATAGAATAGCAATAGTAGATTATCTTATACATCAACTATGTCAATGTGTTCTTCACGAAAACATTATAGCATGAAATAGAAAAAGCAAATCATCTTATACATTAACTATGTCAATGTGTTGTCTACGAAAACATTGTAACTAGGCAAAGCATGCTATCAAATAGAGAAAGTATTGCAAGGCATCATTGACATGAATACATGGTAACTAGAAAAAGTCATTTTTTGAGAGCATTGACAATAGAAATAGAGGCAAAACTCTATTTGATTTGTATATGTCATCAGCTATAGAGACATTTGTCATGGAAACATTAAAGCATTGTATGAGGACACTGGTATAAAGGCAAAACTCTTTGATTTGTATATGTCAATGGATATAGAGACAAATGTTATAGAAACACCACAGGCAAAATTTCAAAAAAATGTTGATCAGGTTATGTAATACATTGCAGCAAATGTTGTCTAAATATCATATACTATGAATAAAGCAAGAAAGCAAAACACGCCCTAAGCAGGAGTGCAAAGCATCAAGTCATAGATGTGCTTTGGCAGCAACAAATTAAGCTTTCTATTTTGGCTATGCAAAAATGTCCTGTAACAAGCTTCATATTGACTCTAAACTATATGTCACTCCAGCATTTTTTTGTAAGCATTCGTTTCTGCACATTGCATGTAGATTAGTGTCAAAGAAATGGACAAAATGGAAGGAGCAATCAGAAAATTAAGTACACAAAACTAGGTGCAATCAAAATATAACTATATTTTTTTACTATCAGGATCTGATGTTGATTCCATTGTGATTGGAAAATTTCAAAGTTTCTTTCTTGTGCAATTATAGATTGCAAATTTGAAAACAATTTTTGCAAACTGCATTTGTGCCAAATGTTAGGCGACAAAGGTAGATGCTACACAACATTTTAAAAACAAAAATTGCCATCAGTCGACAAGTGAAATGAAATAATGCGATTTAATTTGATATGCCAGCACTTCTGAGATTACCACAAAGATTGCATTTGCTTTAAGTCATATGGTTGTCTTAAGAGAGAGTCATAAACCTACTCAATATTCAATATGCCAAAGCACAGTGACCTGTGATAGCAGTAACTAAATGGTAACAGACAACAAGTAGAATCAACATGGATAAATACAGATCTCTTCTAGAATCTGTTGACAGTCCTTATTAATGAATTTGGTCAACTGCACAGAATCAAGTCTAGGACAACCAATGAAAAGTGGTAAGAATACATTAAATGCTAATTCAACCTAGACATTATGTAGAGAAGGGTGTTTATTCAAATTTCAAAGTTCAGATTTTGTGTCCTTTTGTAGCAAAACAAGGTATTAAAATTTTCCAACTCGTAAACTTCATTTAGATCAATTCCTAGTTTATGAACAAACGGAACAGAGATTGGCCATACGTGCTACTATAATTTGACAGACTTCTATATTTTACTTGTGGATCTAAACCAATGTAGAGACCGCTTTGATTAATTTCTCAAATCCTAGTGCAATTGAAAAATACATTTCGATCTCTCTGGTTTTCTCCTTACTCCAGTTACCCTACCTATCAGTGACCAAATGCAAGAGAAGAGGAAAATGCATGGAGCATTTATGTGGTCATACCAAAAGACAATTAACCCACAAATATGAGCAAAAAATGAACACCCACATTCTATAGAAATAATGAAACCAAAAAGCAAATAATGCCATGACTTTCTAAGTGGATAAATAACATCAATGGGTGAACTCAACAGAAACAGGATAATATGAAACCAATTAACGGAATTAGTAATCCCAGTACTGTCATTTATTGCAGAACTTGAAACAATGAAAGGAGGCACTAGTACCATAAAGTTTCAACAAGAATCTTGGCAACAAAATCAAATAAGAGAGTCTGACCAATCATAAATTATAATCAATTTTATCAGCATCATTAGTCAGCAGATCACTCATCTCCGTGAAAAGCCCCTCTGATTTACACTTGCAAGTTACAACTCCTGACTGAGGCAAGAAACTATCCTTCTTTTTTGTTTGCATATCCTGGAACAAAGCAACCTCCTCATCCTTATCCCTATCCATATATTGTGGGTGATCTACAGACTTTGTGACCTTTTGTGCCATTCCACTTGGTTGCCCATTGCAGGCGAACACCTTGAGCTGGACGAGAAGGCATTTTATCAAAATCACGGGTGTCCATAATTATTCTAATATCATTTAAAATGAAGATTCATCTAATGAGGCCAAAGTCATTTAAGTGCAAAATTTTTTAGAATATATACTTCCAATGACCTATTGTGGCCATCTCAACAAAATACCCCACAAAAATAAACAAGAACTTCAACAACCTTAAAGATACACTAAAAATCACACCGTGGATTGCAAACATCATTTCATAACAACCCAAATATCCATTTGAGATGAGAACATGCTTCTTTCTCAAGACTAGAAACGCTTCTCAGTGCTGATCCTATGCAAATTACCTAATAGCATGGTCAAATGACAGACTTTTGCATCAAAAGTCTTAGTTCACTTGGATATCATAGATTTTCCTACTTCATTTGATAATTTCACAACTCTACATCATAATTATGCTAATTTTCTGGCTATGAATTTACACATAAGCAATCACACAGGCCTGCTACACTCAGAGTCTATCATGAAATCCTAGATTATATATAAATCTTCCACTCCGATCTACTTTCCACTAAATTTTTAAGAATATAGACTCATTTAATATTAGATGTAATATTATGCATTGTATTCACCTCAAATTTCACAAAATGTACCAGTTTTTCCCAAATTAATCAAAATTATATAAATTGCACAAAACTGGGCACTTTGAAGGCTATTTTCAACTAGAAGTTAAGAATGTAGACTTCTTTAACATCAAACATAATGTTGTGGATTGTTTTCACTCTCAAATTTCATAAGCTGCAATAGTTTTGAACTAGGTAATTCAAAAAGATACTTTAACTTGCACAAGTCCAGGCACTTTGACTTATATTTCACTAAGATTTAAGGATATAGACTTGCTAGGGACTATCTCCACCTCACATTGCACAAATTGAACTAGTGAGAATCCCCTAAGGCATTTCATAGCTAGGAGATTTAACTCAACATTGTGTTTTCTTGTAGGCTCTGTAGACACAAACTGCACCCAGTTTTCCTGTCTGGTGAACACCACAAGCAAAAAAAATGTTGATGAGCTAGGTAGGAACACGAGAAGCCCAAAGTTTCCTTTCAATTGCCAATGCTCCCAAAAATCCCAGACCTTCCCAATGCCCATTAGTTGTATATGACTTCACACCAATTCTAAAACTACCCATCAGGCACTCTTGATTTCACATCAATCAAAAGAAATTGGTATGAGCAGAATAGACCTAAAAATGCCCATTCAGAATAACCACAAAAACTATGCAAAGTAGCATGTATGTGAGCACAATGACCCAAAAACTATCAATTATCTTGGCATTTTCACATTGAACAAAACTAAAACTAACCCTCCAAAGCACAAGGCCATTACCTGTCCTTGGCATTCCTGGCAAGTTCTTCATTGCAACCCTGAAAGGAGATTTCTTTACAATTGAAAAATATTCTATAACTACACTAGATGATCAAGATCATTGTTGTCCATAATTCTTCCAATATCATTTAAAATGAAGATTCATCTAATGAGGCCAAAGTGATTTAAGTGCAAAATTTTCTAGAATATATGCTTCCAATGACCTATTGTGGCCATCACAACAAAATACCCCACAAAAAATAAACACGAACTTCAACAACCTTAAAGATACATTGAAAATCACACTGTGGATTGCAAACATCATTTCATAACCCAAATATCCATTTGAGAGGACAACGCGCTTCTTTCTCAAGACTAGAAACGCTTCTAAGTGTTGATCCTATGCAAATTACCTAATAGCATGGTCAAATGACAGACTTCTACATCAAAAGTCTTAGTTCACCTGGATATCATAGATTTTCCTACTTCATTTGATAATTTCACAACTCTGCATCATAATTATGCCAATTTTCTGGCTATGAATTTGCACATAAGCAATCACAGAGGCCTGCAACACTCGGATTCTATCATGAAATCCTAGATTATATATAAATCTTCCACTCTGATCTACTTTCCACTAAAATTTTAAGAATATAGACTCATTTAATATTAGATGTAATGTTATGCACTGTATTCACCTCAAATTTTAGAAAATGTACTAGTTTTTCCCAGGTTAATCAAAATTATATAAATCGCACAAAACTGGGCACTTTGACCTATTTTCAACTGGAAGTTAAGAATGTAGACTTCTTTAACATCAAACATAACGTTGTGGATTGTGTTCACTCTCAAATTTCATAAGCTGCAATAGTTTTGAACTAGGTAATTCAAAAATATACTTTAACTTGCACAAGTCCAAGCACTCTCACCTATATTTCACTAAGATTTAAGTATATAGACTTGTTGGGGACTATCTTCACCTCAAATTGCACAAATTGTACTCGTGAGAATTCCCCAAGGCATTTCATAGCTAGGAGATTTAACTCAACATTGCGTTTTATTGTAGGCTCTATAGACACTAACTACACCCAGTTTGCCTGTCTGGTGAACACCACAACCAAAACAAATGTTGATGAGCTGGGTATGAACACAAGAATCCCAAAGTTTCCTTTCAACTTCCAATGCTCCCAAAAATCCCAAACCTGCCCAATGCCTATTAGTTGTATATGACTTCACACCAATTCTAAAACCACCCATCAGGCACTCTTCATTTCACACCAGTCAAAAGAATTTGGTATGAGCGGAATAGACCTAAAACTTCCCATTTAGAATAACCACAAAAATTATGAAAAGTTTTTCTTTACTTCCAGCTGATCCACAAGTCTGGAATTTTATGGCTGCTATCTTTCTTGTTGTCCTGGAAACTATTTGAGGAATATTTTCAGCCAAACCCCATAGCCTTTGGTATGCTGCCATGGCCAATGTGCATATAGCTGGATCTCACTTTGCTCACTAGCAACACTTGGCCGGTAACAGCTGCAATCAATTGATTTCAATTTTATCACCTATGAAATTCATCATTGCAAATTCTGTTAGGCCAAGCATAATATAAACATCAAAATCAATCAATTATTTTCCCAATTGACATGGAGAGTCCATGCTTTATTCATGAGACTTCCACACTTTTCATGCTTGCCCAATCATACACATGAACTCATTCATGTTCATTATTTCACAGGGAATTTACTATCTCAGCATTCACAATTTATTTCAAGTAATTAAACACAATCAATTTTCAGCCACAACATGCATTCAACAATTTTCTATTTTCTGAAATGCATCAATTAAAAGGAAAGAGGAAAGTAAGAGTTTTACCCTCTTAGTCTTGTTCCAATCTGGAGTCACACCACCATTGTGGTTCCATGCTCCTTAGCCTCTTTCACTTCAATTTGAATGATTTACTTTCCCTTTCTTGGCTATGACGCGTAGTGTCTAACGTTTGTCCCAAGCCTCTCATCCAGGGAAACCTTCCCCCATGATTGCCTACAGAACCTTTGGATGCTAGGACCCACACAAGTCCACTGGAACCATTCTTCATTATTGCTCATACGGAGCATTCTAGGACATTCACATGTCCACATACATCCTTAGGATGCCTTCAAGGCTCTTGCTTCCAACAATACCTGCATGAGCATCTTCCTTTAGCTCCACAGGCATACCGCATTGAATTCAGATAACTATGGCACCCACAAGACCTTCCCCACCCAACACAAGGATGGTACCTCTTCTCTGCTACACAGTCCCTCGAGCGTACTAACCCCTTCCAGTGCTCTTCAAGGTGTGCATCAAAAGGTAACCAAGTTTCTGCAAGCCTCAGATCACCTATGCATATGTATAAAACAAATGTTATGCCAGCACACTGGCTGCACCACATCATTCAAATAACCAATGCCAAGCCAGTACACCAAGTGTGTTTATCAGGCATTCCAATAACTAGTATGCTAAGCCAGTTCTCCGACTGGGTTTATCAAGCATTCCAATAACTAGTATGCTAAGCCAGTTCTCTGACTGGGTTTATCAAGCATACA
This sequence comes from Larix kaempferi, assembly GCA_027924585.1. Taxonomy (NCBI): domain Eukaryota; kingdom Viridiplantae; phylum Streptophyta; class Pinopsida; order Pinales; family Pinaceae; genus Larix; species Larix kaempferi. Next base: position 9,563,277 of record BSBM01000727.1, read on the forward strand.
AAAACCATTAACCAGTATGCTAAGCCAGTTCTCCAACTGGGTTTATCAAGCATACAAAAACCATTAACCAGTATGCTAAGCCAGTTCTCCGACTAGGTTTATCAAACAATAAAACAAAAGAATACAATTACATGGCTCCTTCTCCTATGAAAACCAGTGGTTCCAGGAACTCCATTGGTGACTCACTTGACTGCAACCTAGCATGGACCCACAATACCCACTCACACAACACAAGGATGATACCCCTTCTCTGCTACACAAGCCCTCGAGCATACCCATCCCTCTAGTGCTCTTCAGTGTGAGCGTAGAAAGGCTACCAATGCCCATGCAACCTTCCTGAGTACCCAATGCTCTTACTGGGTTTAATAGCACTGCAAAGAGACAAGCACATGTAAGGAATTTTTTTACAAGGTTTCTCAAACCCAAGCCACTCTTGCCATTTTTTTATTTTTTTCATCTTTAGCAGCCGACATCTTCCCCAATGGCATATTTTCACAATCTCACCTGCATTACACACAAGCATGCAGTTCACATGAGATGTCATCATAATAATTTCAATTAGAGTTTCTCAAATATGTTTCATATGGAAACTAGATTTCCAAAACATGAGGTCTTTCTCGTGATGTTTAACTCTTGCAGGACATAACACATGGTCTTCCTGCATTGTGTCCTCCCGACACAATTCAAAAACAATCAACCAATCAATGGCATTAATAATCAAATTCAAATCTGAATTTACAATTTTGTTCAGTAAAGAAATTTGATTTATTTAACCATGAGGTCGTCCTCATATTGTTTGGCTCTTGTAAGTGGTATCACTCTGTCCATTATGGTTTTACATTTGCTACCATAACATGAACATCCACCTACAACACATCCTCTTGACACAATTCTAGAGAATCCAAAAAACCATTAGTAATTATTAGCAAAATTTGAAACCTGAAATTCACAATATGTTATGTACATAAATTAAATTTCACGTTCAAGGAAAAAAAAAAAAAATCACAACCATGAGACCCTTCTCATATTTTTTTGGCTTTTGCACATGGTAAATTCCAGTCTTCATTATGGAATTACCCACATTGCCATACCCAATACATTTCTACCTGTAATCTGAAATTTTAAATTAGTCAAACACTTTGTGAGTATCCATGGTAGATTCCAGTCTTCATTATGGAATTACCCACATTGCCATACCCAATACATTTTTACCTGTAATCTAAAATTTTAAATTAGTCAAACACTTTGTGAGTATCCGTGCAAATAATATTTTCATTGCAACATTTACAATAGTCAGTGAAGTGATCTCAGAATTATAATACTCGATAATTCAAACACTATCAGCTATTATTATCTCAAAGTAAATGAAATACATTTACTTTATGTGCATCATAATCACAATAAAATTGCAATATACCATCACATTATATATGCAATTTAAACAAAACTTACAATTCTCGTGGTTACACAATTGTATCCATTCAGGCAACTCTGTCCTCCCAACAGAGCATTATTGGTAGCCCATCAAACATGGCTACCTTCTTCATGCAATCATTTTCCTGCATCCATAGTAGCTCATGAAATGATATCATAATTGACAATATTTCTATCATTTCAGTTATTAATGAGTTGCAATGAAATATATATGCCACACCATGCATTCACACAATGCCTCTCAACATATGTACCCACACATATGCAGAAACAATCACGAAGTTTACGTAATATTTTAATCTATATCCACTCAATGTCACCTTCCATTGATTCATGAATACCATAATGCTGTGTCATGCATTCCACCATGATGTGTTGGAAGGTCTAGCTAATGCCTTGACACATCACCCAACCATCTCCCCAATCACCTGGTTAACTTATATGGGTGCCTTCCTTCTCCACTAGAACAACACGTCAGTAGTTTACTCACTCCTTGGTTGTTGGAAAAGAGGTTTCATCCCAAATTAACACTAATAGGGGGGTTCATGGGATACTTGTGTAGCACTATAGCATTACCATTCCAACCACATTATGGCCTTAACCATGAATATCTCATATGGCATGCAATATCACAACAGGACCATAAGTCCCCACTTGCTTTGGTTATTAAAATCATAACCAACATATACAAATGGCATGATATATTTTCATATGAATGCATTTACAATTCAAAACAGTTAGATGGTATAAGGATCCCTTCCCTTACTACCACATACCTCACCGTACCCGATGGGATAATGTTCGCATAAATGCATTCATCATCACATACATACCAATTTACGATTACTAAGTATGGCTAAAGGGATTCTTACTCAATCCCCTTTTGTAAGGGATCATAAATAAACCATTACTTGCATGGCTTCCATTAACATCTTTGATGTTACTTAAGTAGTTGGTCTCCTACAAAGGATTACACCAACCTCTTGATCATAGATTTGTTGCCCCAACCTTTCTTCATAAGGTTGTTGATCGCATGCAACAACATCATCAACGTATTTAGCCATGCTTCGGTTGTCTTTGGTCCTACAACCAATGCGAACACCACTAATTATTAACAACCGCAATAATTATCTTAAGTGGCTAATTGCATATGTAAAACCTCACTTATTTTACCAATATGCAAAATCATATACGTGCACACACATCCTCACATGCACTGTGCAAAATTTATTAATATGCCATCTAGTGCATATTCATTTTATCTATCTAATCTCTTTCATTTTCAAAATTCCTATGCCATAATTTTATGTATATAAAACTCATAAAATATAAATACAATAGAAAGAGAGGAGTTAAGGATTTCTCCCTTTCCAATCCCTCATCATAGCATGGAATTCCTCTTCCACATCATAGTTGATCCAATTTCATGGCCTTTTAACAAGCACACAAAGAATCATTAGCTATGATTTTCTCACTAACCAACAATTCAATGCCTATACTCAAGTATAACATTCCTACTTGCTACTTTCCAAGCATGCAATTCTTAACCTATAAACATTAATAGTTTAAGGTGAGAAATTTTCCTCTTTATCAACATTGCCTTACTGCTCCAATTGCTTTCAGAAAATATGGCCCAGTTCAACTTGACCTTTCTTAACTTCCCTGATTCACACATGGGATGCCTCATTCCCCAATGAGAAGCCTTTGCATGGCCACCATGTCACTATCATCAGCCAAATGCCAATTCCTCATACTGGGATGTCTTATCCCTATGAGTGACAACTTTTGGGTGAATAGAATTGCCTTACCCAGTCTTGTTACTTTACTCATAAGTTACCGACTCATATCTTGTAACTTATTTTATCATGCATGAATTTTCCCACAATGATGATTGGATCGTCATCTTTACAAGTTGTAAGTCCCTTACATGATAACCTATTCCATTACTTATTGAGTAAAAACTGCAGCCCTTCAAAATTGCAACTTTTGTCAAATTACATAAACATATGAATCACCCTTTTAATTATCCACAACTTGCCAAATTGTCCCATGGACTATTATCATGATGCAACATTTCCATTTCTATGAATCTTGTCATTACCATAGAATTTTCTTACTATTGACAACTTCTCAGGGAGACGACAGGGGTCAAGGGAGTGGACTTATCCCTTTTGCTCCGATCGGCATATTTCCTGCTTCTCGTCAACCCGTTTCGGCAACTTATCAATTTTTCTCTGATCAACGTATTTCCTGTTTCTCGCCGACCTGTTTTGACGAATTATGACTTTTGCGCCGACCGTTTCGACGCAACTTTCTCTTTGTCGTCGATTGGCGCAACTTTCGCTTTTGTGTCGAAAATCCTTTTCGGCGATCCTTCCAATTTTCTGCCGACTGTTTCGACGCACTTCCACTTTGTCGCCGACTGTTTCGGCAAAATTTCCAATTTCTCGGCGATTCGACGGACTTTTATTTTTGCGTTGAAACGCCTTTTTGGCAACCTTTTACGATTTTTGCTGACAATGTCGGCGGACTTTTCAGTTTTCCGTCGACTGTTTCAGCGAGTTTTCCATTTTACGCCGACACGCCCTTTTTCGGCCACTTTTTAATTTCTCACCGAAACACATTAACGGCTTTTCCGATTTCTCGCCGACTGTTTCGATGCTCCTTTAAGTTTTGCGCCAACTCATACTTAGGCAGAAAACTCAAAAACACATAGAAAAGTTAGAAAAGTTAGAAAATTTTATTTCTTTTATGATGATCAGTGCTAGGAAGGAAGCAAGCTTACCTCTTCAAGTTGTTAGATGTAGCCCATGTAGGCCCAATGTTGCAACCTTTGCTCTGATACCAATCTGTCATGTCCCCTCCCATCGATCCAACGCAAAGAAGGGAACATGACTACATATCTTGGGATTTTTACCAAAAACTCAGCCCCATTCATTAGATTCATACAAATAAAATGCATATGTGTGCAAATGCATAATCAAATAAACATGCACAACGGAATTTAACTATCCACACACATTTCACATGCATTTATCAGCATAATCATAATTATTTTCAAATAAAAACAATGCAGAAGTAAAACTCATAGAGAATGCTTATATTTATTGTGAAGCTTCCCCAAGTAACTAGCTACGCAACTGCAACATTCCACCCATCCATAGGCCAATTGTGTTCATCAATCTCTCAACACAATGCCACCCCCGAGTTGGGCATGATTCCTACAAGGAAAAGGTACACTCAATCCCATACATAGCCCAAGCAAAGGATACCCATGTCAACCCCAACATTCTCTTCCACACACAACAATCTCAAATATGGGGCATGGATACACATTTTCAACAAAGGGATTTACAAAACAGGGTCCATGGATTCCCCCAAATCGTGGACACACCAAAAACGGATTGTGGGAAGAGAAAATCAACCACAGGGAAGAAACAAATTTCTCCCACTGCTATATGAGAATTCAGTGGGCCAAAACGGCCTCTATGGACCCCCAAATCGAGCTCCCTTCTTCCCCATTGTTATACAACACAAAAGTTCCCTTCCCAGCTAGAAAAATGAATGAAACCACATAAATTTCATGGAGAAAACGCCCAGCAAGCTCCCAACTCGTGAGAGAACAAAACTAGTTGATAGATAATGGCTTGGGGAGAAAATTCATGGCTCTTTTCTTTCCAAGGAAGCAAAAACACGCTTTTCCAAAATGGTGGCTTGCCCATACTCGAATTTGGGCGGCCATACCTCCCCATTCCCAATGCATTAACTACAACAACCAACTCTTTGAAGAAATAAATGATTGGGTACAAAAGTCAACATGGGTAGTTGAGGGTTCATGGGTTCTCTCATTGACACTTGGCTTGACTTGATTGGTTCATGGGTATATTTCCCTCCCAATTCCTTGTAAAAATCATGCCCCCATCTCTTGTTGCATTGCATTGCATAGCTAGTTGTTGATGTTTTATTAAAATGCATATTTACAATTTCCATTGTGCCTAGCCAGCACGCAAACCATATGTATCAATTTTTAACACTAAATCGGTGGCGAGGCCTTGGTCTTGAGCTCCTCACCGCGATTTTATAACAACATTACATCATTTACATTTTTAATGCAATGGGGTCAAAATCAGGATATTACATCACTAGTCTAGAAGATTCCACAAGGGTCAAAGACCTCCCAGAGATTACTCAAACTTCAAATGCTACAATTGTGATGAGATGGGACACATTGCAAGAAATTGTCCTAAGAAGAAAGGCAACAAGAAAGGAAGCAAGAAAAGACAACATGCTCATGCTGCAAAGGATGATGAACCAGAGAAGAAGAAAGCAAGGGAATATTACTCAAGTGATGAATAATATGTCTTGAACTTTTGATAATACAGTAGTAATTGGATATCAAGAGGGAGACTTGTTCAAATTAAAATGGCAAAAAGATCAAGAATTGGTTCATGACACTATGGAACCAAGTGAACTATGGCACAGAAGGCTTGCACATATACAATACAAGGATTTACCGACAGTTCTACCCAAGATCTAGACAAAACATAAAGGCATATGCAAAGGAAGTGCACGAGGCAAGAACATGACGAGTTCATTTTCAAGAAGTGAAAACAAAGTGAAGGAGATCCTAAATCCAGTACATGAGGACCAAGGATGAAGACTTCAAAGAGTTCCATACTAGATGAAGAAGAAGATCAAGGTCTTCAGAATCAGATGATGGAGCAGAGTACGCTTCTAGAAACTCCAGTAACGTATTCAAGGAGGCAGAAACCAAGAGGGAGCCTAAAAAACACATGAAAGATAAGTATTCATTGTTATTTAAATTTTTGAGTATTTTAAAAGATATTGCTCATAACAGTTACATGTAGACCTATGATACGGTTTTCTTTTATGCACTTATATATGACTAAGATTGACTAGAAGTAGGCTCATGTAGTGCATGATTATGGGTAAGTGGCCTATTGTGATGCACAATATCCCATGAGCCCTTGATGGAGCTAGTCTAGGATGAAACCTCTTTGCTAACATATTGAGAGCAGTGCACTCTCTTAATAGTATGTTCTGGTAGAGATGGAAGGCATCTAGATAGTTACCGTGTGCATATGGGATATGGATGAGTGTTGTTCTAAAGAATTAGCTAAGATGCATTGGTTACATGACTGTGTACATTATGCATAAGAATTTGTCATTACATGGAATGATACTAATCATATGAATAAATTTGACTTGTAGGGGAGATCATGTGCCATGACCTACAAGAGAAGGATGATAAGACTTGTTCCAAAGAACAAGCAATGAAGGTTCAAGCAAATTTACAAAATCAAGCATACTACATAACTACAAGGCAAGGTTCATGGTTTCTCTCAGAAAGAGGGAGTCAATTGTGACGACACGTTGTTGCTCTTGTAGCAAGATACACCTTCAATTAGAACTATACTTGCGATAGTTGTAGTGATGAAGTGGAAGGTACACCAAATGGACGTGAATATTACTTTCATGAATCGTGCAGTAAAAGAAGTATATGTGGAGCAACCACTAGGATTTGAGACACATGACAGGCAAACTCATGTGTGCAAATTGAAGAAGGCCTTCTACAGTTTGAAATAGGAACCCAGAAAGTGGTGTGGCAGAATCCAGAGGATATTTTCCTGAGTTAGGGAAAATATGTGATAGAGATCCTGAGGAGATTCAGGTTGATGGATTGCAAGGCCATGACCACCCTTATGACATCAAATCTGAATTTGTTGTGTGATACTTCTGCAGAAATGTTGGATGCCACGGTATATAGATAGATGATTGGTTTGTTGATGTACTTAACAAACACGAGGCCAAATTTATGCTTTGTGGTGAAAACTCTAAGTCAATATGTGGTAGAGCTGAGACGAGTTCACCTAGTTGCGAAAAAGCATGTGTTGAGGTACCTGACGGGTACAATTGATTATGGCATCAGATATGCATCAGATCAGAGGATTAACCTGCAGGGTTATGTTGATGTGGATTGGGCCGGTAGTGTCACAGATAGAAAGAGCACATCAGGGTGTTGCTTCAATTTGGGATCTGGTATGATCTCATGGTTCAGTAGGAAGTAGACAATTGTAGCACTTAGTACAGTCGATGCATAGTATATGGCAGCTTATTCAGCAAGCTCCAAGGCAATGTGGCTTCAGAAGTTGCTTGCAGGTTTGTTTGATCTCGAGTCAGAGGAGACTTGTGTATTTTGTGACAACTAGAGGTGTGTGAAGTTGACAAATCGAAGCACATCGAGATTAGATACCCCTATATCCAGGATATGGTGCATAAGGGAGCAGTGAGGCTCTAGTATATAGTGATGTGAGTTGTGGGTTGTAGTGGGTAGTCACTAATTGAGTTTCCTAGGCTACACTCACAAGGTTGTGTTGTCCCGACGTTTATATGTGACATGGTAGTAGATAGTCACGAGTATTGTGACGTAATTGAGTCTCCTAGACTACGAGATGATCTGGACACACGGTGAGGTAACATAAGTGGTTGCAGTATGCAACGTAATGTACGCTCATGGAATGGACCCACCGGATGGATTGCTCAGTTCATGAAAAAGGGTTGGTGACTACATCCAGTATGAAAAAGGACTAGAACTGTAGAGTTGAATCCAGTATGAAAAAGGACTGGCACTGTAGAGATAGTTGCATCCAGTATGAAAAAGGACTGGAACTGCAGAGATAGTTGCATCCAATATGAAAAAGGACTAGCACTACATAAATAGTTGCATCCAATAGGAAAAAGGACTGGCACTGTAGAGATGGCTACTTCCAGTATGAAAAAGGACTAGAACTGTAGAGATGCATCCAGTATGAAAAAGGACCGGAATTGTAGAGGTTTGCATCTAGCATGAAAAAGGGCTAGAACTGCAAGGATGGTTACATCCAGCATGAAAAAGGGCTGGAACTGTAGAGGTTTCCATCTAGCATGAAGAAGGACTAGCACTGCAAGGATTGTTACATCCAACATGAAAAAGGCATGGCACTATAGAGGTTTGCATCTAGCATGAAAAAGGGTTGGCACTGCAAAGATGGTTACATCCAACATGAAAAAGGACTGGAACTGTAGAGGGTTGTATCCAACATGAAAAAGGATTGGCACTGCAAAGGAGATTACATCAAGCATGAAAAAGGGATGGCACTGCAAAGGCGAGTACATCCAGCATGAAAAAGGGCTGGCTCTGTAGAACTTCTTATGATGTATAGATTCGAGAGATGTCACAAGTCGATGGTCATAGTTGTAGCAGTAGTGATGATGATGATGTCTAGTGATGATGTCCAGTGATGATGTCTAGAGATGATGACCAGTATGATGATCGTGTCCAATGACCAGTGGTGATGACAGTGTTGTAAGAATACCTGCCTTGTTAAGAGGGAGTGTTGAAGAATGTGTAACTTCAGAAGATATTCTTATTGTATTATTGTTGTATTGTTATTATATTTTGTTGTACCATTGTTATACCTCCTTCGAGATATGTCATTGATGTATTTGATTATGTAAAATTCATTGAAAGAATCGATGTAACCAGTGCTTGTAAAGTCGGGTCAATATTACCTGAAGAAACATTATGTAAGTGTTATTTTGAGTTCCCCTAGGAGAGGTTGGCCCAATTAGGGTCATAGGTCGGCCTAGTAAGGAAAAAAGGTCACCCACATGATGTGTATAAATAGGAGGTTCAAACCCCTCATTTGGGCATACTCTCACTTGAGCAAGTTCATTAGTGAGAGAGAGAATATCAAGTATACTGGGGAAGAAGAAGAAGCTGTTGAAGACATATTATCTTTTGGATTCTTATCTTTGTATGACATTGTACTTGTTGACGGAATATATACTGAAGAAGTTGTTGGCTTTTTCGCGTGAGAAGGTTTTCCCAGGATAAATCTTTGTGTCTCTTTTATGGCATGCTTGTCTATCTTTCAGTGATCCTATTGCATAATATTGTGTTTGATTAAAGATCTAACATAGTCTATATTTAAGTGAAAATACTAACACAGGCCATCTTCGGTTGACAAAAATGTGGGAAGATGTTTTAAGACTTGAAGTTGTGCCCCGATTTCAAAAATGTCAGGGTCTCTAAAAAGATTATAGAAATCTTTCATTGCAGTATTTTTCAAATCCTCATCTTTATGAATAAATCTTCCTTCCTCATTTTTGATGTCCCGTATAGAATTAATATTCATTCTGTAAGTGGCATAATTATACTATGCAAGAAACGTGTATTATTATCCCCCATATTTAACCAAACTGACCTACTCTTTAATTGCCATGCTAACTCTTCTTGTTGCAGCAAAAAATTTATTCTACTGTCTAATTCCATAATTTCCATTTTCTCCTCTTCCAGAAAGATACAGGTCGGGTTATTTTCATATATCTTACCCAAGAGGTTTTCAACATATTTTAATTCTTTATCCTATTCCTATTTTTTATTTTCTTCGATTTAGAGACCTGATTCTTTAGACTGATTCTTTAGATATCTAATCTTGAAGACCAGTCTGTCCATTGGACTTGTTCCATCTGTGACATGAAAATTTAACCAACAATCCTTAACCAAACTGCAAAAATATGGATCCTTTATCCAATTGTTACTGAATTTGAAAGGATAAAAATGTCCATATTTCACACCATCAATTTGCAAAACAATTGGGAAATGATCAGAGATGATGGATTTTATTTCCCAAGTTCAATACTTTTCTAGAGATTCCACAAGATGATTACTCATGATAAACCGATCCAACCTTTTACTGATAGAATCTCCTCCACACCTTCCATTACACCAGGATGGACCTAAAATGGTGGGCACAACATCAATGAGACCAAAATTTTGCAAAAGTTTGGTGAAGAAATCCGCTACTGGGTCTAATCTAGCATTGTATCCCCAAACCTCTTCTGCTGAAAGAGTGAAATTCATATCTCTGACAATAATTAGGTTAGGAATATTAAGGAGGCCGATTTCATTTAAGGTAGTCCAAAAAGCCTCTCTATTTTTATATGGACTGTAGCAGTTCAAAATAGCTACTTTCATATCCCCTTCTAAAAAGCATCCTTCCTATAGAATACCACCCATAGTCTTGAAAGGTTTAAGATCTACCACCCTAGGGTTCCAACAAGACATAATACCCCCAGAGAGGCCACAAGAATCCAGAGCACAAATTTCCCAGGTAGGTAAGAGTCTAGATAAAGTCTCAATTGCTATAGAAGCATCACACATAGTTTCTTGTAGTAATATAATATCCTAGCTAGTATCTTTAAATAGTCTAGAGAGTGCCCTAGCCTTCCCAGCACCCCTAAACCCTGAATGTTAAAGGAAAGGATAGAGATTAATCAACCACTCGTCCAGGAAAACTTGCTCTAAGGGCCCGAGAAGTTGGGGACGAACTACCTTGCGCTGGACTGTTACTCGATTCATTTAATCGAACAGAAAGGGGGATGAAATTTTTCTCTGTATCCTTGGGATAAATAATCTTTGGAGAATATTTGCAGGAGAATCCTTTTTTCTTCCAAATGGTTATGTTTTGGTGTCGCGGGGAAGAGACAGGGGCAACCTCAAGGTTTATAGAAGGTTTTTTCGAGTAAACCTGTAGAGTTAATTTTTGGAAACCCCGTTCCGAAGAATTATCAAGGGGTAAAGACCCCAATATCCCACCATGGTTTTCCCCATGGATACTTCCCGAAGATTTCTGAAATCTACAATTGGGAACAATGTCTATATTGTTTTTAGACCTGGATAAATTCCCATCCCCCAATGCCAAGGAGTTACCTTCTAAAGCTAAACCTTTTTCAGTAGGTTCTGACAAGACTTATTCAGGAAATTAAAAAAAATTGTTCCATCAACATTAACCCATGAGGACCTTCTAATATCTAGATCTTTGTTAGCACTTAAATAAAAGTTTAATTTTTCACAGAAAAATATAACTTACTGTTAATATATGAAATAGTAAATAACACCAGTTGTCAGAATCCAACAAACTGCTGTCAAAATGTGTCCTAGAGAGCACATGACATGACTGACATATAGCCCGAAGTGTCATCATCAACAACAGAAATATTCCAATATAAAGAGTCATATGTCCACATATTAAAACATGATCCCTCCAACAGGAGAAACGGATCCACATACCACCATATGCATCCAAGTGTTCATAACAAAAAATATAATGTTCACAAGGGTAGGCATGCATAACTGCCAATCCCCTACAATATCAAATAAAAACAAACATAGCTAAATATACCAAGGCGCAACCGATATAAAACTGTCATAGTGCCGCAAAATGGGATGTACAAAAACGTCCAACAAGAAGTTGGAACCAGCCCCTAAAAAAGATCTACACATAGAGCTAACAGAAGCAAATAAGTGTATCAACACATATAATAATGTGCAAGTAAACAACATATAATAGAAAATGTACAATACAAAAAACATCATGGCCAATGTAAATGATAAGAACCCTGTGCAAACAGAGTATCCTCCCGTCATTCCTGCCACATGATGACCCCAACCTCAGAGTATAGAGCCTTCTTAGACAGCAAGTCCGCCTCCATATTCGCCTCCCGGAATACATGTTCAAAATGTATGTGCTGAAAATCCCGGATAAGACCCTGAGCCGCATCCATCCAGTGTTTAAGAAGCAAAACATTGAGGGTTGTTCTGCCACGCGCCCAAGAGATAATAGATAATGAATCACCAAATACCACCAGTGATGTGATCATTCGCTTCCGAGCCCAGAACAGTAAAAGCCAAAGGGCACATAACTCACTCCGAGTATTGGATCCATTGCCCAGGTTTAGCCAAGTATGAATGGAGACATCATTAGAAATGTGTATAATAGCACCCGCACCACCCCCCCCATAACCGCTAACCGCAGCACCATCAAAAAAACCGCAAGGGAAAATCAGCACAGGGGGGGCAAGACGAATAGTCCTAACCGGATTTTCTCTACCCCCGGCAGCTCCATGCATAGAGGTATATTCACTATGTGCAGCAAGGGTTTTAGAACATAACCCATCCCTGAAAGGAGCACGGTTCTCGAAAATATATAGATTTCGGGCCTTCCAAACCTCCCAGATCATAAAATACGGGAGTTCTGTACACCCAGAGTCGATGCGTGACCAAGCAACGAGGCAATCACTAAGGGAGCAGTAATTCCATTGAAAATGTAAACCCACATAGTTTGCAATTAAGGTCCAAAGATCCCTTATAAAAAAACAGGTAGTGAATAGATGGTCAAAAGTTTAATTATTCTTTTGTAACACCTTCATACAGAATGGGAGAAGAATATTTTTCCATACCTTTATTAATAGTGGGGTCACCAAGCTCTGCATCAAAATCATGGCCGCCACTCTCGAAATGTGAGAAAGAACCTCCAGCCAAGGGTGTGTCCCCAACCTTGGAATCCACCTCTACAGAATCAGAGGACTGCCGAAATCATCCCCAAAAAACAGTCTTGGACATTTGGCTTTTAGATGACCTATCTCTTTACAATAATGGCATCGAAATGGAAACTTATAATAATCAATATTTTGGCTAATAAACCTATCAGCCCAATGAATATAAATAATATCCGGCAAAACCTAAGAGACATTAAACTCCACCATTACTGCCGCATCCCGCAACCCACTTATCAACCCCAAACGATATATTTTTCTCTAGTTTGATGAAACGACCGAGACTATTGGCTAATCCCACAAACACATTATCTGTCCACAGTTCAATGGGGAAACTAAGCATTAAACACCACAAATGCCTACGCGTCATTTGTTCATGCTCTAGATGATAGTGAGTATGCCACCTTTTAAGCACCATAGAACCACCATCTATCAACCAGGTACCATTAAGGGCCTTTGAAACGTCTCCAGGTTTAGGGAAAACAAAACATAAGTTCAGTCCTCAAAACCCTGGTATACTCAAAATGTCCTACCACAGCTCGAGTAGCGAAAATCTCCACCCTCTCCATATTTATGTCCTTTCCTAAAACATAATGTTTACGCTCAGACAATACCTTGAAAGATTTAGCCCTGCATCTTGCACTGGCTCTCTCCCCTGTCATGGTCTTTTGTTGTTTCCCTTTCAGCTTTGGGGACGCGGAAAAATCAACTAAACCCTTATTCTAGTATGTTAAGGAATGGGCTAAACTCTAGACCGAATGCACCTTTACTGGCGATTTTCACTGGAATCCGGCGAAGGGGAAATTGCTGAAACTGCAATTTGGGTTGCTTGAATTGCAATTTCGGTTGCAGGAATGGATTCAGCGACCTCGATAACCCCTGGGGCACCCACATTATGCAATTCTAGCAACCCAAAACTGTCATTTAAGCAATTTCAGCCGGATTTTCGCCCGAAAAATTGTCGAATTCTTGGTGCAAACGGTCTAGAGTTTAGCTTACTCTGTATGGTAATGCCTTAAACTTGAAACCGTGTTTACTCACCGGAAGTTGTCCTTCCATCCCGTTCAATGTGACACTACTTATAAAAACTACCATGAATTTATTTTAATCCCAAGTTTATTAAGCATATAAAAGATTAAATAATAATAATAATAATAATAATGAGCAAGATTAGTAACTCAGTTGAAGCGAAGGCGCCCGATATACGGGGGTGGGGCCCCGTATCTTCACAAGTGTGAAAAATATAAAGGATAAAAAATAAACAAAGTTATAACTTTTAAATACTTTATTAAGATAATTATATATTGATATATTTTATTATTATAAAAAAAAATCATTATTTTATAGTTTTTTCTCTTAAATTTCCAATATTTATTTATTAATATTATTTTAATTTATTTATGCAATAAAGTCTATCTTACTTTATAAATTAAAAAGTTTATTAATAATTTAAAATGTTTTCACCAATATATCATTTTTATTGGAATATGTGATTTTCAACATTATCTTTAATTAATATCTTTTTTTTATATTGGAATACGTGATTTTCAAAATTATCTTTAAATTGTTAAAATTAATAAATGTTTAACATGGAAACCATACATTAAAACAAATCAAGGCCAAATAAGTTAAATGTTATGAATGAGTTTCATAGGTACATTTTATGGGAGTCTTTCATGTGCTCAATCCATAATAAGTTTGGATGGGTTGCGTGCATTATCATAATTTGAATGAATAAGTACATATAGAATTGTATTTATGGATCAAAATTCAAGCCATCACAATCCGTCTAAGGGTTCCCAGTCCGTTGAGAAGTAGTATTAAAAATTGGCCTGTCATTTAAAATGTTGGATTTTATTTTTGATATTTTTAAAAAGTGTGATTTGATTGCGTTGAGAGGCGCTCTATAACTCAGTATGAGGGAGATCTTGTGAGTCGAGTGTTTGTCGATATTGTCGGCCATAAATAAAATGTAATAATTAAAAGTAAAAAGTAATAATATGAGAGAGATCTTATGAGTCAAGTGTTTGTTGATATTGTCGGTCATAAATAAAATGTAATAATAAAAAGTAAAAAGTAATAATATGAGGGAGATCTTGTGAGTCGTGTTTGTCGATATTGCCGGCCATAAATAAAATGTAATAATAAAAAGTAAAAAGTAATAATATGAGGGAGATCTTGTAAAAGTTCCTTGAGTGCAATACATGAGAAGAGGTTTGCACCTCGGGAGATTTGATCCCTCTCGGCGCTTGATAGAGCCTAGGATTTGGATCTAGGTTGGTTTAAAATTTCATTTAAAGGGTGGTCTTGAAATTTACATGTCAAACATTAATGTTAACCCCCATACTTCTGTGAACTTTGAGTGGAGTTATCATTCCGGCGTCCGTAGAGACCTACCACCGTACCAGGACCATTGAAATTTACATCAATATTATTTATTTCTCTATACCATTATGATATATTGATTTCTCTATACCATCTAGGAATCTATAAGCATTCCTAGAGGCCCACATGGAAAGGCTTGCAGATTTCAAAAAATGCGATTCTAGAAAAGGCATTGCTTGTGTGGGCATCAACGTCAAGGAGAAACATGTTCGAATTCGTTGCTGCAAATGCTTTTTAACATCCTATATTGCAAAAAATTATGATTTCATTATGTTCAACATTGCAAATCTCTAGGTATAGATAATATATTGTTTACCAAATTCTCCATTGTTATTGGCCTTAAATTACTTTCAGTTACTTCCAAGTTTCCAATTGGTTACTCTCAAAATAAACTGTGTATTAATAAGAAATTAAATCATCCATTGACAACTTGGGTAATATCTGGCTAATGGAATTTGAAAATTAAGCTGTGGCATTTTTTTTGTTTTTTTTAAATCATGGCTTAGGTTATGTTTGACTGATCTCAACCTCTATTTCGGATCAAGAAAACTACATGGAGTGCCAAGGAAATCTTCATTTTTTCTTTGAAGTTCACTACAACCAATTTTTTTTAGTTTTTATTAGGGTTTATGTGTTGATTAGGGATTTTCATTGCGAATTTTGGTTGTAGTTGGTGACTTAGTGTTGTTATTGCTTTGTGGATGAGGGTTGATGTAAGGAGAAGAGTGTGTTGCTTCCAATCAAAGATGATAAACAGGCTCTTTGTGACGGAGTATTAATTGATTTGGTAAGTTAAATATGTCATTTTTAGATTGAGGTTTAATATAAGAATGAACTTGAATAAGTATATAAAAGAAGATTTAATTTACAAAAATTAGGAATGGATAAAAATTTGAATGCCTAGATTATCAAAAATACATCCTCATTTTGAGTGATTGCTTTAGTCAATACCTAACACTTAGAAACTATTCTTACTACAATTGTCCACTTTTAGGCATGGACTACAAATTGTTGCAGTCAATTTTCATTTTTCTCAAAGTGAACATTCAAATGACTACCAAAAGAAAAAAACTATTTATTGGCATATGCATTACTCGTTAATTAGCACATCCCTACAAGAGGCTTCCAATTTCTGGCACCTCAACCATTCTATTGTGCATTTGAAAGCTTGTAAAAATTTGGAAGGTTAATATTTATTCACATATTTTTAATGAAGGGTTTACTTAATTTATAGTTGTCAGTAGAAGTGAAATTATGTATATAACCCTTCATCCTTGAAGGGCGAGTTGAATATATGTCCTTCAAGTTAAAATTAAGATAAGCCCTTCAAATTTGAGCCCTGGTCGTATCCTCAAGGGGATGGGAGTAACTAACTACACAGAATAATAGAGGTGTCATAGATACAACGGAATAACTACCCAAAATAATAGGCATGACATTGTTGTAATGGCTCTAAGGAATCACAATCTCATCATACCCTCTCTTCATCAACTATTTGTATTTTCTGCAGCAGGAGGTACAACAAACTCCATCTCCACTCGTAGTCACTTTCCAGCTCTATTATGTGGTTCTCAGTTCCTTCAACGATTCCACGTGTCGCTTCGATTATATTTTTTCACTAATTTTTTGTTTTCATTATGAGTCATGACTATATTTTTAATCTTTGTCAAGGCAAGGAATAAAGTGATCACTTGGTCACAAACAAGTTTGACTTTTATATTAATACGAAAAAAATTATGATGTTTTTCAAATTTTTGTAATATTTATATATTGAACTTAATATTTTAAAAATATAAACTATTTTGTAGAATATTTGAAATTTGTTCATTCTATTTTATGATTGTTTGAAAGCTATGAAGTGACAATTTACCTCTTATTGGGGAAAAGAATGTTTCAATTTTTATGGTCTAGGAACTTCAAAGTCTCCAAATTTCACCTTTCTTCTTGGCACAATATTGCTCTGCCCAAAAAGTTAGGCAAATGGGGAATCAAACAGATTTTTTGGCTCACTGCACTTCGAGCAAAAACCTTATGGCATGGTTTATTTGGAGCATCTCTCTGGTCACAGGTTTTAAAAAGGAAATACATAAATTCTGCTATTCTGCCAGATTGGATCAAGAATCCTAAATTATCAAAAAACTCCTATGTTATCTTGAAAGTACTATTTCGGAGTTTGAATATCATCAAGCAAAGATTAAGTTGGGACCCAGGGTGGGGAGTTCATATTTTCATAGGCATCGATCCTATTCTTGGTTTGGGAAAAACTTTTGGCCTTTCATAGGAATTGATTATGAAACTTCATAACCAAAATATATTTTTTCTTTCGACCCAAGTAAAAAAGGATTCGACTATTGGGAATCTGACTAATTTGGCTAAATGCATTAGATTTGGGTTTGTCCGACAATTTAGGGATTGAATGGGACAATTATATTTTAAAATTATTGTCTACATGTATAATTCTCTCTAATAGATGGGACTAGTTAGTATGGGATTGGCCCAGATCAGATGGCTCCATTAGTGCAAAGATGGCATATGAATTTATTTTATTTGACAAAGGTGTGTCATCAACGGGATTTGCATCAAACATTTGGAAGTGGAAGGTTCCAATAAAACTAATATGTTTTCTATGACTATGTTTGGGGAACCGGGTGCTCACCTAGGATAATTTATTAAAAAGAGGCATGAAGGGTCTGGGAATTTTCCCCCTCTATCTGGCAGATTCTGAAACAATAAGTCACCTATTTGTTAGATGCTCATATACCTCTAAGGTTTGGTCCTACAACAATCATGCTCTTTCTTTAAATCATAGTTGGATTTAAGGCAACTTACATGAAAGTATTCAGAATTGGATGAATACTAATAGAAGCTATAAGGAATTTCCACTTTTTATTATTTGGGAAATTTGGAAGAGCATAAATAGACATATTTTTTAAGGAATTAGTACTCATCCATATCAGGTATGTGCTCGTGATTTAAGCCACTTTTTTTAATATTGTAATCCCTTTGTTCTTTGTAATATCCCAAATTTTGGACTAACTATTTTATGATGTTATATTGGGCCACGGCCCCAGCACATATGATTTATTCTTTTGTAGACTGACATATTGGGCATGGACCCTGACTAAATCTCATTATTTGATTATATACTGGGCCAGGAAGCCCCAATGTTTTGATTTATGTTTTTACCATATGATGTGGGCACAAAACCCTAAAATACTGAGATGACCTTTTCTTACATACTGTGCAGTGATGTGAATAACATAATTGACTTATATGGTGTGTTGAGCGTGGACTCAGAAACACACATTACCTACGTACTGGGCAAAAGCCCCAATGTACCTAGACGAAATATGATGTACTGGGAGTAAGCCCTGATGTACATTGAGTGTTGGGCATAAGCCCTGGAGCACTCCAAGCTTGATAAATGAATACCGGATCCGAGGAAACTTAAGTATTCTAGATGTGCCTCACAACCACATTCTAGCACTAGTGTTGAGCAGAGGCTCTGGAATTGCACTAGAGTAACGCCCATGTGAGAGTGTTGAGTTAAAAGGCTCCGAAGAGCACTCGGGGTTACTAATCTCAAAGTGTTGAGTCGGAAAGACTCTGAAGAACACTTTTATCACATTATTATATTGATTAAATGATTCATCTGTTATCTATCATCAAATACTGCGGGAACTATCGTGTTGAACGAGGGAATCCGACATGCAAAGAGAGAGACTAGAGGTACCTACCCAAGCTTAATGAGACCATCTTAAGAATTGGACTTGTCCTTAAAAGATTAAAAGAAGTATCATGAGAAGACATAATCTAATAAAAGATAATTACCAGTAATATTTTATGACTAAACATGCATAAAGGCCTCGAGGCTAAATGTTAGTATTAAGAGCTTTAATAAATAATGTGGTCAGTATTTATTTATGAAACA
Source organism: Larix kaempferi (assembly GCA_027924585.1). NCBI lineage: Eukaryota > Viridiplantae > Streptophyta > Pinopsida > Pinales > Pinaceae > Larix > Larix kaempferi. Next base: position 9,582,427 of record BSBM01000727.1, read on the forward strand.
TATTTATTATAATGATGGCTTATGCATTATTTAAATATTATTAATGAGATGATTAATAGTTAGGTAAAGTATTATTATTATTAGTATCATTATTTTAATTATTGTTAATATATTATTATTGGAAACTTGAATTAGAACCACTTATAGTCAAACAGTTGGAGAAGTCCTAGTCCAAAAAGGACTAGTTATTTAATTGAATAAATCTTTTAAATATAAATTATTTAATTTAAAGAAACCAGTTATTTCAACAGTCCTAATTAAAAGACTCCCCTATTTAAAGAGGGCATATCCCAAGCTTTGGGGATCTATCTTTTTCATTATCATTCTCTTATGGTAATCAGAGAGAGTTTTTCTGCTCCAAGAAACTGAAGCAATCTTGCATAAACATTCCAGATCTGAACTAGCTGTAGCCCTAGGATCTCTACCTCTTTTGCATGTTGGAATCCAGCCTGGGGGGATCCATACAGAACCAGGAACGGTTGTAGGATCATGGTTGGGAGGAACACGGTAACCCCAAAGTCATCCAGTCAAGGGCATTCATCCTCACAGGTTAGCTAGAGACTACAGATTTTACAATAACTATTACTGAGTGTGCAGGTCTCTTCAGGAAGGATTCAAGAGTCAAGCAGCTAGGTCTTCACGGCAAGGGACCAAGTATTCAAGCAACCAGGTATGGCATATTTAATATTTCAAATTTCAATTATAATTAGTTAGGTTGTTAAGGAAAATCGGCTCATACATTAGAGTATTATTTTTCATTACCAACATTATTAAAATCGAGATTCTACCCAGAATCCATTGGAGAGTCTAGCAGGTCTAGCCCATCTAGCCTTTGCTAGACAACTTAGATTTATCTTCTAAGTTAGGTTTATCATAACTTTTGTCTACAAATAGATGTTTTTGTTTTTAAATCACATGCTCTAAATTTGTAGTACAGGGTTTTTATTTTCTTTCCATGATTATTACTTTCCTTTAAAGAAAATATTATTCTATCTACTGAGATCAACATCATTTAGACCAGGCATCGAAACTTTCATCTACACGACTCAAAACTTTAAAACACATTTTCTAGACATTACGATTTATAAACTTAGTAACAGACAGTTTCATTCTTGTAAACCTAAACTATAAAAAAGAATCTCAACGATTTGCTTTTCAGAAAACGTATAATCCCCAAATTGTTAACATATCATTCAAATGCTAAATCTTGGATCGAACCCCATCCCCAAAAAAAATACTCAGCAAAACACAACCACCAGATCAACGTATCAATTACACGGATTTATCTACTTGCCATTTAAATGTTTTTCTATTCTTTTAAAAACATGATTCTCACAGCCTGTATTTTCTCCGAACTGAAAACATTTTAGACAGGGATCGAATCCCTCTAGGAATAAACAAAACAGTCAAACGAAGGCTGCGACACCAGACATTTACTAACACATAGATTTCAAATTACATTTTAAAATATTTGATAACCCTGCTAAGAATACGATTCTTCATCCATTAATCGAATCTCATAAACCCCAAGTATTAGGGTTAGCACGTGCAAGAGATAATTTACACAACCATCAATAATTTCAGTGTTCAACTCAAAATACAATAGCGACTAGCTACATGATAGAAGTATAAATGATTCGTTCCAACCAAATAGTCAAATAGCAACCAATACAGACATCAATCATTGGAAATCCAGAAATATATTAGGGTACCAAACCCTTGGAATTTTTAATACATAGAAGGACTCGTCCAACACCCAGTTATCATATACACAGACATAGGGCTCCAATGCCAAACCCTTTTTTCATTTCAGGCATTCATGTATCCTCAAAAGCTCAGTAAAATTAGATATAGAGCCGGATGGATAAAACATCCCACTAAGACCTCTAGGTCCTGTAAAATTTAATAGAAGTATCTTTTTACAACAGTCCAGCCAAATGGCGACTTCCAGAACTCAAAACGTGACACATCAAAACCAATCGAGCTCATAGGGTTTCCCCTTGGCAAACGCAAAACACCCCATAGAGGCGAGAGGAAGAGGTAAGTGAATGTGGACTTTGAACTTACCCATTTCATACGCATCCAAGTCTGAGTATGGAGTAGCAACCAGAAACCATGCAGGAGTGAAGACCCTGCGCATACCTGTCAAACAAATCAGCATACTTGTCAATTAAAACCCCAGTTCATTATCGTATTTAATGAGATTAACAAACAAAAGAATTCAGGACTGTTTTACCTTCACTACTTCGACATGGACGCATGCAAAACCCTCGTGGTGGATTGACCACGAGCCAAGCTCGATTCAGCACACTAAAACCCTCAACGCTTCCAAATTGCAGACAGAGACAAACGAGACTTAGCAACAAAACCCTCGGTGAGGTAGAGACCAGCGTTAAAACCCAGGAATTAGCTGGCAAGTTAGGCCACGTGCTTTTGTTAAACTCCCTTAATTGCCACCACCAACCCCAAGTTTTGATAAATAGTCGACTTCCCTATAGTGGCAAGAGCGTTCATATCCAACAAGTAATGCAAACACCAAACACAATACAAAGGATCATGAGTAAGGTCTTGCTCAATTAAATTTAATGGTAAGACGTTATGTGGTGAAGGCTCACAAAGACTTTAGCCTCCCACGAAGCATTTCTATTGGCTAGAATCCTCCCATTGATCTTAAACACTAGAATTCCCTTGGTGCGGGACTTACGAGTAACATCATAGATAGGCACCCACATAAGCGGGCCTGCAGACCAAGAAGAAGAGCAGATGCATTAGCAAATAATGCTAAGTAAGTCCTGAGTCTCCATTCTTACTCCTACCTCTCGGCAGCCCTGTCAGGGCACCTTGCCCATTTTAAAAAGAGACAAGTATCACATTAGGAGCATCAACCGCCACCAATGAAGGATCCCATCCACCTAAATTACCAGTGAAACTTTAATACATGTGCATGCAAATTCTTATAACCATAAGGAGGAGAAATACATTTGTTACATTCAACACATATGTCCACAAGTGTTAGTTCATACATCTCTTCATTTTAAAACACTTTCGCAAAGCAGTAGAATCTGAATTCAGTAGACACGGATACTTAAGAAAAGAAATTGAAACCCTTAGATTCCGCAAATAGGTACCGGTACATTTCTTATTATTTTATCAGTGCTGAAGTTAATTTTGTAATCATTAACTCTGAAAATAGCTTTTACTACATTAGCAAAAAAAATTAAATTTTTATGATTTTTGGGATATTACATTCTTCCAAAAAAATGGATTATCAAAAGTCCTCATTTTGATATGTCTTCTTTAGTGGGATTTATTTATTTATTTATTTATTTTATTTTTTTTTCCTGGTGCTTACAAGAATGGATTGGGAGGTGCAAGGATTCATATACAAATCAAACCTAGTTTTATATGCAAGCTTAAAATGTCAACAAGCACAGGTTCAAATAATAAAGCGGAGATTATGGCATGTTGGGGGATCTTATGGCATGCAAAAAAACGTGGTATCCAGAATCTTCAAGTTCCAGGAGACTCTGAGCTTATTATTGATTGGGCAAATGGTTCTCATATTCTGTCAGCTCTCTATTTAGATGCATGGAAAAGAAGAATTCTCAATCTAAAGAAGTTTTTCTCAAATCTTTCTTTCTGCCATATATATACAGAGAATTCAACTTGGTGGCAGACAAATTATCAAAAGAGGGAGTGGGTACTCTTGATGGAAGACTTTGTTTTGAAGAATTTGTGGACGACACTTGTATTGAGAAAGGATATTTCTCTTTTATCTAGTTCGCTTCTCAGTTTTTTTAAAAAGTTTTTTGGGGACAGACTTTTATATTGTGATATCTTAGCTATCTTGGGATGCAATGTAGTGTCAAGTATTTTATGTTAGAGACTTTATTTATGTAAGCCCATTTATTGTCATTTTGGATATCTTGATATTTCTAAAGACAGGGGTTTGAAAGTATTATTGTATAATGTAACTTTGATTCATAACGAAGACCAAGTTACTTTTTTTCCTACTTGAAAAAAAAATCACCCCTACATGGATGTGAAATTATTATAAATAAATAATAATTACAAATTTTAAAATTTCAAAAATACCATAACTTGCCATGTAATCTTAGTACCACTATTGCATTAATGATAATAATAAATACTATGAGAAAGTAATTATTCCATAAATTAAAATATACACACTTGGCATTAACGTGCTATTACCACTTTAGTCCATTATAATTGATGCGAGTTATTACAGTTTACAACTAGATGTAGACTTTTATTAACGTGAATTTTAAATTTTACTTTGAGTAAATATGAGAGTTGCTTTAATTATATATTAGTTATTAGTTATATTAATTACCTAAGCTCCAGACATTATTGGGTATTTAGTGAACTAGTTATATGCTTGGATAGGTTTTTATAATAATAAAGGCTTATGACCGGGTAGACTAGACTTTCCTCCATTTTATTTTATTGCAATCTAGTTTACCCATTGAAGCTACAAACTGGATTATGGGTTGTGTAACGAGTGCCAACTATGTTGTTCTGGTTAATGGACACCCATTGACTTTCTTTAAGGGTGATAGAGGTTTGCGGCAAGTGTGTTCTCTATCACCTTTGCTTTTTCTGATAGTGATTGAGGGATTAAGCCTTCCTTTAAATATTGCAAAAGAGGAGAAAATTTTTCAGGGTATTAGGGTTTCACCGGCCTTGCATATTTCCCACTTACTCTTCGTGGATGATGTCCTCATCTTCGGTCGGGGTTCCCTACAAAATTGGAGTCACTTAGCTGATATTCTGGGTCTTTTCTGTCGTGCTTGGGGTATGAAAATCAGTTCTCAGAAATCTACTTTGTTTATCAGTGCGGACTTGGATCCTGACTTAATCTTCTAGCAACAGATCGAGCGCTTTTTTCCTTTTCATTGGAAAAACCTACAATATGGAATCAATTATATGGGCTTTGTGCTTAAGCCAAACAATTGTACTATTGATGATTGGTTATGGCTTATCCGTCGTATTGAGAAAAGAATAAATACCTGGGATTATCGTTTTTATCCATTGGAGGAAGGTATGTTTTAATTAATTCGGTTTTGGAGAGTATTTTGGTCTATTGGATGTCCTTGGCTATGGTGCCTAGGAAGGTTTTGGATGACATAAGGAAGAGAATGTTCCAATTCTTGTGGGAAGGTAACTTAACTCAAGTAAAATTTCATCTATCTACTTGGCATGATATCGCTCTTCCAAAGCACTATGGTGGTTGGGGGTTGAAAAATATTTTCTGGTTCGAGGAGGCCTTGGGTGCAAAGACTTTATGGCGGGTGCTCTTTGGTGATAGCTTGTGGAGTGTTGTTATACAAAAGAAATATTTAAAATATTCATTGCCATATGTTTGGATCAGGGATACTCCACCCATCTCCTCAAATTCATCGGCGATTTGGAGAGGTCTTTGTAAGAAGTTACCTATTCTGAAGAAGCGCTTAAGTTGGAATGTTGGTCGTGGCATCTAGGCTTATATTGGTATTGACCCGATCATTGGTTTATAGGGGAAATTCCGCCTTTCGACTCATTTGCTCAAATCTCTTCATGCCAGAAATATAGAAGTCCTTGCACATGTTTATCTAAAGGGATCGTTGGGCACCTTCTCTTCTGATTGGATGCAAGCTTCTGATTTGGGACTTACTGGCAGCGAGGCTACTGAATGGCAGAGTTATGTTCAAAATTTAATTGTAGCTGGTATTCGCTTATCGGATGAACCTGATTGTTTAGTATGGGACTGGGTGGATTCAAACGGGAGCATCTCTGCAAAATATAAATATGACTTTCTGGTGACGGAACACGTGGTTATGGAGCCTGCTTGGTGGGCTACTCAGATCTAGAAATGGAAAATTCCAACGAAAATCTGTTGTTTTTTATGGTTATGTATGGAAAACAGAGTTCTTATGTGGGACAATATAGTGAGAAGGGGTTTTATTGGCCCGGATATTTGCTCTCTCCGCTCACATTTTTCTGATTTTGTTTCTCATATTTCTGTGTCATGCTCTTTTAAAACAAATGTCTGGAAAATATGTAAAGAGATATTACATTTCAAGGAATGTTGGTTTAGGGATAACTTTCACGACATCGTAAGATTTTGGTGTCTCATGAAGCCTAGACTCCTTGAGCTTCCTTTTTTTATATGCTGGGAAGCTTGGAAACAAAGGAATCGCCTTATTTTCGATAATAAAAGGTCAAATTTCTTCCAGGAAGCCTGCAAAGCGATTGCTCAGTATAGGTATTTCAGCATAAAGAAGGTAAAGAAAAAACACAAATCCCTTATTCCTCCTCATTTTGACACTTCTTACTTCGTGGGTTATTTTGATGGGGCTCAGAGAGGGGGCCTATGTGGAGCAGGTATTGTGTTACACATTAAGAAGGTGCATACCATTAAGCTTAGGATGAGTGCAGGCAATGGCAGCAATACAAAGGCGGAGTTGCTGGCATTATGGGGTATTTTGTGGATTTCCAGGCATAGAGGTATTCAAATGTTACAGGTGGCAGGGGATTCAATGCTTATTGTTGATGTATATGTAACTTCGGAATGCATTTTATATATATTTATTGTACCCTTATAAGAGATGTGTTATTCCTCTATAAGGAAGTGTTGTCATGTGTATTGACAAGTGTCGCAAGTGTGTGAACTTGCCGATGGGTTATTAGACCACCATGTGTGGGGTCGGCCCTGATATATATATTATATGGTTGATGTACCTAGCTAGACAAGCCAGCCCCATAAGGTCACTAGGCAAACAGACTGGTATAAATAGAGATCGGGAGATCTCTATTTTGATCACTCGGAAACTCATACTTCTCTCACTCAAAAAGTGGCACACTAGTGAGAAGGAGGATCATCTGCTACTAGGAGACTATCTCAGTGTATTTTGGTTGTACTTTGGTTGATCCATTGCTCTCTCTATCTCTGAGGAAGTTGTGGGGTTTTTCACCTTAGGGTTTTCCCCACGGAAACTCTGTGTCTCTTGTCTCTCATGCTTTTGATTCTTGTGATGCTTGTCATGCTTATTATGATTGCTATGCATTGATATACTGTACATGTTATTATCTCAGTAAAGATCCTAGAGTATTGTGAATTAATGCTCAAAATTCAACATGGTATCAGAGCTAAGCTGAGAAGAAGACATTGTGCAGTGACGGAAACTAGGGTTTCTTGTTTATTGGGTTTCTCTCCATAGATTTTGGAAAAGCTGTATAGTAGATTGACTCTACTCATCAAGGAGAATCTATCTGTCCAATCAGAATTCAATTCTGAGCATTTTTAGATTTGGCCCTAAAAATAGGGTTTCCACAAAATAGGAATGTCTGGAATCTGAAGACATAGCTGGAAGCTCCTTGCAAAAATCGAAGTTTAGAGCTTTGGATCGAGATTTTTGGCTGGGTATATCTCCGGGAAACTCAAACCTTAATTCAGGGCTCTCCTCAGTGAATCCGGGAAGACAGAAAGGCATTTTTGAAGGGTGTAGCTTTGCAGATCTCAAATTCTGAATACACCAGGCTGATCAGCTCATCAAGGCGCATCTTTCTATCCTTTCAGAAAGTTGAAATTCACATTTTGAATTTTTATGTTTTTTCGACAAACCCTAATCCAGGACCAGATCCAATTTTCAGCAATTCAAGTGATAAGACCTAAATCTTTTCTATTTCCATTTGAAGTACTCTTTAAGATGTCTCACCACACCAAGCTTGGGGATAAGCTTGAAGGGGCTGATAACTTTCGAGCTTGGAAGTATAGGATTGGGTTAATCTTGGAAGAGAATGAGTTGGACTCATATATAAAAGAAGACATCCCTATCCCAGAGGATGAAGAGGCTAAAATATTTCATAAGAAGAACTTGGTCAAGGCAAAGAGAATCATTGTTGATTCTATCAAAGACCATCTCATACCTCATGTGTCATCTCTGAAGACACCCAAGGAGATGTTTGACTCTTTGACTAAGTTATTTGAAGGGAAGAACATAAATTGGAAGATGACCTTGCGGAATCAATTGAAAGGGGTCAAGATGTCGAATGGAGAAACCATTCAATCCTATTTCTCCAAGGTCTCTCAGATCAAGGAACAACTTGAAGCTGTAGATGAAATGGTGGAGAATGGTGAAATTGTTATGACCACTTTGAATGGCCTACCTAGGTCATGGGACTCTTTTATCCAAGGGAACTGTGCCAGAAAGAAATTAATCTCCTTCAGTAGATTATGGGAGGAATGTTCTCAAGAAGAAGAAAGGCTTGTGGCAAGAGAAGAAAAGATGGGGAATGAAGATCAAGCTCTCACAGCTCACACTAAGAAGGGCAAGTTCAAGAGGGAGCCAACCCATCACAAGAAGAAATCTTCTCATCATTATCACAAAGACAAGAAAGATCTAAGGTGTTTCACTTGTAATGAGAAGGGTCACTTTGCTTCAGAATGTCCCAAGAACAAAAGGGACAACCACAACAACAACAACTCCAGCAAGAAGAAGAAGGGTATCAAAAGAAGATACCATGCTCATGCTGCCGAAGATGATGAGCCTCCAAAGAAGAAAGCTAGGGCAGAAAGTGATGATGACTCATCAAGTGAAGAAGAGTATGTCCTAATCTCTGCCCTCACAGGTACAATCTCCCATGGTTGTAATGATTGGTTAATTGACAGTGGGGCTTCTAAAGACATGAATGGGTTTAAAGAATCTTTTGTAAATCTATCTGAACATGAATCACCCCATAAAGTGAAACTTGGGGATGATTATCAATACCCCATCAAAGGAAGTGGTGAAGCCTCCTTCAATCTAGATTCTGGAAAATCATTGAAGATGAAAGAAGTCCTTTATGTACCTGGGCTCAAGAAGAACCTACTCTCTATCTCTACATTGGATGCAAAAGGTATGAGGGTTGCATTTGTGGATGGCCAAGTTCTAATGTGGCCAAAGGGAAAGACCATAGATGATGCAGTAGTGATTGGAGAGCAAGAGGGAGGATTGTACAAATTAAAGGGACAACCTGAACATGCTATGAGGACAAAGATTCATCCATAGTCATGGATCACATAGAGGTATGTATAATTTGTTTTTGCAAAAGTTAACTAATGAGTTATGCAAGTCATTTAAGAGAACAAGAACACATTGCTAGACATAACTAGCAAATATGATGACCAAGTATGTTTTGTTATATATATCGTATACTTTTGTATGATTGATAATGATTACTCTTGAAGTTACAAGTTTGAGTAATCTAGGACTTATGCATATTATGTTTCTTACCTTAATTAATGATATGACTAACCAGAAGAGTCATAGGTTTGAGTAATCATGGGTTTACGTATATTATGTTTATGACTAACCATAAGAATGCTTATTTCTGTTTGAAATGATCCTGACTATACATGCTTGAGATTATTGTGTTTTGATAATATTAAGATTATACTAATGATTATGTATGAGACCTCGAGGTTAACACAATGATGATACTAGTAAGCATGCATAGGGAACAAGGATGTATATAAGTTCAAGGACAGGTAATCCAGGAAGCAAAGATCAAGATGGACCACACTCCAGTAGTTTCTGCAAGGATGCAGATATCCAGAGGGAGTTGACCATCCCTCTACATTTCACAATAGAAAGGTGTAGAAGAAGCTACTTCAGCAGCTCCTGCAAGGAAGCAAACACTCGGAGGGAGTCCACCCAACAAACAAACAAAGATAAGTATTTCAATTATCATTTCTTGCATATTTGTTTGTTTAAGTAATTGTGCATATTAGAATGATTGCATTAATGAACAGTATACTACTGATATGCATGTGATGGGTAAGTGGCCTATGGCACTGTACAATATTCCATTGCTACTTATCTAGAATGAAACCTCTTTGCTGACATGTTGAGAGTTGTGCACAGTCTTAACAATGTTCTTGTAGAGATTGGCAAGCATCTAGAAAAGTTACGGGATATGGATAAATGTTGTATTGAAGCATTGGCTAAAATAATTGCGTGACTGTGTGACATATTTCTTTATGTGTAAGAATTTGTTCTGAAAATTATGAGATGTTTCTAATCATGCAATTTAACTTGTTTTGTAGGAAAGACCGCATACCTTCACCTACGAAAGAAGGACTACAACATTTGTTCCAGCAACAAAGATATTGAAGTTCCCAGGATATGGGAAGAATGCCATGATCCGTCGATCATGAAGAATGATGTTTGGGATGTAGTCCTAAGACCTGAAGGGAAGTTTGTTATGACTTCCATATGGATCTATCAAAATCAAGCATGCTGCAGATGGCAGCATAGAGAAATACAAGGCAAGATTCGTAGCTCATGGATTCTCTCAGAAAGAGGGAATAGATTATAAAGAAACTTTTGCACTTGTAGCCAGGTATACTTCCATCAGAACAGTGCTTGCCCTGGCTGCAGCAATGAAATGGAAAATACACCAGATGGATGTCAAGACTGCTTTCTTGAATGGTGTAGTTGAAGAGGAAGTATATGTGGAGCAGCCACTTGGTTTCGAAACACATGACAGGGAGTCATATGTGTGCAGATTGAAGAAAGCCTTGTATGGCTTGAAGCAAGCTCCCAGAACTTGGTATGGTAGGATGGACAGTTTCCTATCTAGTTTGGGCTTTACCAAGAGTAAAGCAGATTCCAACCTTTACTACAAGGTTGAGGAAGGGAATCCTATGATTCTACTCCTGTATGTGGATGACTTATTTGTAACAGGAGATGACAGATTGATTGTAGATACAAAGAGGAAGCTTCCTGTTGAGTTTGATATGAAGGACTTAGGGATGATGCATTATTTCCTAGGTATGGAGGTGTGGCAGAGTGCAGATGGGATCTTCCTTAGACAAGGGAAGTATGCAGTAGATATCCTGAAGAGGTTCGGGATGATGGATTGCAAGGCCATGGCCACACCTATGACATCGAACTTGAAGCTTCTTTGTGATGCTTCATCTGAGTCGGTTGATGTCTCTATGTATCGTCAGATGATTGGGTCCTTGATGTACCTGACGAACACGAGACCAGATATTTGCTTTGCGGTGAACACATTGAGCCAGTTCCTGACGGATCCGAGGAGTGTTCACCTGGTTGTTGTAAAGCATATTCTGAGGTACCTGAAGGGTACAGTTGATTATGGGCTCAAGTATGAAGCGAATCAAAAGTTTAACCTGCAAGGTTATGTTGATTCAGATTGGGAGGCAGTGTTGCAGATAGGAAGAGCACATCTGGGTGCTTCTTCAGTATGGGATCAGGTGTGATCTCTTGGTTTAGCAGGAAGCAGTCCTGCGTAGCACTGAGTACAGCTGAGGCAGAGTATGTTGCAGCCTGTTCAGCCAGTTGTGAGGCAGTATGGCTCCGGAAGCTACTGTCTGAGTTATTTGATCTCTCGTTGGATGCTACTGGTATCTTCTGTGACAACCAGAGTTGTGTGAAGCTGTCTGAGAACCCAATGTTTCATGACAGGTCGAAACACGTAGAGATCAAATATCACTATATCAGGGATATGGTGCAGAGAGGAGCAGTGAAGCTCCTGTATGTTGTGACGGATGAGCAGATTGCAGATGTACTGACGAAGCCACTAGCCAGGGTGAAGTTTGAGTACTTCAGAGAGAGGCTTGGCGTTCTTCAGATCGACGACACTTTGAGGAAGAAGTAATGGACACATTTGCTGAAGCCATTCCAAGCATGTTGGAAGGAGGATCCTTCACATGGCTGTGGATGTAAGCGCTGGATGATGAACATCAGGACGATGTTTCACTTACTGCTCAGTATATGCATCATGATGATGCTGGATATGATCAGTTGGATGATTTATATGTATATGTATGTACGCATCATGTTGGATGTTGGATATGATCAGTTGGATCATCTATGTATATACGCATCATGTTGGATGTTGGATATGATCAATTGGATCATCTATGTATATACGCATCATGTTGGATGCTGGATATGATCGGTTGGATCATTTATATGTATATGTATGTACGCATCATGTTGGATGTTGGATATGATCAGTTGGATCATCTATGTATATACGCATCATGTTGGATGCTGGATATGATCGGTTGGATCATTTGTATATATTTTGTATATGCATCATGTTGGATGCTTGTACCATGTATCTGTATATGTATCAGGTGGATACTGTGTATGAGCAGGTAGATCATGTATGTTGATATATATCAGTTAGATGCATTGTGTGGATCATGTATCTATGTATGTATCAGGTGGATACATTGTATGATCAGGTGGATCATGTATGATGATATGTATCAGGTAGATACTTGGTATGCATCAGGTGGATGCATTATATGATCAGGATGATCATGATGACGAGCTTCAGGATGTTGCTCCAGATGATATGTACCAGGACGGCACAATGATGATGATTAGTATGATCATGTGTACATCAGGATGATGTATGTTGAGTATCAGGTTGATACTCTGTGGCCGTGGACAGGTTGTGCAAAGGAAATCCTAGATTTGTTCTAGGTCACATCCAGTATGAAAAAGGACTGGCACTGTGTATCACATGTAAGACCTGGGAGATCCTATAGGTCGTAGTTGTGTACCCGTAACGGCCTGGGATGCTCTTTCGAGGTTTTGTGATAGTGGACCACATGTAAGACCTGGGAGATCCGATAGGTTGGGCTGTGTGCCCGTAATAAGTCCTGGGGTGCTCTTTCGAGGGTTTATGGTGGGCTGCTACATGTAAGACCTGGGAGATCCGATAGGTTGGGCTGTGTGCCCGTAATGAGTCATGGGATGCTCTTTCGAGGGTTTGTAGCAGAGGTCACATGTAATCAGTCCTGGAGATCTTGTCGGTCGTGCTTAGGCACATAAATGTCCCTGGGATGCTCTTTAGAGTTCTTGCCGGTCGTGCTATGCACATAAACATTCCCGGGACACTCTTTTAAGGTTTTGTGACAGTCACATGTAATAAGTCCTGGAGATCTGGACTGGATGAAAAAGGCCTCAAATGCTCTTTAGGGTTCTTGCTTGGCAAGAGACTCTTTAAAGGTTTTGTGACGCACGTAATAAGTCCTGAGGATTCCACAGTATGGCCAGTGATGACGAAGACCTACAGGTGGTGGGCCTACATCCAGTATGAAAAAGGACTGGCTCTGTAGAACTTCCTATGACGAGTAGATTCAGAGATTGGTTCAGATAGTAGTAGTAGTGATAGTGATGATGACGGTGCATCGATGACGATGATTCCGAGAAGAAGACTTGTGCTAGCAGATCTATGTCGAGAAATACCTTCCTAGTTAAGAGGGAGTGTTTATGTATATGTAACTTAGGAATGTATTTCATCTATGTATTTTATATATATTTATTGTACCCTTATAAGAGATGTGTTATTCCGCTATAAGGAAGTGTCGTCATGTGTATTGACAAGTGTCGCAAGTGTGAACTTGCCGATGGGTTATTAGACCACCATGTGTGGGGTCGGCCCTGATATATATATTATATGGTTGATGTACCTAGCTAGACAAGCCGGCCCCATAAGGTCACTGGGCAAATAGACTAGTATAAATAGAGATCGGGAGATCTCTATTTTGATCACTCAGAAACTCACACTTCTCTCACTCAAAAAGTGGCACACTAGTGAGGAGGAGGATCATCTACTACTAGGAGACTATCTCAGTGTATTTTGGTTGTACTTTGGTTGAGCCATTACTCTCTCTATCTCTGAGGAAGTTGTGGGGTTTTTCACCTTAGGGTTTTCCCCACGGAAACTCTGTGTCTCTTGTCTCTCATGCTTTTGATTCTTGTGATGCTTGTCATGCTTATTATGATTGCTATGCATTGATATACTGTACATGTTATTCTCTCAGTAAAGATCCTAGAGTATTGTGAATTAATGCTCAAAATTTAACAGTTATTATCAACTGGATCGCTAGGAAGTCTTCATTAAAGGTCCTTCATCTTAGTCATTGGATGACTAGAATTTTGGAGTTAAGGGAGTCCTTTACACAACTCTCTTTTACCCATATCTACCAGGAGTTTAACATGGATGCTCACCATTTATCAAAGGAAGCGGTAGGGAATATGGACGGTTTTCTTCATTTTGAAGAATTTTTGGATGATGTTCCTATTGATGCAAGAACTCACCTTTTGTTTTAGACAGACTCCTTTTGCTTGATGTTTTTGAGTATGGACGGTCACGGTTCTTTTTTGTAAATAGTCTAATGTTTTCTTTCTGGGGGGGATCTTTGTCTGTGTGGGCCATGATGGTTGGTTGTATGCCTGTATTAGTTTTATGTGTCAGTTTTCATGGATATTGGTTGGGCTATTTGTAGTATCTTCATTGTTTTGGATGGATGATCCTGCGGACACTTCTATGTGGCTATGTACCTGATGTAACTTTGATTCCACAAGAATAACAAGTTACTTCTTTTTTGGCTTGAAAAAAAATTGGATAGCTATTACTTTGGAATGGAGTAGTTTATTTATTCTAAGTTTTGGACTTTACGATGGGTTTTAGCGGAATCCAGTAAAAAGAAATTGGTAAAATTTAAATTTGGAAGTGTTTAAATTGTGTTTTTGAATCTATATATAGATTTTGCACCCTCGAATACTCCCATGGAACCCAAATTATGCAATTTCGATAGCTAATATATGTGATTCTAAGATTTTTAAAGATTTTCAACCGGACTTTAAACAAAATAGGACAGAAAATATGCTCGAAAAAGATGGAAAATGTAGAATATTTAAACTACACCATTTGGAATATGCTAGAACTTATATGATATTAATTGTATAGTGATGGTATAAATAAATACTTTTTTTATTATTAAGTTCTATTAATTCTTTTATATATAGATAATAATCATAATATAATTAATGTAATGTTTAAATGATATCTACGGTTAAATATTATTGTTTTACATTAAATTTACTTATTATGTTCTAAGTTGGCTTCACCATATTATTATGTTTGTATTCTAGTCCATATACTTTTTTTAAACCTAATAGTAATATATTCAAATTTATATAGTACATGCACGTGTATAAACATATATTTGTCTTCTTATTAGTATATATATTTAACATATATATGTTAATTAATAAGAATATATGAATATAAGTTTTTTTAATATATATTTTTTTCTTTTAGCTTAACATTATCATATAAGAACTTTTAAGTATATATATTTAATATGCTAATTAATAAAAATATATGAATATAAGTTTTTTTAATATATATTTTTTTCTTTTAACTTAACATTATCATATAAGAACTTTTATAGTTACACAAAACAATATATATACATGTATATGTTGTTTTTTTATTTTTATTTGTATTGACATATATATTTTTAATTAATATAATATATTTGATTTATTTTTAATAAGATATACTTGTACATTATTATTTATACTTTTTTTTTTATAAAATATATTTTTTAAATATTATATACATTTTGAATATTCATTTAGTTTAATGGTTCTCCAAAATAAAAAAATTATATAATAATACTTCAAAATATTAAATATAGATACACATATTTATCATACTTTAGTTTGGTTGTATATATATCACATTTAGACTAGCACAACCATTTCACTTGTGGTCGATGAACACTTCTCCAACTACCCATGCATCATGCTAAGACTTATCCATGCATCATCTAACATTTTTTTTATATTCTATAAAGATATGAATCAACTTTTATTGATATTATATTTAATAATAAATAAATAATAAGAATAATATCATATATACTAAAAAAAATTAAACATATAAATCATATCTTAACTATAAATATAATCTTAAGGCAGAGACTAGCTGCTTTGTAGCTATTTCTCTTGTTTAATTTTAATTTCAATTGCCACAAAGCCGCGTTACTTGCATTGTGCCATGGCTCGCATTTGCCTTGCATGCCTTCCAGGTATTGATGAATGCCCACATGCATGGTTTGACAATAACTCATTTGGGTTTTATTGAGCTTTCCTCTTGAACTTTGAATTCGCAGTCCCAATTGATTGACTAACTTTATACACATCTGGGTTTTATTGAGCTCTCCTTCTAGACTGGAACTTGCATTCTCGATATACTGATTGTTTTGTTGGCTCAATGGATCGATTATCTTTAGACACAATGGGTTTTATTGAGCTCTCTTCCTAAACTTTGAGTTCGCAGTCTCAATTGATTGACTAATTTTAGACACATTTGGGTTTTATTTATCTCTACTTCTCAACTAGGAATTTACATACTTGATCAATTGATTGTTTGGATCAATTGATTGATTAAATTTAGACACATATGAGTTTTATTGAGCTCTCCTTCTCAACTATGGATGTGCATTCTAGATTGATTTATTGCTTTGTTGTCCATGGGTTTGAAGTTAACCCACAAGAATACCAAATCTCCCAACATAACTTGTGGTTATAGGTTAAGTGGTCATCATTCTGATACCATAAATTAGCAAATTTTACAAGGTATTATGCCTAAGTTTTTGTCCATGCAATCAAAATAAGCAGACTGAGCAATGAATGTGGTAGTTCATTAGAAATATGACTATGAAAAAATGTTTTCAAGGCTAACCAATCCACTCGATAATAGAGGATGTATATATACCTTGCAATGCATGCATTCATCCCTAAGAGTGATGTTATATCTATCAGCAACAAGGCTTCCAGCAACCTATTCTTTATTGCCCTTGAATGGAGAAGGATTTACAATTTTATAGGCTCTACAATTTTATTTTATCTTTTAAAGTGCTTCAAGAAACATGCTCGGATATGCAACACTGCAAAGAGCGGACTTCCTTTGGCCTAGGTGTTGGCTCTGAGGGGCATCTATTTTGCCAAAATTTCCCTGAACTTGCATCTGGCCTCATCCCTTTCAAACTCATGTTGTGCAAGTGGGGCAAACAATATTGGGAATGTTACCTTAGTAAATGACTTAGTTGTCAACTTCACCTATAGTGATCCAAGGCTCCATAGGCTAGGCTTTGGGCATTAATACGAGGCCTCCTATTCCTCAAGTCCCCCCCCTTTTTTTTAAAACTATTTTCCTTTTTTCAATATGTAGATATTGTTTTCTAGTCATCGACAATATGAACAAGTTTCTTGAGAGTTAAGTATAGAAATTTCATTGACAGTAGGATCTCTATAACCTGGCCTACTAAAGACATCATGGATATATATATATATATCTTCCATGTAACCCTGCATTGGAAACCCCTAAAAACTTCACCCCTGTCAACAGGTAGTAACTAGGGTAAACCGTCGGCATAGACTGTAGTAGCCTGACCTGGCAAGGACATCAAATATTAACTTGTTACATATATCTAGCCTGGGGACTTGACCTTGAGACATCTTATTTGAATTCATAATACTTAATCACTTGAACTAACACTAGCACAAAATGAGAGATAAATGACCAAAAAACAACCAAAATCCGCATATAAATGTCCACTTTTGAGTTAGCGACCTCTTGTGGCAAAATAGCGGTCAGTGATCACACAACCAAAAAAGTGATCATATATAACTTGGTCATTTATAGCTTATATTGTGGTCATATATTTGGTCGTTAATTTGGCCGTATATTTGGTCATTAATTGCCACAAGTGTTGACCAAATATATGACCACGAGACAAGCTATAAATGACCGCTAATTTGCCACCAATGGTCTCCAACTAGAAAGTGGTCATTTGTATGAGGATTTTGGTCACTTTTTTGTCATTTATCTCTCATTTTGTATTGGAATTATTCATGGATTGTTGTAGATAGGGCATGGAGGAATCGAACCACCAACCTCCTGCCTGTAAGGAAGGTGTTCTTCGATTGAGCTAGTACCCTTGAAGTACCAATAATGATTAAACTGTTTGTGATCCATTATTCATAGGATTGCTTATCTGTATTCATACTTCACCAATAGATGACAGAGTACCATACATTAAAGTACATAATGACTAGAATCATACTTGATACAAGGAAAGGTCACAAAGCAACTAGTTTAGAATTCCACCAACAAATGTTTCTCCAGCACCCATTGTATCTACAGCCTCCACTTTTAGACACTTGAATCTCCCATTAAAATCCTAAAAAAAAACTTCTTTCACTCCCTTGGATTTGAGAAATAAAATTTCCAACAACTAAATGATAGTCCTCATCGACAGTTGAACATGTTTACATTTTTAATATTAATTACTAAGAAGGCTTTAAGACAATAAGGTTATCTTATACAATAAATCTATAGGAAATAAATGTGCTTAGTTTATATATTTCATTTTCCCTTGATTCACTCCCCACTACCAAAAACAACAATAGCATCAAAGTTTAATCAACTTAGCATTTTGAAACAACAATTTATCCATTTCATTTTACTTTGATTCAGTTCAAGTTTCAACAACCAAAAATCATGACAGAATCATAAATGTAAATACCGAAGTGTTTTACAACGATGGTATTATGTTTTATTTTCTCCTCGGATTTTGGAAACTTTCTTTTTATATCAAAATAGTTAATTCTTATAATACGTGGTAAATGTATGTAAAGGAAATAACTACATGCGCAACTGCAACAGTCATATGGAGTTGTGAATGATAATAAAGCCTCAATGAAGTTTGACCAAAGCATAAAATTCACTTAAATCAAGTCAATTTACTAAGTTTCAAAAACATTTGCATTTCTCTTTATTGAGAAGAAATAAATTGTATTAATGTCCACCAATGATGAAATTTGTCAACAAAACTGGGAATTACAAAACCTATTAAGACATTGAGTTTGTGCATAAATTCACTATAAGACCTAAACATAACCATATTACAAAATATCATATAGCATTAAAACGTTAGAGTCCACCTCTTGCAGCATCAAGTATATGCATATTCTAAGTACCATTGAAACCAAGAAGTTGAAGCCTAGCCATGTAATGGCAATGACATCTTATGTGTATGTGCTCAAATTCAATGTTGAAAAAATCAAGTTTGGGAATAAATTGGCAAGGTTCAACAAATAAATAAATAAAATGGAATGATTTGACAAAAGATCGCAAGCAAGGAGAATAAATTGAAAAGTTGTAAGACTTGGACTCCAAAAAAAATTCTAGCTTGGGATTCAGCGAATTGGCTAATCCCAGTTCAAGGCTTAGTGAAACTAGGCAAATAGAAAAAAATTGAAAAAAAAACTCAAATTACAGGAAATTTGGAGGTTTGCAAAATTTTGGCAAATTTCATTTTCAAGCAAGTTTATTCCCACATACTCATGTCCAAAGAGACTCTGAAAGACTTGCAAGTCTTTTCCATATCTCAGAACACTGATAAATCGAGGAAAAAAAACATAAAATATGAAAAACATAGGTTGGGGAATAAATAAAAAAACAATCAATTTCTTGGAAAAAATTTCCGCACTACTCAAAATCACCTTGGGAACTACTGGATTTGGGGCATTGAACTTATAAGGACACCAATAACATAATTTGATAGCTGGAGGCATCGCTCAAATAATCTGAAGAAATAAAAACAATAACGAACTGCCACGCAAATTGTGAGACTTTAATTTCTACGTTGAATCTGAAATACACAACTTTTGGAAGAGATAATCAAAGGTGGAATAAACAACAATTGAAAGCATGCCCCATAAGTATCTAAAAAGATCAACTAAAAAAAATTGCCATAAAAGGAAAGAATGAAGCCATCCCAATTAGGCATTTACCAGTATTCTATCATTTTCAATTAAAATGAAGCAATTTATAATATAATACCCATAGATGGATACAACAACAGCATTGGCTTGACAACTAGACAAACTGAATGGTACTAAAAGCAAAATAATATGGCTAGTCATCATTTTATTTATGAAAGTGATAATCAAAAGAAATAGTTTTCAATAAAAATATATGCCCCCATGAGAAAAGAAATGCATCACTCCAACTCTAAAATGTCTTTTCAAGGGCTTAAACACACCAACAATTTGTTGGTATCTAGAAATAATGGCTTTGCATGCATGAGAAGTCAATTTTCAAACTATCTAGAATAGATGCCATGCCTCTAAACACCTCACAAATCAGCGATGCATATTATTTCTTTCAAACTGTACTTAAATCTGTCATCTGCTAATATGAATCGATGTGAGAGTTTACCAAATTCAAGGAAAAAATAAATGCTAAATTATTTTATTTGTTTCCAAGTAATTATCCTAGGGAAAACCCTTAGGCATTTCCCCTCATCTCAAGGATGGTACCCAAGGTAAACCCTATATTCTTCAAGACAAATGTTAAATTATTTACAAAGCTAAAAATCATAATATACCCAGTGCCACAAAAGGTGTAAAGCTATGAGACTCCATTTCAACCAATAAATACAAGGATGTCAGTCTGGAAAGTGCATCAATTACCTTTGTAAAATATCAGCAACCATCTGAACCTTCTGTGACAAGTAGTAGCTTCAAATTTGGGTGAAAAAAAATGTGTACAATAGCATCATCATAAGGATCTTCACCTTCAGTTAAAAACACAATCTCCTATTCACTTATTTGCAAATGGCACCATCAAAATTGAATCTAAACAGAAGTTAAAAATTATCCATTTTCATAATTTTCATGTACTAATTGATTTAAGATCTAATCATTAAAGAGAGATTCTCAATCAAAACACAAAAGCAGATACAATGTTTGCCTAGTATGCACATCAACTTCTAAAACATTTATAACCATTACCTTTATAATATCTCCAGAATCCCAAATGCTCAAAATACACACTCGAGTTGCATCTTCTAATGGCCATAATGGCAGCCTCAAATTATAAGGATCATATGAAAGAAGAACGCCAAAACCTTTTCCAATATCCATTGCATCTAGATGTGTTGATTTACAAGGCTATGAAATAAGGCTTATTGAACCATAATGGAAAATTTTTGCCTGTATAGAGGAATGTCTATAAAAAGAGGGTCATATAAAGTTATCAGCAAAAAAATTCCATGCCAATGCAACCATGAAACATCACTTCATATAGGGCATCTTACCTTGTCTCCCACACACTATCTCATTTTTGTCAAAGTGGGTGCCAAACCTATCCTTTGCTCATAAGAAAAAATACCCAAAGATGATTATAATCCAATCATCCCAAGGCAAATCTTCCTAGGTTGGGGAGACAAAAGGATAACTTGTTTTAAAGAAGATAATATATAAAGTAGCTAACAACTAGGGAATTGAATGTGGATCATAGAACATTTAACAAAGACATCTGGAAAATGTAGCAAAAATACCTCACCCTGCTTTCATACTTGTTCTCCATAGAACGCCATTCTCTCTATCAGAGAGCATCAAAGTAAAAAATCCCAAGGGATTTTTAGACAGCTTATTTGATGGCACGTAGTAACATGGAAAGGGACACCTTCTCAACAAACACAATAGATCCATAGGAGACTTCTAAATGCTAATGATTAGCTCTCAAGTACACAACATTGGAATTATTATGTAACGAGCATGGTAACCCTCGGGAAAAGGTGTAACCTGTGATGATTTTGACAAAGGTCCTTAAGATTTGATGAGGAAGCCATAAACACTTAACTTATGGGATTCAAATATGATACTTTAATTATATTTAAGCAGTGTCATATTAATATTTTGCATAGTATTTTATTAGACTAGAGGGAATGAACAAATTTCACACTGTACCAAGTGTTAAGGAAAAGAAATTCTCCTTTATAAAACCTATCTATGGGAAAATATTTCTTTGAAGAAAAAAAATAGTTTCACGCAGTCTTCCAGTTTCTTACTTTGGTTGATTTATAAGGTAAAGCAAAAGGAACAAAAACGCAAAGAAGAACAGAAAAAAGATTCATCAAGCACTAGAAAGACTGGGCAAAAAATCAGAAAGACATTTCTATTAAAGTATCTATAAATGTTAGATGCAATCCTTTCGACTGAAAAAATTTGCAGGTGTCCATACCAAGTATGAGATTAAACACACCATTGACTCATACAAGCTAATGTGAACATGTATCAAGATCAAAACAAACTCCTATCCAGTTAAAGGGAGAAAATAAATTGACACCTTTGAAACTATAGGACTTGTGAAACATCTCATACGGCCCATGACTAGTCTGTCTCGACAACATTAGAGGAATACAAACTTGCAACCCATATTTTTACAAGGAAAGGTTAGAGACTAGCATACCTGTAAGGGGACATCCACTTCAGATCCATTAAAAGCTTCATTTTCAAGCTCAAATCCAGGGAACGATGCTACCTCATATATTCCCCGGAGTTTTCTAGCTTCATACTCGAGAAGAAACAATTTTGTGTTTGGATTTACATGGTCTAAAAGACTCTTTTTTTGAAGGGCATGCCAAATACTTTGTAACGAAAACAATTAGTCATTACTATATCATTACACATGAAAATTATCCCTCTCAGTTTGTTTCCAAGAGAACACTCTTGAGAGTCTTCAAAGAAAGAGCCATTTAACTCATCAGCGCTTTGTCCAAAACTTTCATTACTTAAATCCTCAAAGCTTTATTTGTAAATTTCATGATGAACAGCTTTACCATATTTTTTTCAGAACTCGATTATCAATGAGTTTTTTTATGAAAATATGCCATAGTTGGAAACCTTTGAGTTAAGATCTAAAGTGGTTGTGTAGGTTTCTATGCTTGATCATAATCACTTCTATAGCCTCTAGGTAGAAGGCATTCATTGTTGCAAGTAAATTGTGAATTCATTGTTGGAGCCTAGGCCGTAGCTGCGGTAAAGCTGCGAATTTTGGGGAAAAAGCACAAGTATGAAAGGAAAGTGCTAATTTTGGGACAAGCACTAAGTTTTGGGCAAGAAGGAGACGGTGCGCAGTACAGTGCCAGATGGACAAGCTCAGCGAGGATCACGGACCGGAAATCGCGGAGCTCGCGCGCACGTCATAGAAGAATGAAGGTGGCTCAGCTACCATAATAAATAAGGCAATAGAGTAGAGGGCTCAGCTACCCTCATTTAAAGGCTAAGTACAGAAGTTATGGTTGCTCGGATCAAGGAGGAGCAACGGACCAGAGCATTGAAGGCGAAGGACAAGCGCCCATACCCACAATATGCGCCGGAAGTCAAGGAGCCTGCAGGAAGCGGCGACATGACTACAAGCGGCGCCTACAGTACACCTAGCCATGTGCGTGGTTAGGGTTTTTGGGAATCACTATTGGGAAAGGCCCACAGTTTTGTAAAGGTGTGACCGTCATGGCCACCTATATATATGTATACATGATAAGAAGAAGAGTTAGATACTTTTGGGATAGTTAGATGGTTAGACTGTTAGATAGTCAGTCTCGAGGATAGATCATGTGTTGATTATCCTTTGTTATGTTTTCTACCGAGTGTGTAGAACTAGGGTGGAAATCGGATAGCCGAGGAGCTAATCCCTGAGTTGCCAGACAGTCTGAGTTGACGTCTGTGCCTTTGTAATCTCTGTAGAGAAGAGACTAGATTGAGAGAAGGGCTCCCAGCTGTGTGCGTGGAGTTTCCTGGAAAGATCTAAGGCTGCAGCTGTGTGCGCAGCTTATTGTATAACTCTATCGTTTTCTGGTTAATATAACACTCCCGTGGACGTGGTTTCCCTCGAGGAGGTGAACTTCACATATTTCTTCTTGTTATAATGTTTGCGTGAATGATTAACTGTTTAAGTTCATTACCTGTGTATACAAGACTCTTGCATTACCTTTGTAACTGTTTAAGTGAGTTTGGGAAGGTCCCTTGAGAGCTATAAGTATTAAGTATAGGAGAAGTGGTGGAGCACTGTCGCGGCAGCGATCGAGGAAAGCGTTACTGCGCTGGGTGCACAGAGCGAGGAGGTACTTAACGCGTTGACGCAAGGAATAGTTGCCTTTTGCGCCAGAGCGGAGAAACTGCGCAGCGGGCCTGCTGAGGGAGGAAGCCGCGCAGTTGAGCCGAGGGGTCTGCGGGAAAGTCAGACCACCGATATCTAAGGAACCAGAAAAAGGAAGAACAATCTCCGCGTCACCAAGGTTAAGGAAATCTGATTCCTTAACCCCCCCATAGCCACTTCGGGTGAGACCTCGAGCTGCTGCGCAGCTCGTTGCCGAGAGGGCCAGTGCGCCTAGGGGTTTGTTGCTGCGCTTCATTAAAACCCGGGTCTGCCCAAGAAAGCAGCCAACATTCATATACAAGCAATCAATGGATAAACATTCATCATAATCTTCAATGTAATTATTCTATTGACGGTCTTGTGTTTCCATATTATATCCCTTATAATTTGAACTATGATCAAAATATTGCCTATAATTACCTTGTTTGGTATTTCCCAATAATAGTGTCTCCCATAAATCTATAGAGCCTGAATCTCTCAAGACTCTGTGTTCTTGGGACATTCGTATAGCATTGTCACCTTCATGCTTCGACACTAACTCCTAACCAGGATTATGCTTCCTCTTTGAGACATGCTACATATAAACATGGATATCTGTTATTGTTGTCTTCTTATTCAATTTCCTCAATGCATTCTCCTACCTCAATGCATTCTTCGTCTGCTTCAATGCCAAATCCACGTAATCATTGTTAGTCACTAAGAGTGTCTTTTTACCCACATCGTAGGTTATTTTCATTTTATTCAATTAATAAATATGATAATTTTTTTAATGTACCAACTCAAGTTATTGATACAAAAACTCTTTACTTCTCAGAATTAATTAAAACAATGATTGTGGAAGCTAGATAGACTGAAGATGGGCAAGGTCAAAGGCTTGGATGGATGGGAGGCTCTGATTTTTGGCTGATACCTCTGCACAAAGTACTAAGACCATTAATGTTTCAATAGCATCATGGCTGCAATATACTCCAATGCTCCTAGGCCCCTTAGCATATGCAGACTAGTATGGGCGAAAACTTGACTGGAGGATGGGGATGAGTGTTTCAGACATCAAAGAGGATAAATATCATTCAATTAAATTCATTGCACAGTAAAATAACATTCCACAAATTTTCATAAATATCTGAGCAAGTCACACAAAATTACAAGTAAAATGCCTTCCAGGATTGCCAAACTAGTGCAAATTCTGGGTTCCCAAACAGTGCTCAAAGGCCCACGAATTTATGATATGAGGCTTGTATCATGACATATGACATATTACTCAACTACATAAACAATAATGACTTCATATGGATTCATACTCATTCATTTATCAAATGCTCACTGGAAACTAGTCAAATTCTAGCTAAATCTAAAAGGGGTGGAGAAATATGAGAAGAAATATCATTTCTGCAATTCTAATTGATCTGACTCATATCATAGGATTACATTCACTGTTATAAATCATAAATAGGCCAATATACCTCTCAGAACATTATGGAAAGATCTCTCTCCTTCTACTCAAGAAACTAGCTCTAGAAATCCTTAGGAAGCTTGGGGATTCGAACTATGAACTGGATGATGATTCTTCAGAACTTCTTATTTGACTTGATCAGATATAGGAACTACAAATAAAATCAATGAAAATGGTTGAATTCCATCATCCTCTCACAAAAAGCTGGGGCACATCTCCCAAGTCTTTAAGGCAATATCGCTCTCATACCAATTCTCAAACTAACAAAAGATGTGAATGTGGTGCACACTGGTTTATTTATATATTATGGATGACTTGTGGAGAAATTCTTCATGGTGAATGCGCCCTCCTTGAGTGCATAAGGAAAGCTTGCTTTCTTTCCTTTCCTTTTGCTTTGCTTTCCTCCTTTTTCCTTTTATGATTGATTTGCCTTGGATTTTCTTCTTTTTTTCTTCTTCTGAACTTTCCTTCTTTTCTGAAATTTCTTGCTTTTCTGACTTTCCTGCTTTTCTGATTTTGTGTTGCTTTCTGATTTATGTTGCTTTTCTTGATTTACTCTTATTTTCTTTCTTTTTCCTGATTTTCTAGATTCACGTGCTTTCTCTTTGACTTCTTCCTCAAGTCTCCTCTCCTCTAACCTTATCCACTAATGCGCCCTAGTGGAGCATTATCTCCATTTATTCAACATAAACATATTAAATGCATCATAAATAATTATTCCAAGTGGATAACAAACTTTGGATAAAATTAAATGCACACTCCTAATTAATTAATTGCCTGGAATACAAAATTTAACCCTGTGATACTGAAGTTGTCTCCTCAACCCAAGGGATTGGTTGGGTTAGGATCTTGATCCAATGTTCACTATTGAGGGGACATGACAATCCTCCCCACCCAAGATTGTTTTTCCTCAAGCAATTTCAAATTGGGATGTTGTAAGATATGTTCACCTTCCCAAGTAGCATCTTCACTAGGTAGTCCTTCCCACTGCACCAAAAATTATTTAAGGATTCTGCTCCTTAGCTTCTTCTCTCTGACTTCCAGAATCCTCTCAGGGATTAGCACCAAATTCCCTTCATCATCAAGGGGTGGAAATTAATGTGAAGCTTTGACTTCTTGCCCTACTGCTTTCTTCAAACAAGACACATGGACAACATTGTGAATCCGACTGCCCGGAGGCAACTCTAGCTCATAAGCCACTTCCCCGATCTTTCTCAAAACTTGGTATGGGCCATAGAATATTGGCTGCAACTTCTCAGACCCTTTAGATGTCAATGATGATTGTCTATAGGGATGCAACCTCAAATATACCAGATCTCCAACTTGGAAAGCTCACTCAACTCTATGCTTGTTTACATGTACTTTCTGTTGATTTTGTGCTACCTGCAAGTTGTCCTTGAGAGTCCTGAGTATGTATTGACTCCCTTGGAGCCAATATTTTGATTTATGTGTCTTACAATCACCAAATATCAGATCAAAAAAATTAAGTGCATCATATCCATAAAGAGATTTGAAAGGAGACGTACCAATCGAGGGATGGAAAGTAGTGTTGTAACAAAATTCTCCCAAATGGAGCCAAGTGGTCCATGACTTTTGTTAACCAGTGACATAGTTTCTTAAGTACCCTTCCAGCCATTGGCTCACTCTCTCTGTTTGGCCATCAGTTTGTGGATGGTTTCTAGTGCTCATGTCCAAACTTGTCCCTACTAACTGAACAATTCTTGCCAAAAATTGCTAGTAAACTTACTATCCCTGTCACTAATGATGGACTTGGGTATGTCATGAAGTTTGAAGACTTATTTGATGAAAATTTCATCCACTTGGATGGCTTAAATATTAGTTGTGGCAGCAAATAAATGTGCATATGTATTCAACCTATCAACCACAACAAAAATATTGTCTTTACCTTGGCTTTTGGGCAACCCCGTGATGAAATCCATTGATACACTCTCCCATTTTTGCTCGGGAATGGGGAGTGGTTGTAGGAGCCCTGCTGGATGAGTATGCTCCACTTTATTTTGCTGAAATTCCACACATGATATGACATACTCCATCACTTATTTCTTTAGCCCTTTCCATGTGAACCTTTGCCTCACTTTCCTATAAGTCTTCACAAACCCCGGATGTCCTGCTAAAGGCACATCATGGGCAGCTTCAAGAATCTTCTTCTTTAGTATAGATTTTGGAACTACAAAGATCTTATACTTATAATAAATGACATCATTAATAATCTTATAAGCATCATCATGAATTAATCCATCAAATAAATCACAAGCAAACTGATTCTTGGTGTATTCTACCCCAAGCTGTACTTTCCAATCATCTTGAAATTTCAGCAATGCAAGTGTCGGTTTTCTAGAAAGTGCATCAGCTACAATGTTCATCTTACCCTTCTTATACTCAATCTCAAAATCAAATGCTTGGACCTTGCTTACCCACTTTTGTTGTCTATCATTCAGCTCCTTTTGGGTTAAGAAGTGCCTCAAACTGTTGTGGTCAGTCTTGATGATAAACTTACCTACCACCAAATACTGTCTGAACTTGACTAGCGCATGCATGATGGCTAGCATCTCTTTGTCATAAACTGAATACAACCTTTCGTGTGGCTGCAATTTTCTGCTCTCAAATGCCAAAGGATGCTTATTTTGCATCAAGATAGCTCCAATACCATTCCCTGAAGCATCACACTCAAGAACAAAAGGTTGAGAAAAATCCGGAAGTGCAAGAACAGGACAATTGCTCATTACCTCCTTCATTCTGTTGAACACTTGTTCAGATTATTCCGACCAATGTAAGGCTCCTTTCTTAGTGAGATCTGTCAAAGGAGATGTCAGCTTGGAAAATCCTTTGACAAACTGCTGGTAGTAGGTGTATAACCCAATGAACCCTCTTAGTTCAGTGAGATTTTTAAGACTAGGCCAATCTAGAATGGCTTGGATCTTTTCCATGTGAACCTTAACTCCATCTTGACCAATCACGTGACCAAGATACAAAATCTCAGTCATTCCAAACTCATACTTGGTTAGCTTTGCATAAAAATATTGATCAACCAAAATTGTTAGTACAATATCCAAATGATGCAATGCTCCTCCCAAGTCCTACTATAGATCAAAATATCATCAAAGAAAACAAGTACAAACTTACGGAGTTGCTTGCTAAACACTATGTTCATGCAAGATTGAAAAGTTGCAGGTGCATTTGTTAGGCCAAAAGGCATAACCAGAAACTCATAGTGCCCATGGTGACACCAAAAGGCAGTCTTATGTATGTCTTCTTCTTTCATGTTGATTTGATGGTAGCCAAATTGAAGATCAATCTTAGAAAAGTACTTGGCCCCATGTAGCTTATCCATAAGCTCATCAATCCTTGGAATAGGATATCTATTCTCGATAGTCTTCTTGTTGAGAGCTCTATAATATATGCACATCCTCATGGTCCCATCTTTCTTCTTCACAAGGACTACCGATGAGGCAAAAGGACTTGAACTCGGTCTAATAAATACCAAGTCAAGCAGTTCCTTGATGGTTCGCTCTATCTCATCCTTTAATCTTTTTGGGTGCTTGTAAGGGTGCACCTTGATAGGTGAGGTTCATATCTCCAAATCAATCCTATGCTCCACTCCCCTATCTGGAGGCCTACCATGAGGAAGGTCCCCAAACACCTTCTTATGTTTTTGGAGCAACTTCTGAATGTCTTTAGGATAATGGGCCACTTCAAATGAGTTTCCCTTTGTGGTGATTAGGCATTCTGCAACCCATTCAATGTCTCCATGCCTTAGAATGGATCTCATATTGTGTGCACTTAGCACTTGTTTGGGATAAGTGTTGATTCCCTTCAACACTATCTCTCTTCCATTTTATCCCTTGAATATCATTTCAGGGACTTGGTAGTCTACTGAATGCTTCCCAATGGAGTGCAGCCATTGTACTCCCAAAACCATGTTAGTGTTAGCCACATCAACAACATAAAAACTATCTGTAATGGTATCTTCTCCTATACAAATATGCAATTTAGGAATCCATATACAATAGTTCATGGAATGATTACCTGGAATGATAATAGTGAAGCCTCCAGATTTTTCAGTGTGTAGCTTCCTTCTTTCAATCAGAGTTGAATCAATGAAGTTGTGTGTAGCTCCTCCATCCACTAGCACAATGATTGATTGTCCTTGAACCACTCCTTTGAACCTAAGTGTATGGTAGCGAGGAACTCTTGAGAGTACACTGAGAGTACTGCAATCTTGCTCACCTCTGGATTAGGTCCTTCTTCTGCAGTCTCATAGGCCACTTCTACATCTATTAGGGCCTCTTCTTCTTATTCCTTAGTTTCTCTCTCTGAGTAAACTTCAATGTATCGTGCCTTTCCTTTGTCACATCTATGTCATGGAACCCATGGCTCCTTACAGGTGAAGCACAGATTATTTCTTCTCAACTCTTCTCGGTCCTTAGCATAGCTACCCTTTCTAAAATTTCCAGTAGGACTCTTCATTGGTGGTCTTTGGTTCTTGAATTGAGTAGGACCAATAGTCCTTGGAGGAAATCTGGTTCTTAGAAGAGAGTCTTGCAAGTCTCTGGTTCAACTTAGTGCATCTTGCAAGGTAGGGGGTCTATAAGCTTTCACCAAGCCATTTAAAGGTTACGATAACCCTTCAATGAACAATAAGATCAGCCTTGCTTCTGAAATGTTATAGACCATCACAACTAATTTTTGGAACTCAGAGATGTAATATTCAGGAGTTCCAATTTGCTTCACATGTGCTAGTTCTCTGAAGGTGATCTCGGGATATCTTCTTTCAAACCTTTCATCCAACCTTCTTCTGAACTCTTCATAGGTGGTCACTTGGTCATGCCCAAGAGTCTTTAGGCCATGAAACCACTAGTCATTTGCTTCTCCATCTAAGTGTAGAGTAGCCATATCGAAGGCATCTCTTTCAGTCATAGGATTCAGCTGAAAATATGTGTCAAGTTTTTGAATCCAAGAGTTAGCAGTACATTTATGTGAACCATCAAAATAGGGTAAAGAAATCTTACCAATGGCATTTATGAGTTCATAGTCCTGATTTTGCATTATGAAGCCTCCTCTTGGGTTGGACTTGTACTGCAAATCACAGAAGTCTTTGAATGGTAAAGCACTTCTGCATTCTTCATTCAATGTAAGTTACTCAACATATTTGTCCTCCCATGAAGCGAGACCTCCATTTCAAACCTTTGGTTCTTCTATTTGTTCTTCAGTAAACTTGGGTGTAGTAGGCCTGGAGTATGATGGTGTTTCCATCTTGAATTCCTCAGGGAGACTATGAGGTCCAATATTTGAGAAAATATGGCCACCACTGCTCTTCCTCTCACCATGTGGGGTACCATTGTTTCTCCCTTCTCCTAACTTGCTTCTTAGCTGCTGAGCTAAGAAATATCTAGTCTCCTTTCTAGACTGAACAATATTGAGTGAGATGTCTTGCATCCCTTTCATCATTCTTTGAACAAATAATTTGAACTCCTTGTCTTCATTGTGAGACATGTCTAATTCTCCTTGTAGTTTCCCTTCAATAGAATTGATTTCTTCTTCCTCTTCTCCTTCTGACAGAGGGTATTTCTTCTTGGAATCATAGAAATAATTCAAGAGCAGGTTCATAGGACCATGCTCTGATGCCACTATAATGTACCAACTCAGGTTAGTGATACAAAAAATCTTTACTTCTCAAAATTAATTAAAACAATGATTGTGGAAGCTAGATAGACTGAAGATGGGCAAGGTCAAAGGCTTGGATGGATGGGAGACTCTGATTTTTTGCTGATGCCTCTACACAAAGTATTGATACCATTAATTTTTCAATATCATCACAACTTCAATCTACTCCAATGCTCCTGGGCGCCTCAGCATATGCAGACTAGTATGGGAGGAAACTTGACTAAAGGATGGGGATGGGTGTTTCAGACATCAGATAGGATAAATATCATTCAATTAAATTCATTTCATAGTAAAATAACATTCCATAAATTTTCATAAAGATCTGAGCAAGTCACACAAAATTACAAGTAAATTTGCCTTCCAAGATTTCTCAACTAGTGCAAATTTTGGGTTCCCAAAAAGTGCTCAAAGGCCCACGAATTTCTGATATGAGACTTGGATCATGACACATGACATATTAATAAACTCTAAAAACAAGAATGAATTCATTTGGATTCATACTCATTCATTTATCAAATGCTCACTGGAAACTAGTCAAATTCTAGCTAAATCTAGGAGGGGTGGAGAAGTATGAGAAGAAATACGAATTCTGTCATTCTAATTTATCTGAATGATATCAGAAGATTACATTCACTGTTATTAAATCGGAAATAGGCCAATATACCTCTCATAACATTATGGAAAGATCTCTCTCCTTCTACACAAGAAACTAGCTCTAGAAATCCTTAGGAAGCTTGGGGATTCAAACTCTGAACTGGATGATGCTTCTTCAAAAATTCCGATTTGTCTTGATAATCTACATGACCTGCAAATAAAATCAATGAAAATGTATGAATTCCATCATCCTCTCATATAAATCTAGGGCACATCTCCCAAACTTGACCAGGGGCAGATCTCCCAAGTCTTTGAGGCAATATTGCTCTCATACCAATTCTCAAACTAACAAAAGATGTGAATGTGGTGCACACTAGTTTATTTATAGATTCTGGATGACTTGTGGAGCAAGTCTTCATCATGAATGTACCATCCTTAAGTGGATAAGGAAAAATTGCTTTCCTTCCTTTCCTTTTGCTTTACTTTCCTCATTTTTCCTTTTCTGATTGCGTTGCTTTGGATTTTCTTCTTTTTCTTCTTTTTCTAAACTTTCCTGCTTTTCTGATTTTGTGTTGCTTTCTTATTTATGTTGCTTTTCCCGATTTACTCTTATTTTCTTTCTTTTTCCTAATTTTCTAGATTCATGTGCTTTATCTTTGACTTATTCCTCAAGTCTCCTCTCCTCTAACCTTATCCACCAATGCGCCCTAGTGGAGCATTATCTCCATTTATTCAACATAAAAATATTAAATGCATCATAAATAATTATTCCAAGTGGATAACAAAATTTGGATAAAATTAAATGCACACTCCTAATGAATTAATTGCCTGGAATACAAAATTTAACCCTATGGTACTGAAGTTGTCTCCTCAACCCAAGGGATTGGTTGGGTTAGGATCTTGATCCAATTTTCACTATTGAGGGGACATGACAGTGTTTCTTCGGTCTCCTTTTGATATTTGAAACATTGTCTAATATGTCATACAGATCGGATCCGGCACGAGAAGATTTTTGTATACCATCATCATATGCTACACCAAGTGGAACATAGTTGGAAGGTAAATGATGATCTCTTAACATTATGGTTGACAACACTTATGTCGTCAAATCCTTGTTATTTCATAGTTTGATTCCAATCTTAATATGTAATCTAGGCATTCACAAACACAAGCTACTAAACCTTTTTAGTTTGAACTTGTGAAGCACAAAGTTCAAACTAACTATGGCTAAAGAGAAAATATTTTTCTGACAAGGTTTCGTTGCTTAACGTTGGATGCCAATGGTCTTTTGCTGTTAAAAAAGGATCCCCATTCAACTATTTGCTTTCAATCTTGAACTGTTATCTAGACATTCCCAGACACACACAACCCTTTTCTAATTCTGGGCTCAGGTCTCCAACAAACTCCTTACTTATAAGGCGACAAATATCTCAATGTGGCTAAAGGGATATGCTTCTCTGACAAAAGTTATGATGCTTAAAGTTGCATGCCAGTAGCAACAATAAGATAATCCCAAACCAATCGAGTTTGCGTTAAATAAACAACACAATTCAAATCCTTGTGCCAATGTTTAACCTCTTAAGCTTCTTCAACGATTGTTCGAGTTGGAAAAGATAAGGGGAGGGACCTGATAGATCCTTCTAGCTGGAATCCAGCAGTGATAGAGTTTCAATGCTCAACATGTTTCCTATATATCCTCCCACCCACCCCGAGGCGGTTTGAGCAATATACTCTCTGATTGGACATGATTGAAAACCCACCATTGCAAGCAGGACGGGATCACCCTGATTCTTCAAATCCGTAACCTTCCCCGCCATTTTTCTTCATTTGTTGAGATTCACCTCTTCGGTTCACTTTTAAGATTGGGCTCCAATTATGGGGATGTAGAAAGGGGTGATAAGAGGAGGGAAGGTAGTGCATATGGTTATGTGTTGGGATCATGCGGTGGATCGATATATTGGGCTAGGAGGAGTCAAGGAGCTCGCCTAAGCAAGTTGTTCCAGGAATTATCATTGTTAGTTTTGAGATTAAATTCTATACGTAACCTGTGCTACTTTTCTAATTTGAAGGGTGGACAAACCGAAGCTAGCAGCTCCTATGCACGGCCCCTCCACCATCTGGGTCGACCATCAACCGTTTCAATTTCGCTGAGATGAACATAAACATAATAGAGCAACTCATGATGCTCCTGCTCATAGAATATGTAGAGTTATTTGGCATCATGATAGGAATGAAAATTTATTGGTGCCCACGAGTGCCCCTCAAGGAGACGGTTAGACTCAAGCCATGAAAATCACAAAAAGCTAAGAAAAGAAAACATTGGGATGAAACTAAAGATACATAATATAATTATAGATCTAAACCCTAAAATTCCCAAATTCAACAATTTACACGAAAACCCATCCCTTAACAGTCCAACTTAAATAAGAAAACATTGATGGAAAAAAGAAACAAAAACCGAAAACGAGAGAGTGATAAAATCGTTTCATCAATTTCAAAAGAGAGTGATCCAAGCACATGCCTCTATTTGTCGCATATCTCAGCCCAGTTGAGAGTGGCTTGCGAACCCTAGATATTCTTTGAAGGCACCAGATCATGATCCCTAAATCGCCTCGGATGCTTTTCAAGTTGATCTTCAATCACCCACCACCCCATATCACATGCGGGACACTACGGATGTCTAGATCAAATGCTCCGGAAGTAGAAGAAGCAGAAGAATATTGTTTCGCATAAGAATATTGCTTCAATACTTTCACACTTTCACAGCAGACCAGATCCTTCAAACTGCTTTAATACTCTCTCTTTTTTCTTTCCTTGTTTTTGTTATTTTTTCCTTATTTTAATCTTTTATTTATTTATTTTCCCTCCTTTTATTATTTATATTATTGTTTTTTTAAATTTATTAATATTAATATATTACATATAATAACTATATTATAAAATATACATATTATATTAAATAGTAAATTAATATAAAAACTATATTAACTATATATTATTAACATATATAATAACTATTTGATATATTAATATATAAACTATTTAATGTCAAGGTGAGGAAATATTAGAATCATGGTAACTCTTTTTTTTAAGAATTTTACAAAAAGGGAGGATATTTTTTCTTTTCAAAATGGGGGATATTGGCGAGATTTTTTGTACGGGAGAGAACCGAGGGGAACTTTATAACTTTTCAAACTTAAGCGCAAGGAGAACCATGATGAATGGATGCATATGGAGAATTAATGGAGGTTGTGAAATTGACAATTTTTAGCTAACATGATGATGCAAAATAAATGAACTTGTCGAAAATTTAACAGACTACCGAGAGGGTCAAACGATGATGGTTTTGTTCAATTAAAATATGAACGTGGCCAATATGATGAGCCAAACATAATGACACCAACTTCAAGACATGACAATGCAGAGAGGGAAAGACAACAAATTAATATCCAATACTTGACTCAACCACACTATGATGATGCACATGATGCGACTTGGAAGATCTGTCGAATGGATAATACAAAATCAAAAATGGTGAAATAAGATATGGACATGATAAGCACATTAAGTTGGATGTGATAGTACAAATGAAACGATCTTGCAAAAAAGTTCACTAGGTTCGCCTATGGCATCATGTTTTGACACTAGATCGTGTCTCTGAATCCATATGCAATGTTACAATTTACTAAATTTCAACACTGCAGATGGATTCAGAGACAGGGGGTCTCTGAATCCATATGCAGTGTTGAAATTTAGT
The DNA here is from genome assembly GCA_027924585.1 of Larix kaempferi. Lineage (NCBI taxonomy): Eukaryota > Viridiplantae > Streptophyta > Pinopsida > Pinales > Pinaceae > Larix > Larix kaempferi. Next base: position 9,617,748 of record BSBM01000727.1, read on the forward strand.
AAATTGTACAAATTCATTGCCAAAATTGTAATTTTCCATTATCGGAGTGACACAACTAAAAATGAACAAATAAATGACCAATTGTTATGTGGTCATTTTTAGTTTAGGTTTGTGGTAGTTGTGATATCTCGGCTTGGGATAGTTTTTAATAATGCATGTACCACAGATGTAATGAACATTAATTATGATACCTTGGGAAGGATGTAAAGCTTATAAGCAAATTGTTTATGCTCCAAGAACATATGACTATGTATAAGATCGTTAATGTAAGCGGTGCAAATATGCTTCTTGCATTAATGCTAAGTTGTGGCACATAAGAGGGTCTATAATTTACTAAATTATAACACTGCAAATGGTTTGAGAGACCCCCTTAAGGGGGTGTCTGAATCCATATGCAGTGTTATAATTTAGTAAATTGCACAAATTCATTGTCAAAATTGCAGTTTTTCATTGTCGGAGTGACACAACTAACAATGACCAAATAAATGACCAATTCATATTATTAATGTTATTGTTATGTGGTCATTTTTAGTTTAGTTACTTGTTATTTGGTCATATATTTTATCTCGTAACCCAGTTGGTCATTCCTCTGGTCATTTTTAGTTGACGCACTCAGGTTTGGTCATTTATACCTTGAAACAATTGTGGTGACCAATTTTTTGGGTCGCTTGGTCATTTATCTCTCATTTTCTACTAGTGTAACCCACCATGCCAAATTATTTAAGAGACATAACCTGTCACACATGGTAATGTAGCCAACCTTCATAGGGTTGTTTTTTTTGTTCAAAATGAGTTTATTTTTTATATAAAGACCACAATACAAAACTGGTGTGCTCATGGTCTGTTCAAACAACATTTGAAAACTTCCATACCTGAGGTGGCATAAGAAATGAAGGAGCCTAAACTTGATTTGATAAAAAAATCTACAGATATATCAATGATAATAATACTAATTAATTAATTGCTCACAATAATTCTTTGTGGACTAATTTTCAAATGTCAAAATTAGATTGGATTATTTGAGAGTACACATGCCATGAAAAAATATAGCTTCAAGCTTTACAGCATAATAGCAATAGTAGTAAGGTTATCAGTTCGAAACTTCGTGGGTATAATCCTTACAAAAAAAAACCCAGATGCAAGTGTGAACCAAAGAGTGGATGACGTGGAAGAGGAGTTGCATGTCTTGAGCAGGTTGACACATGCTAAATAATTCGAAATAATGCAAGAAGGTGGCAATGGAATAATGCAAGAGGGAGGACTTAAATGGGAAGCTTTCCCAAGTGTGAAGCATCTGAGACAAAGGCGGTTAATAAGTGATGATACGGGTAGAAGGACAACTTGAAGGTGGGAACAACTGAGATCAATTATGGTAACTGGTGCGAAGTCGATTAGGGATACAGATATGCAGGGGAATGTTAGTTCTATCATCATGAGAGTTTATCATTATGTACCTTTTGATACTTCCTACCCCTCCAACCCTGTTTATTATCTACGTCGAGAGAAGTGGATGAGCATTGTGAAAGGTGGTGGTTTGGGGATGCTTATTGCTATTAGAAGGGATTGCTCAACGACGGAAGTGATAGCCATAAGGATGGAGTCGAAGCATGAAGAAGTGGGTCTGAGAGGAAACACAAAAAACAAGCCAACTATGAGCAACTACAGGCTTCTCAAGACGCTTGGCTCTACCGAGCATCCATTCCCCCCTCGATTCAAGATGACATCGAGCTAACATAGAAGGGGATGTGGAGAGAACTGGAGGATGATCAACCCCCGACATATTTCTCAGTGTTGGAGCAATGGTTACAGGACCTGGGTTTGTCACGGGAAAGACAGGCGTTTTTTGAAAAAAATGTTTCATTCTATTGGATCATGAAGGGGCTGCTTGGTCGGGTGCTATTAAAGCACGATGAAAAAATAAAAATGGGATGGGATATCGACCCATTTCTGGAAAGAATTATATGCGGATACTCTATTAATGCACATGAAAATAGTTGTAATTGCTAAGGAGTTAGGCATCCCCTTGCTCCCACGGTTGGGTGTGGTTGAGACTTCGGTTGATGAGATGTAGACAAAGAGAAGTGAGGTGTCTAGAATCCAGTGGAATGATGGTTCAGTTGTTCCTCCAGCGAATTTCCAGGTGTCGTGACGGTTCTGCCATGTGTTTTTAGGTTGGGAAAGAATTTGGTCCTTTGTCTTTTTTTTCTAGTTTTGGTCAGTTGATGGTCATGGGTCTTGTTGATAGGATAGTGGATTTTCAGAGTATGTCTAGGAATCCAAAGTCTATATGGGATTCTGGTGATAAATCAATGGAACTTAAATTCCATGTTTTGAAGGGTCTGTAAATTTTTTAATGGCGATTGTGTTAACTATCAGGTGGTCTGTAAGCCCTATTTTCTCCCATGGGGGAGGGGCTTGTGGGTCAGGTTTTGATGCAAGTAAGAACTGGGTAGCAGGTCGAATGTGAGGTTACAGGGTGGGATTCTGGTTAAAATACTATGTAAATATTCTATTGAGTGTTAATATAATGTGAATTACGTACAAAAAAATATTACAACATATCTCAAAGTTGAAACATAACATATGATATAACAATGTCATGTAATTTTTTTAATGTTAATTAAATAATATGTATGGGCTCTTGGCCTTAATGTGTGATTTTTTTTAGTGTTGACTAAATAATGTGTGTTACTTCGATCTTTATTTAAAATATTGCATGGAACGTTAGTCACACATTTGTTTAAATTGATTCCTGAGTTTTTGTGTGTCCAAATTTTGCTTTGTTTTGCTTTGAAAAATCATTTTTTTAATGTGATTTGAGTTTATATTTATTTATAAGAAAAAGAATATATGTTGTTATTATAGTTGAAATTCTACTTTTATATGAACTATATTCAAGCATCTAGTCAACTTTACTGTACTATAACCATATTATGTCGAATATTCGTCGAATTTCCAAATGAATTTCCATACAGGAACTCCCCTATGCTTTACAGATCAGAGAAGCTGATGGAAAAAATTGTCTTTATTGGAGGAGTTCAAAATAGATCTGTTATTTATCTATTACTTTTCTATTATCAGAGATCTATTTCTTACAAGCATATAATTTTGGAATTTTATTTTTATGTGGATGGATCATATAATAATAAGTTGTTTGTTATATCAATAACTAGTTATGTTTGTCCACGGGGCGTAGAATACACGGTGAATGGGTGTACTGTTAAGGCACTCCTTACTTAAGGTCACTGGTTCGAAACTCCATGGGTACGAGCATTACAACAACAACAAAAACTAGTTATGTTTAGAAGTTTGTTTGCTTAGGGGGGACTATTTTCAGAGGGGTTAGTTAGTAGGAAAATGTTGGGCAAAGAACCCTATTTAAGGGGAAAGGTGACATTCTTTTAGGGAGGCAAAATGAATGCAGTGGATGCATTTAATGAAAAAATGATTTATGGAAGAATTCTATGTCAGTTTTATGAGCATGTCTAGCTCTGAGCCATTGGGTATTTTGTGGATGGTTGTATTATAATTTTTTAGTTAATCTGTAAATTTAACTGGCTTTACTTGTATTGGAACCCCTTGGAATATAGTTTTGTTCTTGGATTTGGGTTCTTGTTTGACTGACAAAATGCTGCAAGATAGTTTCATTCTTAGTTGTGGGTTCTTGTTTGGCTGACACAATGTTGTCAGTCATTAAACCGTATGATGATGATTAGTCTAAAGTTGTTGGGATTTTCATTAACTGTCTTGATTGAATGACATGCTCTGAGCCATTGGGTATTTTTTGGATGGTTGTTTTATTATTTTTTATTTAATCTATAAATTTTCCTAGCTTTCCTTGCATTGGAACCCCTTGGAAGATCGTTTTGTTCTTGGCTTTGGGTTCTTGTTTGACTAACACAATGTCGCCAGTCATTAAACTGTATGATGATGATTAGTCTAAAGTGGTTGGTATTTTCATTAACTGTATTGATTGAATCATACCCACTCAAGGATTTGAACCTAGGTCTCCATGTTAATTAAAGCTCAATCACCTCACTGCTTGTCGATAGACCACATTCTTGTGGGAATGTTATCCATTTTAACATTTATGCTCGAATCAAATTAGATTTTGTAGTATGTCCACCTTGACGACCTTGTCTAGCGCACATCATATGTTAGACTTTCTAATGGATGATGCATGTCTTGTTAATTTTTGTAACCCCGACATTAGATAAAATAATTCCTAGTGATTTTCACTTGTTGAAAATTACTCTAACAACTCACTAATTAAATTATACTGATGGGATCTATTAACAGAAATTGCGGAAGCAAAATAAAAACATATCATAAATAAATGCACAAATTTATGCCCTTCAAAAATAGCTTTTCATTAAATAAATTCCAAGCTTACAAGGGCTCCCTTATCAAGAAAATGGCCTTGAAAAATGCACAACAAACTTGGCAAAATCCCCTGGTATCTATTAATAGAAAATTATAGTGTAAGCAAAACAGGAAAACATGTCACAAATACATGCACAAGTTCCTGCCCTTCAAAACTAGCTTTTTATTAAATAAATTCCAAGCTTACAAGGGATCCCTTATTGAGAAAATGGCCTTGAAAAATACATAATAAACTTGGCAAAATTTGTCCTTCAGAAGACAAACTCCCTTTGCAAATTTTCCCCGGAAATCTTCAACAAAAACCTGGAAAATTCTTTGCTTGCAAAATTGCCCTGTTGCCTTGTCTATACAACTATATAGACTATATGGATCGATCCATACGAGTGTATTGATTATGTACAATATGTCCATATGGATGTACGAAATCCATACGGTTTGTTTCGTAGACCTGTTTTTGCATGTTTTTCGTTGATCAACTATGCCTCTGTCGGACTGGTATGGCTACCAGCTTCTCTTGGATAGTTGTCTTTTCTTTCATTGGCCTGGAAATAAAAAATTCATTCTTCTTCCCATAGTTAGATGAAAGTCCTTCTTCACTCTCTTCCACAATTGGATGAAAGTCCTTCACCCAACTCCACACTTGGATGAAAGTCCTTATTCACCCAATCAAAGATATCTCACCTTATCCCTCTTGTGTGTCTTTCTCCTCTCCCCTTGGCTACCTTTTATACTTTTGGGATGAACCAAAACCCTAACTCCAATGGTTGATATTAGATCTCACTCACTAGAGAACAATTGTTGTGATTCATTTAATTAATTTAAATCACTAATGCCCAATACTTAGGCATTTCTCCAGATTAACCCCAATTTCTTATAAAAGGGCATTCACTTTGATAATTCTTTTAATTAAAGTGAATTTCCTAAGTCCTTGAGAGGTATTAATGATGACTTCCTCGTGTAAGACACAAACCACTGTGGAAGTACCTGTTCATTGCTACAAACATCAACATGTCTGCCTTGATTTCACTTTCCAAATGCCACACTTTTAGGACAATAGCTTGTCATCTTAGAGATGTTCCTAATTAGAAGAACTGCATTAAAAAAAGGTTCATCTCCTAATCTCATACCAAGCTTGTATTCCATGATGACATGGAAGGGGTGGTGGGAAGGGCAAAAAATCTAGGGATTGATCTTATAAATAGAAGTGTGGATGGTAATTTCAAAATGGCTATCTAGAATATTGCCATTATGCATTATGAGAATAGAGTTAATGATCGATAACATGAACTTATCTGCTACCAAAATGATTGAATTTGGAGACAAAATAAGACTTTGCATTTTCAAGTCATCAAGAATGTCAAAAGCATATTTAAACAATACAGTCAATCGGGATCACAAGAGACTAAAGTAGTGAGAGCCATCTAATAACTACAATATGTTAGATTTGATTTGAGATGTATTCAATCAGGTCATTACCACATTAAGCATGTGCAACTCATGTAGTTGGAGATAAACACACTAGTTTGATAGTTTTGTCAACCCAAATGTTATTTCTTCTAAGGATGTCAACAAATCTGATGAATTTGAACAGTTTGGGGAGTGAGTTGGACCTATTTCTAGTTAAGTGTTGAAGACTTCTATTGTGACTTGATTCCCTACAACTGTGACCTGCTGCTATTGTGACTATGATGAAGACAACCCTGATCCAGGCACTGTGACTTGTGTCCTGCAGTAGTTATAACTGATTATAACTACCCTAATTTTGTATAAATATGTAATGAATGATATACTTAATGTCCTAATGATAGTAAAATATTGTCTTGACAACGTGAGGATTGCTTGTGTGCTTTTAAATCATATTTGTAGCAGATAATAGCTTGGTTATGAATGGATGCATGTTACTATTTATTTTTTTGCAATTTGAATGTGTCTCAATGTTTATGTGGTTTATTGTAGGATTTCATGTATATAGGTGCATATTTACAATAATAAACATAATTGGAGAGAATTATAAATGTTGCATCTATTCATGATGATATTGCAACAAGTATATTTATGGAATGGAGCTTGAGTCGGGCTACCCATAATAGACAAGTATCACTCTCTCAAATTACTCATCTCTTTATATATCATTATATAACACTCCTATGTTGGTTAAGGTGGTGTAACCACCTAACCCCCTATCCTAACATTAGAACACTACCTTGGTTGTAATTTAATAAAATGACTTACATATAACACACATATATTTTCCAATGAAATGAATCACTAGAAACTGAGTACTTCCCCTCATTTCGAGGATGGTACCATGGATAAACTGTCGATTACAGTTTTTTGGAAACCTAACCTGGTAGGGACATTGAGTGATGCCCTTATAAACATTCACATATATATCTAGCTCGAGCACTTGACCTAGTAACCTTCTACTTGTAGCTCAACAATCAACTACTTGAGGAATCCCATTGGGATATCATGTTATACTCTTACAGTATTAACACACCCCTTATCATTAAAGTAATATTCTCAACTCATTAATATTCCCTAACATAATAAGATAAGATAAGATAATTTTACTAATGTCCAACAAATGACCAAGAAGAAGGTCAACATGACGAGAGAGTACAACCAATTGTTAATAGACTAAGGTGGTGTCTATAACACTCTTAGATGTTAAAACAATGGAAAAAAAATACAATTAATAATAAAAGATGCTCTCACTCAACTTTAGCATCATAATTATAAATAAAAGTAGAAGTAGGGGAGAAAAAGAGGAAAGAGGTGTTTTTGTCTCCATCTAATGGTGTTAAGAGATTGACACAAATCTTGATGACATCCTTTAAGAGATTGACGCAAATCTTGATGGCATCCTTTAGATGTTGAATTTTAATCTATTTCCAGGTATTGACAATCATTTCACAATGATTTCAAGCATTCATTTCATACCACAATTTTTCATTGAATAAAATTGCAATGGAAACAAAGGGTCATAGAAAGATAGCCATGCACAAGAGACACAAATATTTTTATCCTGGGAAAGCCAAAAGGGAGAAAACCCAACCAAATTTTCTTAGAAGAAATCAGTCAAATTCAAGTACAATACCATTCATGAAGAGAAACCCTAGCACATAAGAGGTTTTCCCTTCTTCACAAGAAATCCTATCAAGGGTAGCGAATATTCTAGAGACAATAAGAAACCCAAAAATTACTTCTTGTGATCTTCACTAGCCCTCCTTGAAAAGTGTGCACCAATGTAGCAGAGATGATGTTGGAAGATGAGAGAACAAATGAAATGCTAAAGCACTTTATTTATATTATTCAGTTCACTTAATTTTCACCAGTGGCCGACTTGACTTCTTGTTGGGGACGACTTGCTAATTTTGATCTTCATCTTTTATTTTATCTTCAGGGATGACTTGTCTTCTTACCTTCAATATTTCCTTTAACTTCTTCAATGCTATCTGGGACTTCTTCCATGGTATGACTTGTCTGCTTGGTTATTAACTTATTTATTCATCATATAAAATTTGTCCTTATTGATGATCATCTCCTCACATGCACGTTTATTCACCCATAGAGCTCTAATGTTGATTTGACCCACACTAAGAAGTCCCAGACACTTCTTGGAGCCTATGTCAAATTCAACATTATATTAGACTTTGTATATTCCGCAACGTGATGAAATCCCCTATCAAATAAACAAGTCAACTCACTCTAATATAGAATAGATCACCCTATCATACTCACATTGCATACTCGAATAGATCACCCTATAGAATAGATCACATTGCATACTCACTCGTAGAGTATGCAATGTGACCTCTAGCTGTATTCACTCTTAGTCAACACACATGAATAATCAAGGCTACACCAAGTCCATTCTCCACTATCCATTGGTAAAATCATATGAAACCTCTGGGAGAATGTCTACATAATGTTTTCCTGATGCTACAACATAGAGAAACATCGACACTCCCTCTCATCGAGGGAGACATTATGCATCACTGCTAAGCATCACACTTGGTGAGAATGTCCGTGGGAGACATTCTGCATGACTTCCAAGTATCATATTTGGTGAGAATTTATGTGGGTGACATTTTGCATCACTGCCAGGCATCACACTTAGTGAGAATGTCCCCAATAAGCACCATGCCTTACATGACTAAGCAAGGCTGTGTATATGTAGAACAATCATGGTGCCTGGGCCATTCACTTCACGTGAATGTTTATCGCTTGTCTATAGAACCATAATAGTGTGATCTCAACAAATTTACTGAGAACTTTCTCTAATGTAAATTTTCAACAAAGGATCTTTTACTGACACTTATTTGCTTGTGAAATCATGAGCGTTCAATTCTTATACATCCTTAAACATGAGCAATTTGTCACAATTATGTATGCAACTTGAAATGGCATCACTACTCGACAAAGTGAGAACATAATCAAACACACACATACCAAATAATGACAACCAAATAATAACGGAGTTCGTCAAGCCTCCTGACTACGTCTCCGGACTCATTGGAACTTTGAGTCGCTTCATTATCTCCTTCAAAGATATACAGCTTCGTAAGTAAATTTGTATGATCTTCATTTCAAGTGGCTCATTGCCATCTTGGGATGCCTTTCCATTCCTCACCAAGAAGAACCAAGGTTCTCACATGAACTGAACTGTTTCTCCCATCTTGGGATGAAATTCTTCATACAAAGCTTACTAAAACTCTCTCCAACAAAGCTTACCTTCCTTCTCCAAATGAGAGGATTTTATAGCTTTTTCATGGATGATTACTCATCACACATGTTAAGGAGAATATATCTCCCATGATCCCCTAAATTAGGATCAAGAGACACCTTAAGGGGTAGGTGGAGAAAGAGTCTCATCTTTCGCCATGAAGATCTCAACACCCCTTAGGACTAGGAAACCAATTGGTGAGATGTATTCTCACACATTTTTAATTTCCTTTTTACAAATTAAATGAGAATTTGTATGAGCATCTTCATCTAATTCCCTTTTACATAGTTTTTCATTGAACTTCGATTTTAATGTGTAAAAACACTTTGTTAACTTTTTTTTTGTTGGTTAAGCCTCCTTTTTAGTTGTAATTTCAACCTGCAATTTCTTTCACATACGAAATCCATTTGGATCCATTCAAATTGCATCAGGAAGCTTTCTGCGAGCTCTTCGTCGATTGAATGTCTTTGAAGCTAATGAAACCCTTTTGCATTCTTCAACTGTGGAGATCCTCCTGGATCAAATCTCCCTAGTGAAGAGCACTTTTTGGATCTCCAAAAAGTCTTGATTCATGATCATATAAGAAGGGTCTTTGTCTTCTCCTCCATGACTTCCCATTTGCTCACTTGCACTAATTTACTTGTACTCCTTCCAGTTCTAGGGTGTCGGGTACAACCGATCATGCACCCCAAAAATTTGTAATTATAATGATTTTGAAGGATTTTCACATTCCTTCAAAGAATGGTTTTCTCTCTTCATGTGAAAGAAAAAATATTCTTAAACCAATTTTACAATTTTAATGCTTCTCACTCTCCTTCAAATGAAAGCACAAATAAGCAAGACTCTACTTGTTTTATCCAAGAGTTTGTAACATACTCTTGAATAATTTTACAATGTTGAAGAAGCTTTAGGAATCTCTAGAAGACCCCTCTCACCCTCAAAATCACTCAAGGATGGCTAATAAGCCTCATAAACAATAATGCAACATTATAAATGCATGTTTGCATAGTCTTTCACAATGCATAAAATTATAATGAAGTGAGTGCTGGCATATGAAAATTAACCCTATGGTTTAATACACACTTTTATGGCGCATAATTTCATATGTATTTTGGCTCTGCATAAAACTCTATGTTTTGCACACTATTCTCAAGTCCCGAACTCTGATTCCATAATACAGATCACGTGTCCCGAAAGCCATTCCAGAATTTACCAGATGACGATAGATATGGTGAACTACTCTATCATCAACTTCAACATGCTCCACCCAAGTCACCTTAGAATCGCTATTGAGCATCTCTTGAATGACACGACAAAATGGTCACCTTCGACATCTTATCACTGAAGAATAATTCCCTCGTAAACTGTCCAGAGAGACATCAACCATGGCCTCGTAAACTTTAAACTACGCACGCATCACTTGCAAAGCACCATTGTGGTTGCATGCCACGCCAAGATTAATAGCATTCATGATTACAACAACAGTCTCTCGAGATTCTTCATCATTTATTTCATATGACCTTGGACCTATGCCTCGAGGAAAGGTGCTGACGAGCTGGTGAAAAGATATCACACAGATCCTTCGACTGCAATCCTTAGTGATGATCACTTCCTTATCTTCCCTCCCTACTGGCGTAGTCGAAAGAAATTCTTCCTGAGACGATTAAGAACACATGTGACGAAATTATTCCATGGTTTCAACAGCTAGCTCGACAACTATATTTTCGATTTCTCCACCTGATGACGATCCATAGATATCTGGCCCTATGTTCGGCTACACACCATATCTTATCTTCCTATGGCCAGATCAAGATTTGAATGAGGGATATAAGTGAGAGGTGATGGCCCAAATGAAAGCAAGGAATCTATTGTTGTTACCACTTACTATAGGTTGGGGTAAACTGGTTAGTAGAATGTGATCACTTGGGATATTTGACATTTACTATAGGCTGGGATAAATTAAGGCAGAATTGATCTTACACATAGACATTTCTTACTGGGATAAACTTTAGAATGCCAGTTTTAAAATACTTTACACAGTCATTCAACAACAATGAGCATATTTCAACTTATAATCATTGCTCACGGTAAATTGGTTATTGGTTCTAATTGTATTTGATGTACAATATTCTATGAAACGATGATCGATAATTTTTTAAATCCATTCCTTGCATGAGAAAATATAGCAAATAACCAATTGAAATATAATACTCACAAATCATTTTCAACCAATTTTCTTGAATGTAATTCAATTCTTTCTTCCATCCACCTCATACGCAGGATGAAGATAACAATAGCAGATCGCAAAACTGCCTGTAGAAGGTTTCTCCTTGACCACAACCATATATTTGTGGATCGATATCTCCTAGTGCGTATGGGAACCTCTGAATATGGTGAATAAGAGGGATTCATCTACGGTGGCTCTGGCAGTTCCACTTCTTAGTGATGAATTCTCCACGCCTATTGGTCTCCTCTCCTTGTTTTTCTCTGTCACCGTAAAATTCCGAACCAACGGCTACTCTCCTTTACACATTTCTATTCAACATCAATCATGTTCAACTCCCACGATTATTTCCATGGTATCTTATGTCGATCACTTTGAATATGGCGAGCAAAGCTCATGGGATCAACATGTTTTCCCTCATCACAATTTTCTCCAACGATGATCTCATCGGCATGGATGAGCACTATGCTGTCCAGATTCACCATATCTACCAAATGATATCATTTAACATAGCTATTTGGATATATATGCAATGATCTCCAAAAGGCTCATGTCCACGGTGTGTCCACACCATCAATACAACGACTCCTCTACTGGATGGCTTTTCCCCACGAGGATCATAGGAAGCGGTTGTGCATAAATCAATTACATGGCATCAGCATCACCTTTCAACTTTCTCTTTTCTTCCAACAGCTGCTACGTCTCTATGTTTCACAAACCTGAGCTCTTGCTCTTTCGAATTCAACAGGGATTCATTATATCTAAAAAATGTAACCACGTTTTGGCCACCTGTGTGTCTATCCACGACCTTCCACCATCATGGACAACTTCATGGAAGCCAAGTTGATCTCTTCATCCATGGATGGCACAACTCTGTATACTTACAACATTCTCAACGAGCATCTTCTCCTATCATGTGAGCAGCAGATTCTTGATAGTGGCTCCTTCCAATGCACCGGTGGCTAACAATGAAATTTCTGAATATTTCTACTCAACCAGATGGTAACCTTCAAGCAAATCTGATCCCCGCAATTCAACGATTAAAGCAGATATTAGATCCATCGATCTTCATTTCTTTTATATATGCTTTTCACTAATGGAAACAACACAAACTGAGATTGGAGGTCATTTATGACAAAAACTCAGTTTGTAAAAATGTGATCCGTTCCTTAACAAACCAACTTAATGGACCTTCTTCCGGTAGTGGTATTTCCTCCGAGTTCGGATCCGGCACAACTTCTCTTGTGGTCTATACCTTCGTAGGTGCTTGTACCATCTTCTTGTTTGAATTATGACCTAACTATGGGTGAAGTTTCCAACATTTTCTTCCCAATGCCCGCTCATATTACAATGGGTACATAAATTCTGCAAATGTGGTGCCCTTTTGACATTCTCTTTCTTCAAACAAAGAGTAGAATCATCTTGTCGAGGCTTGCTACGAGTTGTCGTGACTCTTCTGCAATAAAATTTATGTTTCCAACACTTTGAAACATAGTGGTTATTTTTTCCATAGAAAGTACGAGGAATCACATTCTTTACACTATCGGAAAAATCAGAATAGTCATTTGAATGATTTTATTTATACCTTGGAGATCTCGGCTTCCGTAAAGATCTCTTAACAGGATTAATTTTTGGTGATTCACTTTCAGATTTTGAATCACTAACATCCACTTTATGTTTGCCTTCACTGATTTGATACCATCTCAGCTTCAGTTCTGGATTCAGATCCCAACAGTGTGCTTCATCATGTCCTCGTTTCTAACAATATGAACAAGTCACCCAATGACTTTCATGGGATGTTTCTTCATCATATCCCAATCCTTTATATCGAGGTCGTTCTTGAATCTCGATGGGTTTTGTAATTCCTTGACCATGTATGCCCAAACCTTTTCCTTCATAACCCATTTTCAATAGCAATTTCGATCCAATTCCTCGAGTATGTTTCTCAAAAGAACCTAAAGCAACATTTCCAAGTGATGAAACTGAACATGAATAACTATTGCTTACCTCATTTTCCTTTGACTGAGGAGCAATCATGCACATATGATCTTTCGATCTATCCTCATTATGTTTGCTTTGACTTGTTGCAGATGAGATTTCCAACAAATCATCCTCTAGATGTGGACAAAACGTGCAAATTTCTTCATTTTTTTGTCTTAGGAGGACTTTTTGCAGAAGATATTTCTCCAACTTATTCTTGTTTAAGCTCCTGCAACAACTGTTGTAGCCTTTGCTTCTCGTCTTCATAATATGCTAACAATTTTCTAAGCTCGGCATTTTCCGCTTGGATACACTGATTGATTTCCTCCAACTCTTGAACCCTTTCACGCTTCAATCTTTTACCCATGATTGAATTCACAATCTGCAAAGTTGGTCAGACCTGCTTTGACCATTTGATCTAAAAAAATTTACTGAGAAGTTTCTCTAATGTAAATTTTCAACAAAAGATCTTTTACTGACACTTTGCTTGTGAAATCATGAGCATTCAATTCTTATATATCCTTAAACATGAGCAATTTGTCACAATTATGTATGCAACTTGAAATGACATCACTACTCGACAAAGTGAGAACATAATAAAACACACACATACCAATTAATGATAACCAAATGATAACGGAGTCCGTTAGGCCTCCTGACTACGTCTCCAGACTCATTGGAACTTGGAGTCGCTTTATTATCTCCTTCAAAGATATGAAGCTTCATAAGTACATTTGTATGCTCTTCATTTCAAGTGGCTTGTTCTCATATTGGGATGCATTTCCCTTCCTCACCAAGAAGAACCAAGTCTCTCACATGAACTGAATTGTTTCTCCCATCTTGTGATGAAATTATTCATATAAAGATTACTAAAACTCTCTCCAACAAAGCTTACCTTCCTTCTCCAAATGAGAGGATTTAATATCTTTTTCATGGATAATTACTCATCACACATGTTAAGGAGAATATCTCTCCCATGATCCCCTAAATTAGGACCAAGAGACACCTTAAGGGGTAGGTGGAGAAAAGGTCCCATCTTTCTCCATGAAGATTTCAACACCCCTTGGGACTAGGAAACCAATTGGTGAGGTGTATTCTCACACCTTTTTAATTTCCTTTTTACAAATTAAATGAGAATTTGTATGAGCATCTTCATCTAATTCCCTTTTACATAGTTTTTCATTAAACATCAACTTTAATGTGTAAAAACACTTTGTGAACTTTTTTTTGTTAGAGAAACCTCCTTTTTAGTCGTAATTTCAACCTGCAATTTATCTCACATACGAAATCCATTTGACTCCGTTCAAATTGCATCAGGAAGCTTTATGCAAGCTCTTCGTCGACTGAATGCCTTTGAAGATAATGAAATCCTTCTGCATTCTTCGACTGTGGAGATCCTCCTGGATCATAGTGTCTGGGCCATTCACCTTATGTGAATGTCTATCGCTCATCTATAGAACCATCATGGTATCTGGGCCATTCACTTCACATGAATTTATGTTTGATCATCTGTTAGAACCATCACAATGTTCGGGCCATTCACCTTACATGAATGTCTACCACTGATATGTAGGATCATCGAAACTCCCTCTCACTGAGGCATACATTCTCCATCACGCCAAGATTGTCCTTGAAGTATACAAACTTTGCCTTAGACAGAGGCTTGGTGAGAACGTCAGCTATCTGCTCATCTGTGGATATGTATTGTAGCTTCACTTCTCCCTTCTGCACCATGTTTCAGATGAAGTGATATTTGATCTCAATATGCTTCGACCTATCATGAAATAGTGTATTTTTCGAAATCTTGACACAACTTTGATTATCAAAATGTATTAAGGTTGTCTCTGTCTCCTAATCAAATAGTCATGCAAGAAACTTCTGAAGCCACATTGTTCCACGACTTGCAACAATGGCTGCATAATACTTTGCTTTTGTTGTACTAAGTGTGACAGAATTATGATTCCTGCTAAACCAAGATATCATGGTTGATCCCAAGCTGAAGCAACACCCTGAGGTGTTCTTTTTGTCCACTACACTCCCTGCACAGTTAGAATCCATATATCATTGCAACCTCGCATCACCACCTAATACATCTCTCAAACCATATCCAATTGTACCTTGTAGGTACCTCACGCTATTGATGTTGTCATTGCATGAGGCATCCTCACAACAAGTCGCCCCCAAAAGAAACAAATAAATAAATATTATTGTACACAAAATTCAAGTCCGCCCCTTCAAGTGGACAAGTCAGACCCAAGCAGAAACGTGAGAAAAGGCAACATGAAAAGTATAAATAGGAGGGCTTCCTTCTCATTCTCATTGAGCAATTCGCTCATCTCTTCTACAAGTGCGTAATAGAGAGAAGAATATTGTTTTCTTGGGTTCGCTATCTTTGGAGAAGTTTCCTCTTTGATCTTGGGTTTATCTTCAGTTGATCTATGTGATCACTCTTGTATCTGGTTATATGCTCATGTACTTTGTATCTTGAACTGAATCTATGAATAAGCAAAGGTTGCTAGGTTTTCTCCCTTGCGATTTCCCGGGATAAAATATTTGTGTCTCTTTTGTTTATGTGTATGGTTATCTTTCAATGATTCTATTTTGTTTCCGTTGCAAACAAGATTAAAATTATATCGTTATCTTAAAATCTAAAACACGCATGCTTTTCTAAACCATAAACTGGCTCAGGGTGCTCACTGCCAAGGGTCCAATGAGTTGTCTATACAAAGTGGGATCCACCAAATCTAAATCTGAAGTGGAATCACTCAACTTCTTCATATTTTCCTCCATAGGTGTAGTCATGGAATTGTATTCCATCATACCGAATCTCTTCAGGATCTCGTCCGTGTGCTTCATCTGACCGGGGAAGATCTCATATGTTTTCTACCACACCTCTAATACAATAAATAATACATTAGACCAAGATCCTCCATCTCAATTTCCAAATTCAACTTCATTTTGGTGAGGGAGGTACTCATGACTGGGGCACCTCTTCCATCATCGACAAATTGTGTTGTAGCTACTTTCTCTATGCGGTAGAACCCTTCTCCCTCTGCACTTGAGTATCTTGCTCCCTTTGCATATGGATACGGCTAAGTATCCTGCACTCTCTGCATCTGGACACTCTGCTTTTTTTGAATCTGAGTACCTTGCTCCCTCTGTATCTGAGTATCCTGCTCCCTCTCACTATGTACTGCCCACCACAAGAGATATAAATCACTCCTGTCCATTCAAAATATATGTCTCACTCTTGATTTACAGAAGATATGACTCACTTCTGTCACTTCACAAGAGATATGACTCACTCTTGTCCATTTAAGAGATATGACTGACTCTTGACTTACAGAAGATATGACTCAATTCTGTCATTCACAAGAGATATGTGTAACAACCCTCATATATGAATATAGGGAATATTTGATATAATATGATATAATGTAATATAGTATAAGGTAAATAATAAAAAGAAACATGAAAAAGAAGTAAAGGAAAGCAAATTTTGCATAAAGAAATAAATTAAATAAGAAATTAAGAAATTGGGAGAAGGGGGAGATAAAAGGAGGAGAAGAAGTGAAGAGAGGGGTCTTTTTGTCCTTGGGCATCTTGGAAGAGGAGCTCTGGAGGAGAGGAAAGCAAGATAGCATTGGCATAGGGTTAATTGTTGGGGGCTCGGGGGCCTCGGCCTTTTTGGTTGAGGGTTGGTTGGGTGGAGAGTCGTCCCCCCACCTTCAGTTGCACATTTTAGAGCCATTAAGGTAATCACCAGGTCTTCTAACCAGGTATGTACTCTTTTGTTACAGATCTTTCATTGCATGCTGCTTCTCGTTGTATACTAGATTTATAAATCTTCAAGATATCAGATCCATTGTATTTATCAGATCTTTCATTGCATATTGCTTCTTGTTGTATACTAGATTTATAAATCTTCAAGATATCAGATCCATTGTATTTATCAGATCTTTTATTGCATGTTGGTCATTTGTTTGCCTTGTTATTTTTATGAGTTTACAGTTCTTACAATATGAATCACTCTTGTCCACTCAAGCAATATGACTCACTCTTTACTTATAGAAGATATGACTCACTCCTCTCATTCATAAGAGATATGACTCACTCTTGTCCATTCAAGATATATGACTCACTCTTTACTTACACAAGATATGACTCACTTATGTTACTTCACAAGAGATGTGACTCACTCTTCTAAGCATAAACTATCGTACTGGATGCCTCTTCCCATAAGAACATGGGTAAATCTTGATCATGGATCATCGATTTGAAAACCTTCATAGTGAACCTCTCCTACAATATATGACAAAGTTTTCCACAAGAGTTAACCAATACCAATTAAACTATTATGTTATTTATCAACACAATATCAATTCAACTTAAGTAAATAAAACTCATTACTTAAAGCAATTTACATTTTGTAGGGAAAGGATTCAATTTGGTGGGATCAACTAGTCCAAGTAAAACATATCAAGGAAAAGAAGATCAAATGGAATTAGTTCAAGAGGTATTTTCAGCAAAAGTATTTATCTAAACATTACTATGAGAAGAAGATGGAGGAGTTCTTTGAACTCAAGCTTGGAAATATGTCTATGGAAGATTATGAAAGAATTTTTTTGGAATTGCTTAGGTATGTTGGGTTCCTTTAGGATGAGAAACTAAATATACATAAGCTTTTTGGTGGATCCCCTTCATTTTACATAAATGGACTTCAATTTGATGATCCCAAGACAATGGAAGAGGCAATTCGAAAAGAAAAATGTATATATGAATAGAACAAAGGCAAATCATATTTCCCAAGTCATGGAGGGACAAGACAAAAGATAAACAAGATCATAGGAAGAAAGGATTTAAATGTCCTTCTCAAGAACCGTTCAAATTCATACCACCAAGGTAATCCAAATCGATAGGGACCCATGATGGAAGAGTTGAGAGAGAAATGAACGAGGGAGCAACTCAAGTGTTGGGGATGTGGAGGAGATTGTATGTACAGAGTTTGTCCTAGACCTATGCAAAACAAAATGCAAAAAAGGTGTTCGGAAAGCAGTGGACACTCATCAACATGTTTCTTCTAAGGATATAGTCTAGGATGCAAATGGAATCAATGCAAGTGACGAGCAACATGATGAATTCAATGATAATATGAAAGCTACAACAAAGCATTAGGAATAGTTGTGCAAGTAGCAGTCAACAAAGGCAAATGCATAATGAACAAATGGGATCCTTATAGGGAATGGCCATGAATAGTTGAGAAAGAGAGGCATGCGACTTCTTCTCAAAGTCATGGTAAAACTAAAAAGGATCCCAAGCCTATTAAAAAAACTCACCATGGTCACCAACATGGAAAGAGGGTGCTGAGTACGGTGTCCCATGCTAGGTAGGCTCTTTTGCAAATAGAGATGGCTTACACACCAATATCCAACATGTTCAACCCTATGGAAAATTCGAGTGGTAGAAGGTTCAAATGCATCGTCACTGAGGGGAGGCCTAAACCTATATGCAAGTTTCTGAATATACATTCTTGGATCGATCAATGTGCAAAGAATGATCCCTAAGGAAACATCAACTTACCTTAAAATCATGTATCCAAGAAACAAAAATAACATGATCATATCTATAGAATCTGCAAAGAAAGATATGATACATGTCAATTTGGTAGGGGTATTTTCAACTTCAATGTCTTCAAAAATATTCATTACCAAGGCAGAGTCTATTAGTGAAGACTCAAGAGCGATAATCCCTGGGACCTATAATTGATAAGATCAAACTCATGAGGAAGATCAAAGCTAGAAGCAACAAGGAGTCTACGGGAAAAGAATCATCACCGCGAGAGTCGAAGAATCTACTAAAAGAATCAAACTCATCAGGAACACCAACTTGCAGCTCAATGGCGGAGTCCAAAGACTAAACAATGCCACCGTCTGAGGATCCACAAATAATGAGATCATAATCAAAAGGCAAATTGGAACTAAATTCATCTCAAGGGTGTTCAAACCATTAAATAGGGTCAAAATAAGGGCACTTCCATGATTGGCAATTCCATGCCTGTTAACGATCATGGACACTAGGGTGTCATCCAGGGATGTCGTCGTCACAATATGAGGAGTGCCAATTTGCGTTATAACAATAATACACCACCACCAGTCAATACGTAAATATTAAAGAGTCGCGGACATCAAAATTTCAAACTATGACTTTCTGTGTTGGCAGCATGATGGCCATGATAGAACTCATATTTTCTCTCAAAACTCATAGAGGTAGATACATGCACCACACATAGAAATAATACCATGAGTTTCAATTACCCGGGTCATGATAACTTAAGGCACTAGGTCTCACATAGCTCCAAACACATGGAGATATGTATACACATAGAATAAGAGTGAAATCCACACATCCATAGATATCCACACATAGGTATGAGGAATATAATGCACATGAAGTAGGGTTTCATACTCACATATGAAGTTTTGGGACATTTGCAGAGAGATTGCAGAGAAAGAGAGCCCACACTCAAGATAATCCAATGCACCATAGAGGAATCACGCTAAAGAGAAAATTTCCCTCAAAATGGCAAGTCTAAGGAGGACAAAGATATGGCAGGGAGATAGAGAATATTGCAGACTAGGAGGATAGAATTGGAGTGAAGGCAGAGCCCATGCTTCGGTACTGCTATCAAGCTAGGACAATAACTCCAATGATGAATTTTTAATTGACAAGAGTGCTTATTTATACACAAGAACAATATCTCTTGGATTTTCATATTCCAAGTAGTTACATGATTCTTCACATTCATATATTTACAATATTTACAAAATATCCCATAATCTCGTAGGATTATATGTCTGATACTAAGGAAGTATCAACTTGATGCTAAGTTGAGTAAATATTCATTTTACCATAAGCAAATTCATTATTTGGGACACATCATATATGAGGCAGGGATAACAATAGATCCAAGGAAGATTGAAGTTATCATGGAATCGCATACTCCCAAAAGTGTATCAGAGGTAAGATCATTTATGGGATTGGAAGGATATTACAAAAGATTCATAGAAATATTCTCAAAAGTGGCATATCCAATTACCTCATTACATAAGAAAGGTGTCAAATTTGAATGGAAACCACAGTGTGAAGAAATTTGTCAACAACTAAATCGATTGCTCACCAGTACATCAATTCTCAAAATTCCTTATCCAAATGAAGATTTTGTGGTATGCATGGATGCTTGCAAAGAAGGAATTGGTGGAGTATTCATGCAGAATGGACACGTGGTATGTTATGAGTCTAAGAAGATTACTAAACATGAGAAAAATTATGTCACACATGATTTAGAGTTGGATGCTAAAGTGCATGCCTTAAAAATGTGGAGACATTATCTCATAGGCATGAAGTTTTAATTAAGGACAGATCACAGTGAGTTGAAATACTTGTTTCAAAAATAGACTTTAAATGTTAGATAAAATAAGATGGCTAGAATACATTTGTGAATTTGAATTTGATATCAAACGGAAAAAAGGGAAAGAGAACAAGGTTACAAATGCACTCATCGAGAGAGTACATGCAATGCATGCTACAACAATTAGTATGTGTAAATCACATTTAAGAACCATAATTCTCAAGGCTATTATCTCAAATGAACATTATCTCTAGGTAAAAGAAGGATTAGAGCATGAAAATGTACAGCTAAAATATGAAGGTTACATGATCGAAGGTGATGGACTTCTTATACCTAAAAATAGAGTTTATGTACCTAATTCTATTGATTTAAGGAAATTGATAATGAAAGGTTCCATATGTATAAGGACACCCTAGATACCAAAAGACAATTGCAGCAGTGAAAAGTTCATACTTTTGGCAAGGAATGAAGAAATATGTTGCTAAGTATATAGCCAGGTGCATGGAATGGTAGAGAGTAAAAGTGGAACATAGACATGCAATGGGTTTCCTACAACCACTAAAATAGGAGAATGGAAATGGGATATGGTGACCATTGATTTCATCACTAAATTTCGCAGGATAGTTAATCAACATGATTCCATCATGACAGTAGTGGATAAGTTAATGAAGGATGCCCATTTTTTTATAAACAAAAACTAAGAAAGATTTATATTAAAAGACTACAACCAACCATTCAGTACAAAGCTTCATATGTTTTACTGAAAACCATAATTTTAGAGACAAATCCCATTGAAATAAATCTGCATGACTCAAAATGGATACTACAGTTTTCCCTCTACTACATATTCTTTAGTATTGTAAATTCTTACAATTTAACTCCTGAGCAAAACACAAAAAAATATAATATGTATGACATCAAAATAAAACTACATCTAGACATTGCTAATATTTCCTTCCAGGTTTGTCAAGAACTGCCTACATCATTGAAGTTTCATCCATTGGTTTAGCATCTCCCAACGAACTCGCTTGATAATGACTACATTGGTTCATTTTGACCAATCTGTTCAGGTCCTTTCTGACTTCGTCCAAAATTGCCACTTACTCACGCATATTTCCTTTTAGATCATCCATTCTTGATTCCAAATTTGACATGCATAGCGTATTATGCTACACCTCAGCCAACATACTTCCCATTCCTTCGTAGCTAAAATCCTCCATGTTATGCCCAATGCCATTAAACACATCCTTCCAAGAAGACATATTATCAACATAGTCGAATAAGCATGAAGAGAAATTCCAGACCTCAAATCCACCAAATCCCCAATCCTTGTTCCATTCTTGTCCTATAACCCTGATATTTCTTCCTTCTTCTGTGTCTATACTGCTAGCCCCAATACAAGTATACCAACCTTCTTGCAAATTCTCACCAAAAAGAGTCAGGCCCTCCTCAAACCTAGAATTCTTCCTGGAGATGCTCTACGAGAGTGTAATTGAATCGAGCTAGAAACACAAACTCTCCTCTTTGTTTGGCACTAGGATAACTTCATTTTATCCTTATATGTTTCTATATCATCTACAAAGGCCACTCTCTTCTTGTAAGCGTCCATTACCTCCATTGCCTTAATTGTGCTTGTGCGAGGCTTATAGATCAAAGAGATGGATAGGACCTCATGCATGGTGGCCTTAACAACCCTAACACCTTGGAATTCGTCAACCATAATTCCACTTGGTACTTGCATGTCGCTCCTTCTAGCACCTAACACCTTCAAGGACGTTTCAATTTTGCCCTTAATGAAGAGATAGGGGAAGGGTCTGCCTTTCGTATGGATAGGGGAATAGTCCCCATTAGACCATGAGCATTATGCTTCTAGAATCCTTTTATATCTTAATTGAGTGACTTCCTCCCTTAGGGTGAATATATATCTTATGAACAATGAATCCATTTCCTAATTGGGGATTGATTGTCTATTGCGATCCATCCTTTTTGCAACCTAGCACCCTAGTTTTCTATGTCATCTGCTTTCCCATTATTTTTCCTTTTGATGTGATACAAAACCACTAAGGTCGAGTTAATTAGGAGGTTTACGATCCTTCTTTGCATTCTCCCTTATCTTAAGTATTTGCTTTGAATGATGTTGCACATTTTCCTTATGACAAATTTTTGAATCTCCAAAGATAAGAATTTTTTAGAGCTTTAGAGGGGCTAAAAGCTCCACCCCTTTCATTAAGGTGAGCCATTCCACCTAATTATTTATTTTGCTTCCAAGTCCCCAAGCTAAAGTTTTCCTAATATTTCCTCCAGGGTCCAATATAGCCCCTCCCATATCTGCCTCCCTAGGGTTACCTTTTGAAGCACCATTGACAAATAGAGAATAGTAGGACTAGTTCATCCTCCACTCTTCAAAATCAAAGGGATCCATTTTGAGCTCCTAGTTAGAGAGAACCCTATCATGCTCACCTTTGGAATGAAGGGAACTCTTCAAGATAAATTTTTCCACCCAATATATCTCTTGCCTAAAAGGAGGTTCCTTGTCCGGAAATTCCTGACCCAAAACTTGCATGGTTTTCATCAAGATTTTTTTACACGCACAGTTGTTCTACTAGGATCCACCATTTTCCCTTAAAAAATTGCTCTATTGTGAGCTAGTCAAACTTGCCAACAAATAATTTTTGGTAAGGAACTCCAAAATTTATTAAGGGTAGTATTTTTATTAAGCAATCCTGGATATAGCTCCTGCCATTTACTATATAAGTTGTTAAGTTGCATGGGAAGAGTTAGATTAGCATTCAGCTCTTTCAATACTATTATCTAGACAGATTGCAAGAATTCACAATCCAAGAAGAGGTGCTTTGTGGTTTCTTCAAATATTTTGTAGAGAATGCACCACAAAGGCCCTTAAATTCCTCTTCTCTTTAGATTATCCATAGTTAAGATTTGATTATGAGCCAAACCTAGTTGATAGCATTAATTTTCGGTAAGCTGTCTAGTTTCCATATTCTCTTCCACATACGAGCATAATGAGGAGAAGAAAGTTTAGACAATATCTTCCCATACCCTTCTTTCACAGAGTAACTTCCAGTTGATCCCCATCCCCTACAATCCTTGTATGTTTTATGTGAGGGGGGATTCCTTGAAGAGAAGATAGGAGCAATTCGTATCCATTTGTTAAAAACATAGGAACCTTAATACACTTCCAGTCCTTCCAAATTCCATATTCCATCCATTTAGATATATCATACAAAGAGACATAACCATTAGTGGTAAGCTATTCCTTAATGCCTTGCATTTCTAGGTTTGACGATAAGGGATTTAATCCCATTATCTTGTCATTCCATATATGGATTTTTTTCCCATTTCCTAAGATCCAATACAGGTGATCCTTGACTAAAGAGGTCGTTGATTTACATAAGTTCCATATACCTATTCCTTTTCCAGTCATTTCTCCATCTAGGCACCTCAATCTTGACTTCCTTAAATACTTTTTATGCATGATTTCTTTCCATTGTTCCTTCTTCCTGAGACCATTCTCCATAAGGTTTTGGCTCCCATTGCAATATTCTTAAATCTGGGTTCTCTTATCCCCACTCCATTCTCCAGTGGACATCTAACTGTCTCCCACTTAATTAGATGGAACTTTTTGTGATTTGATTTCTCTCCTTGCCATAAGAACTTGTGAATTTCCTTATTGATATTGCTCATGACACCTACATGGGATAACATGGACGTACAAACATATATTGGTAGAGAAGAGAGAACACATTTTATAAGAGTTGTTTTACCTACCAGGTTGAGGCACGTGATACCCCATGATTGTATTTTCCTTTTGATTTTTGTATAATGTTTTTCCATTCCCCAACCTTGCTAAACTTAAGAGAGATCGGAACTCCTAGATACTTAAAGGAGGTCCAATCACTTTGGAAATTAAACCCCAAAATTCTAGAAACAGCATTAAGGAGTCTAGGAGAACAATTCCAACTATATATGTTGTTTTTCCCTACATTTACAAGACCTCGAGAGGCATTCAGAAAGAAGTCCAAGGTAGCTTTAAACTTTCGAGCTATTATTTCCGAGACCCCTCCCAAAAAGATGATATCTTCTGCAAATTGTGCATGATTGGCGGCCTTAGCCCCACAAGCTATGCTAATTCTAGGAAAGGACCCTTCCTCTCTTTGTAAGTTGAGGCTAATGCTTAGCATTTCAACCATTATGATGTACGGGAAGGGATATAGAGGGCATCCTTCCCTTAATTCCCCGATGGGTTGGAATAAACAAGTAGGTATACCATTTACCAAAGGAAATATATTCATGGCTATCCAATGCAAGCCTAAATCAATTTGATGAAGAGGGGTGAAGCCAAACTTTTCCAATACAATTAAGAGGAATCAATGCCCCACTCTGTTGAAGCCATTCTCTAGATATAACTTTATGGTCATTCCCTTTTCTTTTCTAGAGTTGCTTGAGTGAATTGGTTCTTGAACAACTACTATATTGTCAATAATTTGCCTTTGAGATCTGAACCCTCCTTGATTCTCAGATATTATATTTGGAAGAATCTTTTGCATTCTTTTGGCCATAATTTTTGTAAGGATTTTGTATGAGGAGTTGCATAAAGAGATAGACCTGGACCTAGACATAGATATTTGACATGTCACTTTGGGGATTAGTGCTATAAAAGAGGATTTTGTGGCTCCTCTAATTTTCTCATTTCCCCTAGTCCAACTTAATATTCTGTAGAGATCTTTTTTAATTATGCTCCAACACTTCCTGTAGAAGCATAATGGAAAACCAGATGGCCTTGAGGCCTTATCAAGATGTAAAGACCATATTACGTCCAACACTTCATCTTCTGAGATCAGATTTATTAAAATATCATTATCAGTTGAGGAAATTAATTTAGGGATATTCTCACACATTCTTCTTGCTTCATTTCAGTCCATGTCTCATTCATAATACAAGTCTTTGAAAAAGAGAAAGGCTTCCTTTTGAATCTCTTTTTGTTGTGTTATGGAATTATCATTATTGTATTTCAATTGCATGATGGTATTGTGCCTTGCTCTCTCTCGACATTGATTGCGGAATTATTTGGTGTTCTTATCTCTTGCCTTTAACCATAAACATTTGGACTTTATGCGCCACTCTTATTCTTCTTTTCTAGCTAAGATTTGAACTTACAGGTCCAAATCCTGTTCTTTTTTCAAAACTTCTCGAGTTATGGTGTTTTGCTCCATTTCCTTTTGGAGCCTATCTAAAACTTCTTGTGCCAACCTCCTTTCTTTCCCTAGATCTCAATAGCTTGTTTTGGCCTATATTTTTAAAGTGGATTTTACCCTTCTAAGTTTATCTCCCTAGATATAGCTAGCGGAGCTAGTGATATGTACATGCCAAGTTTGCCTTATTATCTGTAAGACCTCCTCTAATTGAAACCGAATTGCATTGGTCCTTGATTTCCCAAAGGGGTGAACTGCAAAATAATCAGTTTGTCATCTAAAATTGCCGACGGTAAAATTTTAGGGTGAAAACTTATACCTTTATGCAAAATGGAACTACTTACCAGGAATTTGTCCAAATGAGCTACTATATGTCTAGGCCCAACTCTCTTGTTGTTCCATGTATATTTCCCTTGATTTGGTTTGATGTCCATCAGATCCCACCTCTTCTTTCAATGGGGGGAATTGTGGTATTAAAATCTCCTGCTACTATACAATTGTGGTGAAGGATGAGATCCTTTAGATCGGAAAGGGATGTCTAAAAATCATCCTTCTGACTATATCGTGTTGGCCTATAGATGTTACAAACCCTGAATATTTGTATTCTCATGTGAAAAAACAAGTCTATATTTGCTACTATCCCACCAAGAGAATAGACCTCCTGAATTTCCTCACGCACTAACTGCGAACCCTTGTCCTTTTTTCCATATTTGTCCCATTTGCTTGACACTGTTTTCATTATCCATTTTTGTCTCTTGGATTGTAATAATTGAAACATTTTCAAACATGATCATACTTCTTAATGCTTCTATTTTTTATTTCTCTACCAACCCTCTACAATTATAAGAGACAACCTTCATTATTTTATGATAACATGTGGCCCTTATTTATCTCTCTTTTCTTATGCTCCTGCTTGCTGCACTTTTCCTGCTGAGAAGACCTTAATGTGCTATATAAACTGGATTATTACCCAGCCGCTTTATCTTTAGTTGTTTCCATCTCGCTATGAACCCTATTTGGATTCCTTCATTTGTTTGTGGGTGGTTCCTTTTCCTCTTCTATGTTCTCCAAAGATTCGTTCCGAACAACTTTAGACGTAGAGTGAGTTACTAAGCCCCCTGAAATGAGTGAGTTCTTAGATTTGACTTCAATAATTGGTTGATATGGATGAATGAGTTCTTAGTTGTTCTCTTGCCCTATTTCCATAAGGATTTGTTGTTCCTCCCTACTTGTTTTCCCTTTTTCTATGTTGATTTACTGATCTTCCTTTCCATTTTTTGTATGGGTGGACTGCAATCCTGGACCTTCTTCTCCTATTTATTCTTCTGGTTCCACTCTAGACTAAAATTTGTTTAAATATGAGACCTCCTTCTGAATTTTTTTCCAAGGGGTTGCTACGATTTTTTTTTCTCTTTCTTGTAACTTGATTTCATTCCTCTCCTTGTTATGATTCTACGTCTTGGGGTATATTCTTTAGACAATGCTTTGTAAAATGCCCATATTAATGACATATTTTGCATTTGAAGGGAATTTGTTCATAATCTACTTTTTGAAGGTGATTCCAGCCATTCGTGTTAGTTTTATGGATTTTGGAAGTCCTTTCTCTAGATACACCTCCACACAAATCCTTGCACATGAAAATAAAGTTGGTTTTGGTTCTGAATTGCTATATATCTTCCTAGCGAGTTCCCAATAACCCTCAAATCATCATCACTCCAACAATGAAGAGGAAGATGCGGGAGTTTTACCCAAACCGACACAGGTGATGGAAAATCCTTCTTTGGGTCGAAAGATACATCCCATTGGTTCAGGTACATTCCTCTTGGCCCCATAAAATATGGGCCATTACAGAATATTAAGTCTTGATCTTCCTTCTTTTTGAAAATAAAGACAGAAAACACCTTCCACATAAATTTTGTTGAACATTTCCTTGTATAAGCGGCCTCTAGTTCTTGTTAAACCATATTTCAATGGATATGGGAGAGTGCCACAACCCAATGAAGTTCCCTACCAGACCTCTTTCCGATAACGCTATTGCCTTGTGCTTTGATGCATTGGAAGTCAGCTTCACTTCAGGAATGGCAGATCTCTTCACAAAACTTGAGTTTTGATCCATCTTTTCCACTGGCGCAAGGGAATATTTAATCACTTCCCTAAATGTTTCTTCTAAACAGCGTGTCCCATCCTCTAGTTCAAGGTCCAGAGGAGGATCCATTTCATCATATCATTTTTACAAGCCCTACCAAAGAAACGCTAGCTTAGAGCGATTACTACGAAACATATTGAAGGCTTCCCACTTTATTTCAATCAAGTAATGCATAAGGCAACTAACATAGCAGATATTTATATGAAGGAAATTGAGAAGTTACATGGGATACAAGAGGCCATTATATGAGACAAAGATCCAAAATTTACTTCAAACTTTTGGAAAGTTTTATCCAAAGGATTTGGAACAAATTTGAACTTGAGTACAATGTATCATCCCCAAATCGATTGGAAATATGAAAGAGTTAATCAAGTTATCAAGGCTATGCTAAGGATGTATGTGATGGATTGATCATCTAAATGGGAAGATTAATTGTACTTGGTGGAGATTGCATACAACAATGGGTATCATGCTTTTTTGAATATGACTCTGTTTGAAGCCTTATATGGCAGAAAGTACAATATTCCAATCAATTGGAACAATCCAGTAGACATAATAGTAATTGGGCCATAAATAGAATAGTAATTGGGTCATAATTTCTTAAGGAAATGGAATAGTAGATCATGAAGATTAGGTAAAACTAAATATGACATAGGATAGACAGAAACGCTATGTAGACAAAGGCATTGTAGCAAGAGAATTTAGAGTTGATGACCATGTGTACCTGAAACTCAGGCCAAAAAAGAGTTCATTAAAACTCATAATTTGTCCTAAACTAGCACCTAGATATCGTGGTTAGTTTGAAATATTAACTAGGATAGGGCTTGTTGCATATGAACTTGTATTGCATACTTGTATAAAATTTCAAAATGTATTTCATGTGTCATTCTTGAAAAAATATATACCTGATCATAACCACATTATTGATTGTGTTGTGATTCGGATGGAATCAGAAGGAGATATCCCGGCGCAACCAATATAGATCCTTGATAGGAAGACTATGTTGCTCAGGAATAGAGCCATAGGGTAGGTAAAGGTCCAATGAACACATTACAATCTTGAAGAAGCAACGTGGGAATTGGAGGATGCAATGTGGAAAGCATACCCGCATCTATTTTGAAAAAAATGTTGTAATGTTTTTGTACATGTACGTAGTGTTGATATGCACCACAGACAGTGAATAAATTAAGGGGAAGGGGAATGCAACACCCTATTTTGGATACCAAGATGTATATATTATGTAATTATATAAAGGATAGAAGACAAAAATGAATGGTCTATGATGACCAAATATATTGTAAATTAATATGTACATTCTTTTTAATATAAATCCCCGATAGCTACAAGTGAAGAAGGACGAAGAAGAAATGGGGGGCTATGATTCCACAAGTGGAGGAAGTGAGAGGGTACTAAGGGGTGATGACCATAGTTAATAGTGAACATTAGCTTATGTCCTTAGCCTTCAATAACATTTTTAACCCAAGGTCCTTTAACCATGGTTATAAGGGTCACTTTAATTAGTTAAGGGTTAATTATCTTAATTTAGTATTAAGAGGTGGAAAGTGGCCTCTTCTAGGGAAGCCATATGTCAAGACAAAATCATCCATATTAAATTTAGAAACTCATTTTCATTCATTTATTCCAACATCCAAAGGGGAAGAGCATCCGTGATATAGTAGTTCTGATTGGTAAACCAAAGGAAGATCAGTTTTTTATAATCTAACGCTTGAGCCCACCCTAATAAATGATGTCCTAGCTACCTTGATAAACTGATGCTCGTGATTAGTGAACTTGGCCTACAACGTGACACTTCTAGAGGCTTGTCAGAGAGACTTATTGGTCAGTCTGTACTGGAGCACCAGAAGGGGAAGCCGATAGCCTAAGGGACTGCAATGAAGAGAAGGGGATACCTTCTAGGCTAGTGTTTTGTAGGATTATGGGGAATGATTGAGGATTTGGAGTCAGTTGTGGATGGGATTACCCACACCACTTGGGTAGAGGATAGGTGCCCTTGGGTGAGGAGCATTTTGTGAGGGTGTGGTTGTAAATTGAAGAGGAAGAAGTTGAAATTCACCCCTTCTAGAATGATATCCCCAGCTTAGTGGTGGCATCTATCAAATAGAGAGATGGCTTGACAGAGTGCCTACGGATGAAAGGGACATTCTTCACGTGCATCTGGTTGGAGTACATTTCTGAAGATAGGTACCCAATTTGTTTGAATATCATGGAATATATTTTCTTTAATGTGTTTGTTAACTTACCGTTAATGGAAATGCTTATGTGCATGGTTTTACTAGGATGGTATGAATGCATTCATGGTAGAAATACTTGCATAATTTAGAATGAATATACTTGGTAATGGATTTCTTTATTTGCATTTACTTCAGATGTTAAATTAATGAAAGATCAAACCAATGGAAAAGGAAAGTTTGTATTCTATATCAATGGTAGAATTTATGAAAATATTTGGTTGCCTCGTGGTCTCAACAGTGTAAAGAGGCTTTTGGGTACGTGAAAAAACTCGTTATTGAGCTCCTCCCAAACAGTTCAACCGAAGAAGAACACCTCCTCTGTTTGCAATGTCTTAATGAAGCTCGACAAGAGGCCACTCTTACCAACGAAGTTCATAAAAAATCAAGTCCAAACCACTATGACAAAAGTGTTCATCCCCATTTCTTCTTAGAAGGAGATTTAGTTTTGGTTTATGACTAAGACCATGATAAACTCAAGGCAACAAAGTATCACGGAATTATAAACTTGTGTATGTCCCTTTCATTGTTAAAAGCTTGTTCAAGCAAGGATCTTATGAGTTAGTGAACTATGATGAAAACTTGCTCCTAGAGACCTGCAATGGAATATATTTGAAAAAATACTCCGTATAGTCTTTGGCCTTGCCACTCTTGTTGTATTATGTCGTATATTAGCCCTTTTTGTATCATAGATATTCTCTTTTTGTACTATAGTTTTTTGGTAGGGAGCTTATCTTGCTTGGTATTTTTGCTTTGCAAATGTCATTAAATAATTTCATATATTTAGGCTTTACGGATGGCACCAACCATAGTACCTGGAACATCCCTTCAAATACCAACCAACTCGTCAATTCAAGAGGCACTTTCCTTGGTCCTGCAACCAACAACATTGTTGGTTATGGTGTAGTCATTGAGCTCCTCTATGCAGTTATTGCTCTTTGAATTCATCATATTGTTGTCAAACATGACTCTTAGTTGGTTGTATCTTAGTTGAACAATGATTATCATGTTCAAGATCCTACACTATGTTTAATTTTTTTACAAGTACATCTTCCTAATGCATGTTTGAATTTATTCATTGTATTCATTTTTCGAGAAGATTCAATGATTTGGTTGATTCATTAGTTAATTATGTACTCAATTGGCATATATCTCATTAACAAAAATTATGATAGAAGCAATCATGTGTAAGAAATCATGAACTTTAATTTCATAAACACCATTTAAAACACATAAGCAAACTTCAAAAAACTATGCATATGTATAAATAAATAAACCGACCACATCATGATGCAAAAATGTGAAGTGTTTCAAATTCAAAAAATTGGCTATATAATTATGAATGGTCCATCAAATTCTATAACAATAAAAATAGACAACATCCACCAAAACAAAAATAGTCGAGGTGCCTCATGGATCCTCCTCCGATGAAATACAAGGGTGACGAGTCTCATGTTATGAACCAATATAACCTTAAGATAACACAAGAGACAAGAGTGCATACCATGTACAACAATGTAAACATGGAGCACAAATCCAATATAGATAAGAGAGATAAGTTATACTATAACTCCTTAAATAAGAGGAGACCCTTCTCCAACTTTCCCAAGACATTCACATAATCCATTCACGTGTTCTCCACAATCACTACATTATCTCTATATATACCTATTCGTTCATTGTACATGTGGTCCCTTCATTGGGTCCCTTCATTAGGGCTGGCCATTATTACATATACATTTACATCAATACATATACATTTAGCCCCATACATGCCCCCCTTAGGGTCATATTATATACATTTCACCCCATAAATGACCCTCCTTGGGTCATATAATAGTCCCCCACTTCGAAAATATTTGTCCTCAACCTTTGCGATTAATGGCTTTACATGTGATGAAACCAAGTAATAGGATTTCCTTATATTCATGCTTTCTTGTTGCCATTGATGATGACCCATCCATTCAAATTCGATTATTTTGGTCTCAATCCTTTATAACTAGTTTTTGCATAATTTTGATTCCATGTGTTTTGATCGTGAGTTCTTTGATTTGTTGTAGTTTACGATCTCTGATAATATATTGTTGAATAATAGTTTTATGGTGCATTGTTCCATGAATATTGTTAATTATTCCACTTTCTTTCTTGATAATGCCGTTGTATATCTTCTTTTCTTTCTTGGAGTATTTCTTAGTAATGAGGATATCGATATGGTTTCACACTTGATGGTTTCTCTTCCTTCTATAGACCCATGTCATCAATCTTATTTTCAGAGATAATTGTGTCCTCTATCATTTGTGCTCGTTCTTTGATCGCTCTCGCTTTTTAGATAATACCCTTGTATTTGGCATGTACATCTTCAAGCTGGTTCTCAACTTCTTTTAGTATTTTCTAGTGTCCTTCTATAACCTTGTCTTCCTTCTCCTTTTGAAGTTGCAATGTGATGTCGTTCACTAAATTTTGATGTCCTTCTTCAATTCTGGATTGCATTTCTTCTTTTGCGTTATCTATATTTAGAGCTTCTTCAACCTTCTTGCCAATTTCCTCTCTAAGTCTTTTGGTAGTGTCTTCATCCAAGATCCTTGCTTTTTCTTGATTTTGACCATGCTTATTTTCTTATTTCAATCTATTAAACTCATACAATAACTTTTTATTATGGTATCTTAATATGCATATTTCTTCATCCTTGTTTTTCAATTCTTCCCTTGACTCGCCATTTTCCCACTTTCCTTTGCATTTTTTTTTCTTTCTTCCATTTATCAACCTCCTTAATGAGTGCTTCATTAAGGGATTGTAACTTGGATAAATCCTTGCATTTCTTCTTGAGTTCCTCTTTTTCTTCTTCTAATTCATCCCAAATTTTATCTCTTCCATGTTTGAGTTCTTGATCCATCGTTTTGAGAATAGATCTTCAAATTCTTCCAATGTAGCATTTAGCCTAGTATTTTGATCATTACTCTTCCACCACTCATATGCTTCATCATAAAATAACATGCTTTCACACCAAGTCTTAGTATCATTTTCCTTTGTCCTCAACCATTCCAAAGGATTTATTTAATCTTTACCTTTATTTCCACTGGACCTAGGTATTTCCATTTTTGTCATTTTTTCTTAATTGAGGTCCAAACCAAACCCTCAAATTGAAACCTCAATATATTAAAAATAGTATCTAAAATCGATAATATGACATTTATTCTTCTCTTCTAGGTTATCTCTTAGAAGATTTGTTTCTCATTTTGATTGCTATAGAAACATAAGAACTCAATGTTTGAATTCAAGGGATATATATATCTCTACATGGAGCACACATTGTCCAAACATGCTTAATAAAAGGTGTTTTCTTAGAAAAACATGCATCATCCTTACCTTACTATATTTGTATACTGAAAATTTAGGTGGAGCATGAATTAATGTATCTTTAATAGCCTAAATCTTTCATTCATTTAGTTAATATGTAATTAATTCCCTTGTAGAATCTACAATAACAAATATAAAGACAATACATTTATGGATAATCTAGAAGGTAATGAAAATCCCTAGCTTAAAAGATAGGGTCTCCTAGTATACATTACCACCCCTCAAAAATCACCAAAAATCATAACAATTTACAAAACACATTAATATCCTCTCTACATGGTCATAAATCAATGGATGATCATAAACAAAAATAGCTCTACCCTCTTTTTATACGGTGTAAACAAGGGAAACCTTGGCCCTACAAGTGTTTGATGTGAAAAAGGGTGAATAATAAGCTTGGAGCTTAGGCTCTTTGTCAAACAATTATGCAAAAACATTTGCATCCTAAAAAAGCCTAAAAAATATACACACCTTCTCTTTAGGTTGCATGGTGGCAGGGGATCTATTATTAATAATCTTAGTCACCAGAAAACAATGTTTCATTAAATCCCTGAAAATAAAAAGATGGTGGAAATATGCCATTTAATGTTCACATTTGAGATTGTCAACCTCTTTTAGATGAGTAGAAAGTGTATTGATCTGCAACTAACACTAATTCTAATTATGTTATGTCCATTTTGGAAGGAATATTATCTCCACATGACTAACACTGATATGTATGAGAATGCCAAATCCTTAACATGAAATACAAGAATCATATGCTCTACATCTCAAGGTATAACTAGGAAGAATGTTTTAGGAAAGATACAAGGAAGAAGAAGATGACCCTTTAGTCCCGAGGAGTTATCAAGATGATTACCGATAGTCCTTAGGAAAATCACCTAAGGAAGGGACATATACTTGGCTCCTTACATGAACTCCTACCACTCCAATCATGTCACTCCTACCAAGGACTCATCTATAGAGATATCATGATCTCACAAGCCATTCCTTGTTAAGATGTTCCTCTCTATGTAGGTCACTTATGTAATAAGTAACCTCTGAGAGTAAGGGCCCATTAAGATGGAAATGTGTGAAAGGTCATGTAGATCAAAATAGTATTACGTGGCATTAAGGCTCTTTCCTTCAACCCACATAACATCAATTTTGAAGGAGTTATTTAAAAGCAACAATGCCCTTATTTAAAGTTATCATTCTATCATTGAATATACTAATCATACATTGTTAATGTTGGACAAAGTTGGTGGAGCCACCATGGCATAACTTTTGTGAGAGTGTCCATAAAGAGGGCTGGGAGAGCGATCAAGCATCCATACATACACATCTTTATTTCAGTCGAGAGGGAAATTAGAAACAAGGTCAAAGTTATTAGAGACATGGTGAACTTCCACTAGTCATGCCACAAATAAGTCGTATGGAATAAAGAACTCAGTATAGGAACATACAAACTTTTTGCAAAGAATTCAAAAGGTGTTAAATAATCATGTCGACGAAATAAGGTTTACATTACATTGTTTCTCTAGGCTTGAAGAAATGTTAGTTAAAAATCAAAATGAGACATCCATGGCTCATATTGAGGCCTAGCTTTAAAGGACCACTCATGCCTTGGAACAACTTGGTAGACCCTAACTTGAACATAATGGAGCACAACCCTCCCCAACTTTAGAAGGGAAAAAATTATCAACAAATTTTGTTCCATAGGACCCCTGTAACTCTAAAGGCAAAAAATCATAAGTCACCACAACCCCAATGATGTTTATCTCATGGAATATGATTAGACCTGGTAAAGCCATCACTCCCACAAGGTAGAAATGCCTAAGGATGACCCTAATATACTAGGACGCTTTGTTTATGTCTTTTTTGATTGAAGCAAATAGAGGCCTTGGGCTCTATCAATGTGAGTATATGTATCTTTTGATTTCTCTAATGAGATATCAAAGTTTTCATTGAAAATAGGCCATCACTTCCAAATTATTGTGAATTTCGTCTCCGTAATGTTCAATTTTGATTATCACTATATTATATCAATTACATAGATTATACATTACATAACGTAATATTTTTAATTGCCTCTATAGTATGTCAATTACATGGATTACACATTACATGACATAATATTGTTTAAATTCTTGACAAAATGTATCCCTAATTACTAAGATATGCACAATAGGGTATGAGTATCACAATTTGCTCTCTGTTTCAAAGTAATACAAAACCTTGTTTTCTTAAAAATCACATCCATGCTCTTTTAAATATTTTATTTATTAAAGCACGTTATGGGTTAAATCCTTCAATATAATAGCTTACATGGTTTTGTTTTTAAATATAGAAATGTGTTAAAAAAATGAATTAAATAAAAACTTTCACACTATGATACTCATACAAAAAATTTCAAAATTGTTGCTATTAAACATTAGGAGATATTCAAGTTGAAGTTGTGTGGGTTTTAAGTAATAACATTGGTTCCTTGACATCACCATGTGTACGATACATGACATTGGAACAATGTTAACAAATGACGACCTCCACATGGCATGGCGACATTATTATGTATGGTGTTAATGAAGCAAGAAGTTATTCATGAATATATGAAACACGAATAAAATCACTCAATTCCAAGAACAAAATGAATTACATGTAATCTTAATTATTATGAATGATAGTTCCATTTTGATTTTTCTATAATATTTGGCCACTCTTTATCGTTGGCTCTAAGCAACCACGCATTCAATGTGATTGCCGAAGATAACAAGTGCATGCATAATATTAATGATACACATGTCAAACAATGAAGGCCATGGCCACTTTAAATGATCTATGAGGAGGTTATGTTTAACACATTCACCATAGAGTTATACGTGTTCCTTGATTTAGAGTCTTTGATTCCTATAGGTTATGAGCAATAGTTTAACCTAGCAAAGCCTATGCAGGGAAATTTTGTTAGATAACCCCCCAGGCTATCTTCCTTACAATTTATCACAAAAAACTTATCATAATTATTCGATGACACAATAGATAGGTCACTTATCATATTGATTGTCAACAATAATAATAGTCATTTAGGGCCTTCAGGCTCATTATCCACCTTTCCATAAATACTCCCAACCCCTTTAGCGAACCAACTAGTCAGACATAGTGTGTGTTTGAACCATTGCATTGATCTTAGCCACATACATCTTGTTTTTCATCCCTATAAGCAAGTATGTAAAGTGAAAGCTAGTATGTAATAAGAATTTTTGTTTGCTTGCTATGGTTCTCACTTATTAGGTGAAATAAAGAGGTGAGGTTGTACCCATAGGACTCAACTAAGACAAGCCTAAGAATGCAATGCCGTATTATCTATAATTTTACCCTAATCACTACCTTAGTTCACACACAACACAATTATTTCCTCAAGGAGAGGCCTTAGAACACATTCAAGTAAGTGACCCATAGGTACAAGACCCTACCTTCTAACTAGCTTAGGTAAGATCACTTTCCATACCAAGTATCTTGAAGTGTATCCATTATTTTACACTAGCAACTTACATTCCACCCTTTGTTGACCCTCACCAATCGACCAAATAAAGGAATGGTTTAGCTCTTCCAAACAACACGACCCATGTTTTATTAAAAAATGATGTTCACAGTTAAAAAACCAAGAAAACATAGTCCAACCTAGTGTTTGCCACTGAGTCTTGGTAGAGCTTAAGTCCAATTTCCCCTCGTCGGTGATGGTGCTTAACTAGTCTCTAAGTTCCTCCATACAAATGCTCTTCAACATGCTAAGCACTTTCTCTTAGAATTTGATCCTCGAACAATTTTTCATCTCCTCCCTTTCCATGTATTGCTCAATGAACTCAATTAAGACTTGATGACATCGCACCACTATTAACTTTCAAGCTTTCTAATTTTGCTTCCTTCAATTTGAGGAAAGCTCTTGGGCCATAAACTAAATCCCACACTAAACCTCACCATTTAGAATTATCATAGGAGTGAGGAAGCAACTTCCTTTCCTTCTTTCTCTAGTGACCTAGTGGTTTCCTTGCTTATTTTTCCATGTTGAATTCACTACCCAATTTGCTTCCAAACTATGTGTTATTGATTTGCATAATACTATGAGAGTAAAATAAGTTCAAACTTGCTTTGCTTCATGTAGATGTGTAATAATAAGGCATGGTCATGCTAGGGTAGCTAAATCTCATCACCATCTTTCATACTGATGTTGCATACAAAGGGCTCATCTCTCACCTTACGGAATGAGTTGGGAGATGTGTCACCACAAATAAAAATATAAGATTCCCATCCATCCTCATTAATGGTTGATGAAGGGATGGGAAAGAGAGAGAAAAGGTCTCACCCACATCTCGCCGTCACAACTCCTTAGAGGGCATAGCTTTCCATTAATATTTCCTCTCTCACATGGAAAGGGGAAGAGCCTTTGACAATGCAACTTACCAACTATAATCTTGTTGACAAGCCAACCCAACATTCCATTAATATTTCCTCTCTCACATGGAAAGGGGAAGAGCCTTTGACAATGCAACTTACCAACTATAATCTTGTTAACAAGCCAACCCACCACTTTGGCATATCCCCTAACATGTTAGACATTGAACTCTTCAAAATTTTTAGACCGTGCTTAATCCATTTGTTCTTATTAAGCACATCCAAAATGATCATGATTATTCTCATTCACAAAGCTAATAACCAACTTTAAATCTCCTCCAAAAACAATTATTTATTTAAAACCAAGTCCAGGAACATTTGTGATCTCAAAAAACCCAAAGTTTTAATTTCTATTTATTTATTAATCTTTCCATAAAAAAACTAAAAAATACAACCAAAAAGTTATTAATTTTAAAAAGCCTTGTAGTGGTACCCTCATATCTATTTTAAATGCTCCATTAAAGTTGAACTTCCATCCTTCTTAGCAATTGACACCAACATTCCCCTCCAATATGGATGCCGAATCAATCTCCATTAATGGAGTCCACTCAAACTTACCAGCCAATGCTGCAAATCTCCTAAAAGTTGAGTGCTTAACAAGCACATAATTAGGTTTTGCGCCGTTTTGATGAAAAACCGAGCAAAGTCCAATTAACTCCTTCCGACCGGCTCCATTGAGCTAAAGTCAAAGAAACGAATATTGGGGGCATGATGCGGGGAGGGGTCCCCCCGAATCCCACGAATTTCAACGGAAGTGAATGTGGACGAACTTACCCAAATAAATGGTTCTTAATCACTGATTCTTACCATTCTGTCGGGCAGAGCTGTGGTGCAGTAGAAATATATGGTTCACAGCCATGTCTATGACATGCCCAACATTCTCATCGTGAAGCCAATCTTGCATACTCAATTTCAAAATTACAACTGCAGGATAATAAATGGCCTCAGACTGTTCAGGAGAGAAACACGTTTCAGCAATGGCGCTGGAAGCGCCAAAACTGCATCTGAATAGACGACCCAATTGCTGGATTGAGACCGACGGAGACATAACTAGGCAATACACATTTGATTCTAACGCCCTTCTCTGCGTAAGTGCGCTCTCTTTCTCTCTTCCACACAGTTCCCTTGTCTTGTTAAGAGAATTTCAAGGTACTGCTGCTGTTTTTATATTGATGGAACTTGACAAAATTTGTTCCCGGGAATTGGTATTCCTCGCAGTTTAAATCTGTATTCTAATATTAATGCATTTTTGGAGCAAGACTTCTATTACTACTTCTTTCATGGCAATGCTAGAGTGGCTTGCGATAAAAGTTTAGGGCAGGGCTGTTGTCGGTTTACAACTTGTTTTTGTTGGGACCATAGTAGCAACATTCGACTGTATTGGTTTTTGCTATACCGAAATTTGGCAGTAGTACGATATTCGGCGATTTTTCCCTTACTGTCAACTTATGCTTGATTATTTGATAATATAAGTCATGTGATTTTTACAGGTCCGCTCATAAACCCAAAAAATAGTATAAAAACTAAATCATCGATTTTTCAAGTAATGAATAATTTTTCCTGATGGGGTGGAATGGATTATTTTTCTTGATTTATTGGGTTTTCGTTAAGCCGAATTCTTCTAAAATTCAGGACAAAATGCATATTTTCGTATCTATAAGATGTATACTTCGATACTAGAGTTGTACTGGATTTTTTGTGACATATTTTTTGTGTACGGAATCATATTCAATTTCATATTTATAGTTGAGTCCTGCTACTGTGGTTGGAACACAAGAAACACAGATTTTTAAGTCAGAATTGTAATGATCAATGAAGCACTGACAGCAAGGCA
The DNA here is from genome assembly GCA_027924585.1 of Larix kaempferi. Taxonomy (NCBI): domain Eukaryota; kingdom Viridiplantae; phylum Streptophyta; class Pinopsida; order Pinales; family Pinaceae; genus Larix; species Larix kaempferi. The sequence goes on from BSBM01000727.1 coordinate 9,657,696, forward strand.
TTTTGCCCATAGAAGACTTCACTCGGCATAACATTTTCAAAGAATGCTATATGCAACAAGTGTTCCAGGTCAGCGGGATTGCTACGAGCGAAATCATAATGGATAGACCATGACTACGGGAATTCTTAAATGGCCAGTGCAGAACTGCCAAGCGATGGTGAAAATGTGGTTGCCTATGTTAAATTTTGAGCATTAATTCACAATACCCTAGGATCTTTACTGAGAGAACAATATGTACAGTATATCAATGCATATCAATCATAATAAGCATGTCAATCATCACAAGAAGTAAAAGCATGAGAGACAATAGACACACAGAGTTTCCGTGGGGAAAACCCTAAGGTGAAAGACCCCACAACTTTCTCAGAGATAGATAGAGCAATAAATAGCTCAACCAAAGTACAACCAAAATACAACAGATAGACTCCTCTTAGCAGCTGATCCTTCTCCTCACAAGTGCGCCACTTTCCGAGTGAAGGAAGAATGAGTTTTTGAGTGATCCAAATAGAGATCTCCCGATCTCTATTTATACTTGTCTTGTTTGCCCAATAATCTTATGGGGTCGACTTGTCTAGCTAGGTACATCAACCATATATTACATAAATCAGGGCCGACCCCACACATGGTGGTCTAATAACCCATCGGCAAGTTAACACACTTGCGACACTTGTCAATACACATGATGACACTTTCGTATAGAGAAATGACACATTTCTATAGGAGTACAATAGTATATAAATGAAATACATGGATGAAATACATTCCGAAGTTACATATATATCAACACTCCCTCTTAACTAGGAAGGTATTTCTCGACACAAATCTGCTAGCACAAGTCTTTTTCTCTGGATCATCGTCATCGATGCATCGTCATCATCATCGTCACTGCTACTGCTATCTCAACCAATCTCTTAATCTACTAGTCATAGGAAGTTCTACAGAGTCAATCCTTTTTCATACTGGATGTAGGCCCATTACCTGTAAGTCTTCATCATCTGTGCGAACGGTCTGATAGAGGTGGTCTCTCAGGACTAATTTTATGTGCTGATGCAATACCTGACAAGAGCATCCCAGGAACATTTATGTGCCTGAGCACGACCTGCAAGATCTCCCAGGATTGATTACATGCATCCCCTTCACAATACCTTTAAAGAGCATCCCAGGAACATTTATGTGCCGCAGCACGATCGGCAAGATCTCTAAAGAGCATCCCAGGACTTATTACGAGCACACAGCTCAACCTCTCGGATCTCCAGGACTGATTACATGTGAATAGACAATACCTTTAAAGAGCATCCCAGGAACATTTATGTGCCGCAGCACGACCGACAAGATCTCTAAAGAGCATCCCAGGACTTATTATGAGCACACAGCTCAACCTATCGGATCTCCAGGGCTGATTACATGTCTCCGTAGTAATACCTCATCCCAGGACTGATTACGAGCACACAGCTCAACCTATCGGATTTCTGAGGACTGATTACATACTACATAGCAATACCTCATCCCAGGACTGATTACGAGCACACAGCTCAACCTATTGGATTTCTGAGGACTGATTACATGCTATTTGCACAACCTGCCACATATCATCTCTGACCTCCAAGTATCAACCTGATACTTATGATCTAACTGATCATCATCGCACGAAGCATCATCCTGATGCTCATGATCATACTGATCATCATCACTGTACCGTCCTGATACATATCATCTGGAGCAACATCCTGAAGCTCGCCATCATGATCATCCTGATCATACAATGCATCCACCTGATGCATACCAAGTATCTATTTGATACATATCACCATACATGATCCACCTGATCATACAATGTATCCACCTGATACATACATAGATACATGATCCACACAATGTATCCACCTGATATATATCAACATACATGATCTACCTGATCATACACAGTATCCACCTGATACATATACAGATACATGGTCCAAGCATCCAACATGATGCATATACAAATATACATATAAATGATCCAACTGATCATATCCAACATCCAACATGATGCGTACACACATATACATATAAATGATCCAATTGATCATATCCAGCATCCAACATGATGCGTACACACATATACATATAAATGATCCAATTGATCATAACCAGCATCATCCTGATGCATATACAGAGTAGTAACTGGAGCATCGTCCTGATGCTCATCATCCAGCGCTTACATCCACATCCATGTGAAGGATCCTCCTTCCAACATGCTTGGAATGGCTTCAGCAAATGTCTCCATCACTTCTTCCTCGAAATGTCGTCGATCTGAAGAACACCAAGCCTCTCTCTAAAGTACTCGAACTTCACTCTGGCTAGTGGCTTCGTTAGTACATCTGCAATCTGCTCATCCATTGCAACATACAGGAGCTTCACTGTTCCTCTCTGCACCATATCCTTGATATAGTGATATTTGATCTCAATGTGTTTCGACCTATCGTGGAACACCGGGTTCTCAGACAGCTTCACGCAACTCTGGTTATCACAGAAGATACCAGTAGCCTCTAGCGGGAGATCAAATAACTCAGATAGTAGCTTCCGGAGCCATACTACCTCACAACTAGCCGAGCATGCTGCAACATACTTTGCCTCGGTTGTACTCAGTGCTACGCAGGACTGCTTCCAGCTAAACCAAGAGATCACACCTGATCCCATACTGAAGCAGCACCCAGATGTGCTCTTCCTATCTGCAGCACTGCCTGTCCAATCTGAATCAACATAACCCTGCAGGTTAAACTTTTGATTCGCATCATACTTGAGCCCATAATCAACTGTACCCTTCAGGTACCTCAGAATATGCTTTACAGCAATCAGGTGAACACTCCTCGGATCCGTCAGGAATTGGCTCAATGTGTTCACCGCAAAGCAAATATTTGGTCTCGTGTTCGTCAGGTACATCAAGGACCCAATCATCTAACGATACATAGAGACATCAACTGGCTCAGATGAAGCATCACACAAAAGCTTTAGGTTCGATGCCATAGGTGTGGCCATGGCCTTGCAATCCATCATTCCGAACCTCTTCAGGATATTTACTGCATACTTCCCTTGTTCGAGGAAGATCCCATTTGCACTCTGCCACACCTCCATACCTAGGAAATAATGCATCATCCCTAAGTCCTTCATATCGAACTCGGCAGCAAGCTTCCTCTTTGTATTGGCAATCAATCTGTCATCTCCTGTTACAAACAAGTCATCTACATATAGGAGTAGTATCACAGGATTTCCTTTCTCAACCTTGTAGTAAAGGTTGCAATCTGCTTTACTCTTGGTAAAGCCCAAACTAGATAGGAAACTATCCATCCTACCATACCAAGTCCTAGGAGCTTGCTTCAAGCCATACAAGGCTTTCTTCAATCTGCACACATATGACTCCTTGTCATGTGTTTCAAAACCGAGTGGCTGCTCCACATATACTTCCTCTTCAACTACACCATTCAAGAAGGCAGTCTTGGCATCCATCTGGTGTATCTTCCATTTCATCGCTGCAGCCAGGGCAAGTACTGTTCTGATGGAAGTGTACCTGGCTACAGGAGCAAAAGTTTCTTCATAATCTATTCCCTCTTTCTGAGAGAAGCCACGAGCTACGAATCTTGCCTTGTATTTCTCTATGCTGCCATCTGCAGCATGCTTGATCTTGTAGATCCATTTGGAAGTCACAACAGACTTCCTTTCAGGTCTTGGGACAACATCCCAAACATCATTCTTCATAACTGGAAGGTTCTTTGTTCATGATATCACGGAGTAAAGCAACATAGCTGGTATGAGATCTATTTCTCTTATTTGCTCTGTGTTCTTCTTCTGGAATGCCAAATCTTTCTGCATCTTGAATGAGCTCTCTAGCCCATGCAGGCTTCCTCTTGTGAGAGTTGTTCTCACGTGGTGGATCTACAGGTTGTTGCGGATCTTCAATTTCACGATCAATATCTGGAATTGCTTCAGTCATGGTAGTGTCTTGAAATCTAGTTTCCTTAGGTTCTTCATAAACTTCAACAGGTGTCTTCCTTGATTTGATGAATGCTGAGTTTTCATCAAATGTTACATCTCTGCTGACATCAATCTTTTTGAACCCTGGAAAGTATATTTTGTAAGCCTTCGAGCTTTCACTGTAACCCACAAAGATACCCTTCTTTCCTGAAGGATCTAGCTTAGTCCTCTTTTCCTTTGGGACATGAGTATATACTGGACAACCAAATATTCTGAGATGGCTGACTTTAGGTTTCTTACCAGAGAAGACCTCTTCTAGTGTTTTGTTGTCCAATATCTTGTGGGGTGTTCTGTTCTGCACATATACAGCTGTCCTAGCTGCTTCTGCCCATAGATGCATAGGTAGATCCGGGTCATGCAGCATTGCCCGTGCTGCTTCCATGATTGTTCTATTCTTTCTTTCTGCAACTCCATTTTATTGTGGATTGTAAGGAGCAGTCAACTCCCTCTTAATCCCTGAATCACTGCATAGTTTCTTGAAGTCACTTGAAGTGAATTCTCCACCATTGTCGGATCTGAAAGTCTTGATCTTCTTATCAGTTTGGTTTTCCATCAAGGTTTTGAATTCCTTGAACTTATCAAATACTTCATCTTTGTTCTTCAAGAAGTAAACCCAAGTCTTCCTGGAGAAGTCATCAATGAAAGAGACATAGTAAACATACCCACTCAGAGAACTGGATGACATCGGACCACATCCATCGGAGTGGATAATTTCCAAGATACCTTTTGCCTTGCTTTCATTGCTTGGAAATGCCTTCTTTATGTTCTTTCCTTTTGCACATCCTTTGCAAACACCTTCATGCTTGGTCTTGATTTCAGGAAGACCTTCTACAACTTTACTTGCAATTGTTAATGCTCTGTAGTGCATATGTGCAAGTCTTCTATGCCAAAGTTCACTTGGCTCCATGGAATCATGCACCATGGCATGTTCAGGTTGTCCCTTCAATTTATACAATCCTCTCTCTTGCTCTCCAATCACCACTGCATCATTTATGGTCTTTCCTTTTGGCCACATTAGAACTTAGCCATCCACAAATGCAACCCTCATACCTTTTGCATCCAATGCGGATATGGAGAGTAGGTTTTTCTTGAGCCCAGGTACATAGAGAACTTCTTTCATCTTCAAGGACTTTCCAGAATCTAGGTTGTAGGAGGCTTCACCACTTCCTTTGATAGGGTATTGATAGTCATCCCCAAGTTTCACTTTGTGGGGTGATTCATGTTCAGATAGATTTACAAAAGATTCTTTAAACCCAATCATGTGTTTGGAAGCACCACTGTCAATAAGCCAATCATTACAACCATGAGAGATAGTACTTGTGAGAGCAGAGATTAGAACATACTCTTCTTCGCTTGATGAGTCATCATCACTTTCTGTTCTAGCTTTCTTCCTGGGAGGTTTATCATCCTTGGCAGCATGAGCATGATACCTTCTTTTGCTGTTCTTCTTCTTCTCGTTGAAGTTGTTGGAATCTTCTTTCCTTTTCTTGGGACATTCTGAGGCAAAATGTCCTTTCTCATTGCAATTGAAACACCTCAGATCTTTCTTTTCTTTGTGATATGAATGAGAAGATTTCTTCTTGTGATGGGATGGCTCCCTCTTGAACTTGCCTTTCTTGGTATGTGCTGTGAGAGCTTGATCTTCATTCCCCATCTTTTCTTCTTGTGCCACAAGCCTTGCTTCTTCTTGAGAGCATTCCTCCCATAGTCTACTGAAGGAGATCAATTTCTTTCTTGCACAGATCCCTTGGATAAAGGAGTCCCATGACCTAGGTAGGCCATTCAAAGTGGTCATAACAATTTCACTATTCTCCACCATTTCATCTACAGCTTCAAGTTGTTCCTTGATTTGAGAGACCTTGGAGAAATAGGATTGAATGGTCTCTCCATTCGACATCTTGACCCCTTTCAATTGATTCCGCAGAGTCATCTTCCGATTTATGTTCTTCCCTTCAAATAGCTTGGTCAGGGAGTCAAACATCTCCTTGGGTGTCTTCAGAGATGACACATGTGGTATGAGATGGTTTTTGATAGAATCAACAATGATTCTCTTTGCTTTGACCAAGTTCTTCTTATGCAGTATCTTAGCCTCTTCATCCTCTGGGATAGGGATGTTTTCTTTTACATATGAGTCCAGCTCATTCTCTTCCAGGATTAACCCAATCCTATACTTCCAGGTTCGGAAGTTATCAGCCCCTTCAAGCTTATCCTTAAGCTTGGTGTGGTGAGACATTTTAAAGAGTACTTCAAATGGAAATAGAAAAGATTTAGGTCTTATCACTTGATTTGCTAAAAACTGGATCTGGACCCGGATTAGGGTTTGTTAGAGAAACCCTAAAAATTCAAAATGTGAATTTCAACTTTCTGAAAGGATAGAAAGATGCGCCTTGATGATCTGATCAGCCTGGTGTATTCAGAATTTGAGATCTGCAAAGCTTCACCCTTCAAAAATGCCTTTTTGTCTTCCTGGGTTCACTAGGGAGGACCTTGAATTAGGGTTTGAGTTTCCTGGAGATCTACCCAGCCAAAAATCTCTATCCAAAGCTCTAAACTTCGATTTTTGCAAGGAGCTTCCAGCTATGTCTTGAGATTCCAGAAATTCCTATTTTTGTGGAAACCCTAATTTTTAGGGCCAAACCTGAAAATGCTCAGAATTGAATTCTGATTGGACAGATAGATTCTCTTTGATGAGTAGAGTCAATATACTATACCGCTTTTCCAAAATCTGTGGGGAGAAACCCAATAAACAAGAAACCCTTGGTTTCCATCACTGCACAATGTCTTCTTCTCAGGTTAGCTCTGATACCATGTTAAATTTTGAGCATTAATTCACAATACTCTAGGATCTTTACTGAGAGAACATGTACAGTATATCAATGCATATCAATCATAACAAGCATGTCAATCATCACAAGAAGCAAAAGCATGAGAGACAACAGACACACAGAGTTTCCTTGGGAAAAACCCTAAGGTGAAAAACCCCACAACTTCCTCAGAGATAGATAGAGCAATAGCTCAACCAAAGTACAACTAAAATACAAGAGATAGACTCCACTTAGCAGCTGATCCTCCTCCTCACAAGTGCGCCACTTTCCGAGTGAAGGAAGAATGAGTTTCTGAGTGATCCAAATAGAGATCTCCCGATCTCTATTTATACTTGTCCTGTTTGCCCAATAATCTTATGGGGCTGACTTGTCTAGCTAGGTACATCAACCATATATTACATAAATCAGGGTCGACCCCACACATGGTGGTCTAATAACCCATCGGCAAGTTAACACACTTGCGACACTTGTCAATACACATGACGACACTTCCGTATAGAGGAATGACACATCTCTATAGGAGTACAATAATATATAAATGAAATACATGGATGAAATACATTCCGAAGTTACATATACATCAACAGCCTAATCTGCATGGACTTACATTTGAGCCCTGAGCTCTATAAGCTTAAAATTACGTTCAAATTCAACATGTTAGATTTCAATGGAAATGGATGGAGATATAAGAGAACGGAAAAAAAAAGATTAAGCTCAAATTCAACGTGTTGGATTTCAATGGAAATGGAGATATAAGAGAACAATAGAAAAAATATAGTATTAACTCATTCTGAAGGATTAGGCATATCAAGAAAATCAACATGCAGGATTTCAATGGAGATGGAGATATAAGAGAACGTAGAAGAAATATAGTCTTAAATCATTTTATAGAATTAGGCATATTTACAATATTGAAGCTGAATTTGTTGCCCGAAGTTAAGAGCTGAGATTATTCCATACCTTAAAATTTTGAAAATTAGATGCAACCGGGGATTCGATCCAGCTATAAATCTAATAAAAATTGAATGGAGAAACGGGGGCTAGAAAATTAAGGATTTATTACACGAATGTAAAGATTTAATTTAATAAATCGAGGAACTTTGGATATGTCAAAATATTGAAGAATGAGTTTGCTTAGCAAATGACAAACTGACAGACATATAGCAAAAGGGAGTATCCTTAGAGGCTAATAATTTCCTCCTCCCAAGTCGTTCCTCATAGAGTTTAATCGTATTCAACTAAACTCTAGGAGAAATGATATCAAAGGAGAAGCATCTCTTAAAGATAGGCAAAACAGGAGGAATCTGGATGAAGAAATGTGATGGCAAGTTGGAGCTAATTGTTTGTAGGATCTTAGCAGTGTTCCATGGGGATGCGTCTTGTAGGATCAGAGCGCACCCCCCGCTGGGAGGGGGGGCTCCTGTGAAACATTTTCCCCCCTCTCCCCCAAGTTTTTTTGTTTTCTTGTTTTTCTATTATTTCTACTTTTTAGAAGCTTAGAGACATAGGCATTTTTGAGACTCTTCTAACTGCCATCACGCGGTTATATGAGACAATTTTGTGTTGCCTTCACACAACTATTGGGGTATCAAACTTCATCAGGAGTACCATTGTGGTCAAGTAGGGCTATCCTTTATCCCCTACTTTGTTTGGGATTTACATTGACGAGCTAGAATCTTTCCTGCAGGTGCATATTCAGGCCGGAGATGGGTGCCTCCTCCATCAGGTCTTGATCTCTATTCTTCTCTTAGCAGATGATGCTATTCTCTTGGCCTCATCTCCAAAGGGTTTGTAGAGACAGCTAGATGCCTTGGCCCTTTTCTGTGATCTTCGCCAGTTAACGATCAACTTGGGTAACACCAAGGTCATGATCTTTAACGGGTTGAAGAAGCTCCTACTAGATATTCATTTTCTTTTTAGAGGGGAGGAGATCGAGATCACTCACTCCTACACTTAACAGGGTCTCGTTTCGGTTTGCGGCATGACTTTCAGGCTCGAGTTAATAAAGGCTATGGATCCTTAGCACTTCTTGAGTGATAGTGTTTCAGACATCATTTTTAGGACATCTCATCCAAGATGTCTCTCGTGGATACACTCATTTGACCCATAGTTCTCTACGGCTTAGAGGTTTGGGGGCCTTGTCTACTAGAGACTGGGCCTCAGTAGAGCGAGTGCAGACCCTTTTCCTTCGTCACATCACCAGATGCAAGCAAACAGTACCTCAGCCCATCATACTTGCAGAGTTTGATGCGCAACCCTTTCGGCTTGAGACAGTGTTATGCTTGGTCTCATTCTTGCATTGCATCCAAAGCTTAGCTGAGTTAGTACAGGGGTGAGAACGCTACCCATATTTGGCCTATCGACCATTTGAGTTCGTTGCCTCTTCTAGCCCTTCAGGACGCACTCGGTGCTGGTATGTGGGAGTTTTGGATCTTTTGGCGGTAGTTGGTATTATAGTAGATTGACTTCCCCCATTTTGGTATTTCTAGATGCGCTTGGCCACCTCTTACCTACTAGGTAGGAGTTGAACAAAATTATTCGAGATTATATCTATAGGCAGTATATATAGGTCACTTGGAACAACCCTCAAGGCGGGTTACGTCCAAAGATGGCCTTTTATGTTGAGCATTTCATGGATATGAAGGACAGACTCATCATTAGGCCCCACTATACATTCTGCCATTGGGCCCTTGGTCTTCGTATTCCTTTAGGCTAGTTCAGGTTGGGTTCGCATCATCTTAGGGTTGAGACAGATCACTAGATTGACCAATCAGATAGGATTTGCCAGGTTTGCCATGTTGAAAAATGTAACTCAGGAGGTCTTTTTTGATGTTTTTTGATGACTATCATGGGGGGGACAAAGTTGTATTTCCTAGATACACTTTTTAATGTAATGAGACTTTATATTTTATTAAAGTGACTTTTGTACTTTATGAACTTAAAGTGTGTTTAAGTTGTGGGACCCTAGAGCATTTAATGATATTAAAGTATATTTAATATGAGCATTAAATGTGATCCCCAAGATCATGTTCATCTTATCCATTGAAAAGTTAGTTAAAGTTGGTTAGGGTTAGGGTAGAGAGAAATGAAGTATAAAAAGACATCTAAGGAAAGAGAGAAAAGTCATCTTCATCATTGAGAGTAATCATTGATGTGAGAGAGAAGAACTTCATTATGTGTAATTAATGAAGTGAGAGAAAGTGAGGAAGAAGGGTAGGAATCTGTACAACAAGAGAGACTAAGTACATTCTCCAGATTGGTGAAGATTCCAAGGAGAGAGAAGGCACAAAAATCAAGAAGTGCAGCATAGAAATTAAGGAGAGAAAAATTGCAGTGCACAAAAATCGAGGAGAGAGAGGCATCTATACTGTACCTGTGTTTAATCTGCACAAATAAAACCAAGAAAAAATGCAGAGGTTGCATCGTTATTTGTACAAGTTTGGCACATAGTTCGAGGCAACATTAGTGCACAGTTTTGGAGGGCAGATTTAGTGGTCCATTTAGTAGGCTCTACAGAACTGTATGGATTGTACTTTCCAGCAGATTGCACTGTATTTTTCAGTATGATCTCCTGGTTTAGTAGGAAGCAGTCATGCGTAGCACTAAGTATAGCTAAAGCAGAGTATTTTGTAGCTTGTTCGACTAGTTGTGAGGCAGTATGGATTTGGAATCTACTATCAGATTTGTTTGATCTCAAGATGGAGGCGACTTGTATCTTCTGTGACAACCAGAGTTGTGTGAAGTTGTCTGAGAACCTGTTGTTCCATGACAAGTCGAAGCATATTGAGATCAAGTATCACTATATCCGGGATATGGTGCAGAGAGGAGCAGTGAAGCTCCAGTATGTGGCGACAAACGAGCAAATAACCGATGTGTTGACCAAGCCATTAGCGAAAGTGAAGTTTGAGTACTTCAGAGAGAGGCTTGGTGTTATCTAGATCGATGTTCCTTGAAAGAGGGAGTGATGAGACCAGAAGACGCAGGTGCACCAGGGCTGTATCTCACATGTTGGAAGACCCAGGTGGTCCATAGGGATGTAATGCACCTGGGGTGCTCCTGGGTTGTATCCACATGTTTGGAGACACTGGTAGGTCCACCGGTCATAAAGACATGTGGGGTGCGCCTGGGCTGTATCTTACATGGTGGAAGATGCAGGTGGTCCATAGGGACGTAATGCACCTGGGGTGCTCCTGGGCTATATCCACATGTTTGAAGACGCAGGTTGACCGTGAGAGACGTAATGCACCTGGGGTGCTCCTGGGTTGTATCCACTAGGTGGAAGACGCAGGTGGTCTGATGGACATGATGTATGCACCTGGGTTGCTCTCCGTGTGTGATGATGAGATGATCCGGATACGATGATAGTAGGAGACGCAGGTGATTGCTGTGGCAATGTAATGTGTGGTCCTGGGCTGTACCTACTTGATGGCTTGCTTGTAGAGATGATGAAGACCTAAATGAGAGCTAGGCCTACACCTAGCATGAAAAAGGGTTGGCTCTGTAAAACTTCTCATGACGGATAGATTCGAGAGATGTCACTAGTCAATGATCAACGAGATGAGGATTGCTGCAACAACGACGATGATGATCCAGTGTTGATGATGATCCAACGATGATGACATTGGCCAGAGTTTCTGTCTAGAGTGATGATGATTATGGCGAGAGAATACCTTCCTAGTTAAGAGGGAGTGTTGTTGTAAATGTAACTTCGAAAGATATTCATTCGTATATTATTATTGTACTTTTATTTGTACCTCCGTCGGAGATGTTTTTCCTCCATTCAGGGATGCCATTGTTGTATTTGGTCATGTAAGAATATCGAGGTAAAACCTCCATTGTAAGTCGGGGAAATAGCTCCCCAAAGGATATATGTAAATTGTATTTTTGAGTCTCCTTAGGACAGGTCGACCCAGTTGTAAAACTTAGATTCGGAGATCACTACTCCCTCTGAATCACCCTGAGATCTCAAGTGGTTTGAGTCTCGATATCAATACATGCTCATAAAGATATAAACACAACAACTAGATCTCTTTACCAAAATTGAAACACATGCAATCACACATAAACACTGCATATACCCTGGAAACCCCAACCGGGGAAAACTATCAAACTGTGGGGCTGTCTTCTCTCTCGAGCCCAAAGCATATATATAAATAGACAAGTATAATACAATGTTACCTCAGAAGTAACTCAATCCCTTCCCTCCTCTGGAACACGTCCTCCTCAAACTGCAGCTGAATCCACATTGATGGACTATCTCAGTCCACAGATCTGGATGCCTTGTGCCTCTGAAGCTAATGGTCATTGATCTAGCTCAGATCTGACCAGCCTAGCTCCTGCAGCAGCTCCTTCCTCTCTGAGAAAGTCGCCCTGCATGCACTGTTGCGCCCTCCTCACTCTGAATCAATCAATCTCTGATATGCCCAATTGAGTAACCTCATCCCGGGACCCCCTGCATCTATATATAATCTCACCGAAGAATTAGGTTTGCCAAAACCCTAATTCTCGGTGCATGCAAAAGTCACTTTTGCATGCAACCTTTAATCACTGACAGGTCATGCATATCTCATGCATGCATAGGGAAAAACACTCCGGAAGGTCCGCATGTAGCCACCAATGGACTCATGCCATTGAGTAGAGTGTATCTCACTCTCTACTCCATCCTGATGCCTATAGTACTAATGTACCTCCATGCAAGGCATCTGAATCATGGAGGACATCCCGAAGTTACCATAATCTAACACTCCCTTTTAACGAGGGCAGTCCTACCACTGAATCCTAGATCCAACAAGTCCCCTGCTCTTGACACAGGCCCAACTGTCCTGCCTGTCATTGCTACCCTCTGACCTGAAGAAACATGATCAATCTCCATAAGTGTGGCTTTAGAAGAAGCTCCCTGATCAACCACTGCTGACTTTGTCACAGACCTATGATTCAAACTTCCTCTGAATCTCTGCTGCAACCAATCCTGAAGACTATTGTCAAGAGGATCCACTGCTCTGTAGGTGATCTCCCTTTGTCTCTTTGTTGACTTTGCTCTGTAGGTCAACTCCCTCTGTCTCTGAGCTGACTCAGCTCTCTCCTGAGCTAAGTCCATCTCAACCATCTCATACCAGCTCAATCTCTGACTGGTGCCTGTATGAGCAACATGCTTATCCATCTGATATGAGTCCAAGGGATCAAGCTCCTGGGACTCATCACTGTCATGAGCATCACGCTCATCCATCTGAACTCCAAAATCACTTCCCTGATCCTCATCATCATGTTGAGCATCTCGCTCACCCATCTGCTGGCTAGACTCACTCCTCTTGGCATCATCTTTGCTATGAGAATCTTGCTCATCATCCCCCTCTGACTTTGAAGAGGATGCACTCAGCCATCCTGATGTGCCAGTAGTAGGTTGTCCTCGAATCAAGTATTCACTGTCAATCCTGTGACCCAACAAGACTGGGTCTACTCCTCTAGGATAGGTGAAAATCAGATCCTGTTGGAACACCACTGAGTAGCCAACAGCTCCCAAAGCTGCCACTGAGAGGATACTCCCTCTCAGTCCTGGAACAAATAGTACTCCTGATACCTCCAGGAGCTCTCCAAGGTCAAGTAGAAACCGCACTCTGCCCACTCTTGTGACCAAGTGATCAACCCCCTGCACATCCCGAACCAACTGCAAGGGTGTGTGCTCTAGGATAAGGAATGTGTCTCGCACCCCTGTCATGTGACTGCTGTGCATGCAGTCAACTCTCCAATTCTGATCAACCTGATCCTCTGGCAGACTACTATCATGTGCTGACTGAACTGAGGCTAATGAGAACTCCTTCTCAAACCGAGAAGTAAACTCATCAACCTCCTCCGTTGCTGCCACCTGCTCATCCTTCGCCTGTTTCCCTTTCCTCTTATGCGGACATTGTCTCGCATAGTGTCCATACTCGTTGCAGGCGAAGCATTTGATCTTGCTCAGATCCTTCTTCTGTTTGCCCCTCTGTTTCTCGCCTGTTGCAAGAGCCACATCCTCCTCCTCTGGAGAGGCGAAAGCTGATCCCTGTATATAGCCTCTCCGGATCTCCTCTTGAGTGAAATCGTCCCACAGAGGATCCCACTTGGGAAGGTTCTCTCTAGCAATGATGGATTGGACAAACACTGCCCATGGCACAGTCACGCCATTCAGGGCTTGTCGTACCAACTCACTATCTTCAACCTTCTCACCCACTGCTCCCAACTCATCCCTCACCTGAGTGATCTTGGTGAGATAGGTAGTCATGCTCTCATCCTTGCCCATCTTGATGCTTCTCAGCTTCTCTCTGAGAACCATCTTCCGGTTGGCGTTGGAACTCTGGTACAAACTAGTCAATGCATCCCACATCTCAAAAACATTGTCCTTGGTAGAGACATGTGGAATAACATGATCCTTGATCGCATCAAGGAGGATCCTCTGAGCCTTCACATTCTTTCTATCATACACTGCTTTGGCAGTGGCATCTGACGGAACTGTATTGGATTTGCCTTTGTGCTGTTCACAACATTCCACAGCTCGCACTCTTTCAGCAAGAGTGTAATACGTTCCCTCCATGCACTATAGTTGGAGGCCCCATCCAACCAGTCCTCCACTCTCAAGCTAGTGGCCATACTCCCTGACTGAAATGCTATAACCCACAACGAACAAGAATCTCTCTTGATCACAGATCTGGCAGATCTATCTCAGATCTAACCTCTGAACTCACAGATCTGATAGATCTGACCTCTACAATCTCATATATGAGCTGTGCTCTTCAGATCTGGTAAATCTGGTCTCTATCTCCACTTATCTACTAGATCTATCTCAGATCTAGTCTCCAATACCACAGATCTCTGTGTGATTGCCCTTCCCGACCCTTACCAGGGCTCTGATACCATGTAAAACTTAGATTCAAAGATCACTACTCCCTCTGAATCACTCTGAGATCTCAAGCGGTTCGAGTCTCGATATCAATACATGCTCATAAAGATATAAACACAACAATTAGATCTCTTTACCAAAACTGAAACACATGCAATCACACATAAACACTGCATATACCCTGGAAACCCTAACCGGGGAAAACCAACAAACTGTGGGGTTATCTTCTCTCTCGAGCCCAGAGCATATATATAATAGACAAGTACAATACAGTGTTACCTCAGAAGTAACTCAATCCTTGAACAGGACAAACTCTAGATTTGCATGCATCAGCTGATGCATGCACTGGAAGAATGAGCCCTAACTACCAAATTGGATCTGAGAGCCTTTGCAGGTGCCCCTGACTTGACTGCCTCTCTCTATCTCACTGCTCTGATCTGCTCTACAACAGAAGACAACCAACTGCTCAACTGAAGAAATGTGCCTTCCTTTGCATGGAGAATGCACCCTCCCCTCTGGATGTTTGGTGCTCGTATCGGATCGGATCTGAGCTCTGAATGTCACGATCCTTCCTCAAACACTAAGGCAAGGCTACCCTGAACATCTCAGACTCAGAATCGGTTAATTAGGCTCTGAATGAGCTCCTCCCTCCTCAGGTAATGCGCCTTCCCTCCTCTGGAACACGTCCTCCTCAAACTGTAGCTGAATCCACACTGATGGACTATCTCAATCCACAAATCTGGATGCCTTGTGCCTCTGAAGCTAATGGTCACTGATCCAACTCAGATCTGACCACCTAGCTCCTGTAACAACTCCTCCTTCCTCTCTCAGAAAGTCGCCCTGCATGCACTGCTGCGCCCTCCTCACTCCGGATCAATCAATCTCTGATATGCCCAACTGAGTAACCTCATTCGGGGATCCCCTGCCTCTATATATTGTTGAATTTTCAGAATTTACTTCAATCTGATCTAGGATCTTAACTGAGAGAACAACATGTACAACATATCTACAGCATATCAATCATGGAGACAATAATGCAAGCACACAAGAGACACAAAGATTTACTTGGGGAAAACCATAAAGGTGAAAAACCCCAATAACTTCCTCAGAGATAGATAGAGCAATGATACAACCAACCAAGAGAGATAGCCATAACCTAGCAGCAGATCCTCCTCCTCCATAAGTGCGCCACTCCTCCTTGAGTGCATGTGTGAGAAGTGAGTGAGCAAATAGAGTGCCTCCCGCACTCTATTTATACTTGACTTGACTTGCCTTTTTACCTAACTCATGTAGGCTCGAACTTAACCACATAATATAATGCTGACTGGGCCGACCCCCAATAGGGTGGTCTAATAACCCTTTGACCCACATGACTTATACAAGGCCGACCCCAACAAGGTGGTCTAATAACCCATCAAGTATAAGTTACGACACTTACAATATAAATGAAGACACTTCCGTATAGAGGAATAATACCATCTCTATAGGAATACAATATACATATATGTGAAATACATTCCGAAGTTACATATACATCAACATATATAATCTCATCGAAGAATTAGGTTTGCCAAAACTCTAATTCTCGGTGCATGCAAAAGTCACTTTTGCATGCAACCTTTAATCACTGACAGGTCATGCATATCTCATGCATGCATAGGGAAAAACACCTCGGAAGGTCCGCATGCAGCCAGCAATGGACTCATGCCATTGAGTAGAGTGTATCTCACTCTCTACTCCATCCTGATGCCTATAATACTGATGTACCTCCATGCAAGGCATTTGAATCATGGAGGACAACCCGAAGTTACCATAATCTAACACCAATCAGTTAGACAAGTCGGCCCCATTGAGGAATTAGGTCACTCTCACTTAAAGTATAAATAGAGAGAGTCACTCTCTCATTTGGCACTCATAGTCAGTCAAGCAAGTTCGCACCAAGTGGGAGAGAAGACAAGTTCGTTAGAGGATAAAGAGAGAGAGCTGCAAAAGACATCTTATATTTTGGGTTTTCCATCTTGTTTGATATTGTACTAGTGACAAATCTATTTCTGAGGAAGTTGCGGGGTTTTCTCCTTTATGGTTTCCCCGAGGAAAATTCTTGTGTCTTTTGTGTTTTGTTGTGCTTGTCTATCTTTCAGTTTAAAGATCTAACTAAATTGAATTAAGTGCAAACTCCAATTCCACGTGTAAGGGTTGTCATACCCGTCTTAACACACTTCATTTATGCCTACTTGGACCTTATCTTTTCATGTATTACCCCTCCTCTTGGTCTCCTTGTGCAAAATCCATGATGATGTCATCTTCTTGAAGAAGGCCTTACCTCGCTAAAGGGGAGGACGTTGAGGGATCTTCTACATCGTTGGGGTTAGTTGGGGCATGATGGATGGCGTCCTCCTCTAGTTCACAACTCCACTTGGTTGAAGCGATTGGCATAATTTTATCATTATTTTTAGTCTTTTGTGGTTTGGTCTCTGGCTTGTGGGCAACAAACCCTAATTTTAAGTTATTTCACTTTTTTAGTAAGGTAGGCTCTAAAGTTAGAAAAGACTGGGATGCCTCATATAAATAAAGGCTCCTAGCACTCATTTGTAAACAAGACGAGGGTTCAAATATGTTCTTATTTCTCTTTCTCTTGGTATATTGGAGCACATGTGGCTAGGTGCACACCTCTCTTTTTGGCACTTTCTTCTTGTGATGAATGGTGGAGTGATGAAATTTTAGGGGTTTGCTATCTTATAAGATTGATTCCAAGAATGGTTGTTATAACTCATGCCTAAGGAGGATCTAAGGACTCTCTCTCTTGCTCTTTCCTTGGTGGATGTTAGTAAGATCTTTCCATTTTCTTGTTTGATGTTGCTTTTGCACCTTAAGCAAGGTAAACTAGCACAACCACTTAACTTGTGGCCTGTGAACACCGATAGGTCACATGTTAAGTGCCATGAACAAGTTATCTATAACATGTTCTCCATGCTTACTTGTAATCACCTATTGCCTATGCCTCAGTTACTTGTTACCTTCTTTAGTTAAATTGGTTGTCACTACCTGTTATCCATGCATGAGCTATGAGTTATCCATGCATCAACTACCGATTATTTTTTATATTTCTTTTTTTTATAATTGTTTATTTTGAATTTTGAACGACAACGATAAAATCAATCTGAACAATACACTTGTCCCATCTGCCTTCAATCTAGGAAAAGCATAGATGGTAGCCCACCCCAAATTCTAAGATATAAACACCTATCGGTGTAATTAGGGTTTTATTGGCATCTTGTTAATCTTGTTTGAGGAGGCTTTCCTCTTGAAGGAGCTCTCCATACTACCATAGTGGTGCCTTGGGATTCATTGTTTGACCTAATTAGGGTTTGGCTACTTTGACCTATATAGGGTTACTAGCCTTTGTCCTAATTGGTAAATCTTGAATAGCCAAATTGAGTAGGGATATTGACCTTGATCTCTTATTGCCCTAGGGTTGAGGACTAAGGTCATAACTCCTTTTTTTTATTATCAAAATTCTGTTGTATATATTATAAAAATCATAGTGGAAAACATTGCCGAAAAATCACCGATTTCCAGAAAAATTGCGATTTTTTCTGCCTACCAATTTTTTGGAAAAATCAAAATTTGTGATTTTAAAAAAAAATCGCAGCAAAGACCCAAAAAATCGCCATGGAGTTGTAAAAATTTGACCAGTTTTATACATAAGACATTGAAGCTAGTAATAGTAAATGGTAATGTTAAATTCTTAAAGTAAAAGTGACATTCTCCTTATCTTTTATTTTCCATCCTTTTACTTTAATTTTTAACATTACCATTAATTGTGTAAGCATGTTTGAGAGTGGTTCCAACCTCATCGGGCTTCATATGCAAAATGTAGAATTTTAGATCCCATTGAGAATTCAACAGACTTAATAGTTTTCAGAATTTCAAGATTGCAATGTTTCCACTGGATTCTATCATGTATGAGGGTAAGGGATTGGAATTTAATCAAGCACATCAAACTAGGTATGTACCTTGATGTTGGTGGTGCTGATGCGTGATTGTTGAAGTTGATCGAACTCCTTTGTCATGAGCTTAATAAAAATATACCCTTCAGTCAAGCAAATTCACTTATTAAGCATGGGAAACTTTTTCTATCATATCTTAACGCTTGGATTAGGAAGTTTCATCAAAATTGTAGGGTGTTGACTATTGTCCTTGGAGGATCAACTTCAAGATTTGAGGTAGGGGCAAGGGCTAGAGCCTAGAGGAGGGGGGAATGACCAATGTTCCAACCAGTGTTGAAACTTCCAAATTTCCAATCTTTGAAACTTTGATGTATCATATTTTATTTGGCATCCACTACATCATATATATCAAGTGCTTTGTCCATATTTATGTGCCAATGTGTTTATCTAATGTTGTTGTTGCTTTATATGTGTAAAATTCTGAAAAAATGAATATATTTTGTATTTTTTAATGTTTTCCGTGGTTTGCCGATGTCTGCCAATTGTTGCCGATTTTTTCGCTGATGTTGCTGAGAAGTTGTATTCGGGACCCTTGCCGATTTTTTCCACTATGATAAAAATACCAAAAAAATATAATATTTGGAAAAACCCTAAAAATTTAGAAAATTCACATCTCATATAATATCGTGAATTTGAAATTGTGCTCTGTTGGAAAAGTGAGCCCTAGGTGGTTTTATGGTGGCTTTTTTGGGGCACCATTTTCCCATGGTTAGTTTGTGAGATATACCTTGATCTATGTATTCAAGTGTTTCTTTTTTGCAGATTTGTTATAATAGGTACATCAAGTACATTGATCAATTCAACTGCATTTGGAGGCCTATAGAACAAGGATTTAGGCCTAGGTTGCCCCCTAGGGGGTTGGACTTCTATTGGAAAACATTTTGAGAAGGCCCATCATCTATTGATGGCTGGTTGGAGCACAAACCAAATCTGGTTATACATTTTCAGATCCAATTTAGGGCTTCCCTTCACTCTCTAGAAGCACGTCACTTGCCCTACTATACAAGGCACACTATATATGGTAAGTTGGCAATGTTGGGGTTGATTTCTATCAATTTTCTGAAGTGTTTTTGACTGCTGCAACTTAATAACAGCAGTAAGAATTGAAGTTTTTTCTTGAAATTCGTGACAAAGTTATAACTCCAACCTCTCACTTAGTGTTATTATTGCTTGATTATTTTGACCTCATAAGGCATTGATCTTCATTGAGAGGTTTCTTGGGAAAGGTGTTTGTGTGCTGTTTAATTGCAAATATCATTCACCAAATTCTAAGGACTCCCCCTTGGTCTTAGGATTTGACCTAAAGTGTTAAGGGGCCAGGCCATTGTGACATTGGGCACTAGCTTCTCCTGTGCTTACCACTCGTTGCATTGGGATCCGTTACCATGATCAATGGTGCTATTTTGAGTGGTATCATTTTTTGGCAGTGTTGTCGGGGATGCTCGAAGTATGTTGCATGACAGTTGGGACGTGTTGCTCAAGTCAAAGTTTTCATTCCCTTAGCAAGAACAACATATTTGGTAAGAGAGTTGAGGTAAATTTTTGCTTTGTACTTTGATAATATTATTGTTAAGGACTAAAGTTATAACTCCAACCTCTCACTTAGTGTTGTTATTGCTTGATTATTTTGACCTCATAAGGCATTGATCTTCATTGAGAGGTTTCTTGGGAAAGGTGTTTGTGTGCTGTTTAATTGCAAATATCATTCACCAAATTCTAAGGACTCCCCCTTGGTCTTAGGATTTGACCTAAAGTGTTAAGGGGCCAGGCCATTGTGACATTGGGCACTAGCTTCTCCTGTGCTTACCATTCGTTGCATTGGGATCCATTACCGTGATCAATGGTGCTATTTTGAGTGGTATCATTTTTTGGCAGTGTTGTCGGGCTAAGTCACAGGGTTCGCCGAACCTAATCCTTGAGGTTCGAGGTTCGGCGAACCTAAAAAAAAATTTGAAATTCGTTCAGGTTCGGCGAACCTGAATGACGAACCTAATGCCGAACCTAATAACGAACCCGAACCTAATCGAACCCGAACCTAAAGGCGAACCTGAAGGCGAATTTTTTGTTGAAGTTCGATTTTTTTGCTTAAGGTTCGTTTTTTTGGCTGAGTTTTGGATTTTTTCATAGGCAAAACCGCTCGACATAACCTTTCCTCGCTTTCATTTCACGAGGAAAAAGATTCATTCCCTCGCCTTCTGCAATCGCGCCATTCATCTGGCCTCCCTCCATTCATCTACGACGGGCCACGTCGACCTCCCTCCATAGTCCATTCATCTGCGACGGCGAGTGCTGGCATCCCTGATTGTGAGCGCAACGGAGATTTACTGCAACCGTGACCCCGACTGCAGTCTACGTGTGCGGCTCCAAGCCTCCACAGGCAAGATTTTCCCAACGCAGCATCCTGTAATATCCTTTTGTTTTACTAATTAATTATATTAATATTAATTAATTAAATTAATATTAGTAAACTAAGCTTTTAAACTTTAACTTTTAACATTATTGTTAATAATATTAAAAGTTTACTTTTAAACTTGAAATTTAAATTTTAGTTTTTAAAACTTTAAAATAAACTTTAAACTTTAACTTTAAAGTGGTTTATCCATATATTAATAATTGTTTATATTGAATACTTTTTACTAAAAAACATTTATTGATTATAATTTGTATTAAATTCTTATTAATTTAATTAATAATATTAATAATATTAATCTACTTTATAAACACTTAACATTATTGTTTATTGCTTATTGATTATAATGTTATTAATTTTATTTTAAATTAATTAATAATTTTAATAATGTTAATTTATTAAACTTATTGATCATGTTTCTGCATCATTTGTTTTTGCTATATAATATCAAGAAATTATATATATAGATATATATAGTCGAACCTTATGTCGAACCTCATCCGAACCGAACCTAATCCTTGCCGAACCCGAACCCGAACCCGAACCGTGTGACTTAGTTGTCGGGGATGCTCGAAGATTGTTGCATGACAGTTGGGATGTGTTGCTCAAGTCAAAGTTTTCATTCCCTTAGCAAGAACAACATATTTGGTAAGAGAGTTGAGGTAAATTTTTTCTTTGTACTTTGATAATATTATTGTTAAGGACTAACATTGCAGGTCTTATTTGGCGAATCCACCATAGAAAATGACAAACAAAGAAGTGCACTTCAAGACAAAAGTCTCGGCTATTGATGACATTGTCGGGTGTAGAGGTGAGCACATTTGTTAGTTAAGAAGAAGGGTTCACCTTGGTGACTCCACCCTGTTGGTTTCGGATTGAGGTATGATTCCATGTATATTCAAGTTTGAAGAATGGGAAATCACATGGCATTCCTTGTGCAACCATGTTTCCTCGATCTGTTTTATCCATTGGATTTCTTGAATATCCCAGGATATTCAAATCTTTTTAACAATAAGAAGTGGAACGACATCATCCCAAGATTTAATGGATATGAGGATTCAGTTAGGTTGCATATTTATTCATTCATGGAAGTTCTTTCAAAATTGGATGTGGTCCATGAGGATGTCAAAATGAAGATGTTCTCATTGTCTCTTTTGAGTATTAGTAAGGATGTGAAGGAATGGTTTAAGAAGCTTCTAAATAAGGGGATATCTTCACTTGAAAATTTTCTCAAGGCATTTTGCAAGAAATGGGATCTTGATCTCGATGAAGGATTTGTGGAAAACCTAGTTGTTCCTTCAAAGGAAGAGGAACAAGTCCAAGAGATCTTTGAGGATTTCCATCCATTGGTTGTTGCAGACTTGGAAGAACATGAAATATATTTTTTCAAAGAGATCCATGAAGAAGATTGTGAGAATGAAATCCATGAAGATGGTAAAATGATGAAGAAGCTCTCATTGAAGAGCCATTGTCAATTGAAGAGGATGTCAAAGGTATGGTTGATGCCTCTCCTTGTCCTCCTCGTGGTGATGAGGGTTTGAAGAGCTTTCCTTTCTCTTTTGCCTTTGAAGGCAATTTTTCGAAGATGATAGGTTTGAGAATCTCATTGCTACTAAAGATGATTTCCATGGGTATGACAATGTGCATTCTCCTCATGATGGTTGTGATTTGGATATGGATTATTAGAAATTCGTTGGAGATCCTATATATCAGTGAAGCACGGTTCGTTGGGTACTCGTGCATACTCGCGAGTCAGCACGAGTTGAGCTTTAGGCCGTGTACTCGCAGGGACTCATCCAACCCGTAGCGACTCACCCACTCGTCGTAACTTGTGCATACTCAACCCTAGCTCGCCATAACTTGTGCATACTTGGCCCTAACTCGCCGGTACTTGGTCGGACTCGTCCGTCAAAGAAAAATCACGCCCCTGCAGAAATGAGATTAGACGCAAAGGTTTTCAGTGGTTTGGGTTAGTTTTCAGTGTAAACCGATTTGGTGTTTGACGCAATGGATCAACTTGGTATCAAATGAAGAATGGACCAAATTTTTAAAAAATGTCTGCTAGGTTTAATTTTTTAAAAATACGACTTTAAGGTTTTATTGATGTATTTATTAAATACATAATTGATCTTTTATCATATACTAGCTTTTAGGTTATTATATTATATATTGAATGTTTTTTTAGGTTATTATTATATTATATATTAAATATTTTTATCATTTAAATAGTAAATATAGATGCATTAAATATAAATGTTTTTATATGTAAATGCATTTAATGTTATTTATTATATATATTTTTGAGATGGTGTTATGAATTATTGCATAGATTGTAGTTTTATAACTTATTTATGGATTGGAAATGTCGTTAACCTCTTTTGTGTGCTCAAAATTGACCATATTTTAAGTTTTTTCCTATTTGTTGAGTCTTGCCTAGTCTGTCCCGAGTCTTTCCCGAGTCGACGAGTCACATGCTAGTCGAGTATTTGCCAAGTTCAAGTCGTGCAACATTGCTTTATATGACTCTTCTAATGAGGGAAGCGTAAATTTTGAAGACCTTGGATAACTTATCTTTGATGAGGATCCTTATGAATTGGTTCAGCTATTATTGTTCACCATTGATGATGATATAGGGTTGCATATGGGGGATTCTATTGTAGATTTTGAACAACCAGGTTTACCCTCCCATGGGGTGGACCTCAGTCATCATTTTCAGCCATGTTTCTTAGGAATCGATGCATGTTTTGGTTAGTGAGAAGGAGGTTTTATTATAGGTTTAGAACAACATAGTGTGCCCTCTCCCAGGGCAGATTTGAAGTCTTTTTTCCAGTTGTGTTCTCATCCTTCCTGGGCATTGATAGTATATCCTTTGGAAAGGGGTTTTCATCTTGATCATATAGATATTTCAGGGGTTTTGATTGCTGGAAATGTTCCTTTGCAACAGTGTTTTGAAGTAGCTTCGTGGAAGCCATCCATGCACTCTTATCTCAACAAATTGGTTCATGGTTTGATGGTTGGAATATACCTTTTATTGGCTGGGTCTTTTACGATGCATCTGGTGTATCATACGGAATTTTTTCAGCCACGTTATGCAAGGTTCCTTGATGGTTTTGAGGGTCATTTGGGACAACAAATAGAAATCAATGAGTAGGCTTATGACAATGGCAATTTTTACTTGAGTCCCGTCTAAGCTTGGATAGAGGGGGCTTGTAAAAAGGGTCCTTCTTCTTGGCAGGAATTTAAAGGCATATAGGTTCATGATCTTTTCCATTACTCCAACTTCATTCCGATGAAGGTAATGACATCTACTCGATTCATTGACGTGGTTTTGTCTTGGACTATTGCCAAAGACAAGGGGAGAAGCCCTAGCATGAATGATATGCTAAGGTGGCTTCATTGGTGTTATGATTTCACTTGACCTATTTTTTACCATGCGTAGAGTAGGTGGGTAGGTTGCATAGTAGATTTATTTTCATTTGATTTTGTCATTTGTTTTTACCCATGCATTGCACTTGTTATTTATTGCATTTCATTTTGATTTGAATAAGGTAGGAGAGAAGTGTCTGCCTCCCATGCATTTAACATAGTTGTTGTTAGATGTGTGTGTAGGTTTACAAGTTCTAGGAGATTCTAGGGGGTTCTCATACACTCCCGAGAAGAGTGCATGTCCTGTAGTTGGAGCCAACTGTTACACTCTAGATTGTCTGTAGCATGCCTTTCAGGATATAGCAGAGTGAAGGGGTCTTTTTCCTTTCTAAAAGGCTAAGTTTGGGTTTGTTTATGTAAAAGTGTTGGTATAGTGGGGCTCAAGATCCTTGGATTGGTCATGGCAAGTCCTCTTGGTTTTCATTCTTAGGAGTATTGGCTTAGTGGCTTTGCTGAATACCCCTTGATGGGTGGAAGTCCCCCATCATGTTGGGCATTTATGCCATGGGTTGGTGCTTTGGTGCTTCTTGGGATGGACCCACTATCTCACATGGCTTAGGGGCTCCTAGCCATGCTCATGTTTATGCTATGTAGAAGGTGATTGTGCGTGTAAGGGTTGTCATACCCACCTCAACAAACCTCATTTATGCCCACTTGGACCTTATCTTTTCATGTATTACCCCTCGTCTTGGTCTCCTTGTGCAAAATCCATGATGATGTCATCTTCTTGAAGAAGGGCTTACCTTGCTAAAGGGGAGGGCGTCGAGGGATCTTCTACATCGTTGGGGTTGGTTGGGGCTACTTGGGGCATGATGTCCTCCTTCGGCTCGCCACTCCACTTGGTTAAAGACATTTGCATAATTTTATCATTATTTTTAGTCTTTTGTGGTATAGTCCCCGGCTTGTGGGTAACAAACCCTAATTTTAAGTTATTTTACTTTTTAGTAAGGTAGGCTCTAACATTAGAAAAGACTACGTTGCCTCATATAGATAAAGGCTCCTAGCACTCATTTGTAAACAAGACAAGGGTTCAAATATGTTCTTATTTCTCTTTTTCTTGGTAGATAAAGGCTCCTAGCACTCATTTGTAAACAAGACAAGGGTTCAAATATGTTCTTATTTCTCTTTCTCTTGGTATATTGGAGCTCTTGAGGCTAGGTGCACCTCTGTTTTTGATTTCTTCTTGTGATGAATGGTGGAATGATGAAATTTGAGGGTTTTGCTATTTCGCAAGGTTGATTCAAAGAATGGTTGTTATAACTCGTGACTAAGGAAGATCTAAGAACTCTCTCTCTTGCTCTTTCCTTGGTGGATGTTGGTAAGATTTTTCCATTTTCTTGTTTGATGTTGCTTTTGCACCTTAAGCAAGGTAAATTAGGGTTTTATTGGCATCTTGTTAATCTTGTTTGAGAAGACTTTCCTCTTGAAGGAGCTCTCCATAGTGGGGCCTTGGGGTTCATTGTTTGCCCTAATTACGGTTTGGCTACTTTGACCTATCTAGGGTTACTACCTTTTGTCCTAGTTGGTAAATCTTGAATAGCCAAATTGAGTAGGGACGTTGACCTCGATCTCTTATTCCCTACAGTTGAGGACTAAGGTCATAATCCCTTCTCTTGTTTTTATCAAAATTCCGTTGTATATATTATAAAAATATCAAAAAATATAATATTTGGAAAACCCTAAAAATTTAGAAAATTCATATCTCGAAAAATATGGTGAATTTGGAAATTGTGCTCTGCTGGAAAAGTGTGCTCTAGGTGGTTTTAAGGTAGATTTTCCGGGGCACCCTTTTCTTATGGTTAGTTTGTGAGATATACTGTGATCTGTGTATTCAGCTTAGTTTGAAGGCCTAAAAAGCAAGGATTTAAGCCTAGGTTGACCCTTGGGGGGTTGGACTATTGTTGGAAAAAGTTTTGAGCGGGCCCACCATCTATTTGAGGAATGGTTGGAGCGCAAACCAGATCTGGTTATACATTTTCAGATCCAATTTAGGGCTTCCCTTCACCCTCTGGAAGCACATCACTAGCCCTACTATATAAGGTACACTATATATGGTAAGTTGGCAATGTTTGGGTTGATTTCTATCAATTTTCTGAAGTATTTTTGATTGCTGCAACTAAATAACAGCAGTAAGACATTGAAGTTATCTTTTGATACGCAACATACTTTTTAATTTAAAAGACACTATGGTCTGAAAAATAATATATAATAAATTGATTGAAAAACAATGATAGGTTACATTAGTCTCGGTCTTTTAAATAGACCACTTGTGCCTTTTCAAATAAACGGCACATCCCCTGATTCATTAATAATTGTTTTTATGAACTGTACAACCCCTTTTTATATTAAGCATGTATTTCTTTATGTTATTTATTAATTATATGTGGTTCTTTATTTTACTTTTATATGATATATTATAATCATTACATTGCCCACTCCTTAAAAATTGCTTTGTCCTTGAAGCGATGGAAGAGAAGAATATTGTTGAAGGAACTTTTCGGTTTCCCCTGATGAATCTTCCTTTGGCAAGTTCTTCCATTTAATAAGATATTCTTTTATATTCTTGGAATAGAGCTTCCTTTCTTTGATAGATAGTATGCCTTCAGGTTCTAGGATCACCCGTCCTTCATCATCCAATATAGGCAGTTCGGATTGTGCTACTTGATGTAGCCCTAGCACCTTCTTGAGACTTGATAAATGAAACAAATTGTGAATTTGACAATTGTCAGGTAATTTTAAGCCATATGCTATTGGATTAATTTTCTTAGTGATTTGGTATGGCTTGTAGAATTTTGGAGCCAACTTGTTTTTGCCTTGCTGCTTGAGTGTCAACTTTTTATAGGGTTGTAATCGTATGAACACCCAATCACCCACTTCAAACTCTCTTTCCGATCTTTGTAAGTCTGCTTGTTGCTTCATTCGATTCGAAGCATTTGTTAAATTCTCTTTCACTAGTTGGATGGTCTTTTGATCCTCCTCTAGTTGGTTCTTTACTGCCGACACTTTGGAGTTAAATAACACAAATTCTTTCCATTTGGGTGGTTCATAGCCGTATAAAGCTTGGAAGGGAGTCATTTTAGCTAAAGTATGATAAGTACTGTTATACCACCATTCAACCAATGCAACCATTGGAACCATTTGTTTTGCTTGTCTGTTAGAAAACAACAAATGTATGTTCCCAAACATTTATTCACTATTTCAGTTTGTCCATTGGTTTGGGGATGATACGCGAGATGCATATTAAGGGACATCCCTGTTTGTTTACAAAAGTCCTTCCAAAAATATCCTTTAAATTTTGCATCTTGGTTACTGACAATGACTTTCGGAAACCCATGCAATTTATAATATTCTTGCAAAATATTGTTAAACTTCAACAAAAAGATTAAATTTCCCACTTAATGATTTTGTCAAACACTTGGCATAAACTCTGATTTCAGTCTTCTACAAGTCTCAACATTAAATGCAATACACGCATTTCAATGTAAGTTGAAAGCTGAAACACATATGCAAGTACATTTTGCAGCTGATAATAAATGACAAGGACATCATTTAAGCATTCAAATGACCAGTATTTTGGTTACAAAGACCCTGGAAAAAACCCCAAAGGGGAAAACCAGTCTAGAAGAGAAATTTATTATGATGCTCAGAAAATATATCTCGGGTTTACAACTTGCACAACCAATACAAAACACCAATACTTATCTCAGCCCAAAACACCTTGGGATTTGTGTCAGCATTTAACTCTGGCTGTATGGACAGAGTATGGCCTTTGAACATCATAAATCAGTCTCAATAACTGTGCAGACCTCGGTCACTGTGCCCAGCGATAAATGCACTGTATGGTACAGCAGTATGGTCATCAAAACAACAAAAAGTTGCCTTGGAATCTGTGCAGAACTTTGCCTCCATTCTTGTGCATTGTTGCTGAAGTACAACTTTCTTAACTTCTTCTTTACTGTATCATTAATGGCTGTGATATCTCGGTATGTGTGCCTCCTTATGGTCTTGGGAATAGCGCACCCTCTCAAGCTGCTATCAAAACTCTCTTTCTATCTTCTTGTTTCTTCTCCTCTCTCTTCTCTTGTGTTTCTCACACAATCATCAATGCCCTCTCTCTAATGATCTTTATATATTTTCTATTTAATGTCCTAACCCTAACCTCTTTGACTTCTTTTGATCCAATGAATGAGATTTATTCTCATCATTAAAGTCTAATATTTAATTTCTTATTAAATATAAGTCATTACATACAAAAAGTCACTTTTAACTTTATAAAATAAAACTCACTTAAACTTTATAAAGTAAAAGTCACTTGAACTTTATAACATAAAATCACTTTATAATATCAAGTTCACTTTTCCAGAGAGACCACTTTTAATGTCTCTTCATGTTAGGCCTCATCACATGAAGGACATCTCGAGCTACAAATTTCAACAAATATTTCAGCTATTTGTTTTGCTGAATCTGTTTTCTTTACCTCCATGAAATGAGCGTACTTAGTTACTCTGTCAACCACTATAATTTTTTTTATCTTTTCCATTCAACATAGGTAATTCCTCGATGAAGTCCATCGATATTTCTTCCCACTTTTGATTTGGAATGTGTAGAGGATAAAGTAACCCTAGTAACATAACATTTTCATTTTTGTTTCTTTGACAAGTATCACACTCAGAAACATGCTTTTGGATGTCCTTACTCATTCCCTTCCAGTAAAATGATTGTTTCTTTCCACTTTTGATTTGGAATGTGTAGAGGATAAAGTAACCCTAGTAACATAACATTTTAATTTTTGTTTCTTTGACAAGTATCACACTCAGAAACATACTTTTGGATGTCCTTACTCATTCCCTTCCAGTAAAATGATTGTTGTGCATTGTAATAGGTTTTAAAAATACCTACATGTCCTAAAGCAGGTGAGGCATGTGATTCCCTCAAGATTTTTACTTTGAACTTCGAAATTGGTGTGAGATAAATTCTTCCCTTGCGCCAAAGAACGTCATTTTTTCATTCGAATTTTGAATGTTGTCCTGGGTTATTGATGATGGAACAAACTTCTAGATCCTTGGCATGTTCTACTCGTATCTTATCCAACCATTCAAAAATTACGACTAATACTACATATGTTGTTACCTCATCATCTTTTCTTGATAATTCATCCGCAACTACATTATCCTTCCCCTTTTTGTGTAATATGTCCATATCAAAAGCAAAAATATTTTCTATCCACTTTTGTTTCTCTGTGGATAAGACTTTTTGTCGAAGTAAGTACGGAAGATTGTTGTGGTCAGTACGTACCAAGAATTATTTGCTCAATAGGTATTGTCTCCATTTATCTAACACATGTATGATAACAAGCATCTCTTTATCATATGTCAACTTTAATCATTCTCTTTTGTTGAGCTTCCGGCTTTCAAAAGCAATTGGATGGTACTCCTACATTAACACTGCACCAATTCCCAAACCCGAAGCATCACATTCTACGACGAATGGTTTTGTAAAATCGAGGGTAGCTAATATGGGTGTAGTTGTCAGAACCCTTTTTAAGGTCTCAAAACATTCCTCTGCCTTGTTATACTGAAAGGAATTCTTCTTTAATAAGTCTGATAATGGTGTTGTCAATTGTGTGTAATTTTTGACAAACCTTCTGTAGTATCCTGTTAAACCCAAAAATCTCCTTAATTTTGATATGTTATCTGATTTCTTCCAATCTACGATTGCTTTGATTTTGTTTGGGTCTACCTTGATCCCTTCCTCAGATATGACATGATTGAGATATTCCACTTTTTTTCTACTGAACGTGCACTTTGACATTTTTGCATAAAACTGGTTTTCTTCTAGTAGGGAGAGTACTTGTTCTAGGTGTTGTGCAATATGATCCTTCCATGTTTTACTATATATAAGAATATCATTAAAAAAAGAGCACGAACTTCCTTAGTTATGGTCGAAAGTGGTCATTCATAGTTGTTTGAAAAGTAGCAGGGGCATTGGTTAAACCGATTGGCGTCACCTTAAATTCATAGTGACCTTCGTGAGTTCGGAAAGCATTCTTCACAACATCCTCTAACCTTACTTGGATCTGATAGTACCCTGATCTCAAATCTAACTTGGAAAAGTATTTGGCTCCATGGACTTCATCCAACATCTCATCTATGAATGGACATGGAAACTTGTCTTTTATTGTTATCTTGTTAAGACCTTGGTAATCTATACATAGCCCAGAGGATCCATCTTTTTTATGAACCAACACTACTGGGGCAACATATGGGCTCCTACTTCTTGTGATAACTCCTTATTTTAAAAAGTCTTGATTTAGCCTTTCTATTACTGTTTTATGATGGTGGGGGTATTGGTAGGGCTTGACGTTCACACGAGCTGAATCTGGTTTAACCTCAATTATGTGTTCTATTCCTCTTTCCGGTGACAATTTCATGGGAAGATCTTGGAATACCTTCTCGTACTTCTGGATTAATCCTTGGATCTCTAGTTGTTGGGCGTGAGCCACTTATGTTGCTAATATCTCTATTTGATGACATTGTGTCACAAATGCTGGTGCGCCCTTTCGAATTAGTTTCTCCATTTGTTGTGAAGATATAATTTGGGTAGGAGGTGGCTGGAATCCATACAGTTTGTATTTTCTTCCATCCACCTTGAATTTAATAAATTGTTTCTAATGGTTTGAGGAATATGTACCCATTGTATGTAGCCATTGAATTCCCAAGACAATGTCTACTCCTCCTATAACTTGGAATCCAGATTCCAAATTATAATCGTCTATTTGTAGTTTAACCTTGTGACACTTCCTAATAACATCAATATTTTTTCCATCTGCTACCGTAACCATTATATCTATTGCTGGGTATGCGAACAAGTTTAACCTTTTCTCCACATTTATGTCTATAAAATTATGGGTGCTCCTTGTGTTTATAAGCATGGTGACATTCTTTTTTTTTACATGTCCTCTTAATTTCAATGTTTGTGGTTGTGCAATGCCTGTTATTGTAGCTAGAGATATCCTGGGCATTTCCTCTTTAGGGTCTACATTGATGTCATTATTTTCCTCCTTGCTGGCTTCATCATCAAAATCGCTGCTGGATGAGTCTGATTCCCTCTTAGCTTCACAATTATACAATTTTTGATTGCTGCATCTATGCTCGTTCACCCATTTGTTTCCGCAATATCTACACTTGTTTACCCATTTCTTTTTCGTATCTTGATGTTGTTTTTAATTTTCCCTTAGGGGAGGTGGTATGTATTTGTTAGACTTGTCCATAGAGAATTTACTGGTTCTTTCATTGGAATAGTTGTTTGCTCTCCCTGGGCTCGTGAATGATGGCTTGTTGTACTTGTTTTTATTTTCAATTAGTTTTGTTACATATCTGGTTTTAGGTTTCCATAGTTTTATTTCACTACGGATGTAATGCTTTAACTCACAAATTTACATCTTTAGTAACTGTTCATTTGTGAATCCATTTTGTTTTGTTGCGAGGACTTCCCATTTGTGTGTGTAATCATTGATGTTTCCTTTTTGCTCTAGATGAACAAACTTATTATAGAGGTCATCTTCTTCTTTGTCATGGAATCTTTTTAATAAAGCTGTGATAAATTTTTCCCAATGGAAGGAACGGGCACTACATTTCCCACTCCACCATAAAAACCAGTCATAAACTTCTCCTTCCAAATTATTTGATGCTGTCATTATTTTTTCTCGTTCTCCCATTGGGGGGTTTGATTCAAAGATACCTTCCATTTCATTGGTCCAAACGACGACCCCTCTATGGTCCTTCCTGTCATACTTTGGTAATTCTTTGTTTATTTTTTGGTAGTCTCTTTCTTGAGTTCGTGGAGTAGTTGGACCACCCAAAATAAACGATTCATGTGACTCTGGATTCGGTCGTTCTTGGGAAATTTTATTCAATTGCGTTAGTATTGAATACAACACCAAATTATTTTGCTCCTTATCTCTTTGTTCCACTTCCTTTGTGACATTTAAATTATGGTGTTGATCTTCTATTTTTGTAACCTCGTACTATTTCCTTCCAGTGTTGATTGTAGACTTTCTTGTCCCACTTCTAGTTTGTTAAATTTAATTTGTCTCTGTGGGTATTTATTTCTTTGCTTAATTCTTCATTTTTCTTTCTTGTTGCCTCCATTCTTTTATGTATAATACCATTTTTTTGCTTGGAGCGTGACTTACAGAGGTTTTATCGGATACCGCGTTAGAGATAGTGGGATCTCGGGATGTCCTCCATGATTCAGATGCCTTGCATGGAGGTACATCAACAGTATAGGCATCGGTATGGAGTAGAGGCTGAGATGCACTCTACTCAGTGGCATGAATCCATTGGCGGATGCATGTGGACCTTCCGGGGTATTTTGCCTCATGCATGCATGAGTTTTGCATGGTTAATTAAAAGATGCATGCAAAAGTGACTTTTTTCATGCACAAATATTAGGTTTTTGGTAATCCTAATTGATCAGTGAGATTATATAAGAAGGCAGGAGGTCCCCAGATGAGGTTGCTTGGATCATCAGAGTTAGGAGGGCGCATAGTGCATGCAGAGGGTGACTTTCTGAGAGAGAGGAGCTTCTGCAGTAGGGAGAGTGAGGTGATCTAAGATGGATCAAACCTCTCTTGATTAGAGGCACTTCACTTCCCGATACTGTAGGCTGAGAGAGCTCAACAATGAGGTTACATACTGTTCAGAGAGAGGGCGAGTTGCAGTTGTGGAGGGGGGCACACTTTCCGAGTAGAGGAGCTCGTTGTGCATCCGATTGATTGATTGAGCAGCTGAGACTTTCAGAGTATCCTTGCCTTAGTGTTTGAGGAAGGACTGTGACGATCAGAGCTCAGATCTGTTGAGATCTGATTCGGTACAAGTTTCCGGCAGTTGGAGAGAGGGTGCACTTCTGCATGCAGAATTGTAGGGGCGCATCAGAGTTTGAGCAGAGCAGGCTACTATTCCAGACAGAGCAGATCAAGGCAGTGGAGTATAGGGGGAGATAGTATATCCTGTGACAGGAAGTGTTAGATCTTCAGATAGTATATCCTGTGACAGGAAAATAGCAGCATTACATTCCATTTCACAATAATAGCATATACAGGATCACTGAAGAAACAACAAGCATAGCATAAACACAAGAGACAGAGATTTATCCTGGGAAACCCTCATGGGGTAGAAAACCCAGCAAAGCTTCCTCAATATAGATGACCAACAATATACAAAGATGCAAACCCTGAGCATAAGCTCCTTCTCCTCCATAGCAGACCTCTCCTCCACAAATGCGCCTTTCTCCAGTGAGTGAGTGTATATAATGAGGAACACACCTCCTCTATTTATACACTACTCTGATATGTATTTTACACAAGTACACGTAGGCTCGTATTTAACCAATAGGTTAAATACCCCACTACAACTAACTGGGCCGACCCCTCTAGGGTGGTCTAATAACCCTTTGACCCACATAACACATACAGGGCCGACCCCTACTAGGGAAGTCTAATAACCCGAGTTACCACATTCCAACGGAGGAATAAACATCTCCGGATATACAATAAGATCTTCACGGAGGAATGAAACATCTCCGGAATAATAAAGTACAAATATAATATTCTTTGAAGTTACAATATCTCAACACTCCCCCTTAACGAGAAGGATATTATAACAACATCTGCACGAGCAAGGAGTCATCAACATCATACATGATACATCTATAAATCATTGGAAGCTTTCTTCAATTTGTCTTCATCAGTAACTCAAACAGTTACTGGTACATCAATGTCAACATCAATATCAGCATTACGATCATCAGCATCGTAATCACACGATCAGCAGCATCATCATCACACTATCAACAGCAGCACGATCAGCATCGTCATCATACGATCATCAGCATCGTCATCACACGATCATCAGCATCGTCATCACACGATCATCAGCATCGTCATCACACGATCATCAGCATCGTCATCATACGATCATCAGTATCGTCATCAGCATCGTCATCACATGATCATCAGCATCGTCATCATACGATCATCAGCATCGTCATCATCGTCATCACACGATCATCAGCATCGTCATCACACGATCATCAGCATCGTCATCACACGATCATCAGCATCGTCATCATACGATCATCAGTATCGTCATCAGCATCGTCATCACACGATCATCAGCATCGTCATCAGCATCGTCATCATACGATCATCAGCATCGTCATCACACGATCATCAGCATCGTCATCACACAATCATCAGCATCGTCATCACACGATCATCAGCATCGTCATCATACGATCATCAGTATCGTCATCAGCATCGTCATCACACGATCATCAGCGTCGTCATCAGCATCGTCATCATACGATCATCAGCATCGTCATCACACGATCATATTCCTAGGATGATCAATCCTGCTCCTTTTAGGACATAGGTCCATGGATGATACAATCCAATCTTCAGTTCTCGGAGACTTCAGTCTACGGATCAATTCTGGGACCTCAGTCCGGGGACGATGCAATCCCCTGCCTGTTCATTCAGGACTTCATTATCGGAGACCCAGTCTACGGTTCTATTCTGGGACCTCAGTCCGGGGACGATGCAATCCCCTGCCTGTTCATTCAGGACTTCATTATCGGAGACCCAGTCTACGGTTCTATTCTGAGACCTCAGTCCGGGGACGATGCAATCCCCTGCCTGTTCATTCAGGACTTCATTATCGGAGACCCAGTCTACGGTTCTATTCTGGGACCTCAGTCCGGGGACGATGCAATCCCCTGCCTGTTCATTCAGGACTTCATTATCGGAGACCCAGTCTACGGTTCTATTCTGGGACCTCAGTCCGGGGACGATGCAATCCCCTGCCTGTTCATTCAGGACTTCATTATCGGAGACCCAGTCTACGGTTCTATTCTGGGACCTCAGTCCGGGGACGATGCAATCCCCTGCCTGTTCATTCAGGACTTCATTATCGAAGACCTCACATCTTCGGCTCTCTTTAGGACTGAAAGTCCAGGGATGATCCAATCCCCTCAACTGTCCACTAAGAACTTCATTCTCGGAGACCTCATGTCTACGGCTCTCTTTAGGACTGAAAGTCCAGGGATGATCCAATCCCCTCAACTGTCCACTAAGGACTTCATTCTCGGAGACCTCATGTCTACGGCTCTCTTTAGGACTGAAAGTCCAGGGATGATCCAATCCCCTCAACTGTCCACTAAGGACTTCATTCTCGGAGACTTCACGTCTACGGCTCTCTTTAGGACTGGAAGTCCAGGGATGATCCAATCCCCTCAACTGTCCACTAAGGACTTCATTCTCGGAGACTTCACGTCTACGGCTCTCTTTAGGACTGGAAGTCCAGGGATGATCCAATCCCCTCAACTGTCCACTAAGGACTTCATTCTCGGAGACTTCACGTCTACGGCTCTCTTTAGGACTGGAAGTCCAGGGATGATCCAATCCCCTCAATCTGTATTCTCATCAATACAAGTACAAGTATCCTCATCCATGCAAGTACATAATCAATATCTAGCATCAGCAGCATGTATACATCATACATCAAAAGCATGTATACATCTAGCATGTATTCTCACTAATACATCTATCATCAAAATCATGTATACATCTAACATCAAAAGTATGTATACATCTAGCATGTATTCTTACTAATACATCTATCATCAAATCATGTATACATCTAGCATCAAAATCATGTATACATCTAACATCAAAATCATGTATACATCTAACATCAAAAGCATGTATACATCTAGCATGTATTCTCACTAATACATCTATCATCAAAATCATGTATACATCTAACATCAAAAGTATGTATACATCTAGCATGTATTCTCACTAATACATCTAACATCATGTATACATCTAACATCAAAAGCATGTATACATCTAACATCAAAATCATGTATACATCTAACATCAAAAATCATGTATGAGTAAAACTAAACAGAAATAAAATAGTCCTAAATCTAACTATTTCTAAGTGACTAGGTGTAGAGAACAGGTTACCTCATCAACGACCTTGTTGTTTGATGAGACAATCTCATCAGTAGTGACTATACTACTCCCCCTTTCGAGGAGGGTCCTTTTGAACTACACCAAGCTTGTCTCGGAAGTATTCAAACTTCACTCGAGACAGAGGTTTGGTTGGTAACTTCTTCACTTGACGTAGAGGCT
The DNA here is from genome assembly GCA_027924585.1 of Larix kaempferi. Lineage (NCBI taxonomy): Eukaryota > Viridiplantae > Streptophyta > Pinopsida > Pinales > Pinaceae > Larix > Larix kaempferi. Next base: position 9,694,453 of record BSBM01000727.1, read on the forward strand.
TGGTTAGTACAACGGTAACCTGTTACAAATTCAAACTTTTAGAGTTTCTTTCTGTGTCATATCTTGTTAGTTCCCTATGTTATTTGACTTATCATGGAACACTAGATTCTATGTCATCTTGATACAACTCTAATTATCACATAGGATCTCAGTTGGTTCTATCTCTAAGTCAAACAATCCTAAAGCCAAACTTCTTCACAACTAGCAGAGCAAGCAGCCATATAATCCGCTTGTGCTGAGAGCCACACTAGACTGCTTCCAGCTAAACCACGAGATCATGGCTAATCCCAGACAATAACATCCTCTCGATGTGTTCTTCTTGTCTGATACACTTCCTGCCCAAACAGAATCTGAATAGCCATCTGAAGTCATGATCTTCAAGATAGCATAGATCAAATTCTATCGTGTCCTTTATGTGCCTCATCACATGCTTTGCAACTATCAGGTAAACACATCTAGTTTCCACTAGATACTAACTCAAGGTGTTCATAACAAAGCATATATATATAACCTAGTATATGTTAGATATATCAAAGACCCAATAAATTGACTGTACAGAGTTATATCCACTAACTCTGATGAGTTATCCCCTAACAGCTTCAAGTTGGAATCCATAAGAGTGGCCATTCCAACACCTCAAGTCATATTTCTCATCATACTTTCCCTGGTTGAGAAATATTCCTTCTGAGCCTTGCCATACTTCCAGACCTAGGAAGTAAAGCATCAAAATGAGATCTTTCATTTTCATTTCTGCATTGAATGATCTTCTGCATATCTATCTGTGCCATCTCTCGTTAGATGGGTCTACTGATATGAGCCTCAATATCATTCGAACTCTGTGGTGAGTTCCTTCTTGCATCCATGTCATATGTGTATCATATTCAACCTTGTAGCAAAGGTTGAGATCCACATCACCCATGGTGATCATTAAGCTTATCAAATTATTATCGATCCTAGGTACCTATACAGAACCTGATTCATACTTCTTCTTTAATTACACCATACTTGGAGCAAACATCTTGTCGTGATTCTCTTCCCCTTTCTAAGAGAATCTTCTAGCCATGAGCCTTCTATATTTTGTTTGATTTGTAAATCTTCTTGTTTGAACATCCACCACTTGTACGGTGTCCATCATTCTTCATGACCTTTCCTACAAATCAAAATTAAGTACATGATTAGTAATACTTCATAATCATCAAAAGATAACCCATTATGCATACAGATATCATTTACATAGTGATGCAACTATTTTGACCAATACTTTGGCACAACACTTTCCCATATCCTGTATGCATACAGTGGCTATCTAGATGCCTTCCATCTCTACCAGAACATACTATCGAGAGTGTGCACAACTCTCAGCATGTCAGCAAAGAGGTTTCATTCTAGACAAGCAACAATGGAATGTTTGTCCAAACATATGCACATTAGTTGTATACTGTTCAATGCTCTATGAATGTTTACACTCAGCATTATATATTCTAGGAATACAAATATGCATGCAGGCAATATCATTACTATTTCAAATAGCAACTCAAATACTTATCTTTTATGTTTGTGTGGCTGCCTCCCGCTTGATCTTCTGTATGTCTTTTGAACTTCTATTCATTCTGTACCACTGTGCATGCTCAAGAGTCATCCTCATGATCTCATACACAAACATACACTCATTAGTATATTCTAAATGCTATCAAAACATTATAGTACTAAATAATCTTGAAAATGTATAGTCATGATTATAGTTAATAAACATTAGTATTCAAGATTTCAGGGAAGTCTTCTTTTACTCATGCATATCATTGATAAAAGATATAATATGCATAATCCCTTGATTACTAACTTTATGAATAAGCATAACCAATCATTCCAAATATACTTATATAAGGGATCCTAACACAAGGTAAGATTCATGGGAAACATACCTGGATTAGTATACCTACTTGGTTATGTACAACATACCTAAACAATCTCTTCAATGATTTAGAGATCCTGAGCTAGAACCTGCATGTCTCATAGGTTAAGCATAATATAACAAAGTCATACATACCTCGTAAGTAGAACAAAGATTATGGATGAGTCTTTGTCTTCATGTTTTCATGGTCATGGAGCCTGATTTGTCTTTTGTGATGTACCTGTATCTTGTTAGCAGACAACCTCAACCTCACACAACACCATAATGCATTAGTACAATCATAAGTGTCAACACCCTAACCAATGAATATCTTCTATCATGCATTCATAATTTTGTTAAGGTGATACAACAAATCTAAAATCAAGATTGTACTAACTGTAATAACATGAAGACAAACATACCATAAACTTAATCATGAACAAATCTCAAAACATACCTCGATGAGTCATACCTATCGAGATTGCTTGTAATCTCCTTATGTAAAGCCTTAGCCTCATCTCCCTCTGAAACATGAACTCCTTCACTTATGTAGGTGACCAATCCATCTTCTTCTAGGATTAACCCTATCCACTTGATTTGCAAGAACTGGACCTGAAGCTGGATATGGGTTTGTCAGAGAAACCCCAAAAATTCAAACTTTGAATTTCAAACTTCCGAAAGGATAGAGATATGCGCCTTGATGAGCTGATCAAACTGATATATTCAGAATTTGAAAACTGCAAAGTTTTACTCCTCAATTTTGCCTTTGAAACTTTCGGATTCACTGGACGTGACCCTGAACTGGGGTTTGATGAAGCCCACTCTTTTGCCCAATCAAAAAGTTTGATCCAAAGCTCTAAGCTTCTATTTTTCTGAGGAGCTTCCAGCCGTGGTCACAGATTTCAAAAATTCCCATTTTTACAGAAGCCCTAATTTTCCGCTTTTCTGATCAAAGTCCCGAACTAGGGTCTAATCAAGCCCGGCCTTCTGTCCAACCAAAAATTCTGATCTTGGTCTCTAAATTTCTATTTTGATGAGTAGCATCCATCCGTGGTCTCCGATTACAAAAATTCCAACTTTCTCCAAAGCCCTAAATTCCGGAAGTCATGAATGAAGGTACCAAAAAATAATTCTGTTTTGACAGAAATATGTACCTGATTGTTTCTGGTGTAACTCTGAAATTTTTGATCCACAGGGTTTGAAAAATTTTCCTGAGATAGCCTGACCTGTTATCTTTCCATCCTGACAGGTCTGACCTCAATTGGATTCTCTGAGAGAGAGTTATGCCAAATGTCGCAACGTGACCTGTTTTGGGAAAATACAGGAGAGCGAACTTGTACGGCGTGCCACGTGTCACTGTTTGACCTTCGGCCTCTGAAAAGGTTTTCTGAGATAGGTCGGCCTGTTATCTTTGCATCCTGACAGGTCTGACCTCAATTGGATTTTCTGAGAGAGAGTTATGCCAAGTGTCGCAACGTGACCTGTTTATGGGATAATACAGGAGAGCGCACTTGTACGGAGTGCCACGTGTCACTGGTTCAACTTCGGCCTCTGAAAAAATTTTCTGAGATAGTGCAGACTGTGTACTACCTGTCACTTTTTACGAAATTTCATTTGGAGCTTCCTAGCCCAAGATATGACCTTTTTCCCAAGGTCACCTGATTTTGACTCAGATCTGGAAGAGGCAGAAACCCTATATTGTAGAGATCATAAATCACAAAGTACAACGAATTAGAGGTTTTCCTTTGGACACAAGGTACCTGGAGATTTTAGCTTCGTCCTGTAACAATTTCAGATCCGAAAACTTCGCCAAAACGGAGTTATAGCGAAAGTGCTACGATGACTGGTTTTTGCTATGTAAAACCCTAACCTTCAAATTGTCGTAAGTAAAGCAAGTGTCTTTAGTGCCATACCTTGTCTTCCTTCAGGTTAGCTCTGATACCATGTTAAAATTCAATATGCTAAGACAGAAAATAGCAGCATTACATTCCATTTCACAATAATAGCATATACAGGATCACTGAAGAAACAACAAGCATAGCAGGGACATAAATTTTGGAGTTGGTGATATAGTTCTACTGTGGGATAAGAACAAAGAAAAACCTGGAAACCATGGCAAGTTTGAAAAGATATGGATGGGTCCCTATCAAATCAGTAGAGTTGCAGGTAAAAATTCCTTTTGGTTGGAAACATTGGATGGGTGTGAATTGGAGCTGCCAGTAAATGGGGTACTGCTGAAACACTACTACCCCCTTATCCCTTTTGAATGACTATGCCTTGCCTTGCCTGTTTAGAATAGATAGGTTCTGAATAAGCTCACTTGAGCAGTAGGATTTGTGTGATTTTTCTTTTTCTGTGTGCCGAGTATTGTCCTTTTTCTTATTTCTGCCTGAGTTGAGTCTTGCTCCTTCCTAAGTTTGTCTCTTCTCCTGCATACATTTTAAGAAATTATAGTTAGCATTTACATTGTTGGCTGCCTGTGCAAGTTAAGATTTGCCTGATTTAAGAAGTATCCTTTTCCTCCTGCACAATAAATAAAAATTGGAGTAATATTTGCCATGTTAGTTTATATTTATATTTTGACGCATTTTCAGTTTATGCTTTAGATTAGTTTTCAGTTTTGTTTTATTTTTATCCCATACATGCTCCATGATGGTATTCTAGTTTTTGTGAGAGCAGGAACAGGTGCAAGATAAAAGCTGAAAGCAAGGATGGTGCAGTGCTGGATTGAAGATTGATGCAGAGCAGTGCGAGACCAGAGATTCTGAGGTTCTCAAGCGCTCTCTCCCTTAGAGCACTTGTCCCAGCTGGAGCCAGATGTTATCACACCATAGTAGCAGGGCTACTATTCTTGTACAGCAGATATCTGCACATTTCAGAGCTTCCTTATTCCAGAGCATGGCTATATATTTTGGATCACTTATGATCAGAGCAGTACATTATTCAGATTTTATGACCTTGTGTCAAGGTTGAGCCTTGAGAGTTCAGATTTGATGACTGATGTGACCACTTATCCCATTACAGTTTCAGTTCAGTGCCTAGAGATGTACTTCAGATGTGTTTCAGATGTTGCATGATGATGATTATTATGATGATGTTGTATGATCTATGGATATGTTCTCACTGACTGTGGATTATTATCTTGTTGATTTAGTCATGATCATAGCATGTGCTTGGTATATTATTCCTGATGTGGCAAACTATTTAAAATGAACTGTAAATCTTTAAATGGACAATTGCTTGCACTTTTTAGGTCATTTAACAAAACTTACTGGTATTTTTCCTTACATAGACATGGTTTTTTCCCCGACACCAGTTGTCTGCTAGTGTAGGCTCCATATTCACTTGCCTCCATCCATACATGACCTTCCTGTTTGACTTTAAACCCTGACATGTCTCATTTGACTTTCTGATACTGAGGACTTCCCCATTTTTCTACCTCTGTGTTTGGACCGCATCCCTGTTTATTCAGTGTCTCGGCTCTGAGTTGGTGACAGAACTTGCCTTTGGTGAGTTGGATTGTAGGCCTTGGCTCGAACTCCCCCTAGTCACTTGAGATGTTGTTGGCTAAAACTGAAAGCTCATGTTCTACCTATGGAAACTAAAAATTCGCCCATGGAAACAAAAAAAGGGCAAGAGCAGTGAAAAGCTAAAAAAAATATACTCCTCGAAGAGTATAAGAAAGGTCCAAAAAGCAATGGTTCTTAAAAGCTATATCTAAACAATTGCTGACCTTGTATAAATATATGAAAAACATGCCCTGGATGCAAGCTGCAACTAGTTGTGCTTCTCAGCACATCTGAAATCCGAAGGGTTATGTAGGCCAAAAAGGCCATGGAAATAAAATTGAATGATCCTAATGAACCTGGATCAACTTGATGTAGACATTATGCCTAAGTTGAATAAACACTCTCTAAACAACTTATCCATTTGTGAGGCACAGCCATCCCCCGTGTTCTTTTTGTCCAGCACAGAGTTTGTAGCTTCCCCCTTTTCCCAGTCCAAAGTATTTTTGAGTTAAGTTAGACAAGTCAAACCCTTGGCCCAACCTTGCTCCTAGCCTTCATCCTTCACTAGCAGTTTGACCATGTCCAATGGGTGAGTTTGTCATTTGAACTATGGTGCAAGTAATTTTATATAACCACGGAATATATTAACTGGATTAATGCCACTGAATGGAATTTATACTTTGAGCTTAGCTGTGGGAATGATTAGAGAAACATTGTCTTAATCTACTGATGTGATTTATCCTTGATTATATATTCTTGGGATCCGTGATGATGTGGACCATGTATGGATGATTATTGATGATGATTTATGGTCCCACATGTTTGATGATGATATCATATGATGGACATATGATACAGATGATGTTTGATCCGGTTCAGCAGGTTATTATTATTTCAGATCAGCAGATTATACATTGTCCATATATGGTGGACCCTACAGCTGGCCCATTAGGGCAACCCAGGGTGTATGAGTACTCATTCCTAGTGGATTTGGGTCTTCTGGATCCATTGAGACACTTATCTTTCAGTTCCGGGCACTTCTGACAGTGATTGATGCAGTTTTACACTTGTTGACCAGATTTGGGGCTGATTTCCCAGCATGAGCGGCAGGGGCCCCGAGAGGCCAGTTCACCTAGGGCGCTGATGATGGAAGGGGTGGTCCAGCCACTTGTTATTACCATTTATCCCCCCTTCCGGAGAGCCTGGTGGGCTCAGATGGACAGCGCTAGCACCCTAGGAGGCAGTTTTGGCACTTTCACAGTTCCCGAGGCAGTTAAAAAAATGGGATAAAGTGGTCACTGAGGAAATCGATTTGGGCAATTGAGGCAAGGTTTTGGCATTTGGTTTTCACAGAGGTCTTCCAGGGTGGTCTCACTATCTTCCAGTCAGTTTTCATCATGTGGGTATCTCCAGATTGATCACAGGAGGACATTTACTGCTTGACTGTCATGGATTCTGAGGACAGTTTTGGTCATTATTATTATATTGGACATATTTTATTATTTTATTGTGCCTTGGGGTGAGCTAGCAAGGATTTATACCTCCTAGCCCCACCATGTGCTTATTTTATCATGTCCTAGTCATCATGAGGTGGATTGTTGTACTTTTTACCCCTCTAGTGGGATGACGTCACCCTCCATTGTACCATTTAGTGAGGGCGCTATTGTTATGTTGAGTGATCCATGTGATATATTGTTATGGATTCATCCTAGCCATTGATTGTATGATGAGATCTTATAATCTCAACCACTCATTTGATGTAGTATTGTAGAGTGGTATAGGGTTTTGGTCTTTATTATCCTATATAAGGAGGAGACCCCCCATTGTAAAGCTCACCTTTGGAGCTCTGGAATATTGGAATAGAAGATTTTTTGTGGAGCACATCTCTCTTGGCTTGTGGATTCTCTTGCATATTGAATATAAAGTATCTCTTCTATGTATCATTGTGGATTTTTGTGTTTTTGCTAACCTTTTGACAGGAAAGTCGAATTGGAGAGAGGAGGGCGACTTTTGGAGGGTTATTGTTGGAGGGATCCACATATTCTCTCTTGGGTTGATCTTGTGACAGGGAGTATCATTATTGTATCTTCGTGACATAGTTGATGCTTTCTATTACATCTTTCTACCATTTTCATAATCATCTTGCTTGACTTGTTTCTTTGATCTTGTCTTGTAGGAGGAGGACGATTTGGCTATCTTGGAGAAGGGAGATTTGGTTGGAGCACTTGGATCTCACTCTTGAATATAAACATAGGAGAATGCTATCAACTTGCAAGGTGGCCATAAGCAAATTGAGGTAAGATCTACAAGGTATGTGCCTCTTTCATCCATTCTATCTCCATTGGTCATAAAACCCTAATTAAATCAAAACCCCAAATTTGGTATTTTATAGATCTACTTAGATCCACCCTTGCATTTGAAAAGATATTAAGAACCCACCTCTATAGGATCCACCCCTAGTTGGATCTATAGTTTGGTGGTGATTGGCTAAAAAGTGACACACCTTTCAATGCAAAAAGCCTTCTTGAACCTAAATCGATTTTCCTAAGTGAAGCTTGTTGGGTAGGATCTAGCACATGGGTAGGTGAGATTCCACTTGAATTGACATCTAGACACTTGATAACCTATACCCATATCCTTACTTTGGTGAAAACTACCTTGTGGACATCTCTCCATGTTTTGAGGGGTTGAAACCCCCTTTTGATCTTCTTGGTACCTTAAAACTTAGATCTACTAAGATCTACCCATTGGATTTACTTGAAACTTTGAAGGAACATAGATCGGGGTACTAACATCCCGGATCTACATTTTGGTGGCCATTGGACTTGTTTTGGTCCACCAAAACCCATTTTTGGACCCTCCTTGAGCAAGTCGCACCCCCTTGATTTTTTGAGTTGGTCCACTTCTAGGAAGTGGGTGTTGGAGATTTTTGTGGATTTGGAATGCCCATGCCTTGAAACCTAGGTCCATACTGTCCTTTTGTCAAGATCCGCCTTGGGGATTGCATTCCTTGTTTTAAGGGATTGTGGTCCACTTTTGGTTATCTTTTAAAAAACTAGATCTAGTAAGATCCAACCATTGGATCTCATCCAATCCACTTGACTTGGCTTCTTGGTGTCCCGATCTACACTTTGACATCCTTCTTGAATCCTTTAGCCCACCCAACAAGGCACTAGTCCTTCTCCAAGTAAAGCGCACTCCTTGAGATTAGTGTCAAACCCTAGATCTAGCACATGGGTAATCCTAGAACCAACTCTAACTTGTAGATCTAATCTAGATCTAGCCTATAGTACCATCTTCACACTTAACTTCACCTTGTGGGCCCACCTAGAACCATTTCACACTTCCCAAGGCAACAAGACCCACTTGTGTAAACACATGGTACTATACTTAGCAATCATACCCCATCAAGTGGCCTAAACCATACATAGCTTGAAACACTAACTATCCATGATACCACCTTCAACCATACCTTAACCCTTAGGTCCACTTAGCCTTGCATTGGTTTCCGTAACTCATTACTTACCTACCCTTAGAAACCTTGCTTAGGTCCAATCAACTGTGATTGGGGTATAGGGTCTCCCCCTTGGTCTAGTTATACCTTGACCTAAAGCGAAGAGTGCCTCGGTTGACGTGACTCCCACATTGCATTGGGAACCGTGGCATCTCTTAGGTCACCTCTTTAGTTGCCTAACTCCTCTACCGTCCCGGATGGGATACCTCTAGGGGCAACTACAAGTTGTGTGATAACAGGACCTACCATGGGTAGTGCCTGCCTATATCTCCAAATGGGCCTATGCATGCCTTTGTGGGCTTGCTAACTATGTTAAAGTCTATTGAGTTAGTCCCTAAATGCTGCATAGATTAACTAGTAGGAATATTTGGTTTATTAAGTCGACTAAGGAAGTCCCACTTAGTTGAGAATGAAGATCAATCCCACATTCACATGGTGAAGTGAACCCACATGGTTTATAATATTAGGATATAAGGCTTACTTATCTAATACAATCATGTTGTATAAGTGACTAGTCATTAGAAATTAAGTTTAATAGATGCCATTAATAGGTTATTAATAGAAGTTGTTGGATGATGGTTGAGATAATCTTTCAACCTTTTCCTCTTTAATAGGAAATAGTTAGATCATACAACAACCTACAAACTCTATAAAAGAGATTGATGATATTGTATGTGTGCACTTCATTTAATAATTATCGTGTTATCATTTGTGCTTCATACTATATATTTCTTATATGGTATCAGAGCAGAGAGATCTCATGGCTAAGTTTAAGTGTGTAAGATAGTGTCTCAGATCCACATCCAGATTGTGACATCCTTCTGTATGCAACCACGTCGTCTTAGCTCTTACTTAGACTGTGGCCTTTGATTCCATATCCAAATTGTGCGCATGTCCAGATCTCTTGTTGCACAGGTGTTGTAAATTCATTACATTCAAATTCATTTACATCGCATCTACACTAATTGCATTTTCAACAATTGGTTCTCATATTAGGCTCTAGATCACGATCCACCTCCTTTGCGTGCGGTTTGTGGCTTGTATATCTAGATTGACCCTATAACAGACCACAACGACAACCAACTCTCCCTTAGTTTTTCCGAGAGAAAAGAGAAGACATACATGCTTAGAGTACTCTAACAATTCATGGCATATATGGCGCTTGAGAAAATATCTACAAAATTTAAGATTGGTGCTAAATCGACATAGTTTCTGGCATATGTTATGTGTTGCATGTCGCGATTTGTAGCTAAAGACTAGGCATATTGAAGAAGTGTCATTGTAGACTTTCAACCAGGAGATCACCCATCACCATGTAGAGCAATCAAGGGTGTATATTGAACTTTAGTATTGACTCAAAATCCTTGATCTTGAGACTCCATGAAGATCAATGCGTGAAGACCTGTTTGTAAAGATCTATATGCAAGAATTCAACATGTGAAGATCTATCCATGACAATTCGTGTGTAGATCTGTCAAATCTCAATTCGTAAAAGTTTGTAAAGAAGTCAAGATTTTATATTTGTTAAGTATCATTAGAGATGCCATGAAAGTGATTAATAGTTTTTATAGCTGACGACCAGGTATATATGTAAGTTTTTAATGCAATAATGCATGTTGCATGTTGAGTGCAACTTGGATCTATGCATTGGAGAGTAGTGACTAACTTATTGCACTTCTTCAACACCCACATAAAAGGTCTCATAGAGGTATTTAGGTGGAGTTTTTCCTAGTTTTTAGTTTGAGATCTCTGATGATGACAAGCTGCAAGAAAAATGGGTTTTACAACTCATGATGTTGTCTTTATCAAAGGACTAGTCATCATTGAAGATCCACGAGACATTGGTAATAATGATGACATTATTGAAGAAGACAATACTTCTATATTTTAATAAGCCCACACTTTGAAGACAAAGAGGGATGCAGTGGAAGATAGATTTTAAATAGTCTGGGATGCTTGTGGTTTGGAGAAACTATACCTCATTGGGGTTATGAGATATACGTGTGGAGATTATTGTCCAATAGATCAGGGGAGATTGAAGATCTGGAAGTTTGGTATCATACCTTTATGAGGGTTACGAGACATTTCATGTGTAAATGGTGTCTAATGATGTTGGGAACTTGGATTACCAACTGGGAGACTATACCTTTCAGAGGAATAGGGAGGAGCTTGAAGGAGTCTTATTGGTTCATGAACTATTTTCAAAGAAGAAGCTTCTGAAGAATGTCCGGTTTTGTTTTCAGTATTGTAAGCCTTAAGAGGGGGTATTAGGATATAAGGCTTACTTATGTAATAAAGTCATGTTGTATAAGTGACTAGTTTTTAGTAATTAAGTTTAATAGATGTCATTAATAAGTTATTAATAGAAGTTGTTGGATGATGGTTGACATAATTTCTCAACCTTTTCCTCTTTAATAGGAAATAGTTAGATCATACAACAACCTTCCCTCTCTTTTTTTTCTAGGTAATTATCTTGGGGCAAACCCTCAGGCACTTCCCCTCACTTCAAGGATGGTATCCATAGTAAACCCTAGATTCTTAAGGGCACAAGGCCAAGTCAACAACATGGCTTGAAGCCGTTACAACAATATACTCATTATGAGCTCAACATGTCACTTAAGGGAATATAACTTGGGTGGCGAGGATCAACACTCCATCCCACAACCACTTGGGATAGACCCAATTAACTACAACCTACAAACTCTATAAAAGAGATTGATGATATTGTATCTGTGCACTACATTTAATAATTATTGTGTTGTCATTTGGGCTTCATACTTTGTATTTCTTATATATAAGGTGCAACACTACCCATTCGACTTCGCAGATATGGAAGCAAGACTAAGGGGTGCAATGTCGCCCTTAAGATAAGTGTGATTAGCCTACATGTAAGGTGGGGCCCATACTACCTCTCCTTTCTAGTGGCTGCAAGGTCTTACATGTTCCAATAAGGCTTTGAAAGGCCCTATCAAGGATGGATAATATTGTAGTAAGTCCTAGCTTGAAAGGTTCTTTCATTTCTTTTAGGTCAATACTTTGAAGACTTGTCTTGATCAACCTTTCTTTCTATTTTAACCCCATAATCCTTTCAAATCAATACGAACAATAAGGTAGGCCTTGAAAGCTTATTAGCTAAGTGCTATGTTATCACATCACCATCAGGCGTGTGAGCTTTAAGTGGATTATATTGTGGCTCCTCCTCCCTCCATGTGGCACTCCATTCTACTCCCCTTAATTTAACATATGCTATTCCATCCCTCCACTTGTCATGTGGCACTCCTTCCATCCCACTCATATCTATTCACACCTTGCCATAGTGTAGCTTGTGCCTTGTTTAATTAGGTACCTATGGTGTTGCATGCTTGTGGGCCCCACCATAGTTGGGGCTCACCTAGATCTCCCCATGGGCTTGTGCACAACTTTGGTGGCTCCCTAACTATGTTAATGTCCAACCTATTGTACCCCAAGTTGTTCTTTTCACTCTCACTGGGGGTGTCAATGTTGGGGCATAGTGTGCAAGAGCTCCTTCTTGCGCCAGTTTAGGCCTTCGAGCCAGTCCTTGGGCTAAAGGAGGGGTACCCTCGATTTATCTAAATTTATTGTTAAAGCCTATCACACTAGAACAATTATTTCCATGAAGCTTCGATTGGATTTATTGTAGGGGCATGATGGTGCATGGTGTTTCCTTTGCAATCTTTTGAAAAGAAAATAAAAGGATGTTGAGTTATGGTTTGGGGAGTGACCAAGAAGCCAAATAACAAAGGGATTTAAATTTTAATAGGTTTTATGCCATAGGAATGGTTTTTTGAACAATGGGGACCATGATCCAGTTCTACTTGTCAAATAACTTAGAGGAAATGAACAAATATATGTTGAGGAGGAGGGTGGACTACTTTCCTAACACATATTCATTAGACAAGAAACTAAATGGGCAAGGCAAGCATATAACCATTGTTAGACAAAAAAATGAAAAGAAAACCAACCTAACTTGCTTGAGATTTATTACTTCACTGTTAGACCTTTGGGTTACTTCGAAAGTTTTTATGCCATGTTTGGGGTGCTTAATGAGATTTGGGGTACATGTTATATGTTTAGCCCTTGGATTATCTGAGATGGATTATAGCATGAGAGATGGTCCATGATGAATATGCACACTTTTGATAGCTTGCGTAGTGGATGCCAAACCTCAAATGATCACTGGATCAATGTTCTTCCCTACGGCGTTGGAGATCTCTTGCCTAGATGGTGGATGCTCTGCATGATCGCCACATGGAGGATTCACTTTGTGGGAGAAAGACCTACATGATATGAGGAGCGTTGTACATTGTGGAGGATGTCTACAAGCCTTAGATGGCATGTTGCAACTTGGTTTCTTGTTCAAAGGAGTGGAGATGGCTTGGGGATGCTTGGGGTTTTGATAGTGTTCTTGTAGGGGGTAGCTATCCTAGTGGAATACTTGGCTTTGGAGGATGGATGGAGTGGTGTGGACTTGCCTTGCCTAGCTACATCACCTCGGGTCACGATTGTGCACAACATCATCATTGGAGCTTGACACGTGTACTCTAGGAGTGGAGTGCTTCACTTGTGTGGCTTACTTATGTTTTTTAGGCTTGCTTATAAGGCTTAGGTTGACTTATGTTATATTGTTGCCTCCCTTGCCTCTCATATAAATAGAGGGAGGATAGAGTCTTTCCTAATAGCACATCACATCACACACTCATTTGTAACTTTTCTTTGGAGTGCTCTCTTAATGATGCCCTAGGGTCTATGAGGAAACCCTAATGAAGGATATGAGGAGGAGGTGGACAATTTGTCTCTTTGGAGATTCTTCTTTGTACATTTGATCTTTCTCTCTCTCTTGGGTGCTAGGGTTTCTTGGTCTTTTGGAGTATTTTGGATACTAGGATTAGGCTTTCATCCATTGGAGGCTAGAGACTAGGGTTTGGAAACCCTTGGATGTATTTGGGGAAGAAGAGGAAGATGACGTCTCACCTTGGAGATAGTGTTGGAGGGATTCTTGCATTTGGAGGAGGTAGGGTTTGTCGACTATTGCCGCCCTTCACACACCTGGGGGTTAACGTGACAGAAATCTTCAAGCCACTAAGTGTGTCCTTGGGGGCAAGTTTCGAGTCAAGTATTGTCACTTGATTCTTGACTCCTCTGTTTAGGCAAACTCCTAACGAAGCCAAGGGGGGTGGACCCTAAAGTTGCTAAGGCTGATTTAGCTAATTAGTTTTGGTGGATTGGTAAGTTGTTTAGGAGTTTTTGACAAGATTATTGAAAGCAAAGAATCACTTGCAAATAAGAAACTGAATCGACAACATAAGATACTTATAACCACTTTACACATAAGATTTGAACATAAGATTGAATATTGAAAATAGTACCAGTGCCAAAAATGGAGTCAGAAATAAAATTGCTGTTGTAGTATAGATGTTTTGCGAGTGCTTCTTTGTTAGTTTTAATTATTAAAATGATGAGTTGATTAGAGGGGAGGGGGATTCTCGATATACCAAAACTGATATTGGGAATATATCTAGACTCACAAAGTGTGGCCCTACACAAGAAAATGTGGGCTAGATGGAGTCACAGGGGGATGTCCAACACTACACCAAACTAGGGTATAGCCTGACGGGGCCCTGTGGTCGCTTTCTAGTTGTTCCCGCTTTCTTTGTAAGCTTTGCTCACACAAGTAAAACCGAGATGCTGGACTTTCGTCTTTTAGGGAGGTGGGATGTCCCCAAATGTTTTACTATGGACCACTCCATTACTAGGGAATTCAATGGTCTAAAGTCACTTGGACCAATTAAAAAAGAATAGTAAAGTAGTGAATTGAGGTCATGAGGCACTATGGCAAACCAAGGTCCAAGGGAAAAAATTATGGAGCAAGAAATCATTCTCTCCTAAAAATCAATTTTATTAATATTTTGAGATAACTTGGACAAGGAGGGCGCATTAGTAGTGGAATGAGTCCAAATGTGTGGTGTAACTCCCATCCATGGTGGAAGGAATCCTATCATGGAGGAATCTCATGGGTTGTAACTCCTTGGGTTAAAAATAGCAAATCTATGACAACCTATGACATCTATGACAACTCATGACAAGAATAAAGTCCTATGACAACTTATGCCAACTTATGACAACCTATGGCATGTTGCAGGTCCTAAATTTAGCCAAGGAGGGCGCTAGAGGAGAAGGGTGGGCCCACATGCTAATGTAACTTCCCCAAAATCAACCTAGGCCTCTCAAATTCGAATTTCCAAGGTAGATGGAGTTATTATTTGGCCAAATATCATTAGAGAGGAATTAAATGAGTCCCAATGTGTTATTCTCTCATAAAAATAACATTTATTAATATTTATTGAATATTTGTGAGAGAATTCTAGAATGAGGGGGAAATGCTCCATGAAGATTTATAAAAGGGATGAAGACACAAGTGAAAGGGATTTTGGTCATTTGGATTTTGGTATTGGAGATCCATTGAGCTTCTCAAGCTTGGGAGATGTATCCCTTGCATTTTTGAACTAATTTCGGTGGTGAAAGATTCCACCCTAGCTCGTAGAGAGGGGGAGATTATCCAGATCTCTTCATTGTGCTTTATTGCAGCTGATTATTGAGGAGATAAATCACTTTCAGATTTCTCTACAGAGATTTATTGCAGTTTATATGTTTATCTACAGTAGTGGGGTCGAATTCCTATCATTTGGAGTTTCTTTCTATTGATTTAGTGCTTGGACCGGCGTTGGTGGGCCTGAAATGGTGGTTTTGGTTTTGATACTTTTGAGCATTTCTAGGCTGTGAGAATTGTTATCACACAACTTGTAGTTGCCCCTAAAGGTAATCCTATCCAGGATGGCAGAGGTGTTAGGCAACTAAAGAGGTGACCCAAGAGGGCCTTGATTCCCAAGGAAGATCGGTTGTCACGCCAATCGAGGCACTCTTCACTTTAGACCAAGCTATCGCAAGACCAAGGGGGAGACCCTAGCTAGCTACTGAAGGCTAACAAATCTACTCTAGACACTCTAGGATGATGTGGAATGAAAGAGAGAGAGACATCAAGAGTAAGCAGATCTAGATCTAAGGAAAATGAGTGGCAAATGGAGTTAGGGCTTAGTTGAGGAGGCTTATGCAAGAGGTAAATGCTCAACTAGAGAGTAATTGTGCCACTAATGGAGTTAGAAAAGTAGATCTAAATAGATCTAGTGCCGATCTAAAATACCCAAATGAGATCCACCTATGATTTGGTCAAATTAGAGTGAGGTGGGGCCCACCTAGTGAAATTAGGATGGGAAAGGCACTATAAAGGTTGCTAAATGGTAGATCTGGAGTTTAGAAGAAAAATTAGCAACACCCAATTGACAGATCTGGAAAGATGACTAAAAACCCACAAGTGTGTCCTCCCCTAGAGATGGCCAATGCTTGGATCTAAGGGCAAATGGAGTTGGATTTCCACCAAACTTGGTCTCTAAGGCTTATTAATTATTTTAGAAGTGGGTTTTAGTTAGTAAGCCCAAATTATCACCAGATCTACAAAACGAGGGTTTTAACAATGAGGGTTTTAAATGACAATTGTGTAGAATGGATGGAAATCAATACGTACCTTGGAGATCTTACCTCAAATGCTTGCGGCCACCAAATACATTGATGATCCTTTCAAGTAGTTACAATTCCGAGTGAGATCCAGTTGATTTCAAGCTAAAACGTGTGGGTTCAAGTAGGAAGTGTGTTTTCTTCACCTGCAAAATTTAAACAACCCAAGTTAGATTTGATCCACAAGTGACAGAAGAACTATGCATGACATATCAAAGAGAATAGATCAATGGACAAAATCACAATTGAAAAACTCCCTGAGAGATGAAAACGTCCTACCCAAGAAGAGATGGGGAGACACCACAATCGCCCCTCCAAGCAAGTCGCACCCTGCACAGATCAATTCGGCCTCCACAGAAAATATGATGAAATTGCATGAAAATCACTAAGATGTCTAAAAGAGAGGCATTCCAATCATGTACAAGAACATTCATCAAAGCACGGGAAGTAGATCTGCAAAATAATATTTTATTCCAAGAATTCCAGATCCCAAAGGTGCCTTTACAATGAGGGGGGTCTCTTCTTTAAATAGGAATGAGAGAGACCAAAACCCTAACCACTTTTTGAATGAGTGGTAGAGATCAAAAGATATAACAATAATAATCAACGGCTATGATGAGCCAGAAATACAATACACGGATCAACTCATAAATAGAGGGGGGCGCACTCATTAAGTCGCCCAAGGGGGACACACCACATGATAAATGACTAAGACACATGAATACATCACATGGTGGGGCTAGGAGGTGATTATATCCTTCATTAGCATGGCCCCATGGCACAATAATAAATAATATGACCATATGACATCATAAAGTGACCAAGTGACCAAATCATGGCCCCCTAAAAAGCAATAATAAATATCCAAATAATAGCCTACAGTGTGTGTGGACCCCATTGAATGTTTCAAGCTGTGCCAGAAGGTGTGGTATGCATCACAAAAATCCTCTTAACAAACCTCATGCCAATTCCTTGCCCCAATTGCCCAAATCGATTTCCTCAATGACCATTTCTTCCGTTTTTTATCCTCAGAAAATCACCTGTAAAATAATAAAATGCCTGTAGCTCTCTTCCTGGTGCCCCGGGCACAAATTTGACTACATCAAAATGTCTGTGAGTATGGTAATATGGTAATGACAAGTGGCTGGACTCCATACTCCCTCTGTAGCGCCCTAGGAGAACCAAATAAATCTCAAACTGTGCTGTCAGGCCATTTTATAATGGAAATTATGCAATAAAGTGATAATCTGATTGTAATCTCATCTGAAAGTGCCTGAAACTGATATTCTGAGTGTGCCAATGGACTCAGAAGGCCCAAATGCAGTAGAGATGAGTAGTCATACACCATGTGACCACCTGGATTCAACCATGCCCGGACAAATAAAAATAATGGTCTGTAAATAATAATAATAATAATAAAAATCCATCAAACCTGTGTCTGATGCATGGAACCATCAAGTGGGCAACATAGGACCATAAATAATCAATCTTGGACATCAATGGTCCAACTCATCTCGGATCCTGCGGTTGACTAGGTCAAGCTGGGTTGACTTGGTCAAAACTGATCAAAATAATGACCTAGGCTCAAAATGCCTGATCTGTAAGTGCAAATGGATAACATATGCTCTTTTAATTATTTCAATAGCAAGACTAAAGTATAAAGTAGTATTTCACTAGCGATTAAGCAATTAGTACATCAAATATAAGTCCTAAATCAAAACAATCAATTACTCAGAAGAGACCCTCAAGTGTATACTCATTTCATGGACATGACCATTTTGCTAGGAATGGCTGAAGGTGAAAAATGCAAGGCTAGGACACGGGTAAGACTTTACAATCTTCAACACTGTGACACTTTGGATAAGGGGAAAGGGAGCCTCACTTAAGCATATGTTGGACAGAAAACACACAAGGAATGGCGGTGTCTCACAAATGGAATGAGTTGATTTGAGAAGTGTTTGTTCAACTTTTAGCAAATGTCTACAACTCACATCCAAGCTGGAACTGGCTCCATGAGGATCTTTTCTACAACCACCGTGACTAGGTACACATCTAACCGTAACTTGAGGTTCTAGGGGACACTTAGAATTAGATGCCCCTTACTCCATCTCACATCCCAACCCATAGGCTCCGTGAGGAGTTAATCATTAGATTTAATTATGGCCATCAGTCTTTAGATTTAGCATACATTTAACCACTGCTTTTTAGGCCTTATGACCCTTTGGATTTTGCATGTGCTTAGAAGCACAACTAATTGCAACTTTTATCCAGGGTGCTTTACATTTCATTTCATAGCCCTCTTTCATTGTGCTGAAAAGCACAATTTTAATTTATTTCCATGGGCTTGCACATAAGATATAATGATAGTTCACATATGCATGTAATGATGGTAGTACATTTTGCTTCAAGTCTAGTTGACACAACTCGGGCAACTAGGGGGATCATCCACAATCAGGACCAAACATCGAGGGCAATCGACCAGAGAGGTTAAGGCTTCAAATCCATCTCACCTAAGCTCAGGAACCAATACCAGTGGGTTCTCCTGGCCCAGAAGGATCAAGGCCTCGACAAGTTCTGTTGCACAACTCAGAGCCGAGACACAAAACAACATGGAATCTATCCAACATAGAGGCAAAAGTGGGGAGGTCCTCCATATCACAGGCTGAGGTGTAATTTAGGGTAAAACCAAGTATGGAAGAGAACATATGGATGGGAAAAGGGATAGGTGATGCCATAACTAGCAAGCCATAAATGGTGGGAATGACCACGTCCATACTACTTATGAGGGTAAAACCAACGAGTATAAACAAGAAATTCTTATTCCGAGTAATTAGATCACTTTAATCCCAGACAGTCAACCAATAAGCACATCCATATATATATATATATATATATATATATATATATATATATATATATATCTTTAGATCATGACCACTAAATACCTAGTGAAGCTACTAAGATAAGCAAAAGAGCAAGGTAAACACATCCAATGCACAATCGTAAACACATCCAATGCACAATCGTATACTTGCTGGGCCATATACCTGTATCTGCCATCTGGATCATCAATCGTCACTGGAGCACTGTTGTTGTATAACTTTGGGCACTATCACACTGCTCTATATGGAAGAAGAATGGTCACCTCGGTCATCAAATCAGAGGTTAAGAGGCTTAGTCATGGCATAAGGCTCGTCATGTCTGCTCTGGGGCTGCTTTGATACATGAGTGATCATCAAAAGAATACTGCTCATCATAGGCTGATCTCATAAAAAATGTGTAAAGGCCTGGCTAAAAAATATTCAGGAAACTGCTCTGCAATCATGGTAGCCCGACTACTATGGATGTGATAACAAGAACTATTCCATTGCATTCAGAGCATCATTTTCAGTGGGAAACACTTTTTGTTTCACTCAAAAGGGTTTCCATATGCCCGAGATATCATCATTTTACTAAATCTACTCTATCCGACATCTCTTCTGGTGGAGGGGTGCACCACTACTTTTCTATCTCTGTATTTCTTGGATTTCGAGTTTCTGTAAGAGCCATATATTGTTGTAATCAATATATTTACTGTCTCCATACATTCATAATAAATATTTACAGAACTTTTCATCATATGGTGTTCAGTGTTCAAGTTTATGGGTGATTTATGTGCAAATTGGCTAGTATGGTTAAGCAATCTTAAGACAATGTGTATTAAATTTTCATATCAGCTCCCTGAAGTCTGTTATTAAGTTATTTGTGTTGATTTGGGAGTGTCATGGTCGAATTGGAGCTGTTTGGGAAGACTTGGGCTGATTAGTAAGTGTTTGGGTCAAGTTGAAAAACTAGTATTCCAATGTGGGGGAAATCGAGCTAGTTTCTCACTAGTCTTGAGAGGGTGTCTTTCATACTTCTTTGGAAGTTCTCTGGAGTCTATTAATGGGTTAGATAGTTTTATTTGAGTCTATTTGAGTCCATTAAATTGATATTGGGAGAATTCGAGTTGCTCTAGTAGTGTTTGGGAAGAGTTGGAAACCTCGTGTTCAGTGTGGCCAAAATTGAACTAGTGTTCCTAGTTTCTTTACTAGCTTCCAATTTTATATTAGATATGATTTGGGACACATATCAGTGGAATCTAAACACATTGATGAGCTGCACACCTTTAATGGACATCAGAAATACACATACACTCCACTATTGTTGAACGAGAACATCTCATAAGCATTCATAAGCCACTGTTTGGGAAAAAGTTGAAAATCAAGATAATTCCAGTTGGAACCTTGGAGATAATATTCCTAATTTATGATTGGGCACATTACATGAGGTTAATTGCAAAATGTGAGACTAATTACTATACGCTAAGAAACTCTTTTCTGATCATCCACCACGTACTCAAGCAAGCCCTTTATGTGATGGCGAGAGCATACTTTGAGTATACATAGCCAGGTTTGTTACTTTGAATGAACTAAAGCAAAGATTGAAAATGAAATATGAACTAATTACTACACCACGAGTATCTTTATCCTTTTGGTACTTTGGTAGAGCGTGGTGGGTTCGTATTCATTACTTTTGCAAGAAAATACTTAAAAAAATAAAAACTTGCTTTAAATCATAAAGTATACAGCCTGCAAAAGAGATTTAGGTGTTCCTACGTCCTGAGTGAGTCTGAAGGCCGATATTTGGATTAGACACTTCAAACGTTAACTTTTAATTAGTCTACATTAATTTTAGCCAAAATAAACTAAGCAAAAAACTAAGAAAGCAAAAACTCACGAAAAAGTACACCAACGCGGACCCCCTAGGGGGATGGGGAGTGGGCTCGTAGGAGCCTACTCAAAAATTTATTAACCTTTAATCCAGTACTAGAAAAAGAAATGGACTTTGGTACTTATGAATTAGGATCCAAAGGTTTACTAATTGCTAGAAATTTGACAAGGTGACAGAAGGGGAGCTCCTTTAAGCTTTAAATGGTCCAAAAACTTGAAATTTGGCCAGAGTTTCCTCTTTTTTTCGTCAAACCTGCAAAAAACAACAAGCTATCAAATACAAAATATGCTCAAAAACACTTTAAGGGTGTCCTTGAACAATCCCCAAAAAATCCTAAAAATTTCTAAGTTATTTCTATGATAAACAATGCATAAAATAACTGTTATCACACAACTTGTAGTTGTCCCTAAAGGTATACCATCCATGATGGTAGAGAAGACAGACAACTAAAGAGGTGACCCAAGAGATGCCACGGTTCCCAATGCAAGCTGGGAGTCACGATAACCAAGGCACTCTTCACTTTAGATCAAGAAGGAATCAAGACCAAGGGGGAGACCCTAGCCAATCAAGAAAGACTAGCTTGACACAAAGGTTCCCAGGGAAATGTGAAGTTAGGTTATGGAAACCAATGCGTGAATTAGATTAAGTGGACCCAAGAGTTAAGTATGGTTGAAGAGGCTTAGGATGTGACAAGTGTTCAACCAATGTATGATTTAGGCCACTTATTGAAGCTTGATGGATAGATCTAGCACCATGAAAATACACAAGTGGGGCCCACTTCCTTAAAACAGGGAAAATGCTCCAAGATGGGTCCACTTGGTCAAAATTAATGTAAGATGGTACTAGAGGGGCTCTATGGCATGGATCTATGGATTGACCAAGAATTAAGAGCATCCAAATGCGAGATCTAGCAAAGGCCACTAACCCCAAGAAATGCGAATTGCCCCAAGGGAGACTAGTGCCTTAGATCAAGGGCCAAATGGAGTCGGATGTCCACCAAAATGTAGATTGGGGTAGTTAAGGTGTAAAGCAAGGTGGGTTTTGAAGATCAAGAGCATCCAATGGCTAGATCTCAGTAGATCTGAGATTCAAAATGCATCACCAAGTGACCCAAGTGGAACACAACCCTCAAAATGAGGAATGGGGCCCACAAGGTGAAAATCAACAAGGTGAAGCACTAGGGCTAGGTTATCAAGGTAGACTAATGCAAATCAAGTGGGATCTCACCTACCCACGTACTAGAACCTAGCAAATGCCCTTCCTCAAGGAATGTGACTTCCCTTAGAGAGGCCAATGTGCCTTGGGAAACGTGTCAAATGGAGGCCAATCCACACCAAACTATAGATCCGAATTGCCGTGGATGCTATAGAGGTTGGTTTTCAATATTATCCCCAAAAGCTTGCTAGATCCAAGTAGATCTAGAAAAATAGAAAAATAAGGGTTTTAATCAATTAGGGTTTTGTGATCTAAGAGAGTAGATGGATAGGATAGAAGAAAATCATACCTTATGGAACATACCTGGAAGATGAAGATGGAAGAGGCTTGAGATGAGGATTACTTCCCACAAAGTTCAAATGCCAAACTTTGATGAGCCCTTCTTGCCAACGTTTTACCTCCTTCAACCAAATCGATTTCCCTATTCCTGTCAATCAAGGACACAAAGATCAATCAATCAATCAAGAATGGGATCAGATGCAAACAAAGATATGAGAAACACGAATTGTTGGTACAAAGACAAAACAACTCCCTGTCACCCAAAACGTCCTCTTGAAGCTTGAAGGGTAGGCCTCCCCACTAATTCGCACTCCTCAAAATCGCCTTCTTTGCCTACAAAACAATGTTAGTTGAAGATAAAATCAAGATGGCCACCAATGTTTGTCAGTGCAGAGGAAGAAGCATTTACAATCACCACAAGCATTCCAACTTCAAGATCTAAGATGCCCAAGAAAATATTTTTATTCCAATAGCCAAGAGCCAAAAATCTCTAGATCCTTTACAATGAGGGGGTCTCCTGCTTATAGAGGATAATAAAGACCAAAACCCTAGATCTCAAAACCACTTTATGAAATGAGTGGTTGAGATTAAAAGATCTCACAACACAATCAATGGCTAAGATAAGCCTAACAATATATCACATGGATCACTCAAAGAGAGGGTGATGTCATCCCTCAAAAAGACTCATGGAGGGTGACGTCATCACTAGGAGGGGGCTAAAACATATGGGCCCACCTCATATGACATGGACATAACTCAAGAAGCTCATGGTGGGGCTAGGAGGCATCAATCCTTACTAGCTCATCCCCATGGCACAATAATATAAAATAATGTCCAAAAATAATACAAATGATCAAATCTTGTCTCCAAAACTGTTAGAGACATGCAGTAAAAGGCCTCCTGTGGCCTCTGTGGACCCCACTGACTGATGATATTCGGATGGAAGATGGGGGGTTCACCCTGGAAGACCTTTGTGAAGACCAAATGCCAAAACGTTGCCTCAGTTGCCCAAATCGAATTCCTCAGCGATCCTTTTATTCCATTTATAAACTGCCTCGGTAATTGTGAAGCTGCCCAAATTGACACCCAGGATGCCTGCGCTGCCAAACTGAGCCCACCAGGCTCTCTGGGAGGAGGTTATGATGGTAAAATCAAGTGCCTGGACCACCCCCTCCTCATACAGCGCCCCAGGTGAACTGGCCTCTTATGCCTCTGCTGGTCAGTCTGGGAAAACAAGCCCAAAACTGGTCAACAAGTGGATAACTGCATCCATCCCTGTCAGAAGTGCCCGGAACTGAATGATAAGTGTCTCAATGGATCCAGAAGACCCAAATCTACTAGAAATGTCTACTCATACACCATGGGTTGACCTGAGGGGTCAACAATAGGGTCCACCATATCAAGACAGTGCATAATATGATGATCTGGAAATAATAATAAATCCGCTGAATTGCATCAACCATCATCTGAATCATATGTCCACCATATGGCATCATCAAAAAGAGTATGTGGGACCATCAATCATCATCCATAGGCATACATGGTCCACATCATCACGGATCCCAAGAATGACCATAGTCAAACTAAGTTTGACTAGGTCAAAATATAACCAAGGACAAATTATATCAATAGACTAAGACATGTTCCTTTAGATCATTCTCACAACTTAACTTAAAGTATAAACATCATTCAGTGGCATTTATCATGTTTATATATTTCATTGTTATTTATATTTACTTGCACAATAGCTTAAATGACAGACTCACCCATCGGACATGGCCCAACTTCTAGCTAAGGATGAAGGCTAAGAAGAAGGCTAGGCAAGGGGGTGACTTGACCAAACTCAACCAAAAGATACTTTGGACGGGGAGAGGGGGAGCTACACTCTGTGCCAGACAAATAACAAGGGGAAGGGCTGTGCATCACAAATGGATAAGTTGTTTAGAGAGTGTTTATTCAATTTAGGCGTCATGTCTACACAAAGCTGATCCGGGTTCATTAGGATCATTCATTTCATTTCAGGGCCTTTTTGGCCTACATAACCCTTCGGATTTTAGATGTGCTAAGAAACAAAACTAGTTGCAGCTTGCATCCAGGGCATGTATATACACATACAAGGTTAGCAATAATAGATATAACTTTTGAGTAATATTTGCTTTTTGGACCTTTTCTATACTCTTCGAGGAGTATTTTAGCATTTCGTTGCTCTTGCCCTTTACTCACGTGTGTTAAGAAACACATTCTAGAGTTTACAGTTTCCATGGGTAAATTTATAAAGATTTCCAATATAAAGTAGTACACGAGCTTTCAGTTTTAGCCAACAACATCTCAAGTGACTGGGGGACTTTTGCCAGTGCCAAACATCGGGACAACCGACCAGAATTATTTAGGCCTACAATCCAACTCACCAAAGGCAAGTTTTGTCACCAGCTCAGAGCCGAGACACTAACAAATGTTAAATTTCATACATTCATAGCATAAAACATAAATGCATAACCAAGATCACTAGAAGCAAGACAAAGCACAAAACAACAACATAGAGTTTGACCTGGGAAACCCAAATGGGAGAAAACCCAACAACCTTTGCAGAGAGATGATAATTCTGAGATCAGAGTACAAATGAGAAAAGAGAAAGAATGTGAAATTGTCTTTCACAACTAGATGCCCCAAATAAGCTTCCTCCTTCAAGTGATGCGAAATCAGCCTCCTCCAAGTGATGCGCACTTGCTAAGTGTGTGAATGAGCTAATGAGGTGCACTAGCCTCTTATTTATACAAGTGCAAAAACTAGAAATTCCCTAACTGGGCCGACTTCACCTGGGGGCAATAAATAATTTATTTTTAATAATTTTCTTTTGTTTATTTGCACCCCAAGGTTTACATTGACTCTTTCAGGTGGTTACATAAATAATTACATCCAGTTCATCTCCCTTAGGAGGTACAAACAAGTACAATGGAGGTACAATGAAATACAATAAATAATATCTTCCGAAGTTGTACAAAATCCAACAACAAACATGGATGCGGTCCAACACAGAGGTAGTAATGGGGAAGTCCTCAGTCAAAAAGTCAAGAAAGACAAGTCAAAGGTGAAAGCCAAATCAGGAAGGTCATGGATGGATGGAGTCAAATGAATGTTGTGCCTAAGCTAGTAGACAAAAAAAAAGTCAAGAAAGACCATATCTATGCATAGGAGGGTAATACAACCGGTGAGTTTTGTCAGAAAACCTAAGTGTGCAAGTAATAGGTCCATTTTACAATTTATAACAACATTAAGATAGTTCATTTCATTTCAAATGGTTTTGCCACATCCTGAATCATATACCAAGCTAATGCTATGAAGATGACTAAAGCAACAAGATAATAATCCATAGTCAATAATCATAAGTCCATAGGTTGTATCACATCATAATAATAATCATCAAAAAGCATCTGAAACACTGCTGCAATACATCACTGGGCACTGAACTGAAACTGTATGGAACAAAGGGTCACATCGGTCATCAAATCTGAGTTCCCAAGGTTCAGCCTTGGCACAAGGTCTAACAAAAATCTGATATAATATACTGCTCGGATCCATGAGTGATCACAAATAATAAGCTCATCATAGCTAATCTCTGAAAAATCCAAGCTCTGAAAAGTGCAGATATCTGCTAAGCAAGAATAGTATCCCAGCTACTATGGTGTGATAACAATAACCAAGGAAAGCAAGCTTTCCTTGGGATCTTCACTTGCTTTTTGGGGCAGCCAATAAGATGTGCATTAATTTGCTTGATTTAAACTTGAAAGTACAAACTAATCTAAACCTCTCAAGCTTGAAAATATTCAAGAATTTTAACTTGTAAATGAAAGATTGTTAAGACTAGATCTAACTGAAAATGAAACTTTAAAATGCTTAGATCTAGAGAGTAGCTCAGATCTGAAATAAAATATAATGTTTTTAGAATGATAGATCTGAACGTAAGGGAATCAAGTTACCAAGAAAGTGTTTAAGTTGTAAAGAAGAGAAAGAGAAGTAGAGCCAATTTGTTGCTCGAAAGATCAACCAAGGAATGCCTTTTCGTGTAGTGCCGAGGGACAATGTCTTGTAATAATGTTGGAAATGGAGTGGAGTCAAACTAGATCCCCACCTCCTCCAACCTTGGCAACTTGAAAGCTAAATCACAATCTTGCACACAACCTTATGAGATTTGGATATACACATGCAAAGAGACAAAAATAACATGCAAATAATCTTATTTAACATGTAGATCTTAAATCTCTATACATATATAACAAAAATAGAAACAAGTAAGAATCTTACTTACAAATATCTACTCGTATTGATTTGGAGGAATTCTTCAAGGCTAGATCTATGAACGGAAGAAGCAAAGAATTGAGACAAAGCAAAGAAATAACCTCATTAATAGCATGACAATGGTATTCCACACATGATAGCACTACACAGTTTAGCCTCCAAAGCTTCTTTATTCTCAACAATATAACAATATTACAATAGCAGAGTAGCTCTATGCCCAACTCTAACTAGTCAAAATGAGAGCATGGAGCTTCATTATATAGCAAATGAGAGAGGAGAGGCGCATCATCTCCATTAAGAGGGCGCAATCCTTGATTAGATGTGAAGGGGGCGTGGACTAGAGAGGAAAAGGGATTGAGTTGGAGTCTTCTTGAGTGAGTGGCGCCACATATCCATGAAAGGATGCACCCTCACTTTGGATGCATCACCAATCAATCACAACATGGCACATATGAGATGCGCCCTCATCTTCAAGAGAAGTGCACCCTCATCTTGAGAAGATAACCAATCCTCTTAAGATATTCCTTCAATCAACTTGATATGAGATCCGATCAACCTCAATTACCGACTGATTTGAAGCCCAATTAACTGGATCCTGATTGAGACAAGATTCCTCTGATTTAGGAACTTGATTTTCTCTCATTATTCATTATGTTTCTATATTTTTATTTACTTTTTTTTTTTTTATTTTTGAGAGAAAAAGCATTTAAGTGATAAATAATCACTCAAATACTTAGGAAAGTGGGTTTAGGGGTTTAACGGGTGCTCTGGGTTAGAAAACGAACACCCCCATGGTGAATTTGACCTCCTAACCACACTTTTATTACATTTTTTATTTTTCCATTTAAACTATTAAAAAAATAGTCTAAATTTGCGAGAAAAATTATTTTTCTCAGAACATAAAAAAAACTTAGGGGGACCTAGGATATGTCCATACGACTCAATTTTAATGCCTAGCATGGTCAAATACATTGACACTTGGGCTCTAATAACCTCCTAAGGCCGAGATACCTAGATGACGACCCCAACTTTTGAGGTATGAGTGAAAAACTTGAAAATTATAAGTCGTTTATTCAACAACATATAATTAACAAGGGAAAAAGCACTTTGGGCTAGTTGGATTGATATCTAAGTCCTAGGAAAGCCGAGTCCGTCACATACAGTTCCCATGCTAGCACATTTTATTACAATTCCCCAAGGGGGTATGGACATGTGGTACAAAAAATAAAGGGCCTAGAAGGCCTGATGGACTTCTGAACTTTGATATAACCAAGTACACTTGGTCATTCTTTTCCGGCTCACTTGAAATCCAACTACGTATGACTTAGTAGGAAACATTGACCAGCCCTAATAAGGGCATCTTGGGTGGTTGGATTTTATCTTAGCCTTGAGAGGAGGCTATGGTATGTATGTACTATGTACTTCATTCACTGAGCATATATATATGGTATTTCTGGCTGTCTAAATATTGTGATATTGCAGATTTGATTTCAAAATTTTATCTTCTTGGGATGGTTATTTCCAGCTCTTAATTATCTTATTGATTTGACACACTTAAGATAAAATTGTTTAGGGACTTAACACTAAGATTGCAGAGAATAGTACAGCCATCTATTGCTGTTGTATCTGTTGTATAAGAAGAGTTTTCAGTTTTTCAGATCTGGTTTATGGATGTGAAGTTGCCCTAGAGGGATGGAAACTCATTGGAATGATTGGTATCTTTTCTCCTTGAATTGCCGTTAATTTTTGGGCTACTAGAAGTGAATTATTATGATTGTTCTGTTGTTGTTTTACACATTAATTTACAGTAGTCCTACAGGCTGAAAATTCTAGAGTTAATATCCGAGGAAACTTCTTGGAAGAAGGTGAATTTTCAGATTTGCATTAATTGTCTGGTGCAAATGAAATTTCAACATTCACAAGTGGCAATGTGCCTCAATCCTCGATTACACAATAAACCCAACAGTTCATTATAAAGTAGTACCTCCAATGTTGGGGACTATAAAATCTCAAGTCTAAAACAACCATTCATTAATACAATAAGTGCTCCAGGGTTTGGGACTATAAAATCATTGAATTAAAGAAATCGTTAGACATAAAAGTCCAAGCCATGGAGAAAGGAACTAATATAGATCCAATTGACATCACAAATAAAAAATATGCAAATCTAGTTGAAGTAAGGATATCTTCAAATGTTGAAGTACAAACAAAGGAAAATCCAAGTGTCTCTACTAATAAAAATTCAGTGATCAATAGAGTGACACAAGTGTATGAAGAAGACATAATACCAAAAGTGAATCAAGAAACATTGCAAGTATGATAAGGAAAGATCACCAGAGCCGATACTGTAACAATCAGTATATTGACATTGCTCAGAACAATGACAATGGTCAAACTACATTCAGAAGAATATTAATTCCCGTACAATTTGGTCTCAAAATAGAATGCATTGGGAATCACAATACAAAATATTCTATCCAAGATCTCTATAAAGGCATAGTTCCACAAAGTATCAAATTAGGGTGGTCAGACCCTTTCCCAATACAGTGATTCAACTCTATGCTTTGAAGATCATATTGTCTTGTGTCTTCAAACCTCAAGAATGAAGAATTATGACAGGGCATTGCAGGCCAAAATGAAGACATAGCCTTTTCCATAAAATGCTTCGAGGACAAAGCATCTTTGAGGGGAGAGGTAATGTAGTGAATATATATAATAATAATAATAATAGAAGACATGACCTAATTAATGGGTATTCCCTAAGTAAGAGACATGATCGTTCATCTTCGTTGCTAGTCAATTTGTATAAGTATACTGTCACGAGGCTTATTGTATCATCGATCACATATACCTCATTCATTCATTGTTTATCAATATATATCCTATATGGATTTCAACTCATTGTCCTTCTTATGTTGAATATTCCGTAAATGAACTATTGTTCATTACCTCTTCTATTGTGTTCACATGTTTTATTCAATATGAAAATTGTGGAGCTTGGACGATATCTAGTGTAGCTGCATTCTACTCAAAGAATTGATATGTGGAGCAAAATCTTGGAGAAAAGGAACATGCAGTCCCGATCTTGCTTCATGATTCTTTATTTGAGCAGCATGCTTACAAGCTCGTGATCCTTTCCAATAGCTTACTATCAATTTGAATTACAGATACTTGAGTGTGGATTAATTGGTTACATGAAATTAAAAGGATGTCAGTATTAGATCCACTTTAAACTTAGGTCATGTTTGGGAGAGTCACTAGTAAAAAGGAATTTCCATTTCTTGGTTGAGCATGCTTTGGATTCTGGAATACAGTAGTGCCCAAAAGATCTGGCTATGAATGACAATTTTTTTGGAATCTGTCTATTTAATGTACATACTTGGATTGATGGAAACTATAACTCTTGAATGTTGAACATAAATTATAATTCAAATGGAATTATGAATGGATTAATGAATGTATTCTGAAGCATTGTTGTTATTTTTCTGAAGTTTAAATCTCAAGGATTATTGAACACGCTTTTTTGCACTGAGTTGATACACACACACACACACACACACTTAGGATACTGTATGTATGTATGAAGATAATTATACTGTTGTACCCATGATTCCTAAGTTTGGGTTCCCTGCTGCACCTGCACTTGCCCATGCTACATGTAACATAGATTGTTTCAAAATGTACAAAGACAACTTTCCAATATGAGATCCTTAGTGATGTTGCCGAGGAGGTTGGAGCATTGAATTTAGTTTAGGTAGTTATAGATGCAGTGCCTGTTTGTCATTCTGCAATATAGCTGCTGTATAATCATTTTTTGTTTTTCCTTTGGATCTCTTTGGTAATGGTAATTCATGCATCAAATAATTCATTAAAAGATATGGCGAAGATTGATTGGATTTATGAAAGAATTATGCAGGCCAGGTCTTTGTAAATGTATGTTTGCAATTGCCATACCTCTCTAGCAATAAATGATCACATGCATGGTTGGAGTTGCTAAACATAGAAGAGACAAGGTATGCTTTTAATTTTGTTTTAATTGAAAGCATGATGCAATGTACAGAAGCCATACACATTATTTGTAATGATTGGAAGAGATGAAGTGGATCCAAAAATAGAAGAGGGCAAGATCCAAGAACATGTGCATGATAGGCAATGGTGGGAGGACTTATATACGATAAAATAATTTTATTAGTGTCCAACAAATGACCAAAATTAGGTCAAGGGGGCTATTCAGTACATAAGTGTCGATACTAAGTGGGAATGTGAAGGCCACTCCAATAAAAGTAAAAAGTAAAGCTAATCTAGAAGAATGAAGCTCTACTGACTGAAGGCCAAAGTGAAAACCAATGCTCTGGAAGAGTTGTAGCTGTGTTCATGGAATGTTGTAGGTCATGCATGTGGGGCTGCTAAGGTGTACACACACAAACTGGAACGTGGCATTCACAGCTGGAACCCAATGTGCCAAATGTTGTAGAGGCATTATGATTGGGAGGGACTCTGCTCCTTGACCTGTCCATCAGTGACAACAGGAAGCCACCTAGGGTGTTCCCTTGGACCCTGTGGGGGGGGCGTTGTGTACCCCATTCTTGGGCCCATGCACACTACCAGGGGTGATGAGGTGGTCCACGCATAGCCATCTCCATCTGTGCTCAAAGCACAACATATAGGCTCTATATCAAGTACTATGCAAAACTGGTAAAGCAATACGTATTGACGATGTTATTAGGACTGGACCAGTTATCGAACTGGTTGAGCCCAAAAACCAGAAACAAAAACCACTCAACCAAATGGCAAAAATACATAAAATATTCAAATTCTGATAATAAAAAATATATTCATGTACATCCATGCAAATCCATACCAATGCCCACAAATATGCAAAGTTTTCTCATGTATATACTAAATAGCATATAAGGGTTTAGAATCAGGTTAAGGGTTTTCGGTTTTTAGTTTTCTAAGTGACTTTGTTGGGGCCACACTTGCCCATATGGAACTGTGAAATTGGTCATATCTGGTTTGATGGCCAAGTTCAGCGTGGAAACCCCATGGAACCAGTCTGACTAGCTGGTTCAGCCAGTTCTGGTCCAGTTCTAATAACACTGATTATCGGTCACCTCCAGTTCATAAGTTGAATGGATGCATCTCACATCCTTGGCAACTTGATGTAGTTTGAATTGATTAGAATGGGTGGAAATACTTTAACACAATAAAATCAAGTTAATGTTGGGTTTATAGAAATTTGAGAGCAGAGAAATGTGATACTACATTTCGACTTTGCTGCTTGCATACACCCTTAATTTTATGTTAAAAGTTGTACAGGGTCCAAACAATTATGCCCTTTTTATTTTTATTTTCATTGTTACTTAGGGAGTTAGAATTTAACATTGTTACTTATGAAGTTAGAATTTAACATTCTTTGGTTTTTAACTAAAGTCTAAAAGAGTATGCTTCTTTTTTCTTGCAGGTAAAGGTCCTGGATGATTCGAGACCAGTCATTCGGAGGGTGGTGGACTCATTTCTCAATAAATTTTTCCCTTTGGGATACCCTAACAGGTTATACCCTCATGACTTTGTGGTGTTACATCTGTAAGAAAATAATTGGATACCATTCTGACTGATGAAGAATTATATGCTGTGACTCTTGATTTGAATTATCTTTCATTTGTCATCATTTTTCATTAATCTTCAATCAAAATACAGTGTTGAAGAGGGATATTTTACATATACAAAATTTCGGGCTTTGCAACACTTCTCAAGTGCAGCAGTTTCAGTGCTATCTACTCAGGTTTATGCAAAATGAATTTTAGTGTGGCCTCTACTTGTTCATAGTTTTGGACTTTTGGGCTGATCATGTTTTGTCATTGAGCTTAGCTGCTTTTGTGCAATTTGTTAGTCATAATCTATGCATTGGGTTAAGTAGCCTAGTAAATATTATATCTGCTATGCAGTCCTTGCTATTTGCAGCGGGCTTGCGGCCAACTCCAGCGCAGGCTACAGTTGTGAGCTGGGTATGTACAACCCTTGTTATGATGGTGAAGATTATAGTTTCTTAGAAGGGTTCATGCTCATTTGAAACTTTCCTTTGCAAATAATTTCATATTGATCTAGTATTGAGAAATTTACTGGGGTTCCATATCTGTAGGTTCTGAAGGATGGAATGCAGCATTTGGGGAAATTAATTTGTAGTAACATGGGTGCAAGAATGGATTCTGAACCAAAGCGGTGGAGAATCTTAGGTTGTGTGCTACAGCTTTAGTATATGAAAATAATTTGTATGAAATTCCTTTTTAGCTTTTCAAAGCCAATAACTTTTAGTTATTTTTCTGGAAACAAGGTTCTTTTGTACTCATTAAATATCTTCCTATATTCAGCTGATGTCTTGTACGACTTGGGGACTGGCTTGGAAGTACTTTCTCCTGTTTGTCCACAACTTTTTCTTGAGATGGCTGGCTTGGGTAATTTTGCTAAGGTATTTGTTTGGTTGATTTTGGTTCTTTCTTTGTAGATAGATTTTTGTGGTATATCTTTCTTTCATCAATTAGATTAAGGTATTGATTTTTGGATCCTTCACTTCTAGAAAGGTTTTTACCTCCGTAAGTTGTTCTGTAAGAAGTTAGAACTTGTTTTGGCTACTTGATGTTTTTAGTTGAAGGACTTTCTTTAAGCAGAATTGTAGCTATCTACTAAAGGGGTTCTGGTTTGTATGGTGTTATTATTTTCCCACTTTACTTCCTTTCTTCTTTGGAGAACTTACAGGGGATGGCAGTAGTTGCGGCCAGGGCAACAAGATTGCCAATATATTCTTCTTTTGCAAAAGAAGGCAATTTGAGTGATCTTTATGCAAAAGGGGAGGCTATCTCTACTCTCTTCAATATCGCGGGACTGGGAGTAGGCATCCAGTTGGCATCTACTGTATGCTCATCAATGCAAGGGAAGGTAATAATCTGCATGGCAGTATTTATGTGTAAGCATTGCTTCATTTCTATTTTTCACATTACTAGACTGGATATTTTGGAAACTGCAGGTTTTGCTTAGCTTCATTGTAAATTTCTGCAAAATGCTCTGTTAGTAGGTAGCATTATTTAAGAGAAGTAACAATTTTTTGCTTTTGGAAAAATTTAGTCATTCTTTTAAAGCATCACATTCAATAAATACACAAACAATCCAAGCCAGATATATCCACAATAGAGAAAGGCAGAGGGAACAAATGCAGAGGAGGACCGAATTCACAACTAATATGCAGCTTGGAGAAGCATGTTGGAAGTATTTGAAGTTTTAACAATATAGCATTTTCATACATAAGAATTTTCTTCAGAAGAAATTATTTTTGATTTTACCCTTTTTCTGAAGAATTAGTCGATTTCTTTTTCATCCATTTGCATTTCCATGTCTTTCTGTTCAACATCTTTTAAAGAGTAACTTAAGTCCCTTGTAATGCATAATATGATGCATTTTAAAAAAAAAACAAAACAAAATTTTAAATTCCCTTTTTCCAATTCTAGTTCTGTTGTAATATTCCTAGTTTTGACTTGGCATGTATTTAACCAAAATTATGTAAAATGATGTAAAAATGCTAGTGTGAATTCCTAGTGTGGAGCTCAAGGCCAAGGCCCGACTAGTGAATGTTTAGGCATGTATGATGTTTATATTTTATTTGAACTGTTTGGTTGGCTTTTGTGCTGATTTAGAATATCTGTAAATATTATCTGCATAAATAATAAAATGGTCCAACAATGACTGTGTAAAGAGCACCAAAGGGGCTATGATTCCACCAGAGGGGAAGAGGAAAGGGGGTCCATGGGTGACTAAATCCTTGCTGCCAAGTGTCAACCTTATAAGTTAGAACTCACCCAAAATTCTGTCGTGTGATGAGGATAAGCCAATTATCTCATTTTTTGACTATTTTCCAATCATTAATGCATGTGTGAGGTTGGTGGGAAAAGTCACCTCATGCAGTTATTGAAACATGGGACTGATTGCACTTTTGTGATAGTTCTGTCATATCAGAAGTCAGTCTGCAACTGCTAGGAGTCCTTTCTTCTACTGTCGGAAGTTACGTCAGTTGTATTTTCACCATTTACCCATATCCCTTGGAGTCAACCCTCATTCTCTCATGCTTTCATGCAAATCTACATTAGGCAGAGCTCTCCATTGCTGTCCATGAGCATTCCAGACTGTCCTTAACCCAAGAATTCGAATTTGGAGACCATGTTGAAGATTTGGAAGGGAAAAATGATGGCTGTAGGTGAGTAGAGAGGTTGGGCAAGCTAGGAACCCTTACCCGTTGAGTTCTATTGCTTGTAGGTGCTTGAGAAGCCACAAATTAACGCTACAGGTGGTTCTATAGCAGCACATATCAGATTGGACTTCTTCTATGCACACATTGGAAGCACCCAACAAGATGGATCGCCCAAGAGAACTGTGGATCAGTGAAGGGATGCTTGAGCTAGGAGAGTGTTGTGTGGGGCAGGTATTGTGGAAGCCAAGGCTGTGAGGGCTGAGTGAGACCCCTGTAGAG
Organism: Larix kaempferi; assembly: GCA_027924585.1. Lineage (NCBI taxonomy): Eukaryota > Viridiplantae > Streptophyta > Pinopsida > Pinales > Pinaceae > Larix > Larix kaempferi. The sequence continues at coordinate 9,730,017 of BSBM01000727.1, forward strand.
CTTTGTATGAACATTTGGCTAAGCATAGAGAGCAGAATGGGTTACGGGCTTAGAGAGAGAAGCCTGTAGGTGTTTCCTTCTCCTTGGTGGCCTCATAGCCCAGCTTGGGGGTGGCTTCTCAGCAGAAAGAGTATATGCTGGATAGAGTTCCTATGGCTGGGTGGAAAATCACTCTTACACAGCCAGTTGCTTGGATCTGCATTGGATAAAGATAAGTATTCTCATGCATTTGAATTTGCAATGTTTTTATTTGATGCCTGTAATGTTTAAGCTTTATTTGCATGCTAGATGTGTGTGGATAGATTTTAATTCCGCTGTGCATGTTTATTTATGTTTCTGCACACATGTATATGTTGAAATTCATATTATGGATTTGGGTCGAAATTTGAGAGCCTGAATTTAGCTAGCATCCCCTTCCGATGGTCGGATTGGGTGAGGGGGATGTCTCATCTATATACTTGAAAGCAACTGCAAAATGAGGCTTGAAATGGTCCAACTAGAGAGAGGAGAGAAAGCTTGCCAGAGTGAATTTTGGTTCGTTAGCCTTGATTGAGTGAAAGCTTACAAACTAGAATGCATTTTGGTTCATCATCCTTAATTATGACTCTGGTTTAAAATGATCCCTATTGACTGGATATATTCTCTTATTGGCCTGTGTCAAATACGACTCTACTTTCTTAACATACAATCATGTGGCATAGTCAGAATGAAAGAAATGCCCATAAAGAAAGTTTGTTGAGAATTTTTGCTTCAATTACATTTTTTGTTTCATCCATATTTTCATGAATAGACCTGTAATGCATTCAAGTGTCTATTATACTGTTGAATTGATTTTCCTGTCATTGTATCCAAGATTACATTTTCCTCTTGTTATCTGGGTTGTGTGATATTGTAAGCCAAAACATTCTGGCAGAACATTAATCACCATTACTTCCCAAATGTAAGAGTGAGTTTCATTGAGATATACGAGTTAGTTCTGGGATTGTGAAATTATTCCTATCTGCCAAAACAATAAGCTTAATGAGTCAATCATCTCCAGTCTTTTCATCTGATAGGCTCATTGTTCCCTTATCCATCAAGATTAGGTGTTTTTTTCCACCTCAGTTCTGAGCTTAGGTAAATGTACTTAAGTGGTGAGTCCTGCTATAGGACAGTCTTTCCTGGTCAAAATTTGGAGAAAAAGGGGGTCATCTCTTCAAAATTGCCTTTGAAGCTAGAACTATGCTTGTCTCACAAAAGGGTTGCACACATGTGTGTATAAATCTGTCCATCTGTCTGTGGTGTCTTATGTTTCTTTTTTTTGCGGATGTGTCTTATGTTTTATTATTATGGAAATGAATTTCATTATACAAATAATATAATGATTCACCTTCATTTGGAGAGTCATTCCTATTTTGACAAATGGGATATGCTACAAATCAAATCCAAGTTGATGTCCAAAATTGTACCATGTCCTCTCAAGAAGCATCTTCTTTCATATCTCTGAGATAGCAATGTACTCTTCCCCTATCACACTTTTGTACCAGGGAGAGATTTCCATGATTAGTAGTAGATCCATGCTAAAAATAATGCTTGATGAATCCATAGTTCATTGTTTTGTTCATATGGTCTTTGATTATGCGGATAATTATGATAGAACCGCATAGTTGCTAACCTCGGGTTTCAGTTATTGCATAATCATGATTTAATTTTCCTTAAGTAATTCTATGGAGGGTTCTAAGGGATTTTTAACTTTTAAGGCCGAGTGGAGGGAAAGCATGGGAATAATCTTTGCGTAAGGTTAGTGAGTGCTTTGATCGAGTTTAGATGCAACTTTGGAATCATGCATTGGTATGGTATCTTAGTTTAGGGAAATATTGAAGAGACTTGCATTGAATGCTAACATCATTTTTAGCTATATGCATATCCATGACATTCATATTGCATCTTTAGGCTAGCAAAAAGTTTATTGGTTTATTAATCTTATGCAAGGAGGAATTGGTGGTATCCTAAACCATTGCCTTTAGAGGGCTCACTAGGTATGTTTGACAAATTCATAGAATCCATGAGACAATGCAAGTTGAAAATATCAGTATAACAAATATTCAAAAGAAGTTGTATGATAGCCAGATAGTGTAAATTTTAATCTAGAGATCACTACTCCCTCTGGATAGCCCTGAGATCTCAAGTGGTTTGAGTCTCGTACTTAAATAATACTCTTAAAGAAATAAAACTCAACAGCTAGATCTCCTTACAACATTTAAACACATGCAATTACACATAACATTGCATATACCCTGGAAACCCCAAACGGGGAAAACCGACTTTCTTCTTTCTCGAGCCCAGAGAAAAACTAAGAATGAATTTAGTACATATAGTTCTTCAAAAACAAATGACCAAACCTGACGGGTTAGAATAACCCAAGATCTATAGCAGCTGCAATTGTTGCTCTTGAGTAATGCGCACCTTGCTGTCAGTTTGGATCTGAACTATCTGAAGATCTGACACTGCCTGTCTTAGGATGTACTATCTCCCTCTGTACTCCACTGCCTGTCTTAGGATGTACTATCTCCCTCTGTACTCCACTGCCCTGATTGTTAATTTTTGAGCATTAATTCAACATATTCTAGGATCTTTACTGAGAGAATAACATGTATAGCATATCAAGTATAACAATGCATATCAATCACACCAAGCAATCACATGAGACAATAGACACACAGAGTTTCATTGGGGAAAACCATAAAGGTGAAAAACCCCACAACTTCCTCAGAGATAGAAAGAGCAATGATACAACCCAAGTACACAGAGATAGTCCTCCTAGCAGCTGAACCTCCTCCTCCACTAGTGCGCCACTTTCCGAGTAGTGTAGAAGTGAATAATGAGATGATCAAATAAAGTGCCTCCCGTACTCTATTTATACATGACCTGACCTGCCTAATAAATTAGCAGGGCCGACTTGTCTAACTCAGTCAAATAACCCATGGTAATACTAATCAGGGTCGACCCCACACTTGGTGGTCTAATAACCCATCACATGCAAGTTGCGACACTTGCGACGTTTGTCAATACAAATGACGACACTTCTGTATAGAGGAATAATAACATCTCTATAGGAGTACAAATACATAGGTGAAATACATTCCGAAGTTACATATACATCAACACTCCCTCTTAACTAGGAAGGTATTTCTCGACACAGATCTGTTAGCACAAGTCTTCTTCTCTGGATCATCGTCATCGAATCATCGTCATCATCACTGCTGGTGCTATCTCAATCAATCTCCGATCTACTCGTCATAGGAAGTTCTACAGAGCCAGTCCTTTTTCATATTGGATGTAGGCCCACCACCTGCAGGTCTTCATCACTGGCCATACTGTGGAATCCTCAGGACTTATTACGTGCGTCACAATGCCTTGAAAGAGCATCCCAGGACCATTTATGTGTCGAAGCACGACCGGCAAGATCTCCCAGGTCCACTTACATGTGACTGTCACAAAACCTTAAAAGAGTGTCTAGCATAGCAAGAACTCTAAAGAGCATCCGAGGCCTTTTACGTGACTAGCACAACCTGTCCGGATCTCTAGGACGTATTACATGTGACCCCCACCACAAAACCTTAAAAGAGTGTCAATTAAGAACTCTAAAGAGCATCTGAGGCCTTTTACGTGACTAACACAACCTATCCAGATCTCCAGGACTTATTACATGTGGTCATGGCAATGCCTCGAAAGAGAATCCCAGGACTTATTACGGGCACACAGCCCAACCTATTGGATCTCCCAGGTCTACTTATATGCCATAGGACAATGCCTTGAAAGAGCATCCCAGGACTTATTACGGGCACACAACCCAACCTATCGGATCTCCCAGGTCTACTTATATGTCCTCCCAGAGCAATGCCTCGAAAGAGAATCCCAGGACTGATTACGGGCACACAGCCCAACTTATCGGATCTCCCAGGTCTACTTATATGCTCATTTGCACAACCTGTCCACGACCACAGAGTATCAACCTGATACTCACCATACATCATCCTGATGTACATCATCACATGATCATCCTGATCATCATAGCATCATCCTGATACATATCATTTGGACCAACATCCTGAAGCTCATCATCCATGATCATCCTGATCATACAGTGCATCCACCTGATGCATACCAAGTATCTACCCGATGCATATCATCATACATGGTCTACCTGATCATACAATGTATCTACCTGATACATATCATCATTCATGATCTACCTGATCATACAATGTATCTACTTGATACATATCATCATACATGATCTACCTGATCATACAATGTATCTACCTGATACATATTCAAATACATGATCCAACTGATCATATCAAGCATCCAACATGATGCATATACATATACATGATCCAACTGATCATATCCAACATCCAACATGATGCATATACATATACATGATCCAACTGATCATATCCAACATCCAACAGATGCATATACAGAGCAGTAACTGGAGCATCGTCCTGATGCTCATCATCCAATGCTTACATCCACAGCCATGGGAAGGATCCTCCTCTCACCATGCTTGGAATGGCTCCAGCAAATGTGTCCATCACTTCTTCCTCGAAGTATCATCAATCTGAAGAACACCAAGCCTCTCTCTGAAGTACTCAAACTTCACTCTGGCTAGTGGTTCGTCAACACATCTGCAACCTGCTCATCTGTCGCAACATACAGGAGCTTCACTGCTCCTCTCTGCACCATATCCCTGATATAGTGATATTTGATCGCAATGTGCTTCGACCTATCGTGGAACACCGGGTTCTCAGACAGCTTCACACAACTCTGGTTGTCACAAAAGATACCGGTAGCATCCAACGGGAGATCAAATAACTCAGACAGCAGCTTCCTCAGCCATACTGCCTCACAACTAGCCGAACAAGCTATAACATACTCTACTTCGGCTGTACTTAGTGCTACGCAGGATTGCTTCCTGCTAAACCAAGAGATCACACTTGATCCCATATTGAAGCAACACCCAGAAGTGCTCTTCCTATCTGCAGCATTGCCTGCTCGGTCTCAATCAACATAATCCTGCAGGTTAAACTTTTGATTCGCATCATACTTGAGCCCATAATCAATTGTACCCTTCAGGTACCTCAGAATATGCTTTACAGCAACCAGGTGAACACCTCTAGGATCCGTAAGGAACTGGCTCAATCTGTTCACCACAAAGCAAATATCTGGTCTCGTGTTCGTCAGGTACATCAAGGACCCAATCATTTGACGATACACCGTGACATCAACCAGCTCAGATGAAGCATCACACAGAAGCTTCAGGTTCGATGCCATAGGTGTGGCCATGGCCTTGCAGTCCATCATCCCGAACCTCTTCACGATCTCTACTGCATACTCCCCTTGTCTAAGGAAGATCCCTTCTGCACTCTGCCACACCTCCATGCCTAGAAAATAGTGCATCATCCCCAAGTCCTTCATCTTGAACTCGGCAGCAAGCTTTCTCTTGGTATCGGCAATCAATCCATCCTCACCTGTAACAAACAGGTCATCCACATACAGAAGTAGTATCACAGGATTGCCTTCCTCAACCTTGTAGTAAAGGTTGGAATCTGCTTTACTCTTAGTAAAGCCCAAACTGGATAGAAAGCTGTCTATCCTACCATACCAAGTCCTAGGAGCTTGCTTCAAGCCATACAAGGCTTTCTTCAACTTGCAAACATATGACTCCTTGTCATGTGTCTCAAAACCAAGTGGCTGCTCCACATACACTTCCTCTTCGACTACACCATTCAAGAAAGCTGTCTTGACATCCATCTGGTGTATCTTCCATTTCATCACTGCAGCCAGAGCAAGCACTGATCTGATGGAAGTGTACCTGGCTATAGGAGCAAAAGTTTCTTCATAGTCTATTCCCTCTTTCTAAGAGAAGCCACGAGCTACAAATCTTGCTTTGTATTTCTCTATGCTGCCATCTGCAGCATGCTTGATCTTGTAGATCCACTTGGAAGTCACAAAAGACTTCCCTTTAGGTCTTGGGACTACATCCCAAACATCATTTTTCATGATCGACTAGTATTCCTCGACCATGGCACCCTTCCATTCTTTCTTTTCTGCTGCTTCTTCATAACTGGAAGGTTCTTTGTTCATAATGTCATAGAGTAAGGCAACATAGCTGGTATGAGATCTAGTTCTCTTTCTTGCTCTGTGTTCTTCTTCTGGAATGCCATACCTTTCTGCATCTTGAATGAGCTCTCTAGCCCATGCAGGTTTCCTCTTATGAGAGTTCTTCTCACGGGGTGGATCTATAGGTTTTTGTGGATCTTCAACTTCACGATCTGCTTCTGGAATTGCTTCATTCATGGTGGTGTCTTGAAATTTGGTTTCCTTTGGTTCCTCATAATCTTCAACAAGTTCCTTCCTTAACTTGATGAAGGTTGAGTCTTCATCAAATGTTACATCCCTGCTAACATCAATCTTCTTGAACCTTGGAAAGTATATTCTGTAAGCCTTCGAGCTTTCACTGTACCCCACAAAGATGCCCTTCTTTTTTGAAGGATCTAGCTTTGTCCTCTTTTCTTTTGGAACATGAGTGTATACTGGGCAACCAAATATTCTGAGATGGCTGACTTCAGGTTTCTTACCAGAGAATACCTCTTATGGTGTTTTGTTGTCCAATATCTTGTGAGGTGTTCTATTCTGCACATATACAGCTGTCCTAGCTGCTTCTGCAACATTGCCCGTGTTGCTTCCATGATAGTTCTATTCTTCCTTTCTGCAACTCCATTTTGTTGTGGATTGTAAGGAGCAGTCAACTCCCTCTTAATACCTGAATCACTGCATAGCTTCTTGAAATCACCTGAAGTGAATTCTCCACCATTATCGGATCTGAATGTCTTGGTCTTCTTATCACTTTGATTTTCCATCAAGGCTTTGAATTCCTTGAACTTATCAAACACTTCATCTTTGTTCTTCAAGAAGTAAACCCAAGTCTTCCTAGAGAAATCATCAATGAAAGAGACATAGTAAACATACCCACTCAGAGAACTGGATGACATTGGACCGCATACATCGGAGTGGATAATTTCCAAGATTCCTTTAGCTTTGCTTTCACTGCTTTGAAATGCCTTCTTAATGTTCTTTCCTTTTGCACATCCTTTGCAAACCCCTTCATTCTTTGTCTTGATTTCAGGAAGACCCTCTATAGCTTTGCTTGCAATTGGTAGTGCCCTATAGTGCACATGTGCAAGCCTTCTATGCCAAAGTTCACTTGGCTCCATGGATTCATGTACCATGGCATGTTCAGGTCGTCCTTTCAATTTGTACAATCCTCCCTCTTGCTCTCCAATCACCACTGCATCATCTATGGTTTTACCCTTTAGCCACATCAGGACTTGGCCATCTACAAATGCAACCCTCATGCCTTTTGCATCCAATGTAGATATGGAGAGTAAGTTCTTCTTGAGCCCAGGTACATATAAAACATCTTTCATCTTCAAAGACTTTCCAGAGTCTAGATTGTAGGAGGCTTCACCACTTCCTTTGATAGGATATTGATAGTCATCCCCAAGTTTCACTTTATGGGGTGACTCATGTTCAGATAGATTTACAAAAGATTCTTTAAACCCAGTGATGTGTTTGGAAGCCCCACTATCAATGAGCCAATCATTACATCCATGAGAGATGGTACCTGTGAGAGCAAAGATTAGAACATATTCATCTTCACTTGATGAATCATCACTTTCTGCTCTAGCCTTCTTCTTGGGAGGTTCATCATCCTCAGCAGCATGAGCATGATACCTCTTCTTGTTGACTTTCTTCTTCTTGCTGGAGTTGTTGTTGTTATTTTTTTTGTTCTTAGGACAATCTGCAACAAAGTGTCCCTTCTCATTGTATGTGAAGCATCTGAGATCTTTCTTATCTTTATGGTGATGGTGGTATGAAGGTCTTCTGTTATGAGATGACTCCTTCTTTAACTTACCGTTCCTGGCATGTGCTGTGAGTGCTTGATCTTCATTCCCCATCTTTTCTTCTCGGGCCACAAGCCTAGCTTCTTTTTGAGAGTGTTCCTCCCACAGCCTACTGAAGGAGATCAGTTTTCTTCTTGCACAGATTCCTTGGATAAAGGAATCCCATGACCTAGGTAGGCCATTCAAAGTGGTCATAACAATTTCACCATTCTCCACCACTTCATCCACAGCTTCAAGCTGTTCCTTGATCTGAGAGACGTTAGAGAAATAGGATTGAATGGTCTCTCCATTCTGAAGCTTTACCCCTTTCAATTGATTCCGCAGAGTCATCTTCCGATTTATGTTCTTTCCTTCAAATAGCTTGATCAGGGAATCAAACATCTCCTTGGGTGTCTTTAGAGATGACACATGTGGTATCAGATGGTCTTTGATAGAATCAACAATGATCCTCTTTGCCTTGACCAAGTTCTTCTTATGCAAGGCCTTAGCCTCTTCTTTCTTTGGGATAGGGATCTCAGAACTTATGTAAGTATCCAATTCATTTTCTTCCAGGATTAACCCAATCCTATACTTCCATGTTCGGAAGTTATCAGCCCCTTCAAGCTTATCCTCAAGCTTGGTGTGGTGAGACATCTTAAAGAGTACTTCAAATGGAAATAGAAGAGATTTAGATCTTACCACTTGATTTGCAGAAATCTGGATCTGGTGCTGGATTAGGGTTTGTTAGAGAAACCCTAAAAATTCAAAATGTGAATTTCAAACTTCTAAAAGGATAGAAAGATGTGCCTTGATGAGCTGATCAGCTTGGTATATTCAGAATTTTAAATCTGCAAAGTTTCACCTTTCAGAAATGCCTTTTAGTCTTCCTGGATTCATTGGGGAGGACCCTGAATTAGGGTTTGAGTTTCTCGGAGCTTCACCCAACCAAAAAGTTCGATCCAAAGCTCTAAACTTCGATTTTTCCAAGGAGCTTCCAGCTATGTCCTCAGATTTCAGAAATTCCTATTTTTGTGGAAACCCTAAATTTTAGGGCCAAAAATGAAAGTGACCAGAATTGAATTCTGATTGGACAGAAATATGCGCCTTGATGAAGAGAGTCAAAATACCCTACTGCCTTTCAAGATCTGTGGAGAGAAACCCAATAAACAGGAAACCCTAGTTTTCGCAACTGCACAGTGTCTTCTTAGGTTAGCTCTGATACCATGTTAATTTTTGAGCATTAATTCAACATACTCTAGGGTCTTTACTGAGAGAATAACATGTATAGCATATCAAGTATAACAATGCATATCAATCACACCAAGCAATCACATGAGACAATAGATACACAGAGTTTCATTGGGGAAAACCATAAAGGTGAAAAATCCCACAACTTCCTCAGAGATAGAAAGAGCAATGATACAACCCAAGTACACAGAGATAGTCCTCCTAGCAGCTGAACATCCTCCTCCACTAGTGCGCCACTTTCTGAGTAGTGTAGAAGTGAATAATGAGATGATCAAATATAGTGCTTCCCGTACTCTATTTATACATGACCTGACCTGCCTAATAAACTAGTAGGGCCGACTTGTCTAACTTAGTCTAATAACCCATGGTAATACTAATCAGGGCCGACCCCACACTTGGTGGTCTAATGACACTTGCGACACTTGTCAATACAAATGACGACACTTCCGTATAGAGGAATAATAACATCTCTATAGGAGTACAATATACATAGGTGAAATACATTCCGAAGTTACATATACATCAAGACTGCTCTGCTTTGTTTGGAATAGTAGCCTGCTCTGCTCAAAGTCTGATGCGCCCTTGCAGTTCTGCATGCAGAAGTGTGCCCTCTCTCCAACTGCCAGAAACTCGTACTAAATCAGATCTCAACAGATCTGAGCTCTGATCATCACAGTATTTCCTCAAACACTGAGGCAAGGATACTCTGAATGTCTCAGTTGCTCAGTCGATCAATCAGATGCACAACGAGCTCCTCTCCTTGGAAAGTGTGCCCCCCCTCCACAACTGCAACTCGCCCTCTCTATGAATAGTATGTAACCTCATTGATGAACTATCTCAGTCCATAGAACTGGGCACCAAGTGCCCCTGGAGCTAGTGGTCTTTGATCCAGCTCAAATCTGACCACTCTCCCTCCTGCAGCAACTTCTCTCTCTCTCAGAATGTCGCCCTGCAAGCATTAATGTGCCCTCCTCACTCCTGATCTATCAATCTCTGATAAGTCAACTGAGCAACCTCATCCGGGGATCCCCTGCCTCTATATTTAGTCTCATCGATGAATTAGGTTTACCAAACCTAATCTTGGTGCATGCAAAAATTCACTTTTGCATGCATCTTTTAATCATTGACAGGTCATTCAAAACTCATGCATGCAAAGGGTAAAACACCTTGGAAGGTTCGCATGTAGCCACCAATGGACTCATGCCATTGAGTAGGGTGTATCTCACCCTCTACTCCATCTTGATGCCTATACTGCTGCTGTACCTCCATGCAAGGCCTCTGAATCATGGAGGACATTCCGAGATACCATAAAAACTAACACTCCCTGTTAACGAGGGAAGTCCTACAACTGATGCCTGGATCCAACAAGTCATCTCCTGCTGACACTGGCCTAACTGTCCTACCTGTCACTGCTACCCTCTGACCTGAAGTACCCTGATCAACCTCCATAAATGTGGCTCCAGAAGAAGCCCTCTGATCAACCATTGACTCTATCATTGAACTCTAATTCAAAATCCCTCTGAATCTCTGCTGTAACCAATCCCGAAGACTGCTGTCAAGTGGATCCACTTCCCTGTAGGTGATCTCCCTCTGTCTGTGAGCTGACTCAGCTCTGTAAGTCAACTCCTGAGCTAAGTCCATCTCTACCATCTCATACCAGCTCAATCTCCGATTGGTGCCTGTATGAGCAGCATGCTCATCCATTTGATCTGAGTCCAAGGGCTCAATCTTCTAGGACTCATCAATATTATGAGCATCTCGCTCATCCATCTGATCTCCAGAATCACTCCTCTGATCCTCATCATCATGGTGAGCATCTCGGTCACCCATTTGCTGATTGGACTCAGCTGTGAGCATCTCACTCACCATCCCCCTCTGACTCTGAAGAGGATGCACTCAACCATCTTGGTGTGCCAGTGGTGGTCTGTCCCCGAATCAAGTATTCACCATCAATCCTGTGACCCATCAATACTGGGTCAGCTCCTCTAGGATAGGTGAAAATCAGATCCCGCTGGAACACTACTGAATAGCCAGTAGCCCCCAAAGTTGCCACTGAGAGGATACTCCCTCTCAGTCCTGGAATGAGCAACACTCCTGATACCTCCAGGGGCTCTCCAAGGTCAAGTAGAAACCGCACTCTACCCACTCCTGTGACCAAGTGATCATTCCCCTGCACATCCTGAACCATTTGCATGGGTGTGTGCTCTAGGATGAGGAATGCATCTCGCATCCCTATCATGAGACTGCTCCGCAATCAGTCAACTCTCCATCTCTGATCAACCTGAACCTCTGGCTGACTACTATCATGCCCTGACTGAACTAACGCTGATGAGAAATCCCTCTCAAACCGATAAGTAAACTCATCAACCTCCTCTGTTGCTGCTAACTGCCCATCCTCAATCAGCCATCTCCTAGTCTTCATGTGCATGTATATCTCATGCATATGCAGCATGCATATCTCACGCACATGCAACATGCATCATGCAAGACCTCATGCACATGCATATCTCATGCACATCTTTGCAGTAACACTCCCCCTTAGTGAGGACGGTACTGCTGGAGAAGCATCCACCAGGATCAAACACATCATATGCTGTTGCAGCTACTCCCTCTGAACTGTAAGACTTTTTGGCTGCATCTGCTGCACTTTGATATGCAGATCTGCGCTCGTCCTCTATCAATGTCATCTTGAGAGAATCATCATGCTCTCCCTCTGTCACTAATATTGAAACTGTATCCAACGTCTCCCTAGACCCACATACAGGCTTGCCCAACAACTTGTACTCTACTCTCAAGCTAGTGGCCATAACTCTGCAAAATTGATAACACTGCTGATTCAAAATCTTTGAATAAGAACCAACCTGTAAATCTATGCCTTGGTGAACAAGATAACCCTCTCTTTCTCAGATCTAGGGTTCGCTCTCCCAAATCTGATCTCTGTTCTCACAGATCTAATAGATCTAGTATCTATCCTAACAGATTTGATGTCTGCACTCACAGTTCTGAACTCTGCTCTTCAGATCTGGACTCTGCTCTCACAGATCTGAACTCTGCTCTTCAAATCTGATATATCTGCCACAGATTTGGACTCTTCTCATGCCAGATTTGAAAGATCTATCTCAGATCTCACCTTCAAACTCACAGATCTGATAGATCTGGCCTCTACAACCTCAGATCTGAGCTGTGCTCTTCAGATCTGGTAGATCTGGTCTCTATCTTCACTAATCTATTAGATCTATCTTAGATCTAGTCTCCAATGCCACAGATCTGATAGATTTGACCTCTACAACCTCAGACCTGAGCTCTGCTCTTCAGATCTGGAAGGTCTGGTCTCTATCTTCACTGATCACTGTGTGATTTCTCTCCCTGACCCATACCAGGGCTCTGATACCATGTAAATTTTATACTAGAGATCACTACTCCCTCTGGATAGCCATGAGATCTCAAGCGGTTTGATTCTCGTACTTCAATAATACTCTTAAAGAAATAAAACTCAACAACTAGATCTCTTTACAACATTTAAACACATGCAATCACACATATAACATTGCATATACCCTGGAACTACGCTGTTGGGAGCAGGGAGCAAGAGCGGAAGCGAAAAGCGAAATTTTCAAAAGCTTCCGTTTCGGGAGCATTTTTTATAGAATATATATTTTAATATATTTTGATGCATATAAATTAAAAAAAAATGTATTATGCCAAATTAGCTATAGAAAACATGAAAACATAGAATCTAGATATTCATATAACTATTTAGTACACATTGATATAACATTAATCATCTAGGAGCTATAACTTATAACATTGTCATTAAATGATCATCAGCAAATCATCAATCATCAACAACATCAACCTTCAAATTTCAACATATAATATTTGCCATCAAACTAGGCCATAATGTTTACAAAATAGGCCAAAATAAACATGAAAATGAAATACAAAGTACTATGAATCTATGATACTATCTACTAAGCTTTCTGCTTGCCACGAGAAACTTCCAGTTTCTTTTCTCGTGGTCTAGGTGGAATAGGTGCTGCTGGAAGTGATTGTGGAACATGAGAAGAAGATGAATGCCCCCCACGGGCTGAACTTGGATGTTGTGAAGCTAAAGGCAAAACTCCTGCATCCGGAAAGCTGTTGCTGGTTGGGGGTGGCATCTTTGTACGGGTACCTGTAGTATGAATTAGATCATCATGATCACCCAATAGTTCAGCCTCCAAGCGCTCTAATGCTATGGCTCCATTCTCCACATTAGCCTCCTCTGGATTGTTGTCCCAAGTCAAAAAATGTTCTATCATTCTTGGCCGCCTCACAATAATGGGACAACAACCTCAAGTTGTAGTGCACATAAACCAAGCTTTCTGCGCGATCTACATTCAAACTGTTTCTCTTTACACTGTGGATGAAGTTGTAGGTGCTCCAACACCTCTCTGTAGAAGAGCTATTAACAACCTGTGATAGTACCCTCACCGCCAATTTATGCAAATATGTGGCTCCAGAGCCATGCATGTTCCACCAATGGATAGGATCCAATCTGTCTCGATCTTTGGTTGCATACAGGGAACCAAAGGCTCCATGCTCACTAATGTATTCGCTCAATTCACTCCGTACTTGAGCACACTCATCCTCATCAGGGACCAACTTGTCTAATGCAAGCATATACCTAGTTTGCACCTCTGGATCTATGTGGGGTTTTTTCCTAACTCCACCCCCAGGTGCAGGTTGGGCCAACCAAATTGGAGAATAGTATTTTGGGGTGAGGACATATGCAAGGGGCATGGAGTGGAACATTTAGATTATCCCACCTTTTGACCACATGTTTATGAATATGGTCATACAAGATTGCATCTCTTTGCTCAACAATGTCTTTGATTTGACCAAGCATGCTATCCATCTGCTCATATACCTCCCCAATCACCGGTTGATCTGTATCTGCAAAACGAATCATATTATAAACTGGCTTGGTGAACTGCAGAACATACTTAACCTGTGACCATAAATGACCTTCAAGAACGGTGTCCTCCACCTCCTAAAAGTCATGTCTATCAGCTGTGCTTGCACATCTATCTTTTAATTCTTGCCATGGATCACTTGAGACCATACTAGCCAATGCCTCTCTTACCTTCAAAAGCCTCCTGAAGATGAGGTAGTAGCTAGCAAATCTAGTCTTTACAATCTTCAATAGCTCCAACTTAGAGTGATTGCAAAAAATGTGGCGGGCCATGCTATGATTGGTAATAAATTTGATCATTTTCTTACCTCTCTTGTACAAGGCACCAATCCATTGGTAATTAGGGTCCTTCATCTTAACAATATCATGCATCAAAAGGTTCAATGTGTGAACCAAACACCCTGACCAAAATATGTTGGGATACTTATCCTCAATGATTGCTCCTGCTGCCTTACAATTAGCAGCATTATCAGTGATGACTTGAATGTCATTGTATGGACCAATCTCCTGAATGGTTTTAAGTAAAGGTTGTGCAATATTAATATCCGTCTTGTAGCGATTTGAGTAGTCATGGGCTGAAAGGAAGACTGCACCGCTAGTAGAAACGCCAAGAATATTTATCAATGGCTTTCCTTTTAACATTTGTCCACCCATCAGATACAATGGATACCCCATAGTTGGACCAATCATTTGTGAACTTTCCAAGAGCACCATTGATTTTGGCTCTTTCCCTGTCAAGTCGCATGGTTCTAGCTTTGTCATACCCAGGGCTTCTGTATCCTTGAGGGGCACCATTGATGGCTTGTACCATTTCATGCCAATAGGGTGAGCGAAGAACATTGAATGGCACACCACATGCATAGAGAAACCTATAAACTTTTGAATCCACATCATCTCTACAACCTTAGTCAAGGAAATCAGATAATGTTCTTCGCATAGGCGAGATTCCATGGGGAGATGAGGGTCCCGATTGAGCCGATGATGATCCAGCTCCACTACCAAACATTCTCTGTGAGGATTCAGATTCAACCCTTGATCTCTTGGAGTTGCTTTGAGCGGCCTCTTCTTCCATCTTGTATTTGCTTCTCTCTTTAGCTCCCACTTTGTCACAAGTTTTGACTCCATGAGACTTACCTTCATCGCATGGCATAATCCCACACAAATGCTTTCTCACCCGGGTATATGAACTTGTGTAAGTTTTATTACAATGGGGGCATATAAACTTTGTGGTTCCACCCCCTCTCCCTCCCCCAAGTCTTGTCACATACTTCCACAAAGGTGTTGTGTCTTTTTGTTTTTTCCCTACATCACTCTCATTCTCATCATCATCACCCTCTACCCCTTCCTCCTCTTCTCCATGGTATGTGTCACTCTCTACCTCTTCCCCCTCATCACTACCACCACCATATCTACTTCCCAACACCATCATAATGAGAAGAAGTGGAATGAATGTCTCTACCTTTTAGCTCTTCAATGGTGGTTGAATGTCTCTATGGAAGCTTCAATCTCCCTTGCAAGCTCTCCCCTTCAATCTCCCACTCAAAGCTCAAAGCTCTCAAACAACTAGCAAACTCACTCAAAGCTCACTCAAAGCTCAAAGCTCTTCCCAATCAATGAAATGACTAATGGAATGAGTCCAAATGGACTCCAACACTCTTTATTGGCCCAAACTAACCCTATCCCATCCAAAAAACCACCCCAAAAAATGCAAAAATCAAAATTTTCGTGGTTGAGTCTGCCAATCCCACGGGAGCATTTTCGGGAGCGATTTTTAATCCCGGAATCGATCAGGGATCGTTTTTTTTGATGAAGGGAGTGCGAATTACAAAATCGAATCCGGGAGGAATTGATGAGGAATCGCGATTCCGGAATCGATTCCTCATCCATTCCTTCCGGATCGCGAATTGGGAGCGATTCAAGGGGGGGCAGAGTGATTCCTAGCAGCGTAGCCTTGGAAACCCCAAATGGGGAAAACCAACTTTCTGTGAGGCTTTCTTCTTTCTCAAGCCCAGAGCAAAGTAAGAATGAATTTAGTACATACAGTTCTTTAGAAACAAATGACCAAACCTGACGGGTTAGAATAACCCGATATCTGCAATTGCTGCTCTTGAGTAATGCGCACCCTACTATAAGTTTGGATCTGAACTATCTGAAGGTCTGACACTGCCTGTCTCAGGATGTAATATCTCCCTCTGTACGCCCTAATCTGCACTGTCTGGAATAGTAGCCCGCTCTGCTCAAAGTCTGATGCGCCCCTGCAGTTCTGCATGCAGTAGTGGGCCCTCTCTCCAACTGCAGGAAACTCGTACCGAATCAGATCTCAACAGATCTGAGCTCTGATCGTCACAGTCCTTCCTCAAACACTGAGGCAAGGATACTCTGAAAGTCTCAATTGCTCAATCAATCAATTGGATGTGCATTGAGCTCCTCTCCTTGGAAAGTGCGCCCCCCTCCACAGCTGCAACTCGCCCTTTCTCTGAATAGTATGCAACCTCATTGATGAACTATCTCAGTCCACAGAACCAGGCGCCAAGTGCCTCTAGAGTTAGTAGTCTCTGATCCAGCTCATATCTGACCACACTCCCTCCTGCAGCAGCTCCTCTCTCTCTCTCAGAAAGTCACCCTGCAAGCATTAATGTGTCCTCCTCACTCCTGATCTATCAATCTCTGATAAGTCAACTGAGCAACCTCATCTGGTGACCCCCTGCCTCTATATATAATCTCACCGATGAATTAGCTTTACCAAAAACTTAATCTCGGTGCATGCAAAAAGTCACTTTTGCATGCATCTTTTAATCATTGACAGGTCATGCAAAACTCATGCATGCAAAGGGTAAAACACCCCGGAAGGTCCGCATGCAGCCACCAATGGACTCATGCCACTGAGTAGAGTGTATCTCACCCTCTACTCCATCTTGATGCCTATACTGCTGCTATACCTCCATGCAAGGCATCCGAATCATGGAGGACATCCCGAGATACCATAAAAACTAATAGATAGGATTAACTCACTACATATGAGGAACATGGATGAATTTATTTTCTGCAAACAAAGGAATTACTTCACCCAAGTCGAGGTGTCATAGGTATTCAGAGCCAGAAATTTTTAAGTACTACAGGAACGGAGACAAATAATCATCTTAATTGGAAATCTTGTATCACTTGATTTGTGACAATAATTTTTTGTCGCTTTAGAAAAAAATTGAAAGCCCTGTTTCTATTCTAGTTTGCCACATGATATTTTCCAATAAAGATTAAATGCAGATGATCCAAGAGGAATCGACACTTATATCTGTTACCAACGTTCCAACACAATATGGATTTAAGTTGTCTTTTGAACATTTTTCTAGCTAGCAGCTATCATAGATGGTGGGGCATTTCATTTAGCTGGAAGATGTTTTTATCTATATAAAGCAGTTGCCTGCATTATTTTTTCTTTTTGCAGCTAGTGGCTACTCCTTTGCTTTCTCTAGTCCATATCTACAGTGTGACTCAACAAATGCGTGCGACACCAATCAACACACTGAATCCTCAAAGAACAGCAATGCTTGTGGCTGACTTTCTAAAGGTTGTTGAGCAGGCAACCTATTTAATGAACTACTGGATGAATTACTTTCATGTCACATGGATCTTTTTGTTGAACTTGTCCCTTTCCTTTGACGTTTACCTGATGCATTTTGTTTTTCTTTCATTGTATATCACAGTCTGGAACAGTGTCTAGGCCTGCAGATTTACGCTATAAAGAGAATCTGATATTTCCATTAAAACTCATTGAAGATGCTGGAAGTGTTAAAGTGGGGAGCTCATTACGAAAGGCAGTCGAGAAGCCTTCTAATCTTAAACAGCTCAAAGAAAAGTTTAAGAAGGAACGTTTTTTAATATGTTTTAAAGACACATCCACAGATTTGGTGCTGGAGCGGGCTGCAACCGGCGAAGATGCTCTGAGAGGCTGGCTTGTAGCTGCTTATGCAGCAGAGATGGCAAAGAGTAATGCTTTGTGTAATTCATCAGGAAAAGACAGTTTTGGATTTCTGAAAGAAGTAGTTTTAGATGAAGCTTATGAAAAGATGGAGAAGCTGTTTCCTTCATTTGTTACTGGACTTAAAGAGAAAGGTTGGCATACTGATCTTTTCTTAGATGGAACTGGAACTCGTTTTGCATGGTGATATGGTTTCTTCCAATCCGTCATGTTTGTTGTTTTTACTGCAACATAACTTTTCATTTTGTAGAAGTTATCATCAGTTATTATTTTGCACCACTTTCACATACAGCACTACATGGACCCTAACAACATAGGGTGGCTACATTCCTTTATTTCGTTTTCTAGAAAATGCTTCTTATATTCGATTAATGGACAAAAGAGTACAGCATATAAATTACATTACCGGGCCAGATATTGGTATGCAAACTGCCTCTCCCTACATAGGCGAGGAGCACCGACGTATAATTTTTGGCTCCAAAGTGAAGAGAATCTCATCTTTTGTGAGGATCCCAATTCTGGCTGCAATCTGGATTGCTAGATCTGATTTAATGTCCCCTAAATGAAGTGACATAGGATTGTCTTTAAATGTAGCTGTACACTGCTTCTTCCACTAAGGATATGGCAGTAAACCATATAGTGTCCCATATACTTGTACTCCATGATATTGACACTTGAACTATTTTGGAAGCTTGGATTACAATGGCTTTCTTTCCACAACACCCATCAGTTCATGGGAGTCATTAGAGTAAATCAAATCTTAGTGTTTATTGCACCAAGAGTAGCATGGTGCTCTACAACCCAGTATGGGGAAGATGTTATCATGTACATAACGTAACATACATGACAATAACGAAAAAACAAATCTAAATGGTAGCATATGTCGGCTCAATTTAAATTTTACACAAGCTAAAAAAATCAAAACCAACATAGATCCATCTTGAATTTGAATCTAATTTTTTTACACATTAAGAAAACAATTTACACCTCAAGAAATTTGATCCCTCTTGGTGCTTGATAAATCCGGGTTTAAGATGGATCTATGCTGGTTATTTTCACTGAAATATCTCTTCTCAAAATAAGTTTTTAAACCATGAATAAGACATACCTCTATGCATAAGAGAGAATAGGCTGCAAACGTTAGATGACTTTGTACAAGTGGACAACAACTGCGTTGATAATCATGGATGCATCACTGCCCACTAATAGATGTGCCATATGTCTAACATTTAGTCTCTTCTCACAAGAGAGAGATGACATCTTGGACAATAATTCACCAGTACATGCATCTAAAATTGTGATATGCTGGATTTCTATTTTATTATAAATATGAAAAAAAATTGGAAAGATGATTGCTCATCCTAAACAACATGCAATATTTAAGTTTGTCATTCAAAGTTTCTTTTCAAGATCGAAGGCATTGACTTTTGGAAAAACTTGCATTTGGAAAATTCATGAGATGGCATAAACAGTTGAAGAACATTGCAAAACTAAATATGAAAAAAACTTGGAAAGATGATTGCTCATCCTTACCAAACATGCAATATTTACCTTTGTCATTCAAAGTTTCTTTTCAAGATCGAAGGCATTGACTTTTGGAAAAACTTGCCTTTGGAAAATTCATGAGATGGCATAAACAGTTGATGAACATTGCAAAACTAAATAAAAAGGTTATGGAGCCAATACGAAGATTGACCATAATACCATGAAGTGCAAAACATAAAAATAAAATTACAAGTAAAGTAGAGAGGAAAAGGAAATTATAGTATTTCCCACATGTGACCAAAACCAGTAAACTACGTTGAAGGATAATGCTTTAAGGCATCTTACAACCAAATAACAAAGAGAAATAGATTAGAGACTTGAAAATGAGTGGTATAATTGTGAATAAAAATAATGGCTCACTAATCCGAAAATGGACACTAGAATTGTTAACGGAGTTCACCAAACCCCTTGGCTACATCTTTGGGCCCGCTTTAATCGCGCAACCGCTCCATTAATATAACGCAAAGCACTCTAAATGCTTAATGACATTACAATGGATCTCCAGTCTGTAAGAGAATGCCTTTGGCCTCACTAGGAAGCCAACAACAGCTATGGGACAAAGTCTCAAAAGGCTAAAAAATGGCTACTCTCCCAATAAGGTGCTTGCAAAATTTCTCATGAGAGGCTTACAATTCCAAGCCTACTTCCTTCTCCAAATGAGAGGATTATATAGCTTTACATGGATGAGAACTACTTCAACATATAAAGGAGAAAAGATCTCTCAAGATCCCATAATCATAGGATCAAAGCACAACTCAAGGGATAAGATGAGAGAAAATCTCTACATCCCCATGAAAATCTCAACTCTCCATGAATATCTCAAGTCTCCATGACACTAGGAAACTAGAAGACTAACATATTAGTTCTCCATTAGTTCATGTTTTACATTTGAGAGGAAAAATACTTGAGCATAGAGCTTAAATATTAATTAATCATTTCGTCTTATTTAATTTCAAAATTTGCCCTTTTTGTTCGACAATTCAACAAGCAATATCTTCTATGTCTGAAGTCCATTCAACCCCATTCAAGTTGTGTCGGAAAGCTCCATGTGAGCTCTTTGTTGTATGGACAACTTCGGCAACAATGGAGATCTTTCACATATGTCGACTAAGGAGATCCTCCTGGATCACTCATGCTATTTGGTTGGGTTCCATATGACTTTGACAAGCTAAGAGATGTGTTTGATAATTGTACTTTGTATTTCAAAATCCCCCAACTTGCATAAAAATGCCATCTAATAAATTGTTTTTAGCTATGGGACCTGATTGTGCAACTTGTTATAGCACAAACTAGCATGTGAAATAAAACCCCAAAAGAGTGATGTTAGCCCCTAAGTAATCTAGAGGGGTTACCCATTGTCACCTTAATAATTCCCTTTCTACACTTTAGGTTGCCTCTTCTCCATCACAAGGGGGGCTTCCGTAAGATAGGGTTGTGAGGCTATGCCAATGAAGGACAAGGTGATGTGAAGAGATAGTGAAGCAAAACGTTTTTGGTCTTTTGTAGTGTAGGAAAGTAGAAGGTGATGGAAGGACCAAGAGACTAGTGCCCATCCAACACGGGAAAATGGAGTCAAGGGGCTAGTCCAAGAGGGCGAGTTCATGCATGGTTAGAGAAACTAGGGTTACATACACATGCCACAATGAAACCTTGACATGTTGAAAAATGATTGTAGAGATAGATTGGGAGGGCCCAAGAAGGTGCCACATCAAAACACCCAAGAAGGTGCCACATCAAAACATTGTTAATTAGGGGGTGTATTATGTAGTTGAGTATTATTCGCAACAACTCTAGAAAGATGATAGAAGCAAGTTAATATATTCATGCATAAGACATCAAAGGGGAATAGTGGAAGTACTTCTCACATAAACCCTTCCAATGAGGTAAATAAATCCTTATCATATGGCCCAAATCAAACAAGTTCTAGCAATTCTAAAATTCACCAACAACATAGAGAAATAAGAACATAGGCCATACTTTGATAAGAGAAGAAACCCTCACACTTCAAATTGCACCAAGATATGTTCATTAAGCTCCAAAGAGAGAGAACTCTCAAAATCCAACCATGACAAATGGAAGAGAGAGAAAAAACTTGTCTAGCTTTTAGCTCCTCTTGCTCCTACAATAAACAACATACATTCATAGATCTAGCCTAGGATGGAGTAAAAAAATCAAAATATTCCAACAAACTCTAACAACATCCCATTGGAGCAAAATACCTTCGCCATAGCATAATTATCCTACCTAGTAACCTAGACTTTGACTTCATCACTCTATTGGGCCAAACCTCACTCATACTGGCCACTTGAGCCACCCTAGAGCCTAATTCTAATATCTAAGGGTCCCAAACCACTTTAGATGCCACTAAAATCAAACCCTAATGACCAATTTTGGCTAACCTAGGTGCATTCCTAGATTTGGGGGCTCCTCCCTTGATTTGGGGAGTGTTTCGTTGATTTTAGGACCGTTGGAGTTCATCTTCAATTAGTAACTAAGAGCGCTTTCTTAACTCAGGTTCTAATTGACCATTCATGTCCAAATTTAGCCATTAGAGCCCTCTTTGACCTAATTAGTGTTTTTTATGTTAGGACACACAATGATACTAAGCAAGGCAGGGGTGGGGATGAATTAGTATCATGCACATTTAACAATTTTTACTTTACTCAACATGTAACATTATCAACTTCATCATCATCAACATAAAAACATAGTACTTTGAATGGAAACTTAAAAACATAAGATAAAAGCTTTCCTATAGACACCATTTTGTTTACAATGTTTATGGGAACCAACCCAAAGAGACACCAATCCCTTGAATTTATGAGCACAAACTCAAAGGAGACACCAATCCCCTGAATTTATGAGCACCAACTCAAAGGAGACACCAATCCCTTGAATTATGCACCAACTCAAAATAGACAACAATCCCCCGATTTTACCTTTTTAGATCTTTCACACAACGCAATAATGTTTTGTGCTATAGAGTTTTTTGAGCCTCAGAGCTTAACAAGATTCACACTTAGCTCAATGAAATTTTTATCATTTTAATGTACTTTATTCCTTTCTCAGGATTGCGAAGTAACCCAGATCATAGAGGCACTCATCCTAGCTTTTTCGAGTTGCAAACCATCCCCATACATCCACACACAATTCCTCTAAAATTTACGTACTTGCTTTTATTCAAAGCTACCCCAGTCCTTCATAATTATACTCCTGCATATTTAAGAGAATTGCCCCAAAAATAATTCGTAGTTTTTATCTCAGATCTCAGCTTAAATCGTTTTCACACTTCACTTCATTACATTTCATCCTCAAATGCGTTGACGTGAATCATATTTATATGGTTCACCTTTTGTATTTTGAAGCCGACCTATTCATAATTAACACGAGGCTTTTGGATTGACATAGCCGACTAGTTTATGAATAACTTGAGGCTTTAGTCCATCTTTTGATGGGGTATAAAGAGATATAGAGAAAAAAATCATTTCTCCTCAGCCATGGGGAGTTAGGAAACGTGCCACCTATCATCGGAAAGGTCTTGGAGTAGGACTTATGTTTTCATTTGGGCTACCTGTGTGGAGTAAGGAGCACTTCTGGCTTTAACATCATTCTCATGAGGCTCCCTTGGCTTTGACATCAATGACAACTCTATTTTCAATATTTTTTGCTCATTCAATCAATTAACTGAGCATTCTTTAGTCAGAACCATGGTTATAGAGTCATGTGTCAATGTAACTCATTGAAGGAGAGTTAACATGGCTAACCAAGGGTTCTTAGGCTCTAGTTAAGCCAGGCACGTCTCAAACCACTACATGGGAAATTCAAATTGCCTCTAACCCTAATTTGAATTGCTTTTAACTATTGTTCATCTCCATTCATTTAAGTTAATAAAATACATCATTCTTTTCTTCCTATCTACTTTTAGTTTTTGTGTAATGATCTATGATAAATCATTTGCGACATGATTAGTTGTTTGCTGATTTGATTTTCATTATATATCTCTTTAGTTTATGTGCCTAGATCAATATGTTCCAATTATGTGCCTAGATCTATATGTTCAAATCATGTGCTTAGATGGCATAAAAACATAAATTTATTTTTCTTTTCTTTTAAATAACTTAAAAAAAGATAGCTCAATTTAAATTAAAACAAAACAAAATTTCTATAAAAAATATAAAATTAAATGATTATGAAAAAGAAGAAGAGAAAGATCTATATGTGCCTAGATCTATATGGCATCAGAACAGTAGGGGTACTAAACTAGTTAGTGTTTTGGTGATTTTTCTAGAAGTGATCAAACTTTTGAAGGTTAAAGAAAGACTTTTGCAGCCATCAAAAAGGCTTTTGTAGCCACCAAAGAGTTCATTTGCAGTCCATATGTAGCTATAAAAAATGATTTTGTAGCCACCAAAGAGCTCATTTGCAGTTCATTTGTAGCCATTAAAGTGCTCATCTACAATCATCAAAGTGCTCATTTGCATCCATCAAAGAAGGGCGCTTGCAACCATCAAAGAAGTGTTCATTTATAGTCATAACACATTATACATCTTAGCGACAACTTTATACTCAAAATGAGAATTCTTGCCATAAAAACTTGTATTTTTTCATAAAAATCATAAAAAACAACCCTTGAATCAAAAAGTGGTGCTACTGGTAGCACCATTTTTTTTTCGAGGTTAAAATTATGACTTTTTAGAAACTCCACCTGGTGTCGATGCAATCAAAACCCTAAATAAACCATTGAATTGAAAAATAGCACTACGATAGCACCTTTTATTTTTATTTTTTATAATTCAGGGTTAAAATTACTACTTTTTGGAAATATTGTCTGGTGTTGGTGCAACCAAAACTCAAAATCAACCCCTGAATCGAACAGTGGTGCAACCGATAGCACCCCTTCATTCCGTTTAGTTACATTTTCATTCAACTTTGAAACTATGTATGGCGTTATAAATAAATATTTTTATTTTCTTTTAAATAACTTAAAACTATAACTCAATTTAAATTAAAACAAAACAAAATTAAAAAAAAAAAAGAACTTAAATGATTTGGAAAAAGAAGAAGAGAAGGATACATTTAAAAAAATAGAATCACCAAAATTAAGAGAGAAGACATTAAAAAAAATAGGATGGCCAATTTTTTTCTAATAAATTTTAAATTAAGAAAAAGAAATCAACAAAATACTAAATAAAGATTAAAAGAGAAGTTTTTTTTAAATAACAAATTTTAAAAAATTTATTATTTTTTTAATAGCAAAATTAAAAAGAAGCTCATTTCTTTTTCGCAAAGTTAAAAGTATTAATTCTTTTTATAAACAATTTAATTTTTTTTAAAAAAACAACATTTTCTTTTAGAATACAACGTATTATTTAAAAGAAAACATTAAAAACCATTTTTTTTGAAAGAAACTAAACAATTAAAAAAAAATTAAAAAATTTAGAAACAACATTTATTTTATTTTTAAAAAATACAATGTATTAAAAAGTTAAAAAACAATTAAAAATAAAAACATTAACAAAATTTTAAAATTAAAACAGTTTATTTTTTGTGAGTAAGATTAGTAACTTTCTATTAAAATTAAAAAAAAAACTATACATAGTATTATAAAAAATGGTCTTCCTAGACCTCTTGTAGATATGTCATTCCTTCTCCTCTGATTATCCCTTCTCACTATGATGCAGGCCTACTGCTAAGAAGTCCAGAACACACCAGACCCCTCGATGCCACTGAAAGTCTATGTTCATATAATTTTGGTTAGGCCAAAAATAACCCCCAGGAGTCCCACATACTCGGCTGTCGGCCATAATGAAACATTACAAAGATTTGGCACACACCCAAGACAAGACATTCCATGCTTCCGACTCAAGGCCATTACAATTTCTTCATCACAGAACATAATCCACCCAGTCATTGCATTCCAAACGAGACCCAAAAAACAAAACATCATGTTATCTCCCCAAATAAATTTGTCGAGTTGATCATTTTTAGATGACAGGATGTCATTTAAAAATTCATTTCTAAATTTCTTAAGGCTCATTGTTGAGAGTTTTATGCATGTAATAAAGTTTGAAAAACATTAGATTGGGTTTTCATTTCAAAAAATTCAAAACTCAGGTTTCGGTGGCTTAGGCGGACATTGCAATTGTTCATTAGCTACTGAAAACCCAGCTTTCGGCAGCTTATAGCATGAAGACAAGATCCTTCAAGCTATAGAAAGGAGAAGCGGTTTTTAAACATTTCGGCAGCCCACAAGCATAAAAGCAATATCATCCAAAGCTGTCGAAAGAGAGGCGGTTTCACACGTTTCGGTAGCTCACATGCTTAAAGGCAGTATTATCCCAGCTACCGAAAGAAGAGGCGGTTTCAAACCTGAGGTTTTCTTTCAAAAAGGTCAAAACTCAGTTTTCAGTGGCTTAGGCGGACATCCCTACTGTTCATTAACCACCGCTAAAGCGCGAAATTCGGGGTTATTTTAGCCACTGAAAACGCAGAAAATTGGAAACAGTCAGTATGTCTTGGGAAAAATCAATTTTCTCAGCCGTGGAAAGGCCATTTTACATGCACAAATAATCGATTGACAACTAGACATCCTAAGCTTTCCAATGGTCCTTTCAGATCTGCATTTGGAGCTCGGGAAGGCAGTCAAAAATCCCCTGCAAGATGAGGCTGCGTTTTCAGCAAAAATGACGTTTTTTACTCTGCAGAGTCATCATTTTAAAATGATGATTTTGAGCGACTGGGGAATCATTTTGCAAAACGCTCGGAGGTTTTTGTTCCTCACATGTCAGAGAACAATAACCTCTCTCCATTTTCCTATAGGTGTTGCAGGTTGAGAGAATCGAATCCGTCTCTGAGCCCCAAATTTTCGGATCCCATAATTTGTTTGTTTGACACATGTTTTTGAAATACAAATATCGGGAAAATGAAAACGAATCTCAAGAAACTGAGAGAGGTTTTTGCTCAAAACAAACCAATCTACAATAACCTCTTTCGGTTTATACACAGGTGTCACAAATTCGGAGAATTGAATCCATCTCTGAGCCCCATTTTTCAGCAGTTTGGCCATTTTAAAAAATGATTTTTCCCTAGTTTATTGAAAATGGTTTTGATCTTCTATTTTTAGTAAATTCGATCCAG
The DNA here is from genome assembly GCA_027924585.1 of Larix kaempferi. Lineage (NCBI taxonomy): Eukaryota > Viridiplantae > Streptophyta > Pinopsida > Pinales > Pinaceae > Larix > Larix kaempferi. The sequence continues at coordinate 9,756,811 of BSBM01000727.1, forward strand.
CTTCTTAGGATCTGAACGTTTTTGTAAAGGTTATAAGGCCCGTGACTTAGGTAGAACAAGGGTTCGATTTTGGAGATAGCACACTGATTGTACTTTCAGACTTCTTATAACATATCATAATATAAGCTTCTTTTGCCTATTATGTTTAGATTTACCTCTCGTCTGTTCTATACTTGTATTTGATGATTTATTTCATGTCTTGAGTTGATCCAGTGTCTGAGAACTGTCATCTTTTCATTTCAGTGATTAACTGAGCTTTACAAGTATTTCTTCAATTATAATATTGGCCATTCATATGTCTGTCTTATGTATGTTTCTGTTGAGATTATAAGTTCTTTCCGTCTATATACTTTATTCAAAACCTCTGAACAGAGTGGGATAAAAGCCTTGTCCATTGAATATGTCTATGCTTGCTTTGATTGAGTAACCTTGTGTTAGTTGTCCCATTTTGATCCACCTATCCACCCATCATTGAGAAAATAGTAAGTTACCAGGCATCTCTGAGATACAACCTAGGAGAGTTTCTTGGAGTGATAACATTTTGGCGCCGTTGCTGGGGAGAGGAGTTCGAAGCAAGTTTCCCTGGGAGACGACTTAGTTTCAACTTTTGATGATAGAAAAAGGCTGGGCATTGTATTGGTTGTAAGCATCTATCTGGCGGCTCTACGTTTAAAGACTCCACTGGGGAAAATCCGGTTGACAGAAAGATGAAGGGGCAGAAATGTAAAACTAGGTATCAGTTTACGAGCTTTCTTCATGAATTGTTGTTGTTCTTTATCAGCTCTTTCATGCTTTTTCCTTCACATGTTAAGAGGATCATCTTTTGTTTTGTATATTCAGATGGATATCATCCTTCTTTTATATATCCGTCTTTAGAAGAAGAAGAAATCTTGCAGCCTTATGATGTTAATGTTGATCCTATACCCTCATCACAGCCTGTTCCTAAAGACGAGTTCCGCATTCCAATTCCTCCCGAATCAGATCATTCTTGTGACTTTGTGGAGGTTGAAATTGAATTAAAACCTACTCAGACTTCAACATCTTTTACCTCAACTTTTGAGCCTTGCCATCAACTTGTTATTCCTCATAATCAGCCCACTGCTTTTCAAACTAAAATCAGAATGAAGATGTTCAAGCCTTTAAGGCTGCCCTATCTTCTGCATCCTTATCCTCTTGACTGTTTTGAGTATCTTCCTCGGTTTGAAGAAGATCGTGTCACAACCGAGAGACACTTAGGGGCTTTTGAGAACTTCCTTGATCATTTTGAGATTATACATGATGATGTTGTTATGAGGTTCTCCAAAACTTTGTTTAGAGATCCTGCAGTATGGTTTAGGAATCTAAGTGGTGATTCTATTGGCTCTTGGATCGAGCTGTCCAATGCTTTTCTAAAGTATTGGGGTGAGAACAGATCTTTTGATCAGTATCTCACTGATTTTTGCACTTTGAAGAGAGGAGAGGAAGAAGCTTTGGCTGTTTTCAACATAAGGTTTTACCGTGTTTATCATGACATGCCTTTGGAAATCCGGCCTACAGAGACTGCTGCCATGGTATACTATGTTATGGCTCAGCATTCAGATCTAGTCCTTCTACTTAGAGAAAGGAGATCATTATCCTTAAGACAACTTTTTGAAGATGCAGAAGGAGTAGAGGAGAATATCTGTGCTTCCAGGAAGATCCGTGATCGGGATTGCTTTGAAAATCTGCATACATATGAACAAGGGAACTGTCAGTACATTTCAGTTTTTGAACAAGAAAATGATGAGTTTGAAACAGATATGGAACAATAGTATGAAGAGGAAAAGACTGCTATTTTTGATGATCACAAGTTGCTCTAAAAAACACAAGTAGGGCATCAATCTTCCAGCAGAGAAGCAATCATTTTTGAGGAGAAAGGTAATGACTATGAGGCATTTTTAGAACAACAGCAAGCAACTAAATATATTTCAGATTGTGAATCAATTTCTTGAACATCTGTTGAGTACTCTAGAAACAAGTATGAGTCAGAATGTTATGATCAGTTTGCTAATCAGGATGAACCTATGATGACAGAAGATTGCATAGGCAATTATATGTTCTTAGCTGATCTTAATCCATATGATGTAAACCCTGTTTCATTATCCTCTTGTGATCACTATGCTGAAAATAAATTTATAGTTTTTGATGATCACAAGTTGATCTTAAGAGAACCAGAAGGTCATCAATCTTCTGGCAGAAAATTAGTCATTGAAGTACAACATTTTCCCGAATATCAATAGGTTTTTGATTTTCCTTTCAAGGATCCAGTGGAAACATTCATGGAGTCATACATTTTAGACAACTTGAAAATCTCAGATTTTCTTAGCTTGCCAGTTCCGGGTGAGTATGATTTCGTGAAAAAGTTCTTATTACTTCTGTTACATTTCAAACATTAGCCGTTGATTAGTGACAGAGACAAGATTATTTCAGTTTTAAAGTTGCTTGGATGGCTGTTATGGAAGTCAACATTTACCTAACCCATTGCAGAGCTGGTTAGAGTAGAGTAGGGTAGGAAATAAGCTCGCTGCCTGAGCTTTTCATTTCTTCCATTTTTGCATCAGAAATAGCAGTTAGCTTGTGTGAATAAAAGCAGATTTTGAAGGAGTACAAAGATCAGTTGCACAGGTTTTGAGAATTTTCAGAGATTGGTTCCACAGGCTAGATGACTCCATGCCCAATGGATTGCAAGTTCAAAACCTCTCATTGAAAATATCATTTCTTTTCTGTCAGTCTTGCAAAATAACTCAATGCCCAATGGAATAGTAGATTTAAGTTTCAGTCTGAGTTTTTTCAGGAAAGGCAACAGGTCTGTGGTTCTTGGAACCTCACAGGGAGGATTCCATCCCCGAGTAGGAGCCAGATGTTATCTCCCCAAATAAATTTGTCGAGTTGATCATTTTCAGATGATAGGATGTCATTTAAAAATTCATTTCTAAATTTCTTAAGGCTCATTGTTGAGAGTTTTATGCATGTAATAAAGTTTGAAAAACATTAGATTGGGTTTTCATTTCAAACAATTCAAAACTCAGGTTTTGGTGGCTTAGGCGGACATTGCAATTGTTCATTAGCTACCGAAAACCCAGCTTTCGGAAACTTACAACATGAAGACAAGATCCTTCAAGCTGCAGAAAGGAGAAGCGGTTTTTAAACATTTCGGCAGCCCACAAACATAAAAGCAGTATCATCCAAAGCTATCGAAAGAGAGGCGGTTTCACACGTTTCGGTAGCTCACATGCTTAAAGGTAGTATTATCCCAGCTACCGAAAGAAGAGGCGGTTTCAAACCTGAGGTTTTCTTTCAAAAAGGTCAAAACTCAGTTTTCAGTGGCTTAGGCGGACATCCCTATTGTTCATTAACCACCGCTAAAGCGCGAAATTCGGGGTTATTTTAGCCATCGAAAACGCAGAAAATTGGAAACAGTCAGCATGTCTTGGGAAAAATCAATTTTCTCAGCCGTGAAAATGCCGTTTTACATGCACAAATAATCGATTGACAACTAGACATCCTAAGCTTTCCAATGGGACTTTCAGATCTGCATTTGGAGCTCGGGAAGGCAGTCAAAAATCCCCCGCAAGATGGGGCTGCGTTTTCAGCAAAAATGACGTTTTTTACTGTGCAGAGTCATCATTTTAAAATGATGATTCTGAGCGACTGGAGAATCATTTTGCAAAACAATCGGAGGTTTTTGTTCCTCACATGTCAGAGAACAATAACCTCTCTCCGTTTTCCTACAGGTGTTGCAGGTTGAGAGAATCGAATCCGTCTTTGAGCCCCAAATTTTCGGATCCCAGAATTTTCCTGTTTGACACATGTTTTTGAAATACAGATATCGGGCAAATGAAAACGAATCTCAAGAAACTGAGAGAGGTTTTTGCTCAAAACAAACCAATCTACAATAATATCTTTCGGTTTATACACAGGTGTCACAAATTCGGAGAACTGAATCCATCTTCGAGCCCCATTTTTCAGCAGTTTGGCCATTTTAAAAAATGATTTTTCCCTAGTTTATTGAAAACGGTCTTGATCTTCTATTTTTAGTAAATTCGATCCAGCTTCTTAGGATATGAACGTTTTTGTAAAGGCTATAAGGCGTGTGACTTAGGTAGAACAAGGGTTCGATTTTGGAGATAGCACACTGATTGTACTTTCAGACTTCTTATAACATATCATAATATAAGCTTCTTTTGCCTATTATGTTCAGATTGACTTCTCGTTTGTTCTATACTTGTATTGATGATTTATTTCATGTCTTGAGCTGATCCAGTGTCTGAGAACTGTCATCTTTTCATTTCACTGATTAACTGAGCTTTACAAGTATTTCTTCAATTATAATATTGGCCATTCATATGTCTGTCTTATGTATGTTTCTGCTGAGATTATAAGTTTTGTCCGTCCATATACTTTATTCAAAACCTCGGAACAGAGTGGGCTAAAAGCCTTGTCCATTGAATATGTCTATGCATGCTTTGCTTGAGTAACCTTGTGTTAGTTGTCCCATTTTGATCCACCTATCCATCCATCATTGAGAAAATAGTAAGTTACCAGGCATCTCTGAGATACAAGTTAGGAGAGTTTCCTGGAGTGATAACACATCATAGCAAGACTCTTACCCCCCCACCTGTAGCATAAGACGTCCCTCCCTCCAGAGGATTCTCCACACGGACTGGCGATAGGGACAATCAGAGGCGATTTCGCATTCATCATGTCATCATCGAACAATGCTTTTTCTAGATCCAGGACCCCCTCCATGTCCACTAGGCTCCTCCACAAATCTTCTTTGAGGTTGGTCAAGACTTGCGTAACCAGGTCCCCAAAACTTTGTCTCTCCATCATGGTTCTCGCCTGTAGCTTTCTCATAACCCAGTATGGGCTCAGCTTTGCTGTCATGTCATGTTCTTCCGGCCTCCTCTGCTCCCTTCCTCCTCCATAATTGAAATTGTTTCATCAATATGGGGGAATTCCCTCTATAAGTTCCTCCCCATGGTTGTTTCATTTTTTTTTTTTTTAATTTAAAAAATATTTTTTTCATGTTTTAATTTTTTAAATTTTGTTAATGTTTTTGTTTTTTTAAATTATAACTGTTTTTAAATTTTTTTTTAATAAGTTTATATATATATAAATTTGTTAAAAAAAATCTTTTCTCTTTTAATTTTTGTCTAGTGATTATTTTTTTTTTTTTATTAATTTAAAATTTATTAAAAAAATTGACATTTTGTTTTTTAGATGCCTTTTTTTATTTTATTTTTTCAAATTAATTTAACTTTTGATTTTTGAAGAAATTTGTTTTTGTTTTAATTTAAATTTAGCTATCGTTTTTTTAGTTATTCAAAAGAACACACATATATGTATTTTCCGTAAAAAAAATCATTTTATTCATATGAATAAACATGGACTGCTCATAAAGGACTTACATCATACATCCGAGAGGACTTACATCATACATCCGCCTTTCGTCTACATGAACAAACTGCCAACTACATCTATCGACTTACAATACATCCATCCAACAAGGCTCTTAGCCTTACATACAGACTCTATATTGGCTCGCAACCTGTCAACAAATTTTAATACAAAACAACAAAATGGCTTTTCAACCTTCTAATCAGTTTTTCACTTCCTTATATATTTTAGTTCATCCAAAATTGCTCCATGACCTTGACCATCTCTAATCTCCTCTACCTCAATTACCTCTAGTTGAAGTGCCAAAGCCATTTTGGATAAGGTATCCACTTCTGCATTTAGTTCTCTGTAGATGTGGCCAAAGGAGACTTTTTCAAAAGAAGAAACCAACTCTGCTGTTAGAAGATATTGAAAATGAGGGTCCCCAATCTGGATCTTTCTTGTTGCTTAGTCAAATGAGGGTCCCCAATCTGGATCTTTCTTGTTGCCTAGTCTATAGTCATCTTTGAATCACCAAACAACTGAATCCTTGAGATGTTCCTGCTCTGTGCCACTTTGAAAACAACCCACAGAGTTGCAAGTTCCGCTCTACTGTTTAATGAGTGACCTGGGGTAAACTTAATACACAGTTTATTGGTTTTTGATACAAACAGTATTCCCCCTCCGCCCCCAAGTGGTGGCTCCCCTGGGCTAGCCCCATCGAAGTAGGCCCATGGATAACTACTATTAATCTCAGGGCTCACAATCACTTGTTTCCTGCTCGATTTGGGATCGGTCTTGTGCTCTTGCACCTTCTGCATTAACAACGAACACGTGATGTCAGGAGGGACCCAATGATTCTGGAAAATAGTACGATTTATTGCTTCCCAAATACTGAAAACGAAGAGAGCATGGAAAGCATCATAACAACGTACCCTTGTCGCTTGCCACCACTTTTGAATGTTCTGTTCCAGCATGAGATCTCCGTTCGTCACAACCTTATTATCATTGAGTTGTTTTGAGGTCGAATCCCATACATTTCCTGCATACGAGCAAGAAACGAACATGTGAGAGTTCGTTTCTTCATTTACTTTACATAATACACACACACCCGGACCTTGCAAACCACGTTTTCTCAGGTTTTCACATGTTAATAACTTGTTGCTTTCATAGTTTCAAAGTTGAATGGAATTGTATTATGTAAAGTTTCAAAGTTGAATGGAATTGTAATCCGATGGAAGGAAGGGGTGCCATCGGTTGCACCAGTTTTTGATTCAAGGGTTGATTTTGGGTTTTGGTTGCATCGACATTGGATAGGGTTTCCAAAAAGGCGTAATTTTAACCCCGAAAAAAAGGGTGCTACCGGTAGCACCGCTTTTCGCAGGGGCTTATTTAGGGTTTTGATTGCATCGACACCACTGAGGGTTTCTAAAAAGCCATAATTTTAGCCCTGAAAAAAAATTGGTGCTACCAGTAGCACCACTTATCGATTTGGTTTAAAAAATACAACCTATAAAAATGAGAATTCTCGAGAGTTCTTGTCAAGTTTTATAATTTGTTCCATCAAAGAAGTGCATTTGCAGCCACCGAAGAGCTCATTTGCAGCCATTAAAGCGTTCTTTTGTAGCCATCAAAGAGTGCTTTTGTAGCCATTAAAGAGATCACTTGCAACCATTATAGAGTTCATTTGCAACCATGGATCTCCTATCTCCCCAGCTCGGTTGCTACACAATTGGTATGCTAGATTCAATCTTGCTGAAAGGGGCACCAGAAGCTTCACATCACATGTCCTATGACAACATATTCACATACATTCATAGGATGAAAGAGGCCCCATAAGCTTCGCAACATATGAACTAGGAGGACATATGCACATCCATGATCCATCACTTAGCCAAGGAAGATCCTTTTACAAGCCCAGAAGAAGAGGTGATCTACAAATTTCTTCTATCCATTAAGAACTTGTCCCCAATCAAGTTCAAATTGAATAATCCATTGGAGAACTTGTCCCAAATCAAGTTCAAATTGAAGAAGCCATTGGAGAACTTGTCCCAAATCAAGTTCTTGTTGAAGAAGACCTTCAAAATGTCTTGTGATACTCTAGATCTACAACCTTTGCTCCTATAGTTCACCAAGTTCTGCACAAAAGCTTCAAGGGGTTTCCTCCATTCGAAGCAAGGAGTGGTCAAGGACCACCAATCAAACACTTCAAAGTGTTTGGATCTCGTGAATGGGAAAAGATGCACTTCAAAAGAAGGATGAATTTTACAAAGATTTGTAGGGATCTTCGCAAAGCCCTTTACTGAGAAACATTTCACCTATTTGAGAACTTCTTTGGGAGTAAAGACATTTCTGAGGAGGCTCCTTAAAGTCTTCTATTCACATTCTCTTTTATGTTTTTTTTTTTCCACTAGGTTTTTCCCCTCTTACCCAATTTACATAAAATATTTGTGTGCATGTGTACCTAATAAGGCTGAAAATTGTTGGGACCCATTTTTTCATTTCTTTTATTTCTCATAGTCAAGCTTATGGGGGATGTTGGAGCAAAATACATTCTTCATAGCATAATTCTCCCACCTAGTAACCTAGACCTTGACTTCATGACTCTAGTGGTCCAAACCTCACTCATATTGACCACCTGAGTCACCTTAGAGCCTAATTCTAATCTCTAAGGGTCCCAAACCATCTTATCTGCCACTGAAAGCACACCCTAATGACCAATTTTGGCTAACCTAGGCACATTCCTAGATTTGGGGGCACCTCCCTTGATTTGGGGAGAATTTCCTTGATTTTAGGACTGCCAGAGTTCATCTTCAATTAGTAACTAAGAGCGCTTTTCTAACTTAGGTTCTAATTGACCATTCATGTCCAAATTTATCCATTAGATCCCTCTTTGACCTAATTGGGTTTTTGCATGCTCATTCAGTTAGTTAATTGAGCATCCTTCAGTCGCAACTGTGGTTATGGAGTCATGTGTCAGTGTAATTTAGTTATGGAGAGCTAGCATGGATAACTAAGGGTTCTTGGGCTCTAGTTAAGCCTGAATCATCTCAAGCCACTGCATGGGAAATTTGAATTGCCTCTAACTCTAGTATGATTCTCCTTCCTTTAAATATTGTTCACCTCCATTCATTCAAGTTAATGAAATACATCATTCTTTTCTTCCTATTTGCTTTTAGTTTTGTGTAATGATCTATGATAAATCATTTGTTACATGATTAGTTGTTTGTTAATTTGATTTTCACCGTATATTTCTTTAGTTTATGTGCCTAGATATATATGTTCAAATCTTATACATCCATGAAATATGGTGGTCAAAGCCACATGTACAAGTCTTCAATATTAATGAGAGGTCCAAGAAGTAGGATGCCTCCATCAAATATGGAACAAACACCAAATCAAAGTCCAATGATAGCCTCCAAAGGCTCTCCAAAAGGTAGCGCTTAAATGAAGAGTGGTCTCCAAGTAATGGATGAAGTCTATATCTAGGATTTTGACCCCTAGAGCTCCTCCAAACCAAACAACCTCCTCAAATCATGTACGAGTGTGCAACAAAACCTCCAAAAGTGGATGGTAGTTCCAAATAGGGGATCAAACATAGTTAAGGCACCTCGAAAGTGGAATGCTCCTTAATAAAACATAGGGTGATGTGCAAATAAAGCTCCCCAACATAAAATGTCCATGCAAATGCCCCTTCATGTGACAACTTTCCATCAAATATGGAATGGGAAGAGTGAAAGCAACCTCCAAAAGTGAAACGCTTTGTCAAAGTAAGAAAGATCATAGATGCAAAAAAACCTCAGATGTTGGACGAAATCATGATGTGCAATATATGATCTCTCAAGTGAGAGCATTCCATCTTTTAATGCTAAGAATGAGTCAAAGTAGATGCCCAAGAATGCTCCTACTAAGATAACATAAATAGGTGTGCCAACCATCATATAGGTGGAGTGTTCCATCAATTAGTGCTATGAGTGAGACAAGGTAGCCCTCCAAAATGAATGCTCCAACAAATAATGCATATATGAGTGTGAAAGTGGCCTCAAAGGAGTGGATGCTCATTAAGGAAGATCAACAATGATGGCACATGAGTGTAGAACAAGTCATCCATAAGAACAAGTGGTTACATCCATGCATCAAACCCTTAATCAACTGATAGATCCAAGTGTAATAACTCATCTTAATAGGGAACGACCTCAACATGTGTATTGAATGTCCTCATAAATGATGTCCACATATTAACCAATTCAATTTCCAATGCAATCTCGTCAAGCCACATGTGGAAGATAGATCCATAGAACAAGGAGCATCAAAACCAAGAGCAAAGTGTCCACAATAGATAACCAAATCCATGAAGAAGGTGACCATCCCATCATGACATGCCTCCACACATGCCAAGAGTGATAATTAAGGAAGGTGCTCAATCAATAACACCCAATGGAACCAAAATGCCATCCAAAGGCAAGAGTGCTCCAATAAATGAATGCCATATGTCACCATACATGTTCTAGAATGGAGGGGGCACATTATGGGAGATCACCGAAAGTACATCCATAAGCATGAAAACATTAAATGAGTAAGAGATCTCCACAAGGAAAGGCCTCCAAAGATCACCATATCATCCACATAAGTCATCCAAATGGTTAGGAATAAGGGTGCTCCATGCATAATGATAGTGCATGTGATCTAGATGCTAAATGAGATCAAGAGCACTAGGATGCTCTACAAGAAATCCCTCCAAATTCCATCATACCATGAAAACTAGCTAAGTGTTCTACTTCAAAGGATAATTTACATGTGATGAAGATGTTATATGAAACCATAGATGCTAGAGTGCTTCACCAAGGAAACATGATCAAGTGACATGAGAGTCAAATGCACCATCCTCATCAATAATCATCCATATGAGAGCATATTAATACCAACCACATCCCAAAGCTACTAGCCTAAATGAATATCCATCAACCATCGATATGCTAAAAAATAAAGCAAAATCCTATCATCAAGAACACAAAGCATGAATCATCACCATCAACGTGTAACCCCCTGTTGGAAGTGACAAAAATTACATGTGGACACCCATGTCAAAATGGGGAGTAACACAACCTTAGGATGTTGAATAGTTATTTCCATAGATAAATAGATAAGGTGTTCCTTGTATCGATTAAGGCTAATAATTGTGTAATAGATTGGTCTCCCTACCCTTCCAATTAATTCTCAAATGCAATTTTTTGAGAGGAGTTAACATGCAAGTTTATATACCGATTGTTGTGGAGTTGGCAATGCCTCTCAAGTAAGGAAAATCGATATGGTTATCAACAAACCATCTGTTAAGTTGAATATCTTATGTTGCAACACCACTTTACATAAATTGTTATGCCCCGTTTGGTCTTGGGCTCATCAATCTTTGACCCCAATTCACTATTTATTCTCTTACACAATAATTACAATAGAAGAGGTCTCCAAAGGGAATACCTCCACAATAATAACAAGCTAGTGTCCTCAAATGGATTATTTCAATAATGTAATATAGGAAGATCCTTAAGGGTGGTACTTCAATAACAACATCCTCATAAGTCATAACCCTACAATTTAAAGAAAACAATAAAAGTAGGGGATGAAACATGAAATATGACAACTAATAACTAGGGATCATAATGATGCAAAATAAGATTTCATTAAGAAGAAATAATAATAATTGAATTAAAGAAATATTTCCTCATATCATAATAGATAAGGTGTTCCTTGTATCCATTAAGGCTAATAATTGTGTAACAGATTGGTCTCCCTACCCTTCCAATTAATTCTCAAATGCAATTTTTTGAGAGGAGTTAACATGCAAGTTTATATACCGATTGTTGTGGAGTTGGCAATGCCTCTCAAGTAAGGAAAATCGATATGGTTATCAACAAACCATCTATTAAGTTGAATATCTTACGTTGCAACACCACTTTACATACATTGTTATGCCCCATTTGGTGTTGGGCTCATCAATCTTTGACCCCAATTCACTATATTATTCTCTCACACAATAATTACAACAGAAAAGGTCTCCAAAGGGAATACCTCCACAATAATAACAAGCTAGTGTCCTCAAATGGAATATTTCAATAATATAATATAAGAAGATCCTCAAGGGTGTTACTTCAATAACAACATCCTCATAAGTCATAACCCTACAATTTAAAGAAAACAATAAAAGTAGGGGATGAAACATGAAATATGACAACTAATAACTAGGGATCATAATGATGCACAAAAAAGATTTCATTAAGAAATGATAATAATTGAATTAAAGAAATATTTCCTCATATCATAATAATAATTGAATTAAAGAAATATTTCCTCATATCATAATAATAATTGTAAACAATTATAGTGATAAATTAATACCTCTCATAAGACATCTATTAAAGGATGAAGTTTCGGTCCATATAATAATAATTCGTTCTCATTGGCAATATAATTATTTATAGCTCCGCAAGGATATTATGATAACTTCCACAAATGACTAAAGTAGATCAATTACACTAGAGTACCTTTGCAAGGCATAAAAATAATGTTGAAAAGGTAAACTCCTTTGTAAAAAGAAAGCACAAACACTAGTTCAAGAAAGAACTCTGGGGAGAATAGGGCACAAAGTAGTACAACAGATGGATGTATCTATAGCCAAATTTACACGGGAGAGAAGCTAATCCTTATTGTCAAAAGTAAGAGCAAAAACTTTATCTCCAAGGACATGTTGGAGAATGCCCTTTGTAGTGTCCCAAGCTCAAAGGGATCTAAAGGGTAATCCTTGAAGCCATTCAAATTTTAGGAGCAGAGAATAGAGAGGAAACACTCATAACATCCAATGTTAATGAACACCTCGTAGAAGTGAAAACACTAATAATATGACCATGGAGTGCTCCTTTAATATGGAACAAACTCTAATATTAGATTTGAAAAGACAAGGCAACCTTAAGGTAATCTATGTTAAAGGGCAATGCCTAGTGTAATTATGGTTGCTATTGCGATATATACAATAGAAATGTGCCTTTTGTACACTATGAATGCTAATTATAGGACAAGATAAATATGTAGCATGTTGTTACAAATATTTAGAGTGAGTGATGCTTGAAGGTAACCATTGATTTACAAAATAAAGTTAGGGATCTTTCATTGAGGTGCTTAAAAAGATAGAGAAAGACCCCCTTGAGTCCCTTAAAAGAGTAATGATATTGGTGCCTTATCTTTTCATAAATTGAGCACTTGAAGATAAAATGGTCTTCAATCTCCACCCCTTCTAAGGATTAAATCTTGAAAATACATTCCTCATGTGATGGGCACTCACTCTTTTCTCTTAGTGGGTGAGAAGACATCTTAAGTTTATCACAAGGGAATATATGCACAATACCAATCATGTTGAAGATCATCATGATGAACAATATAAAGCAAATCATATATGATAAACCATAGGGATGAATACCACAAAGAATAACTCATAAATCAAAGACAAAGATAACAAGATTTATGTGGTAAAACCCTCAAAGACAAAAACATCCTCAAAGCAACATGAACGATCTATTAATATTCAAGAAGGCTTACATTTGGCACAATACTTGATTCTCAATCATCTGACACCATATCAACATCACAGACAAATGAATCTCCATGATCTTTAAATAGAGATCATGGACCAATTAGGTGATAAGACATAGATCAACTTTTGTGGATACTAAGAATGGGAGCATTGTTAGATCACTTATGCAAATGATAAAACGACAACCATCAGATAACCTAAGAACAAAGCATATCAAAGGAAGACACATGACTATAGTACATTACATAATGTATGATATCGTAACATTCCCCCTCAAGAAAAAACTTGGGATAGGAAGAAGGATTTACAAAGAAATGATAGGAGGAGAGGCATTAAGCCTATCCTCTCGACAACGTCCTTCACATCTAACATAGATCAATGATGTAAAAGTGTATCATGATAATGGATTGGTGTCGATGTTGAAATGGATACCTAGCAATATAAAGTTGTCAAAGAACAATGTATAAATGATGGCACAAAAGATGGAAATGTTGAAGTTGAAAGGCTCTTACAACACCACATACAAGTGCAGAAGATACCAAAGAGTGCTCCAATCAAATCAAGAACCTATGGTCCAAACAACATGTGCTAAATGATAATCCATTATAGAATGCACATGTACAAATGAATCAAAATATTTTCCCATCATAACTGTGAACTAAACTAAAAGTGTCAATATTGAAAAGATCAAAGATAAATGTTGTAAAATACAAAAGACTATCAATGATAAAAGATAATACTTTAAGCAATCCAAGAATCATATAGATGTTGAAGGTGATCTAACAACACTGCAATGAAAAAGTCAACAAAAGTGCTTCAAGGAATCAAAGAGAGTTGACCTGCCTTTTGGGTAAAATGAGTAAAAAACTCAACAAGTACTCCAAATAACATATGAGCCAAAATGCACGTGTATGAAGAAGCAACACAAATTTGTTGAAATTTTTGATGTGGAAGGACCAAACATGCTCTAAAAGAAAAAAAAATGATGTTAATGTTGAAGAAAAGTGCTCTAAGAGAGTGGTGCCAATGCACCACACTAGAAGAAAATGCCACCTCTTGAATGCACTAAAGTTGAAGAGGATTATATATAGATGCATGAAAAGTAAAATATATGTCAGCGATTATCATAAGTGCATTGAAGTTGAAGCTTTCAAGATTGCATAATTCATTGAAGTTGAACTAGTTCAAATGCAAATGCACAAAAAAACAAAAAATAATAAATTGATCCAAGCAAAAAATGGTGCTAATGTAAAAGAATTGAAAAAACACAAATATTGTCAAGATGGTTGTTGTGCTAAAGTTGAAGAAGACTAACACAAAGGCATGAAAAATTAAAAAAATATGACATTGATCAATATAGGTACACAGAAGAGATGTTAGCATAATAAAGCTAGACAGTGCTACATGAAAAAGAAATAAACACCAAAATAATGCCATCAAGAAGTGCCATTTTCACAAGACAAATTTCTCCATAAGGTCTTGACAAAAATTACCATGATTAGGTACACATTTACAATCCAATAAAACACTACACAATACCCACCATAAAGTTGAAATAAGGTGTAAAAGAAATGATGATAAAATTTGGCAATGCCATCATGACCATAACAAGGAGCAACATAATGCTCGAGGTGAAGTCCTTAAAGACATAGGCTCCAAGAAACCAAAAATTAATCCCCACAAAATCTACGGAGCTAACAAGGGTTTGCATCAACAATCATAAGAAGTGATCAAGAATCAATGTGAAAAACCATAAAGTTGTCAAGGAACAATATCTAAAAGCTAACATAGATCACAGAGAGCATGTTAAAGCAAAAGATCCAACTTTGATGCACAAAATGACAATCTAATAAGTGCTATAATGGTGCAAACCAAAGACTTGAGTAAAGCAGAGAGTGATATGATTGGGATCAACAATTAAAAGTTCAACAAAAATGCTTTGAATGTTTCCATCACAAGTTGTCAAATCAAGAGATTGCATGGTTATCAATCAACAAGAAAAAACAATGACTAAGTCTACCCAGTGTTAGATGGAATATCAATATTCTAAATATGAAATAAATCTTCAAAAAGATACATTCCCTTAAGTCCATGTGCCTTGTTGTTTTGTTAAGTCACTTGGTTTTCTTCAAGGCACTAATAGATGCAATTTCCATCCCCAAAGTAATCATGAATGGTCCCTTCTCAACAAGGCTTCTATGTAGGACTTCATGAATACTAATTAATAATGGTTAAGCAGATTACATTCAAATTAGTCATAACTATGAAGGAAAGTAAAATGGCTATGACTGCATGGGTGCATAGTACACACAAAATAATGCACTTCAATACAAACAACATTGAAAAAGGTGTTCACACAACCAAGTTGTGCCCTTCAAAATTTACAAAAATGAACACTAGAAGGGGGTTTATGAGAAAACTGAGAAACAACAATAACTAAATAGTGAAATTTCCAAAATCCAATCACAGTAGTGTGTAGAGCATGAAAACTACACATTACAAAAATTGAATTGAAAATGGGTTCAATATGATAACACTATGTCCATTTGAAAATGACCTTTGATTTTTTCATGCTAAACACTGTCCATTTGAAAATGACCTTTGAAGTTTTCATGCTAAACACTGTCCATTTGAAAATGACCTTTGAAGTTTTCATGCTAAACACTATGTCCATTTGAAAATGACCTTTGAAGTTTTCATGTTAACAGAGAGGGGTCATCCAAATCATTGATGTAGCACTAACACATGGTAAGTGGATGATGTGTTATTTCTTGTGGCAACATTGACATGGTAGTTGGATGGTGTGGTGTTGTGGTAGGTTTGTGTGGTAGAGTGATGGGTAATTTCAATGATGCGATGAAATCTAGTAGTGATATCTGATAGAGGAAGTTGATTTTGCGTGGTCTACTAGGGATACATGCAATTCATGTGTTGTCTCCTTATGAGGTGCTAGAATTGTGGCACCTTGATATCACATGGAAGTTTCCCTAAGGGTCAATGTGATAGGATCGTTTGAGGTTACATGGAGCATGGTCTCTAGTTAAGGGTTGCATCATATGGTTGTCATGTAAGGGCTTAAACATGTGGAGTGGTTTTCATTGTCTCCAAGTCTTAAGCATGTGTAGTGGTGAGGTTTCCAAGGTGATAGTAAAGGAGAATGTTAAAGTGTTGACGATGGTCCCAAGGTGGTGTAGTTTTTGAGGGAGGTGTCGTCAATAAGAAGAATCATGGTTTTGGTTGTTAGAAGGGAGGGGCCCATTTTGAAGGGCATGGTCACTAAGGTGGATGTGATGTGTGAGAAGGGTTGTTATGAGGTGATGTTACCAATAGGTGGGGCTTCACAGAATGTGCAATGTGGAGCTACCAAAGGTCATAAGTAGTGTTTCATGGGTCTTGAAAAAGAGGGACATAGAACAACGACCCATGTAACTGGAGGTGACCTACATTCCAAGGCAAGGGAAGGCCTCACAAAAAATAGAGAAGGGATATGAATCCCTACAACCCTAGAACACAACCATTATGTGCTAAATCCAAAAAGAGGGCCCAACACCGTGAATGAAAGAGGCCATACATAAAAATTAGAGGCTCTCTTGCACAACGATATGTGAAAAAAAGTGTCTCGAAAAATGAATGATGCTTCATGTGTGTTGAAATGGGGAGCCACAAAAAAATGATCCACATAGTGGGGAGTGATTTACATTTCAAGGTTCAACCCTAGAACAAAACCATTAGGTGTTGAAGCCAAAAAAGAGATTCCAAAGCTATGTATGAAATAGGGCACACATAGAAATTAGAGGCTCTCTTGCACAACAATATGGAAAAAAAGTGCCTCAAAAAATAAACGATGCTTCATGGGTGTTGAAAAAGGGAGCAACACAATAATGACCCACAACACGGGAAGTGACTTGCATTCAAAGGCAGGGGGGCTCACAAAAAAAGAGGTCTATGAAACCCTACAACCTCAAAACAAAGCCACTAGGTGTTGTAGCCAAAGATGGTCCAAGCTTGTCAATGGAAGAGGTCATGCATAAATATCAAAGGCTCCCTTGCACAAAAATATAGCAAAAAACGTTCCTTGAAAAGAGAACACCATGAACATAGTCAAAGAAACCAAGAACATGCCCAAACATAATGGTGCCAAGACCACATGAGGCTGTCTCATTGAATAACCTGAAGGGCCATACCAACAAATTAGAGGTCGAGACTTAACTTTCTCTTGCACAACAATATGGGAAAATTAAAACATTGGTGTGCCAAGGAAACAAATACCACATAAACTTTTAGAAAACCATATTTGATTGAAAATTGATATTGAATCTAGCTTTTCAAAAACAATTTTTATTCCTGTAGTGGATGACCATGGTAAGGACAAAAATATTCATATCTTAGGCATATGAAGGCCTTTTAGAGTGAAACAAAAGGCATACTTAACTGAAATATGATGTTTTACATTCAATGGAATGGTCTAATTTTGTCTATGATGCACGCATTTTCCAAAATTGGACAATAAGCTTTGATTTTTAAGAACTAATAAAAAAGTTTCAAAGGTCCGATTCTATAATCGAAAGAAGAGTTTTGAAGCTCCTCCAATACTCAACATAACCACCAAGATTGTTTGCATAAAAATTGAGCAAGGCTCTATCATGTACTAAAAAGGAATTCGTAGCTACCACAAGCTATCACAAGCTACCTCAATTTTTGAATAAAATAGTAGTGAACCTCACAAGCTCTTCAATACCATATTGGGAATCACAGGGTGGAAAACATAGGGACAAACATTGCATAGAAATAACTTGCACAAGTCAATTATAGAGACAAGAATACTTACATGGTAAATTTTTCATAGAGGGAAAAATTCACAGAGCAATAATTATTTTTGTATTATTACTTAGGAAAGCTTACATTTGGTATAATACTCTACTCTCCTTCATGTGGAAATACATCAACATTACAGACAAATGACCTTCCATGATCTTTACATAGATACCATAGACCAATTAGAGGTTAGACACCTATCCATTGTTGTGAATACCAAGAATAAAAGCACTGTTGGATCACCTATGCACAAGATATAATGGTGACAACATGATAATCTCATGTACTAAAGCACACCAAAGGAGCATCCATGACTATAGTACATTATACCAACTTGGTCTTAAACAACTATTAATTTCTAATTTCCTAACACAACAAGTTTATTAAAATTTTGAAAAATTTGCACGCAGAAACTTACTTAGTATTGAGAAGCCTATAAGGGGAAATCCAAAATGTTTGAATTAAGCTCTTGTAGATATCATCCATGATAGACAATAATCCCCCTCATAGGGAGAGAGAAGATGAGGGAAAGAATCTATAGGAAGTCTTTATAGAGGGGTCTTTTAATAAAAATACAATAGTCTTAATAAGCAAAGAAACTTCATAAAACCAACAAAGCCATTGACCTAGTGAATCCAAAGACTCTATCCCCTCAAAAGTGCATAAATTTAAAAAAAGGATAATTGTCTCTTCCATTAACGAATATACCATCTCTTATATCACAGGAAGATAAGTGATAAGCTTGAAAATGGTCTCAAGAAGTAATGAATGAGCCACAAGCTTTAGCTCAATGGTACACTAGGGAATTGTCAAGCCATTTGCAATGATTGATATGTTGAAACATAATGGTTTGGTTATCTCAAAAAGAGATTACTCCTTTTGTCTAACACTAAGTCCCCAATTTTCCAAGCTATAAAGACTGACATGTTTAATGAGCAAGTGAAAAACATTCTTTGTAGATAAAATGCCTTGAATAGATGTTGACAACATTACCTTCCATGGAATATCCAACAAAGCATATTAGTTACACATATGAGTTTGGGATGTTTGGTTTTGACTATAAATACCATTGGTTTATATTCCCATGTAAACATATCTCATGGCCTTCTCCTCAAGCTATCCTTTGAGATATAAATGGAAACTCAAGAAATCTTATTATGACGAAGTTTTGGCATTAACTTCCTTTGAAGAGGTTGACACTTCTAGAATCCATCTTGGGTGTATCACACTGACCACTTCTTTGAGGAATCAGGCCCTAATGGGGGGCTCTAACACTACCCCACTTTCGCCAACACAATTGTCCTCTTGTAGCTACCTTGCGATTACAATAAAGCTTGAACATAATTTCCTTGGTTGCGTTGAAGATAATAAACATGTTTTCAATTTAATGACAAGTTGCCAATTAAGTTCACAAAAATTGTTTTATGTGTGAAGTTGTTTTTGCAACTCTTCAAGAGCAGCTAATGATATTATATCATTTGCAAAAAGAAGTCAGATCAAGACATGTTGAAAGCAACCATTATTGGTTTGCATAGAATCTCTAAGAAACAATTTGAACTCATCAAAGCATATAAAAATGAAGAAAGAGGGCACCCATGCTTAACCTCGATAGTACCCATTTTATCATTCCAAAAAACCATGGATTCTGTGAGTATGAATAATAACTACCTCATATATCATCATCAAAACTAAAAGAAATATATCATCATCAAAACTAAAAGATTAATATATGGTACATAAGGGACGTGGAGACACATAACAGGAAACAATATGGGAATATAATTAAAAAACATTTAAAATTTCAACTAGCATTCTTTTTTCGAAGACAATTGTTTGTCCTCCTATATAACAACACAATCAATAAAGATGTGATCCACCATCTAACCGCATTTCTTGAACTTAATTTCTCCTATGGCCCTATAATATATTCTCTCTAACCAGTTAAAAAGATTCAAGTTAATGGCTTAGCATAAATCTTGACAAAAATATGGTCAAATTATATAGTCACATAATTACTTGAGGAAGAATTATGGATATAATCATTGATATGTTAGGATTAAAAGGGAAGAAAACCAAGAGAAACCACCTCGTTAAAGAGTACAACAATAGGATAGCTAGGGATCCCACACTATGTTTAAGGATTTCAGATTGAAGACCTTCAAAGTCCACAACTTTGATAGTACACAATCTATAAATGTTATTTTAGATAACACTATGAGTGAATAAATGGAAAGAGGGCAAGGGATTAGACCCATGCACATGTGATTGACTTAGAACATTACAAAAAGTAGAAGCATGGGTGGACCAAATATGGGAGTCAATGTCAAGAGGGACTATTTTTGTGACAAAAGGTTTTGCTGAAAGGTATAGAGAGTCGTATACAAATAAATAACAGCTGACCACTAGTTGATTCTTTTTTCCATGGATGAGAGGGTATTGTCTCCAAGTAGTAGTGGTTATATTAATATTATTAGCTAGAATATAATTAAGCTTTTTACCTATAGTTTTGTAGTGGTTATCTGTGTACCATTTTTTCATGGGGTGAAAACCAAGGGGATAAATGTATGCATAAGTCAATATGGGTTAGAAATTCTAATTGCACGGTGGTATAGTTTTGAAGTGTAAGGATCTTTAGACACTTAGGAGTCAGTTAATATAAACTTGTTCTAATGTGTCTTTAGGTAAAGTATGTTTTGCTAGAATGCATTAGTACTTATGTAATCCGATGGTCATAATATGTTCTAGACATAAAGTGATTTGATGATTCATCTTCACCTCGAACTTAATGACTATTGATCCATGCCTCATAGTGGCCTCATAACACCCGATTGATCCATGATATACATTTAAAGAGCATGGAGGATCATTTGCTTGATGATCGATTGTGAGAAATTCATATGTAATTTCTTTTTCATTTTGCAAATTAATATATTGCATCAAGTAGCTATTTGGCTAGGGTCATAGACTATTTCCCTCTTTGGGGGGTTTTAACCACATAAAACATTGGTGTGTTGATCTGTGATATTTTTTTGTAAGCTGTTTCTTAAGGTGTTTGAATTGTGTGGATATACCTTGTTTTAGTCCAACACTATATTAGAGATCTTATGAACGCCCACCCTTATTGTTGATTGAGATCTTGAACCAATGTAGCTACATGCATCAAAATATTTATGGAGTTTGCTATTTCTGTGTATTTCTAGGCTAAAAGGGGTGTTCCATTGTGTTCAAAGCATTTCTTTCAATTAGAAACACTTTTCTTTTCACTCGATTTTTTTTTCGTTTGCCTAATATATGGCCATTTTAACAGATCTAGAGGTATGATGTTTACATTTATGATTTTTTTACAAATCTTTCTTATATTATTTCATATTTTAGCCCGGTTTCCACTTTGTTACCTTTTTGGTCCATGTACTCTCTTTGTCGTGCACTCTGTGCAAACTCAACAAATTAGAAACATAGCGGAAAGGGTTTTCTTGATTGTTTATGCTCTTTTCCGTGCACCTTGTGCGAACTCTATAAACTAGAAACAATGAAAAAACTTGCATTTTATTTGTAAACTAACCAAGCTGTAATACCCCTAGTTTTGAC
Source organism: Larix kaempferi (assembly GCA_027924585.1). Classification (NCBI taxonomy): domain Eukaryota; kingdom Viridiplantae; phylum Streptophyta; class Pinopsida; order Pinales; family Pinaceae; genus Larix; species Larix kaempferi. Next base: position 9,778,193 of record BSBM01000727.1, read on the forward strand.
TTGGAATGCATTTATCCAAAAATTATGTAAATGATGTAAATATGCTAGTGCAAATTTCTAGTGCGGAGCTCAAGGCCAAGGCCCTACTAGTGAATGTGTAGGCATGTATGATGTTTATATTTTATTTGGACTGTTTAGTTGGATTTTATACGGATTTGGAATATTATGTTAATATTATATGCGTAAATAATAAAATGGTCCAATACTGGTTGTGTAAAAAGCACCAAAGGGGCTATGATTCCACCAGAGGGGAAGAGGAAAGGGGGTCCATGGGTGACTAAATCCTTGCTTCCAAGTTTCAATCTTAGAACTCACTCAAAATTCTGTCATGTGATGAGAATAAGCCAATTATCTCATTTTTTGACCATTTTACAATCATTAATGCATGTGTGTGGTTGGTGGGAAAAGTCACCTCATGTAGTTATTGAAGCATGGGACTGATTGCACTTTTGTGACAGTTCTGTCATGACAGAAGTTGATATGCATCTTCTAGGAGTCCTTTCTTCTATTGTCAGAATTTATGTGAGTTGTCTTTTCACCATTTTCTCATATCCTTTGGAGTCAACCCTCATTTCTCTCATTCTTTCATGCATATTTAGAAGATGCAAAGCTCTCCCTTGTTGTCCATGAAATTACCATGTTGTTTTGAACCCAAAAATTTGAATTTGGAGACCATGCTATATATTTGGAAGTGAATATTGTGGGCTTTAGGTGAGTATAGAGGCTGGGCAAGCTAGGAACCATTGCCCTTGATTTCTGCTGCTCGTAGGTGCTTGAGAAGCCATAGATTGAGGCTGCAGGTGGTTCTATAACATGAAATATCAGGTTAGATTTCTTCTATGCACACACTGGAAGCATCCAACAAGATGGGTCACCCAAGAGAACCGTGGATTGGTGAAGGGGATGCCTGAGCTAGAAGGGTGTTGTGTGGGGAAGGTATTGTGGAAGCCAAGGCTGTGAGGGTTGAGTGAAACCACTGTAGAGCTCTATATGAGCATTTGGCTAATTACGGAGAGCAGAATGGGTTGTGGGATGAGAGAGAGAATATTGTAGGTGTTTCCTTCGCCTTGGTGGCCTCGTAGCCTAGCTTGGGGGTGTCTTTCCAGTAGAAAGAGTATATGCTAGATGGAGTTCCTATGGTTGGGTGGAAAATCGCTCTTACACAACCAGTTGCTTGGATCTACGTTGGATAAAGATAAGTATTCTCATGCATTTGAATCTGAAATGTTTTTATTTCATGCATGTAATGTTTATGCTTATGTATTTGCATGCTAGATGCGTGTGGATATATTTTAATTCCGTTGTGCATGTTTGTTTCCATTTCTGCACACATTTTGTTTGTTGAAATTCATATTATGGATATGGGTTGAAATTTGAGAGCCCAAGTTTGGCCAGCGTACCCTCTTGATGGTCAGATTGGGTGAGGGGGACGCTACAGAGTGGTATCAGAGCTTCTGGTTGTAACATCAAAGCTATATGGGCCATAAATCATGATTTACAGGCATAAATCATAAATGGTGCTGCAAAAATCCGTTTATGTTAAATGGAAGTTAAATGGCAGTTAACGGGCTTCGAGTAAGTTTGAAATATATTTCGAAACTTTCCCCTTATTGCCTAATAAAAAAAATTGCATAAACCCCGAGATTTAAAAATAATTGGGAAAATCTTAGTTGGGCCCCACTAGTGCCGGGTGGCAGGGTGACGTGGTGGAGCCACATGGGTAATAGGTATGATGTGGAGGAGCTAAGTGGGAAAAAGTTGTGACATGGACAAAGCACATCAGATCTGTATACATAGGTGACCGTAAGGGATGGAGTGTGAAGGAAAAGAATATATAATCGTTGAGAAGCAAGGCAGATTGAAGATTGATAGTGATTCAGGCTTGCAAATGTGCGTGAGAATTAATTTGTTTTTGCAGCCCTACATGAAAACCACCTCATCCACTTGTTGTCCTCTGGTGCGTTCAAGCACGTAAAAGCGGTCTCGGGAAACTGCTTCTCTTGAAGCCTGAAACCACCTTTTGGGTCCAACAGGGAGTGACGTGACGTGGGGAGATGTGAGAGGTAGCAATGTCAGGAGGGATGTGACACTCGTCAGTCATGTCATTTTTGGGAGATCGTGTAGATCAAGATAAATGAATCATAGTGTTTCATGGCCTTGAACATGCACGAAGGTTAACAGAGCTACACGACCTTGAAGCAGTAAACCACTCGATGACGTGTCGCTCTCTCGTGCATTCAGGCTTGCAAAAGTAGGTCCAGGAAACTTCTCTCCTCGGACCCTGAAATCACTTTCGGTCTAACGAGCAATGATGTTATGTTGGGTCTAGACATGATGTGCGGAGATGTCATGGGTAATGGGACCCGCGGCGATCATGTCAGTATAGAATGATCATGCATATTTGATTGACGACTGATATTGATTCAGGCCCATGAAGATGCACAGAGGTTAATTTATTTTTGTAGCCCTGAAAGAAAACCACCCCATCCAAGTGTCACACTCTCATGCATTCAGGCACGCAAAATCAGTTTCAGGAAACCACTCTTCCGAGAGCCTGAAACCGCTTATGCCTGATAAGTGGTAAGGCAATGTAGGTGGCATCTGAAGGGTGAGGATCAGTGGAAAAACAACATTTTCCACAACCAATTTTTGGGTGCCCGAAATAAAAAAAATGAAATCGATCTTATGCACCAGATTGCACGAAATCGAAGGATTTACGGAAAAAAAATGAGGGCGCTTCCCTCGATGGGAAGCCACAAGGGGGAAAGCCCCCTTGACCCTCGTTGTCCCCCCTCATATGTCGTTGAGTGTGAGAAGTTCTGTGATTTGACAGAAATTCTCAATATGGGTTATTCCTAGGTTGCATGAAGATTAATGTTATAATTTTCTAATATTGTAATAAATCTAACAAATGTGTTTATAAACACTTTTGCAGATTCAGAATCCTATCAGTGACAGTTAAGGGTCAACATTTCAGTCTAGTGAAGTTGGGAAGTTTTTGATCTTGGATGGACCAAGAAGAAGAGTATCATCATGGAGGATGCACAAGATCCTTATGAGGTTGAGGCAAATGCAATGGGAGAGAATGTATAGGTTGAGAATGCAGAGACATAATCTAATGGTAGAAGAAACCAAGAAACTCCCCTAGACATTGCAGAAACCATGAGAAGCTCTTCAATTTGAATGGAAGAGCGTCTATATGGTGGGAACACCTTAGGCAAGTAAATATGATCAATGAAAGGAAGATTGTGTGGAAGCAATTTAAGAAGTACTTCAAGGAAAAGTACCTTTCTGACAGGTACTATGATGGAAAATCAAAGAGTTCCATGAGCTGAAATTGAGACAAATGACTATGGAGGAATATGCAAACAAATTCTTGGAGATGCTGAGATATGTCAAATATATCAGGGATGATAAGGTGAAAATTAAATGTTTTCTAAGTGGACTGCCCCAATCATATCAAGATAGAATTGAGTTTGATGAACCTCGAACTCTAGAGGAGACCATAAGAAAGGCCAAGTATTGTTTTGATCAAAACAAACGCAAACCAGAATTCCATAAGGCATGGAAGGATAAGAAAAATGAAAAGTTTGACCAAAGGAAGAAGGGGTTCAAGTCTCCTTAATTCAAAAATCAGCCAAGGAAGCCACCGCAGGGTGTGACTAAGCTAGCTAGAATGATGGGAGACAAGCCAAGAGATCCTCTTCAATTTTGGGGATGTGGAGGGGACCACGTGCTTAGTTATTGTCCACATCATAATGGGAGTGAAAATCAAGTTCACAACATCCAAGGAGTTGAAATAGTGGGTCAAGTGGCAAGGACCGTCCCTAGAATTTATGCAGCATTAGAGGACCGCCAATCATACCATCAGTCAACTCTGGTTGAAGTTGAAGGTAAGATTGCTGAGCAATCTATTTCTATTTTGACTGAACTTGGATCTACTATTAGTTATATCAGTCCTAAAATTGTTGAGATTTGTGCTTTTACGAAAACAAATCATAGTAAATCATTGTTAGTTCAACTAGCCACTGGAACTTAGAGGAAGGTTAGCGAAATTGTGGAAAAATGTCCATTGTAAATGTGTGGATTGTCCACTTTTGCAAATCTGAATGTTTTTCCACTTGGTTCCTATGATATTCTCATTGGAATGCACTGGTTGGAATCCCATAGAGTTAAACTTGATTGTTACATCAAGAATTTTGAGTGTATTGATGAAGAAGGAAACCTAAGGGTTGTAAAGGGAATTCCAAAGGTAGTTTATGTTAGGCCTATTTCATCCATGCAATTGAAGAAATTATGTAGGAAAGGTTGCTAATTGTACGCAACCCATATTTTGGATAAAACAGGAAAAGAAATTCCCAAGTTGGAAGACCATTCCGTTTTCTAAGAATTCAAGGATGTGTTTCATGATGAAGTTTCAGGACTTCCTCCAAAGATGGACATTGATATTACAATTGATCTTGTTCTAGGAGTTGCACCGGTTTCTAAGACACCTTACAAGATGAGTACACTAGAGTTATTAGAGCTGAAAATGAGATTGCAAGAGTTGTTGGAAAATAAGTACATAAGTCAAAGTGTGTCTCCATGGGGAGCACCTTTACTTTTTGTGAAGAAGAAAGATGGAATGCTCAGGTTATGTATTGATTATAGACATCTTAACAAGGTTACAATGAAGAACAAGTAACCCTTGCCTCGAATTGATGATCTTTTTGATCAAATGAGAGGGTCAACGGTGTTCTCAAAGATTGATTTGAGATCTAGTTATCATCAAGTGATAATCAAGGAAGAAGACATTCACAAGAAAACCTTTAGAAAAAGGTATGAGCATTATGAGTTTGTGGTGGTGTCATCTGGTCTTACCAATGCACCAACTACATTCATGTGTCTCATGAATAGTGTTTTCAACAAGTATTTGGACAAGTTTGTTCTTGTATTTCTAGATGACATTCTTATTTATTCCAAGGATGAAGAGCATGAAGAACACTTGAGAATGGCTTTGCAATTGCTAAGGGAGCATAAGTTGCATGCAAATCTAAGCAAATGTGACTTTTATAAAAATAAAATTCATTATTTGGGTCACATTATTTCTGAGGAGGTAATATCGGTGGATCTCGAGAAGATTGAAGGCATCATGAATTGGCCAAATCCAAGAAATGTGACATATGCGAGATATTTTATGGGTCTTGCTAGTTACTACATGAGGTTCATTGAAGGATTCTCCAAGGCTGCACACCAAATCACTTCTTTGCAAAAGAAGGGGATAAAGTTTGAGTGGAAACCGAGATGTGAAAAAAGATTCCAGCTTTTGAAGAAGCTTCTGACAAGTACTCCAATTCTAAATATTATAGATCTGAAAAAATATTTTGTGGTATGCATAAATGCGTGTAAAGATGGACTTGGAGGAGTTCTTATGCAAGATAACCATGTGGTATGCTATGAGTCAAGGAAGTTGAAAGAACATGATAAGAACTATGCTACTCATGATTTGGAGCTTGCAACCATAGTGCACACTTTGAAAATGTGGAGGCACTGTTTAATGGGCAGAAAATTTGAACTAAGGATAGACTATTGTGGTCTGAAATATTTGTTTGAGCACCCCACATTAAATGCTAGGTAAGTTAGTTGGCTAGAATTTTTATGTGAGTTTGATTTTGAGATCAAGCACATAAAAAAGGTGAAGAAAATAAGGTGGCTGATGCACTTAGCAGAAAAGTACATGAGATGCATGTAGCAGCCGTTAGTACCTGCCAAACAGATTTGAGGCAGCATATTACTAACTGTATTGCTGAAGATGAACTGTATGTGCAAATAAAGGACAAATTGCAGCAACAGAATTTGGAAAAGAGGTATGAAGGTTACCATTTGGAAGGTGACATACTTCTTGTTTATAAAAACATAATTTATATTCCTAATGTGATAGATTTGAGAAGGATTGTTATGGATGAAATCCATAAAATGCCATATTCCGGTCACCCAGGATACCGGAAAATAGTTGCTATATCGAGAAAGAAATATTGTTGGTCGGGAATGAAAAAGGACATTGTTGAGTATATTTCTAAGTGTATGAAATGTCAGCAAGTAAAGGTTGAACATCAGCACCCAGCAGGTTTGTTGCAACCTTTGCCAATTCCAGAATGGAAATGGGATATGATTTCCATGGATTTTATTACAGGTTTTCCAATGACAGTGAGGCAGCACGATTCCATCATGGTTGTGGTGGATAAATTATCTAAGGAAACACACTTTATACCAGTTAAATCCACGTATAAAACAAATGCTATTGCAAGAATTTTTATGAAGGAAATTTTCAGGTTGCGTAGTTTTCCTAAAGCAATAATTTCAGACAGGGATACTAAATTCACTTCAAATTTCTGGAAAACTATTTTTGTTGATTTTGGTACGCAACTGAACTTTAGTACCGCCTACCATACACAAACAAATGAACAAACTGAAATGGTAAATCAGGTGCTTGAAGACATGCTACGCATGTATGTAATGGAGAAACCATCCAAGTGGGAGGATTATCTACATTTGGTAGAGTTTGCATATAATAATGGTCAACAAGCATCGTTGGGCATAAGTCCATTTGAAGCTTTGTATGGAAGAAGGTGCAAAACACCAGTTACTTGGGATAATCCGGTGAAAATAATTGTACTTGGGCCATAATTGCTTAAGGAAATGGAACAAGAGGTTGTAAAAATTAGGCAAAATTTTAAAGGCAACCCAAGATAGATAGAAAATTTATGCATATAAGAATTGAGTGCATAGAGAGTTTCATGTTGGGGATCATGTTTACCTTAGAGTGAGGCCAAGGAAGAGTTCCTTGAGGCTTGGGAGTTGTGCCAAGTTATCACCAAGATATTGTGGGCCCTTTGAAGTGCTTGGGAGAATAGGACTAGTTGCATATAGAATTGCATTGTGTGCTAACACTGGAGCTCATAATGTTTTTCATGTTTCTTTGCTTAAGAAATATATACATGATCCTAACCATGTCATTTATTGGGATGTGATTCAGGTGGAACCCGAGGAAGAGTTCCAAACCAAGCCACTATGCATCCTAGACAGGAAAGTGACATTGCTCCGGAACCGAGCCATCGGATAGGTAAAGGTGCAATGGAAGCACTTTGGTCTCGATGAGGCTACATGGGAGTTGGAGGATGTCATGAGAGAGGCATATCCATTTTTGTTCCAATTTTGAGCAAACACCAAGGACGATGTTATTCCAAGGGGGAGGGGATTTTAATAACCGTAGTTTTGACTTGGAATGTATTTATCCAAAAATTATTTAAATGATGTAAATATGCTAGTGGGAATTCCTAGTGTGGAGCTCAAGGCCCGACTAGTGAATGCATAGGCATGCATGATGTTTATATTTTATTTAGATAGTTTAGTTGGATTTGATGCTGATTTAGAATATTATGTAAATATTATGTGCATAAATAATAAAATGGTCCAAGACTGGTTGTGTAAAGAGCACCAAAGGGGAAGAAGAAAGGGGGTCCATGGGTGACTAAATCCTTGTTGCCAAGTTTTGACCTTAGAACTCACCCAAAATTCTGTCATGTGATAAGAATAAGCCAATTATCTCATTTTTTTACCATTTCCAATCATTAATGCATGTGTGTGGTTGGTGGGAAACTCCACCTCATGTAGTTATTGAAGCATGGGACTGATTGTACTTTTGTGATAGTTTTGTCATGACAAAAGTGAGTCTGCAGCCGTCGGGATTCCTTTCTTCTACTGTCAGAAGTTATGCCAATTATATTTTCACCATTTTCTCATATCCCTTGGAGTCAACCCTCATTTCTCTCATTCTTTCAAGTAGATTTAGAAGATGCATAGCTCTCCCTTGTTGTCCATGAACTTACCATGTTGTTTTGAACCCAAAAATTCAAATTTGGAGACCATGCTGCATATTTGGAAGTGAATATTGTTGGATGTAGGTGAGCATAGAGGTTGGGCAAGCTAGGAACCCTTACCCTTGAGTTCTGCTACTCGTAGGTGCTTGAGAAGCCAGATATTGAGGCTGCATGTGGTTCTATAGCAACCATTATCAGGTTGAACTTCTTCTATACACACACTGGAAGCACCCAGCAAGATGGATCGCCTAAGAGAACTGTGGATTGGTGAAGGGGATGCATGACTTAGAAGGATGTTGTGTGGGGCAGGTATTGTGCAAGCCAAGGTTGTGAGGGATGAGTGAGACCCTTGTAGATCTTTGTATGAGCATTTGGCTAAGCATAGAGAGCATAATGGGTTGTGGGGAGAGAGAGAGAAGGCTGTAGTTGTTTCCTTCGCCCTGGTGGCCTCATAGCCCAGCTTGGGGGTCACGTCCTAACATAAAGAGTATATGCTGGACAGAGTGCCTATGGTTGGGTGGAAAATCGCTCTTAAACAACTAGTTGCTTGGATCTACGTTAGATAAAGATAAGTATTCTCATGCATTTGAATCTGAAATGTTTTTATTTCATGCCTGCAATGTTTATGCTTGTGTATTTGCATGCTAGATGTGTGTGGATAGATTTTAATTCCATTGTGCATGTTTATTTGCATTTCTGCACACATTTTGTTTGTTGAAATTCGTATTATGGATCTGGGGAGAAATTTGGGAGCCCAGGTTTGTCCAGTGTCCCCTTCTGATGGTCGGATTGGGTTAGGGGGATGCTACACAAGCTCTGACCCCAAATTTGAGAAATTTCGGTTTCAAAATCTCTATTTTTGTTTTTGTTTTTGTCTGGTTGTGTAAAAGTATTTTGCAAGCCAAACGCAATTTTTTGGGGTAGGCATACTCTCCAACAACAACACCAACAACCCCATTCTCCTTCATAATATTACTAAACATTTTGTTTAACTCATTTCGTTGAAAGTTACTTTATTAAGTAAGAGGTCTTGGGTTCAAGTCCTTCCTTTTGTTATTTCTTGAAATTTTTTATTTAACTTTAAGTTATAAAGTAACTTCATTATCAAAGTGCTGCCCACTTGTTTTATAATGTGGGTCACTTATTAAAAAAAAAACTTAGTTGTAAAAGTGAGCTTATAGGCAAAGTTAGTAAAGTGGGAGAAATTATTTATTGCATCGAGCACGCATCACCATGTTGTTCAAGCTCTTCTGTCCACATGGCACCTTGGTTCATTTTCTTCTTTTAAAAAAAATCATAAATTTGACATCTCGAGTCTCTTTTCAAAGTCATTTTTTTAAACTACTTATTTTTTCGAGATATTTGCATCTAGACCATTAGTTTTTGCTTTTGAATCCATATTATATGCATATTATTATATGGCTAGTCCCAATTATATTTTGCTTACCAATACCAACTACTTCTTTGGAGAGCCCATATGAAGGATGTCCTAAGGATTATGAAACTTTACTAGATTACCTGAGGAAAAGAAACTAACCCCATTGATGTCGATAAGAAAATAAAAAGGGATAATAAAAATGACAAAGCTTGTGGATTAATTGGGATGCCCGTCTCTATTGATCTTACAATTCCACCTTCAAGAAATTGATAAACCAAATGTGGCTTGGGAAAAGTTGGAAACATATTTGGCAAACACAATGAGATTTGAGGTCACTAGTTTGAAAATCAATTGATTTCTTTAAATCCAAGTGATTTCTCTTGCATTCAAGACTATCTATCTCAATTGAGAACTTTTATCCTATTATTTGAAGAATGGAAGATATCCAAGCCATAAAAACAATGTATTTATGTTATTCTTGTTAGGTTGGTCTTCCTTATTTTGTTTTGGTATCTATTTTTTACTCCATCAAAGAAGCTCTAGGGGCTACTTATAAAAAACCCTTGTGATGATTTCATTAGAGAGAAAGATAATCTCTTAGATCTAGGAGTGATCAACACTACGAGTACATCTAGAAAAAGTCTTAGAGGCATAACAGAAGGATAAATCCAAGCATCCAAAGAAGCAAAGTGTAGTGCCCCATTTGTGCATTTGATTTTGACACTGATTACGATAGTATTGTTTGAGGGCATTCGTTTACGAATGACGCGATTATGTGTGATTTTTATGTTGTGTTACTATTTGAGGGAATTCACTTCAAATGACCCAACCATGTGTGGCACTAGTACTTTGAATATTATGGACAGCTGTTTGAAAACTATCTATTGTTAGACTATGCCATGATGATGATCAATTATTCTGTTATTTGGATGGTTTCTATGTTGATCTAATGTTTAAATGATATTGTTTCAATGATGATTGAATATTTATGAATAATGTGAAATTATGAAATGCATATGATTATGTTATGGATAACATGTACTCTGATGGGTTGTCATGTCAAGTGTGACAGAAAGATAGGTACATGCGACGTAATGATGGCGTAGATAATGCATATAATCTAGACCGAGTCGAGTATCATTGACAAGTGATGTCAATATGGTATATATGTTTATATTATGCTTTTAAAAAAAAAATTGATGTGCGTGATGTTTACGTGTAGGTGTTGGATTACAATTGCCAATCGATCCACATCAGGTAATGTGGCTAAACTAAGATATGATGTAAGTCTAGCATTTTCCACTCGACGAGTTTGGAGAGAGTGGGAAAGGCTCTGCTTGTCAGGTGGATGTTGTTGTGAGGGTAGGACACATATTCGGTCACTCAAGAGGCACTTAATGGGGGGCACACAATAAGATTATGATCTTATTCCCCAGGAACCACTAGTCCCTCAACAGGGCCAACCGAACTGAGTTAACTATGTCTCAATTGTCGTACCAAATCCCTACCAATGGGGGAGCATGGCACCATTGATATCCCTGCTGTAAGTGAAAAACAACCATTAAAAATTAAAATTATTAATGAGGGCAATAAAATATTTCTAAAAAATTTATAAATAAAGTTTGATTAATTTTCAATTCAAATTAATTAAACACCAATTAGGAATTTGTGAAAAATGAAAAATGAGCAAAAATAACAAAATGAGCAAAAATAACAAATTCTAAATTGAAAATTAAAAAAATAAAAGAAATCCTTAAATGAGGAAATAAGGGAAACTCAACTAAAGGAAGTATGAGTTAAGAAAATAACAAAATAAAACAATTAGAGAACTTGACTTCGTGGTTGAACAAGAAATTAAAATAATTCGAAAATGCATGCATGGATGTATGAAGGGTTTTCCAAAAGTTATATAGAGATGGAGAGGGCATAAGGCTCTTATCTTTTACGGTAGCATCTGTCACACTTTGAGGTAACTATTAGAGGGTGTGGTTCACTTAAGTACAGGGAGTTTGGGAGCATCACAGTAGTAGCCTGCTTACTGAAATTCTTGTTAGCATTCAATTCGTCAGCCCAGTTGTAGCTCGAGGGTTTGAGGGAAGAAGAGTATCCGGGTTTGATAACTACAAGATTTGACATGTATTTTAGAGTTAATGATTTCCGATTATTAATTGTCTTAGTGTGACTTGCTTTAAAATATGTAGTATAGATATATAGATGTGCTATTTGCTTGCGTGGATCATGGACCTATTGTCTAGTTAAGAAAAAAAATTATGTTGCTTATTAATCAGATTTATGTCGTGAAAGTTTACATATTTATTGAGTTGTTTACATATTTATTGAGTTGTTGTATGGAGACTTTGAAAGGGTTCGTACAGTTGGTATCAAAGCAATGTTCAAACATCGACACAATCTACCATTTATGAATTTGTTACCATGCTTTGCAAGGGAAAAGAAAATTTGCAATGAAGGTCTTCTGGATGTGATTATGTATATATGCATTTCTTGAACATATGCGAAATAGATCTTAATAAGACTCAGTTAATTGTTGAAAGCATGAAAATTTCTCCCTATCAATCAATTTTGACTGTTTACAGAATTCGATTGCTCCACGAGAACTCTACAGAGGTTCGATCTATCCAATCTATCCTCTACATGATGAAAATGAGTATAAATACTTGATTCCCCATGAATTCCGCGATAATCTATCTGTTTGAACGTTAATAAATTGCTTAGATATTCCACTCTGATTTCGGTTCTGGTATCGCATCCGATCCTGAAACAAAGAGACGATAAGTTGTGCAACGTATTTTAAAAAAATGCTAATGTTTGATTTTACTATCAGTAAGATCTCTTGACTGCACTTACTAGATCTGTGAATGAAGTCACATTAGGATTTTTGAGACCTGCGAGTTTCAAGTTATTAAGAATCCGGGACTTCCAAATTGCAATGAATCAACGCATCACCAACCGTAGATTCCTGTTGTTCCCACATCGCGGCCATCTTGAAACCGGAAGGGTTGCCAAGTTCCTTTGAATATAAATATTACCTCTGTGATTTTTGATAAGTAGGACGGCCTCTCAGGAGAGCCACGTCCAGTGAAGTTAATATTTTTCCCTTTATTAATCCCTTTTCTGTATTTGACTGGGCATGAAAGGTAGGGATGACCTCCTGGGGGAAAGTTGATCCCATAGTTTCATTTAACAAGGCAATCTTCAATGGTTGATCTCTATTATGAAGAAAAGCACACTGAAGGCCTGCCACTCCAGATCTCCCTCTCTTTGTGGGGTAATCCAATCCTTGCTTATTAATGCATGAGATTTGTATTTTGAAGAGCTCTAGACCTCGCCTATCAATGCGACCTCTAGAGAACCTACTCTAGAGCTCTCTCGTTAATGCGATCATTGTTGGTGTGGGATCTTGGCTTGATAATGCATGCGATCTAGCTACAGAGCTTGACCAATGTTTTCTATTTTAATAATTGTATATTGTTGGTTGCAAGAACTGGGTGATCTCTCTCTCTTTGAGAGGATCGAGCCATGCAATTTTTCTATTAGTTGATGAATGTGTGGGTTGTTACAATTGGCTGGGCGATACCTTGATAGGACCAACCCATGCACTAGTTATTATATTATAAGTTTGCTATATTTTTAATTATGGTGGAGACAAAAGAAGATCCTAACCCCGGTATACCTATTATTCTTAGCAATGAGAGACGAGCGATCTCCAGTGTAAGGATATCGACCCTGAAGTTGTTTCTTGTAGAACTTGATGGGGTGACTTCCTAATGGGTGAGTTGACCCCTGTTACCTTTTGAATGTTGTTTATCTGTAGAGTATTGAGCGACTTCTTTTCATGCTTGCAATACATCTGTCACGATTTAAAAACAAAACGCTGAATTGAATTGATCACAAGTGACAAAATCTGTGGTATAGGTTACACAATTACAGTAGACTAAATCAGTTACTTTATGGGCCGCATAACCTGTTAAACTAATTGAATGGGCTATTGGTTCGCCATAGCCTGAGAAAATTCTCTAGACCGAAATGCCACAACATGATATTAAAACATATCATATGGTATTAAAACGTGATTTCTAAGAGATATTAGCGATTGGAGTAGAGCGGATCTAAATCTTTCTAATCCTTACTATATTGTTTTCTATACATATGTAGCCTGCGGGCATAATGAAAACCGGGAACTAGGTCCCTGTGCTCCTGTGTATTGATTGAGTTAGGTTTGGCGTAGTAGTTGCATGGGATGACTCTCAATAGAGAGCAGATTTAGTCAGTCTCATCGATACTCATTGAAATCTATATTTAGATTTATCTAGGATCAAATTTTTTGAATTTAAGATAAAAAATTATACATCAAGAAATTGGATCTCTTTGGGTGCTTGATAGATCTAGATTGCTTGATAGATCTGGATTTAAGATAGATCTATGCTCATATATACAAATCCTCGTGATGGTTTTCAACTTCAAAACCTTAGATCAAACATCACAGATTCAATTTTTGCCATATTTATCAAAATCTGGTTTTTCCTTCTTGAGTTCAAACCGCTTAAAAAGTGTGGATAATCGAAGTGGCCAGACTGTTTTTGCACACAGTGAGGAATGCTCGTGTTTTTTCTAAAATATTGAAAGTGGATGGCAGGAAGTTTCGGTTCAAAAGTGGAGTAAACTATTTCATTGGTGTAGAATCAGGTAAATTACAAATATATATAAACGACTGTCTAAAGACGTAATGACAGAGGTATGATTACAAATATAGATAAACGACTGTCTAAAGACTTAATGACAGAGGTATGATTACAAATATAGAAAGGATTATGTCAAACATTCTTTGTTTGCGTATAATAAGTCCTTGTATTAAAAAAGGAATGATAATCATGTAAAAAGAAACAAGGATAAATTACATTGCACTTATATATATAGATAATCCTAATTTTTGTTAAGATAAATGATATATATGAAATTAACTTAAAGTGTAGATTAAGGTATATTTTATTGCCTATTTAAAATTGTAACATTATTGTATTAAGAAAAAGTAATAAATTAGTAGGATGTACCAAATTGTGACTCACCTTAAGAGTTAAGATTTTGTAATGAATAATTTGTACACCAAGGGTATGGCTTATCGTTTCCCTTCACAATGGAAACTATATTCATTGAGAAAAAGAATGTAAGTAATACCTAATCCCAAAATTTGAAGTTGTGGATAGATTCCACCTTGTATTTTGGAAGAATTGATTTGCAAAATAGAAATTGGGCGAAAGTGGTAACTTTTGAGAAAAGGCTATATATAACTCATAATTAAGCACATGGTAAAGTTGCATGTTAATTAGTAATTTGAATGATTAGACAAGTATGGGTGAGTACTTTGTAATAGGATGATATTGTTGAATATCAAGAATATTCAAGGTGAGAGTATTATGGAAATATTTGTTAAATATGGTGATTAAAATCCTTGAATGGAGATGATTGAGGTTTCTACAAATTTGATTTCAGGTCAATCACGACGACATAAAGTGACTAAGAAGGATTGTTGCTTAGCTAAAATGCAAGCAATGCATTAATTATGATCAACTTATATTGGTTGGTTTACATGGAGAAAGCATGGGAGATCTTGGTATGATGCAACAAAGAAATAATAATAGTTATAAAGAGCTTATAATATCCCAACCGAGAGAGAAATGAAAGTATATTGAAGAGATTCTAGAGAATGATTGCAAGAAAGTAAGCTATTGAAGGTGGGTATGGTAGAGTAAATCCTTTAAGATGAAGGGGTATATGGGGGAAGGGCATAATAGAGAAAATGTGAAAATAGGGATAATTAAAGAAAGATGTATTTTTGACAAATTTTAACTGACAAGAGATGAAAGGATTTTTCTTGCCAAAATTTCCACCGAGTATCGAAAGAGTCAAACAAAGACAGTTTTTTTCAACCGAAATATGGAGACGGTCAACACAACGAGCTGAACACAATGATGCTAACTACCTAACATGGTGGTACCTAAATAAAAGGACAACGAGTCCCCAAGACGTGACTTGATTAGACTATTATGACACACATGAGGTAACTTGGTGGACCCGCCAAAGGGATCAAACATAAATGAATGTGGTAAAACAAGATATGCACATGACAAGCACTTCAAACTAGACACAATGGTGCTGACGAATGGCTAGACGATAAAATTTAAAATGTTCATCTAAGTTGCTAAGACCCGACACTTCAGAATCATATCAATGTTGAGAATAAACATGATAACTATATATAATGACATAGACAGAGAATATAAATGAGTTGATCATATTGCATCAGTTCATAAAACATATGATGGATGATTAACATTTTGCATCAACTTTGGGATGAAGTTTCTTGAAGAGGGGGAGTATGTAACACCCCACTATATCTAGGCTCACATGCACTATTATGCTTGAAGGAATTTTGACTTTTCAACAAATAAATCTCATCTTTTTAATGAACTTAAGCCTTCATATGTCTACACATAAACTCTTTACCTAATGCATACAAACTTATACAAGAAACTGGCTAAGTATTCATTCTTTCAGAAAGAGATCCACTATATGGGACATGTCATCTTGGGAGATGGCATAGCGGTTGATCCATCTAGTAAGATTGAGGCAATATTGGAGTGGACGACGCTGATAAATGTTCATGAGGTGTAGAGATTCATGGGATTAGCAAGTTATTATTGTACATTTATAGAAGGGTTTTGTCAAAGATCGTGGACCTATCATCAAATTGCAAAAGAAAAATAGTAAATTTTTATGCTTCGAACATGGTGAGCAAACGTTTGTGAAATATAAGCAACTATGCACAACAATCCTGATACTAAAAGTATCGGACATGGATAAGAACTTCTTAGTTTGTACAAGATGCATCAAGGAAGGCCTCGAAAAGGTATCGATGCAGGAAGGTAGGCCGATTGCTTATGCTGCTAGGAAATTGAGACCGCATGAGGAGAACTATGCGATGCATGACTTAAAGCTTGCGGTCTTAGTTTATGCATTAATATTATGGAGACACTACTTGGTCATGAGAAAATTTTAACTGAAGAAAGATCACCATGAGCTGCAGTATATTTTTACTCAGAGTGACCTCAATACAAGGCAGAGGAGGTGGCCGGAGATGATGAGCGAGTATGATTTTGACATCTCATACATCAAGGGGGTGATGAACAAGGTAGTGGATGCCTTGAGCCAATAACCTCCCATCTTCTCAGTGCTACCATGAACAAGGTAGTGGATGCCTTGAGCCAATAACCTCCCATGGATTGTTGAGATTTAAGCAGCACATATATGTGTCAACAAACGAGGAAGTTCGAAGTTTTATCCTATATGAAGCCCATATAGTAGCTTATATGGCCCATCTAGGGGTTAAAAAGATGTTCACAGATCTGAAACCGTTATTTCTCTAACATGGGATGAAGAGAGATGTTGTGGATTATGTGGAAAATGCCTTGAATGCCAGCTAGTGAATGTTGATGTATATGTAACTTCGGAATGTATTTCATATATGTATATTGTACTCCTATAGAGATGGTATTATTCCTCTATACGGAAGTGTTTGTATTCCTATAGAGATGTTATTATTCCTCTATACGGAAGTGTCGTCATTTATATTGTAAGTGTTGTAACTTATACTTGATGGGTTATTAGACCACCGTATTGGGTGTCGGCCCAGTCAGCATTATGTTATGTGGTTAAGTTAAGGCCGACCTAGTAAAGATTATTAGGCAAGTCAAGTCAAGTATAAATAGAGTGCGGGAGGCACTCTATTTCATCATTCTATTCTCTCTCACACTCTCGGGAGAGTGGCGCACTTGTGGAGGAGGAGAATCTACTGCTAGGAGATGTCTATCTCTTATGCTTGGGTTGTATCATTTCTCTATCTATCTCTGCGGAAGTTATTGGGTTTTTTCACCTTTATGGTTTTCCCCAAGTAAACTTTGTGTCTCTTGTGTGCTTGCATTATTGTGTTCATGATTGATATGCTGTAGATATGCTGTACATGTTGTTCTCTCAGTTAAGTTCCTAGATCAGATTGAATTAAATTCTAAAAAATTAACATGGTATCAGATCTAGCCTAAAAGAAGGCATGGTATGGCATGTATGACACTTGTTGCAATTGCGAAGCTAGGGCTTGATATAGCAAAAACCAGTCATTGTAGAATTTTCACTATAAATAAATTTCGGCAAGGTTTCAAGGTTTGAAAATCGTACATGGCGAAGCTAAGATCCCCATGTACCTTGTATCCAAAGGACAACCTCTAATTCGTTGTACTTTGTGATGTATGATCTGTACAATATAGGGTTTCTGCCTCTTCCAGATCTCAGTCATAAATAGGTGACCTTGGAAAAAAGGTCATAACTTGGGATAGGAAGCTCCAAATGAAATTTCGTAAAACGTTTTAGGTAGTTCACGGATTGTATTTTATCAGGTAACTGTTTCAGAGGCCGAAACTGAACCAGTGACACGTGGCATGCCGTACAAGTTTGCTCTCCTGTTTTATCCCATAAACAGGTCACATTGCGACACTTGGAATAACTCTCTCTCAGAGAATCCATTTGAGGTCAGACCTTTGGGGTTGGAAATATGATAGGTTGGGTTATCACAGGAAAATGTTTCAGACCCTGTGGATCGAAAATTTTGGAGTTACAACAGAAACAATCAGGTACATATTTCTGTCAAAACATAATTATTTTTGAGCACCTTCATTCATGGCTTCCGAAATTTAGGGTTTCAGAGAAAGTTGGAATTTTTGTAATCGGAGACTATGGCTGAATGCTACTC
Source organism: Larix kaempferi (assembly GCA_027924585.1). Lineage (NCBI taxonomy): Eukaryota > Viridiplantae > Streptophyta > Pinopsida > Pinales > Pinaceae > Larix > Larix kaempferi. Next base: position 9,796,248 of record BSBM01000727.1, read on the forward strand.
ATCAAAATCGAAATTTAGAGACCAAGATCAAAATTTTTGGTTGGGTAGAAGGCCGGGCTTGATCAGACCCTAGTTCGGGACTTTGATCGGAAAAGTGGAAAATTATGGCTTCTGCAAAAATGGAAATTTTTAAAATCTGTGACCATGGCTGGAAGCTCCTCAGAAAAATAGAAGCTTAGAGCTTTGGATCAAACCTTTTGATTGGGAAGAAGGGTGGGATTTATCAAACCCTAGTTCAGGGTCATGTGTAGTGAATCCAGAAGTTTCAAAGGCAAATTTGAGGGGTGAAACTTTACAGTTTTCAAATTATGAGTATAATAGCTTGATCAGCTCATCAAGGCGCATATTTCTATCCTTTCGGAAGTTTGAAATTCAAAGTTTGAATTCTTAGGGTTTCTCTGACAAACCCTAATCCAACTCCAGATCCAGCTCCTGCAAATCAAGTGGATTGGGTTAATCCTAGAAGAGAATGGATTGGTCACCTGCATAAGTGAAGAAGTTCCTGTTTCAGAGGGAGATGAGGCTAAGGCCTTACATAAGAAAATTACAAGCAATCTCGATAGGTATGACTCATCCAGGTATGTTTTGAGATTTGTTCATGATTAAGTTTATGGTATGTTTGTCTTCATGTTATTACGGTTAGTACAATCTTGATTAAATTTAGACTTGTCGTATCACCTTAATAAAATTATGAATGCATGATAGAAGATATTCATTGATTAGGGTGTTGACACTTATGATTGTACTAATGCATTATGGTGTTGTATGAGGCTTATGTTGTCCGCTAACATGAAAGGTACACCAAGAAAGACAAATCATGTTCTAGTTCAAGAACATATGATCATGATGACATGACGGCAAAGATTCATCCATTGTCATGGATCACTTAGAAGATCTATTTACGAGGTATGTATAACTTGGTTCTATAATGGTTAACCTATGAGATATGCAGGTTACTAGCACAAGTCATTAAAGAGAACAAGAAGACATCATGTGGGTATGTTAGACATAACTAGCTAACATACCAATCCAGGTATGTTTTTCCTATATCAAGTTAGAATCCTACCTTGTGTTAGGATCCCTTATATAAGTATACTTGGTATGATTGGTTATGTTTATTCATAAAGTTAGAAATGTAAGTAATCAAGGGTTTATGCATATTATGTCTCTTATCTTGATTGATGATTTAACTAACTAGAAGAGTCCTATGATCAAATAAGAATATGCATGAGTAAAAGAAGACTTCCCTGAAACCTTGAATACTAATGTTTATTATCTGTGTTTGAAATGATCATGACTATACATGTTTAAGATTATTGTGTATTAAGATTATACTAATGAATGTGTGATTATGTATGAGACCTCGAGGATAACACAATGATGATACTAATAAGCATGCATAGTGATTAAGGATGGATATAAGTTCAAGGACATGTAATCCAGGAAGCAAAGATCAAGAGGGAGCACACTCCAGTTGTTCCTACAAGGAAACAAAGATCAAGAAGGAGCACATTTCAGTAGTTTCTGCAAGGATGCAGATATTCAGAGGGAGTTGACCACTTCTCACATCAGAATGGAGTTGCAAAAAAGAAGCAAAGACTGAGAGGGAGTCAACCCAAAAAACAAACAAAGATAAGTATTTGAATTATCATTCCTTGCATATTTGATTGTTTAAATGATACTATTCAATAATGTATATACTCATGTTCCTAGAATTAGGTTGTGTATTATGCATATTAGAATAGTTGCATTGATGAACTATATACTACTAATATACATGGGTAAGTGGCCTATGGCACTGTACAACATTCCATTTCTACTTATCTAGAATGAAACCTCTTTGCTGACATGTTGGGAGTTGTGCACACTCTTAACAATGTTCTGGTAGAGATTGGAAGGCATCTAGAAAGTTACGGGATATGGATAAATGTTGTATTGAAGCATTGGCTAAGATAATTGCATGACTGTATGACATATTTCTTTATGTGTAAGAATTTGTTCTGAAAACTATGAGATGTTTTCTAATCATGTAATTTAACTTGTTGTGTAGGAAAGATCGTATACCATCACCTACAAAAGAAGGACTACAACATTTGTTCAGCAACAAAGTTATCTATTGAAAATATTGAAGATATTGAAGTTCCCAGGATTTGGGAAGAATGCCATGATCAAGGAGTACCAGTCGATCATGAAGATGTTTGGGATGCAGTCCCAAGACCTGAAGGGGAGTCTGTAGTGACTTTCAATATGATCTACAAGATCAAGCATGCTGCAGATGGTAGCATGGAGAAATACAAAGTGAGGTTTGTAGCTCGTGGCTTCTCCCAGAAAGAGGGATTGAGTATGAAGAGACTTCTACACCTATAGCCAGGCACACTTCCATCAGATCAGTACTTTCTCTGGCCGCAGTGATGAAATGGAAGATACACCATATGGATGTCAAGACATCTTTCTTGAATGGTGTAGTCGAAGAGGAAGTGTATGTGGAGTAGCCACTTGGGTTTGAGACACATGACTGAGAGTCACATGTGTGCAAACTGAAGAAATCCCTGTATGGTTTGAAACAGGCAGCCATGACCTGGTATGGTAGGATAGATGGCTTTCTATCCAGTTTGGGCTTTACCAAGAGTAAAGCGGATTCCAAACTTTACTACAAGGTTGAGGAAGGAAATCCAATGATACTACTTTTGTATATGGATGACTTGTTTGTTACAGGTGAGGATAGATTGATTTTCGACATGCAGCGGAAGCTTGCTGCCAAGTTCGAGATGAAGGACTTGGGGATGATGCACTAATTTCTAGGTATGGAGGTGTGGCAGAGTGCAGATGGAATATTCCTTGGACAAGGGAAGTATGCAGTAGAGATCCTGAAGAGGTTCGAGATGATGGACTACAAGGCCATGGCCACACCTATTGCATCAAACCTGAAGCTTCTGTGTGATGCTTCATCTGATCCGGTTGATGTCACTGTGTATCGTCAGATGACTGGGTCCTTGATGTACCTGATGAACACAAGGCCAAATATTTGCTTTGCGGTGAACACATTGAGCCTGTTCCTGATGGATCCCAGAGGTGTTCACCTGGTTGCTGTAAAGCATATTTTGAGGTACCTGAAGGGTACGGTTGATTATGGACTCAAGTATGATGCGAATCAAAAGTTTAACTTGCAGGGTTATGTTGATTCAGATTGGGAAGGTAGTGCTGCAGATAAGAAGAACACTCATGGGTGCTGCTTTAGTATGGGATCAGGTGTGATCTCTTGGTTTAGGAGGAAGCAGTCCTGCGTAGCACTGAGTACAGCCGAAGCATAGTATATTGCGACAGATGAGTAGGTTGTAGATGTATTGACCAAGCTGTTGGTCAAAGTACAGTTTGAGTATTTCAGAGAGAGGCTTGGTGCACTTCAGATCGAGGTTCCTTCCAAAGGGAAGTGATGAGTCCGGAAGATGTAGATGCACATGAGCTTTTCTAACATGGTTGATGTGTTCTCCCATGGTCGTGATGTAATTGCTGAGCCATTCTCACATGGTGGTAGATGTGTTCTCCCATGGTGTAGATGTAAGGGGTGAAGCCATTTTTCACATGGTGGTAGATGTGTTCTCCCATGGTGAAAAAGTAAGGGCTGGAGCCTTCCCCGAATGGTGGTAGATGTGTTCTCCCATGTCGGTGGTGTAAGTGCTGGATGATGTGCATCTGGGCTATGCTTCGTGGATAATGAGATGATCTGAAGAGGACGATGCTATGATGATCAGGAGGATCATGGATGATGAGCATTAGGATGATGCTCCAGTTACTGCTCTGTATATGTATGCATCATGTTGAATGCTGGATATGATCAGTTGGATCATTTATGTATATATGTATCATGTTGGATGTTGGATGTTGGATATGATCAGTTGGATCATTTATGCATGTATGCATCATGTTGGATGCTGGATATGATCAGTTGGATCATTTGTATGTATTTGTATATGCATCATGTTGGATGCTTGGACCATGTATCTGTATATGTATCAGATGGATACGTTGTATGATCAGGTAGATCATGTATGATGATATGTATTAGGTGGATCATGTATTTGTATATGTATCAGGTGGATACATTGTATGATCAGGTAGATCAGGTATGATGATATGTATCAGGTAGATACTGTGTATGCATCAGGTGGATGCATTGTATGATTAGGATGATCATGGATGACGAGCTTTAGGATGTTGCTCCAGATGACATGCATCAGGACGATGCAACGATGATGATCAGGATGATCATGTGTACATCAGGATGATGTATGGTGAGTATCAGGTTGATACTCTGTGGCCGTGGAACAGGTTGTGCAGATAAGCATATAATTTGTGCCCTGGGAGATTTGTAGATAGTCTTTCGAGTTTTTGCCTATGGCATGTAATTTGTACCCTGGGATATCTGGAAAATGCTCTTTCGAGGTTTTGCTTGGGAGGACATATAATTTGTGCCTTGGGAGATTTGCAGATAGTCTTTTGAGGTTTTTCCTATGGCATGTAATTTGTGCCCTGGGATATTTGGCAAATGCTCTTTCGAGGTTTTGTCCTATGGCATGTAATTTGTGCCCTGGGAGATCCGATAGGTTGAGCCGTGTGCTCGTAATCAGTCCTGGGATGCTCTTTCGAGGTTTTGCCATGACCAGATGTAATTTGTTCCTTGGGAGATCCGATAGGTTGAGCTGTGTGCTCGTAATTAGTCCTGGGATGCTCTTTCTAGGTTTTGTGGTGACCACATGTAATTTGTGCCCTGGGAGATCCGATAGGTTGAGTTGCGTGCTCGTAATCATTCCTGGGATTCTCTTTCGAGGTTTTGTGGTAGAGTCACATGTAATAAGTCCTGGAGATCTGGACAAGATGAAAAAGGCCTCAGATTCTCTTTAGGGTTCTTGCTGGTCAAGAGACTATTTTAAGGTTTTGTGACGCACGTAATAAGTCCTGAGGATTCCACAGTATGGCCAGTGATGATGAAGACCTACAGGTGGTGGGCCTACATCCAGTATGAAAAAGGACTGGCTCTGTAGAACTTCCTATGATGAGTAGATTCAGAGATTGATTGAGATAGCAGCAGCAATGATGATGACGATGACTCGATGACTATTATCCAGTGACGATGATCCAGAGAAGAAGACTTGTGCTAGAAGACCTGTGTCGAGAAATATCTTCCTAGTTAAGAGAGAGTGTTGATGTATATGTAACTTCGGAATGTATTTCATATATGTATATTGTACTCCTATAGAGATGGTATTATTCCTCTATACGGAAGTGTTTGTATTCCTATAGAGATGTTATTATTCCTTTATACAGAAGTGTCATCATTTATATTATAAGTGTTGTAACTTATACTTGATGGGTTATTAGACCACCTTGTTGGGGTTGGCCCTGTATAAGTCATGTGGGTTGAAGGGTTATTAGACCACCCTATTGGGGGTCGGCCATGTGGGTCAAAGGGTTATTAGACCACACTATTGGGTGTCGGCCCAGTCAGCATTATGTTATGTGGTTAAGTTAAGGCCAACCTAGTAAAGATTACTAGGCAAGTCAAGTCAAGTATAAATAGAGTGCGGGAGGCACTCTATTTCATCATTCTATTCTCTCTCACACTCTCGGGAGAGTGGTGCACTTGTGGAGGAGGAGAAGCTGCTGCTAGGAGATGTCTATCTCTTATGCTTGGGTTGTATCATTGCTCTATCTATCTCTGAGGAAGTTATTGGGGTTTTTCACCTTTATGGTTTTCTCCAAGTAAACTCTGTGTCTCTTGTGTGCTTGCATTATTGTCTTCATGATTGATATGCTGTACATGTTGTTCTCTCAGTTAAGTTCCTAGATCAGATTGAAGTAAATTCTGAAAAATTAACAGTGAAGGCTGAGCATCGCCATCCGACAGGATTATTACAGCCTCATGCCATCCCAAAGTCAAATGGGAGGTGATATCGATGGAATTTATTGTGGGATTGCTAGGGCCAAATTGTTGCTATAGTTATGAGACCATTTGAGATTAGTGATGGATTGGAGTCGATTGCCATCATTCTTTCTTTGCCATCATCATTGGATTGGATGCATGATGTTTTCATGTTTATGTTTTGTGACATTATATGTTAGATCCATCTCATGTTATTGAATTGAGTAAGTTGTAGATTTTGGATGAGGGGGCCCTGGTGCCCAAGCTGATATGCATTCAAGAGCGAAAAACCCAACATCTTAGGTGTCGATTAGTCTACCAGGTCAAGGTCTAGTGGGATAGTTATAGTCCTAGTTCCATGACTTGGAAGGACACATTAGAGATGCGTGCACCATTTTCCCTATTCATTTTAGAACTTCGAGACGAAGTTTCTTGAAGTGGGGGTGTATGTAGTGCCTCATTTGGGAATTTGATTTTGACACTGATTATGCCAGTATTGTTTGAGGGCATTCGTTTATGAATGAACCGGTTATGTGTGGATTCAAACCTATATTTGTATGTCATGTTACCATTTGAGGGCATTCACTTCAAATGACACGACCATGTGTGGAACTAGTACTTTGATTATTGCATATAGTTGTTTGAAAACTATCTATTGTTAGATTATGCTATGATGATGATCGATTATTGTGTTATTTGAACGGTTTCGATGTTGATCGAATGTTTATATGATATTGTTTCAATGATGATTGAATATTTATGAATAATGTGAAATTATGAAATGCATATGATTATGTTATGGATAACATGTACTCTGATGGGTCGTCAAGTGTGACTGGAAAGATAGGTACATGTGATGCAATGATGGTGTCGATACCGCATGGACTCTGCACTGAGTTGGGTATCATTGACAACTGATGTCTATCTCGTATATATGTTTATATTATGAATTTTATTTAAAATATTTAATGTGCTTAATGTTTATGTGCAGGTGTTGGATTGTGATTGTCAATCGGTCCACATTAGGTAACGGGGCGGAACTAAAATATGATGTAAGTCTAGCATTGGCCACGCGATGGGTTGGGAAAGAGTGAGAGAGACTCTTGCTCGTCCGATGTGTGTTTCCGTGAGGGTAGGCCGTTGATTCGGTCACTCATGAGGCACTTACTAGGGGGCGCATAACAAGGCTATGATCGTATTCCCTAGGAACCACTAGTCCCTGAACAGGGTTGACCAAACTGAGTTAACAATGTCTTAGTTGTAGTACCAAATCCCCACCAAAGGGGGAGTATCTGAAGGGCATGCATGGAGCATGGCACCCTTGATATCCCTGTTGCAAGAGAAAAACAACCTTTAAAAATTAAAATTATTAATGGGGGCATTAAAATATTTCTAAAAGATTTAGAAATAAAGTTTAGTTATTTTTCATCTCAAATTAATTAAACAACAATTAGGAATTTGTGAAAAATGAAAATTGAGCAAAATAACAAATTGTAAACTGAAAATCAAAAAGATAAAAGAAATCCTTAAAGGAGGAAATCATGGATACTCAACTAAAGTAAGTCTCAGTTAAGAAAATTAATAAAATAAAACAATTAGAGAAGTTGAGAGAACTAAGACTGGGCGAGTGAATAAAAAATTAAAATAATTCGAAAATGAATGCATGGATGCTTGAAGGGTTTTCAAAAAGTTATAAAGAGATGGAGAGGGCATAAGGCTCTTATCTTTTACCCTAGTGTTGGATAGAAGAGGCTCTGTTGCACTTTGGGGTGGCTATTAGAGGGCGTGGTTCACTTTGGTACAAGGGAGGTTGGGAGCCTTGCAACAGTAGCTCGTGTATTGAAGTTCTTGTGAGAATTCGATTCGTCAGTCCTATTGCGGCTCGGGGGTCCTAGGGGAAGAAGAGTACCCATTGGGTACAGTATGGTGGAATTCAGTGGACCTATTGTGATTGGAAAATTGACGACGCAACTTGCGGTGGATCTTCGCCAACTACTTCAACCTTCGATAGCTGTGAGATTTAACATGTATCTTATAGTTAATGATTTTTTATTATTAATTCTTGTAGTTTGATTTGCTTTAAAATCTAGAGTATATATGTATAGATTTGCTATTTGTGAATATGCAACTTCTTGCTTGGATCATGGATCTATCATCTAGTTAAGAATTTTTTTTATGCTGCTTATTATTCAGATGTATGTCACAGAGGTTTACATGTTTATTGAGTTGTTGGAAGGGGACCCTGCGAGGGTCCCTACACAAAACCCTTGCAACAATAAGCAAAAGAAGGGTCCCAAACTCTCTTTGCAAGTTCCTACACCCAGTGGTCATAAAGGCACAATCAAAAGGTAAGAAGACTAACCAACATTGTAATTTTTGTGGGTTAGATGGTCATGTGGAATCTAAGTGTTTCAAGAAAATGCATTAGAGGAAATTTCAACCTAAAATGGGCCTCCTAAAGAAAAATCAATAAATTCATAAATTAATGCCATGTAGACAAGTTTTTTTATACTATTTCACTTTTAACAAAGCTGCCCAGGGTTATTTCACTTTTATTAAAGCTACCTTAGATATATATTTTATATTAAAATAAATTTATGAAGATGAAGTTCGATGTAGTATTTTCACCCAAAATAAGGAAAACAAATTAAATACATAGTACCATCTTAAAAGTTATTGGACCCAACTTTTCACGGTGTATAATATTAGTATTATAATATAATATTAATTAATTTTATATATTACTTATAACATTAGCTATTATTATATATTAGTTAAAATTTATTGTACCCAACTTTTCACTGTATATGGTATTATTATATATTAGTTATGATATTTTTTTTAAAACAAAAACTGGAATATGTTTGTATTAAAATGTTGAGTACAACAATACTTTACAGTTATAAGCATTCAAAAAGAAGAGAAGTAAAGATCTGCATAAATTTTCCAAGAGTTCTCCTATAGAAGTACCAGCTGTTTGTAAAAATTATAGGAGTTTTCCTGTTGAGCTCCTATTGAAAACCATACTATGGGTGCTATAGACTCTTATATATTGATTATAGAGCATAGTACAAAAAAACATTTAGAAACCTTGAAAGAAAAAATAAACTAGAGTCGATAACATTCAATCATGTCTGAACAGTCCAAAGAAGGGTTGGTTGACTGAGTTGGTGTCGAAGTGATGTTCCCCATCAGAGAGCGAGTTTTGGCCATAGCCACTTTGCAGCAGCTGCAGTATGAATTGAACATATTTCCTTAGCTCCTCTATCGTTTGCATATGCTCCCTCATATTGTCATCCATATCATCTATTCTCTATAGTAGTAAATCTTTCCTACGGATAGTTAGATTTACCCTTAGATTATACTAAGATTAACTAATCCTAATCTAAGACAACTAAAAAACAAATGCTACCTTAAGATCCTATATCTAACAATGCATACAAATCTTAAATGCATTCAAAGATAAAGAACTGATGTAACTCACCTTGAGCCAGATGTTTGTCTTGCTTCCAACTCCTGTCTCGAATCTCCCAAGCAGAACCTGTTTGAACCAAGCAAAAAACAAGCAAAGTAAATATCCAAATACCTTGTATACTAGTTCATATCTAAATCAAATTAGAAACACTTCATGCTAATTACTGAAACATAACACATGCAATGGGAAAATAAGACAAGTTATCATTAATGGAAACTAGGAGAAACTTACAAAGTGATCCCTTGATGTCCAAGAAAACCTTCAGCTCCAAAGCCTCCTTCCTTGCCACCTCTGCAAAAATCCTAAGACCATAGGTTTGATGCTTCAAAATGATCTCCCTTTTTGGCTCATGGATGGCCTCCTCCTTATAGGATTTGGGAGGCCAACCACTTCAAGAGAGGAAGGTGGATCTAGATGAGTGATTAGTGGATCAAGAGGTTGAGCCAGGCTAAACGAGGAAGGTAAGCTACGATCGAAAAGGAGTTTCAATCCCAAGAAAATCTCCTAGAGGGTGAGATCCACAATCCAATCCAAAGGTTATTTTGAGGGATTTTTGTGCCCCTTGAACTAAGCATAGCGCGAAAATGTTGGGATTTTCGCACCCCTGCAAGTATGCAGAACACGAAAACAGGAAATTTTTGCGTTTTGCGTTACTAGAAGGCCGCGAAAATAATGACAAAAGGTGGCCAAGTGAGGTGGCAAGTGACCAAGTGAAGTGGAATTCGACCAAGGAAAGGTGGATTTGTCTCTAAAGATTGCAGATGAGACTAAGGAGGGGACCAACAAGGTTCGACACTCGTTAGGAGGTAGTTTCGTAAAGTGTCGCATGATGTTATGACGTGGGGATACGACATGAAGGTTCAAAGTGGGACTTTGAGGTATAACAGATGTCCCCTAAAGTGTGAGGTCAAAAAGAACTAATGGTCGAAACACTTTACCAATAAGTTTCCCAGAGATAGTAGCAAGGAGGTTGGAGTGGAGCTGCAAGGGAACAAAATGTCAAATAACACCGAGGTGGGCATTCCCATGCTCGAGACAACGGACTCAAAGCATGGACGCCGACTAATACAATGCAGATCCATGACATAACTGACATGATAGAGACTGTAGATGAATCACAACTACTATGAAAAAACGTAGATCCATGATCAAATAACAACACAACCATGACCAATACAATATTGGATCTGTATGATAGTACACAAACGAGGTCGCCAACAAGATGTCGATGCGAGGACCTACTCAATAATCGCCATGGTAGCCTGGACGTAAGAGGAATATCGAGAGCGTCCACGGTCTTCTACCCGATCCCAAATTGATACGAATATAAGCATGTGATTACAAGGTGTTGAAGTCGAACATGGTAGAAACCACTTAGATTTACCCATTCTACAGATAGTTAGATTTACCCTTAGATTATACTGAGATTAAATAAGCCTAATCTAATACAGCTAACAAACAAATGCTACCTTAAGATCCTATATCTAACAATGCATACAAATCTTAAATGTATTCAGAGATAAAGAACTAATGTAACTCACCTTGAACTAGATGTTTGTATTGCTTCCAACTCCTGTCTCGAATATCCCAAGTAGAATTTGTTTGAACCAAGCAAACAACAAGCAAAGAAAATCTCCAAATACCTTGTATATTAGTTCATATCTAAATCAAATTAGAAACACTTCATGTTAATGACCAAAGCATAACACATGAAATGGGAAAATAAGACAAGTTATTATTAATGGAAACTAGGATAAACTTACAAAGTGATCCCTTGCTATCCAAGAAAACCTTCAGCTCCAAATCCTCCTTCCTTGCTACCTTTGCAAAAATCCTAAGACCATAGGTTTGATGCCTCAAAATTATCTCCCCTTGTCTCATGGATGGCCTCCTTCTTATAGGATTTGGGAGGTCAACCACTTGGAGAGGAAGGTGGATCTAGATGAGTGATTAGTGGATCAAGAGGTTGAGCCAGGATAAATGAGGAAGATATATTAGGGTCGAAAGGAGCTTCAATCCCAATAAAATATCTTGGAGCGTGAGATCCACATCCAAGCCAAAAGGTAGTTACGATGATTTTCATGCCCTGTGAATTGAGCATAACGCGAAAATATGGGGATTTTCGCACCCTTGCAGTTATGCAAAGCACGAAAATAAGGAAATTTCATGTCCTGTAATAATAGCAAGCCGCAGAAACTATGCCAAAATATGGTTGGATGAGGTGGCAAGTGGCTCAATGAGTTGTCATCTGACAAAGGCAAGTTGGGTTTGTCTCCAAAGACTCTAGATGAGGCTAAGGAGGGACCAACATGGTTCAACACTCGTTAGGAGTTAGTGTCGAAAAGTGTCGCATGATTTTACGACATAAAGATATGACACGTGTTCGGGTACACAGGGTACTCTCAAAAGACCGAACACCTAGAGAACCCACTTCACACAAACAGATCACAGATCGATACACCAATGTTTTGACGTGGTTTAAACCCTCATGAGGGAAACACTCCATGGCCCCGAACAAATAGCTTCTACGAGACAATTTATTATGCAAAGAAAGAAAATTACAAATGAGCTTCTCATAATCGATCAACTTTCCAATGACCCTCCATTCTCTTTAAATAGAGATCATGGACCAATCGGGTGTCAAGCCACGGATCAAGGGTAGGTATGATTTAAGAGAAGTTGAGCCGTCGGATCACTCTATGTCGGGAACATATCGTGATCGTCGGATTAAGTATTTACAAATGCATACTAATGCATACTAAAGAAACACACTTTTCTTAACCGATCTATTACACAAGTTGATCTTAACTAACTCCTAAGTGTCTAAATATCTTAACACCCCCCCTTAAGAACAACTTGGGATAGGATTGAAGGATTTACAAAAGTGACACTATTAGGAGAAGGAAGGAGGCATTAGAGGCTATCCCCCCTTAATGACAAGTTCCTGAACTCCTAACATAGATCGAAGTTTAGAAAACTTCGCTTCTGTAAGAGACTTGGTGAAGATGTTTACAACTTGATCATCTGTAGGACAAAAGAGTACTTCAAGAACATGATCATGAACAAGATTTCTGATGAAGTGCATATGTAGCTCAATGTGTTTGCTGCGTTGATGTAGGACTGGATTTTTGGCAAGCTTGATGGCACTTTGATTGTCACACCAAAGTGGAGTAGGCTGCTGCTGTTTGAATCCAAACTCTGAAAGGATCTGTCAAAGCCATAAATCTTCCTGACTGGCATTAACTACGGCTCGATATTATGCCTCTGCTGAAGAAAGAGAAAGAGCTTGTTGTTTCTTACAAGCCCAAGTAATAGGTCTAGATCCCAGACTTAAAACATAACCTGCAGTACACTTTCGATCATAAGGATCGCCGGCCCAATCTGAATCAGTGAAACCAACCAACAAAGGTTCCCCCCCGTACTGTAATGAATCCTGAACTGAATTGTGCCTCGAATATATCGAAGTATTCTTTTAGCTGCTTTCCAGTGACTTTCATGAGGTGTTTGCATATAATGGGCAGCATGACCAATGGGAAAGGAAAGGTCAGGACGAGAATGAGTCAAGTATACGAGACTACCAACAAGCTGACGATACAAGGTGGCATCTACTTCAGGTGAAGGACAAGTGGCAGAAAGTTTGACTCCAGACTGGAAGGGAGAAGGGGCTGGTGTACAATCTTCCATGTGAGAGCGATGAAGAAGGTCACAAGCATACTTGGACTGAGAAAGAAAGATTCCTTCTTTGGTTTGCAGGACTTGGGGACCAAGAAAATACTGCAAATGTCCTAATTCTGACATTTCAAAATTTTGCTTAATACTGGATTTCACATGGGTTATAAGCTTAGGATCACTACCAGTAAGAATAAGGTCATCAACATATAGAACAAGTATGATGAGATGGTTTCCTACTTTCTTGGTATAGACATTGGGGTCAGAATGGCATCTAGAAAAACCAGTGTCAGGGAGAAAGTTATCCATTTTGGCATACCAAGCTCTAGGAGCTTGTTCAAGGCCATGTAAGGATTTCTTAAGGCGGCAGACAAGGCTAGAGTTATTCTGAACATATCCAGGAGGTTGTTCCATGTAAATTTTCTCCCGTAAATCACCATGTAAGAAGGCAGATTTGACATCCATTTGATGGACTTCCCAGTTGCGTAAGGCTGCAAGGGAAAGAACAAGGTGGATGGAGTTCATTTTTGCGACAGGAGCAAAGGTTTCATTGTAGTCAATCCCTTCAACTTGGGAAAAATCTTTGGAAACTAACCTTGCCTTAAGTCTTTCAACACTTCCATCTGATGCATACTTAGTTCTGTAGACCCATTTACATCTGACAAGTTTTCTTCCTTTTGGAAGAGGTAGAAGATCTCAAGTATCGTTCACCATTAAGGAACGATATTCTTCATCCATAGATGCATCCCAATCTGTATTTCTTGAAGCTTCTGCAAAGGTTTTTGGATCATGATTCTTGAAAACTTGAGCCAAAAGAGAAGAGGCTTGCTGAAACTGAGAACGTGTTCGACGTTGATCTCTAGGATCACTGGCAAGATCACCAGTTGCTTCACATGTTGAATGGAGCATCGAGGAAGCACTTGTGCTGGTGCAACTGGAGGAACATGAGTAGGCGGAGGTGGATTTTCATCCTCACTGTCATCATGAGAAACTGGAATTGGGAACCTGTCAAGGAAGTTGGAATAAGAAGAATCGCCAAATTAGGCTCGCAGGCTAAAGATGACACAATCGCCGAGTTAGGCTCGTAGGCCAAGAGATTTTCATCAAATTTAACATCTCTTCTAATGATTATATCATGAGAATGTGGTTGAAGAAGTCTATAACCTTTTACATCTTCAGAATATCCAACAAATATGCACTTTTCACTTTTAGGCTGCAATGCTTTCCGTTTTTCATTCGGAATGTGAGCCCATGCTTCACTACCAAAAGCACGGAAGTGACTTACATCAGGTTTAGTTTTACTCCATGCTTCTTCTGGTGTGATACCTTGTAATGCTTTAGTGGGGGTGCGATTAACTATGTAATTTGCACAATTAATGGCTTCAACCCAAAATTGAGGACTTAGTCCCTTAGATTGGATCATACAATTAGCCATTTCTTTTAAAGTGCAGTTCTTCCACTCAGCTACACCATTTTATTGTGGTGTATATGGAACAGTGTGCTATTGTTGGATGCCTTGTTCAGTGCAGAAAGTAGTGAACTTTTGTTAACATATTCTCCTCCATTGTCAGATCTTAACTTAATAATTTGATGACCAGATTGTTTTTCAACAAGGGCCTTATAGGCCAAGAACATGTTAAATACTTCACTCTTAAGTTTTAGGAAATATACCCAAGTGCGTCTGGTGTAATCATCAATGAAAGTTAAAAAATATTTGAAACCAAAAAAGGAAGCAGATGGAAGAGGACCACACAAGTCACTATGCACAAGCTCCAAGGGAACTGAGGCATGCCAAGAGGCACGTTTGTCAAAACTGTCCCGATGATGTTTTCCGAGTACACAACCAGAACAAACACCATCCTTGCAAGATACCATCGGAAGACCTGTCACCGTATTGTCTTTACATAGTTGTTGCAATGAGCGATAATTTAAGTGACCAAATCGCTCATGCCAAAGTTTGCTCAAGTTATCACTGTGAGCAACAAAAACTGAAGGAAAAGGTGATGACCCAAAGTTGTTAAATTTGTACAACCTGGTAATATCATCAACAATTTCGGTAGCTAGGACATGTTGAGGATCTTTAAAATCCTTGATTACAACTTGGTGAGGTGTAAACATCACAGTTTTACCTTCACTAGAATGAGTGATCTAATAGATTGATAACAAATTGTAGAAAATTCTTGGAACACATAGTGCATCACTGAAATGACCATTATCTACTGGAACTGTTCCAGCTCCTACAACACTTGGAGATCTATCATCACCAACAAATATTTGTTTGGTGTTACATTCATGCATAGTAGAAAAGATGGCTTGATCCTTAGCCATATGATAAGATGCTCCAGAATCAATGAGCCATTCATTTGAAGTAGAAGAAGAAGATGCATTATAAGAATAACCAGAAGCACAAAATGCATGTCCATGAGAGGTAGATTCTGAAGGCAAATCTAGGCTGATGTTGTGCTTCTTCATTGCTACTTCCAAGGATGCCATCTTTTTGAAACACTTAGATTCATCATGATTATCTTTTCCGCAATAGTTGCAATGATGCTCAGTCTTCTTGCCTTTTGGCTTGGATCCTTTGTATTTTTTAAAGAAGGAGCTGAATGAGACGGTTTGGGACCATTGTTTGACTTATTATTGCGAAAATTTTGTTTCTTGGGAGGTTTGGACTTTTCTTTCTGTTGGGACAATAAGGCTTTCCCAGATGTATCTGCATTGTTGATTATTCCAAGATGGATGAGTTTATCTTGCTCTCTAATCGAGGAATCACGAAAGGATTCAAGACTAGGCTCTTGATAGCTAGCTGCATTCAAGGATTCTTTCATGGAGTAAAATGTAGATACAAAAATAGAATATGCAGGTCCAAGTTTTGAAAGAATATGATAAATGCATTGTTTGTCTTTCCTCTTAATCTTACATTCTGCACATAAGAGTTTAAGAGTTTTGTACTTAGATAAATAATCTTGAATGCATGAAAAATCACTTGGATTTAAAGAAATCAACTCATTTTCGAGTTGATGACCTCGAATTTCATTGTGTTTACCAAACACAGATTCCAACTTGTCCCAAGCAGCATCGGGTTCATTAATTCAAGATATGTGGAATCACAAATCAGTAGAAAATGACATCCCAATCAATCCACGAGCTTCGTCACATCTATTTGCCCATTTTATTTTCTTATCATCATTAGTGGGTTCTGTTTATTTTTCTGAGGTAATTCTAAAAAGTCCCCTACTTCGTAGAACATCCTCCATACGAGATTTCCATGAGAAATAGTTGGAACTAATAAGTATAATATCACAAGGGGTGGCCATATTTGTAAATGAATGGCTATAATAGCAGAAACCAATAGTCTGGATGTGAAGAGCTTGAAAAAATAGACGTTTTAAAAAAAAAAACGGCACTGAAAACTGACTTCGGATGATGAAGTTATGCTTGAACAAAGAGAATGCTAAAGATGTCCCCAATAGTGACGTGGCACATAGAGAATGACCAGCTAAAAAAAAATGACCCCCCCTCTTCCCAAGATGAACCTTTGACAATCACTTTACAAGAAATTTTCTTTAAGTGAATCACTTTTATAAAATAAGTGATTTCACTTTTACAATGACGTTACTTTTAAATCATGCAACAATAAAAAAGAACTTAAGTGATTCACTTTTTTATTTTTTATTATTATTTAAGTGAGATGCACTTTTACAATAAAGTAACTTGAAAATAGAAATTGCATGTACGTTTTCTTTTAAAAGTAACTTCCTAAGACTTGAACTCAAGACCTATTCAGGAATAAAGCAACTTTGAACCAAGTGAGCTAAATTAAAAGGTATGTGAAATATGGGAATGAGGAAGGGTTTTTTTTTTTTTACTCTTCTTGCTCGGTTTCCGTGTTTGCCTGTTTTCCTGCAAATCACACCACAAACCGAAACCAAAAAAACTTTTCTACACTTGTGGAGTTAGATCTCGTTAGCTTTCCTGGAAAGTATACGTTTTCTCTCTGTTTCTGATTTGCCAAGTTCGCACAAGGTGCACGGCAAAGAGCATACGCAGCCGAGAAAAACCCTTTCCCTTTCTGTTTCTGGTTTTTCGAGATCGCTCAAGGTGCACGGCAAAGAGCATACGTAGACAGGGAAAGCAACAATCCGAAACAAAAAAAAATCTAATAGTAAAAACTGATAAAATATGAGATTTTTTTCTTTTAAAACAGAAAAAATGCGTCACTGTAACATTATACCTTCAGATTTGATGAAATACGTGTTTCTGAAGCAACCGAGAACCATTTTCAATCAAACGAAACTATTTCCCAATGGAAACGACGCTTCGGATGCAATGGAACACCTCCCACAACCCAAAAATGCACATAAATACTAGAACCAGAAACCCTTTCGAGTTTCGACAACAATAGTTCAAGATCTAGATCATAATTGAAAGCAGCTCTTCATAAAAGCTCTGATACCATGCTTGGGTACATAGGGTACTCTCAAAAGACTGAACACCTAGAGAAACCACTTCACGCAAACATATCACAGATCGATACACCGATGTTTTGATGTGGTTTAAACCCTCGTGAGGGAAACACTCCACAGCCCCAGCCAAATAGCTTCTACGGGACAATTTATTATGCAAAGAAAGAAAGCTACAAATGAGCTTCTCATAATCGATCAACTTTTCAATGACCGTCCATGCTCTTTAAATAGAGATCATGGACCAATCGGGTGTTAAGCCACGGATCAAGGGTAGGTATGATCTAAGAGAAGTTGAGCCGTCGGATCACTCTATGTCGGGAACATATCGTGACCGTCGGATTGAGTATGTACAAATGCATACTAAAGAAACACACTTTTCCTAACGGATCTATTACACAAGTTGATCTTAACTAACTCCTAAGTGTCTAAATATTAAACTGAAAATTTGAGGTATAAAAAATGCCCCCTAAAGTGTGAGGTTAGAAGAAACTGATGACTGAAACACTTTACCAATAAGTTATGTAGATATAGTAGCAAGGAGGTTGGAGTGGAGCTGCAAGGGAACAAAATGTGAAATAACACTGAGGCGGACATTCCCATGCTCGGGACAACTGATTCAAAACATGGATGCCAACCAATACAATGTAGATCCATGACATAACTGACATGATAGAGACTATAGATGAATCACAGCTACTATGAACAAAAGTAGATCCGTGATCAAATAACAATACAACCACGACCAATACAATAGTGGATCTGTGTGACATTACACAAACGAGGTCACCAACAAGATGTCGATGCGGGGACCTACTTAATAATCACCATCGCAGCCTAGATGTAAGAGGAATATCAGGAGTGTCTAGGGTCTTCTACCCGATCCCAAATTGATACGAATCTAACCATGTGATTACAAGGTGTTGAAGTCGAACATGGTAGAAACCACTTGATTACCGGTCAATGATGTGATCCGTTAACAATTGTGAGAGAAATCACCAATGATGAAAATGATCCCCAAGGTATCTCCAGTACATTCCATCGAATGTGAATAGATGTCTTGATGTCGAACATTCGTGGATCATTCGATTAGAGGTCAATGATGAAAACCTATTGTCGAATACAAGGAGACCTGCCATTGAGGCATGCAGGTACCAAGGTACTAAGGTTGGTTTCTAAGCCTAATTCCTGGATAATGAGTTGACGTCGACAGTAACAGACTCATCGAAGGTGGACGATAATGAATTCCACATCATCGACAGGAAACCTATATAAGAGAGAGGTGTGGAGCAACGAATCAAAAGATCATGTACTGACACAAGACTGGAGGGTTTAAAAAAATTGTGAAAGGGTTGATTCAAGGCGACATAGACCCTTTGAACATATAACAGCATGAAACAGGACTCGGCAGCTGGGATTGATTAGCAGAAATAACCATAGAGTGAGAAGGTTCAATATAAAGAAGATGATTCATGACTGTAATTATATCTCAATAGAAAGATTGAACACCCAAGGAGGACAAGATATAAAATCATGCCATGTTCAAAGGTGATGACTCACAAGCTGTGAAAAAAGGTAAACTCGGCTCACTTCCCAATTTTCCCCCGTCATGATTCACGAGTAACTCTTTGTGGTTTAACGAGCTTGAAGAGGATAACATATGCTCGGTATAGCTCACGTTTAAGTGAGTCCATCCTTGTACGTTTTACAAACCCAAGGAAGGAGAGGTTAGACTCCATAAGGATCCTTCGATGTTTAATTGCATGAGTCCAAAGAAGGGTAACTCGACAGTTTTTGATGTTTAGAGAGTTTAAAATAGCTTAAAGAAGACTCCAAGGTTTGAATTTTTCGTAATAATAGTCCCTGGACTCGAAAAAGCGTAAAATAATGTCCAGAAGAACTCTCCTAGTAATGATTGTCTAGGGTATACCTTTCTCGTAAATAGTCTAAACGGTCCAAAAAAGGGATAACCTACCACCAGATAGACATCCTTTCAGATAGTAACTTTGACAAGTGTGAAAGAGACAAGCTCACTTGGCGATCTTTTCTTAGCGAGGGAGTCTAAAAAGAGCTTAAAGAGAACTCCTATGGTTCCGTTTTCGTAAGTTAATCATCTTAGTCTGAAAAGGGAAGAAAATAATACTAAGACGATACTTTACTCATCGCTTTTCGAGCATGAATAAAGTGAACTAAGATCGACACCATTTTAATCAGGTTTGACAAGCACGACTTAGGTGTGAAAATCGCTTGGAATCTTTTTCATGTTTTGATCCAGAGGATGAAAAAGGAGAAAGTAAGCTCGAAAAGAAGGTCAAATAGATGAAACCACCAATGTGAACAACGTTCATGAACCTGTCAAAAGTAATAAAAAAACCTAGAAATGGACATTAGGTCATTAATAATGTGAAGATTTAAATTGAAAAAGGTATTTAAATATAAAAATAGAGAAAAATAACCAAGTGATATATATAAAAGAGGGTAAAAATAGAAATTACCCATTGTGACTTAGTTACTCTTACCCAAAGGAGATTTTTACCTTCTTGAGAGAAAATCTTCAGCTGAGGATATCGGGACATCTGAGGCGCCATTTCGACTACCGTTTGAACCAGGTAAACCTTCTCACCTTCCTCTTGCTTTCCATCCATTTTTTGTTTGCTTTCATGCTATTTTTTTGGGTTTGGCTAGGCCCCAGGGCACAAATTTTGCGCCTAGGAATTTTCATGCCCTCTCTATGTTGAGAGGCCCAAAAATTCCGTAATTTGCGCGCTAGGGTTAGTAGCTGGGGAATGGAAATTATCAGTTTTCACGTCCCCAGTACTAGCCAAGCCGCAAAATAAGCAGTCATGGAAAAAAGAATATTTGCCTCTCCCATTTGGCATGAATCTAGTTTTCCATATTTTAACTGAAGTCTCCCTTGATGATTTGCAAAAGATTGCAAGTGACCTAAGTGAAAATGGTGGACTGGAAGGAAAGAGAGCATGAAGGGTATGATAGGGAAGATTTGAATGATAATACCACACTAGCCGCACCCCGAGAATGTGGTCTATTAAAGTTTTTCAAGGCCAAGGGGATCCGCAAGCAGGGAAAACTATTGAACCATATAATCAAGATGTGGGATTCCGATATTCAATCTTTCCATATTGGAGAGCATACACTCGAGATTGAAATCGAGGATATCTACTTCCTGGCCAGTCTCTCCAAGGGATGGGCCCAAGTTAATTTAGCAGGGAACCAAGCCACTGTGGAGACCACAGATACCTATATAGCGCAGTATTACATACATGGGTCCCACAATATGAGCGGGAAAGTACTCATAACGGATGTGTTGGATATTCCTTTGAGGACGATCCTATATACCATTACTCAAGTGGAAGGAAGCGTGGGGGATCACCACACAACCAAAGCTCAAATGACCTATGCTGTGGAGTGCATGGAGCCAAAGTTGTTCAACTGGTGTGACGAGGTCCTGGTTAACATCAAGGATCAGATCACCAAATGCATAAACAAGGATATCCATCAGTTTGGATATGGTAGTATCTTAGTCACCTTATTCTTGGAGAGGGTGCCATTGCTGCATCCTCTGGTAGAGAGGCCACGCCATCCCGCATCTGATCCACAAATGGGGCAATGGAGCGATTATGTAGGGCGGATTAGAGGGCCGCAAGTCCTATCTTTTAGCGAGGAATTCTTTTCCTGGCTCGAGGAACAAATAGTGATGATATAAGACTATCAATATGATGGGGTAGACTTCCGCAATGACATCGATCTGGCTTTGCCCGAGGATGTTGATTGGGACGAATCAGGTATATGACCTTCAAAATGTGTTTTCGATATTTTTTGATTATATGTATTTTTTGTTGTGTTTTTATGCGTGAAAAGATCTAACATATGTACGTGCATGGCTGTAGATCGTGGACCGAGGATTCTAGCGGGATATTCACCATTACATTGATGAGGGGTTCAACATCAGGCCGAGGAGGAGGAGGAGGAATAAGAGGCACGAGGATTTTGTGACATAGAACGGAACCTCAAGGGGTTGACGATGGGTGTCCCTCCCATGAGGATACCTGAGATACCCTACCATCTCCAGAGGCACACTGTAGGTGTGCCAAAGCGCATAGGCAGACTACTCGGCCATGTAGCCAGGGCAGTGGTGTGCTACCATGAGCACCGTGAGCCTCGTGATTAGTCTTTGGATATTAGTTTTTATCTAGCGGCATGTACACGATATGTAGGCTAGAGTGCTAGTTTTGTATGGGACATAATCCCAATTTTTGTCTTTTGGACGCATCATATTGTTATATGTGCCAGGAAACACTTTTTACATGACCTATATATATGGACTTATCTCTACAGTTTTATCTAGGATGACTTGTGTGTTTGCATATGTACATGTTTTTCTTTTATGAAGTATTAATTATTTATGGGCTAGATGCCAATCCAACATATAGTTAGCTAATGAATCAGCCACTGTGTTGAGTTCCCTTGGTACATGTTGATATAAAGTGTAATCAAATGATCATTCAAGGAGGCGTACCCTTCTATATAAGCGAAGTAGGATAGGATCACAGATGGTGTAGACACGGTTTAGTTGAGGCACCACGAGTTCTGAGTCTAGGTAGGTTATAAAGGAACCGATTCCAAGAGAAGAAACTTCGATCAAAAGTCCGATAAATGCATGATACTCCGCAATGTTGTTTGTTGCGGGGCCCAAGCAAATATCACCTGAAGATATCAACTCGCTGGCAGGGGAATATAGTACCCATGCTACAGAAGCAAGGTTCCAGGTATGTCGACTAGCACCATCTGCGAATCCAAAATACACCGACATCTGTGCATAAAAGCATAAGTTGAGATAAATGATGATGTGCGAGATAGAGTCCCAGCACACAAAAACCAAACCATAATCACACTATATACATTATATACAAGGTGTTATACGTAGGATAGACCTACACATAAAATATATTTAGGTAGAGGCGGCTACGGGGTTCTCCCAAAGGTATACCATCACAATCGACAAGCTCGTAAGCTCCCTTCTCTAACACACGTTTGACGACGTAGGGACCATACCACATGCATTCCAATTTTCCCTTACTTATCTTATCATGCATCTGCTTGTAGGTAAGGACTAGGTCTCTCTCGTTGAACACCTGAGGTTGAACGGATTTGTCATACTGAGCTTTGACGTGCTTTTTGTGAGCTTCATTGGTGAGTGCAGCGTCTCGGCAAGTTTCATCTAGCTTGGCCAGATATAGAAACCGTTCTTCTTCGACGGTGGTGTTAGGTAAAAGTTCTACTGCTAGCTTCAGAGATGGTATCTCACACTCAATCGGTAAAATCACTTCCAAGCCATACACCAGTTTAAATGGTGTCAACCCAGTTGCGTTTTTTATCGGTCCTGTAGGTCCAAAGGGATGAAAAGAGAGTTAAGTGCCATTTAGATTTTTGTGTTACCACGGTGCATTGGATCATGCGTTTCAAGACTTTATTAATTGCCTCTACTTGACCATTTGATTGTGGGTAGTACAGGGTTGAGTTTTCATGGCGAAAACCCAACTTGGCACTCAGTTCTTCCATCATGTGATTCGTGAAGTGGGAACCATGATCAGTTACGATGGCCTGTGGGATGCCGAACCTAGCTATAATATGATTGAATATGAATAGTCTTGCTGTTTTTCCATCCTCGACGTATGTAGGCATGGCTTTAGCCCATTTTATAAAGTAGATAACAGAGACGATGAAATAACTATGCCCCCCGGCTGAAGTGGGATTACAATGCATGAAATAAATACCCCATTTTGCAAATGGGCCGATGACAATGATAGGATGGAGTGGAGTTGGGTGCGAGCATTTCTTAGAGTGAAATAATTGACATGGAGGGCACTTCTTAACTGCTTCATCGCAGTATTTGAAGATTGAAGGCCAAAAGTAACCTACCCGCAATATCTTCTGGGTGGTAGCCATCCCAGAAAGGTGACCACCACATGATCTGGAGTGGCAGTCATTCAAAACACGTTCGACTTCGTCGAGGGTTAAGAAACGACGTAGCACAAATTCGATACCACGGCGATACAATGTATCACTAAGGATAAGATAATACTTAGCGTGGTGTCGAATACGACGACGTTCATCATGGTTAATATTGGGCCGAAAACGTTGGGTTTGGAGATACAAAATGATGTCTCCATACCAAGGGTCAGTCGTTCCGATGAGAAAAAAATATTCATCCAGGAATTAATCAATGGGCTTTGATTAATCATTGACGCGGGGCAATGCACAAATCAACTTGGCAAAGACTAAGGATTTTTTGGATTTCGCTTTGGAAAACTCCAAATCGAACTCCTGAAGAACGACAATCCAACGGGAATATTCCCCCCCCTAGCACTTGACGTGTTAGGATGTAGTACATTGGGTTTAAGTTCACGATAATGGTGGTTTTGCAAAGCAAAATGTAGTATCTGAATCTATGGACCGCAAAAACTGTGGCCAGAACCAGTTTCTCCACATGTGGGTAATGTGTCTTGGAGTCAATGAGACTCTTGTTGAGATAATACACAACATGGTCTTGACCGTTATTGTCTTCCTGAACCAACACCATGCCAATGGTGGTAGTAGAAGTGGTGAGATATAAAATATAGTCTCATGTATAGTTGGGGGGTTGTATCATGAGAGAATTAGTAAGGGCCTTTTTCAAGTTGTCAAAAGACCACTGGGCTTCATCATCCCAGATGAAATGAATGTATTTGTTGAGAAGCCTCATGTATCCCTTAGTGATCTCGGCGAAGTTATAGACAAAGCGACGTAAAAATTTTGCATGCCCTTACAAACTTTGGAGTTCTGGAATATTGGAGGGAGAAGTTAAGGCTAAGATAGCCTCCACCTTTGAAGGATCAAGGTGTATGTCATCCTTGGAGATAATGAAACCTAAAAATCTACCGACTTTGACATAGAATACACATTTATGTGGGTTCAGGAGAATGTTGTAGTGACGACATCGTGAGAATATTGCACTCAGATGATCAGGATGGTCCTCTCAGGAATTTGAATGCGCGGGTAGGTCATCTAGATAGGGTTCCACAACATGCTTGATATCATGAAATGCATATGACATGGCTCGTTGAAATGTGGCCCCAACGTTCTTGAGACCAAAGGGTAATTTGCAAGATGCAAAGGTCCCCCACGGGAATATGAAAGCAGTCTTATGCTGGTCAGATGGGAGTATATCAATCTGATTGTAGCCAAAGAATCCATCCATAAATGAAAATATGGCGCTCCTGGCACAATTGTCGATAATCTGGTCGATGAAGGGAGTTGGGCAGTTTCCCTTGGGACAAGCTTTGTTCAAGTCTCTATAATCAACGCAGACTCTAATAGTGGCCTGTTTCTTAGCTACAGGGACAATATTAGAAACCAATATGTCAATGGGATAGGGTATATAAAACCAACACGAAGAAGTTTTTCAACTTCTAATTTAATAGCTGCAGTTTTGCGGGGATGAATGGGTCGGATTTTCTGCCAGACAGTTCGGGCACTAGGATAGACTTAGATTTCGTGAACCACTATGGAGGGGTCTATCCTTGGAATTTCTTCATAACTCCAAGCAAAAACATTGCAAAACTCTTTGAATAAGTTGGTATAGAATTGCACCTCAGTAGGTGTATAGGTTTTTCCTAGATGGATATGTTCCACGATAACAGGCTTCATGGAAATGTCAATAGGAATGGTCTCCATGATATTGGCTAAGTTTCCTTCGAAAAACACATCATGTGAAGAAGAGGGAAACAAAGTGTTGACAATGTCCATTGAAGCGATGGATTTTGTATCAGGATCAACTGCCCAAATTGTTGGGAAAGAAGACCGATGGTGGTGGGATTCCCATGGTGGTTCATCGATGCTCAAGATCTCCATGATTGATTCATCAGACGGAAAAGTCTATGAAAGAGGGTCTATAATGGGAAAGGATGAGTTGATTTGAGGCGGGCGGGGGGGGGGGGGGGCTTTTCCACACTATGGTGGTCAATTGTATCGATCCAATCAGATGTTGATTGGATCACGTGGTAGGTTGCTTGATTATGGTTCAAAGGCATACAACCACAAATGATTTTGCAATCGGTGGGACTCAGAACAACCAATGAATCATGAGGTTCGTGATGTTGAATGATGCTCGAAGAGATCATGTGGATTGGGAAGACGGGGGGTGGGAGCTCCATAAATAATCCAATGATGGAGGAGTCTTTCAGCAAACTGACACCAATGTCCTCATAATGATGTTGATATTGAGTAAATAATGGTACATTATTAGCGATGTTGGAGTGGACGTCCGGAGTGAAAAATCCTAACTGATCGATGGTAACAATTTTCCCTTGATGAGGAAATTGGACCAAACGGAAAATCGAGGAAGCTACTGTAGTCATAGCATAAAACCAATTTTGACAGAGTAAGATGTTATAATCTAATGGAGCATCTACGATTTCAACATGGATGGAGACGGGTTTTTCCCCTAGTTCTACAACGAGCGATGGGATGAGTCCGTACGGTTGGAAACTAAGATCGTCAAAGGATTTTAGAGTGGTGGGAGACTGAGTCACTTCGGGAGATCCAATAGCCATCCAACAGGACAAAGACATAATCGATGTGGAGGCACCTTCGTCAAAAATGGTACGATGGATGTTGTTTCCACAGATTTTAGTGTGAATCTGAAAGGCCAACTGCTGAGACAGTCATGGCTGAAAGTATTCCAACTTGAACATGATTGTATTGGAAGAATCAAGATCAACATCTCCAAGTGCTGACAATAGGGTTTTACGTTGAGTAGGACAGTGTTGTAAAACTTCGAGAGTTGACATCGCACAGGGTGCTTGAGCTAAGTCCTCAACAATGTTGTAATTTTGGGTAGCTCGCGTATTGGGATTAAATGTCGCCTTTCGAATGGTGGCATTAGGTGGTTGCAACACAGTTTCAGTAGGAGGTCTCTTGATATGAAGAGAACCTCATGGAGGCGGTGATGGAACATCTTTCGAAGTAGTTTTGTCTTTGGAATTCCCATTCTTGTTTGGTATGGAGAGAGAGTCATATGTCTTTGAACGAGTGGTTATGTGAGCTGTCTCATTACTCATAATAAGGATATCGTGGTGTGAAGATGTCTCTGGTTGGTTATTGTCATTTTGGTTTCCCCCTTGCAGGGGGTTGTGTGAAACCATTCGCTGTTGTTGATGTGAGAAAGGGTCCATCAAGACTGCTGGGCGGGAAGATCCTTTAACAAATTTATTAACTTCCTTGCGATAAGGGCATTCCTTTGTGTAGTGATCTTCCTGACATATGAGGAAGGCAAGCTTAGCTTTCCATTTAGGTTGGTCATCTTTGGTTTTTTGAGGTTTGGGGTTTTCCTGCTGAGTAGAAGATTTTTTGGATTTTCCTTTATTATTCTTCTTTTTTCCTCCGAATTGTTGTGGTGAGGATTGAACAACGTTCACCTCGGAGGTCTGAGCAGGAGAAGTAGAAGTTTTGGATGTAGCCCGAGTTGAGGGTGGAGCAGCAGTAGTTTGTTGTCCACTCAATTTAGTTGCAGGATGGGCCTTCACAGAACCAACTACGCCATCGATAGGAGATTCAATAGAGGGCCTTGATGGATTGTTAGTTGGGCGGGGAGCGTGAGGAATAAGTTTGTATAGTGTTCCGTATTGGGAATAAACCAAATCCATATATTGTGCACGGGATGTTTCTTGTTCCTCCCTAACGGATCTTCCCATTGCAACATCCTTGGAAATGGGTGACAGTAATGACTTGGTGAACCAATCAGCCAATAATTGGTCTGGGATAGGTGCCTTGATTAATCTTTGGCGTCTCCGCCACTCATGGATGTGATCGGAGATATGGGTGGCAGTAGATTGGCACAACGAAGTTAAAAGGTCCGTTCCAGTCTCATATCAGATGGGAAGCTGGAAGTGTGTCAAAAAATGCATAGCAAGGGTGTTGAAGTCTCAGAAAGAGTGTTGGGGTAGATCAATATACCATTTTGCTGTGTACCGGTAAGTGTGCGTTGGAAGAGCCTCAATCGTATAGAATCATGCATCAGTGAGTTGGAAGAAAACCACAGATGGAATGTCATAACATGATTTTTGAGGTCTTCCCCGGGTTTAGCATCGAACTTAGGAATGTACGATGGAAGTTTGGAAGGTATGTGTGGCCAATGGGGTTCGTGCCAAATGGGATCGATGATGAGTCTTGACAAGTCGGGTAAATCCAATGTTTCCAGAAATGGGAGTTGTATATTGGATTGCGAGAATGAATAGTATTGATGGGGTGCTGGGATTCCTTTTGGGCCATGCACTGCATATTGTTGCATGTTATACCCAAACATATTACCCGCAGGGTACTGTTGAAAGTTTTGTGTATTAGGGATCGTCTGGTTAACCTATTGTTGATTGGGAATCAAAGGATTGATCAATTGATTCGGAATCAAGTTGGATGATGGTTGTTGAACATACTGCTGGGTGGGAATGAATGGTGTAGAGACCTGGGGGTGTTGAGTATAGGGAATATTTCCAAATCCTTGGTGGGGTGGATTTCCCATACCTTGAGAGGGGGGAGGTGTCTGGAAGAATGGATCCCATTGATTATTTTTTCCCCTTTGATTAAGAGATGGGGTTTTAGGGGGTGGGTTCCATTGAGTGTTCGAGGCTCCGGAATAGGGTACTCCAGAAGTCAAGTTAAGGGGAACAAAGGATTCATGTTGATTAGGTTTCCCCCGGATTGGTTCTGGTTTCCAAGTATGGAATGCCCCCTAGCAGGTGGGATTTGTGGTCCCCAAGAAGGAATTGGGCCTGACGAAGGAATTGGTATGTTGATTCCACTTGGGATACTAATAAAAACTTGTCCACCGCGAGGTTGATAGTGTTGTCCCCATGAAGTAGATGATGTCGATAGAGGAGGTTGTTGATTGGTCCCACTTGGGGAACCAATAAATGGTTGTCCTCCAAAAAGTGAGGTGTATGGTCCCCACGGAGAAAATGATGCTGATGGAGGAGGTTGTTGATTGGTCCCACTTGGGGCACCAACAAATGGTTGTCCTCCAGTAGGTGAGGTGTGTGCACTGTGGTCCCCGCATAGTAGATGATCCAAATGGAGGAGGTTGGTTACTGGTTATGCTTGGGGCTCCAATAAACGTTTGTACTCCATAAATAGTATAAATTATGGCCGAAGAATGACCTCCAGTCACATTAGGTGTTCGGATAGTAGGAATAGATGTTCTTCCAATGGAAACATTAGAAGAGTTTGGTTGTGCAGATTCACTGACTACACGAGTAGGAACGACTTGTGAAGATAGTGGTGCACTAGTTCTAGATGGTAAAGGTGACAATGAGAAAATAGGGTTTGTCATCATAGTAGGAATATTCCCCAAAGAAATGCCAAAAATGTCTTCTGGCAGTAGATGTGGGGAAGGTTGGAGAGGAATTTCGGGCGTCAATTGCATGTGTATGGAAAGAGTGCGGAAATCGTCGAGGGATTGGCCCATAGTTGTGCTCCATAATGATGTCAGAGATATGGATCTAACTAAACTAGATTACCTATCTATGCAAACAACAACATATCATAGTAAATAAGAACAGAAAGAGAACAAGAGAAAAGAGTACACCGGATATACGTGGTTCACCCAATTGGGCTACGTACATGGGAAGGTAGTCTTCTATTATCTCCACAATATCTCCCTCAAGCTTACAAGAGAGAAATTCCAATAACCCCATATATGATCCACAATGGATGAATGGATGATTCATGAATGAATGAATACGAGAGTCTCCCTTGACTCTATTATATACCAAAAGATGAGGAGGAATTACTCTCACATATTACATGTGGGATAATATAATTCTCCATAATAACATCTCTTTATATAATAATGAATATCAAGAGTATATTTTACCATAATGAATATGGGATATAATGTATTACTCTTTTACATAATATTGTGGATATCTTCCGACACAATACAAAGACATTATTACCTTCCAAGGAATATTAAATATTCCAACACTCCCCCTTAATAATGGCTGGGAGAAAATCCCACTAATAAGTAAGGAAGGATTCATTACTTCTCCCCTTTGATGACAACTTCCAGAAGAACCAAAGCTACAAATAAGAACACTTTGGTTGATGGAATTTGATGAAGAACAACCGCTTCTCACTGAACCATGAAATTGCACTCAAACCAGGTTGTACGATGAAATAAACATGTGACGCAATCCAACAACAAGGTGCCTAGATCACCACAAGAATCATCACAACCATAACTGATAGCTGAAGAACTCTGATACCATTGTACAGATACCTTCTGACGATAGATACAACAAAACATGTAGCTAAGAACACCACAATAGTGTACAAAATACTTGGCCAATATACATGCAGATAGCAGACATTCTTCCAATCAAGGTGCAATATAAATATCTGTAGAAGACTTCAAACATCGAAGGAACAAGACCCCAATGGTCTACACATCGAAAATGATATCATACAGATGAACATCATGACTTTAACAGTAGAAGATGGTGCTTCAATATTTCTGGAATAAGATGAAAGACTAAACATAAAACTGATCTGCACAAGAACTTCCAAGATTAAAGCATATAAAGATCATAAAATAAAGGTGCTCATACATAAATTCTTATACACCAAAGGTTAGAAAACATCATAAAAATATGGAAACATAATATGATCAAATAAAAGATTAACTTGCTCATTAAGGAAAATGAAGTTACTTTTACACATTAAGTGTCAGCCACAACATATAAATAGTGAGCCCAAGATTTCACTTAAATATATGAAAATTTAGTCATCAAGCAACTAATCTGAAGCATAGGTGCATTTCTTATTAGTATGATGTTAATATGCAAGAGATGAATGCTCTGAAAATGTCAATGCTTCCATATAGGAACGTTAGAGACAAGTAGAAACAAGATGACCTCTGCAATCATAAGAAGAGAAATCTCATTGCAACAAGAACAAGGTGCTCATGATAAATAGTTCAAGATTATAAGATTGCTCAAATCCATATAAATATTGAGTAAAAGATGACTGAAATAAACATGACATGATATATATGAAAATAAATCAAAATGTTTAATATGATCAACATATAGCAAATTAAGATCAACTCATGATATCACTTATAAAAAATTATGAAATGCCAAGTCACTAATGGTCTTAATCATGGGTTCATTTCTTGTTAACACTATGTAAATATGCAAGAGATGAAATGCCCTGCAAATGTCAATGCTTCCATATAAGAATGTTAGAGACAAATAGCACATGAACTAGATACAATCTCTACAATACATGAGAAAGAAACTATATCCCAATTAAATAACTTATGACAAGCCAAAAATTTATGATATCATATAGATTCAAAAAATTGACTTTACTCAAAAAATTAATTAGCAAGAGCATATAATGATCATAAAGATATTACTTATAGAACAATGAAATTGCTTTTACACAAAGGAAAGCAATAACATATAAATAAGGCAAATAATGGTCACAAGATAATACATATGAGTTTGTTCTTATAAAATTGCTTTTATAAACATGACATGATTAGAAATCAACAGGATTAAACAAAAAAACACATTAGTTATTAAGTATATTGTTAAAAAATATTAAGCATTAGACGGTTTATAGCTATCATCATGACAAAATACTAGAGATCCATATCTATGAATAAACATGATTAGAAGCAAAACCTAAATGCAAAAAATGAATAACAGAAAAATTAAATACTTTACCATACTGATCTGAATATGAAAAAAACACAGTTAGAAAAATAGTAAAGGAAAGAGAAACTTTTACTTTCAACCCTTTTGATTGAGTGCCCAAACTTGCCCAAACTTTTGTTCTATTTGCGTTGGTGGATCCAGAACAGCTTCTCCAGTTCCAAAAACTGGTTATAATAAAAATTCCAGTAAAAATTAACCGAGTTATGGTCATGCGTGGGTCTGCCAACAGGAAACCTGCGCACATACACTGATATGCGCAAGTTCTGTTCAGCAAAAGTCCTAGGTACGCATGGGTTGACAGTAGATTCAGCCACGGGTGTGTGGGTGTCGGTGTAGAGGTGTCACGGCTACGCACGTGTCTCTATACTATGAAGTCGTGGGTCTGTCGAAGCATGCGCGAGTTCAGCACAGGAACAGTCGCGGGTGTCCAATATAAGGCCGAAAACAGTGCCGAATCTATCGAAGACAGAAACCTGCACAAAGTCTACCAAACTTGGACGAAAAATGCCATTTTGACAACCGAAAGATAGATCTCCTTGAGGAGAATCAGAAAATCATATAGATCTACAAAAACAACATCAAGAAACCCTTGAAAATTTTCTGCAAAAATATACACAACAAGGTTAGGGTTAGAAATAAAAAACTGCAGAAATATGCCCAAATCTGAAGAGAAGCCTAATGGCTACCATATAGAAAGCAAATCTACAATAAATAATCAATTCCCAAATGATAAAATATTGTTTGAAAGCAATAGAAGGTGCTAGATCATAAGAACAAGCTCTGGTACCATGTCAGCTATATGGATCTAACTAAACTAGCTTACTTATCTATGCAAACAATAACATATCACAGTAAATAAGAACAGAAAGAGAACAAGAGAAAATAGTACACCAGATATACGTGGTTCACCCAATTGGGCTACGTCCATAGGAAGGTAGTCATCTATTATCTCCAGAATATCTCCCTTAAGCTTACAAGAGAGCAATTCCAATAACCCCATAATGATCCACAATGGATGAATGGATGATTCACAAATGAATGAATTAGAGGGAATCCCTTGACTCTATTATATACCAAGAGATGAGGAGGAATTACTCTCACATATTACATGTAGGATAATATAATTCTCCATAATAACATCTATTTATATAATAATGAATATCAAGAGTATATTTTACCATAATGAATATGGGATATAATGTATTACTCTTTTACATAAGATTGTGGATATCTTCCGAAATAATACAAAGACAATATTACCTTCTAAGGAATATAAAATATTCCAACAAATGAAGAGGCTGGATTGAAGATGTTTGTTGTTCCTGAGTTATCAGGGAAGCATTTTGGTTGGGTCCAGTCTGTGGGTCCTGACTGACCTACATATAAATCGCCGTAAGTAGTATCACAGGATGAAGATCGGGGCGTTCAGGAATCACGAGAGGTCACTACTTGATAAGCGGTCGTCGGTGGGTATTGCTAGGTTGAAGCCAATATCTGAGCATATTCACATCTAAATCATTCTGATGCCACTTGTTCATTGGATAGAGTGACCATTTCGTCTTGTATAAATGCCATGATGTATTGGGATGAAGGAAGGTCGGGGAAAGGCATTCCCAAAGATTGATTGCTAGAAGATCCAACGTCCTAGCTACGTATAATCGAGGAAGAGGTTATGACAGGTGGGGTTCCCCACTGTATAGAAGGTTGGCTAAAGTTTGTAGCTAAGTGGAATGTTCTAGGAGGTGGAGGTTCGGATTCCTCAATAATATCGACATATCCTTCAGGAAGATCAAATGATGATGGGATAAATGGAGTGGTGCTAGCCTTCGGAAGGATGATAACTTCCGGTAAAACAGTGGTTTGAAGTGAGACACTAAATTCAGGAGATAAAGTAGTTCCCACTGCGGTGCTAATTTCTGGTGCAGCAGTGGATTGTGGTACTGCACTAGTCTCAGTTACCGTACTAAGTTATGGAATAGTACTAGTCTCTGGAACTGTGCCATGTGCTAGGGGTACCATAGCAGATGGTGGTGTTGTACCAATTGATGGTGGAACGATCCCCCGACCAGCTGGTCTGCTAGTAGGGGGTGTGGGTATGTGTGAAGATGAGGGTCGGCTGATCGGAGGTACTATCGCTGGACTATTCCCTTGTTGTCTATGTGATTTTCGTTGGTATGCCATGGAACTAGATTAAGTGTTCTGGGGAAAGTCTCGTAAAAAGAACTCAAAAACCTTGAAGCAATCGAGTGTGCACAAGGGGAGATAGGAAAAGAAAAGGAGCACAGGCCAAAAGAGAAATCTCAAAAAATTTGACTGGGACCAATGTCACAATAAGCGGGCTATAAAAAATGGCCAGAATTCCAACAAGTAGCACTAAAAAAAAAAAAGACCATCTAAAAGGTAAAATAGCAGGCAAACTTCCTATCTAGGATCTGGAGACCTCAACAGATCGTATCCTTCGCAAGGTGATGAAATCCAAGTCGAACAATTTGAAGTGAGAGACCAAAGTGGAAGGATATCCCTCTACCGAAAGGGATTCTGGGTAAAAGATCCCTAGAAGAAAATCCACTAAGCTACCTCGTTCATGACATGTCCGAGAAGGTTTGCTGGAGCTTCCGCCTTTGAGCCCTTGTACAACCAATATGGAAAATACAAGGAAGACAATGGATTGATGTCCTTAGGTGCTAAGTGGAGTGCGACATCCCACAAAGTCCATCCGGAAGTAGTCCTCGCTGCTTACCCCCGTGGAACGGGAGGCCCTCTCAACAAAATGGTCGATGACCGTGTCAACAAATACAAGAGGATTTTAGTACCCTAAAGGACAAAGACTATGTTTCAGTTGTAAAGTGACAAGGGGGAATTATTTGGATTCCTATGCCTGGTGTCCTACCTAACTAACAGATTATTTTGTATCCTCAAGTGAGGTTAAGATGTGTTGAGTTATGGTATAAATTTTAATGGTTTGTTGTCTTACTCAATCGGGTAATGGAAGTGCAACTCATTGGTGTTATGACTCAACTCAAACCATGCGCAGGTGAATGAATCAATGCAATTTTCTTTTCGATGAATCTCTAACTACAAAAAAGAGAGAGTTCTTCGATCCAAAAACAAAATAAGCACAAGCACAAACTTTCAAAGAGAAAAACCACTCATATTTGTATTTTTTCCTTTATGCCAAACTAGAACTACTCTTTCAAAAACAAATGATTCCAACAATGTTCTTCTTCCCATGAGTGCAATGTATGACAAGTGAATGGAATGTGTCTTCTAATTTCAACAAGTATTGTGATTTTTAAGCGAAGGAGAGAAAAAGAGAGTTCGAAAACTTTTCTAAGCCAATTATATGAATTGAAATGCAAAGAAATTTTTTCAAGTAATAGGAATTCTCAATACTTCTTTCAAGGATCAAAATGAATGCAACAAATCTGCCTTGAATTTTCAGTAAGAATCACTTTTGCAATAAAATGTCAAGAAGGCAAATAACTTAATTTTTCTTGTCACCTTAACTCATAAAAACCAAATCAATGAAAAATCAATTAAACAAGCCAAATTATGATTCAAGATTGCTTATAAGGATTAGAGTGAGTATGGAAATCAAATGCAGAAGTGTAAGAAGGCTATGAGGGTGCAGTGAATAATTGAAACAATTCCCTAACTTCAAATGTACTCAAACTTCTACCAATTCACTCAAGAATCCAAGCAAAGGCCTAAAAGAGGTTCAAAAGCAAATGCAAAACAATGCAGGAGTTAACCTGGGGTCACACAAGTCTGATCAATGCCAGAGAGATGAAATCAATCCACAAGATCATAAATAAAAAAGTAAACACGCAAAAAACCAAATTTATGCACACACAGGAAATTTTCGCTTGGTGCAAGGTAACCCAGGGTCAAAATATGAGGATTTTCGCGGTCTGGAACACTACTTGGGCACAAAAATTAGGGAATTTTCGCACTGGTAAGTATGTAGGGGGCACACAAGTTTATTGTGAGAGAGTAGGGGCTCAAGTTTTGAAAGAAATTTTATATTTTATGGGGTTTGCATACCCAGAGAGCGAAAAGTAGATTACCAAACTGATGTCAAAGGTCAAAAGGGTTAAAAATATGCAGAGGAAAGGAATCAAATGGAAAGAAAATCAAAATTTCAAAACCAAATGAAAACTGGATCTAAGCCAGCGAAGTCGCCAATTTTTGTAGTAGTAAATCCATCATACGGATAGTTAGATTTACCCTTAGATTATACTGAGATTAACTAAGACTAATCTAAGACAGCTAACAAACAAATTCTACTTAAGATCCTAGATCTAACAATGCATACAAATCTTTAATGTATTCAGAGATAAAGAACTGATGTAACTCACATCGAACCAGATGTTTGTCTCGCTTCCAGGTCCTTTCTCGAATCTCCCGAGCAAAACCTATTTGAACCAAGCAAACAACAAGCAAAGTAAATCTCCAAATATCTTGTATACTAGTTCATATCTAAATCAAATTAGAAACAATTCATGTTAATGACTGAAACATAACACATTAAAGGGGAAAATAAGACAAGTTATTATTAATGGAAACTAGGAGAAACTTACAAAGAGACCCCTTGATGTCCAAGCAAACCTTCAGCTCCAAAGCCTCCTTCCTTGATACCTCTAAAAACTCCTAAGACCATATGGTTGATGCCTCAAAATGCTCTCCCCTTGGCTCCTGGATGGCCTCCTTCTTATAGGATTTGTGAGGTCAACCACTTGGAGAGGAAGGTGGATCTAGATGAAGGATTAGTGGATCAAGAGGTTGAGCCAGGCTAAACAAGGAATATAAGTTAGGGTTGAAAGGAGCTTCAATCCCAAGAAAATCTCCCGGAGGGTGAGATCCACATACCAAGCCAAAAGGTAGTTAGGGTTATTTTTCGCATCCTATGAATTGAGCATAACGCGAAAATATGGGGATTTTCCCACCCCTACAGGTATGTAGAGTGCAAAAATAAGGAAATTTTGTGTCCTGCAATAATAGCAAGCCGCGAAAATTATGCCAAAATATGGTTGGATGAGGTGGAAAGTAGCTCAATGAGTTGTCATTTGGCAAAGGCAAGTTGGGTTTGTCTCCAAAGACTCCAGATGAGGCTAAGGAGGGACCAACATGGTTCAACACTTGTTAGGAGGTAGTGTCGTAAAGTGTCGCATGATTTTATGACATAAAGATATGACAAGAAGGTTCAAAGTGGAACTTTGAGGTATAACATTCTTGATTCCATGCAAGCCAGTCTACAATTGTTGTAGTTTGCTTCATCCATGAACTCCTTTATCCTGTGCAAGATTGCTCCTATGCCCTCTTTAACCACGCTGAGCATTTTTTTAAAGTCCTCAAGATTCCCTTTGAAATTGGTGAATATTTCCCTCTAGGAAGCTATTGGAACAATACTACCAACCGGGATGCATTCCTACATCATCTCTCCCACAACACTCAAGGACAATAAACAACTTGCTTCCTGTCACGACAAGGGGACACACAATATATGGGTCAGTTCATAACAGAAGTCCTCCACGAACAAAATTCCTTCCGAGTTGTTATCTTTTATGAAAGCCATCTGACAGAGGCTAGCAATAATCCTTGCCTCACTTATGTGAAGGGGACGAAGTTTAATGGTGAAGGGACTGGCTCCTCCAGCCTACGATCTATATTCAATGAGCCCACCATCATTTACACTGTCCATGCTATTACGATGCCACACGATCGCCTTGTGATTTGAGCTAACACCTGGTTCATACATCCAACTTTCCCCCTCATTCATGCAATGCGGGTTTGGACGAGGGTCTACATGGGGACTCTGCCTCCCCTAGCCCCATTTGTCATGTATGAAGCATTAAAGCTTCTACAAAATTTTATGTTGGAGGAGAGGGTCATGGGATCCAACGTCATGCAGGGGGACGATCATCCAATAGTATCATTCCGTGACCGAGACGAGCTCCAAGGTTGGCCATTCAGTTAGCATTCTCATTGTTTTCCCTTCTTATATGCAGGAATTCAACCTTCTTGTAGCGCAGGGGGTTTACAATGCATTTTTTAATTCTAGTACTACTTGAAGGGTCATCTTTGAAAGGTTTCCTCATTTTTTGAATCACTATTTTCCAAGGACTAAGAAGTCCTCGAGCTTGGTGCTGATTTCAACCTCTATTCCTTTCAGAAGGGCCATCCATTATGATTGGTTATTAAATTTCCTGCCTAGACCCCAAGTGTAGGATTTCAATATTTTCTCGTCAGGGTCCAAGATGA
Organism: Larix kaempferi; assembly: GCA_027924585.1. Classification (NCBI taxonomy): domain Eukaryota; kingdom Viridiplantae; phylum Streptophyta; class Pinopsida; order Pinales; family Pinaceae; genus Larix; species Larix kaempferi. The sequence continues at coordinate 9,833,811 of BSBM01000727.1, forward strand.
CCCCTCCCACTCATGCCACCCCTATATATTAGTTATAATATTAATTACTATTACTATTATATATTATATATGGGTCATGTATTACCTAAAATATGGATGGGTATATTAGTTTCTATTATATATTATATATTAGTTACTATTATTAGTTAATAGTTATTGGACCCAACTTTTCATGGTGCATAGTAATATTATAATATAATATTAGTATATATTAGTATAATATTAATTACTATTACTCTTATGTATTATGTATTGGTCAAAGTATTACCTAAAAGATGGATAGATATATTAGTTATGATATTAGTAAAAGTTATTGGACTTAACTTTTCACGGTGTATAATATTATTATAATATAATAGTTATAATATTAATTACTATTACTATTATATATTATATATGGGTCATGTGTTACTAAAAATCGGCTAGAATATTAATTTCATTATCAATATCCAAGACAATTTTGGGCAGCTTGGACAGTAGGTAGAAAAATTATATTATTAACAAATTTTATCTATCCCCAAATTATATAATAAAAAATTTCCCCATACATGCACCTCTTTTCAATTTTAAAGTGTTTTGATTGGCTAATACATGATGAAATGGAACTTTAATTAGGGTTGGGAGGCCCCTTTTCATCCAAATTTTTTCTAATGAAATCCTTGGAATCAACAATGAAGAAGCACAACTTCAATCTCGATTACTCTTATAACACTTCTTCTCATGGACATGCACCTTCTGCTTTTGGTTTTTCCTTCAATGCATCATCATCATCGTCATCTTCTTCTTCTAATGAGTGGGTCATTGATTATGGATTATCTTATCATATGGTTAAGGATAATGCCATTTTTATTGCTCTAAATGAATGTAACACAGAACAAATATTTGTTGGTGATGATAGATCTCTTAGTGTTGTAGGATCTGGAACAATTCAACTAGATGATGGTAATTTCAAAGATGTATTATGTGTTCCTAGTATTTCTTGCAATTTGTTGTTAGTATATCAAATCACTCATTTTAGTAAAGGTAAGACTGTAGAGTTTACACCTCACCAAGTTGTAATCAATGATTTCAAAGATCCTAAGCATGTACTAGCAACCATAATTGTTGATGATATTACTAGGTTCTACAGATTTAACAACTTTGTGTCATCACCTTTTCCGTCTGTTTTTATTGCTCATATCAATGAATTGAGCAAACTTTGGCATGAGTGATTTGGTCATTTAAACTATCGCTTATTGTAACAACAATGTAATTAGAAAATGGTGGTTGGTGTTTCTCTTGTTTCTTGCAGAGATGGTATTTGTTCTCAGTATGTTCTTGATAAACATCGCTAGGACAATTTTGACAAACTTGCCTCTTGGCATGCCTCGAACCCCTTACAACTTGTTCACAGTTATTTACATGGTCCACTTCCTTCTACTTCTTTCTCTGGCTTCAAGTACTTCTTGAATTTCGTTGACAAATTCTCTAGGTGCACTTGGATTTACTTTTTAAATCTCAAGAGTGAAGTTTTTGACATGTTTTTGTCCTACAATACCCATTTGGGAAAACAATCTGGACATCAAATATACAAGTTAAGAACATATACTAGAGGTGAATATGTAAACAATAAATTTGCAAATTACTGAATTGCATAGAGCATTCAAATGCAACATACTATTCCATACACACCACAACAAAATGGTGTTGTTGAGAGATATAATCACACATTAAATGAAATGGCAAATTGTATGATTCAGTCCAATGGATTAAATCCTCCTCTTTGGGTAGAAGCCATTAATTGTGCCAATTACATAGTCAATCACACTCCCACGAATGATTTAGAAGATATAATACTAGAAGAAGCATGGAGTGGAATTAAACCTAATGTAAGCCACTTTCATTTATTTGATAATGAATCATGGACTCGCATTCTCGATAAAAAATGGAAAGCATTAATACCTAATAGTGAGAAGTGCATATTTGTTGGATATTTTGAAGATGTAAAAGGTTATAGAATTCTTCAACCTAAATCAAATGACATTATTATTAGAAAATATGTTAAATTTGATGAAAATCTCTTGGCTGCGATCCTATTTCGATGTCTATGCCATTTTCATCTCACGATCCATCTTCGACGATTGTGCCACCATCTAGTCCCAAATTCTATGCTTGTGATGCTACTTTGATTTCTTCTTCAAATGATGACAATGAGGATGAAAATCCACCTCCTCCTACTCACATTATTCCAATTGGGTCCATTGGACATGAATCTACACCAACACCACTGCTTCATAGATGGGTCCATTCAACATGAGAAGCGGCTTGCGATCTTGTTGGCGATTCTACAGATCATTGAAAAAATTTATAGTTCTAATGAACCTCTTCTCTTTTGGATCAAGTTTTAGAGACTCATGATCCAAAGACATTTGTAGAAGCTTTTCGCCATCCAGATTGGGACACAACTATGAATGAAGAATATCGTTCCTTATTGACAAATGATACTTGGGATCTTGTACCTCTTTCAAAAGGAAGAAAACTTGTCAGATGTAAATGGGTGTATAGAACTAAGTATGCATAAGATGGAAGCATTGAAAGACTTAAAGAAAGGTTAGTTGCCAAATAATTTTCCCAAGTTGAAGGAATTGAATACAATAAAATCTTTTCCCCTGCCACAAAAATGAACTCCATCTGTCTTGTTCTCTCCCTCGCCATTTCAGATAAATGGGAGGTCCATCAAATGGATGTCAAATCCACCTTCTTGAATGTGGATTTGAAAGAATAAATTTACGTAGAACAACCTCATAGCTATGTTCAAAATGACTCCATCCTTGACTTCAGCCTTATTTTTTGCCTTAATAAATATTTGTATGGCCTTAAGCAAGCCTCAGGATTGCTATGCCAAAATGGATAGATTCCTCCTTGACATTAGTTTCTCTAGATGTCATTATGACCCCTATGTCTATACCAAGAAAGTAGGAAACCATCTTATAGAGGTTTGTTCTTTATGTTGATGACCATATTCTTACTAGTAGTAGCCCTAAAATTTTAACCCATGTGAAATCCAACCTTAAGAAGAAATTTGAAATGACCAGCTTAGGACAATTGCATTATTTTCTTGGCCTCTGAGTTTTGCAAACCAAAGAAGGGAACTTTCTTTCTATGTTTAAGTATGTTTGTGACCTTCTTCATTGCTTTCACATGGAAGATTGTAAACCTATCCCTTCTCCCTTTCAGTCCGAAGTAAAACTTATTGCCACCTACACTACACTCAAATCATATTCCACCTTGTACCATCAATTAGCTAACCTTTTTTGTATTTGACCCATACCTGTCCTAATATTTTCTTTGTTGTTGTTGGTCTTGTTTCCTGGTATATGCAAACGTTCCATATAATTCATTGGAAACTAGCAAAATTGATACTTTGGTATATCTGGGTCACCTCACCATCAAGGATAAGTTTCCAATTCCTGTTGTTGATGAGCTTCATGGGGCTCAATTTTTCTCCAAGTTGGATCTTCGTTCTAGGTATCATCAAATTCAGGTTCATAAGGATGATATCCCTAAAACAACTTTCCGCACACATGATGGCCATTATGAGTTTTTGGTCATGCCCTTTGGCCTCACTAATGCTCCTTCCACATTCCAATCCTTAATGAATAAAATATTTTGGCCCTACTTGCGGAAATTCATTCTGGTATTCTTTGATGATATCATCATCTACAGTAAAACATGGGTTGAACATCTCCAGCATTTGGATCTTGTCATGCAACTTTTCTTTGACCATCATCTCCATGCCAAACAGTCTAAATGTGTTTTTGGACAGAAGGAAGTTGAGTATCTCAAGCACATTATCTCAGCACAAGGGGTTCGCGTGGATCCTGCCAAAATCGATGCCGCGAACAATTGGCCACATCCTCATACACTCAAGAGCCTTCGTGGTTTTTTGGGGTTGACTGGCTACTACTGCAAGTTTGTCAAAGATTATGGGAAGATTACAGCTCCATTAACTGCTATATTGAAAAAGGATGCTTTTACATGGACACATGCTACTCAGTGTGCATTTGACAAACTGAAACAAGCTATGTGTACTACACCTATTCTAGCTATGCCCAATTTTTCCAAGCCCTTCACTATTGAGAGTGATTCTTGCGACAATGGACTTGGTGTTATTCTCCTTCAAGATGAACACCCCATTGCATTCACTAGCAAAGCCCTTTTAGGTAAGAATTTAGCTTCCTCTACATATGAGAAGGAAATGATGGCTATTTTGCATGCAGTACAGAAGTGGCGACCATACCTATTAGGGAATCATTTCTGCATCAAGACTGATCACCAGCGTCTAAAATATTTCTTAGAACAACGTGTCTTCTCCCCAACACAACAGAAATGGGTTAGCAAACTCATGGGTTATGATTATGAGATCACTTACAAGAAGGGTAAGGACAATATTGTGGCAGATGCTTTTTCTCGCACATTTGATGCCCAAGGTTCTCTTTCAACTATTTCTATGCCTGTTCCAAATTGGTTGCAATCTGTTCAACAGGGTTATGTCAATGACTCTTCCTTATCTCACATCATCCAACGCTTGAACAGCAACCCTTCTGCTGTACCACATTACTCTTGGGATGGTGCTTCCTTGAGATACAAGGGTCGTCTGGTGCTTCCCCAGAGCATAGATCTTCAACAGGTTGTCTTCTATGAACTCCATGCTTCTCCATCGGCAGGGCACTCTAGGTTCCTCAAAACGTATGAACGGGCACGGTGTAACTTCTTTTGGAAGGGCATGAAAAGGACAATTCAACAGATGGTGGCTGAATGTGATACCTGCCAGCGCAATAAGGGTGAAATGACACTCCTTCCAGGATTGCTCGAACCCTTGCCCATACCTACATGGATTTGGATAGATATTTCTATGGATTTCATTGAAGGGCTCCCTAAATCTGGTGGGAAGACAGTGATTCTCATTGTGGTTGATTGCCTCTCCAAATATACTCATTTTTGTGCTCTCAGCCATCCCTATACAGCCTCCTCAGTCGCTCAAATTTTCCTGGACCAGATCTTTCGTCTTCATGGCATCCCTTCTTCCATTGTCTCAGATTGTGATGTGACTTTCACCAGTCATTTTTGGACAGAACTATTTTGCCACACTGGCACCAAACTGAAGATGAGTTCAGGGTATCACCCACAAACAGATGGTCAGACTGAAATTATCAATAAATGCTTGGAAACTTATCTTCGTTGCTTCACCTCTGAACAACAACATCAGTGGGAAAAGTGGCTCCCTCTCGCTGAATGGTGGTACAATACCTCTTACCACACTGCCTCTAAAATGACCCCATATGAAGCAGTCTATGGTCAGGCACCTCCAGTTCTTCTTCCATACACCCCCAACAGTTCACCAGTTTAGGAAGTTGACACGGTCCTTTGAAACCTTGATCAGATTCTTTGCATTTTGTGGGACAATCTTCACATGGCAAGAAATCGCATGAAGCAACAAGCTGATCAACACCGTTCTGAGCGCACTTTTCAAGCAGGTGATATGGTTTTTCTTCGTCCCCAACCGTACAAGCAATCCTCCCTGAAACTCAAAGGGTGTCATAAGCTCGCTCCAAAGTTCTATGGGCCATATCAGATTCTTCAGAAGATTGGGTCCGTTGCTTATAAATTGGAACTTCCTCCTTCTTCCCGCATTCATCCATTATTTCATGTCTCTTGTCTGAAGAAATTTCTTGGCACCAACATCGGTGGACAAACTATTTTACCCGAGCTGGATAATGAAGGATCCATCCTTTTGGAGCCGGAGGCCATCCTCAATCGGCGCACTCATCAGCTTCGCTCTCGCTCTATCACATAGGTCTTAATTCAGTGGCACGGCATGCAACCAGAGGATGCTACATGGGAACCACTCCTTCATATTCAACAACAATTTCCACATCTAAAGCTTTGAGGACAAAGATTTTTTTAAGGGGGAGGGGATGTTAGGAACCCATGTCTTCACTTTGTTTGTATATTGTTGTTCGACGCATATGCTTTGTAAGTCGTCCCGTAGTATTTGTTGATCCATAGTTTGTGTTGTTGTTGTTGGCGCATATGCTTTGTAAGTTGCCCGTAGTATTGTTGATCCATAGTTTGTAGTGGCCCATGGTTTTGACCCATAGTATTGGCGCTTAGACTTAGTATATAAGTGTGTGTTGAGGCCTATGAAGGAACCATGAAGTTAATTGTATTGAGCTTTCTCAAAGGAGGTTGCCCCCTCGAAGTGGCCTGTGATCAATATAAAAGTGATTCTGAGTTCTTCTATTTCTGATATCTCATGTATTTGCATTAATTAATTATTGCAGGTTCATCACAATATGACAAATATGAAGGGGATTTGGTTTTAGTTTATGACCAAGACCATGATAAAATAGGGGCATGGAAATTTGAACCACAATGGTTTGGCCCACTTTTTGTCAAAAATGTGTTAAAACAAGGAGATTATGAGATAGTGAACTATAGTAGGGAACCAATATCGGAGATCAGGAATGGTCTCTATCTAAAGAAATACTTCATGTAGGAATTGATTGCCTCACACACTTTGTTGTATTATGTTGTATTTTCTGTATAGACTTTTGTACATATTTTGTTTCGAGCACACACTTATCTTGCTTAGTTTTTGGCTTGGTAGATATTACAAGAGACTTTCAGGTGAAAACATGAAGTTGGGTAACTGTTTTTCCTATTTTTTGACAATTTTGTTTTCATGTGACCACTAACATTTGCATAGTTAGTAATTAGTTCTGACTAAAATACTTTTAGATAGTAAAGTATAGGAATAGATGTAGTGTATACCATTTTAAAATATTTTTTCCTATAAATACTGGCTCTCCCAACATTTAATAACCACAAAACCCTAATTCAAAAAAGTGTCGCTCAACTTATTTTTTCACATTTTCAGCTATATAGGATATGTTGAAGGTGCTAGCCATAGCTCATGGAACATTGCTTCCACCATATTATGTTCATAAGGAGCCTTTCTCATATATGCAACCAATAATGTTGCATAATATAACGTAGTCATTGAGTTTCTTTTCAAGGCTATCACCCTTGGCATCCATCGAATTATTGTCAAACTAGACTCTTAGTTGGTTGTGTCTCAATTGAATAATCAATATCAGGTTCGAGACCCTACACTATATCAAAATTTTCTATGAGTATGTCTTCTGGAACACAATTTTGAATTTATTGAGTATATTCATGTTCCAGGAAGATTAAATGGGTTAGCTGATTCATTAGCTAATTATGCACTTGATTGGTATCTTTGTCATTAGCACAAATTCCTATAAATAGCAAGCATGCACATTCAATCATGACATTTATTTGCACACTCTATTTGATAACATAAGTAAACGCTGAAACAACCATCACATGTATAAAGAAAAATCGGGTAAATCATAACCCAAAAAATATGTTAAGTTTATATAACACCCCATTTTTTACCCTAGAATGTAATTATGTAAACATGGATGATATGGATAGAATCCAAAATTGAGTGATGTAATTATGTACATTTTATATTTAATATAAAGCACACGACTATTGCAAACCAAGAAGGATGAAGAAGAGATGGGTGGATATCCTTCCACAAGGGGAAGAGTGATCATCCTAAGCTTGGGATTGGAAGGGGAAAAGATGTCCAATTCCAAGTATTCCATTTTTCCAACTCTCCTTAGAAAAGGGAGAAAAGTGTCCAACCACACGGATGCCAAGTGGCTAGTTCCTATCAACCTTGGTGCCAATTAGCTAGTCTCAACCATGCAGATAAATAGTGAGAACTAGCCCATTCTTCCAACACTCTTTCATGTTAGAGACAACCATTTTGGATAATAGACCATTGTTTTATCATTCTTCCATGTCTGAACCATCATTATTGTCATGCCTAAACCACCCATGGTTGTACTTCCATCACCAAAACGGGGAATTGGAGCCAGATCGAGAATAGAGGATTGGGTAGTTGTAGTAGAAACTCAGTTCCTTCTTGTGGATGGGTAGCCCCGGCTTGTGGGTGGATATGTCAAAGAAATATATGGCTTGAAAAATCCTACGTTGTAATGTACCTTGTTAGGAATTTGATTAAAATGGCAATTTTTTAACTTGTTTCCCTAGTTCGACCTTTGACTAGTTTTGAGCCCTAGGTCCCCAAATTGCTCCAATTGCTCCCAAATATTATGAGAAGGTATATGGATGATGTTAGAACATAAATATGTGTTTCAGGTATTCTTTTGGACCTTTAAAATACTTCTACAAATCCTCTTCAATTCTGGCCAATGTAGGGAACTTTACTAGTAATTTCCCTTTGACTAGTATTGGTCTCTAGGTCTCAAATTGGCTCCAAATGCCTTCAAATCTTCAAGGAATGTGTATTAATGATATTAGGAATTGAATATGATTCTCAGGGATAATATATGTCCACAAAAATATATCTTCAAACTCTCTTAATATTATGTACCAAGTATGCAATTTTACTAGTAATTTGGGGTTCAAATCCCCATGGGGTAAGTATTGAAAATGGTTTCCCAAATGCCTCCAAACCTACTCAAATTTATGAAAAGAGGTAGTGGATATCTAAAGTATGTTATTAAGGTCCCAAATGAACCATTCATTATTTATTAATTATGTTCCAAACTTCTCCCAAACAACAACAAAGATCGTTAGTTCGACCCTTGGGGAAATGGAACCAAATATTCTCCAAATGTAAATAAACTGAGTAAAATGACTTCAAATGATTGAGAACTGAACATGAAACTTGTATAATACATCAATAAAATTCCATTCATAAATAAACCATCAGTATTTTACTTATCCATTCAAATCCATCAACATTACATTGGTTCACAACAAGGTAGTGGGGAAATGACACTGTTCTTTCATTAAAAATGAGATTTATACATTTCTACTTGGAATTTCAACCTGAAACTTTCTAGAGATTAAGAACATAGTATTTAATTCATATTAAAAAATAAATGGGGCATTAGAAGCTCCCCCAAAGAGTACAAGAGCTCACAAAAAATGCCCTTCCTCAAGGATCAAGAATATGCCATCAAAACTGGAAATGGTTGAAGGAGTGAGCTGCAATAGAAGAAACCATGAGCTGCAATAGAAGAAACCATGAGATTCCCTGTAGCTTACACTTGAAAATAAATACTCCATTAAATCTCCAAATGAAAGGTCTGAATGGCCTTTCCAATTACCAACTTGGATGGGAATCTTTCACCCTCAAAATTGGCTAAGGCAAGAAACTAGTCATCCACTAGCTCTCCCTCTTCACAAATGCAATTGAAAATTATACAAATGATCAAAAGCTGCAATTATTCTTTGTTCATGACTTTTACAAACTTCTAATGTCCTCCATGGGTCGAATTCCTTCCAAGAGAGTCATGCCAACTCAAGTTGGGAAGAGATTCCAAAGAATGCCACTTGTACAACAATTCCTAGTTTCCTACTTCCACCAAATCACATGTGGAAGCATCTTAGCTTCCCTAAATACCTTGAGCTCCCTCTTGGAGGCTATTTTTAGCCCTGACATGTCATATATGTCATATGTCAGCCTTCATGTCTGATTTGTGTCATAGGTGTCATAACATCTTCATCATTGTTGTCATAGAGCTAGGGAATCTAGCCCAAGTGTCCCACTAGCTCCAAATTGCCTCTTCCTCTTCCATGGGAGTTATTCTTCCTCTATATTTCGACCTTGGATGAGTCATGCCATGAATAATACCTTTTGGACTCCCCCAAGCATGTTACCATTCACCTTGAATTCGAATTGGTGAGGGAATGATGTCAAGTGTAGTGGGGAAATCCAGCCATATGTGGGTCCCACTTCCTCCATGTGTCTTCATGAAATGCCACTTTGATTTTCACTTGTATATATTTATTTATATCATTTATTAAATATTTATGCCATTCTAATGTTCAAACATCATTTATTATCCCCCTTCTTCCAAACCCCAAAGCTTCCACCCCAAACCTAGGAAACTAGTCATTTTCCTCCTTGGCAATTATTTGACCCTTCACATCAATTGGACAAACTCTAATGAATATGGCCAATGCGACCCAATGCCAAATTTGGGACATGACAAATCCTCCCTTCCCAATATTGCTTGTCCTCAAGCAATTTCAAACATGGGTGTTGAAGAACCTGCTTTTTGTATAATTGTTTGAAGTTTCCATTGAATTGCCCAACCTTGAGTCTTTGAGTTTCCATGAAGATTTTAGAGAGGAACCACCATGCTTGTTGCTGCACTAATCTGATAAAAATCACTTTATTAAGTGGGAAATCCATCTCCCATACTGCTTGTTTCCCCCCAAAAATTGAAACCAATGAGATAAAAATTATTCCAGGGTCCCATTGCTTGTATTGCACCCCAACATTTAAGAGTGCTCTCCAACCCACACAATTAGATAAGAGGATTCCTGGATCCCATTTTCTTGTATGCATTCTTCCAAACATCATGAGTACAAAATATATATCATCAAAGTACATAACAACATAATGAAAATGTACATCAAGGAGGTGCTTCATCAAAAAATCATGAAAGTGCTTATACCTCCAAGTAAGTAGACCACCATTTTCCAGGTGCATACAAGCATTGAGTGAACAATCAAATCTGATCCAATGACATAGGTGAGTATCCCATGTCCTATAATGCTGCTCCAAAAATATGTAATATGCATCCAAACAGTCAGCCCTGTATCCTTTCATCCAAGTAGTTAATGAAGTTCCTCCAACATCAATTGAACTAAGCAAGGAGCAAGGAAGATCATGAGTCTTCAAGTGACTAAAGTGAACATCATAAGTGTATCCATGAAGATGTGTATCATCATAAGAAAAAAAATTTATGTTGCAAATGTAAATAATGAGGTGCTTTATTCATGTCATCATCAAAATGAGAGGTAGGAGTTTCATACCCCTCATGTGGCACCACTAGAAAAAAACATTTCACCTAATTTTCATCCCCAATTGATGTGGCTGAAAAAGAAGTAGGGGATGAGGAATTATGAACCAACCTTAAATATTTACAACTCTTACCCATCGAAATATTTAATTCATCTTCTCCATAATTGGTTGGTCCAACTGTTGTGAGATCATGTGCCTCCTTCAATACTTTGCAACTCTCTCCATGAGGCAACTCATAATCCATCTGAACAAAGACAAGTGCTTTTCCTTCTTCTTGTTTGAGTGTAGCATATTCAAGAACCTTCATATCAACATGTACCTCATGTTCCACCATTACATGAGGTTCCTCCTTTGTGGCATAAATTATTGCATTCATTTCCTTCTTTTCCTTGAAAAGAGAACCATTGCTCATTCTTTTTTCCAAGTTGCTTTCAAGTTGACTAACCCACAATTCGAACCCTTGCATGAGTTGCCTCCACTTGTATTCAAAGGATGGTTTCTGTAATTTTCTAAACTCCTCGTTCTCCTCTAAGGTTCCTTTCTTATCCTTACTCATTGTGACCAAGGAATGCACTTCTTCTCCTACTTCTTCCCTTTCACCAAAGTACATCCAATTTCAGTTTCTAAGGGTGGTGGCTTATTTCTTTGACTCCTGGTCTTCATTAATGTTCTACCACATTAGGTTCCAATACCATGCTCTGATACCACTATAATGTCCCTTGTTATTAATTTTATTAAAATTGCAATTTGTTCACTTGTTTCCCTAGTTCGACCTTTGACTAGTTTTGGGCTCTAGGTCCCCAAATTGCTCCAATTGCTCCCAAATATTCTGAGAAGGTATATGGATGATTTTAGAACATAAATATTTATTTCATGGATGCTTTTGGACCTTTAAAATACTTCTACAAATCCTCTTTCAATTCTGGCCAATGTAGGGAACTTTACTAGTAATTTCCCTTTGACTAGTATTGGTCTCTAGGTCTCAAATTGGCTCCAAATTCCTTCAAATATTAAAGGAATGTGTATGAATTATATTATGACTTGAATATGATTCTCAGGGATGAGATATGGTCACCAAAATACATTTTCAAACCCTCTTAATATTCTGGACCAAGTATGCAATTTTACTAGTAATTTGGGGTTCAAATCCCCCTTCGGTAAGTATTGAAAATGGCTTCCCAAATGCCTCCAAACCCACTCAAATTGCTGAACAGAGGTAGGGAATTTCTCAAGGATGTTATTAAGGTCCCAAATGAACCATTCATTATTTATTAAGTCTGTTCCAAACCTCTCCCAAACAATAGAAAAGATCACTAGTTCGACCCTTGGGGAAATGGAACCAAATCTTCTCCAAATGTAAATAAACTGAGTAAAATGACTTCAAATGCTTGAGACCTGAACATGAAACTTGTATAATACATCAATAAAATTCCATTCATCAATAAACCATCAGTATTTTACTTATCCATTCGAACCCATCAACATTACATTGGTTCACAGCAAGGTAGTGGGGAAATGGCACTGTTCTTTCATTAAAAATGAGATTTATACATTTCTACTTGGAATTTTGACCTGAAAATTTATGTAGATGAATAAAAGAGTATTTAATTCATATTAAAAAATAAATGGGGCATTATAATCTCCCCCAAAGAGTACAATAGCTCACCAAAAATGCCCTCCCTCAAGGATCAAGAATATGCCATCAAAACTGGAAATGGTTGAAGGAGTGAGCTGCAATAGAAGAAACCATGAGCTACCATGTAGCTTACACCTAAAAATAAAGACTCCATTAAAGCTCCAAATTAAAGTTATGAATGGCCTTTCCAATTACCAACTTGTATGGGAATCTTTCACCCTCGAAATTGGCTAAGGCAAGAAACTAGTCATCCACTAGCTCTCCCTCTTCACAAATGCAATTGCAAATTCTACAAATGATCAAAAGCTGCCATTATTATTTGTTCATGAATTTTATAAACTTCTAATGTCCTCCATGGGTCGAATTCCTTCCAAGAGACTCATGCCAACTCAAGTTGGGAAGAGATTCAAAAGAATGCCACTTGTACAACAATTCCTAGGTTCCCACTTCCACCAAATCACATGTGGAAGCATCTTAGCTGCCCTAAATCCCTTGAGAGCCCTCTTGGAGGCTATTTTTATCCCTGACATGTCATATATGTCATATGCCAGCCTTCAGGTCTGATTTGTGTCATAGGTGTCATAGCATCTTCATCATTGTTGTCATAGAGTTAGGGAATCTAGCCCAAGTGTCCCACTAGCTCCAAATTGCCTCTTCCTCTTCCATGGGAGTTATTCTTCCTCTATATTTCGACCTTGGATGATTCATGCCATGAATAATACCTTTGTACTCCCCCGAGTATGTTACCATTCACCTTGAATTCGAATTGGTGAGAGAATGATGCCAAGTGTAGTGGAGAAATCTAGCCATATGTGGGCCCCACTTCCTCCATGTGTCTTCATGATCAAATGCCACTTTGATATTCACTTGTATATATTTACTTAGCTCCTTTATTAAATATTTATGCCATTCTAATGTTCAAAAATCATTTATTATCCCCCTTATTCCAAATCCCAAAGCTTCCACCCCAAACCTAGGAAACTAGTAATTTTCGTCCTTAGCAATTATTTGACCCTTAACATCAATTTGACAAACTCTAATGAATATGGCCAATGTGATTAGGCCATTGTGACCCAATGCCAAATTTTGGACATGACATAGGTCTAGGAGGAACGTCCTTGGTTCGCAGTCAGTTGGCTATGTTTTAGATAAGTTCATTATGTGAATAAATGTATGGTATTTATTTCTTATTTTATTAATTGTTGCCATCATATGAATTATGTAACCAAAATAATGGCAATATAAATGAATTCCTATGGTAATAGTTGGTAGAGATTTCATATATGTTTTATGAGTGATTATACACATGATTATTTATGTTGTAAATGTACAATTGAAATCATTAGAAGAAAAAAATTACATATGAGAGGTAAATTCAGTTAGCAAATTCAATACTTCGTGACCTCAGAGTCACCATGAGGTCATAGGGTACGTGACAATTTGGTATCAAAGCCCAAGTTGCAGCACTAGGACTGCATGGGTTGTAATTCAAATTATGCAAGCAGAAATCCAGGTTGAATAGGAAGTGTATGATGAAATGCGTGGATAAAACATTGGGAAATCATGTTTAATCCTCCATGGTTTAATACAAACAGAATTTGTGATGAAAACTATGGAATTCAATCGATTTTTGTTTCATGGAAAATCTACCGAGAGCGGACTCAAGGCATGATCTCCCTAGCTTAACGTAAGTCTAGATCAACAAATAGGACAGAACATAAAATACTTTCCTAGATCGTATAGATGTACAAATGTAAGAGTAGATCGTTTACCTTAGATTTGTAGATCCCTTTCTCCTCCGTTGGTCCAATTCTCCAGCGCTTCCAGATTGCAAGTAGCTAAACCCTGTTGAACATATGACAGACCACGAGAAGTGAAAGCATATATTTCATATGATATATCTAAGCTAACAGTTAAGGAGGAAAACTCTAAATATCATCAAGAGACAACATTTATGGAAAGCAATTATATTAACTGTATTTAAGAATGGAGAAGTACAATAGAAAAGAGGATTACAACCATCGCCTTAACATTGCAAGCTCCTTCCTACAAGCCATGCCAAAGCTTCTAGAGAGAAGTAGATGTTACCCAAGCTAGAGTGTTAGGTCTATTGAGCTTGATTTCACCAACATAGGAGTACCATAGACTTCCTCCTTCTTAGAATGGGAGTGATCTTCGTTTAAATAGGACTAAGTGGATAGGATATGGATAGGATAGGTTGAGATATGATAGGAAAGACTTAAGGGATCTTTCCAAGGTATTAGGAGTAGAGTGCCAACTCTCCCAAGAGGTCAGGGATAGGGTCCCAAGTCAGCAAGCTTTAAGAAGGAGCTCGAAGAAGCTATTTTTTCCATCTAATGGACTTCGTCGCACCCTGTACTGGAGCAAGGTGCGACGTCGCATGTTGCATGAGTGCAAGTTGCGACGACCTCTTAAACCTAGTACAAAATGGGTACAAATACTTCCAGGCTAATCACTCAATCAGGGTAACTCTATGGGTGTATACACTGAATCTCATGATGGGAAGATTTTAGGTGTAACAATTTTCGGTGAAATTATACATCTATACCTAAAAATTTCATGTTCTGTTAAGTGATGGACTGTACAAAAAGGTTCAGATCAACGGATCATATCATTTCAGGCTCATGAAGGTGCTCAGATTTTATTTTAATAAGCAAGAGCCTAAAAGAAAACCACTTAGGACACGTGTCAACACCGAAATCACTTAGGCTCTCAGAAGGGATTTACCTAAACTATTTCCCCTCTGACCTTGAAACCACCAAATATCCTATTAAGAGCCAAGTTTTAATGCCAAGAAGTCAATCAACCTTGGAGGGCACATATGGTTCAATGTTGTGACATGATAGGATGAAAATAAGTGTTGTGTCCTTGAAAACGTTGCATGATGTTCATCGTGGGAGCATATCTCGGGGTGGAATATTGATGTTCCTTAAGCATTCAGGCTCGTGAAGGTGCTCAAACTTTATTTTAATGAGCACGATCCTTAAAGGAAACCAATGTGGACGCGTGGAATCATTGCAGGAGTTCAACATCGAAAAATTTGTTTTCTTAAACCACTTCTTGTTGATCTTGAAACCATTTACCAACAGGAGGGTGACATGGCTATGTCATGGAGTGACACATGGGATTGTCTAACACCTCAAAGGGATAGTTGTCATGCCACATCAAGACCCTTCCACATTAGCATAAATTCAAAAAGTTCGGAGCTAAAATATTATTTTGGCCAGAACAAGAGCAGATTATATTGAAAATTAATGAGACTTGTGGAATATCAATGCCACATGGCCACTCGGGCTCAAATTCTTTATGCGGAGGATTGTATGTCCCCCAAGATCTTCAACTGGTGTGAGGGTCTCCTCGCAAACATGAGAGCTCAACTGACAAAGTGTCGATGGGGAGAGCTCAAGCAATTCGGCTATGGATCCATAGTGATGTTGTTCTTACTGGAACGGGTCCCCCTTTTACGTCCTCAGGTACCACTGGAGGATAGGGACCCTAAAGATCCTCACATGGCCAGGTGGGCCGATGTGATGGCCCGACATGGTGGGGGGCCTATTATTGGATACCCTCTTGAGTTTTTCACTTGGCTGGAGGGTCAGTTACTGATGGTGGAGGATTTCCCATACAGTGGTACAGACTTTAGAGATGACCCAGACTTGTCGTTGCCAGAGGGAGCAGCATGGGGAGAACTTGGTAAGAACAAATGACCCTTGTATTTTTTAGTTTTGTTCATTTATATAATTTTTTTGATATAGTGCTGACAGATGAACAACATGTGTGTGCAGATGTGGGACCTGTACGACCTGTGGGTACCTCTCTTCTAGCCAGGAGAGAGAGAGAGGGGATGCAGCAGTTATGGGTCCGGCTGTGCATGCTGCCATTGCGGAGATGGATAGAGTTTATGCCAACCTGAGTGGGTTGACATTAGACGTCCATGAGCCATCAATGGATGGGGTGCAACAGACCATGTAGGTACACACGGTTGGAGCTACTACGCGTTTCAACGCGCTGCTTCGCAAGGTTGCGAGAGCAGTCGACTGTTTCTAGACTCAGCAGGCTAGGGATGCTATACCTCCTAGGGTTGTACGGGCTAGACGATAGGTTTGTTATTGTGTGTGTACTGAGAGCTTAGACGCCTCATATTTTGTACTACTGAAAGCTGCGAGGCTTCAAATTTTATAGAGACTTATTGAAAGTCATTGTGCTTCAGATTTTTGTATCAGCACTACCTTTTTGAGATTATATATATATATACAGAAAGTATGGTTATTTATACATTATGTGTTCCAGAAATAATGATGTGATCTTGTTTATATGCTTTGCTTTTATACAGTGTATTATTTACATGTTGTGAATGATTTTACATATTATGAGTATTATGTGTGTGCGATGTACCAATCTAGGATGAAGTTGGCCATCGAGTTAACAACTGCATTTAACTCTCATGGAATGTGTTAGTATTGAATGGATTCAAATGACCTTTCCAGGAGATGAACTTGTCTAAAGAGACGGAGTAGGGTAGGATCACGGATGGCGTAGACCCGGTTAAGATAGGAAACCACTAGTTGAGAATCCATGTGGATGACAATGTGGTTCATACCCAAGGAAATAACATCGGTTAAGGTTCCAACTACTGCCAGATACTTTGCGGCGTTGTTGGTTGCGAATCCAAGGAAACTTCCTCCTGAGTTGATGAGCTCTCCTATTGGGGAATATAGTACCCAAGCTGCCGAAGCAAGGTTACGGGTATGCCGGATGGCGCCATCCGCGAATCCGTAGCACGTTGCCATCTGCACATGTAGACAGAACATGGTATAAGAAGTAGAAACAAGATCTAGAGACACTCAAGAACAAGGGCATCACACCACACAAACACGCCATGTACAGTATATACAAGAAATTCTATGCATGACAGGATCAAGCACAGTACCTCTTCAGGTAAATCCCATCACGGGGTTCACCCAAAGAAATTTCTTCAAGCTCGTAAGATCCTTTTTCCAAGACACGTTTGACAATGTAAGGTCCGTGCCACATGGACTCGAACTTTCCTGCCCCTAGTTTGTCATGTCTCTGGTCATATGTAAGGACCAGGTCACCCTCATTGAAAATATGAGGTTCAACTGACTTGTCGTACTGAGCTTTGATGCATTTCTTGTGTGCTTCTTTAGCAAGAGCGGCATCTCGGCGGGACTCGTTAAGTTTTGCTAAGTACAGGAAATGTTCTTCCTCAACAGTAGTGTTAGGAAGAAGTTCGACAGCGAGTTGTAGAGATGGAATTTCACACTCTATGGGAAGGAAAGCCTCCAATCCCTACACCAATTGAAAAGGAGTGAAGCTTGTGGCAGTTTTAACGGAAGTTCTGTAGGCCCATAATGCTGAAAAGAGCATATTATGCCAGTTGGACTTATGTGTACCTACCATCCTTTGGACCATAGTTTTCAAGACCTTGTTAATGGCCTCGACCTATCCATTGGATTGCGGGTAGTAGGGTGTTGAGTTTTCATAATGAAAACCCAATCTATCGCTCAGCTCATCAACCATATGGTTCTGAAAGTGAGAGCCATGGTCAGTCACTATCGCCTGCGGAACTCCAAACCGCACTATTACATGATTGAACATGAAGAGTGCGGTAGTTTTGCCGTCATTTTGGTATGTAGGCATTGCCTCAACCCACTTTGTGAAGTAATCCATAGCTACATGTAACTATGCCCCCCGACCGAGGTAGGCTTACAATGCATAAAATCAATGCCCCATTTTGCGAAGGGGCCCATGACAATAACCAGGTGTAGCAAGGAGGGATGGGTGAGCTTCTTTGTATGGAAGTGTTGATATGGAGGACATATTTTCACGGCCTCAATACAATCTTTGAAGATAGTAGGCCAATAATATCATGTGCGCAAAATCTTCTGGGCTGTAGCCATCCCAAAGAGGTGACCACCACATGCCTCGGCGTGACAGTCATTCAGAACGCGTTCAGACTCATCGTGCATTAGACAACGTCGAAGAATTGAATCGACGCCACGGCGATATAAAGTATCACTGATGATTAGATTATACTTTGCATTGTGACGTATTCTACGACGGTCGTTGCGAGATAGTTGAGGATTGAAGCTTTGGGTTTGAAGATACAATGAAATATCTCCATACCATGGATCAGTCGTACTGATGAGAAACAACGATTTGTCCGGAAAAGAATCATTGTGCTCAACTTCTACATCATGATGGAGAAGGTCACAAATAAGCTCAGCAAACACCAAAGACTTTTTAGACTTAGCTTTCTCAGAAAGAAGGTCAAGTTCTTGCAGTATCACAATCCAGCGTGAGTACTTGACCCCAAGCACCTGACGTGTCAGTACGTGGTACATGGGGTTCGAGTCTGCGATGATGGTGGTGGTGTGGAGCAGGATGTAGTGCAAGAACTTTTGGACGGCGATGACTTCCACGAGAGCAAGCTTCTTGACATGCGAATATCTAGTTTCAGTGTCAATGAGACCCTTACTCACATAGTATATTACATGTTCTTGGGCGTTTTCATCCTCCTGTACCAAAACCATGGCGATAGTGGTAGTAGAAGCAGCGAGATATAAGATGTAATCTTGAAAATAGTTTGGTGGTTGGACTACGGGGGCATGCATGATAGCATGTTTGATGTTTTCGAAGGATTTATGAGCTGGGGTGGTAGGCTCAATGTTGGCCAAGTTTCCCTCAGTGTCCAATAGACATGTAAGTTTGGGGGAACGAGGGAATGGGTAGACATCTGGTGAAAAGATGGTGCTAATGTTGTCCTCTATGTACTCCAAAGGGAGGAGAAAATATTACCTATGGTGGAGGTCATCCCACAGACCATCATCAACATTCATAACTTCCATGATGGACTCATCTGAATGAAAAGTCCAAAGTAAGAGATCAGGTAGAGATGATGCCCATTGTAGAGAACAGGATGGGGGAGCCACAACTAAGTGGTTCTCCGGTGCTGACTGGATAGCCTCGTAGATACGTTCCGTGGGTGAAAAAGGCATTGCATCTCCAATCAGGTGTGTTGTGGCTTCACCAGGCACAAGTCAAGTGTCAGTGGAGTGATATGAAATCTCTATGGAGATCATGTTCACCGAGGCAACATGATTAGGGGGGTCCGAAATTGGAAAAACGCCCATGAGAGATGAATCTTTCAAAAGGACAACCCCTATACTCTCATACTTTTTTGACGTTTTTCCAATGGAAGGAACATGGTCACCAGGATGACTAGTAGTGTTTGGTGTGCAAAAATCTAGTTGGTCGACAGTAACAATTCGTCCTTGGTGGGGGAATTGTACTTTGCAGAAGATTGAAGAGGATACCACCTACATGGCGTAAAACCAATTGCGACCAAGCAAGAGATTATAATTTATCGAGGTCGAGACCACTTCCACATTAATGGTTATGGTCTTTCTGCCCAACTCAACTACGAGAGCTTGTAGGAGCCCATGAGGTTGAAAGCCACGCCCGTCGAATGCTTTCAACGTGGTAGGAGAATGATTCAATTCAGGAGAGCCGATGGCTCTCCAACAGGTGATCGACATGACAGAAGTAGAGGCGCATTTGTCCAAGATGGAGTGAAGGACAATCTTCCCAGCAATATTTGTAACTACTTGGAATGCGAGATGATGGGAAAGCCTCGGCTTAAAGTAGTCAAGTCAGAACATGATGGTGTTCGAAGAATCAGGGTCAACTGCACCGATTGCTACGAGGAGAGTTTTGCATTGATTGGGACAATTCTACAAAACTTCCAGGGTAGACATGGCGCAAGGGGCTTGTGCCAAGTCTTCTATGATTTGTAATTATGTGCTACCCGAGCATTAGGATTGAAAACAGATTTTCGAATCGTGTTCTTGGGCGGTCACAATATCGAATCTAAAGACGGTTTCTCAATGGTGAGAGAAGCTGATGGTACAGTGACATTAGGTATAGAGTTGGAAGCTTTTTCAATATTACTTCCAACAGGTTCTTTCGAAGATACTGGGTCATATGATCGCAAGCAAGTGTTCAAATTGATCGTCTTGTTACGTACCATGAGAACATGCGTGGTATTGGATGGTTCCCCCTAGGTTGGGGGGGGTTGAGCAATCATCTACTGATTTTGAGTGGGAAACAGATCATTGAGAACTGCGGGAGTGGGTTTACCCCTAATAAACTTTTGGACTTCATCTCTATGGGGACACTCTTTGGAGAAAAGATCATCTCCACACAGTAAACAAGGAAATTTTAGTTTTAGTTTCCATTTCTGTTTGGCGTCGTCAGGAGTGCTCTTTTGTTCCTGCTATGCGGAAGACTTCTTAGGTTTCCCTTTGTTCTTCTTCTTGCCACTGGATTTCTGAGATGAAGCTGATTGGACAAAATTCACCTCTTCAATTATAGCAGGAGCGGTCAGTTTGGTGGTGTTGTGCCCAGCCTGAGTTGGTAATGGGGAGGAACCATGAAGGATCGATGATCCGAAAGGCTGGTTGGTAAGGGATCCAATGATGCCATTAGTTTGGGGTCCCTTAGGAGGTTTTGTGGGGTCATAAGTGTCGCGGACTGTGTCGGGAAGAATTTCAAACAGGGTGCCCGATTGAGCATAGACCAAGTCTAGGTAATGAGCACGAGCGATAGCTTGTTCGTTAGTGATAGCCCCGCCCATGGCGACATCTCGAGCTATGTGAGGAATAAGAGACTTAGTAAACCAATATGCTAGGAGCTGGTCTGGAATGGGAGCCTTAATCAGGCGCCTTCTCCTTTGCCACTCATGTATATGAGTAGCGGTATTCTAGTGGAGAGAGGTGAGAAGGTCCGTACCAGTTTCGTACTGTATAGGCAGTTGGAAGTGAGTCAAAAATTTCATAGCGAGAGAACCGAAATCATGAAAATAATGAGGTGGTAGTTTGATATACCACTTGGTAGCCGAACCAGTAAGAGTCTGTTGGAATAATCTAAGACAGATCGAGTCGTCCATCAGAGAGTTGGATGAACACCATAAATGGTATGTCATCACGTGGTGTTTAGGATCCTCATTCGGCTTGCCGTCAAACTTAGGGATATCCGATGGAAGTTTCACCAGAATCGGGGGCCAGTTAGTTCCATGGTAGATGGGCTCGTTCGTCAGGCGAGATAGATCAGGTAGGTCCAAAGTAGCCAAAAAGGGCAGCTGTTGATTAGGTTGTGAGTGCTGGTAGTACTAGTAAGGCATGTAAGGACCTGTAGGACCTCGTATTGACTGATTAAATGGTGACCACGGAGTAAACTGACCATAGGGGGGTGTGCCGCCCGGACTGTAAGGGGGTCCGCCACCATAAGGTGGTCCATTCCAATAAGGTGGGGGTCCGCCTCTGCCACTGGGAGGAGGTGGGAGTCCACCACTACCACCGAGAGGAGGTGGAGGTCCCTAACTGTAATAAGGTGGCCTGCCACCGCCTCCGCCTGGAGGGGGTGGTGGACCACCTCCACCGCCAGAAGGATGGGGGCCCCCACCACCTCCACCACTGGAAGGATTACGGTCTCCACTGCCACCACTGCCACCATAATAATTAGATCCGCCACTGCCTCTGCCTGGAGGGGGTGGTGGACCACCTCCACTGCCCGAAGGGAAATGTCCTCCTCCACCGTAATAGGGTGGTCCTCCGCCGCCTCCGTCCCGGGGGGGTAGTGGACCATTCTCGCCATCGCCGGAGGGGTGGGGGCCGTTATGGGTAAAATGAGTTGGACCTCCACCAGAAGGGAGAGGTCCACCTCCTCCAAAGTTAGGTGGGGCCCCCCACCTCCCGTAGGAGGTGGGGGTGGACCAGTCGGGGGTGGTGGTGATTGGGTTACAGTTGGTTGGGGTCCATGTTGTAAAATGGGCTGTTAGCCCCATAGAGTGTA
Source organism: Larix kaempferi (assembly GCA_027924585.1). Lineage (NCBI taxonomy): Eukaryota > Viridiplantae > Streptophyta > Pinopsida > Pinales > Pinaceae > Larix > Larix kaempferi. Next base: position 9,856,259 of record BSBM01000727.1, read on the forward strand.
GGGATTTCCAGGATAAGGTATCCCATATGGTGCATTTCCGACATTAGATTGACCCGACACAGGGTTAACAGAACCTGGATACGCTTGACTCCATGAGGGTTGAGTTACATTGGATGGCCCCCCAACATGACATAACCCCATGGTGGATGGTCTAGCGGGTTCAAGAGGTCCAATGAGAGGTCCGTTGGGGATTCCACCGCCTACGTTCTAGTTAGGAAATGGGGGTTTCCCCCCAGCCACAAGAGGCTGACCACTATTCAAAGGTTGAACCAACATAGGCTGTTGATTAGCTATTGTAGTAATAACGTTACCAATGAGATAATCTAGGGGAATGGAGTATCCTCCCCACAAATTTTGAGGTGGGGGAGGAGCTGGTAAAGTAACTGTGGTAGTAACAAGTGTGTTGGACTATTGTCCTTCAACTGGTTGGTTCGCTTGAAGTGCAGGACTGGACTCTTGCAAAGGTTGACCAGTCTCATTAATGGTCGCATTGTGGGAAGATGGTTCGGGTGAACCAAAAGATATCGGATGAATTGAGGTGTCTCTATACCCAAGCCGTTGCTTGAGACTTTGTCTTCGAATTTCATCACCCCTAACATGTAATCATTCCAGAAGATCATGAATAGGGCCAAAAATTTCGGCGAGGTCGATCCTGTAGAGGGGTCTAGAGAGTTATGGGGTAGTCCAGTTGGGTGGGGATGCAATGGAAAAATAAGCCACTGGGTGACTGGTAGAAGATGTCCAGTAAGCTGTTGAAGGACCAACAGCTATTGTGGGGTTGTCCTGGGGTTGATTTATCCATTCCAACGATCCAGGTTCTCCCGGGATGACGAGTGAAAGATCTTGCGAAGTGGGGACTTGTGTTTCTTCATCTTGCGGGGGATGAGAGGCGAGTGAATCCGGAGGAGTATGTGGAAACAAATGTCCTCCAATATTCAAAGTGGGGTTTTCCACTTCAGTAACTACGACCGTATTAAGCTGATCCATTCTTACGCTCAAAATAACCTCCAGGTTAAGGGGATATTCGGGTGATAAGTTTAAGATCCTATGGGACCTTCTCCAGGGAAAATCCTCTAGAGCATCAGGAAAGTCAACCAGGATGGATGAAACAACATTTCTCCTAAGGGTATGCTACAAAAGAAAAGCAGTCCAGAAAAACCTACTCAAACTAAGGCAGTAAGCATACTTATGTGACAAAGTGGATTCAAAATTCTGGAACCTCGTGGGATTATCAAGGCATCACAAACCGCTATATACTGCAGGGTCCAACAATATGATGTGACAAGGAGGATTGGGACTATACCCTTTCCTGCATACCCGATTACTTAGACAATACGTGCGTGCTAATCTTCCCGAGTGCTGTTCTCGGTGTATTTCTTTGCAAACACGGCCAAATGGTTAACTCAGTTAGTTTCAGGAATCCTAGTGGTGTCTCCCGATATATGCAAGGTACGTGGGAACTCAAATCTGTAGTGGTGTTGTCTAATGCACAACCATTCGACAAGAGACCTTCTGATATACTACCGAGTACATGATACACCCTTCGATATACGCCAAGTACGGATTATGATACTTGATGGGTATGTGAAGGAGCTCGATATACCGATAAGTACATGGAAGACTACAATACCCCCGGGATATAGTGCTGGCAAATAACGACAGCTTCCACGCCTAACAACGCCGAAACATGTCTCTAACTTACACACAAGTTGCTAAAAATTTTACCTAGTTCTACCGTTAATTTTATCTTGGACAGTTAGGTGAATGCATGAGGTGAGTACATAATCAGAAGCATAATGCAAGCCCTAGCTACATGCATGAAATATTTTTTTCTTTTGATGAATTCTACCTATGGTAAGGAGAAATATTTTTCTTTCCAATGAGATTTTCCAAAACAACACAATGCAACAATTCCCAATTCAAACAAGTTTGACTATGAAAGCATTATTTTCATTTTGTACGAAACGCCAAAAATTACAACACTACTAATCCAAATCACAACATTTTCTTTTTCTTTTTCCTTTTCAAAACTAAAATGATGCTAAGTAATGAAAAGAGAGGATTCTAAGATGGAGTATGCAAGCTTTTCAATTTCACTTTCAATGGCCTAAAAGCAGAAAGAATTAAAAATGCATCTATCTTTCCTTAGCATGGAGCTAATTTTGCAAGAAAAAATGAAGTATATTTTGGATTTTTCGAGAAAATGAGAAACTCACAATTCAAGAAAAACACAACTGATCTCACATTCATTCAATTCTTCCAAAAATGCATAAACAAAACACTCCGACGCACGAACAATTTTCTTCAATAATGCTTGACAAATGATGGGAAAGAGGCACTTTTAACTCTTCAATGGATGCATCAAAAGATTAACTTGATAACAACTACGCTTTCAAATGTAAATGACTGAAAAGAAAACACTACTTGCAGCACTCAATGCACTCAGAAAACTCAAGAAAAGACAAGCATTCAATCAAATTGAAAGACACACTTAACTCAAAATCAGACAGTAGCAAGCAAACCAAGCAAGCCAAGCTCAAAACATGATGTAAATGAGGTCTGGGAGTTGATCTAATGTGGTAACCAGATCAGTCGAGGAGATGAGGGAATGCAAGGGTGAGTGGATGAAGGTGGAGGAGACTAGAGTATCCGCCACTACCGGTTCTCAGACTTGTCCAAGATCGAACCCAAAATCAATCCAAACAAAGCCAAACACTCAACATACAAATTAAAAATGGGATCTCTGGCTGGGTCTTGCAGCACAGAGGGAGTTCATACAACAAACCAAAGCTCAAATTAAGAAATGGATATGGGATTCCTGCATGCAAAATTTGACAAATCAGCGCACTCTATGCTTGTACATAGTGCGACGTCGCAGTTCTCCAATGCGGGAAGTGTGACGGTGTCATAGTATGCCAATGAAAGGCCTGCGACGAGTGGCAAACAGACAAAGAACAGAGACCAGAAAAGACACAATGTCGCTCTATTTTCACTAAATAGGTGCGATAGGCGAGAACTAAGTTCAAAAATAAAACAAATCTCCAAGCAATAAACTATGAAATGGTTTGAAAATGAGTAGTATAAACTCAGAGGAAGAAGATCAAAGTCTTCAAGGTGAAGATCTGATAGTGAAATCAACTCAAGAAGCAACTGACAAATAGAAGGCTTGTGTCAAGCAATCAACTGAAAATGACTCTCAGGCAACTACAAAACAAAATGTAATTCCCCAGTATGGTCGCCAGATTTGTTTCACGGACAATCTACTGAGAGCGGACTCAAGGCATGATCTCCCTAGCTTAACGTAAGTCTAGAACAAATAGGATAGAACATAAAATACTTTCCTAGATTGTATAGATGTACAAATGTAAGAGTAGATCGTTTACCTTAGATTTGTAGATCCCTTTCTCCTCCATTGGTCCAATGCTCCAGCGTTGCCAGATTGCAAGTATCCAAAACCTGTTGAACATATGACAGACCACGATAAGTGAAAGCATATATTTCATATGATAGATCTAAGCTAACAGTTAAGGAGGACAACTCTAAACATCATCAAGAGACAACATTTATGGAAAGCAATTATATTAACTGTATTTAAGAATGGAGAAGTACAATAGAAAAGAGGATTACAACCATCGCCTTAACGTTGCAAGCTCCTTCCGACAAGCCATGCCAAAGCTTCTAGAGAGAAGTACATGTTCCCCAAGCTAGATTTTTAGGTCTATTGAGCTTGATTTCACCAGCATAAGAGTACCATAGACTTCCTCCTTTTTAGAATGGGAGTGAGCTTCATTTAAATAGGACTAAGTGGATAGGATATGGATATGATAGGAGAGACTTAAGGGATGTTTCCAAGGTATTAGGAGTCAAGTGCCAACTCTCCCAAGAGGTCAGGGATAGGGTCCCAAGTCAGCAAGCTTTGAGAAGGAACTCAAAGAATCTATTTTTGCCATCTAATGGACTTCGTCGCACCCTGTAATGGAGCAAGGTGCGACATCGCATGGTGCATGAGTGCAAGTTGCGACGACCTCTTAAAACCTAGTACAAAATGGGTACAAATCCTTCTAGGCTAATCACTCAATCAGGGTAACTCTAAGGGTGTATACACTGAATCTCACGATGGGAAGATTTTAGGTGTAACAATTTTCGGTGAAATTATACATCTATACCTAAACATTTCATGTTTTATTAAGTGATGGAATGTACAAAAAGGTTCAGATCATGTTTGATCAGATCAACGGATCATATCATTTCAGGCTCATGAAGGTGCTCGGATTTTATTTTAATAAGCAAGAGCCTAAAAGAAAACCACTCAGGACACGTGTCAACACCGAAATCACTTAGGCTCTCAAAAGGGATTTACCTAAATTATTTCCCCTCTGACCTTGAAACCACCAAATATCCTATTAAGAGCCAAGTTTTAATGCCAAAAGGTCAATCAACCTTGGAGGGCACATATGGTTCAGTGTTGTGACGTGATAGGACAAAAATAAGTGTTGTGTCCTTGAAAACATTGAATGATGTTCATCGTGGTAGCATATCTCGGGGTGGAATATTGATGTTCCTTAAGCATTCAAGCTCGTGAAGGTGCTCAAACTTTATTTTAATGAGCACTATCCTGAAAGCAAACCACTATGGACGCATGGCATCATTGTAGGAGTTCAACATCGAAAAATTTGTTTTCTTAAACCACTTCTTGTTGATCTTGAAACCATTTACCAACAGGAGGGTGACATGGCTACGTCATGGAGTGACACATGGGATTGTCTAACACCTCAAAGGGATAGTTGTCACGCCACATCAAGACCTTGCCACATTAGCATAAATTCAAAAAGTTCGGAGCCAAAATATTATTTTGGCCAGAACAGGAGCAGATTATATCGAAAATTAATGAGACTTGTGGAATATCAATGTTATTTTTAAAGGCTATAAGATTTCCAGTGAGGGACATTGTTCCATTTTGCTTATTTTTTATAGAAATCTAAATTTATTGGGTTTTGAAGGTGTGTAGCCCGAGGATGGATGGGGGACCGGTTGAGGCCCAAAATTGTTATGGTGCATTTGTGACCTAGGAAAAAAGATAACTCCAAAGACTTAAGGATAAATTCAAAAATATGTGAATCCAAGAGATGAAAGAAGGCCAAAATCCATTATTTGGGCACGCGAAAGTGCAATTTTTGAAAACTTGGAGGCAAAAGTGGTCCCATAAATCATAAACAGAAAATTTATTGATTTCAACATTTGTTCTACTAATCAAGATGAACAAATTTTCTTAGAGGAAAATTTTCCAAAAATGCTTAGTTTGGGAGATAGTAGTTTTCAGTAAAAATTCTAAGTCTAGAAGAAATGCATAAATTTGAAAGTCGTGACTCCATAATTTTACAAATTTTGATGGGAGCATCAAATTTGAATGATGAAGGTGTCTATGTACTCACCATCATATGGGATATCAATGGCAGATATATTTTTTTCCCAATTATTTACCGATTTTCCCCTACAGGTCTCAAAAATTGGTCCATAATATGTGCAGCTACGGGAACAATGTAAAATTGTGTAAAATTGTTGATTTTGGAGAACTGTAACTTTCAACTTTGAATTTAGAAATGGAAAAGGTATTAGTCATTGGAAAAGTATCAATAGGAGAGCAAACATAGAGAATCCCATTATAAATCATATCATTTTACCTTTCGAGGAAATTTAAGAGAAAAGGGGCTTGCAGCCCAATTTGATAAAAAATATAATAAATCAAAAGGGTACTTTTCAGAATTACTCATTGTACATGAAATTATTTAAGAAATTATGGAAAATGGTTTACCTAACATATTGGTTGCAAGATCATGTTCCCAATAATATATCAAGTACAGGTCTCAAGAGTGGGTATTCTGAGATTCAAAATTAGCTACAAGAATGAAGTAGTATTGGTCAAAAGTGCTAACTTGGGAAAATAGATTATGATGATAAGGGAGTATGATAGAGGTAAAAGGGATTTAGTATGATGGTACGAATACCATAAGTGCGCTTTCACAGTGGTGTAGAGGCACAATGGAATGAGTCGAGTATGGTTTAGTTGTGTGATGAATGGCAATGTGGATGATTGTCAAATCCTCTTAAACCTAAGAAAATAATTGTATGGTGGTATAGAAGAATGTTAGATGTAAGATTGAATTGCATGTTTGAAGAAGCATCAAAATGATGCTTGCATAGTTATGTGAAGGTGCAATTGAAGAAGCAATGCATGGTAAAATTGCTTACCAACAACCAAGTCAAAGGACTAGTCCAAGGAGGGATGAGTATTGGGTACTCTGATGGTACTATTGATTTGCAAGGATAGTCAATGATGCAAGTGGAACATCACTGAGTGATAACCATGAGTGATTAAGAAAGGATTGATGGTACCTCAGTTAAATTTCATTTCATGCATTTATCATATTCAAAATGTGCAAAAAGGCAGTGCAAGAAGAGAAGTAAGAGCTCTTGGTGGTTGAAGCTGAAGTGATGTGAATCACTGGATTACAGTGTGATGGAAATGCTACAAATGAGGCATAAATAAGATTGAAAAGGATTGTATATCCTATGTAAAGGATGACTTATTAAGTGATTAGGATGCTATTACATTGTCAAAGAATTCATATACTGCATTTATTATAACCTTATGCAACCTAAATTGCATGAAATAAATGGAAGAGAAGAGACATGAATCTTTTGGTTGGTGTAGTTGTCATTTGATACAATAACATAAAGGCTAGCAGAGGTATGAGAAATACTAGTTTTTAGAAAATGGTATTTCTATGCATAAAAGAAGGGTGTAAATCATAATGCTTGGAAAATAGAAAGAAAACCACATAATAAAGGTTGTAGAGCATGGGAGGCACAATGTATTCAAAAGAAAAGGATCATTAAAAGAAAAGGGCTTGGATGATAGAGGGAATCTACTGGGATGAATAATGCATGTAACCCATGTATGAGATGGGTGAGCCACCATAGCGGATAAGTTTTATGAATGATATATAGAGTTGCAAGATATGAACCAACGATTTTTATATTGTAAAGAATGTGAAGTAAATGATGCACTTAAATTCACCTAGAAATAGATATCAAGGGAGTAAGGAAATCCATGGTGTAGATTTGGATTGTGAGATAAATATTGTGGCATAGTAGAGTTGGACAAGAAATTTTCCAAGAAATGTAGAGAAAAAATCTAGAATTGGACAAGGCTAGAACCAACTCTAGATAAGAAGATGTCAAGTTTTCTTGTCTAGGATTGATTAAGAGAATTGGAACAATAGACCTTGGAAATGAGTGCACAACAAAGGAGACCCAAAACATCAAAGAAGTTGTAAGGATGGAAAGAATTGGGTGCAGTAGTAAAGGGGACATGGGAAATGAGGCAGAGATATGAACAAGGGATATTTCCTCACCATAAGTCTCTATTTTGTTTCTAAAATAGAATTGTATATTTTTGAAGTAGCAAGTATAAATTAAGTGTGAATTAGGTATTACTACTTGGGTGAGAATATTGCAGCTAATGAATTATTATGTTATTGGCAGAGAGGCCATGGAAGAGATCCTTTAAGCTATGGAATCCTATGCTATCAAGAGGAATGGAGAGGGAGAAATTATTTGAACTCTCCTTTTGCATTGTTATGTTTCTCTATGTTAAGAAAGTAGCTATGTGTAGATAGATTTATGGCATAAGAATGAAAAAGTGTAACTTAGATGGAATGCATATGCACTAGTAGTCATGTTAAGAAATAATATGGGATAGAGTAGATGAGAATATACTTGAATGCATGTATGTGACATTACATATGGGATAAGAGGGATATCATATTCTATGCAATGGGTAGGTCATGATAACTAAGTATGGTCTCTAATGTGTTGTATAACTGAGAAGGATTGAGAACCTAGTTGAAGATGTTGATGATGTAGATGCTCATGGAGATCAATCTCACATTGAAATAGAGCAAGGAAATAGCTTGTCATGAGGGTTATGGAGGGAATCATGCACATTTCCGTGAAACACTAGTTGATCAAGTAATATCAGAGGAGTGGATGGAAACCGTAAAGGCATGTAATTGATCATGCCTATGTTACACAAGTGTAGAAGGAATTGGGTAAGAATTCCTCTTCATGTATTCATTGATATGTTTATGATGACATTTGAATGCATGTATGTCATCAATTCATAATTAATATAAAGGCATAACATCTTAGGTTAAATATCTCTTAGAATATTTTGATGCATTTAAGAGTTAGTGTGTCATGAGGGGAATGATTAAGAGTTAATAACCATTGCAAATGAGTATTACACTCATGATTGGGGAAATATATTCCATGTGAAATAACCATGTGTGATGCCATGTTTTGTTGAAATTGGAAAGGCTATAGCGCCACACAATATCCAAAATATCCTTGCTTGTGATCAATGTCTTGGACTACAACCTCTTTGCCAACACTAAAGAGCACTAAATAAGTATATTCTTGGTGTGGTTATTCGAATGAAGAGGAAGGAATCCATATGATCAAACAAGTAATTCTGAGGTGGATGTATGATGTGTCAAGTTGTTGTTTGAATCCTTCAACATATCATGGAAGATCATAAGAGTTAGCATTATGGAATTTTTGAATTAATGCAAGGATGCATTGAGGGAATATGAATAAGTAGAGAATATGAATGTGCTTGTTGGCACATGTGTTGATTACATTATTAGAATGCTTGATGTGTTGGTAATACATATATGGAGAATGGTATTTTGTTGCATTTAATACATGGAAGTTGAAAAATGATTGAATTATTGGCATTATAATTCTAAGAATATTCGATGGGTTATTATGAATGTTGCAATGAAATGAGTATACAAATGATTACCCATTGTTGTTTTGGCTGACTTGAAAACTCCATTAAGAAGATAGATTGCAGGTAGAGTTTCCTTGGACAAGGTAGTGAGTATTAGAACATAATGAAGACTGAGTACTACCATATGCAAAAGGACAAAACACCATGAGAAGGACCTCATAGTTAATTTAAAAAAATTGATTTCTGAGGACACATTGTAGGAAGACCATGATCTATGTCTTGTAAGATTTAAACTACAATGCTGTGAATTGGATTTGTTATGAATGTAGTGAAATAAATGCATGAAAAACCCGTCAAATTGGATGGACTACAAGAATGCTCCGTCGAAAGAATAAATTTGTGTAAAAAAATGTGTGTCTTCGATATGGAAATAAAAGTGAGCCATAACTAAGACATGGATTGTTTCTCTTGCCATTAAAAGCTAAGTATTATATGTGGAACTCATGTTCCTATTAGGAATTTAATTGTGATGATAATGAATCCCAATATTGTTTAATATATAAATTATTATTTGTAATACATGTATGTTTATGTTTATGACGCAGGTGGATAGAAAATATACTTATTATGATCCCATGGTAAAAATTGTAAGTTAGAAATCTTAGGAAGAAGGCCACTATAAATAAACGAGTGTTAGGATAATTAATACTCCATCATTGTCCTAGTTAGCATTATTTACCTTTTCTTCCCCCTAGTGGTGTACCAATGTCATCTAGGATGCATTATCCACTTGATGTGCTTTGCATGCATGATTTTAGGACCACCAGAGTCAGTTCCCTACATTTTAGGAGCTAACTCAGTCCAACTGAGTTCCTGAATCTAATTGGGGGTTTGAGCTTTGATCACCATTGGTTGTGTTCTAATGCACCCTTTTTCACCTACTTTGCATGTAGAACTCACTAATGTGCCCTTCTTGGTCAGTTAAATGAATGTGTCTTTAGTTAACTGAGTTTTGGTTGAGTTGAGTTCAGTTTGGGATTTCTAGAGCACTCTAGTGGTGACAATTCCTATGCTAGAATGACATGGATTCGAATTCTCCAAGGATAATCGAATTCTCTCCATTGTAACATATATGTTGACTATACTGATTAATGGATCATAACACACATTTATGTCTCTATCTGAGTTCCAATGCATGATTAATTTCACTGTAATTCATCTTTTCTGCTCATTCTTTTCACTGTGAGGTATTCTCAACTCTATGATCTATCATGTTCTAGAATTTCACTATGAGAACCCTAAAGTTGTACTCTTCTTGTAAAAGAAATACTTGGTGAATGATGAATTGAATGAGGGACTGTTAACTCAAAGAATGGATGCATGATCCTGGAGGGTGAGTGACTGCAAAGAAAAGGAAACTCTATTAAATTTGCTAGGAGTGATTCATGACATTTAGAGTCATAGCATAGGTATTCCATATCCGACATGTGCTGGAGCATTGGAAGGGAATTGAGGTAACAAAATCGAGGTACTATTAATTCAGAGAAAGGAGACTGAGGTACTGTTAACTTAGAGAAGAGAGCCCCATTCCTTTTTTCATGAAAGATGACAAGGGAGGAGTTCTATGGATTGGGACAACTGAAGAGGGTGTGTCAAGAAGAGTGGTGAGATGAATATTTCATGTGGAAACCTTGTGAAAGATAATAAATGCGGATGCAAATAAGTATTGGATAGATATTTCCTACTTATTTGATGAAATGTATGTGTTCTTATATTTTGGAATTGGAAAATTGTTATAGACATTATGACTATTTCATAAGAATGATTATAACATGCATAATTCTTGTTAATAATGACATAGGTACATGTAGATGCACCGAGCCTGGAAAGAAAAATAAGGCAGTAGAGGATAAATGTTAGTGCATTTTGGATGAGATGGACGACAAATATATCAAATTGCAAGACCAAGAACACTATGTCAAATATGACTAAGAAAGCAACTTGGAAACTAAAGGAGGTTGTGCAGCGATATATTGTACCCATTTTGGGGCATGCTATTAAATTCTGTCATTGTATATATAACGTTTATGATGCATCGAGGACAGTGCATAAATTAAGAAGGAGGGGAATGTAACACCTTATTTTTAACCCCAAAACGTAATTATGTAAATATGGATGGTATGGATAGAATCAAAACTTGAACAATGTAATTATGTACATTTTATATTTAATATAAAGTAAATGACTATTGCAGAGCAAGAAGGATGAATAAGAGATGGGGGGATATCCTTCCACAAGGGGGAGAGTGATCATCCTAAGCTTGGTATTGGAGGGGGGAAAGATGTCCAATTTCAATTACGGCCACTTGTCCAAATCTCCTTAGAAAAGGGGGGAAAGTTTCCAACCACTTGGATGCCAAGTGGCTAGTTCCTATCAACCTTCATGTCACTTGGCTAGTCTCAATCATGCATATAAATAGTGAGAAATAGCCAATTCTTCCATCATACCTTCATGTCAAAGACACCCATTTTGGATTCTAGACCATTGTTTCATCATTATTCCATGTCTGAACCATCATTGTTGTCAGGCCTAAATCACCCATGGTTGTGCCACCATCACCAGAACGAGGAATTGGAGTTAGACCGAGAATAGAGGATTGGGTAAATTTAACGAAAACTCGGTTCCTTCTTGTGGATGGGTAGCCCCAGTTCGGGGTGGATGTTCCAAAGAAAGATATGGATTGATAGAGCCTATGATAAGGCGGGACGTCCTTGGTTTGTAGTTAATTGGCTATGTTTCAGAGAAGTTCATTATATGAATAAATGTATGGTATTTATTTTTTATTGTATTAATCGTTCCCATCATATGAATTATGGAACCAAAATAATGCAAATATAAATGCATGTTGGTAGAGATTTCATATATTTTTTATGAGTGATTATACATATGGTTATTTCTATTGTAAATGTATAATTGAAATCATTAGAAGAAAAAAATTACATATTAGAGGCAAATTCAGTTAGGATATTTAGTACCTTGTGACCCCATAGTCACCCTAAGGTCACCAGGAATGTGATAGGTTGTAGATATAGACTATATGCTTCATCGCCACACATGATGTTTGACGGACATGTTAGTCCAATGTCTGCATCATGCACACTATTTTGTTGATAACCTTGCACGCACCAAAAAGAAATAGAATAGTCTTTTTTTTTTCTTTTTTCTCTTTTTGTCAAGATAACATAAAAATTTTCATAAAAATATGAAATATTTGAAAAAACTCAAAAATATTCAAATTTTTTTTATCCCTAGTCTATCATGCAGACTTACCTACAACTGGAAGATCACTAAATAATGGCTCACAACTTTTGAAATCCATGCTTGAAGAAGTTTCCTCCTCTCGTCCAATGGCTACACCTAAAAGGAAAATGGTAAAAAAAATGAGTGTTTTACTTATCTTTTACTCATACATGTCTAGGCTGATCTATAATCATATTCTTTCATTTTGGATATTTTAGACATTAAATGCACATATTGATCCTATTTTGAATAAACATTTTTGTTATGATCAATTTATTAGAGGACCCTGGAGACTTTAACACATTCAAACTATTTGATTCAGGTTGTTGGAGATAGACCAAAGTCCATGATGATTAATGCACCTCACATTTTTTCGATATTTAGTATGATTTAGACCTTACTACCTCACTTCTACTTGGCCATTTCACCTAATTGAATCTAAGCAATCATTTCATATTATTTCGTCATCCATTGACGCGTAATGCTTCCTTAAGTAGTTGTATCCATGGAGGAAACATCCATAAGAGTGTACATAACTAGCTCATCACCTATTTGCAGTTTTTTATTTGCCTCGGCCTTATCCATGGTGTTGGTGTCCATTTTGTCACTATTTTTTATCATCAAATCTACTCTGAATGGCGTTAATTTCACTATTTTTGGTATAATAATTTATTCTTTCCGCCATTCATCCCATCAAACAGAATAGGTATGCATGTATTTGTTTATCATATGAATTTTGGTCAAATCTCGCTATATTGTGATTTATTAATAATTACATTAACAATTCCAGACATGCATGGCACTTAGTTTTGATTTACAGGTTGCGGTTTTTCAAACAACCCTTCATTCATACTGCGTGTTTATGTTGCTAATGTTCAGCCGCGTCCAGCTCGTCATTCAGCCTTGTATCCAGCTCGTGAAATCCACGGTTGGCATATTTATGGCTATTAAAGACAAAAACGAGTACGTGGGTTATGTTAGCCACGTGATGGTTACTATTGAAAATCTCTTGTTTTGGAAGATTCGCCTTCCTGCCTTCCAAGCTCGACAGCACATCCTACCTCCACGTTAACACTCCACATGCCGATTTCCTTGCTTGTTCGGCCTGGAATCACTCACGCCCATTCACGTCGGTGTTCTAGAAGAGTTCGTCTGTCCACGCTCAGTCTGCCAACACAATACTCGTTCCACATCAAAGGAATATCGACGCTCCAAGCAACTGCGTGAAGAAATCGACCCCGTGAAGAATGATTGATGCTCCCTGCACTGTCATGCATCACTTAAAGCATCTGGTTACAGCCATAAACAGCTCTATTATTAGAGAGGTCAACTCTGTCGACCTTCTCATCCATTGTAATTTATAAATAGACGCTTTGTATAGTTACTTGAGTTAGTCTGTAGACAGAGACAGAGTTAGAGTTAGAGATTATCAAGAGCAGATAGCAGACGTTTTGTAATTTTCTCAAGTTAATGGAAGTTCCATCTTGTTGATGTTCTAAGTAACTAAACCAATTTAGTTTTCCATCTCTGATTGCTAGGAAGGGCCCCTCATCAACCGTAGGTTTTGTTTTTGTTTTCTACAAACATTTAGTTTATTTTCCTGTATATGTAATTAATTTCATTTTTCTGTACATGATACTTCTTTCTTCTCTGTAATTTATATTGTGCTGCTAACCTAGTTTGTGTTTACAGAATTAGTAAATGGTAGACCAAAGTATAGCTTTGATAGTTTAATTTCAGTCTTTTGTTATTAGACATATATCTTTAGCCTTCTGCAAATTAGATAGAGTTAGTTAGTTGTAATTTCCAGCTTAGTTCTGATTAAAATTAGTTTCATTAGCTTCTTCTCTAAAGCTGTAGGTTAATTCTATCTCTCATCTCAGTCTTGCTTTAGCATAGAATAGGAATAGTTCATCTTCTTTAGACAATAATTAGAATAGGTTGCTTCCTATTATCGTAGCTTCTCAACAAGTCTTCTCACTGATTTCTTTGCATTGTAGGTTCATCTGCATTCCCCAGTTGACATTAAGATCATCAAAACTCTCCTTTTCCTTAGTTTAATTCATCTTTCCTCATCTAGACTGTCATTCGGACAGTCATCCGGATCATCATTCGGACTTTCATTCTTTCTTCATTGTTTTTATGCTCATTTGAATTCAATTTCTTAGTTTTCTTAACTGCAATCTTTCCTGCTCTTAATGAGTATTCTTAAGCATAATTAGGCCCTTGTTTTATATTCCATAAATTTTTAATTAAAGTCTTGTTATCATTCTTAGTTTGCTTTAACTAGCTTTTAAATCATGTCTTTCATATTTAATTTGCTAATATGTTGTTGTTTCAGAACTTATCAGCTGTATTCCTAGTCTAGTTTATTACATGCTCTTAAGACTTAGTTAGAGAGTTAATAATTTCATTTTCCAAATATTCTAGTTTTGATAGTTTCATTTATTAAGAATTAAGATTGGTTTCTTATTTTTAGATAGATAATGAAGATGTTTATGGAATAGAATTTGGATTCAGAAATTAATATCTTTATCAAGTTTTCTACTTTCTTCTATATAGATATCTTTATCAAGTTTTCTACTTGCTTCCAAATCAGGTTCAGAAGTAAATATCTTTATTAAGTTTTCTACTTGCTTCTAGTTTTCATTAGTTTCATATTATTCTGCTCATGGATAGTAGATAGATCAGAATGTTTAAAGTTAACTGTAATTGGTCTCTTTGTAGTTTACATCTCTTTGTTGAAATTCGACTAGATTTACTTCCGTTTTGTTTTTCTATTACATTTGAAAGTCATTACGATACATTTACTCCAGTTTCTATTACTTTTGACGTACAACATCAAGGAGAATGGAATTAGAATTATATGCTTTAGTGTAGTATTGAATAGTTATCAAATTTATTAAATAGTCTATTGCTTTGTTTTTTATTAACATAGTTCTCTGTTTATGTAATTTATCATCGAATTAATTCATCTCATAGATAGGTCTCTAATTTATTTACAGTTGTTTTCTAATTCCTAGATTAGAATTTGAAATTAAGTAGTTTCCATTTTCATAGTTAATAGTTCACTTTTTATAAAGTACAGTAGTATGATTTGATACTATTCTAGTTTGTTTGTTTAACTAAGTTTGATTTAGTTCTTTTATTGTTTTTCTAAAGTTTGACTCGGTTTTTCATTTTGAAAGATCTTTCGATCTTTTCTTTATTAAATATTTTTAAGGTCTGACAAGCCGAAAATCTTAGGTGCCATTCTACCTTAGCATATACTTTGCCTCAAATCTAAGATTACCAACCCCAGTCGATAATTAAATATTAGGTGTTTTCTTTGAGATAGCTCACACACCCAACATTTTGGCATCGTTGCCGGGGAGTTGTATAAGATAGGTAGGATTCAGTTGTAGAATATAGGTAGGATTCAGTTGTAGAAGATAGGTAGGATTCAGTTGTAGAAGATAGGTAGAATTTAGTCATAGATAAGTAAGACTCCTTTTTAATTTAGTTATATTATTTCCTTTGAAAATAGGCTAGTGGACGAGAGGTAAGAACCTGCGCATCTATTATAATAGGCATCCCCAAAACCCAACAGTAGTAGTTATGCAGTTAGAGTTTATTTCGGTTATAATTTGTTTTCATGAATAGGTCTAGAGATTCATAAGGTAGATTTATTAAAACTAGCTCTCTTACTAAAATCCCTACTAAAATTCCTACTAACCTATACGGGGGGCGTGCCACCCCAACTACTAACTCAACAGAAAGGTATCGGAAGACACCTAAAGGGGATAGTCCTACTTGGAAAGCAAAGGAAATCCTTCCTAGAAATCAATTAGGGGAAAACATAGGGACATCAGAACAGTATGTTCATAAATAAATTCCACTAGAAGAACCTCAATCTCATATTGAGACTGAACTTAGAAAAGAGGAAACTCAAAAGGATAAAACTTCAGGACCTCTCAACTCTCCATTAGTCCAAAAACCCAAAGACACTACTTTTCCAATAGTAGGTGGTCCAAACTTAGTAGATTTTGTCAATCTTGCACAAGTAGACGCTCTTTTTGAGAGTTCTGTGAACATAGTTATTTCATAGATTGATACAACAATAGTAGGACCTCCAAAACTGGATTCCCATGTAGCTAGTAATTCTCCTCCTTACAAGAAGAATACCCTTCCTGAAAAAGAACGTTGGGACATCCCATATTCACCAAGAAAGGATCCACCTAGATTTTCTCTCTTTGGCAATAGAATCTTCATGGGGGATGAAAATCAAAATCGTGTCCGACAAGATGAAGAAGATGGGGAAGTTAGAACTGAAGGTACCTTCGGGTTCCCTATCTTAGACACTGCACAAGATGTTACCATGAAAAACATCCCTCCCTCCTCACTACCAACCTTTTATGGGAAGAGTAGTGAGGATCCGGACACATTTTTATTCAAGTTTGACATTTTGTGTAGGAGTTATAATTACCTACAAGATGGCCAAGAATTAAAACTCTTTCCTGCCACATTAAAGATTCTTCTCTTCGATGGTTTATGGGGTTAGGTGAATCTAGTATTAGAACTTGGAAAGACATGAAGAATGCATATCTATGGAAATATCAGGATTACTGTAGACCTAAGGACTCTCGCAATGATATTTTTAAAATTCAACAACTTGAAGATGAGAGCCTAGAAGACTAGCTCGAGAGATTTAACTATGTGTTACATAAATCCAAGTATAGTGAGCTTTGAGAAGATGCAGTAAGAATACTCTTCCTCAAGGGAATCTTAGAAGAATTCTTAGATAACCTTAATCTCATGTCAGCAGGAGACATTTCTCATAAATATTTTGCAGAGATTTATGAAATATGTAGGAATTACTCTAGGAGCATAGGGAAAGGTGGAAGACACTTTTGAGAATCTTATGCTAGGAATCCCAAAGGAAACACATCCGGTCCTGGTGGAGTTACAAGGGTAGAGTTGGGAAACCTATTGGAAAATTTCAAAACAGATATTTTAGGAGCCATGGGTTCTTAGTTAGATGCACTACAAGCTAAAAAGAGACAAGATGAAGAGCATGCAGCAATGAGTGTTTTCAGTCCCAGGTGTAGAACTAAACATCCTCAATAAGAATGTCCATTAAATAATGTTTTAGTCTATCACCTATGTACAAAAGAACATCCAACCAATGATTGTCCATCGTTGCCTGGATTACAAGTTGTATACAAGAGTGGAAATTTTGGTGAAATACCTAGGAGGCCTTGGAAACCTAGAGATCAACCATCGTATCAAGACTCATCACAAATTCCACCCTATTACTATCCTTATCCACCCCCTCAACAATGGAACACTTCAGGTTGGCAGAATTGGCCACCACAGTACCCTCCTCAGAATGCTCAACAACAACAATGGCCACATGGATGGAGAGGGAAAGCTTATGCTCAAACACATCCTCCTAAGCCTAAATATCCTTACCCACCTAATATTCAGCAACTTTCACTTGGATTTGTACCTCCTTCACTACCCCCTATCCCAAATCAACCTCACCATTTCCAAAACATGAATCCTCCAAGACCCACAATATTACCTGCACAACCTATACCAAATCCTAACAACAAACCAACCCAAGATCTTAATAACATTGGGTTGTTACCTCTTCCATCATATGCCTTTTCGACTGCACCAATACATGAGATTCAACTGCGGTCTAGAATAGTTTTGTAAGATAAGCCCAAGTCATCAGTTGTTATCCAAGAAGAAAATGAAGAAGAAAACATACCTACCAAAGTTTTGAATGATGCCATTCTTGAAGATGTGGTTATTTCTAGATCTCCAGCACACAACCACCCACACAAAGAAGTAATTCCAGGGGAAAAATCACCTCCATATCCGGAGCGTCTAGTAATATAAAAACCTATAACTTATCCAGAGTATGATATCATTAACGAATTGAAAAATATTTGCATTAAGATCCCTTTGTTACAAGCCATTAAGGATATCCCAATCTATAGTAAGATAATAAAGGAACTCTATATTAAGAGACCAGGGAGGAAACAAAAAGACCCTCCGATGATTCATGTAATAGGATAAATATCAGATTGCATAGCAAACCAACCTAGAATACCAAAGTATTCAAACCCAGGAAACCCTATGGTGACTGTTATCATCAATAACACCACCATAGGGAACACACTTATTGATCTAGGAGTTGCTATCAATTTGATGACTGCCACAATCGTAGAAACTCTCAATTTAGGACCATTCCTCCGCCCTACCCCAACGATGCTAGAGTTAGCAGATCGTACTATGGTTCAACCTACCAGGATCTTAGATGACATCATTGTATCATTAGCCTCATGGGAATATCCCGTGGACTTCATGGTTATAGAGTCAAAAGATCCCTCCAAAGGTCACCCCATTATTTTGGGAAGACCTTGGTTGGCTACTACCAATGCATTTATAGGATGCAGGGATGGAGAAATGATTATCTATGATGGGTTATCTATAAGAAAACTAGTTTTATACCCACCAGCTCAGCCAATAGCTGAAACCTTATTTTGGTTAGATTTTCCTTTCGGGGATGAGAACTTGGAAGAACTTTCCCTTGTCAGTGATTTCTCTCGGGCACTTCAAGAGCAAAATACCGAGAACGTGTTGAACCAATTTATCTCTTCCACAACATGTGTAGATTTTCCCCAATCTTTTTCCCAATTTGACCAGATCTTTGGAGACGAATTCCAAGAAAACATGAACCTCTCAACATTTACAAGTACACCCTGTGTCTTCGCAATCGAAGAGCACCTAGGATCCTATACCGTACCATGTGAGGTCAGTCCCGATAAATTTCTACATATAAATGCAGGTTTAGATGGGAGTCAACAAAAACAATTACTAAAAGTTCTCAAGAGTCAAACTGGAGCATTTGCATGGGAATATACCGATATGAAAGGTATACACCCAGATACCTGTATCCATCACATTTACACAGACTCAAACATACCTCCTGTTAGGCAGCCCCAGAGAAGAATGAATCTAGCCCTAAAGGATATAGTAAAGGATGAATTACAAAAACTCCTTAACGATGGATCCATTTACCCAATTTCCAATAGTAAATGGGTTTATCCTCTGGTGGTAGTTCCAAATAAAGTCACAGGGAAATGGTGTATCTGTGTTGACTTTCGAGAACTGAATATGGCCACTCTTAAGGACTACTTCCCTTTTCCTTTCATCGATCAGGTGTTAGACACCTTATCAGGGAAACAATATTTTTCATTCCTTGATGGGTATAGTGGATACAATCAAATATTGATAGCACCTGAGGATCAAGACAAGACAACCTTCACTTTCTCTTGGGGGATGTATGCCTACCGAGTGTTACCATTTGGCCTATGTAATACACCTGCTACTTTCTAGCGTGCAGTTCTAGGAATCTTTGTTGACCTCATACACGACTATGTAGAAGTTTATATGGATGGTTTTACAGTTTATGGTAATACCTTCCAAAAATCCCTTGATAACCTCGAAACAGTTCTTATTCGGTGCTAAGAAACGAACTTAGCTCTTAATCATGAAAAATGTAAAATGCTACTGACCGAGGGCATAGTTTTGGGACATCATGTCTCTCTTCAAGGTATCAAGGTGGATCCTGCCAAGATTGAAATAATTGTTAATCTTCCTCCTCCAAAAACTCCAAAGGAAGTAAGAATTTTTCTTGGCCATGGCAGCTATTATAGACGTTTCATTGAAAATTTCACTAAAATAGCCGCACCTATGTTCAAAATACTCATGAAAGACACGGAATTTCAATGGACTGAACCATGTCAACAAGCTTTCGAAACTCTTAAGGCCAAGCTATCAATGGCACCAATACTTAGGGGCCCAAATTGGTCCCTTCCTTTCCATATATCCACTAATGCTTCCGACATAGCCATAGGGGAAGTTTTAGGTCAAAAAGAGGGACAAACATCACATGCCATCTACTTTGCTAGTAAAAATTTGACTCCTGCAGAATCGAAATACACTGTTACTGAAAAAGAGTTTCTAGCAGTAGTCTACGCCATCAACAAGTTTTGTCATTATATCACAGGATATGAAATTTTTATACACACTAACCACTCTGCCATCAGGTTTTTGATGAATAAACCTATCACCAATGGCAGAGTGACTCGGTGGCTTCTTTTGTTATAAGAATTCAACATCACCATTGTTGATCGTCCTGGTAGAGAGAATGTAGTAGCTGATTTTCTCTCTCGAATTCAAATTGACAATAATGCCATCCCTGTCAATGATAGCTTCCCAGATGAACATTTGTTTGTTGTATCTGTTTGAACCCCATGGTTTGCAGACATAGCCAATTATTTAGCAACTCGAAATCTACCTAACCATCTCTCCCCACCTGAGAAACGTAGGATCATACTTCAGAGTTCCAATTATTCTTGGGTGGATAATGATCTCTTTCGTACTAGTCCTGACCTTATTATTAGATGATGTGTATGGGAGGATGAGATGGCAGAGAACCTACATGCATGTCATGGTGGACCCTGCGGTGGACATTTTTCTGATAAAAGGATAGCATACAAAGTATTGCACTTTGGGTATTATTGGCCAAGCATCTTTAAAGGAGCTGCCAAATATGTCAAGGGATGTGACAGTTTCCAAAGAATGGGTAGACCTACACCATCTGATGAGATGTCTTTGCAACCCCAAGTTATCATTGAGCCTTTTGAAAAATGGGCTCTAGATTTCGTTGGACCAATTTCCCGTATGTCTCGCAAGAAGAAGTACATTCTAGTATGTACAGATTATGTCACCAAATGGGTAGAAGCCAAAGCTTTATTTCGAGCCACAGAGAAATCTATGGTAGAATTCATATATGAAGAAATCTTCACTCGATTCGGTGTACCTAGGGAAATTGTAACCGATCATGGATCTCAGTTTACCTCCAAGTTAATGAAAGAGCTTACTGACAAATATGGTATTGGACATTGTAAATATTCACCATATCACCCGCAAGCCAATGGTCAGGTAGAATCCACTAACAAAGTATTAGAAGCAATCCTGACTAAGACTATTCAATTACACCACAAGGACTAGGCAGATAGGCTTCCAGAAGCCTTGTGGGATTATAGAATAACATGGAGGAACACCACTGGCCACACACCTTATGAACTCGTTTATGGTAAACAAGTTCTTCTACCTATTGAATTTCAAGTCAAAACCTTTTGTATGCCTGCACAATTAGGGATGAATCTAGAAGTAGCACAAAGACAACGAATCCTGCAAATAAATGAATTAGACGAAATTAGGCAAGATGCTATTCAACGCACAATCTTAATACAAAACCAACGCAAAAAATGGCATGATAGATACATTAAACAAAAACAATTCAAAACTGGAGACTGGGCACTACTTTTTGATTCAAGATACAAAAACTTTAAAGGTAAATTAACTACTCGTTGGATGGGTCCATATGAAATTGTTACAGCTTTTGATAATGGATCCGTTAAAATTAAGACAATTGATGATTCGCAAATTTCTTTTGTTGTAAATGGACATAGACTTAGACTTTATCATCAACCAATATCTAAACAAGATTTTGTGCATAATGCCTTACAACAAGAGTAAATGGAACTAGTAGAAGAGGAAGTCATTCCTCCTCCTCCTAGTCCTTGAATTATTTTGGGTTATCTTCTTTTGTATATATATGTAAATATGTTTTTTATTTTCAATAATAATGAGTCATTTCTAACAATTGATTGTATTTTTTACAGGAAATCTATTATGATCAGTTTGTAAAATATCGTCAATAAAACAGGAAGACTCTTTTTCCTTTTGTTAATTTGAAAATTTTACATAACTTGTTTTGTACATATGTTTTTGTTTTAAATAAAATTTGAATCGTCTGACAAGTGGTTTTGCAGCTTAATCACAAGAACCCTATCTTTTTAATCATCTCATGTGATATTATGCGAAAAGGGAAGTGCTCTAAAAATAAATACTTATAGTTCCCCTTCTCTTTCAATTATTGCTAAAAATTGAAAATTTATAATGAAAGGATAAAGCATTCTTGATATCATTTGTAACCACTTTTTTTATGATTCTGTATATGGTATTTGATTCAAACATGCACATTTTTTATTTATCATTAGAACAGTTGCTCAAAGACATACTTTAATTATTATGATCTCCACAAAACTCTATCTTACACCTATGGATTGCTAGTTCATCCTGGACTCATTATCAAAACTTGTCTCTAAAGCACCTTTAAAAGGTAGCCTAAAAAGTGGGTGATATTTTCTATTTTGTGGGGAACATTACTGACCTTTTATGAAGAAAATAGACTATGAAGTCAAAGAACAGCTTTAGGTTATTATCTTTTGGCATGATCTGTAATTTAGGCCATTATAAATAAAGTTACTCATAAGGTTTGTACTAAAAATTTGAATTATGTGTTTAACAAGCTTAGCACACTCTAGTGTCAACCGGCTTCCTTATACGAAGAAAACCCGCCAGGGTACTGAACAGGCTCGCTGGTAGCGGGTCCATGCTAAGTAAAATCTTAAACAAGGAAGCTCGGTAATGTAAGTAAACCCGTCAGGGTACTGAACAGGCTCGCTGGCAGCGGGGCTATGCTTGCATGGTACCAAGATAAACCAGCCAGGGTACTGAACAGGCCTGCTGGAAACGGGTCAATATCGGGTAAAAGAGGTTTGGTTAATGCATTGCTATTCACATAACTCATATAAAAACCTGAGTATACAAACACATTTTTAGGCCGGTTATTTATACTGTCATTAGATAATGGCTGTAAGTTGGACTTGGACCCTGTCATCTAATTTAAATAATACCTAGGATATGACTATCCTAGAAATGGGACGCATAATTATAGTAGATCTCACAAATTTTATGATGAACCTTATTTATATTCTTTGGATGACAATAGATCTTTACAATGAGTCATGGATAACTAAGTTTTTCTATGGCTTTTTTCGCATCTCTTACACTATTATTCTTCATATGGTCTTTTAAGCACTGTTGTATTCTTTTTGATGAATGTACATATCTGAATCATCTACATTTATTAGTTAATATTTCATTTCCTTATGAAAATTATCACAATATTTTAAAAGTTATCTGTAAGACTTTCAATTGAATTTTTTTTAATTTTAATCATTTTCTTTTTGATGGCTTGAGGACATGCCATATTTTTGGTTTGGGGGGGAGATTAGAATTGTTCTTACTTGTTGAATATTTATGAAAATTTTATTTATCTCTGATACAATGATAGGTGTTTTAGGTTAATGCAAAAGTAGAAGAAAATTGATCTAATCAAGAACAAACAGGAACACAACTAAAATATCCATAAAAGAAAAGTTTACAGTATCTTTTGTGCACTAACAGCTTCAGAAATTCTCTGCAAAATCAGCATTGGTCAGCATCAACAATAAGATCTTGTATAGACAAAAGTCTGTACGAAGGATTGAATGACGGGTTAAATGCCGATCTAAATGAGGCAAATAAACAACGTTATGAATGGAGTGTTGAATGAAACCATAGCCTATAACAACTTTATTTAATATGCCAAGGTGTCTAAATTTGAATATTATTGATAATTTTTATTGGCTAATTACGACAGGGATCAATCAAATGTCGATTTCACACATGGCTTCATTCTCTTATCCATCTCGCCTCCATTAAACAAATGAATTATGCATCATTGTGAATCATTGCATGACCTTCATTTGGTCTTACTTATCCTATTGTATGACCTTCCATGATATTAATCGAATTATGGTCTTTCACGTGTAATCTATTTTCATTACATGAATTACATTCAACCTGTCCAAAGCTTGGCTTTGGACATGGTTGAATATATTATAAACCACACGTATTCACTGGATTCACGCACCTCTACACTGGCACTTAACTCAAGATCTTCGAATGACAGGTGCAATCTTTTAAAGCATGCCAAGCCCTTGTCCACTATCATTCAAACAATCAAACGGACCTTAGTTTAAACTGGTGATCGCGTGAATTCCACCTTAGTCTGTTTGCTCTCCATATTTTTTATTGAGCCGCTTCCTCTGCAAATTCTTGCACCTATTGTATCCATTTTGCATCCCCCATCCTCTGTCAACAATGCCAATTTGTTGTGAGCCTGGCAGCTACCAAGACCTCCTCCGCATTTCTCAGTTTAAAGCCTATCGTAAAGTGTTTTTGCGAGTAGGTTGGGGTCCGTTTCTCCGCCTTCTCCAAGGCCATGACCACGAGATTTCATTACTGTTCACTAAACTTTTTTATGGCAAGACAACCAAGGTCGGCCATCTTGTTTTCTCTGTGACAGAAGAGTCAATCGCATTAGCTACCAAGTTCCCGAGGGAAGGTTCCCGATGGCACAAGCATCACTTCCTTCCAGGAAAGGATCATGAATTTTCCCTGAAGATCGATTTTCAACACATTGCTGGTATCAAAGGTTTTCACAGAGGATGGATCAAGCTGGAGTACTTAGATCCTCTGACTGTTATCATCCACTTAATCACTTGCAAGGGTAAGTTCACTGTCTTTAAAGCTTGCCATTTCAGATTGTTAGCGCATTTCGTCAACAATCAGATCCTCAATTTCCCATTTTATTTTCTAGAGAGTTTGGAGAAGATGTCTAGTCAAGTTAGGAAATATACAGTTAACCCTTCTGGCAGCTTGTATCACCATTGTCTTATTAAGCTTCTGATCATTCACCAGTTAGAAAAGACAAGACAAACTTGGGATCATTTTGTTTTTGAGATATTGAACCCTCATTTATCTACTGGAAAACCTTCCTCTTCTCAAGAACATCATCATACCCAAGCAAAACCAAAAACTAAACGTGTACGGTTTGATGAAATTTCCTTAGATGATATGCATTATGTCCACTCATTTCCTTCTCTTAAGAATGCTCTCGGTGATCCCACTTCAGAACCCCCACTTTTCTCATCAATACCTACTGAACCTAGAAAGACAAATTGTGACCAGTCCGTCGATCAGTCTGTCATTCAGACTATCGTTCAGCCATCATGTTCAAATATCTAGTCGGACGATCATACCTTTGAATCACCCCTCCTCACATTAGCTAACGTATCTGCTCGTATGAGTGAAGCCTATGCTGTTGAAAGTTCTCCTGCATACAACAAAGACAAAATTCTTGAAGATCATACTGTTGAATGTGAAACATTTTCAAAAGAGTTGAGTCCCCAAAGAACTCTAAAAATCATGAATAACATCCCATTCTGGCTCGGCAGGAGATGGATAAGTTGATCCAAGTGATAGCACGGTTGGCAGACCAGAATCAAAGCTATGTGGAGACAATTTCTAAGCTTCATGAAGAAAACAAGGCATTGCGTACATAAGTAAAAGACATTGAATGCTTGGTTAATGCTAAAACAACATCCCATACTTCCTTGTGGATGAGGTATAATTCCTTAAAGAACCAATTCAAGAAGCTCCAATCCAAATCTATATCTTCATCATCCTAGTTGAAGGCCACTGCTACCGTAGCTCAGCCTTCTTCCTAATTTCTCTCTGTTTTGCTCAATGGGACCTGGCATATCTCTGGTTTGGAAGAATGTTGGTGTCCATTTTGTCACTATTTTTTATCATCAAATCTACTCTGAATGGCATTAATTTCACTATTTTTGGTATAATAAGTTACTCTTTCCGCCATTCAGCCCATCAAATAGACCAAGTATGCACTTATTCGTTTATCATATGAATTTTGGTCAAATCTCGCTATATTATGATTTATTAATGATTAAATTAACAATTCCAGACAAGCATGGCACTTAGTTTTGATTTACAGGCTGCGGTTTTTCAAATGACCCTTCATTCAGACTGCATGTTTATGTTGCTAATGTTCAGCCGCGTCCAACTCGTCATTTAGCCTTGCATTCAGCTCGCGAAATCCACGGTTGGCATATTTCTGGCTATTAAAGACAAAAACGAGTACGTGGGTTCTGTTAGCCACGTGATGGTTACGATTGATAAGCTCTTGTTTTGGGAGATTCACCTTCCTGCCTTCCACGATCGACAGCACATCCTACCTCCATGTCAACACTCACACGCCGATTTCCTTGCTCGTTCGGTCTCGAATCACGCACGCCCATTCATGTCGGTGTTCTGGAAGAGTTCGTCCGTCCATGCTTAGTCCGCCAACACACTGCATTTTCCACGTCAAAGGAAGATCGTCGCTCCAAGAAGCTGCGTGAAGAAACCGATCTCGTGAAGACTGATTGATGCTCCCTGCACTATCACGCATCACTTAAAGCAGCCGGTTATAGCCATAAACGCCTCTATTATTAGAGAGGTTGACTCTATCGACCTTCTCATCCATTGTAATTTATAAATAGATGCTTTGTATAGTTAGTCGAGTTAGTCTGTAGACAGAGACAAAGTTAGAGTTAGAGATTATCAAGAGCAAATAGCAGACGTTTTGTAATTTTCTCAAGTTAATGGAAATTCCAGCTTGTTGATGTTCTGAGTAACTAAACCAATTTAGTTTTCCATCTCTGATTGCTGGGAAGGCCCCTCATCAACCGGAGGTTTTGTTTTTGTTTTCTGCATTTTCTTTTCTGCAAATAGTTAGTTTATTTTCTTGTATATGTAATTAATTTCATTTTTCTGTACATGATATTTCTTTCTTCTCTGTAATTTATATTGTGTTGCTAACCTGATTTGTGTGTACAGAATTAGTAAATGGTCGACCAAAGTATAGCTTTGATAGTTTAATTTTAGTCTTTTGTAATTAGATAGTTATCTTTAGCCTTCTACAAATTAGATAGAGTTAGTTAGCTGTTGTTTCCAGCTTAGTTCTGATTAAAATTAGTTTCATTAGCTTCTTCTCTATAGCTGTAGGTTAATTCTATCTCTCATCTCAGTCTTGCTTTAGCATAGAATAGGAATGGTTCATATTCTTTAGACAATAATTAGAATAGGTTGCTTCCTATTAGAGAAGCTTCTCAACAAGTCTTCTGACTGATTTCTTTGCATTGTAGGTTCATTTGCATTCACCAGCTGATGTTAAGATCATCAAAAATCTCATTTTCCTTAGTTTAATTCATCTTTCCTCATCCATACTGTCATTCGGACAGTCATCCGGATCGTCATTCGGACTTTCATTCTTTCTGCACTGTTTTTATGCTCATTTGAATTCAATTTCTTAGTTTTCTTAACTGCAATCTATCCTGCTCTTAATTAGTATTCTTAACCATAATTAGGCCCTTGTTTTACATTCCATAAAGTTTTAATTAAAGTCTTGTTATCATTCTTAGTTTGCTTTAACTGTCTTTTAAATCATGTCTTTCATATTTAATTTGCTAATATGTTGCTATTTCAGAACTTATTAGTATTATTCCTAGTCTAGTTTATTATATCCTCTTAAGACTTAGTTAGATTAGAGTTAATAATTTCATTTTCCAAATATTCTAGTTTTGATAGTTTCATTTATTAAGAATTAAGATTGGTTTCTTATTTTTAGATAGACAATGAAGATGTTTATGGAATAGAATTTGGATTCAGAAATTAATATCTTTATCAAGTTTTCTACTTGCTTCCAAATCAGGTTCAGAAGTAAATATCTTTATTAAGTTTTCTACTTGCTTCTAGTTTTCATTAGTTTCATATTATTTTGCTCATGGATAGCAGATAGATCAGAATGTTTAAAGTTAACTGTAATTGGTCTCTTTGTAGTTTACATCTCTTTGTTGAAATTCGACTAAATTTACTTCCGTTTTGTTTTGCTATTACAATTGAAATTCATTACGATACATTTACTCCAGTTCCTATTACTTTTGACGTACAACATCAAGGAGAATGGAATTAGAATTATATGCTTTAGTGTAGTCTTGAATAGTTATTGAATTTATTACATAGTCTATCGCTTTGTTTTTTATTAACATATGTCTCTGTTTATGTAATTTATCATCGAATTAATTCATCTCATAAATAGGTCTCTAATTTATTTACAGTTGTTTTCTAATTCTTAGATTATAATCTGAAATTAGGTAGTTTCCATTTTCATAGTTAATAGTTCGCTTTTTATAAAGTAGAGTAGTATGATTTGATAATATTCTAGTCTATTTGTTTAACTAAGTTTGATTTAGTTCTTTTTATTGTTTTTCTGAAGTTTGACTCGGTTTTTAATTTTGAAAGATATTTCGATCTTTTCTTTATTAAATATTTTTAAGGTCTAACAAGATGGAAATCTTAGGTGCCATTCTACCTTGGCATATACTTCGCCTCAACTCTACGATTACCAACCCCGGTCGATAATTAAATATTAGGTGTTTTCTTTGAGATAGCTCACACACCCAACACATGGCCTTGGAAAGTGCACGCACACCCTTTCGACACTCATTTCCTTCAATGTACTATAGTATGCTTTATTATTTTTCAATATTATAAATGAGAAAGGTATTAAAAATTAAAAAATCCAAAAAAGGGGGATCATTTAATCAATTTATATTCCATCCTGGAAAGAGTCGAAATAGTTAGTCCATGTCTCCCTTGAACACAACACATATTTTTGCATCATTTATCAGTACACCATTTACATTTCTTAGGAAATTGTACCAGTATTTTGAACAAAACTCTACCACTGCAACTGTGGAGCTTTTGTTAATGCATCTGCATTTAGCATATTTGATAATGGTTGGTTACTCAAGTCTTATGTTTCCAATTGTCACTATACGTCATGTCATGTATTCAAGGGAATTCAAACATTGTCTGCCATTACCCAAATATTCTTGACCAATCATGTTGGCCTTCCTTGTGTGAGTATATAGTGATGGATCTCGTAGATCTACCAAATTATATCAAACTATTGATCTTTGTTTCATGTTAGTTGACATGGGATGCATTAATTATCTCCATTTGATGGCACTCTTCCTGTAAATTCCAAATCACTATCTAGGAAATGGATCTATGAACCCTAGAGTACCTCGGATCTTGCGGTCATTAGTGGTAGGTTTCCTCACGAATGATAGTGGGTATACATCAACGACCCATGGTCCTTCGATCATAGAAGTGTTCGACTTCAGAACATCTATTCACACTTGCTAGATTGTACTCAGTACCTTGGAGTCCATCATAATTATCGGTGGGTCTCCTTGCGTATGTTAATGATATACATCAATGACCAGTAATCATATGGTGTTTTATTATCCTAGACATCATCTCATACATTCACATGATAAAAACTCATACTATCGTTGGTATGGATTGAGTTGTGCAAGATTAAATTACCATGTTAAAGTACTATGGATACCTCTACACTTTATAGAGTGCATGTTTATGTTTTTGAGGTACTTTTGACATGGATCCATTGTGTATTGTTCGTGGCCATGCTTTTTTACTACTAAGCATGGGTATACATGCCTCAGGAATATATTATATATTTGGGACATTAACTTGTTTCGCTTGCAGGTTCTTTCCAACTCTTGCGTTCGTGGTTCTCCTCCTTTTCCTTCCGGCATAGATCACTAAAAAGTATAAAAACGAATGTATTTCGGACCTCAACGTTGCTTTGGTCCTCACAAATTAGGGGGAATTTGTTAACACAATATTTAACACCCTTAAATGTGCAAGATGAAAGCAAGTACTACGTTCTCCCACAACATGAAGACTTAGATGGAATGCTAAAAGAGACATAATATAATAGCCCAACTGCTATTTTCCTAGTGTTGGGAACTTAATCCTTAGGGTTAGGCATAATTTTGTATTATTATTTACTATTCACGTTTATGAGTTAAGATGTGAACTTCCATTGGAAATCCAAGAGACACCTTAGAATTTGGAAATAAAGGGTCATTCTCATATGTATTTATGTGTGCATACATTAATGAGAAAAATGATCTTTTACGTTAACTCTCTTTGTATTTATGGTGCTTCATCTTGTGTATTTGGATTTGTGTTTAGCCAATATGATTATATGCCTTATTAGGAATCTAACAATGGCATCAAAGCTATTATGAGCCTATGGCATATCTATTGTCTCTTTGATTTTCATTTCAATGCATGAGCTACGTGAGAACTGGAGCTGATTGACCATGGAGATATGATCAGAAATAGAGAAAATGAGAGATGGAGATGTCGAGAGCTGCACGAATGCTGTACTTAACTATTGTGTATTGAAGAACCTTATTTTAGTGCTATGTTGCATTGTTGTTGTGAGTTCTCCTCCATGAACCCTAATTGTTGATTTTGAGTTGTTGAGACTGTAATTTTCTTAGATCCTGGAGGAATCCCATGGCATGTTGTCCATTAGAATTCCTTGCAATGAATTTAAGAAAAGGTTGAATTAATTAATGTGCTGGGAAAGTTCACAAGGTAATTTCCCTTGGTATTTTTTCCATTCTCCTGGTCATTTTCTTCCATTATTGTACCTTCATCTTTACCGACACATGGACAATGTTTCCATACCACAAGTTGCAACCTCACCTGCATAAAGCCTCTCAATAGTGGCTAGAGATACTATTGGATACTTTGTGCTATTGGAGAGTTGATGGCATCTTCAAAAGTAAATTAGATACTTCCACTTACAGATTCAATATACCATACCTATGTGTGGGAACATTAGATCTTGTACTAGCTCTTAGTGACAATGATAACAGGTAAATTCTTCGTGGAAACAGTGGCCCAAAAGATTCATCGACATATTGAGGAATTAGAGAAGTATTATGGTGTTGAATCAGGTGTGTTGTCTTTTAATGATGTTCCTATTGATTTGGGGTACCTACTTCCGAAATTTATAAGTATATCTACATGCAAAATTGATAACTAAATACATATTTATTTGTGTATTGCTAACTATATTTAACTACGACTGCTCACCTCCCACGATCTACCATGAGTATCACTTTTATGGTGGTGTTTCCATTGTATGACTACATCAAATATTTACTATGATTTTTCACCTCCCATGATCTGTCTAGCGGATAAGCTATGCACTTCCCATTTGTATTAATAAATGCTTTGCATCCAAATTGAGTTTTAATTCCTGTATTTTTTATTGGACTCAAACTGGTCGCAATACTATGAAGCATTTTATCCACCACATAAAGCATATTTAAATTCAAATCTAATGATGCATGGGTTTTTTGCAATTTAAATAATAAACAAGGATGGCAGGAAGTGGCATGATTGTCTATGGTTTTGATTCATAAATTTTGAAGGTCATATGCATTGAGAAGTTTTAGTTGGTAGTAGATACTCTATTGTGTGTAAAATTAAATTTCCCTCAACTGGTGAAACAACTGCATGTGTCTGTGACCTGGGAGTAAATAAGAGATGTGACCTGCAAGTGAAGAAGACATGCATGTGGAAGAAGATACCCACGACCTACTTAGTCCATTCCTCCATTCTACATTGTACTCATAGACTCCTCACACTATTAAGAGTGTTTATTGTTTTCCTAAAGTGTTTGAAGTATAGTGTTTGCAAGAAGGGAACACTTAGTATTAACGATATGATGAAAGGTGGCTAAATGAAAAACTAAAGTGGTTTTCATTAGAAAATAGATAATTCCACCACTCCTTTTAGTTAGTGATCGAAGTGGCATGTGAAAGGGGGATCCATCACTACCTGAAATTAAAGAGTTGAATGCAACATGAATGCAATGCACTCTGGTGTGAGGTAACGCTCAAAGGCATTTGGAATCTATGTTGTGTTAAAATCATATTGAATCAGAATGTGAAGAATTGATTGGCTTTGATTTGGCACTACTTTTTCACTATGTATTTCTCAATAATTTGCTAACTCTTATGTTGTTAAAGAATAGACCAAAGAAACATATCATTAGGTGTGTACACTGATTTTTTCAATGAAGGTGAATATTGTTTTCCTTTTATCATATGTACTCAAGAAAATTGCATATTCAATCCAATAACACGACCACAATATATCGAAGAGCATAGTATATTTTCCTGCTACTTACGTAGACTCAGTGTTGATTCTTCCTTAAAACCTACTCTAGGAAAGGATATTTTTCTATCGATTAATACTTTATTGGGGAGAGTGGCCTTTGCACCATGATAGAGAATCATAAATCAACAAAGGACTTAGAGGTAAAGCATTTATAAATTTAGCTTGACATTCCTCTTACAAATTGTAATTTTTGCATTTTCAATTGTTTCTTGTGAGTTGTTTGTAATTGGGTGCATTCTTGGCTGAGATAGACACCTTCATTTTTCAAAGTTTGAGTTTGTTGAGTGTTTGTGAAAGGTGTAATTGTAAGAATACCTTCTTTAGTTGAGTGAGTTATCAATGGTGAGAATAAACGGTTTGGTAGAGTTATTGAACACTCTACGTTTCTCCTATGTCGACAACAATGTCACAGTCGACAAATCAACACACTCATATTCAAGATTGTGTACAAGATTCACAAGAAACTATTGAGTTTATTCAACTTGAATCATAGCTCCAGCATGATAAGATACAACAAAGGAAGTGTGATGCCCCCAATTTTGACTTGGAATGTATTTAATCAAAAGTATGTAAATGATGTAAATATGCTATTATGGATTCCTAGTGTGGATCTCAAGGCCAATGCCCGACTAGTGAATGGCTATGCATGTATTATGTATATATTTTTATTTGGACCGTATGGTTGGCTTATCATTCCCATTTGAAATATATGTAAATATTATGTTGGAAAATTAAAAAAAAAATGGTCCAAGATGGTTGTGTAAAGAGAACTAGAGGGGCTATGATTCGACCAGAGAGGAAGAGGAAAGGGGGCATATGGGAAACTAAATCCTATGTTTCCAAGTCTCAACCTTAGGACTTATCCAAAAAATTTCCATGTGCTCTAAATGAACCAATTACCTAATCTCGAATATTAAACCCAATCATTGAAAGCATATGTGAGGTTGGTGGGAAAAGTCACTTCATGCAGTTATTGAAGCACGGGGGTGGTGGTAGTTATGTCAGCTGCTAGAAGTTAGTTCTGCAGTTGTCATCAATCCTTTTATTCTATGCTCATAATCTATGTCAGTTTTATTTTCACCATCATCTCATATCCCTTGGATTCAACACTCATTCTATCTTTCTCTCATGTATTTTTCTACACTACGTAGAACTTCATATTGTTGTTCATGACCAATACTAGACTGTGTTTAACCTAGAAATTCGAAACTAGAGATAGATTTGCATATTTGGGAAGGAAAATAGATGGTTGTAGGTGAGAATAGAGGTTGGGAAAGATATGAACCTTTACCCATTGAATTATACTACTTTTGGATGCTTGAGAATCCATGGATTAATGTTGCAGGAGGTTCTCCAATAGCATACAACATGTTGGACTCTTACTGCACACATTGGTACTGTAAGGGTTGGATTTTTTTAGGGAACTATAGATTAGTGAAGGGAAATTCCTTCCTCATGTTCTGTGGGGTAGGTGGAGAGAGTGCCATGGCTATGATGGCTTAGTGAGATCCCTGTAGAGCTCTGGATGAGATTTTGGCTAAGCATAGAGAGAAGAACAGGTTGTGGGATGAGAGAGAAGCTTGTAAGTGATTCCAGCTTTGCCCCGATGGCCTCATAGCCGAGCTTGGGGTTCTCATCTCAGCAGAAATAGTATATGCTGGATAGAATGGATACAATTGGGTGTAAAATCGCTCTTACATAGCCAATTGATTGGATATTATTTGTTTAAAGATAAGTATTCTTTTTTGTTTGAATCGACAATGTTTATTTGATGTATGTAATGATTAATCTTGTATATGCATGCATGTGTGTGTGGACATATTTTTAATTTCGTTGTGCATTTTTTTTATTATGGATCTGCACACATATTTTAGATGTTATAAATTCATAATATGTCCACTAGGAGAAATTTAGAGACCCCGATTTAGTTGATGTCCCCTCTCGTGAGTCATACTAGAAATCTGAATATTTTTCCACTTGTTTCATATGATATTCTCATTGGAATGGAATGGTTGGAAGCATAAAAGGTTAAACTTGACTTCTACTGGAATACTTTGAATGCATTGATTATGAAGGAAACACAAGGGTTGTAAAAGGAATTCCAAAGGTAATTTATGTTATCCATATTTCATCCATGCAGTTGAAGAAGTTGTACGAAAGGTTGTCAATTGTATGCAGTACATGTTTTAAATAAAATAAAATAAAATTCCTAAGTTGGAGGATCATCATGTTTTTCAAGAATTTAGGGATGTGTTCCTAATGATGTTCTGATACTTCCTCGAAAGAGGGGCATTGATTTCACAATTGATCCCATGTCAGGGGCCGCTCCAGTGTCTAAGACACCTTACATAATGAGTACACCATAATTATTGCAGATGAAAATGCAATTACAAGAATTGTTGAAAAAATAGTAGATTTGGCCAAGTGTGTCTTCATGGGGAGCACTCGTACTATTTGTGAAAAAGAAATATGGAACACTCCAGTTATGTATTGATTACATGAAGTTGAACAAATTGAGAGTGAAAAACAAGTACCCATTGCCTCGAATTGATGATCTTTTTTATCAAATGAGAGGGGCAAAGGTGTTTTCAAAGATTGACTTGAGGTATGGTTACCATCATGTAAGAATCAAGGAATAAGACATTCACAAAACATCATTTATAACAAGGTATGGACACTATGAATTTTTAGTGGCTTCCTTTGGTCTCACTGATGCACCAACTACTTTCATGTGTTTCATGAATAGTGTTTTCAGCAGGTATTTGGAAAAGTTTGTTCTTGTTTTTCTAGATGACATTCTTATTTACTCTAAGAATGAAGATGAGCATGAAGAACATTTGAGAATGGCTATTTCTAATGGAGCATAAGTTGTATGCAAAGCTAAGAAAATGTGAATTTTACAAAAATAAAATTCATTATTTAGGTCACATTATTTCAGAAGAAGGAATATCAGTGGATCTGGAAAAAAATGAATCCATTATAAATTTTCCAACTCCAAAGAATGTAACAGATGTGAAATATTTTATGGGTATTGCTAGTTATTATAGGAGGTTCATTGAATGATTGTCCAAGGTTGCACACCCAATCACTTCTTTGCAAAAGAAGGGTATAAAATTTGAATGAACACAGAAATGTGAAAAAAGCTTCCAGTTAATGAAGAAGATTCTCACAAGTGCTCCAATTCTAAAAATTGCATACCTAGAAAAAGACTTTGTGGTGTGCACCAATGCATGTAAGCAGCGACTTGGAGGAGTTCTTATGGCAGACAATCAAGTGGTATGTTATGAGTCTAGAAAATTGAAAGAGCATGCAAAGAATTTTGATACCCATGATTTGGAACTTGTAGCCATAGTGCATGCATTAAATATGTGGAGGCACTATTTAATGGGAAGAAAATTTGAGTTAAGAACAGGCGAATGTGGTTTGAAATATTTGTTTGAAAAAACAACATTAAATGCCAGGAAAGCTAGATGGTTAGAATTTTTATGTGAATTTGATTTTGAAATCAAACACATAAAAGGTAAGGAAAATAAAGTGGTTGATGCACTCAGAAGAAAGGTGCATGGAATACATGTGGCACCCATCAATACTTGCCAATCAGATTGAAGGCAACAAATTGTTAATTATCTTGTTGAAGATGAACTATATGTGCAAATAAAAGATAACTTACAACAACGGAATTTTGAAAAGAGGTATGAAGGGTATCATTGAAAAGAGGATGGACTTATTACATATAAAAATAGAGTTAATATTCCGAATGTGGCAGATTTGAGGAAGATTGTTATTGATGAAATCCATAAAATGCCATATTCTAGTCACCTAGGATACCAAATTTTTTTGCTAAAGCTAGGAAACAATATTTTTGGCCAGGGATGAAAAAGGTTATTGTTGAGTATATCTCAAGATGTATGAAATACCAACAACTGAAATCCGAGCATCAAAACCTAGCAAGTTTGTTGCATCCTTTTCCAATTGTAGAATGGAATGAGAAGTAATTTCCATGGATTTTACTACAGGTTTTCCAATGACTGTAATACGACATTATTCCATCATGGTTGTGGTGGATAAATTGTCTAAGGCAACACATTTTATAGGTCCAGTTAAATCCACATATAAAATAGATTCCATTGCAAATATTTTTATGAAGGAAATTTTCAAATGGCATGGGTTGCCTAAGGCAATAATTTCAGACAGGGATACCAAATTTGCTTCAAATTTCTAGAAAATCCTTTCTGTAGGTTTGGGTACATAGCTGAACTTTAGCACTTCCTACCATCCACAATCAGATGGAAAAACAGAAAGAGTAAATCAATTTATTGAAGACATGATTCACATATATGTGATGTACAAACCATCCAAGTGGGAATATTATCTACTTGGTACAGTTTTCATATAACAATGGGAAGCAGGCTTCATTAGGCATGAGTTCATTTGAGGCTTTGTATGGTAGAAAGTGTAGGATGCCAATGCCATGGGATAATCTAGTAAACAAAATTGTACTTGGGTTAGAATTACTTAAAGAAATAGAACATAGGAGGTTGCAAAAAGTAGACAAAATCTAAATGAAACCCAAGATAGACAGAAAATATATTCAAATAAGAACAGAGTGCATAGGGAATTTCATGTTGGGGATCATGTTTACCTCAGAGTGAGGCTAAGGAAGAGTTCTATGAAGCTTGGAAGTTGTGTCAAGCTATCACCAATATATTATGGTTCATTTGAAGTGCTTGAAAGAATAGAGCTAGTTGCATATAGAATTGCATTTCCTTCTAATGCTAGAGCTCATAATGTTTTTTCATGTTTCTTTGCTTAAGAAATATGTACATGATCATAACCATGTGATTGATTGGGATGTGATTCAAGTGGAACCCGGGAGAGAGTTCTAAACCGAGCTACTATGCATCCTAGATAGGAAGATAACATTGCTACTGAACCGATCCATCAGACAAGTAAATGTGCAATGGAAGCACTTTGGTCCCAATGAGGCTACGTGGGAGTTGGAGGATGCCATGAAAGAGACATAACCATTTTGGTTATGATTTTGAGAAAACAATGAGGATGGTGTTATTCCAAGGGGGAGGGGATTGTAATACCCACAATTTTGACTTGGAATGAATTTAATCAAAATTATGTAAATGAAGTAAATATGCTAGTATGGATTCCTAGTGCAGAGCTCAAGGCCAAGGCCTAACTAGTGAATTGCTAGGCATGCATGATGTATATGTTTTTATTTGGACCGTATGGTTGGCTTATTATGGCAATTCAAAATAGATATAAATATTATGTTAGAAAAATAATAAAATGGTCCAAGATGGTTGTGTAAAGAGCATTAGAGGAGCTATGATTCCACCAGAGGGGAAGAGGAAAGGGGGCCTATGGAAAACTAAATCTTATGTTTCCAAGTGTAAGCCTTATAACTCATCCAAAATTATTCCATGTTCTCTAAATGAGCCAATTACCTTCTCTTGAATATTAAAACCAATCATTAAATGCATATGTGGGAAAATTCACTTCATGCAGTTATTGAAGAATGGGGTTGGTGGTAGTTCTGT
Source organism: Larix kaempferi (assembly GCA_027924585.1). NCBI lineage: Eukaryota > Viridiplantae > Streptophyta > Pinopsida > Pinales > Pinaceae > Larix > Larix kaempferi. The sequence goes on from BSBM01000727.1 coordinate 9,893,831, forward strand.
AAGTTTCCAGAAGCCAGTATTGTAGTTTTCAGCAGTCCTTTTCTTCTATAGTCAGAATCTATACCAATTGTCTTTTCACCATCATCTCATTTCCCTTGGAGTTAACACTCATTCTATAATTATGTCATGTAGTTTTCTACACTACGTAGAGTTTCCTATTGATGTTCATGACCAATACCAGACTCTATTTAACCTATAAATTCAAAATTAGAGATATACTCACTATAGATTTGGGAAGGAAAATAGATGGTTGTAGGTGAGCATAGATGTTGGGAAATCCAGGAACTTTACCCATTGAGTTCTACTACATTTGGATGCTTGAGAATACATGGATTAATGTTTTAGGAGTTTCTCCAATAGCATAAAGTAGGTTGGAATCTTGTTGCACACATTGGTAAGCACTATAAGGGTTGGATTTCCTGAAGGAACTATAGATCAGTGAAGGGAAAATCCTTCCTTTTGTTGGGTGGGGAAGTTGGAAGGAGTGCCATGGCTATGATGGCTTATTGAGATCCTTGTATTGCTTTGGATGAGATTTTGGCTAAGAATAGAAAAAATAACAGGTTGTGCAGGGATGAGAGTAAGAGAGAAGCCTATAGGTGATTCCTTCACCCCAGTGGCCTCATATCCCAGCTTGAGGGTGGCCTCTCAACAAAAATAGTATATGCTGGACAGAATGCCTACGGTTGGGTGGAAAATCCCTCTTACACATCCAGTTGCTTGGATATTCTTTGTTTAAAGATAAGTATTCTTTTGTATTTGTATTTGCAATGTTTATTTGATGCATGTAATGATTAAGCTTGTATATGAATGCAAGTGTGTACGTGGAAATATTTTTTTTCAGCTATGTATTTTTTTTTACTATGCATCTGCACATGTATTTTAGATGTTATAAATTTGTATGTCCATTAAGAAAAATTTAGATACCTTGATTTAGTTAATGTCCCCTCCTGTGAGTCAAATTGCGTTAAGGGGATGTTACATGAAGCAACATTTTGAACTTTTCCATGTTCATAACAATCCTCTTTTTTGTGATTCATATCAACATCCTACACATGTTCAAATCAATGATGTCACTTTTGGAGCACAAGATGCCACTTCAAAAGAAAAAGAAAAAGAAGATGAAGTTATGAAAATAAGAGTTTCGCTTGTTCTTTTCAATCCCATCATCATACCATTGGAAGAGGTCACCCACAAAAAACACAAAACTTGTCTTGGATATGACAAGGAAGTAATTGTTCACATTCCTGATTACTCCAAGCCAATCCGGTTTTAGAGTGTTGGGTTCTTAAAAGAAAATTCATCTTCATCTACTCTAATTTAGATATTCCAAGATTATGATCGAGTTGGCCATTTGAAAGATCAATGTTTTGATCTTCACGTTTGCAACCATTGTGGAAATCATACCCATTCTTTAGATATATGCCTCATGTTGAAGAAACCTACAAAAGAGAAGATTCACTATAGGTGGATCACTTCTTGGTAATGGTCGTCAACAACCAAGAAGATATATATGTCGTACCAAAGAATTCATTCTCGAGTAATGACACATCTTGCAATTGAGACATTCTCTTCTTCTCACTTTGTTCCTAACATGGGGAAATGACATCACCAAATGAAAATCATGAACAAGTGATCCTGAACAAGAGAGCGGAAACAAGCAAGCTTATATCAAATCTAGAGCCTTGATCATGAATTATCTATCCAAACTCAGAGATGCATCCAAATCCAGAGCCATGACTATTCATTTAGTAGAATGCATCATATTCCACTAGCTTTATGTAATGTTCCAACAACCTCTGAGCCTTCGAGCTAAGTTCGAGAGTTTGTGGTCATCCTGAACCACCCATTTAGTATAATACATACAACTTCTACTAGCATTTCATAATGTTATAGGAACCTCTAAGCCTTCAATCCAAGTTCTAGAGTTTGTGGTAATCCTTAAACCGTCTTCATGGTTCATGGCTAGTGGTCATCTAAAACCACCCTTCATAGTCTTAGTTGATTTGTGGTCATCCAAAACCACAACTTTATAGATTCTAAGATCTAATAGTTTGTAGTTAACTTAAAACCACTCATTTCGTAGAAGAATCAACTTCTACTAACCTTTGATTTAGAGATATTTTTCTTCCATTTGCATCCATCCTTCTCCATATTTCAGCTCTCTACTTGGAATCATATCCACACCTTTGGATTAAGGGAGGGATTGTTGGTAACCTAATCCTCAGGGTTAAGAATATTATTGTATTATTATTTACTATTCACATTTATGAGAGAAAATGTGAATATTCATTGGGATTCTAAGAGACACCTTGGAATCTGGAAACCAAGGGTCATTCTCATATGCATTTATGTGTGCATACATTAATGAGAAAAATGAGATTTCATGTTAACTCTATTTGTCTTTGTGGTGTTTCATCTTGTGTATTTGGATTTTTGTTTAGCTAATATGATTATCTACCCTATTGGGCATCTAACAACTAGAATAAAGGTGCACATGGATATTGACATAGCTCGACAAAGGGAAACTACAGTTATTGAAGTTTCCTATTATGAGCTTAGAATAAAAAAACCATAAGCTTCAAGTGGTCAAAATTGTATGAAATAAGTCTTTTTAGTGCAAAAAGTTCAAAATATCATCAAGTTCTTAACTTACCATGGAAAACCAAAGTGTGAAGGAAAATAATGAAAGTAATGAATTGGCATTCTATCCCACATTTTACTTTTTCTCCTAAACACCCAAATCTAAAAGCTATTTAAGATCTACTTAGGGTAAGAGTTTAGGGAGGAAGATTGAAAAGCAAAGTTATACTAAAGGAATAGTGAGGGACTCTTTTGCTAAAAAACTTTGGGTGATCAAAGGCTTGGGAAGTGGAGGGAACCTAGAACAAAGGAGGGAGCAACTCATTGATGAGATTGTGATCTTCCATTCTTTCTTTGAAGTAATACAAAGGGACTCAATTGTCCCCCAAATGCTTGTGTTTAGTAATTGGTAGAATGTTAGATCTAATTTGCTTTGAATATTATGAGATTTGTTGTTAGTAGGATGAATAAAACATATCGTGGATGAATTTGTAGGAACAATGGAGATCTTGAAGAGAAACCAACGTTGAAGAGGAACAAGCAAAGTCTTCTCCAAAATGGTTCCCCAAACGACATGCTACAAGAGGTATTTTTCTCTTTTATCTCCCTAACTCAAATCTTTGAATAAATTAGAGATCTAGATAAGGATAATTGTTGATTAATATTCTTAGTATGTATCTAACAATGGAATTCACCAAACACATTAGGAGATCTTATCCTAGCTCTTTAGATTTGCTACTGATTCTCCTCATATCACAAATTCCAACGACTGAAGTCTTTCCCATTTATTTATACTCTCTGACTCTATTTTTCTCGTTTATCTTTTACTTTTCACTAGTTCTCTTGATGATGGGTGGAGTGTGCACCCAAAATGTTGGGACATTTCCAAACTCAGACATAGTGCTTTTCAAAAACCTAAAATAATCAAAATTTAAATCGATTTTTCATTTGAACAATTCGGTGATTATATTAATCTTAAAGTGCACCTATGTGGCGATATATAATAAGCACACCGAATACAAAACATCCATAAAAAAACTCATCTTAGTTTTCTTCACTATCCACCTCTGATATAAACAGATAAAGGTGATTTTATGTTTTATTTTTTATTGGAGATTCTACAAAAACCTCCGCTACAAGGTGTTTTCCTCTTATATATATATAATTAATGTTCATTACAGGAAATCAATAACTCATGAATTATTTTTTTTCACTAGGAGACTTGATGCATTGCAATTCTTAAGGGACCATGTAAAAGAGAAGGGAAATGCTTAAGTTGGTATTGTAATTCATTGAGAGGAATAAGTCTATGGTTGATTGAAGATTAGTGAGTTACTTGGAATACACTGTAGCAAGGGAGTCAATTAAGGCAAGAGTATTGTGGGTTTTGTTGAGTGAGAAAATATCTCTTAAAATGGAACACGAGTTAAAAAACCATATTATTTAAGAACATGAGTTAACAAACCATATTATTTAAGAACATGAGTTAACAAACCATATGCTATATAAGTATATATTTTTCTTAATAATTAATAAAAAATTTATGTTATAACTATTAAAATTTAATTATACATTGAACTCTTTCACACTTCCTAAATAAAGACTAATTTAATAAGCATATTTTTCATTTTTCAACATGCATTTAAGCCATTTTACCCTACCTTTAGAAAACATATGAAAAATATTAAAAAGTGTTATTTCTTTTTAAAACATATTTTCTAATATTTTTTCTCCAATAAAATACAATACCAATGCCTTTTTCAAACATTTGAATTTTAAACTTATATGCATATGGCAAAAGGACCAATGTCTTTTTTAAATATATGCATATAGTTAATGAGGCATGATTCACTTGAAGAATTAATTGAGCATTAAGTTGTTCACATGATATCACAATTATAATAAAGTTACACTATACCAAAAATAATACTTTGAATATGGAAGTATATTCAAACACGCCCAAAAAAATATATTCAAACACGCCAAAAAAATATACTCACATAATTTTTTTATATTGAATCCCAATGAAGATTTGAAGCTTTGAATGTACATGAAATAGCATTACAAATTTATAGTGTCGAGGAGAGAGGAATTCTCAATGAATATTCTAAAAAAGTTCAGGATAGAATCCTTCTTGAAAAAATGCTTACACATATCCTTGATGATTCATTTAACTTAAATGGCAAATTTAACCATTTGTGTCTTTTAAGTGAGACCTATTAATATTTCCTAACTTTTACATGGCACCTTAAGATTCGTTGTGTTCAAATATGGATCTACATAGTTTCCATATAACTTTATTGATATTTTAGAATTGGGAATATAGTATTTGGACCTTTAAGCATTGTTTTGGGTCATATCTTAAGAATAATACTTAAGAACCTAAATAATAAATCCTTTACTTGCGGGAAAAAAATGGAATTTTTGGGTCTCTAATGGAATTTTTGGGTCTCTAACATTTGGGATTTATGTCTTGGGTTTTTTTTGCATTCTGTGTTGAACTTTGGTTGTTATTGATGTCAACCAATGTCAAAGAGGATGTCAATTGATTCAGTTTGAGTCATTGATGTCAACTGATGTCAAAGTGGATACAGTATCCATACAACAGTTTAAAGAAGTATATGCGCAAGATGATGAAATATATGGATGCCATTCTGAAGAAGTATATATAGAAGTTGCATCCATCCTAAAGATGTGTGTCCAAGGATATATCATGCATGTTCAGTATGAAGAAGTAGATCATGCAAATCCAGTTCAAAGAAGTACATAAGAAATGTATCCTACTACATGTGGCACCTGTGCAGATATCAAGATCACCAAGTCATACTCTCTCAAGGTAGAAACCAAATAATTGGATGGGTAAAGGTACATGTGTACAAGCAGCCAAGGAGTTGGTTAAGCAAAGGTACAAGGGTGCAAGCATGTCAAGAGAATATTCTAGAATGCGCAAGCAAGCCCAAACATTATATGGTCAAAGATCGGGAGTGCGCAAGCATCAAGAAACATATTATGTTTCAACAATCCTAAAAGTGCGCAAGTCTCACCAATCAGAAGATAATTTCAGTTATTGGAGCATGCACAAGTTTCAAGAAGGGTGCAACGATTGAAGTTAGTATGAGCAAATTCCACAGGCGATGACACAACAGTTGTGCAAGTCCCACAAGTGATGGTACCACAAGGGTCAAAGTCCCACCAAGTTGAAGATCAAGTATGTGCACACACCACAAAACAATGGTACATCAAGAGCACAAGACTACACCACTAAGGTGTAAGTCCCACTAAGTTGTGAACCATGGATGCGCAAGACTCACAAAGAATGACACATCAGCAGCAGAGAAGATGACATGTGTCAAAGCATAATACGTGAAGCAAGGAAGAAGGAATGCCACAACCAACTTATGGACATACAATCCATGCAGGACATGTATAAATAGAGATACAAGTTGGAGATTTGAAGTAAGCGTGATGGCGAGATTGCAGAGCTTCAAGTGGAAGATACGGATTTATATTCGGGGCATCAAGGGCTCGAGGATAGAACAACATGATCTAGTAAAGATCCAAGTGAACACATGCAACATAACGAAATACTGATGGTGCACAAAACGATGTTGTAGATCTATGATAGTTGCACAAATACTGAAAGGAAGAATCACAAAAATATGTGCAAGTGCATGAAGACTGATTGACAGTATCGTAGAGAGTATGCAAATAGTCACAGATGTTGTAAGATAGAAGTGCAGAAACATAACTGAAATAAATCAGAAGATGCGTAGAATTTTGGTTGATGCACGAAGGTTGAAGTGAAGCATGCAAAGTAGAGAAGTCCATCAAATGTGAAATGACATAACAATAGAAGAATCCAGTATGTGCGTCATGATGAGGATGATTTGAGAGAAGTGCGTTTAAACTAAAAGGAAAAATCAATTGATGTACAATAGGTCGCAAATTGTCTAAAAGACTATGGCACTTAAACAAAAGAGACACATCCAAGTAAGTGCACAGTTCCATCTAGTACTGGTGCATAATATCATAACAACAAACTATCAATTGAAAGCACAGTATTAGTTGGTGAGTGCAATTTACCAGTAGCAGAAAGACAGAGAGAACCCTAGCGCGAACTACAAGATCAGAAGCACACAGTACATGAAGTAGGTCATCGATAGAAGTGAATAATTGAGTGGAATGAGAAGTCAAGTGATGTATGCAACACAGTGACAGAGAATCATCTGCGTACGAAGGTAGCACACAACATAACTAATATCTGAAGATCAAAAGTGTGCGCGTCTTCAAAGTTCAGTAAGACAACATCTTAATGTTCATCTGGGCGGTAGAATGAGGAAAGAAGCAGAGGGTTGTAGCCTCCTTCCAGTTGGTGCTGGAGAACACAGGGATTTGGTGCTTCCTTCAGGTCGATGCCTATAAAACCAAGGATTCGATGCCTCCTTCTAGTTGGTGCTAGTAAACGCAGGAAGTTGGTGCTTCCTTGAATGTAATCTTTTCATTACAAAATATCATTCTGTGGTTTTCTCCCATTTGGGTTTCCATGTAAAAATGATGTGTGTCATGTGTTCTTTGTTTTGGTGCATATGTGAATGATGTTTATTTATGATGGATACATAATTGAAGATCAATGATTAAGTTAAGGCAAATCTATTAAAGAAGTAAAAATATGTTCATAACTGTGTTAATACTGATTCACCCCCCACTCTCAGTATTATATCGATTCCAATAATTGGTATCAAATAGGGTGTCTTCAGTAATGGATTAACATCTAGAAGATAGATCCTTGCACATATATGGACAAGCAGGAATGCCTTTCCACCAAAAGAGCACCAAGGTTTGATGGCACCAATTACACCTTTTGGAGGGTTTGGATGGAAGTATATTTGCAATTACTAGGAGAAAATGTATGGCAGTCCATTGTTGAAGGTTGCAATGTCGTAGCAGTCGTGCTAGTTAATAAAACACAAAGGAGAATCTATGAAAGCAATGCAAGAGATAGAAGCGTACTGTTATGTGGTTTGACAGATAATGAATTCGTCAAGGTTATGCACTGCGCCTCAGCCAAGGAGGTTTGGGACAAAATCATAGGTGTCTATGAAGGTGACAAAAAGGTAAAGAAAGCAAATTTGCAGAACTACTTTGGGTTATTTGAATCCGTGAAAATGAAATATGAAGAGAACATTACCTCTTACTTCTTAAGAGTATATGAGATAATTAATTCTATCCAAATTCTTGGGGTCACGTTGGAAGAAGCATCTGTGGTACATAAAATATTGAGAGCTCTTCCATCAAGGTTTGATGTAAAGGTGTCTGTATTGGAATACAAAGCTAATCTTGAATATCTGACAATGGACGAGCTTTAGGGAATTTTGACTGCATATGAGATGAAAACTAAGAAAGAGACTCCCATCAGAAAGGAAGCCACTTTTAAAGTTACTAGAAAGGATAAGCATGATCATGAAAATGATTATTGCAATGAGTCGGATGATGAGGAATCAAAATTTGTTAGAAAGATGAAAAGAGGAAGAGGTAAGTACAAGAATAAGTTTCGCTTCAAATGTTTCAAATGTGGAGGAGCAGGTCATTATGCCTCTAAGTGTCCTTACATAGAAAATCAAGACAGTGACAATGAAGAAGAATCTAGTTCTTGTGAATGTAGAAATAAGCGCACTCAACACAGACCTGGAAATAAAAGGAGAATTCCAAAATAGAAGAAGAGTATGTGCACTGAAGAAGATAGCAATGTATCTGAAGGAAGCGATTGTGACGAATAACCAAAGAAGTACTTTTCATGGCTCTTGTGGAATAATAAAGTATAGATGAAAAGAAGAAGATCAACTCATAGAATGCTCCATTTGCACAAATCAAACCAGGATCACTAGACAAATACTTCTTTAGTGGATCGTTCAAAACACCTCCAAAGCCAATTACATCTCCAAAGCCTGTTGCAGAGGTCAAGACTGATAATCAATTTGAAGAAGAAGATGTTGCAGATATTGACTGGGAAGGTGAATTGATTAGTGCCCCGGATGACTTAAAGAAGTCAATAAAGAAGAATACATTTTTGCTGGAACATTTGTCGAATTATGAAGAACAGGACAAGCCATCTCAAGAGTCTCTTGATGTAGAATTTTGTGAAAAAGTAACCAATTATGCGATACAACTGATTTGCACACAAGATAAAGGATGCCATTAGAAGAAATGTGAAGAACCAGATGCCAATGCGAAACGGAAATACATAATTGCTAATGGTGATGAACCAGGCATTGTTCATGGACATCTTATGGAATTAAATGGAAGAAATTCACGCGCATGAAATTAATTTGAATATATGTGCATTCAATATCGCACAAGTCAAAGAAGGTGGTGGAGTCACCAAAATTGAATGTCAGATTTAATAAGCTTTGAAAAGGTGTACGAAAAGCGGAAATCCAATCCATTGCTTCGTGTGACAAAATGATGTTTCCCCAAAAGCTCAAGTATGAAGGTGACACGTAATTGTTCCCACATGAACTGAGTATCATAGTTGGTTTAATTTTGAGTTGGTGGTTAAACGTGCCAAATATTTGGTTGTCATGGCAAGAGATGCGAGAATAATAAATGCTATTGATGTATATGTAACTTCGGAATGTATTTCACATATATGTATATTGTATTCCTATAGAGATGTTATTATTCCTCTATACGGAAGTGGTTGTATTCCTATAGAGATGGTATTATTCCTCTATACAGAAGTGTCGTCATTTATATTGTAAGTGTTGTAACTTATACTTGATGGGTTATTAGACCACCTTGTTGGGGTCGGCCCTGTATAAGTCATGTGGGTCAAAGGGTTATTAGACCACCCTAGTGGGGGTCGGCCCAGTCAGCATTATGTTAAGTGGTTAAGTTGAGGCCGACCTAGTTGAGTAAAGGTCAAGTCAAGTTAGTGTATAAATAGAGAGTGTGTCTCTCTCATTTTACACATTCTATTCTCTCACTCAGACTTTGGAGAGTGGCGCACTTGTGGAGGAGGAGGCTCTGCTGCTAGGAGAAGACTATCTATTGTATTCTGGTTGTATCATTGCTCTATCTATCTCTGAGGAAGTTATTGTGGTTTTTCACCTTTATGGTTTTCCCCAAGTAAACTATGTGTCTCTCGTGTGCTTGCATTATTGTGTCCATGGTTGATATGCTGTAGATTTGCTGTACATGTTGTTCTCTCAGTTAAGATCCTAGATCAGATTGAATTAAATTCTGAAAATTTAACAAATGCGACGACGCAAGGTGACAATGCAGTAAATGCAACATATGAAGCAATCAGTTGTAGAAAGGAAGCAATTGAAAAGACAATGCAAAACCAAGAAAGTTTTGGCACTGCACAATTGGAACGAAAGGATGTTTGCATGAATCACTGCACAAAGAATGATGAAATTTTGTGACAGGAACAAGCGATCAATATGAAGGAGTTATGTAACATATGTATCAAGAAAGAAATCAAATATAATTATGAAAGCAATATGCATAATTGCAGCATATCAGGAAAAGAACAATAAAGCATGAAGATAGGGGGATTCATCCCTGAAAATAGTTGAGATATAGGCCTGAACAAAACAAGATGAAAAAAGAATCTACATTGTGCAAGTAATGGCACCTCTTTTCCATTGATGTCAAAGGGGGGGGAAAGCATGAATTTGATTGTACATTGATTGCATACACAACATGAAGCTAAATGCAGCTAAGAAGAACCGGCATGGATAAAAGCATGAGTGCAAATCCAATTGTAGAAGAACATGAAGCCGAGAAGTAATGTAGTAATAAAATGAGAAAGCAGATGTGAAAGAAAGTGAATCACATCACTGAAGAAATAGCGTAAAGATGTAGCAGACATGAAAGAGCGTAAAGAATATTATTGAAGAAACAATATAAATATGCAACAAACGTGAAAGAGCATGAAGATGATCATACATGCGGTCTGCGTAGAGTAACAAAAAGTAGAAGAAGTATTGACAACAAAATGTGCAAAACTCAAAAGCTCAAAGAACTCAGGGGGAGCATATACACAGGGGGGGCACTACGACAAGTATAGATTAAGCATATAGTTCAAGAAGAGTATACACAACTTCATAAGGTGTTGACATCAATGCCAAAGGCAGACATTGTTGAACTTTGGTTGTCATCGATATCAACTAATGTCAAAGAGGATGCCAATTGATTCAGTTTGAGTCATTGATGTCAACTGATGTCAAAGTGGATACAATATTCCTACAGCAATTTGAAGAAGTATATGGAATGCACTTTGAAGAAGTATATGTGCAAGATGATGAAAGATATGGATGCAAGTCTAAAGAAGTGTATCTAGAAGTTGCATCCAATCTGAAGATGTGTGTCCAAGGATACATCATGCATGTCCAATATGAAGAAGTATATCATGTAGATCTAGTTCAAAGAAGTACATAAGTAATGTATCCTACTACATGTGGTACCTACGCAGATATCAAGATCACCAAGTCATACTCTCTCAAGGTAGCAGCCAAAGAATTGGTTGGGAAAATGTACATATGCACAAGCAGCCAAGGATTTGTCTAAGCAAAGGTACAAGTGTGCAAGCATGTCAAGAGAATATTATGGAATGCACAAGTAATCCTGAACATTGTATGGTCAAAGATCGGGAGTGTGCAAGTAGTAAGAAACAGATTATGGTTGAACAGTTCTAAAAGCACACAAGTCTCACCAGTCAGAATATACTTTCAGTTATTGGAGCATGCACAAGTTCCAAGAAGGGTGTAGCGTTTGAAGTTAGTATGATAAAATTCCAAAGTCAACAATACAATAGGTGTGCAAGTCCCACAAGTGATGGTACTGCAAGGGTCAAAGTCCCACCAAGTCGAAGATCAAGTATGCACACATACCACAAAATAATGGTACATCAAAAGTGCAAGAATACACCACTAAGGTGTAAGTCCCATTACGTCATGGACCATGGATTCACAAGAATCACAAAGAATGACACATCAGCATCATAGAATATGACATGCGGAAAAAGCATAATCCATGAAGCAAGGAAGAAGGAATGACACAACCAACTTGTGGACATACAATCCATGCAGGACATGTATACATAGATATACAAGTTGGAGATTTGAAGTAAGCTTGATGGAGAGATTGTAGAGCTTCAATTAGAAGATATAGATTTATATTCGGGGCATTAAGGGATCGAAGATAGAACAACATGATCTAGCAAGGAGTCGAGTGCACACATGCAACATAATGAAATACTGATGGTGCATAGAATGATGCTGTAGATCTGTGACAGTTGTGCAAATACTGAAAGAAAGAATCACATAAGTATGTGCAAGTACATGAGGATTGATTGAAAGTATCACAGAGAGCACGCTGATAGTCATAGATGTTGTAAGACATAAGTGTAGAGACAAAACTAAAATATATCAGAAGAGGTGCAGAATTTTGGCTGATGCATGAAGGTTGAAGTGAAGTATGCAAAGTAGATAAGTCCATCAGATGCATGTCGACATAATAACAACATAATCTAGTATGCGCGTCATGATCAGGATGATTTGAGACAAGTGCTTTTAAACCGAAAGGATGAATCACTTGATGCACAGTAGGTCGCAGATTGTCTAAAATACTGTGGCACTTAAACAAAACGGACACATCCAAGTAAGTGCTTGGTTCCATCCGACACTAGTACATAATCTCATAACAACAAACTATAAATTGAAAGCACAATATTAGTTGGTGAGTGTAGTTGCACAGTAGCAGAAAGACAGTGAACCGTGGCGAAGACTGTAGGATCAGAAGCACATAGTACATGAATCAAATCATTAGTATAAGTGAAGAATTGAGTGGAATAAGAACTCAAGTGATGTATGCAACATAGTGACAAAGAATCATCTGTATACAAAGGTAGCGCAAAAAAGAACTAATATTAGAAGATCAGAAGTGTGTGCGTGTTCCAAGTTCAGTAAGACAACATCTTATTGTTCATCTGGGTGGTAGGACGAGGAAAGGAACAGGGGGTTGTAGCCTCCTTCCAGTTGGTGCTAGAGAACATAGGGAGTTGGTGCTTCCTTCAGGTTGGTTCCTGTAAAACCAAGGGGTTGGTGCATCCTTCTAGATGGTGCTTGTAAACAAAGGAATTATGTGCTTCCTTGAATGTAATCTTTTCATTACAAAAGAGCATTCTGTGGTTTTCTCCTGTTTGTGTTTCCATGTAAAAATTCGGTGTGTCCCGTGTTCTTTGTTTTGGTGCATATGTGAATGATGTTTATTTGTGATGGATGCATAATTAAATATCAATGATTAAGTTAAGGCAAATATGTTAAATAAATAAAAATATGTTCATAACTGTGCTAATACTGATTCATGCCCCCCTTTCAGTATTAAATTGATTCCTTCATTCTGCACATTGATATATTTCCAACAATGTTTTGTTTTCATCAAACAAACTTTGTATATGAGAGTTATGGCCTCGACAAGATAACCACCCAATTATTCCCCACAAGTGAAAATGAAAGCCATGCTAACTCACTATGATTCACCCATGAGGATTTAATAACACATGAGAATCTACTAAATACTTATAGAAGCATCGTGAAGAGTCCATGAGAGTTCCAAAAATCCTAACCTTAATTTAGGCTATTAAAATACTAACCAAAGGAGGGAAAGGGATACACTTTTTCTTTAGTTGCAGATTGTTCCAAAAATGAGTAGAAGTGAGGAGGAGATACTAATATAAAAGAGAAAGATAAGTCACTAAGCATGATGGTATTGGATAGGTGGTAACCTAAAATAAGTCATATGTAGATGATAATAACATATCATAGTGTCTCATATATTTACTTTAAGCTTGTGTTTCTTTGTGTTATGTATTGTAATCTCCATTATAAAAAGAGACAAAAGGTGTAGTCCTTTTATTCTTGTTAATTTTCCCACTTTGGGTTTCTAGGGTAAATATTTGTTTTCCATTGTGTGGTTTTTCTATTCTATTCTATTTCATATGTCATAGTAAACAAAGAATAAGACTAATGTTTTTTTATCTTTATTAAAGCATTAAAACTACATGATGGTAGTTGGACAATTGAGCTTAAGATCATTGTAGTAGTTGTAATTTTAGATCAATTTTGGTGTGTCGACCATTGGAATATACAAGGAAGTTTATAGATCATATTCAAAGATGGTTCAATGGGAATTTGTGTGGTTTGAGTGTAGAATATGCTTACTTGACTCATACAATTTAAATTTATAAGAGAGTTGTACCTTTGGATCTCAAACAAGGCACATAAAGGTTATGATGAAACCACAAAATGTAGAAATGAAAGATGACCACCAAGGAGGACCTATTGATGAAAGAAAAATAATAATTTTGAGGTTTTAAGCTCTAGCACCTAATATTTCCAAGATCATGGTTGTATGCATAGCTATTAAAAAGATGTTGATCCATTTTTGAAGAAAACTAAATCTCATGAGAACAAAGAATATCATGAAGAGGCAAGGAAATAAAAGGAAGAATTGAAGCTTGAAAAAGAGAACTCTAGTAACCAATATTCTCAACACATATATAAAATGGAAGCAAAGTTAACAATAAAACCCTATGAAAGTGAGGTAGATTCACTTAAATTTAATCATTGGTTGCAACAATTAGATGTTTATTTTAGGGCACATAATGTATAAGAGAAAACACTACTACAAAAAATACCTTTAGAGGCAGTCATTTTTTGTCTCCAAAAGTAGAATTGGCAGGGGTTTCAACATTAGTGACGGTTTTGAAACCCCCCCCCCTAAAGGCGCCACTGCTAAAATTCAAGCCTTTTAGACAGGGTTTTTGAAGAGATATAAACTGCCCCCAAAAGTGACTTTTAGGGGCGATTTCGAATCGCCCCCCAAAATTTACTTTTGGCAGTGATTTTGTACTACCCCTAAAAGTCACTTTTGGGGGGAGGTTCTAAACCGCCCCTAAAAGTCACTTTTGGGGGGTAATTTATATTTCTTCAAAACCACTGCTAAAAGGATTGAATTTTAGTAGCGGTTCCTTTAGGGGGGGTTTGGAACCCTCCTTGAAAAGTGACTTTTAGGAGCGGTTTAGAATCGACCCTATAGATGGATTCAGGGGGCAGTTTAGAACCCCCGTCATAGATACCTACAAGAGTAGTTTTGAACCTACCTTTCAGAAACCTATGGGGGCAGTTTAAAACCACCCTATTAAAAACCTACAAGGGTGATTTATAACCCCCCTCTTAAAAACCTATAATGGCATTTTAGAACCATCGTCATATCAACATAAATGACAGTTTAGAACCCCCCTCATAGTAGCATACATGGTTGGTTATGAACCCCCCTCATAGAAACTTATGGAAACAATTTGAAACCCGACTCGTAGAAAAGTATGAAGGAGTTTAAGAACCCCCCTCATAGAAACCTACAAGGAAAGTTTATAACCCGCCTCATAGAAACCTATAGAGGTGATTATGAACCCCCTCGTAGAAACCTATATAGGTGGTTAAGAACCCCCCTCAGTTATGAACCCCCCTCTTAATTGCAATATCATTTATTAATTTATGGTAGGGAACGGAGGAATCGAACCATCAACCTCCTTCTTTAAAAATGGGTGCTCTTCCATTGAGATAGTACCCTTTAAGAATTGGGGATCAAGATCTTCTCTAGAATTAAAAAAAAAATCATTTTGGTGAAGATTCAATTAAAAACAACTTGGTAGTGACCCATGTAGTTGCTCCACTTGTTCCTCCAATAGTTGTGATGACTCCCCGTGCTCGATTGAGATGATAAATCTGTCACATTGATAAGAGTATTATGTGATCATCAAAGAGAGTGAATTCTTTCTATGTTGGATGTAACAAGGATATGACAATTGTCCCATCCATGAGATGGGTGAACTGTTGGGGGCATTTAACTATCTGATATGTTGTGGAGATATCAAGTCCTATTGGGATCTTATCCATCAATAAATTCTTGGTTGGTCTAACAATCATCTCCCCTTCAAAATGAACATTTTAAGAATTATTTTAAAAAGGTAATTTTTTTTGTGCATGTTAATGATTCACATACACATCTCTCGATTGTTGAAAATCATTTTTAATATGATTACCAGGCATACTAGTTGTGACGCACTTTTTCCCAACAAATATTTCTCTTCTCATATCATCACCAACTATTGTATCTCCACAAATATCTAATCCCATAAACTGTTTAGGCACACAGATCCTAAAGCAATGAATACATGCATCTCCTATGTTCTCTATGCATCTATCTAAAGGTTTGAACCATAGCTAGATTGTACTCAATGAATTTATTTGTACCTTGAGGGTGTATTTAGTTTTAAGGCTACCCACACCTTCTATTGTTGTTTCCTACAAAAAAACAAGAAACCATACATTGTAAGAACCAAATTTATCATAACAAATACATAGTACCTAAGCTTGTATACAATCCTTAGAATCTATGAAGATTTTCTTTTAACATGTAAGTGGAGCAATGTTAAACATGTGAGATTACTTTCATGAATAGGTCAATTTCTACCTCTGACAAAATCCCAACTTGCTTCTCTCTCCTAGGAAGTTATGCAAGCAATGCTACAAAAAAAAGGCACCAAGACACCTTGAGATTGTCATACATGGCATTAATTAACTAGGTGAAACATAACTCATTGTAATGGATTGAAAATTAGTTAGATTCCCACCACATCTATCACCAACAACCTCATATCTAGCAAAGAAACCAATTTTTTCTCTAACTGTCATATCTCCAACATGCAAGTCATGCTAGATTATGTAAGCAGACATTTTATGAGGAACAAACTCATTGAGTATGTACCCATTGTAAGTAATTTCTCCCATCACACAATCATCCAGTAAAGTAAATACCTTGTTTTATTACATTATATATGATACCATAATGATAAGAAAAGATAGAAAAAAACTTTTAACATTCAAGCCAAGGTCCAATTTCCCAATGTAATACCCCAATTTTGACCTTTATGAAATATTGCTCCTTAATGTAAATATTGTATACATGTGATGTATGTTTCCCTAGCGTGGAGCTCAAGGCCAAGGCCCCGCTAGTATATGTTCGTATTTTATTTTAAATGGACAAACATTTGACATTTTGTTACCCATGTGCTATTAAGCCATGGGATATTGTAAATTGATGTAAATATTTAATATTGCAATAAAATACCAAAAATGGCTATGGGAGCAACGAATGAGAAGGGGCCATGTGTATTCCACTAGGGAGTGGTGAGGGGGCTGTGGGGATGAACCATATGATGCCAATTGTCATTGTGAGAACCCATTTGACTTTCCTTGATGACATTTATTTCTGTTGTAAGGAAGTAGTTGAAGATTTCAGACCATGGCTTTAATGGAGCATGGGTAGCCCAGAAATTCATATGGCAGAGTATGGGCTTTTTTTTCTTGTACCACAAGTCACTCTACCTCATGGGAGTTGCTTTTTTTCATTCTCATTCCATTGTGGAAGAACCCAGCATCAATTTTCATCCAAAAACGAATTCCCAGCAGTGAGCAAAACCAGAAATCGCAACTTTGTAAGAACCCACATTTTGAAGAGCCAAAAACGCCCAGATTTGGTATTTGACAGTTAAATCCAATGGGGGATCCATAGATATGAACCTTGGGGCAAATTTGAGAGTGTTAGATACCTCGAAATCCATTGGAAAACCCAGTTTTATAGCCCAGAAACTTAGTGACCGGATTGAGTTATTTGTTGGTCGAATTGTGAGAAATCCAAGTGTGAATGACTGAGCAGAGGTTGGGTTTGCTTGATAAACCCAGTGAAGTCTATAATCTCAAGAATTAGCAGCTCGACCTTTCTATACTCATCCTGAAGAGCACTGGAGGGAAGGGACGCCTGAGGGACTATGCAACAGAGAAGGGGACCTTCCTTGTGTTGGGTGTGGTAGGTAATGTGGGTGCCTTGACTGTTGAATTCCTTTGAGATGCCTGTAGCTCTGTGGATGAGTTCACTGGCTTAGCATTTCCCTCATTTGTCTGTTGTATGCTTGATAAACCCAACTGTGAGTTGGCTTAGCATAGTTGTTGAGTGAATCCATGGTTGTGAATGAGCCTGTCTAGTTCCTCCTTAGTGGATACACAACCCAGCTCAGGGGTGATCTCTCAGCTGAAAGAGTACAAGCTGGATAGAGATCTATGGTTGGGTGGAACGTTGCTCTCACATAGCCAGTTTTTTGGACAACTTCATCTTCAATATAAGTGTTTCTGTGATTTCCATTATATGCATTATGTGTTTTGCAGTGTGTTAATTCGGAATGATAATTTCCCATGTTAAGAAATGAAATGATTGTCTTAATGAAATCGACATGAAGTCTATGCATAGCATGAGTATGAGATTGAATTCTCTACATAATGAACCATCATATGACTGTGTTAGATATGATGATGCATTACTGTTTGTGTGCTTGCAAATATGTTTATTTCCGCTATGTTTATATTGAGTATGAGTCTGCACACAAAAGATTTTAATTATTATGAATTTATGAATAATGTATGGGGCTGAGATTGTCAAATAAGCCTGGTAAGTTGGTCACGTTTCCTTTGCTTGCATCGAGCTGATGGAAGGGGACGTTATACCCAATCAAAGCTAGTAACAATGATGTCTTTCCAGACCCACGAAAACCCAATAACAAAGTCATTCTACATCATCAATGCAAAGACATGGTGTAAGGATTTATCATTGTAGCTCATGCAAGAATATCTTTCAAGGTCCAAGGATATTTAATATATGTTCATAGAAATTCAATTATAATTTATTTATATTAAGTACAATTTGACTGTAGATGAATCGTTACATATGACCATCCTATTACTGAGATGGGTTGAGGATTCCACTTGCATATTTTCTAATTGTGAGATTTCCCTTCTTGTTGAGTGACAATCATGTCATGCCTATCAAGGGGTTTAACATTTTTATAACAATATTTCATAATGTAGGAAGAGATATGCTACCCATGTCACATGTTTCATCAATTTTTAGGTGTTCAAATCAAACATTTATAGTTGGAAGCTGGATACCAACTCTACAAACAATGTACAAACACTATTTATGTGATCTCTGCATTGCAAAAAATTTAAGGAATGGTTTCATGCCAAATCACCATATGAACTTTTGCTACCTTGGGAATTAAAATATTTGGAAACTCAGAATTGTCTTTTGTGGATGGGAAATACACATACACATAAACTTATTTGTCAATAAAATTCCTAAGTTTCATCAAGAACTTCTTGTTATCTTCTTTGGCCACCTTAAAGACATGTTCAATGAATGACTGCTTCTCCATCATTCAAATTCTAAACATCTACTTCTATGTGAACCATATTTTTATTATTGGTATTTTTCTAAGTGTTAGTACAAAAGTTTACATGATACTGGTCTTCAACCTATCATAGGTGGAAACTTTTCCAAGGCTTCCCATCTAAGAGCTTCTTCATCATCATTCATTCTTTATCTATGTGATTGAGTGTTGGATCTAGTAAACAAATCTTCAACTCCCCAACACAATTTGCTTACACTCCTAATACTCCTACTCATATTTTTGCTCATCCTCTTCCCAGGATCCCAGATTTTTTCCACTCCATCAATGTTTGATTCCCTTAAAACCAACAATGCACAACTTCCTTGTACAAATTGGACAACTATAAGACCAAATTCCAAAATTATAATGTTATTTATATCATTAGGATACAAGATATTATAGGCTTCAAATTGGCTAAGGGGTACAAGGGTAATGGTCTCAAGTAATAATTGGAAGGCTTTGGAATTTTCAAGAAGATTTCATAGGATTGGAAAACAATTTCATTCGAGATAAGGTAGGAGTAGGAGAAACTCATATGTAACTTTTAAACCATAATTATCCTATAAAGATAACTTCATAAGGAGTTGCATACTAAAATTCTTGTTTGGTTGAAGCCATTATTTTTGGCAACCAAATTGTTTAACTCATTACACTTCAAGATCAATAAAATAAGCAAATTTTCATTCAATGTAGTTTGTCTATATACTATGTATACAAACACCTCATATATATATTATGCATGCAAACATTACAAATTAATTTTGAATAAAAACTAAGATGTCTGCCAAGATTTTGTCCTAAGTGCTACAATGTAAGATAAATCAATGAGACAATCCCTATTTCATATAAATTTGGGAGATCGACAACCTATCATTTGTTTTCTTGTTGGTTATTCTTATCATCACCAATAATATCTACAAAAGAAAATCTCATCCTTGAAATTATGGAAATGGTTAGCATCCCAAACAATAAATTCTTGACCATTAGTTTTGGAAATAAACTTGATAGTTGTGTGACACAAACATAAAGATTCTTGATGATCTAGAGATGTTCTAGAAGAGTTCTAATTAGTCCATAAGAAATTGCTAACATTTCTCTATTAAGAAAAATAGAGTGTTCTTTTTTTCTCCTCCTCTACATCTTGTAGCACAAAGTTTGTATTATGCACATACCCTGCCACCTTCATCTACCTAATCAATTCATCCAACCTTGCACATTTAATCTATAACAGTGGATGTGAACCATCTCGTGATATAATTGCATGCAATCCATCTCGTGATATAATTGCATGCAATCCATCTCTTGATATAAATGCATGCACCCTCCTATGAACTTTAATCCAACTCTACCTCAGTTTCTTTCACACCCCATGTCTAGCATAAGTTTTTTTATGCTTATAACTCCATCCAATTTGCCACACATAGCATAAAGGTTTGATACTAGCACATAAGAGACAAGTTCTTGTGGTTATAACTAGAAAGTATTTTTGTTGCACATTGTCTTAACTACATTTTTTTGGATTTAGAGAGAAGAAAGACGATCTTCCACACTAAAGCACTAGGTTCAAATGATATTTTTAAAACAAGTCTTCTACCTCATCAAGCAGTCCAGCTTCCTTGAGAAGGTCAACCATGTAGGAACAGTGATCTATTAAAAGACGATCTTCCACACTAAAGCACTAGGTTCAAATGACATTTTTAAAACAAGTCTTCTACCTCATCAAGCAGTCCAGCTTCCTTGAGGTGGTCAACCATGTAGGAACAGTGATCTATTACTAGAGTGATGCCATGAACTTGACTATGCAATCAAATTTGTGAAACCTTCATCCACTAAGCTTACATGGATGCAACAAGATAGAACACATAGTGAGGTTCCCAGTATACCAACATTAAAGAGTATACAATTGTCCAGTGTTCCAAGCAAAACAATCATCCATCATCAAGGAGAGAGAGAGAGGAATGATGATGGGTGAATGGTTCACCTGAAATGTCAATGCGGGTCTGTAGCGGATTATTCTTAATGACCGGCATCACTCGATATTCAAACTGTCATCGATAACTCGCTTCCATTTTATGGAAAGGTTTGAAGGAGGCTTCGTCATGGCCGTGCAGTCAAAGTAATGGCTATGGACATGACTCCCACGAGAATCCTCAGCCCTATTATTACAGATACTCCGGAACACCTATGCGGCACAGATAGAGATATAGGGCTTCCAGACCTCAGACTTCAGGTTTCGCTCCATCACGACACTTTAGATCACTTATATAGGTTGTCATGCTTCATGCGAGAAGCACCAAAGTTAATGCCATGAAAACCCTAGATCTTGATGCCGCAGAACTTGATAGATAGTTCGCTAGATTGAGATCTTCTTGGATAGGCAGTTGGAATCCCTTCCTTGCTTCCAAAGGCCGTAGAGCTAGATCACTTGAGTCGCTTGAAAACCCTATATCTTGACGCTGTAGAACTCTTGAAAACCTTAGATTGCTTGTTTCTCACACGAGCCGCTCAACAAGAGTATCATGTCACTTACAAGAATTGAACCTAGGTGGGAGGGTAACAATCATTTCTCTCAATCACCCAAGCTACATCCAATGGACAAGAGACAGTATGTTTTGCTTCAAAAGATTAACAATTTATCATTATTTAAATTATTTAAATGTTTCATATTTTCTTGTTAATTTTTTTTGTTTTCTAAATTTAAGAGTTTATTAGTTAAATGTTGCCTATTATGTATATGCTTATATGCTTATTAAATATTATGGTGTAAAAAACATGGAAATTATAAAAAATAAAATAAAACATGACATGCCTAAGGAGACCACTAAATGACTACATGGGAACATGGGTTAGTGGAGCAACTATAACTTAAATCACAGTCAATATGATGAATTGATCAAGGGTTAATAGTTTGGGAAAAAATTGAGGTTTGACACCCCATGGATATTTATGATTCATGATCCATGATTCATGGTTAAAATTAAAAATTATATTATACAAAATTTTCTTTTAGGGTTCACAGACCATGCATAGGTCCTTAAGCAGTCATAAAAGTTGAATGCAAAGGGAATCTTTGGATTACAATAGATATATGGTGTCCATTTAAATATATTAAACACTAGGGACGGTTCTTAGGGTCCATGCCATGGTTTCAAGCGAAAAGTCAAGGTTTAAGGCCATTACACAGGTGATAAATATGGAATCCTTTACATATAAGAGGAATATGGTAGCCATGGTTTGAGGTGAAATGATAGGTATATGTTCATCACACATGTTGAAAATGTGGAATAATTAACATAGATCAGTAACTTGGTTATGGTATCCATTTAAAGGTCTTGCAGACCGAGGATGGTTCTCAAGGTCCAATCCATGGTGCATGGTCAAAATCCAAAGTCTTAATCCATAACATTTGCATATAGTGCTTACAAACCATGCGTAGAGCCCTAAAATATTTAACTTGCGAGTGAGATAAGATCATGAATTCAAAGATTAGCACATCATGAACTTGGGTCCTATTCCATGGTCCATGGCTAAACTTCAGGGCCTTAAGCAATAACAATTGTTTTTTTGGCTCAACATGGATAGCATGCCAATTATTTGTCCTAGAAGTAGGAAAGGTGCCAATATGAAATGCCAAGAATGGTTTTTAATGTCAAAACATGTTCCAAACTCAAAAGGCATGGTCCAAGTCCATGCCAAGTACCTCTACAACTCATGATCCATGTATGATGCCTTAGACCACAATACAGAGCTTGCACAAGAAATATTTATCATATTGCACAGTTACCCAATCATCCAAGTTTTCCCAATTTAGCCACATAAGTGCCTCAACTAACGCAATTTTCCTAGTTAGCTCCATTTTCCTTGATTATCCAAATTTACCCTAATTTATGACAATCACACTAATTCCAATAAGCCAATATTTTTTAATTTGCTTAATTTTCTCAATTGCTCAATTAGTCCTAATTGACCTAATTTATCTACACAACACCAATTAGCCCCAATCTCCCCAAATGCCTAATTATCCCTAATTTCCCGCCTACCACAATTAGCCACACTTGCCCAAATTTTCCACAATTCCTCTAATTAGACTAACTATGCAAATTAGCCCCAATTAACCTAATTTGTCTCAATTGTCCCAATTGGCTCAATTTTATTTAATTAACCTAATTTGCCCCAACTACCCCAATATTCCCCAATTATCCTAATTCACCTCAAATAGACAAATTACACCAAGCTTGCCAATTAAAACCACTTTCCTAACTAGCCAATTTGCCAAGATTGATCCTTTGCCCCAATTAGCCCAATTCCCTTAATTTCCCAACTATCATAGCTAGTAATTTTTCCCAATTATCCCCACTTACTCCACTTTCCCCAAGTGCTCCACTATACCCCAAATTGCCTAGTTAGCTCCAATTTCCCTAGTTTCCCCTCATTGCATCAATTGCTCAATTATCTTAATTGCCCAAATTGCCTTAATTATCCCTACTTGTTTCTCTATTTGAAATGTCATCTTATATGTAGTTTCATTTCTCTATTAGAGTGCATATATATATATATATATAATATGAACTAAATGACCCAAGAAAGAGATGAGAAAAAAAAAAGCATAGACAACAACAACCTTAACTTTATAAGTTAGAGAGGTGGAAAGGTGGGTCCCACAAGAAGTTGCATTAGAATGTCCACTTCCGAAGGACATAAGTTTTTTTCATGAATTATGTTTTAAGTGCATGAGACACCATTGGAAAGATCTCAACGATGTGGTAATTTATTTCTTTAAAAAACATTGATAAACTCTCAAATATTGATTTAGAAAACAATTATGAAAACATTGAAATACTGTCATTTTTGTAGGATGGAAAATTTTTGAATCTCTTTGTCCATCTCTTAAAATAACAAAATGACATAATTTTGTAAATGTCAAAATTGCACCAAAATTGACATCGATAAAATAAATAAACGCCATGTAATTTGACATCCAATTAACAAAATTCTTTCAAGTAAAAAATAACATTGTATTTTGACCCAAATATAAAAGTGAATTAGTTTCAAGGCTTATAATCTAAGGACAATATCTTCCATAAGGTTGTATCATTGGTGCTACTATAAGGTTGTATCATTGGTGCTACTATATGAATGTATAACTGTGTACTAGATCATGAGCTTGGAATTTCTTCTATGCCAATTCCTTTGCTCACATTGTTTTGTCCTTGTTGGATTCCATCAATGTCCAACTTCTCTCCAATCTAAGAAGACTAGTATGTAATGTGGGTAAATGGGGATTAGTAGTGTGTACATAAATGAGCTAAGTAGCTATTCACAAATTTGGCTCTAAAATGTCCCACCCCTTGATAGATGCAATGAAAGTGGAGTTTGATGCTTTCATGAAAAACAAGTCTTCACAATTAGTAGAAATACCACCATATAAAATGCAATTAGGTTGCAAGTGGGTTTATAGAACAAATTTCAAAGTGGATAGCTTAAATGATAAGTCCAAATATAGAGCACCATATGAAATGCATTTAGGTTACAAGTGGGTTTATAAAACAACGTTTAAGAAGGCATAAACTATGATCACTATAAGATTATCGATTAGCCATTATAGCATAGTTGGGTGGAAAGCTTACTAAATAGATGTTAATAGTGCATTTTTTAATAGAGATTTGGACAAAATTTGCACAGAGCTATAACACAGTTGTCTTCATGAGACCCCCATTTTTAACATTGTGGATGGATTCAAATGTTAATTTTTCGATAATTTCATTCCATTATCATTCAGGATCACTAAGAGAATAACATGTACAGCATATCAAACATAAACACAATAATGCAAGCACACAAGAGACACAGAGTTTCCTCAGGAAAAACCAAGAAGGTGAAAAACCCTGGAACTTCCTTAAAGATAGAATAAGCCTCAATACAAGATCACAAGGATCAAACCCAATAAGATGTCTCTAGCAGATACTCCTCCTCCTCCACATGTGCGCCACTTTCTCTCTTAGCTATGCAAGCTTGAGAAGTGATTGAATGAATAGAATGAGAGACACAACCTCTCTATTTATACACTGACTTGACTTGCCAATAATCCAACAGGGCCGACTTGCTACTCAAGTCTAATAACCCAAACACATGACCTAACTAGGGACGACCCCACACTGGTGGTCTAATAACCCATCAATACAAATGACGACACTTACAATGTAACTTGCAACACTTGCAAATACAAATGACGACACTTCCAATCAGAGGAATAATACATCTCTGTTGGATATACAATAAAGTACAAATGTAATATACAAGTGAATATCTTCCGAAGTTACAAATACATCAACACTCCCTCTTAACTAGGAAGGTGTTCTGAACACAAGTCATCAATGCATATTGGCACAAGTATTCAATTCTAGAGATGGATCATCATCACTGGATCACGGAGCATCATCATCATCACTGCTACTGTACTCGACATCTCGATCACTGGGCTATCTCAAAATTCTTCTCGTCATGGGAAGTTCTATAGAGCAAGCCCTTTTTCATGCTGGATGTAGGCCTAGCATCCTATAGGTATTCATCATCTCTGGCCATCCTGTGGAATACTCAGGACTGATTATGTGAGTCAACAAAACCTCGAAAGAGCATCCCAGGAATTTTACAAGCACACAGCTCAACCTATTGGATCTCCCAGGACCTTTTACATGTCACTGCACAACCTGTCCACGGCCACAGAGTATCATCCTGATACTCATGATAATACTGATCATCTAATCGTTCACGAAGCATAACCGAGATGCACTTACACCACTGACATGGGAGAACACATCTGCCACCATTCGGGGAAGGCTCCAGCCCTTACTTTTTCACCGTGGGAGAACACATCTACACCTTTGTGAAAAATGGCTTCAGCCCTTACATCTTCACCATGGGAGAACACATCTGCACCTTGTGAAGAATGGCTCTAGCCCTTACATATTCACTATGGGAGAACACATCTGCACCTTGTGAAGAATGGCTTCAGCCCTTACATGTTTACCATGGGAGCACACATCTACACCTTGTAAAGAATGGCGCCAACCCTTACATCTTTACCATGGGAGAACACATATACACCTTGTAAAGAATGGCTCCATCCCTTACAACTTCACCGTGGGAGAACACATCTACACCTTGTGAAGAATGGATCAGCAATTACATCATGACCTTGGGAGAACACATCTACACCTTTGTCAGAAAAGCTCAACAATTACATCACAACCATGGGAGAACACATCTACACCATGTCTGAAAATCCCATGTGCATCTGTGTCTTCGGAACTCATCACACATGATCCAACTGATCATGCCAAGCATCTACCTGATTCATATCATCACATATGATCATGCAAATCAACAGTGGGTGTGGTAGGTAATGTGGGTGCCTTGACTGTTGAATTCCTTTGAGATGCCTGTAGCTCTGTGGATGAGTTCACTGGCTTAGCATTTCCCTCCTTTGTCTGTTGTATGCTTGATAAACCCAACTGTGAGTTGGCTTAGCATAGTTGTTGAGTGAATCCATGGCTGTGAGTGAGCCTATCTAGTTCCTCGTTAGTGGATACACAACCCAGCTCGAGGGTGATCTCTCGGCTGAAAGAGTACAAGCTGGACAGAGATCTATGGTTGGGTGGAACGTTGCTCTCACATAGCCAGTTTTTTGGACAGCTTCATCTTCAATATAAGTGTTTCTGTGATTTACGTTATATGCATTATGTGTTTTGCAGTGTGTTAATTCGGAATGATAATTGCCCATGTTAAGAAATGAAATGATTGTCTTAATGAAATCGACATGAAGTCTATGCATAGCATGAGTACGAGATTGAATTCTCTGCATAATGAACCATCATATGACTGTGTTAGATATGATGATGCATTACTGTTTGTGTGCTTGCAAATATGTTTATTTCCGCTATGTTTATATTGAGTATGAGTCTGCACACAAAAGATTTTAATTATTATGAATTTATGAATAATGTATGGGGCTGAGATTGTCAAATAAGCCCGGTAAGTTGGTCACATTTCCTTTGCTTGCATCGAGCTGATGGAAGGGGACGTTACACCCAATCAAAGCTAGTAACAATGATGTCTTTCCAGACCCACGAAAACCCAATAACAAAGTCATTCTACATCATCAATGCAAAGACATGGTGTAAGGATTTATCATTGTAGCTCATGCAAGAATATCTTTCAAGGTCCAAGGATATTTAATATATGTTAATAGAAATTCAATTATAATTTATTTATATTAAGTACAATTTGACTGTAGATGAATCGTTACATATGGCCATCCTATTACTGAGATGGGTTGAGGATTCCACTTGCATATTTTCTAATTGTGAGATTTCCCTTCTTGTTGAGTGACAATCATGTCATGCCTATCAAGGGGTTTAACATTTTTATAACAATATTTCATAATGTAGGAAGAGATATGCTACCCATGTCACATGTTTCATCAATTTTTCGGTGTTCAAATCAAACATTTATAGTTGGAAGCTAGATACCAACTCTACAAACAATGTACAAACACTATTTATGTGATCTCTGCATTGCAAAAAAATTAAGGAATGGTTTCATACCAAATCACCATATGAACTTTTGCTACCTTGGGAATTAAAATATTTGGAAACTCAGAATTGTCTTTTGTGGATGGGAAATACACATACACATAAACTTATTTGTCAATACAATTCCTAAGTTTCATCAAGAACTTATTGTTATCTTCTTTGGCCACCTTAAAGACATGTTCAATGAATGACTGCTTCTCCATCATTCAAATTCTAAACATCTACTTCTATGTGAACCATATTTTTATTATTGGTATTTTTCTAAGTGTTAGTACAAAAGATTACATGATACTGGTCTTCAACCTATCATAGGTGGGAAACTTTTCCAAGGCTTCCCATCTGAGAGCTTCTTCATCATAATTTATTCTTTATCTATGTGATTGAGTGTTGGATCTAGTAAACAGATCTTCAACTCCCCAACACAATTTGCTTCCACTCCTAATACTCCTCATATTTTTGCTCATCCTCTTCCTAGGATCCCAGATTTTTTCCACTCCATCAATGTTTGATTCCCTTAAAACCAACAATGCACAACTTCCTTGTGCAAATTGGACAACTATAAGACCAAATTCCAAAATTATAATGTTATTTATATCATTAGGATACAAGATATTATAGGCTTCAGATTGGCTAAGGGGTACAAAGGTAATGGTCTCAAGTAATAATTGGAAGGCTTTGGAATTTTCAAGAAGATTTCATAGGATTGGAAAACAATTTCATTCGAGATAAGGTAGGAGTAGGAGAAACTCATATATAACTTTTAAACCATAATTATCCTATAAAGATAACTTCATAAGGAGTTGCATACTAAAATTCTTGTTTGGTTGAAGCCATTATTTTTTGCAACCAAATTGTTTAACTCATTACACTTCAAGATCAATAAAATAAGCAAATTTTCATTCAATATAGTTTGTCTATATACTATGTATACAAACACCTCATATATATATTATGCATGCAAACATTACAAATTAATTTCGAATAAAAACTAAGATGTTTGCCAAGATTTTGTCCTAAGTGCTACAATTTAAGACAAATCAATGACAATCTCTCTTTCATATAAATTTGGGAGATCGACAACCTATCATTTGTTTTCTTGTTGGTTATTCTTATCATCACCAATAATCTCTACAAAAGAAAATCTCATCCTTGAAATTATGGAAATGGTTAACATCCCAAACAATAAATTCTTGACCATTAGTTTTGGAAATAAACTTGATAGTTGTGTGACACAAACATAAAGATTCTTGATGATCTAGAGATCTTCTAGAAGAGTTCTAATTAGTCCATAAGAAATTGCCAACATTTCTCTATTAAGAAAAATAGAGTGTTCTTTTTTTCTCCTCCTCTACATCTTGTAGCACAAAGTTTGTATTATGCACATACCCTGTCACCTTCATCTACCTAATCAATTCATCCAACCTTGCACATTTAATCTCACATTTAATCTATACCAGTGGATGTGAACCATCTCGTGATATAATTGCATGCAATCCATCTCTTGATATAAATGCATGCACCCTCCTATGAACTTTAATCCAACTCTACCTCAGTTTCTTTCACACCCCATGTCTAGCATAAGTTTTTTTATCCTTATAACTCCATCCAATTTGCCACACATAGCATAAAGGTTTGATACTAGCACATAAGAGACAAGTTCTTGTGGTTATAACTAGAAAGTATTTTTGTTGCACATTGTCTTAACTACATTTTTTTGGATTTAGAGAGAAGAAAGACGATCTTCCACACTAAAGCACTAGGTTCAAATGATATTTTTAAAACAAGTCTTCTACCTCATCAAGCAGTCCAGCTTCCTTGAGAAGGTCAACCATGTAGGAACAGTGATCTATTAAAAGACGATCTTCCACACTAAAGCACTAGGTTCAAATGATATTTTTAAAACAAGTCTTCTACCTCATCAAGCAGTCCAGCTTCCTTGAGGTGGTCAACCATGTAGGAACAGTGATCTATTACTAGAGTGATGCCATGAACTTGACTATGCACTCAAATTAGTGAAACCTTCATCCACTAAGCTTACA
Source organism: Larix kaempferi (assembly GCA_027924585.1). Classification (NCBI taxonomy): domain Eukaryota; kingdom Viridiplantae; phylum Streptophyta; class Pinopsida; order Pinales; family Pinaceae; genus Larix; species Larix kaempferi. The sequence goes on from BSBM01000727.1 coordinate 9,923,392, forward strand.
TGGATGCAACAAGATAGAACACATAGTGAGGTTCCCAGTATACTAACATTAAAGAGTATACAATTGTCCAGTGTTCCAAGCAAAACAATCATCCATCATCAAGGAGAGAGAGATAGGAATGATGATGGGTGAATGGTTCACCTGAAATGTCAATGCGGGTCTGTAGCGGATTATTCTTAATGACCGGCATCACTCAATATTCAAATTGTCATCGATAACTCGCTTCCATTTTATGGAAAGGTTTCAAGGAGGCTTCGTCAAGGCCGTGCAGTCAAAGCAATGGCTATTGACATGACTCCCACGAGAATCCTCAGCCCTATTATTACAGATACTCCGGAACACCTATGCGGCACAGATAGAGATATAGGGCTTCCAGACCTCAGACTTCAGGTTTCGCTCCATCACGACACTTTAGATCACTTATATAGGTTGTTATGCTTCATGCGAGAAGCACCAAAGTTAATGCCATGAAAACCCTAGATCTTGAGGCCGCAGAACTTGATAGATAGTTCGCTAGATTGAGATCTTCTTGGATAGGCAGTTGGAATCCCTTCCTTGCTTCCAAAGGCCGTAGAGCTAGATCACTTGAATCACTTGAAAACCCTATATCTTGAGGTTGCAGAACTCTTGAAAACTTTAGATTGCTTGCTTCTCACACGAGCGGCTCAACAAAAGTATCATGTCACTTACAAGAATTGAACCTAGGTGGGGAGGGTAACAATCATTTCTCTCAATCACCAAGCTACATCCAATGGACAACAGACAGTGTGATTGCTTCAAAAGATTAACAATTTATCATTATTTAAATGTTTCATATTTTCTTGTTAATTTTTTTTGTTTTCTAAATTTAGAGTTTATTAGTTAAATGTTGCCTATTATGTATATGCTTATATTTTGCTATGAGTTAATTCTATTACTATTTATTAAATATTATGGTGTAAAAAACATGGAAATTATAAAAAATAAAATAAAACATGACATGCCTAAGGAGACCACTAAATGACTACATGGGAACATGGGTTAGTGGAGCAACTATAACTTAAATCACAGTCAATATGATGAATTGATCAAGGGTTAATAGTTTGGGAAAAAATTGAGGTTTGACACCTCATGGATATTTATCATTCATGATCCATGATTCATGGTTAAAATTAAAAATTCTATTATACAAAATTTTCTTTTAGGGTTCACAGACCATGCATAGGTCCTTAAGCAGTCATAAAAGTTGAATGCAAAGGGAATCTTTGGATTACAATAGATATATGGTGTCCATTTAAATATATGAAACACTAGGGACGGTTCTTAGGGTCCATGCCATGGTTTCAAGCAAAAAGTCAAGGTTTAAGGCCATTACACATGTGATAAATATGGAATCCTTTACATATAAGAGGAATATGGTAGCCATGGTTTGAGGTGAAATGATAGGTATATGTTCATCACACATGTTGAAAATATGGAATAATTAACATAGATCAGTAACTTGGTTATGGTATCCATTTAAAGGTCTTGCAGACCGAGGATGGTTCTCAAGGTCCAATCCATGGTGCATGGTCAAAATCCAAAGTCTTAATCCATAACATTTGCATATAGTGCTTACAAACCATGTGTAGAGCCCTAAAATATTTAACTTGCGAGTGAGATAAGATCACGAATTCAAGGATTAGCACATTATGAACTTGGGTCCTATTCCATGGTCCATGGCTAAACTTCAGGGCCTTGAGCAATAACAATTGTTTTTTTGGCTCAACATGGATAGCATACCAATTATTTGTCCTAGAAGTAGGAAAGGTGCCCATATGAAATGCCAAGAATGGTTTTTAATGTCAAAACATGTTCCAAACTCAAAAGGCATGGTCCAAGTCCATGCCAAGTACCTCTACAACTCATGATCCATGTATGATGCCTTAGACCACAATACAGAGCTTGCACAAGAAATATTTATCATATTGCACAGTTACCCAATCATCCAAGTTTTCCCAATTTAGCCACATAAGTGCCTCAACTAACGCAATTTTCCTAGTTAGCTCCATTTTCCTTGATTATCCAAATTTACCCTAATTTATGACAATCACACTAATTCCAATAAGCCAATATTTTTTAATTTGCTTAATTTTCTCAATTGCTCAATTAGTCCTAATTGACCTAATTTATCTACACAACACCAATTAGCCCCAATCTCCCCAAATGCCTAATTATCCTAACTTCCCACCTACCACAATTAGCCACACTTGCCCAAATTTTCCACAATTCCTCTAATTAGACTAACTATGCAAATTAGCCCCAATTAACCTAATTTGTCTCAATTGTCCCAATTAGCTCAATTTTATTTAATTAACCTAATTTGCCCCAACTACCCCAATATTCCCCAATTATCCTAATTCACCTCAAATAGACAAATTACACCAAGTTTGCCAATTAAAACCACTTTCCTAACTAGCCAATTTGCCAAGATTGATCCTTTGCCCCAATTAGCCCAATTCCCTTAATTTCCCAACTATCTTAGCTAGTAATTTTTCCCAATTATCCCCACTTACTCCACTTTCCCCAAGTGCTCCACTATACCCCAAATTGTCTAGTTAGCTCCAATTGCCCTAGTTTCCCCTCATTGCATCAATTGCTCAATTATCTTAATTGCCCAAATTGCCTTAATTATCCCTACTTGTTTTCTCTATTTGAAATGTCATTTTATATGTAGTTTTATTTCTCTATTAGAGTGCATATATATATATAATATGAACTAAATGGACCAAGAAAGAGATGAGAAAAAAAAAGCATAGACAACAACAACCTTAACTTTATAAGTTAGAGAGGTGGAAAGGTGGGTCCCACAAGAAGTTGCATTAGAATGTCCACTTCCCAAGGACATAAGTTTTTTTCATGAATTATGTTTTAAGTGCATGAGAAACCATTGGAAAGATCTCAACGATGTGGTAATTTATTTCTTTAAAAAACATTGATAAACTCTCAAATATTGATTTAGAAAACAATTATGAAAACATTGAAATACTGTCATTTTTGTAGGATGGAAAATTTTTTAATCTCTTTGTCCGTCTCTTAAAATAACAAAATGACATAATTTTGTAAATGTCAAAATTGCACCAAAATTGACATCGATAAAATAAATAAACGCCATGTAATTTGACATCCAATTTACAAAATTCTTTAAAGTAAAAAATAACATTGTATTTTGACCCAAATATAAAAGTGAATTAGTTTCAAGGTTTATAGTCTAAGGACAATATCTTCCATAAGGTTGTATCATTGGTGCTACTATAAGGTTGTATCATTGGTGCTACTATATGAATGTATAACTGTGTACTAGATCATGAGCTTGGAATTTCTTCTATGCCAATTCCTTTGCTCACATTGTTTCGTCCTTGTTGGATTCCATCAATGTCCAACTTCTCTCCAATCTAAGAAGACTAGTATGTAATGTGGGTAAATGGGGATTAGTAGTGTGTACATAAATGAGCTAAGGAGCTATGCACAAATTTGGCTCTAAAATTTCCCACCCCTTGATAGATGCAATGAAAGTGGAGTTTGATGCTTTCATGAAAAACAAGTCTTCACAATTAGTAGAAATACCACCATATAAAATGCAGTTAGGTTGCAAGTGGGTTTATAGAACAAATTTCAAAGTGGATAGTTTAAATGATAAGTCCAAATATAGAGCACCATATGAAATGCATTTAGGTTACAAGTGGGTTTATAAAACAACGTTTAAGAAGGCATAAACTATGATAACTATAAGATTATCGGTAGCCATTAGCGCACAATTGGGTGGAAAGCTTACTAAATAGATGTTCATAGTGCATTTTTTAATAGAGATTTGGACAAAATTTGCACAGAGCTATAACACAGTTGTCTTCATGAGACCCCCATTTTTAACATTTTGGATGGATTCAAACGTTAATTTTTCAATAATTTCATTCCATTATCATTCAGGATCACTAAGAGAATAACATGTACAGCATATCAATCATAAACACAATAATGCAAGCACACAAGAGACATAGAGTTTCCTTGGGAAAAACCAAGAAGGTGAAAAACCCCGAAACTTCCTCAGAGATAGAATAAGCCCTAATACAAGATCACAAGGATCAAACCCAATAAGATGTCTCTAGCAGATACTCCTCCTCCTCCGCATGTGCACCACTTTCTCTCTTAGCTATGCGAGCTTGAGAAGTGAGTGAATGAATAGAATGAGAGACACAACCTCTCTATTTATACACTGACTTGACTTGCCAATAATCCAACAGGGCCAGCTTGCTACTCAAGTCTAATAACCCAACCACATGACCTAACTAGGGACGACCCCACACTGGTGGTCTAATAACCCATCAATACAAATGACGACACTTACAATGTAACTTGCGACACTTACAAATACAAATGACGACACTTCCAATCAAAGGAATAATACATCTCTATTGGATATATAATAAAGTACAAATGTAATATACAAGTGAATATCTTCCAAAGTTACAAATACATCAACACTCCCTCTTAACTAGGAAGGTGTTCTGAACACAGGTCATCAATGCATATTGGCACAAGTATTCAATTCTGGAGCTGGATCATCATCACTGGATCACGGAGCATCATCATCATCACTGCTACTATACTCAACATCTCGATCACTGGGTTATCTTGGAATTCTTCTTGTCATGGGAAGTTCTATAAAGCGAGCCCTTTTTCATGCTGGATGTAGTCCTAGCATCCTGTAGGTCTTCATCATCTCTGGTCATCTTGTGGAATACTCAGGACTGATTATGTGAGTCAACAAAACCTCGAAAGAGCATCCTAGGAATTTTACAAGCACACAGCTCAACCTATCGGATCTCCCGGGACCTTTTACATGTCACTGCACAACCTGTCCACGACCACAGAGTATCATCCTGATACTCATGATAATACTGATCATCTCATCGTTCACGAAGCACAACCCAGATGCATATACACAGCACTTACACCACTAACATGGGAGAACACATCTGCCACCATTCGGGGAAGGCTCCAGCCCTTACTTTTTCACCGTGGGAGAACACATCTACACCTTTGTGAAAAATGGCTTCAGCCCTTACATCTTCATCGTGGGAGAACACATCTGCACCTTGTGAAGAATGGATCTAGCCCTTACATATTCACTGTGGGAGAACACATATGCACCTTGTGAAGAATGGCTTCAGCCCTTACATCTTTACCATGGGAGAACACATCTACACCTTGTAAAGAATGGCTCCAGCCCTTACATCTTTACCATGGGAGAACACATCTACACCTTGTAAAGAATGGCTCCATCCCTTACATCTTCACTGTGGGAGAACACATCTACACCTTGTGAAGAATGGCTCGGCAATTAAATCACGACCTTGGGAGAACACATCTACACCTTTTTCAGAAAAGCTCGGCAATTACATCACGACCATGGGAGAACACATCTACACCATGTCTAAAAATCCCATGTGCATCTGTGTCTTCGGAACTCATCACACAAAATCCAACTAATCATGCCAAGCATCTACCTGATTCATATCATCACATATGATCATCCTGATCATCATCATTGCATCATCATGATGCATGTCATCCAGAGTATCATCCTGATACTTATTACACATGATCACCCTGATCATTGTCATTGCATCGTCCTGATGCATGTTATCCAAAGTATCGTCCTGATACTCATCACACATGATCATCCTGATCATCGTCCTAATGCATGTCATCATAAATGATCCAACTGATCATACAAATCATCCACCTGATGCATATACATATACATGATCCAACTGATCATACAAAGCATCCACCTGATGCACATCCAAAGCAGTAACTGGAGCATCATCCTGATGCTCATCACACAGCGCTTACATCCACAACCATGGGAAGGATCCTCCTCTCACCATGCTTGGAATGGCTCCTGTAAATGTGTCCCATCACTTCTTCCTCGAGGTATCTTCAATCTGAAGAACACCAATCCTCTCTCTGAAGTACTCAAACTTCACTCTAGCTAGTGGTTTCGTCAACACATATGCAACCTGCTCATCCGTCGCAACATACAGGAACTTCACTGCTCCTCTCTGCAACATATCCCTAATATAGTGATATTTGATCTCAATGTGCTTCAACCTGTCATGGAACACCGGGTTCTCAGACAACTTTACACAACTCTGGTTGTCACAGAATATACAGGTAGCATCCAACGGGAGATCAAATAACTCAGGCAGTAGCTTCCTAAGCCATACTGCCTCACAACTAGCCAAAAAAGCTGTAACATACTCTGCTTTGGTTGTACTCAGTGCTATGCAGGACTGCTTCCTACTAAACCAAGAGATCACACCTGATCCCATACTGAAGCAACAGCCAGAAGTGCTCTTCCTATCTGCAGCACTGCCTGCCCAATCTGAATCAACATAACCCTCCAGGTTAAACTTTTGATTCACATCATACTTGAGCCCATAATCAATCGTACCCTTCAGGTACCTCAGAATATGCTTTACAGCAACCAGGTGAACACTGCTGAACACCTTTGGGATCCGTCAGGAACTGGTTCAATGTGTTCACCGGAAAGCAAATATCTGGTCTTGTGTTCGTCAGGTACATCAAGGACCCAATCATCTGACAATACACAATGACATAAACTAACTCAGAGGAAGCATCACACAGAAGCTTCAGGTTCAATGCCATAGGTGTGGCCATGGCCTTGCAGTACATCATCCCAAACCGCTTCAGGATCTCTACTGCATACTTCCCTTGTCCAAGGAAGATCCCATCTACATTCTGCCACACCTCCGTACCTAGAAAGTAGTGCATCATCCCCAAGTCCTTCATCTCGAACTTAGCAGCAAGCTTCCTCTTGGTGTCAGCAATCAATCTATCCTCACCTGTAACAAATAGGTCATCGACATATAGGATTAGTATCACAGGATTGCCTTCCTCAACCTTGTAGTAAAGTTTGGAATCCGCTTTACTCTTGGTAAAGCCCAAACTGGATAGGAAACTGTCCATCCTACCATATCAAGTCCTAGGAGCTTGCTTCAAGCCATACAAGGATTTCTTCAACCTGCACACATATGACTCCTTGTCATGTGTCTCAAAACCGAGTGGCTGCTCCATATACAATTCCTCTTCGACTACACAATTCAAGAAAGTTGTCTTGACATCCATGTGGTGTATCTTCCACTTCATCACTACAGCCAGAGCAAGTACTGTTCTGATGGAAGTATATCTGGCTACAGGTGAAAAAGTCTCTTCATAATCTATTCCCTCTTTCTGGGAGAATCCACGAACTACAAACCTTGCCTTGTATTTCTCTATGCTACCATATGCAACATGCTTGATCTTATAGATCCACTTGGAAGTCACAACAGACTTCCCTTCAGGTCTTGGGACCACATCCCAAACATCATTCTTCATGATCGACTGGTATTCCTCGACCATGGAATTCTTCTATTACTGCATCCCAGATCCTAGTAACTTTATATTCTTCAATATCTTTAATAGATAGTTTTCTTGAACTTTGTTGCTTGGAACAAATGTTGTAATCCTTCTTTTGTAGGTGATTGTACGTGATATTTCCTACAAGTCAAATTCAATTGCATGATTAGAAACATCTCATATTTTTTCAGAACAAATTCTTACGCATAAAGACATATGTCATACAGTCATGCAATTATTTTGTCCAATGCTTTAATACAACATTCATCCATATCCCGTAACTTTCTAGATGCCTTCCATCTCTACCAGAACATTGTTAAGAGTTTGCACTACTCCCAACATGTCAGCAAAGAGATTTCATTCTAGATAAGTAGCAATGGAATGTTGTACAGTGCCATAGGCCACTTACCCATCACATGCACATTAGTAGTATACTGTTCATTAATGCATTTATTCTAATATGCATAATACACAACCTAAGTCTAGGAATATAAGTATATACAACATTATTTAAACAATCAGATATACAAGAAATGACAAATTCAAATACTTATCTTTGTTTGTTTGTTGGGTGGACTCCTTCTCAATCTTTGCTTCCTTGCAGAAACCACTGGAGTCTCTGATAGTGTGCACCTTAACCAATGCTGAGAATGGATGAGAGGTTCTTCCTTTCTGCAACTCCATTCTGTTGTGGATTGTAAGGAGTGGTCAACTCCCTCTTAATCCCTGAATCACTGTATAACTTCTTGAAGTCTTCTGAAGTGAATTATCCACCATTGTCGGATCTAAAAGTCTTGAACTTCTTTTCAGTGTGGTTTTCTATCAAGGCTTTGAATTCCTTGAATTTGCTGAATACTTCATCTTTGTTCTTCAAGAAACAAATCCAAGTATTCCTAGAGAAATCATCAATGAAAGAAACATAGTATACATACCCACTCAGAGAACTGGATGACATCGGACTGCATACATCGGAGTGGATAATTTCCAAGATTCCGTTTGCTTTGCTTTCACTGCTTGGAAATGCTTTCTCTGTGTTCTTTCCTTTTGCACATCCTTTGCAAACCCCTTCATGTTTTGACTAGATTTCAGGAAGACCTTCTATAGCTTTGCTTGCAATTGGTAGTGCTCTATAGTGCATGTGTGCAAGCCTTCTATGCCAAAGTTCACTTGGCTCCATGGATTCATGTACCATGGCATGTTCAGGTTGTCCCTTCAATTTGTAGAAACCTCCCTCTTTCTCTCCAATAACTATTGCATCATCTATGGTCTTACCCTTTGGCCACATGAGTATTTGGCCATCCACAAATGCAACTCTCATTCCTTTTGCATCCAAAGATGATATGGAAAGAAGATTCTTCTTGAGTCCAGGTACATATAGAACATCTTTCATCTTCAAAGACTTCCCAGAGTCTAGTTTGTAGGAGGCTTCACCACTTCCTTTTATGGGATATTGATAGTCATCCCCAAGTTTCACCTTATGTGGTGACTCATGTTCAGATAGATCTACAAAAGATTCTTTAAACCCAGTCATGTTTTTAGAATCCCCACTATCAATAAGCCAATCATTACATCCATGAGAGATAGTACCTGTGAGAGCAGAGATTAGAACATATTCATCTTCACTAGATGAGTCATCACTTTCTGCTCTAGCCTTCTTCTTGGGAGGTTCATCATCCTCAGCAGCATGAGCATGATATCTCCTTTTGTTGCTCTTCTTCTTGTTGTTGAATTTGTTATTGTTTCCCTTTTTGTTCTTGGGACAATATGAGGCAAAGTGTCCTTTCTCATTGCAATTGAAGCATCTCAAATCTTTCTTCTCTTTTGGATGGTAGTGAGAAAATTTATTGTGATGAGGTGGCTCCCTCTTGGTCTTGTTTTTCTTGGTGTGTACTGTGAGAGCCTAATCTTCACTTCCCATCTTTTCTTCTCGGGCTACAAGCCTTGCTTCTTCTTGAGAGCATTCCTCCCATAGTCTACTGAAAGAGATTAGTTTCCTTCTAGCACATATTCCTTGGATGAAGGAGTCCCATGACCTAGGTAGGCCATTCAAAGTGGTCATTACAATTTCACCATTCTCCACTACTTCATCCACAGCTTCAAGTTGTTCCTTGATTTGAGAGGCATTGGAAAAGTAGGAGTGAATGGTCTCTCCATTCTGAAGCTTTACCCCTTTCAATTGGTTCCACAGAGTCATCTTCTGATTTATGTTCTTTCCTTCAAACAACTTGGTCAAGGAGTCAAACATCTCCTTGGGTGTCTTTAGGGAAGACATAAAAGGTATGAGATGGTCTTTGATAGAATCAACAATGATTCTCTTAGCCTTGACCAGGTTCTTCTTGTGTAAGGCCTTAGACTCATCTCCCTCTGGGACAAGAACCTCTTCACTTATGTAAGTGTCCAACTCATTCTCTTCTAGGATTAACCCAATCCTATACTTCCAAGCTCGGAAGTTATCAGCTCCTTCAAGCTTATCCTCAAGCTTGGTGTGGTGAGACATCTTTAAAGAGTACTTCAAATAGAAATAGAAAAGTTATTAGGTCTTACCACTTGATTTGCTAAAAACTGGATCTGGAGCTAGATTAGGGTTTCTTAGAGAAACCCTAAAAATTCAAAATTTGAATTTCAAATTTCTAAAAGGATAGAAAGATGCGCCTTGCTGAGTTGGTCCAGCTGGTATACTCAGATTCTGAATTCTGCAAAGTTTCACCCCTCAAAATTGCTTTTGAAACTTCTGGATTCACTAGACAGGACCCCGAATTAGGATTTGATTTTCCCGAAGCTTCACCCAACCAAAAAGTTCGATCCAAAGCTCTAAACTTTGATTTTTCAGATGAGCTTCCATCCGTGGTCTCAGATTTCAGAAATTCCAATTTTTGCAGAAACCCTAATTTTTAGGTCAAAAACTGAAAATGCTCAGAATTGAATTATGTCTCGACAGAAAGATGCGCCCTTGCTAGGAGAGTCAATATAGCCTTCTTCCTTTGATGATCTGTGGAGAGAAACCCAAATATTAAGAATCCCTAGCTTCCGCAGCTGCACAGTGCCTTCTTCTTAGGTCAGCTCTGATACCATGTTAATTTTTCGATAATTTCATTTCATTATCATTCAGGATCACTAAGAGAATAACATGTACAACATATCAACAACATATCAATCATAAACACAATAATGCAAGCACACGAGAGACATAGAGTTTCCTCGGGGAAAACCAAGAAGGTGAAAACCCCGCAACCTCCTCAGAGATAGAATAAGCCCCAATACAAGATCACAAAGATCAAACCCAATAAGATGTCTCTAGCAGATACTCCTCCTCCTCCACATGTGCGCCACTTTCTCTCTTAGCTATGCGAGCTTGAGAAGTGAGTGAATGAATAGAATGAGAGACACAACCTCTCTATTTATACACTGACTTGACCTGCCAATAATTCAACAGGGCCAACTTGCTACTCAAGTCTAATAACCCAACCACATGACCTAACTAGGGCCGACCCCACACTGGTGGTCTAATAACCCATCAATACAAATAACGACACTTACAAAGTAACTTGCGACACTTGCAAATACAAATGACGACACTTCCAATCAGAGGAATAATACATCTTTGTTGGATATACAATAAAGTACAAATGTAATATACAAGTGAATATCTTCTGAAGTTACAAATACATAAACATCAAAGACCCCCACTATAAAAATTTACAATTTTGTATATCTTAACATTGTGGATGGATTCAAAGACCCCCTAATATATGGAATCCATCTGTAATGTTAAATTATACGAAATTAAGTAAAATTTCATTATGGGGGTCTCTGAATTTATCTATAGTGTTAAAATATACGAAATTGTAACTAAAGATCCAACTCATTCCCATATACCCCGTGTTGGAAAAAAATCCATATGTAGGGCCTATGTAGTGGTTCATGGCCCATGAGCCTTAATATCATTAGTTTGGTGTTAATTTTATGGTTTTTTCTCCATGAATAAAAACTTCTTGGATCATCAATCACTTAATTACTACCACCAATTACTAAACACACCTAATATAACCAACCCACGTAGATGAATCATGGAGCTAGCACACCTAATACATATAAGGAATTCACACACCTTGAAATATCCAACCTCTAACCCCCTAACCTCATACATAACCCTAACATATAACCCCTAACAAACTAACATGATAAATCATAAACTACTTCATCACCAATACCCCCAAAACCTAAACCCCTTAACCACTAGATGAATACCCCCTTAGGTGCCCCACATTTAACCTAAAAACCCCCCAATGTATAATCATTACTAAATTGTACTCATTGTCCCCTTAATCCATTATCCCTCTAACCCTTACCCACTATCCCCCATCTCAGTGGCACTAACACACCTAACACACTAGCACAATGAACTTGACCTTGGGTTCTTGACCAAGGATTCAAACTTCAATCTCAAAAATAGGACATTAGTTCCTCAATACAAAGCCTTTGAAATTAAGGTTGAAGGATCACTACATGGATTTTATCAAACCAAAATTAGTGCCCAAAAATCCATAAGAACTTGATTCTCTAGATAAAAAATCCTTCTTCAAGGCCTCAAGTTGAGAATCTCCATTTAATGAGATTCTAAATCCTTCACCTTGCTACAAAGACCATTATAACACTAATTACTTGTGAGAAATGGTGTCTCTCATTGCAATTATAAATTTTTGAAAGCTAAGTCTATGGATTTTGGCCATAGGCCATGCACTTACTCTTGAGAACCATCTTTGATGTTTCAAAATTGTAAATGTTGACCTATTTTCATTTCTAGAACAATCATTAGTTGTGTAGGGCCTGTGTGATGCATTGGGGTCTCTCCCATGGGTCATTAGTCCTAGAAGAAAATTTTATAGATAGAGGCCCTAGATTTTAGCCTAACATCATGGCTTGGGTTCCTAGAACCATCTATGGTGTGCCAAAATTCAAAATAGGGACCATATCTGACTATGTGCATGCACTATGTGGTTATACAAGGTCCTATGCATGGTCAATGCAATCTAGAGGCAATTGTTTCCCTAGCCCGAGTGCCTCAACTATAGAGCTCTAATGAGATATGGTGTTGAATGATGATGCACACCTTTGCTAATGCCACTATATCTTGTGCACACTTAGCTCCAATGTTTTGACAATATGCATTGTTAAAACCATGCGACACACATAACCCACATACATAAATGACACACCTAACCCACACACATAAATGATCCACCTAATCCACAATAATATAAAAAGTAATTAATTGAATTTGCTTACTTGCAAACTAAATATTTATGTAATTTGGTGGTGAGCATTTGCTTGTTTGAATAATATAAAAACTACCTTGAAAGATATATTTAAGGGTGGCCTTTTTAAATCCCCTCTAAATGTCATGAAAATTGAAGCGTTGAGGGTGTTGTTTTACAAACCGCCTTCAAAACCTCAATTCTCGTGATGTTTAGGTGAGCGAGGGGGGGGTATTCAAAAATCGATTCAAAAAATTATATTGAGATTTATTTTTTAAAACCCCTTCAAAAGTCACGAGAATTAACTTATGGTGGCGGTTTTTAAAAAACCGCCTCCACATATTCAATTCTCATGACTTTTAGGGTAGGGCTTCAAAAAAACGCCTCCAAAATTTCAAATGCTCGTGACTTTTGGGGGGGTTCAAAAAAACACCTCCAAAATTTAAATTCACGTGACTTTTAAGGGGGGATTTCAAACAACCACCACAAAAAATAGATTCTCATGAATTTTAGAAGGGTTTCAAAAAAATGCCTCCAAAAGTTCAATTCTCTCTTTTGTTGAGGTATTAATCATGACTTAGGGTTTGTGCATGATTTTTTGGAAAAGTGTAAATCTTTTGTGATGGATGATTGCACCACTATACCTTGAGGAGAATTTTCGAATCATAATGTTCATGAGGAGACCTCTTGGAGCTAAAATTTCATTATTTTTCTTGGGTTATGCATGACCTAGGGTTTGAGTTTATGGGCTTGAATTAATTTTTTACCCTAATATTTCTGCATGAAGAGTATGAATGATTGTTTCTGGACTAATTGATGATAGTATGGAAGTATGATGATGGTATGACAGTGACAGTGTGTGAAAATGACAATGACAGGAAGTGACAGGGACAGTGATAGGCAATGATAGTGACACTGACATGTAGTGATTGTGACATGTTTATATTCTCATATATATTTATATTCAGGGGCATGGAACCTCAACTTCCAGTTGTATATGGAACATCTAGGGAGTTGTAACTCCCTTTAGGTTGGAGCCTGAAATTCAAGGGGTAGGACTCTTCTTCAAGCTTAGCTTGTAAACATTGAAACTTTGAATATAAGTTTCCATGCATAGTTTTTATCTCGGATGGGATTCCACATAAAATCCTTGTGTTCTATGCATTGTTTACTTTTTGTTTATGGTATGTTTATACATGAATGATAAGTAACGATGAATGATGCTAACATAATTTAAAGTGAAGGGTGTATTTTTTAAAAGGTTCCCAATACTGATTCACCCCTCCTCAGTATTGGTGACATTTCCAACATAAACCAAAATCTCTATATATATATTAGTTCCCCCTATAACCCCAAACACATGATGTAACTACCACAATAAAAACTGACATATATAAACCACGTATAAAACAGGGCTTTTGGAGATGGTTTTTTATAACACTATCAACTCCAAAAGTTCAATTATCATTACTTTTAAGGGGGTTTTCAAAACACTTCCTTGAAAATATCTAGGGGTATTATTTCTAAACCCTCCCTAAAAGTCATGAGAATTTGACTTATGGTGGAATTTTTTAGCAAGCTGCCTCCAAAAGTTAAATTCTCATGACTTGTAATGGGGGTTAACATAACACTGACTTGAAAAATATATGTAGGGGTATTTGTTTTAAATCCCCCCAAAAATGTACGATAATTAAACTTTTCGAGGCAGTTGTAAAACAACCACCTACACAATTTTTATTCTCATGAATTTTGGGAGGGGTTTTAAAAAAACCGCATCCAAAAGTTAAATTTTCATGACTTTTGGGGGGGTGAGAAAACCACCTCCAAAAGTTAAATTGTCATGACATCTAAGGAGGGGGTTGTTAAAAAACCTCCTTCAAAAATATATTTAGGGGTGGTCTTGTTAAACCCCCCCCCCAAAAAAAAAAGGCATGAGAATTGAACTTTTCAAGGCAGTTGTTAAAAAATCGCCTCCAAAAGTTAAGTTTTCATCGCTTTTAGGGGGGGGTTGAAAAGACTGCCTTAAAAACCACATTTAGGGGTATCTTGGAGCTGCACTAGCCTTGGAGATCTGTTTACTTCAAGATATGTTGGGAGCAGTTTGACACCCTCGTGGATTGTAAGTTTGCTTTCCATACTACACTTTTATCTCTTCCAATACTGGTTGGATACATTCCATTTGCTTCTATTAGGGCTTGGAAAAAGCATTTTTCTAATATACTCAAGATCATGGTGAGCATGTCTCTGGAATATGGTCCAATAAATTTTCTCTAGGTGTATTTGAGGAGTTTGTACTTCATAAGGTTGTACCATATGGAATTGAAAACTCTCATGAAGTCGGAAGCCAATTGTGGATTCTTTATAGAAAGGTTGTTGAATTTAAAGGATGAAATGTAAAATATGTCGATAAACATATTATATCTACTATGAAGGATAAGGGAAGATTGGTTAGTTTGAGTAGCATTATGCACTCATGTCATTTTGTTGATGATCAATGAGATCTTTGATTTATAGGGCCATAACAAGCTAGCACTTCGAAGGATAGTTTTTTTCCTCCAAGTTATATTGGTTGTGTAAACAAAAGAACCCATTTAGATAATGTCTCAAATGATTCTTTGTGTGCACATGAATATTGTTGTGGAAACTGATGGAGATCTGTATGAGCACTATCCACTTCTCAGACATAATATGCAAAATGTTGTTAAAGAATTGCTTGGAATTTGATTTATTTGATTGGTATATTGGGAATACTATGTATCATGAATTGTTTTTTGTTTAAAAGCATTCATAATGCACTGGAGTAATAAGTATTTGTCATAGAGAGAGAACCATTTTTTAAAGATGATTAACTCTCTTCTAAAGTCATAGAAAGTACTGAACAATATGCATTTTGTAAAATGATGGCAGAGACCTATATATTGAATTAGTTTACATAGATTATGTTGAAAGAATGCATTGTAATAGGTGGCAAAGACATAGACCTACTTCTTCTTTGTCTCCCAAACATTGTAAAATTGCAGGCATTGTGAAGAAAGTTTGCAGATTTGAAACCAGTTTGAATTCAAGCAAGTGTGCAACTGCTCCAAAAATAAGAAATTGCAGAAGAAAAACATCATTCAAAAACTAAGGTATAACATATTCATCAATTCAACAGTCATAAGTGTAACTTGCAAACTATTGTTTGTTTGTAAATTCTGGTGCATTTTTTGGTACTTGCATGTGTGTTTTTATACAATATCAAAATTGAAGAAGAGTTGAATTGCATTGTATTTGGGGTGCATTTTGTCACGTCCTCGGTCACCTCAGTGCCCTTCAGAGGTGGTGGGAGACAATCCTTGAATCTACCTGCAATTTTTTTTTTCTTTTTTCTTTTCCAGTAAATCTAGAGGTTTCCGCAACTTTGCACCCGCAATGATCTTCGGTCTGCAATCCGCAAGCCGCAATGTGGAACTCCGAAAGGTGGAACCAAAAATGCACAATGCCAAATATTTACCCCTCTAACTTCCGCAATCCACAATCTGCAATGTGGGATTCGGAAGTCAGAACACCAAATTCCACCGCTACAGAAAACTTCACTTCTAACTTCCGCAATCCGCAATAATGAACTCGGGAGTCGAAACACCAAGCTTCTGCTTTGAAGAAATATCCTCTCCGACTTCCGCTTTCCGCAATCCACATTGCAGAACTCGGAAATCAAAACGCCAATTCCATTGCTCCAGCAAAATTCATTTTCAACTTCAGCAATCCGCAATCTGCAATCCTCCTTGCAGGATTCGAAAAAGCGGAAGCCCAAATTCACGACTACGGGAATATTTCACTCCCGACTTCCGTAATCCACAATCCGCCTTGCGAGATTCAGAAATGCGGAAGCCCAAATTCTCAGCTCCGACAAAATATCCTTTCCAACTTCCACAATCCCCAGTGCGCCTTGCGGAACTCGGAAATCGGAATGCCAATATTACAACCTCGTAAATTTTACCTTTCCGACTTTCGCAACCCGCATGTGGAACTCGGAAGTTGGAACCACCAATTCGCAACTACGAAAATTTTACCTTTCCGACTTCCGCAATCCACAATATGCATGCGGAACTCGGAATTTGGAATGCCCATTTTGCAACCCGTCAAAAACTCCTTTTCGACTTCCACAATATGCAATCTGCATGCGGGTTTGGAAAGTTAGAAGCTCCATTTGCACAACTTCTTTGGCCCATAACTTCTTCATCCTAAGTCCAAATTGGGAAATTCTGGTACCGTTGGAAATCTCCTGGAGAGAACTATGTAGCTGTAGGGTCTTCATCTACTTCTAAGAACATTGATCCTACCCCTCTTCCACTCCAAAATATGGCCTTAAACCTCATCTATGCCTCCTTCATTATTCTGCAAGAAGATCTGCTACACTCTGCCATGTCTTCTCTCCTTCATCTGGTCCACAAGGGTGTCTATTCCTTTCCCAAGTCCTGGCTGGAGTATTCTGCACATTTACTAGAATTATCCCTAATTCCTCAATGGATATTTCAAATACATTACACCAAAGGTAATGCAAATGTGCATAAGCATACTCCATGAACACAAAGGATGAAACATTGTCCACACACATAAAATGGAATACATTCAGCCTATTTCTCCCAGACAAATTGATGAAATAACATACAGAGACTTAGCCCTATTTCTCAAGCATAAATACATATGAGTACCAACATAATATAAATATGCAAAGGTCCAGAAGTATGGCAATGGCATGCACAACATAATGAACACATAAGGCATAGGAATTCAGCTCTATCACTCAGCTGGATCAACTATGCATTCAAACATAAACAAATACACATGCATATATGTAAAATAGTCATAATCAATCACAAGGAACACTTATCTTTTCTATTGAACCTCCAAGCAAACTGGATATGGACTGTAATGTTCCAACCCAGCCATAGGTCTTTGCCCAACCTGTATTACTTCAGCACTCAGAGACCACCCCCGAGCTAGGGCTATGTATTCAATAAGGAGTCCCTCTCAGGATCACTCACAAGTTTGGTTCACAGTCCATTAAGGCATCCAACACACAGTTGATTTTTCAAGCAAGTGGGGAATCAGGTGAGGTATTCTAAATCAATAATCTAATCCACGGAGCTATGGGTATATCCCAATGATCTCAGCCAGTTCAAGCACCCCCATCACCTACACTCTCAGCCTAAGTAAGGTTCCCTTCGTTGTTGCACAGTCCCTAGGGCGCCTGTTTGTTCTAGGTCTGTTAAGACATTTTCCCTAGCTATCTTTTTATTTTAAACCTTTTATCCCTTGTTTTATTTTCTCATTTTCCTAAAGTTTGGATTGCTTTGATTTCATTTCAAAATATCTTGTGCATTTACAAATATTTTAGTTTAAAAACTTAAGCTCCTATAGATTAATAAATGTCTTTCATAACATGAAATGCAAAATTTTTGGTTTAATGTTATATTTCCTATGTTTAACATAAGCTGGCAGTGCAATTCATCATTCATATGCATGCGGGCTGCCAGCTTTCCAAGGTTAGGGTTATGTACAGGGTTATCAAAAAATAATGAAGTTGTTCAAGGCCCTGCATTTTCTCCTCCTCGCATCCGAGAAGCTATTTGGTGTGGTAGTACAAACTCTTCTACGGAGAAAGGGAAAGAATTTAAAGACCCTAGAGTATTGTCAGATGCTGGAGATGTTCCAATTTAAGAAGTATGGCATTTTTACTTTGTTGAGTCATCATTTTAAAATGATTATTCTGAGCGACTGGAGAGTCATTTTCAGAAATGGGTGGAGATTTTTATTCCTAACACGTCAGAGAACAATAACCTCTCTCAGTTTTCCTACAGGTGTCACACATTGGGAGAATCGAATCCATCTCTGAGCCCTAATTTTTGGATCTTGGAATTTCCCTATTTGACACATGTTTTTGAAATACAGATATCAGGAAAATGAAAACGAATCTCAAAGAACTGAGAGAGGTTTTTGCTCACAACAAACCAATACAAAATAACCTCTTTTTGTTTATACACATGTGTCACATATTTGGAGAACCGAATCCAGCTCTGAGCCCCATTTTTCGGCAGTCTGGCCCAATGTTTGTGGTAGACAGTTTCAAAAATTGATTGTAACTGATTGTTATCTTTGGGATTTGGAATATTTCGACCTCATCATCTATATAATGTATATTGTAACATGTTGGAAAGAGGAGACACACATGGGAGTCGATCTGCTAGGAGATTGTGCAGTCATGCAATGGTTATCTGTGTAAACACTTCTTTTGTTTTATGAATGACACTTAATCTATCTATATGGAGATAGGATTTTAAAACTCTATTGCTTGAATATTCTCTAGTTCAGTTTGAACTTTTGTTACACTGTTGTTTATATAGATGTCTTCTATTCGAATATCATGTATACAAATGAATGTTGATTCCTATTGATGTTTGGAATGTTTTTTCAAATACCAATATCATTTATATATGCTGCAAATGATAAACTGTCTGTTCATTATTTGTATTCATATACCTTGAAAACCTATTTCCTGTGTTGAATCATGTACTATCATTCATGGATACAAAAATATTGTCTTTATACTTATATCTTCTGAAGTTTTCAGATATTGTGTCTCTGTCTACTGTCTTTACCTTTTCGGATTTTACATTTGTTATCCAAAAATCCCATAAAAACAATCATTGATTTATGAGGTGCCTAAACACTGCTACATTGTAGTCTAGTTAGCATACTTTAGGGAAAACATCTTTTGGCGACCATACTGGGGAGGAAGCATACAAGTTCTTCCTTGGTTTGACAACGATTAGATCCGGTCTTTGATGGTGAACAAGGGTCGGTTACACGCTTTAGACTACAATTTTTTCACTAGGTGGATCCATGATTAGAAGGCTCCACTGGAGGAAGGGACCCATTGACAAAAAGAGATGAAGAAGCTAAATGGAAATACCAAGTATCAGCTTGCTAGTTTCCTCCACGAACTTTTGCTTTCCTTCATCAGTTCATTCTTGTATTTCCCTTTACATATAGAAAGGATTATCCTTTGCTTTGTTTACTCGGATGTTCATCAACATTCATTTGTATATCCCTCATTGAAAGAAGAATATTTTCATTACCTATGTTGTAGATGTTGAACATATCCCCTCACCTCAGCCTATTCAGAAGGCTGATGTATGTATTCAAGTTCTTCCTATCATCACTGCAGAGCTTTGTAATCAACATGTTGAAACTCACTTTCAGTCCACTGAATTTCAGTCTAAAATTAGACAGAAAATGTTTAAACCACTCAGGTTGCTATCTCACTTACATTCTTATCCTCCCAACTTTGTTGAATATCTCCCTTTGTTTATTGGACAAGACCATGTCATAGCAAAAAAGCACTTGGAAGCTTTTCACAATTTCATTGATAATTTTGAGATTGTACACGAGGATATTTTCCAAGTCCTTAACTGGAGATGCTAGATTCTGGTTTCGAAATTTAAAAGCTAATTCAGTTGGATCATGGGGAGATTTACATATGTCTTCTTCAAATATTGGGGTAAAAATAAATCTTATGATCAATTTCTTTCCGAATTTTATGGTTTGAAAAGGGAGAATGGTGAGCCTATTAATAAATTTAATTGGAGGTTTCAAAGCTTTTATGTCAGTATGCCTACGGAGATTAGACCTTCAGAGAGACTTGCCATGTTATATTATGCATTAGCTCATCAACATCCTGAGTTAGTCCTCTGTCTGAGAGAAAGGAAGTCGTCTTCTTTATTCCAAATGTTTTCAAATGCCAAAGAAGTTGAAGACAATTTACGAGCTTATGGAAAGCTTGTAACTCAAAATAGAGATGAAAATTTGAAACAAGAACAAGTTTATGAGCAACAAAGACTAGACTTGGATGCCAGAGAAATCAAGGAGAATATCCAAGCTTGCAAGAGTATGCGAGATCAGGCTCATGTTGAAGATATACAAGCTTATGAATAGAATTCTTCAGCATTTGCAGATTATTATATGGATAGGCATGCATATCAAATTTATGATCAGTTTTCAAACCATGTTGAGTATAAAGTAACTGATGATTGCTTGGATAATTACATGTTTTTAGCTAATCATAATCAGTGTGTTTCAAATACTGCTTCACCATTATCTTATGATATTTTTTATGAAGAGGAAGTTGCTGCTTCTCAGCATCTTAATATTGATATATGAACTCAATTCCCATTCTTGACTTATGATGAGCTTAGAGAACATATTTTTTCAAAAGGATATTATTTACAAGCAGATAATGAAGTTGAAGATATTTATACCAATCATATACATGAAGAAACATTTCAGCAGAACTCAGATCTTAGTGTTCAAGAATTTGAGGTTGTATTTGATCATAACAAAACAAGTGAAATTCATGTGTTATTTCAAGAGGATTATGGGTTCGTGAATGAATCAGAAATTGTAGATCAGTCGTATGGTCTTTCATATCAGCTAAAACTCTGTCATGTTTTTCAGGACCCAGTGGCCATTTACATGGACTCGGAGTTTTCAAAAGGTTTCAGCCTTCTAGAATTTGAAATCAAAGTAGAATATGCTTTGCAAATTAAATTTCTGCTTCGAATAATAAATTCTTCTTTGATTTCTATCTACCTGCAAGAAGTTGTTACAGTGGGTTGGATGCTATCATGGCTTCACTGGAAGTATGATTACAAATGATTAGTTTGTTTCTACTGATTAGAAGTAGGAGTAGGTGGAAGAATAAGCTCGCCATATGAGCATATAGATTCTTTTCACTATGTTAGTTTGCAGCAGTATTTTGTTATTTCAAAGGTGTGTGCTCAAGAGCTTGAAAAAGTTACAGAGATTTGGTAAATGACTCCATAGCCCAATGGATCAGCAATTGAAAGGAAATAAGGCACTTGGTCTACAGTTCTTGGAAAATCACAGGGAAATGCCATCCCCCAGTTGGAGCCAATGTTTGTTCTGGGTCTGTTAAGCCATTTTCCCTATCTATCTTTTTATTTTAAACCTTGTATCCCTTGTTTTATTTTCTAATTTTCCTAAAGTTTGGATTGCTTTGATTTCATTTCGAAATATCTTGTGCATTTACAAATATTTTAGTTTAAAAACTTAATAAATTTCTTTCATAACATGAAATGCAAAATTTTTGGTTTAATGTTATATTACCTATGTTTAACATAAGCTAGCAGCGCATTTCATCATTCATATGCATGTGGGCTGCCAGCTTGCCAGGGTTAGGGTTATGTACAGGGTTATCAAAAAATAATGAAGCTGTTCAAGGCCTTGCATTTGCTCCTCCTCGCATCTGAGAATTTTTTGGTGTGGTAGTACAAACTCTGCTATGGAGAAAGGGAAAGAATTGAAAGACCCTAGAGTATTGTCAGATGCTGGAGATGTTCCAATTCAAGAAGTATGGCGTTTTTACTATGCTAAGTCATCATTTTCAAATGATGATTTTGAGCGACTGGAGGGTCATTTTGAGAAACGGACTGAGGTTTTTGTTCCTAACAAGTCATAGAACAATAACCTCTCTCAGTTTTCCTACAGGTGTCACATACTGGGAGAATTGAATCCATATTTGAACCCTAATATTCGGATCTTGGAATTTCCCTGTTTGACACATGTTTTTTAAATACAGATATCGGAAAAATAAAAACGAATCTCAAAGAACTGAGAGAGGTTTTTGCTCAAAACAAACCAATATACAATAAACTCTCTTTTTTTACACACAGGTGTCACATATTTGGAGAAACGAATCCATCTCTGAGCCCCCATTTTCAACAATCTAGCCCAATTTTTGTGGTAGACAATTTCAAAAATTGATTGTAACTGATTGTTATCTTTGGGATTTGGGAGATTTCGACCTCATCATCTATATAATGTATATTGTAACATGTTGGAAAGAGGAGACACACATGGGATTCGATCTACTAGGAGATTGTGCAGTCATGCAATGGTTATCTGTGTAAACACTTCTTTTGTTTTATGAATGACACTTAATCTATCTATATGGAGATAGGCTTTTAAAACTCTATTGCTTGAATATTTTCTGGTTCAGTTTGAACTTTTGTTACACTGTTGTTTATATAGATGTCTTCTATTCGAATATCATGTATACAAATGAATGTTGATGCCTATTTATGTTTGGAATGTTTTTTCAAATACCAGTATCATTTATATATGCTGCAAATGA
Organism: Larix kaempferi; assembly: GCA_027924585.1. NCBI lineage: Eukaryota > Viridiplantae > Streptophyta > Pinopsida > Pinales > Pinaceae > Larix > Larix kaempferi. The sequence goes on from BSBM01000727.1 coordinate 9,946,282, forward strand.
TAAACTGTCTGTTCATTATTTGTATTCATATACCTTGAAAACCTATTTCCTGTGTTGAATCATGTACTGTCATTCATGGATGCAAAAATATTGTCTTTATACTTATATCTTCTGAATTTTTCAGATATTGTGTCTCTGTCTACTGTCTTTACCTTCTCTGATTTTACATTTGTTATCCAAAAATCCCATAAAAACAATCCTTGATTCCTGAGGTGCCTAAACACTGCTACCCTATAGTCTAGTTAGCAGACTTTAGGGCAAACAGCGCCCCTTCCCTAAGCACTAATTTGGGAAAGTGTGGTTGGTCCTAGCTGCTAAATCAAGGTAAGTGATCCCTCACTGGCTCTAGCATGCAAGACTAAACCCTCCTGGTCTCTTCCCACTGATTTTTTGGGCATCTCGCCCACTCACATCCACCCAAAGGTTCGAGTCATCCACTCTTGCTTGGGTGGTCTGTAATGGCCTCGGGATGGAGGAACATGTACCCCCATGAGGTGGAGTAGATTATGGGGCAAGCAACAATTTCCCATACCCTTCCACCTGAAAATAAGGGTTTCCCCATACTCCATCGATCTCATGAATAATTTTCTTGTAGTACTTCCTTATAGTGGCAATAAATGACAGCTAGGACAGTCAAAGGGGGTTCTCAAGGTGACATATGGTAGCCTAGGGTTCCATCCCACAACCCCCTAACCAATCCCTAGTGGATACACATAGCCCCCTTATTTAGTTGCATCCATAGCCATCTCCTTGGTATTTTATTTACAGGGTATTATTTACATCATTTACATTTTGCATGGCTTACTAGCACATGGTTACCATAATACCAAATACTTGCCTCTTCAAGGTCGAGCATTCACTAGCGGGGCCTTGGCCTTGAGCTCCACTCTAGGAATAATACATAACATGCATACAATATTTACATTACAACCAAAATATCCTAAGGGTCAAAATGTGGGTATTACAATCCCATCCCCCTTAGAATAACATCGTCCTCGGTGTTCCAATACTTAGGAATACTTATACAGTTTACACATGTCCAAAATTTTCAAAAATGTTGCAGGTATGCCCTGCATTCTACCCTTTACTTTGAACTTTCAGGACCAAGTCCTTTGGTTTCCAAAAGCTTCTCATGTTGGATTTAATCATCCAACTCTGTAGGTGGGCATTTCTCCACAACAATCCCTCCCTTTTCTTTGCCTTCCAGCTGATCTACAAGTCTGTAAACTTCATGGCTTCTATCTATATTGTTGTTCCTTGTTGGGAAGTTGCGGAGGCAATGATTTCCTCCACATTCCCAACATTTCAGTGGCTGCTTCTTCTTTTCCTGCTCAATTTCCTTTGAGTCTTCCCACCTGGAACGTTTCTTAGTGGACTTATTGGATGAATGCCTCTTCATTGATCCACTGTCCTTTCCAATGCTGATTATTTCCAGAATTCTTTTTACCTGCCTTTGCAGACAAACAGAGTCCTGCAAAACCTTTTGGTTCAACTCATGTTGCTGCTTTTGTAGCTTGGGCATCTCTCCAAGATTTATTGGGCCTTGGAAATTGTTTGAAGAATATTTTCAGCCAAATCCAATAGCCTTTGGTCTGCTGCCATGGTCAATGTACACAACTTCCCACACTTTGCTGGCTAGCACCACTTGTTTTGTAACAAATGCAACCAATTGATTTCAATTTCTCACCTGTGAAATTCATCATTGCAAATCTTGTTGGGCCAAGCATAACATAAACATTAAAATCAATCAATTATTTGCCCAATTGACATGGAGATCCCATGCTCTATTCATGATACTTCCACACTTTTCATGCTTGCCCAACATACACATGAACTCATTCATGTTCATCCTTTCACAGGGAATTAACTATTTCAGCATTCACAATTTATTTCAAGCAAATAAATACAATCTACTTCCAGGCATTACATGCATCCGACAATTTTTTGTTTCTAAATGCATCAATCAAAAAGGAAAGAGAAGAGTAAGAGTTTCCACCTCTTAGTCTTGTTCCAATCTGAAGCCACACCACCAATGTGGTTCCATGCTCCTTAGCCTCTTTCACTTCAAATATGAATGCTTGACTTGCACTTTCTTTTTTTGGTGATGACACTTAGTGTCTAAGTTCTATCCAAGGCCTCTCAACCAGGGAAGCCTTCCCCATGGTTTTTCCTACGGAACCTTTGGCTGCTAGGACCCACACAATTCCACTAGCACCATCTTCCCTTGTTGCTCATACTAATATTTATAGTACAGTCACATGTCCTCATGCATCCTTAGGATTCCTTCAAAGTCCTTTCTTTCCTTCCATGACCTAGGTTTCCAACAAAGAAATAACAATGTATCAGCTTGGTTATGAGAAGACTTGTACATGAAAATTTCATTATTCAAAATGAGAAATAGATGATAATTGAATACTTATCTGTATTGGATATTTCCTCATTATTCCACAGGTTCCTTCTTTGCTTTACAAGCCTTGGATCACCTGTGGAATGAATGTTTGGCCAACACACATGCTTCTCCACAACATCCAAGTATTCAATGCCAAGCCAGTACACCGACTAGGTCTATCAGGCATTGATGGTGCCAAACCAGTCCCATACCTGGTTTTCCCTCTCCATTGCCAAGCCAACACTTCTGTCTGGGTCAACAGGCCTATGGAAGGAAACTGCACCATGACCATTTCCAGGTCAAGGGCTCTACTACGGAGCCATAGGCATCTCCTGGGGTTTCCAGTCAGCCTATGCACCCACCTCACTACTGGATCAATAGATATTTTATGCATTTACCAATATCACCACAAAATCCCTTCACACACACAACAACCTTTCACTTTGCTTCTTTAGTGTGCAGCACCAAATTGCATATGTTTAAGCTGACAACACAAGATGGATAAGGAATCTCATCAGTATTGCTGATCTAAAATTGTAAACATATTTCATACATTCACTATCTAATATTGAAACACTAGGAATGCGTTCATTCCCTTAGGGTGCAGTCAATATTGACAACCCTGACATAACCCAAGACCCGAAAGGTGTGCACCCCTTTCAGATGTGAGCCATGTAGGCCATAATCATACTCAAGCAGTCTGGAATAATAGAAATAAAATAAAATCAGGATCTGCATATTAACTCTAGTAAGTAAACATGTATATTCTTAGCTAGGGTTACAAAATACTCATATGTTGGCAGATGTATCTTCTCTTCATTTGCGAGGAATGGGGGCTCCCTTCTCTGAGCTAACAGACTCTCGATTTTCCACCCCAAATGCTCTCACGTTCCATAGACAACATATGCCCTATTGGCATAATATTACCATCTCACCCACATGTAGCTCAGATGAGACATCCTCAAAATATCCAAGGGTGTTTCACCCGAGATCCATTTCCAAGACATGGGATCCTTCCCATGGAGTCTGACTCCTGCAGGCCGTCACACATGGTCTTCATGCAATGTGCCTTCACATGTCCTCAACTTTTGGCTCTTGCACATGGTATATTTTAGTCTTCACTATGGTCTTACTCACGCTGCCATACCCAAGACATTTCTACCTGAAATATAAAAACTTAAATCAACCAAACACTTTATGAGTTTTAATGCATATAACATTTTCATTGTTGCAACAGTACAACAGTCACTAAAGTGATCTCATAATTATCACAATCCATAATTCAAACAATTTCAGCTATTAACATCTTAAATGCAATGAAATACATATTTACTTTATATGCATCATTATCATAATAAAATTGTAAGACATAGGCACATTATCCATGCAATTTAAATAAATTTTAATACTCATTACTTCACAGACATATCATTTTATGCAACTATGTCCTTCCAACAGAGCATTCTGGCATCCCATCAAACATGACTACCTTCATGCAATCTTTCTCCTGTATTCATAGAAGCTCATGAAATGATCCCAAAATCACCATTAATTCATCATTTCATCTATTATCTAATTGCCCTGAAACATATACATCCCAACCATACATTCACATAGTGCATCACAACATGTGCACCCATACTCATGCATGCACATTCACAACACTTACACAAAATTTTTAATGTACATTCACTCATTGCAACCACAAGATTTACAAAATATTTTAATTCATATCCACTCAATGTCACCTTTCATTGATTCATGAATACTATACTATCATGTCATGCATTCTACCATTCCAAACACATTATGGCCTAACTAGGGCTATCTCACATAGCATGCACTACTATAACAGGACCATAAGTCGTCACTTGCTTTGATTATTAAACTCATAACCAACATATAAAAATGGCATGATATATTTTCATATGAATGCATTCTAACATTTAAACAATCACATGGTAGAAGGTTCCTTGCTCTTACTACCCCATACCTCACCATGCCATGGTAGTATGGAATTCACATAAAATGCATTCAACCTTACATGCATACCATTTTATGATAATTAAAATATGGTTCAAGGGATTCTTACCCATTAAAATATGGTTCAAGGGATTCTTACCCAATCCCCCTTCAACACTTAGACAAATAGCATGAATAACCATTACCTGCATGGCTCTCATTAGCATATTGGATGTTACCTGACCATCTTGGTCTCTTACCAAGGACTACACCATCCTTTCTTCATAAGGTTGTTGGCCACATGCAACAACATCATCAACATCTCCAACCATGCTTTAACCACAACATTTTTCATTAGTGGCTCATTGCATATGAAAAACCTCACTACTTTTATCAACATGCACCATCGTATAGATGCACAAACGTTTTCACATACACTATGCAATATCTAGCAATATGCCTACCGGTGCATATGTATTTCAACTATCTAATCACTTGGCATTTCCAGCATTCCTATGCCAAACTTTCTGTATACAAAACTCATAAAATATAAACACGAGAGCAAGACAGAGGTTAAGAATTTTTCCCTTTCCAAAACCCTTTCATAGCATGGAATTCTTCTTCCATATCACATCTGTTTCAATTGCATGGCCTTGTCAGCCCTCTGTCGCTTTCCTGGAGCACTGCCACAGCTCTCATTGAACCAGGTTCACATGCCTGCTGCTTGCTTTCAGAATATGTGATCAAGTCCAACTTGGTCTCTCTTAGACTTCTCTGTAAGCTCATACTTTGTCCCAAGCAGCCCCAATGCTGTAACCTTGGGCTCTGATACAACTCTGTCACGTCCCCGGTCACCTCGGTGCCCTTGAGAGGCGATGTGAGACAATCCTTTAATCTACCAGCTAATTTTTATTTTATTTTTTCCTTTTCCAGGAAAGCTAGAGGTTTCTGCAACTCTGCACCCGCAATGATCTTTGGTCCGCAATCCGCAATCTACCTTGTGGGATTCGGAAAGGCAGAAGACCAAATTCATGACTCCAGGAATATTTCACTCCTAACTTCTGCATCCGCAATCTGCCTTGCGGGATTCAAAAATGTAGAAGCCAAAATTCTCATCTCCGATGAAATCTCCTTTCTGACTTCCACAATCCACAGTGTGCCTTGCGGAACTCAGAAATTGGAACGCCAATATTACAACCTCAAAAATTTTACCTTTCTAACTTCTGCAATCCGCAATCCGCATGCGGAACTCAGAAGTCAGAACCACCAATTCGCAACTCCGACAATTTTACCTTTTTGACTTCCACAATCCACAATATGCATGTGGACTCAGAAGTCGGAACACCCATTTCTCAACCTGTCGAAAGCTCCTTTCCAACTTCTGCAATCTGCAATCTGCATGCGGGTTCGAAAAGTTGGAAGCTCCATCTGCACAACTTCTCCAACCCATAACTTCTTCATCCTAAGTCCAAATTGAGCAATTCTAGTACCTTTGGAAAGCTCCTAGAGAGAACTATGCAGCTGCAGGATCTTCATCCACTTCTGAGAACATTGTTACTGCCCCTCTTCCACTCCAAAAATTATGGAATTAAACCTCATCTATGCCTCCTTCATCATTCTGCAAGAAGCTCTGCTCCACTCTTCCATGTCTTCTCTCCTTCATCTGGTCCACAGGGGTGTCTATTCCTTTCCCAAGTCCCAGATGTAGTATTATGCACATTTACCAGACTTAGCCCTAATTCCTCAATGGATAATTCAAATACATTACACCAAAGGTAATGCAAATGTGCATAAACATACTCCATGAACACAAAGGATGAAACATTGTCCACGCACATAAAACGGAATACATTCAGCCTATTTCTCCCAGACATATTGATGAAATAACATACAGAGACTTAGCCCTGTTTTTCAAGCATAAATACATATGAGTACCAACATAATATAAAGATGAAAAGGTGCAGAAGTATGGCAATGACATGCACAGCAGAATGAACACATAATGCATAGGCATTCATCCCTATCACTCAACTGGATCAACTATGCATTCAGACATTAAAAAAAAATGTAAAATACGCATAATCAAGCACAAGTAACACTTATCTTTTCTATTGAACATCCAAGCAAGCTAGCTATGGATTGCAACGTTCCAACCCAACCATAGGTCTATACCCAGCCTGTATTATTTCAGCACTCAGAGACCACCCCCGAGCTGGGGCTATGTATGCACTAAGGAGTCCCTCTCAAGTGTTCACTCACAGCTTTGGTTCACATTCTATCAAGGCATCCAACTCACAGATGATTTGTCAAGTAAGTGGGGAAGCAGGTGAGGTATTCTAAATCAATAATCTCATCCACAAAGCTATGGGTATATCCCAATGATCTCATCCAGTTCAGGAACCCCCATCACCTCCACTCTCAACCTAAGTAATGTCCCCTTCACTGTTGCACAGTCCCTAGGGAACCCCTTCCCTTAGCACTGATTTGGGCAAGTGTGGTTGGTCCCGACTGCTAAATCAAGGTAAATGAGCCCTCATTGGCTCTATCATGCAGAAGAAAACCCTCCTGGTCTCTTCCCATTGATTTTTTGGGCGTCTCACCCACTCACATCCACCCAAGGGTTCGGGTCTATGGATCTTTCATTGATCTCCCTTTCCACATTGATTTCTGGACGATCTTAACTCTGTAATTCTCGGCCTTACTCAGGATTGTGATTTTCTGGTCCTTCCCCCCTCGTTCCATATGTTGGGTCGTGGGTCTAACTGATGTCTATGTCTCTTCTCCTTCCCACTCTTGCTCAAGTGGTCCGTAACGGCCTCGGGATGGAAGAACACGTACCCCCATGAGGTGGAGTGGATCTTGGGGCAAGAAACTAGTGCCCATACCCTGTCATCCAAAAATCAGGGGTTGCCCCATACTCCATCGATCTCATGAACAGGTTTCTTGTAGTACTTCCTTACAGTGGAAATAAATGGCAGCTAGGATAGTCAAAGGGGGTTCTCAAGGTGACATATGGAAGCCTAGGGTTCCATACCACGACCCCCTCACCACTCCCTAGTGGATACACATAGCCCCCTTATTTAGTTGCATCCATAGCCAGCTCCTTGGTATTTTATTTACAGGGTATTATTTACATCATTTACATTTTCCATGGCTTACTAGCACATGGTTACCATAATACCAAATACTTCCCTCTTCAAGGCTGAGCATTCACTAGCGGGGCCTTGGCCTTAAGCTCCATGCTAGGAATCATACATAACATGCATACAATATTACAACCAAAATATCCTAAGGGTCAAAATGGGGGTATTACACATTCTCGGCTAAGACTGACACCCCCCACCTTTTGAATTTGAATCTGTTGAATCTTGTTTTTAAATGGCAGAGTTGTAAGAAGCCCTCAGTTTGATCGAGTCATGTGTCCTTGGTCCTTCTTGCACAAGGAGACATTCTGAACTATTGTTTGTTCAAAACAATCCTTTATTTGAAGATGATTCCTATCAATTTCCAAAACACATTGAAATAATGTCAAAAGTTCATAGTTTGAGATGCCAACATTGTGATCGAGTTGGCCATATGAAAGATCAATATTTTTATCTTCATCCATGTTATCATTGCAGGAAGCGTAACCATTCTTCAAATCGGTGTGTGAAGCTGAATAAGCATGCAAGAGTGAAACTTGCAACAGAATATTGTATCGCTCCTTATCGTGTACCTAACAAGGGGGAACATGATGTCAGGATTCAAATTTCAAAGCCTTGTCATTTTGATAACAAGTAATCATGGAATTCTTCAAGTAATCTAGATCAAGTGAGCTTGATCCATAGCCAATTTCGGAGGCCAGATTCAGAGATGTAGCAAGAAGATAGAAGAGAACCTTTCTCTAGAGAGCTCATGTGTTTAGTGCCTAGTTTTGACACCATGAGACTTATTAATTGTTTATCTTTAATTCGGAATTGCAATAGTAATTGAAATCAATTAACAATCATAAGCATAAGAATTCGCATACCACACACAAATTTACCTTGGGGAATCCCTGTATAACTTGAGGTAGAAAACCCCAGCAAAATCTTCATTAGTATACTAATAGATAGCAAAGAATGAATTGCTTCACAGTAAGCAGATTACATCAAGCACCCTCGGTGCATATATCAAAGCAAGAGAGATAGATAAAGAAGAGAAACTTAGAATAATAAATTTCCACTCAAACAATTCGCTAATATTAGTGACATGCACAAATTACCTTTAATAGAATTCGCTCCAATATTGAATACATCAAGTATGCATGGAAAAGTGCGTCATACTTCTCATGCAATAGCTTTAACTTTGTGTATTGACTTCAGGATTAACTCGCCCTTTAATTGAATGCTAGACCACTTAGTTAGGTGGCTAACTTAAGTGTCGTCATGCAAGTGTCACAACTCAAGTGTCGTCTTTTAGTTTAACTCAACTGTCGCCATGCAAGTGTCATAACTCAAGTGTCTCCATGCAACCACTTAGTTAACTAGATCTTCTTTGTTATCACTTAGTTAACTCTTTTAACTAAAGTATTTCTTGTTAACATCATTGAAGTGAACAATTCGAGTTCTCGTTTAATTGATTGAAGTCTTCTTTGTTAATATCACTGAATTTTATCAATTCGAATTCTCTCTTATTTAATTTAAGTCTTTATCATCACTAAAGTGTGCAAATCAAATTCTCTATTATCTTATCACATCTTATCTTTATCTCTTGTCTTATTTGCATGGTCCATATCAAATATACTAAGGAGATTTTCCCAATGTGCCAACTTAATTAATTATCATATCAAATATACTAAGGAGATTTTCCCAATGATGTGATCATCTTGTTCTACTATTGTTCCAAGTGGTCATGTGCTAAAGTAATTCACTCTAGAGGTGGCCAGTCTTTAGAGGAGACTTAATAGCTCAACCATGGTTAGTAGTACATCACACACCATTCATACTTTAACATGCAAAGCATTACCTCAACACATGAGGCACCATCTCAACGGATGAGGATCTGTCTTGTCACACAAGACCTTGCCTTGACAATCAATATTGTACAACATCATCACTTTGACATACAAAGAACTTACCTCAACACATGAGGCTTATTCATTCTTGAGTCCAACTCAAGATTCTTCTCCAAGTTTCCTGAGTCCAACTCAGGATCCTATAAGGCACCACCTCGACACACGAGGCTCAATCTTGACACACAAGATTGACTTGGAGAATGACTCACAATGTTGTAACTTTAACAAGACTTTCCACTCCTCACATTTTTTTCTGACAGGGGGGAATGAAGACCGTTAGAAATAAGCAAGCAAGAACAAGCGAATCGGAACAAACAAGCCTGAACTGCAATGTTCGATTAAGCTCCAGATTTTGTGATCGGCCTAAAACCACACATTTAGTAGAATACTTTAGCTTATGTTAGACATCAGATGGTGGTCCCCAACCCACCACTTTCCATAGAACCTATGAGCCTTCATGCTAAGTTCGAGAGTTTGTGGTCAGCCAAACCACCTCTTCAAAGAGCACTTGTATTTAGTAGGAGATGTTTGATTATTCTAACTTGCTTGGCAATTCGGATTGTCAAGTTGGAAATGTTTAGCAAGTGGTAGTTATCCACTCCAATTATTCAGCTCTCTTTTCTTGGACTCATATACACCCCTTCGGATTAATAAGGGGGGAATTGTTGGAACCTAATCCTTGGTATTAGGAAAATATTATGTTAGTAACTCCATATTCACGTGAGAAGACCAAAATTCCTAGGTGAATGAATGGGAAGAGTCATTCGGGAGTCCAAGAGACTTCATTGGGAATTTGAACCCAAGAGGCATTCTCATGTATATATATTGTATAGTTGATAATGGGAAATGTGTGCTTAACGCCTATCATTTTTTTGTCTTTGTGTGTTTATGCCTATTTTCCCTTATTGGGCACCTAACAAATATGAATGGGTAGTGCACTCCTATGTAGTACACTCAGACTAGGTTAGAGTAACCAATCATCTAGTCTACCAAGTATATAATTCAAACTCACATATTTCTTGCACAAAATGTAATTCTAATAACATTTCCTCTTTGACCAACCAACCCTCTCTAAGGAAAGCAATTATTTTCTAATCCTTCTCAAATGTAACATCATTTCCAAACCTCTCTAAGGCAAGCAATTATTTTATAATCCTTCTCAAATGTAACATCATTTCCAAGACTACCCCATTCTCATACAAGAGCAAAATTAGACTTAAGAGTGAAATTACAAGTGGAAAGAACAAGGTAAAAGTAATTTACAGATCTTTCGTCTTAGCCCTTTTACCCTAGTGAACTTTCGCGGTGATTTTCTAAAGTTTTCTCCTTCCCCAAGGCTTCATAAGCTCTGGGATAGGGTGTTCATCCTCATTGAGACATAAGCCCTTTCCCTTGAGCGTGTTTCATCCTTTCCATTAGTATCTCAACCTACAACAAATTAGTCCTTCCGATAATAAAAAAGTACATGCAACATGACCAACAAAAGCATCATCACAAGGAGGTACATCAATATGTGTGTCATTCAACGAGTGATATAGTTATTGTCCATTTATTTACAAGAACTAACCATACTAAATCATCATCAATGTTACATAACCATTTGCAAGAATATGCGTTCTAAGTAAATCATTAAGAGTGAATTATTAAGGTTCATCACAATCTAAGCAATCACATAGAAGTATAGGTCTATTACAACCAATCATCATTAGAACAAAAACGAGTCCAAGTCACCATCTCCTATTCGTCAAACTAAAGAACATGAAGCCAAACGTCACATATTGCCCTCCAAAATTAGTAGCTAGGTCAGCAAAGAAGAGATCCCTTAACTCTAAAGAGAAGAGTGACGCCTTATATTGTCAAATCAGCTCACCCAGGTCAACTATGAGCAACAAGAGAGGCAAATCGCGCTTTGTTAACGAAGCTTTATTAAACCCCCAAGCCCACGATGCCTGGATTGTCTTCTTTAGCAAGCCAACGATCTCATTCAAGCACTTACACGCGCTCTTTGCCTTCTTTAATGCCCAAATGGTGTCGTACATCTAAATTTTCTCATGGCTGTCGCAGCTTGATGAGGGTTTTCTGGAGTAACAGGAAAGGGTTTGTGCACACTGGAGGAGGGCGTACAGCCTCATAGAGCTCTGATACACTTATTGCTTCATTTATAAGCTACTTGTCGTTCCCAAATTCTTGAGCAACCATTAAAACATAGCTCTAGCATCTTGTGATGGTTCTTTGAGCTTCCAATGTATAATTCACCATACTCACCAAAATCTCAAATCCTCCTCTGCAACCTCAATTTTCAGGCAAAAACATCCCATTCTCTTCTCATTGGATTAATTGTGATTAGTTTATTGGATGTCTTGAGCATTGTTTTTTTATGGCTTTTGCATATTGCTTAGTATTCATGTTCTTTTATGCTTGAGCTTTGCTGTTTGTTCTTTTGTGATTCTTTGAAAGAAGCAAAGCTTTCAAGCTTTGTGCATGCCTACCATATGTCCTAAATTCCTTTAAAGAAATTAGCAATTTTCAGCTCTCTATTTTGAGCTTAAGAAAGCTGATTTTAGCTTGTTTGAATTTGCATTCAATCAGCTCTTTGATGAGTTTGCAAGATTTATTTTTCAGCTCTCTTTTTAAGCTTGCTTGACATGCATTTTCATCTCTTATGCTCAAGCTTGCAAAATGCATTTTCGGCCTTCATATACTTGCATAAAAGACCAAATTCCATCTATCTTTTTTGGGTTTTGCATTTGCATTTTTAGCTCTTTAAGTTTACAAATTGCTCTCTCATGCTTGTTTTCAAGCCTTCATCGGCCTTCTTTTGAAATTGAAATTTCTACTTTACATATTCAAGTTTAAAAATGGTTTTTGTCATCTTTTTGACAAAAACCAAGAATGCTACTTCCATCATAGTCATACATGCATCTTCAACACTCTTTTGTGAGCTTGTTTGCATGCATTTCCAGCTCTCATCCTCAAGCTTGGGCATGTATTGTCATCCCTTATCCACTTGCATAAGGGTTTAGAATTTGTATGTTCGCCTATTGTTTTTAGTTTTCAATAGTTTTCAACTTATTCATGCATTGTAACTTTTAGCCATATATTTTTGTTTAAGGATGACTTCCTTCCACTCTTTCTACTTGCAAATGGAAGTAGTGAATTGCATAGTACTGGTTTTTGAGATCGAATATAAGAAAGGTAAGTTGGTTTTGTATGAAGGATGAAAAGCTCATTTTTTTGAGATCAATGAACTAACTTCTTCATCAAATTACAAGCAAGACCAAACTATGATTATGATTTGACAAAAACTAATTAAAACCATTTCATGTATAAAAAAAACCTTATTATTGCAACTTGTTAAAATAATTTCTTCTTCAAACCACAAATATGAACATGCAAAGGACCATTGCACATACAACAAAACTAACTTTGCAAATAAATTTTGAATGTGGAGCAAGATTGGGAATTGGCTTTTGAGATTGCCATGTCCCTTTAAGTTCTGCATTTCACATGCACCTTCATGTTTATTTTGCCACAAATGGAATTCTATGCTTATCAAAATTTGTGTATGCAATATGGGTTAAAACATTCATTGCTCGATTCAAGAGAACTAAGTGCAATTAAGAATTGAAAGCAAAATTTACGGTACATTCACTTCTCAATATTTTTTTAAACTTGAGAGTTCACGATAAATGTGAGAGATTGCTCTCAAAAGGGAGTGTTGAAGGATTCTTTTTGCCATTAAAATTGCAAATTATTCATGGTAAACTAGTGTTTAATGAAAAGCAAATGTAGAGATGTTTTACAATTTGAATGAATAGTTATGCACATACACTTATCACTTGATGCATTGCATTACAATAATGGAAAGAGTTCATGTGATCATGCTACCATACATGCATACTTGATTCAAGAAGCTGAGCAAGCAAAGTTCATTGTGGGTTTGTACAGGATTACAATACCTCTTTTCTCATTTTTAAATCAAACTTTATCTTAAAAGCTTGAAATTTTTGCAACCCAAAGGCTGTGAAATTCTTTAATTTTGTTTTGTAGTAGTGGAGATGGCATGGAGAATGAAGAAACATCGAATGATTGATGGAGGTTTCCTCTTTCATACTTGAAACATGGGGATTCACTCAAAAGAGGAAACCTAGCATTTTCAAGGCAAATATGTGAAGGAGATAAAATAACTTAAGCTTATGCACCTTAATCAAGTGAGTCAAGATTGAAAGATTATCCATCCAAAGGACCGCTACAAGATAAATTAGGTGGTAGAAGAGCTTAAAACCATTTTTGAGAAAAAATAGAGTCTTCACGTTCAATTTCTCAATGCAAATTTTGCAAGCATAAAAGGACAAATCGAGGAGTTGAAACATTAAGACATTACATGACAAACTAGAGCAATGTAGGATATTTTTTAAGGATTCAAATACTATATCTAAGTATAGTATTCCAAGTGATTATTTTGAATTGAAAGTTTTTTATGTAAATATAGACGATTTGTTAGAGTAAAAATAACCAATTAGTGAATTTTTATTTTGAAAAAATGTCAAAAAAATATTTAATTGACTAAATTTCATCTTAAAAATACAATAAAACTATATAAAATTATTTTCATCCAAAATTTGAAGAAAATATAATATATGCTTAAACACACAAAATATTTAACCAACACAAAAGGTTAAATAGAGGAACACAAAAAGTAAAATAGAGGAACATGAAAACTAAAGTGGAAAATATTGTATTATTCTTATTTGTAAAAAAATATAAATGAGAATAAATTTTAAATACAAATTAGTTAATAAACTTGGAGGCCATAGCCCTAGAATAAAAATTTCAAGAGTCAAACTAAAAAGGTATTTTTATAAAATAAGCCTTCCACTCTTGCAAAAAGAGGATTCTCTTTTTGCTTGGTAAACTATCTTTATATACGAAATAGAAGGCTATTAACATGTGTTTTATTGTTAACACGTGTTTTGGTGTAAGGTCTTTTTTCCAGTCTTCATCTTTTTCGTATTTGTAATTAAAATTGACATTCTTTTAACAACCATGTTTACACTTACTTATCTCGCATGATGCTAACTTGTTGAACATGATTCTTAGGATATGTAAGCTACCTTTGTACTTTTGGCTTCTTAGAGTAAGCTTGGGAATATTGTGCATAGTTAAAGGTAATATATCTTCCATGTTATTACATGTCTTCTCTTTATTCATGTTTAACATTTTTTTTATGTGAAGCATGTCATTTTAGCAGTGATTGAAGTTATCACAAGTTATCTTTGTGTGTATAAAATTACTTAATTAACTTATGCTTTATAAGTTCATGTCAAGTGGTGATGGTAGTAAGTTTTCTTCACCATTCACCATTCATTCCTTTTGTGGTTGTTTGTGGACATGAATACCATAATATTGTGGTGAAAGGGCATTTCTTAATTACTATTTTCATATTTGTTTATTATATATGGTGTTAGCTAGTTGGATTAGATATTGATGGTAGAGGTAAGCTATCTTCCATGCTCTATGCACATAGCTTGGGTTTCATGTTAAAATTGACTCTATTTAATGTGTGCTCCATGTCGATATAGGATAAATAGTTAAATAAGTTAGATATAAATAAATTAGATTGTATATTGCATTTCACACATTGCATTAGCATCTTAGTTCCATTGTTAGAAACACATTAAAAAATATAGGTGAATCAAGCCTTAACTAGTAAACACACATTTAAAATAATGAACCAATGGAGTCAATTGTATTAAGAGGGTTTGTCATTTCAATGGAGGAAGGTCTAATTGTGCCCTTTCATTGAGTGCACTTATGTTTTTGACTTAGGTCATTTTCTCGTGCCAACATTTTGATGCTAAAACGAGGGTGAATTGCAAATCAACCCATGTGGAGCCATTCTTTTCAAGAACACATTCCTTGCTCATGGCTCCATTTCATATTCATCCATGGTTTGATAATGATGCTTTGAGTCTTTCAAAACCACTACACGACATCTCGAAAAAATGCATTAAAATGCTTGCCAAAGTTACCAATATTTAATGGTGAATGGGGAAACCATTGCATTTATACATATTTGGTCATGCGACCTTATATTTAGTTCCTAAACAATCTTGAAAAATATGTTGGATGCAATTTATTCTGCCTCACTTTTGAAGGATGAATTTAAGGTTGGTATAAAGGCATTACCACCCAAATCCATTCATAGTTCGAATCAATTCATCTAAGTGTCCCTAGTTGCTCATATCGATTATTAAATGGATGTATTATATCGTGAACTTGATAGATTCACAAAGGGAAACATGAAACCAATACGTATGATGTTTTTACAGTTAAATCATTGATTTTGTGAAAGCAATAGGTCTTTTAAATTGGAAATGTATGATTAGCTCTTGCATGTCCTCTCCATTATTGAAGAAGTAGATGCGCCATTATCATGCAAGGAGGATCCTCTAAACCAAGAATATTCGTAATCAGATCCCTCATCCACATAGTCATGCAAAATCAACTCATTAGACTTAAAAAAAAGAGAGGTAGAGTATGTGGTTGAGGAGGTGTCACCACAATATGAGATTGATAATGTGGAAATAAGTAGCCTACAAGATTGTATTGTACAATATTTTCACTATCATGAGCATGCTACATCAGTGGAATATGTGTCAAAATATGAACTTATTTTAAAATTGAAAAACAAAAAAGATGTCATACACTTTTATGAAGCTTATTATACAAAGAAGGAAGAGTGCACGATGGATCTTACAGACACTCTTACCAAGAGCACTAGCAAGGTATTAGATTCTAAATATTTTTGCATTATGTTGTCAAAATTTTTGAATATGTAGACCTACTTATGATGATATCCTGCAAAAAGCTCGAAACATTCAACCACTCGAGTAAGCCCATTAGACTATATCAATCTTTATTTATTGTCAAAAGTACAATAATGATTAAGTAGGCATGAATTACAAATCACAACATTTATAGATGGTTGAAAATATTATTACCTTAGGGTTTAAATCCCTTTATTGTTTCACAAGTATGACTTTTCTTTGTAGGGATTTTAGATTTAATGGGTTTGTGATTTTATATGCAAGGCGTTGGGTGTGATGGGACCACCTTTTGGGTCGAATTCGAAACACTATTGGCCCTATCATTTTTTTTAGTTTTTTAAATTTTTATTAAAAAAATTGTTACACATATTCCGGTGCAATCTTGTTGAAAAAACACACTGGTGCATTTATAGCAATAGTGCACCGATAATGTCAAGCCTACCATTTTTATTTTCTTCCTAAAAAACACAAAAAAAAACCTCTTAAATTCACAGTTTTCCATGTGGCCATATTGTGTTAATGCATCAGTTCGGAATATTAAAATCAATGCACCAGATGTTGCCTCTCTGATTTTATATTTTTTCTTGTTAACAATGCGTTCATGTTAATGCACTGGTGCGTTTATGTATTAAAAGCACCGGTGTGTTTTTTATACTGAAACACACCGAAATTGTAGACTACTTTTCTATTTTGAAGTTATGTAATTTATTTGTATAATATACTTAATAGTTTTTGTATTTAATGGTCCAGGTTGTTTATTAATAGAAAATGCATGATAAGCATTCAATGAACAATAATTATAGTTAACGTGATGGGAGCACATCCAAAATTGTGAAGAAGGCAAGTGCTTTGTAATTTCTATATTAAATTAATATGTTTGAATTGTTTGTAAATTTAACTAATATGCATTGGTTAATGTGTGACATGCAAAGCCAAAAAATGAGGAAGCTCAATAAGATTCTTTGCAATCTAAGTGCAGAAGAGCATAAAACCTTGATGAAAAAGTTACAAAGGGATCAATCGGGTGAATAAAAAAAGAAATCAATATTAATTATTTCTTGAATTTTGAGTAATATTGTACTTAAGAATATTCACTAATATGTTTCAAACAATCCAATTCACATATGTTGATTGTTATGCAAGGACTGACAACAATAGAAGGGAATGTCATCATAAAAAAACAAATCATGGAAGATGTAAATGATGATGAATTGGTCCTTAGCCCATCCGGAGTGGTGCTGGAAGTTAATGAAAGGGGGGAACTTTTTTATAAAACTATATGAGGGATATAGTGGAAAAAACATATATACATACTTTTCACTTACAGTACAGAAATCAATCCAATGATTCCAAGGATCAGATCATATGTAAACTACAGGAGGCATTTCCAAAGCAATGGTCAATGAGACCTATCAGACTTACAATAGCAAAAACATACAACAACAAAAAAGAATCATTCAAAAACTAATATGCTTAAACATGTTTTTATAGAATATGTATCTACTACTACAAAACATTCCTTTATTAATATTAATTCTGCTATATTTATTTTACATATCAACATAAAAATAGTTTAATGTAATTTTACATTTTCAAGAAGACTATGAAAATCTCAAAGGATGAACAAAGTGATATCTGAAATGTGCTAGTAGGGATGTCCAAAAAAGTGTACAAGGAGATGGTCAAGGAAATGGACATAATTGCATCGTAGGAGGAGTTATCTCAACAACAATGTGCTTCAAATGTATGAAAACATTGAGTTTTTGTATTATGTACATCTAATTAATTAATTCAACATTAAATATTAATTTTAAATCATTTTGTTGCAGAAAATAAAATAAAAACATAAGTCATTCAGCACATAAGACAAGACGACAAGGAAAAATGGGGTCGATAGCAAAGTTTGTGAGTAGTTGTGATTTCCTTAGAAAAACTTAAGATTTCATATTGGTTGTGACACACACACACACACACACACCATCCTTGGATGTCTTCAAACTGGTGCTAACATATAAAGAATACATGTTAGAAGAATTGATTAACATTCGGTTAAGTAAGGGTTGTGAGTATATGTTGGCATATCAAAAATTAATTGTGAAATTTGTACATATATATGTTGTTTTACTTCTGTCATTTTATAAGTAAGAGAACAACAAAAATAATTTATGTTAAATCTATGATTTCTTACAGGATATAAAACTTGCAGGAAACAAAGTATGGAGCGGAGCCAACAAAAGAGTTGTTGAGCGAAGGCATGGGATTTGGTTTTGAAAGAATGTGTATCATTCATGACTCAATTCTTGATATGGTACATCGATTTTCAATTTACATTCATGTATATTATCTATTTTAATTTTCATTATTCCCAACAATGTAGATACACTCATTACACTTTATTTTTATGTTTGCAGATGAAAGCTGAAGAAGAGGAAAACAATCGATGCAATCAACAAAACATTCGACTAAATAACTCAAGTCATGCAAGTGGCTCAAGCATTGACAACAGTTCCATCAAATAATGATTATCCATATATTTTGGATGTTAATGCAAGCTGATGTATTCTTTGAAATAATTGTCTACGAAAATCAGACATTTTGTATAACGTACTAGACATAGCGTCCCAATTGAAAGACAACAAGTTACCGATAAGTGTAACAATTGCGTGCATGTTGACATTTTGATTATTGTGGACTTTATGTTGTCCAATTTTGTATGGCAAAGGGTCTCTTATTGATATATAATAAAATAAATTTTTTCATTCTATTGCATTCTCCAATGTCACTGTGAAATGCTACATCGTTAATTAAATGTATGGATGATTAAATATTACAATAGATGTGAAAATTGTGATAACAAATTAATTCAAACAAATGCAATAATTAAAATTCAAATGAATACTACAATAAAAAAAAATATTTCAATTTCTGATGAATAATAGAATTAAACAAAATAAAAATAAAATATAGATATTCTAGTGCGATGTCAAAATTCATTGCTCAAAAATAACCTCCAGTGCTTTTGATAGTTTATATCGCACCAGTGCATTTGAGACAATGTGGCATTGGTGCAGTTAAACAACAGAGGTCCGATGCAAGAGAATGACCATTATATGCCTCGGTGCTTTTTTATTATTACGCCTTGGTGCGCTTATTTATATTAACAACACCGTTAAATTTTAAGAATATATGGACAATCAATGTCTCAGTCACATTTACTAGTGCATTTTCCTTCACCTATTGCACTGATGCTTTTTAATTGTTAGTAAGCACCAGGCCTTTTTAATAGTTCGTAAGCACCAATGCTATTTTTGGTCTAATGCACCAGTGCGATACAGTAAATTAATCACACTGTTAAATTTTAAAAGTATAGCAACAATCAATGTCCTAGTCAACTTTCACGGTGAATATGACTTCACCTATCACATTGGTGCTTTGTTTTAGTTAGTAAGCACCGATACTTTTTATTAGTTCGTAAGCACTAGTGATATTTTGGTGCAAATATTGTCATAAAACAATGGTATGGTTTAAAATTTTGGTGCACATCGGTGCTATATGTATGAGCATGCCCGAGTGCATATAAAGCTTTCAATTTTTGTGTGCACCAGTGCATATATTTCTTAAGATAGCGCTGGTGCATTTTGTTATATTTCACACTGGTATGCTTTTTTCAATAAAGCACACCAATTTAAAAAATCCACTAAAGCCTCCGGCCATTGAATTTTTTTAGTTATAAAAAATTTCCGTAAAAACCTCTGCTAAAACATCCAGTATCATTTGCAGAGGTTGTAACAGGGGTTTTTTTTATAATTTTGGCCAATCTTGTAACACTAAAAACATCTGCTACATGTTATTTTCCTTGTAGTGAACATGTTCATGAGGTACATGGAAGAAATTGGTCCATTAGTGAGACCAATTGGTACAATTGTAAACTCATAATGCCCATATCGCATTCGAAATGTTGTTTTATGGATATCTTCTTCTTCATTTCGAACCTGATGGTACCCAGACCTCAAGTCAATCTTTGAGAATACTTTTTCCCCTCTCATTTAATCAAAGAGATCATCAATTCGAGGCAAAGGGTATTTGTTCTTCACTGTGACTTTTTTATTTTCATGTAATCAATACACATCCTGAGCGTGCCATCTTTCTTGTTCACGAGTAGCATGGGTATTCCCCATGGGGAACACTTGGCAGGATATATTTCTTTTCCAACAACTCTTGCAACTGCATTTTTCGCTCTAGCATTTATAGTGTACTCATTCTGTAAGGTGTCTTAGACATGGGTACACCTACTGGCACAAACTCAATTGCGAAATCAATGTCCTTCTTTGGAGGAATTCTTAACACTTCATCGGGGAACACATCCCTAAATTCTTGCAAGACATTATAATACTCCAACTTTGGAACTTCATTTTTTTGTTATTCCTTGGACACGGGTTGCATACAATTGGCAACCTTTCATATAGAACTTATCTAGTTGCAAGGTTGAAATATTTCTAATAAAAATTACATTTGGAATGCCCTTTGCTATCCTTGGGTTTCCTTCTTCATCAATGCACTCAAAAGTCTTGTTGTAGCAATCAAGTTTCACTTTGTGCATTTCCAACTAGTCCCTTCTAATGAGAAGATCACAGGAACCAAGTGGAAAAATATTTAGATATACCCAAGTGAAGATTCCATCCATTTCCAATGGACATTTCTCCACCATCTCACTAACGTTTCTCTTGATTCCATTATCTAGTTGAACCATCCATGATTTACTATGCTTTATTTTATTAAAAGCACAAATCTCGACAATTTTAGGAGTGATATAATTGTGAGTAGACCCATGTTTAATCAAAATAGAAATAGATTTCTTAGCAATATTACCTTTAACCTAAATCATAGTTGCTTGATGGTCTACTTGGTGGTCCTCTAGTGCTACGTAGATTCCAGAGTTAGTCCTTGCTACATGACCCACAGTTTTGGCCTCTTGGATGTTGTGAACTTGCTTGGCTATCCAATTTTAGTGTGGATAGTTTCTGATAGTGTGGATAGTTTCTGAGCATGTGGTCCTCTCCACATCCCCAACACTAAAGCAGATTTCTCGTCTCTCTTGTATTGTCTCCCATAATCCTTGTTGACTTAGTCAACCGCTATGGAGGCTTCCTCTGTTGATTTCTAAAATGAGGTGGCTTGTACATCCCCTTCTTTATTTGGTCAAAATTCTCCTTCTTCTTGTCTTTCCATGTCGCATGGAATTTTGTCCTGATTTTGCTTTGATCATAGCAGTACTTAACCTTCCTTATGGTTTAATATAGAGTTTGAGTTTCATCAAACTCAATTATGTCCTTGTAGAACTGAGGTAATCCACTGAGAAAAATTTGAATTTTGACCTTATCATCCGTAATATACTTGGCATACCTCAGCAGCTCCAAGAATTTATTGGCATATTATTCCATGGTCATTTGCCCCAAATCTCAATTTATGGAACTCTTTGATTTTTTCATCATAGTACCTATCAAAGAGGTACTTTTGCTTGAATTGCTTCCACACAATTCTCCTTTCATTGATCTCTGTCACTTACCTAAGGTGATCCCACCATAAAGATTCTCTTCCATTCAAATTGAATATGGTCACCCTTGCTTTCAAGTTCCCAGAATAGTCTTGGACTTAGAAATACTTCCTCATCCCAAGAAGCTGAGCCTCAAATCCTTAACCTAAATTAGCTCCACCATCAAAAGTAGGAGGTTTGGCCTTCCAAAATTCTCCGTGTGAGTTGTCCTTAATAGGCCTCTTCCTATTATTTATATGGGATGGTGATCTATAGTCTTCACTGGAGTCTTTAGAGGTATATAACTCACTATAAGAGAAATCTAAAGTGCATGTCCTCTGTTTAGATACCCTTCTTGAGCTGCTAGTCCTCCTGTGAGATTACCTCCTTAAGCTACCCCCATTCTTTGCCTCACTTCCTAAGGGTTTTCCTTGGTGAATCTTCCTATGAATGTCTATTGAGCTTTGGATCATGGTTGCATTTAGTTGGTTCTTCTCTTCTTGAGCTCTAAGCAGCCTCTCATTATCTTCTCTACAACTTTGCAATTCTACTTTTAGGCTCCTAATAGTTTCCGCAATGTATGGGGGAGTTACCTAATTTCTTCGACCATTGGATTATGTCTTTGCAATCTCAACTTGATTGTTTTCTTCCATGACGTCTGTTTCAGCTGCATAAGGATCTTGTGCATCATTCATGATGATGGTCTTCTTGGCCAAGACC